>CM077304.1:134667832-135917832 GCA_039655065.1 Glossophaga mutica
TCAGCTGGGGAGCCCAGCTTGGGGTTTAGACTCTTCAATTCTCAGGGGGAACCCCCTAGTTGCTGAAATATCCATCCAGAACTTTAGTTGCCACCCACACGAGCCCAGTCAGCCCTCTCCTGCTTCCTACTTTCTCCCAGTCTTGATGTGGTGATGTGGTTTCTTCCAGTAGTCCTTGGTTATAAGGCTTCTCTCCAGCTAGTGTTCAGTTGGTTATTCACGATTATTTGTCTATAATTTAGTTGTAATTCCAGTTTGGTACTGGGAGGAGGTTATTGTAACTTTCACCTACTTCACTGCCATTTTGGTTCCTCAAGTCATTCCATGTATTCCTGAAAATAATGTCCAGTTACTGAATACAGTCTCCTATACATGTCAATTATTCCAGTTCTCATAACATTTTCATATTATGTTTTACTGTGGTAAATGAATGAGGTTGTTGAGGTTAGTCTAGATTAATCTGTAAAGCTCAAGACTCCCAGCCCACTGTCCATCCCTAGGAGAGAGGAAATTAGGATCTGTGCCAACTTGAAAGCTTTCATGTATAACACTTTGCCAAAGCTGAGCAGCTTATAAGTTTTACATTGGGTTAATATTAGCAACATTTTCCAAATCTTCCAAATACTCCTCAAATTATTAATCTATGAATTACAGAAAAAGTTATGTTTTAAATCTCTTATTTTCATACTTTCTCTTTGTAGCTCAGCAATTTCGGCTTTATGAATGATATTAAGTACATACAAATTGGAATTGTTATATATCCCTAGTAAGTGTTAACTTATTCCAATTAGTAAACTACAATTGTATTGCATTCTGTTTTCATTTTTATTTTGCTTAAAATTAATATAGCTATATCAGCTTTATCTTATGTTACTTGCTTATTATATATTTTTATCTTTTTATTTTCAACTTTTGTATCATTATGTTTTAAGTATATTACTTTTAGGCAGCACGTGGGTGGGATGTTCATCCCTGTTCACAATATTTGTGAAATACTATTCCTGAAAAGTTGGTAGACTCAATCTCTCTTGTTAAAACAAGAAAAGTTGTAGTCATAGGCTTTAATTTTTTTTCCATCGTGCGTGTCAGAGAAGAGGAAAATGCCAGTGATTCTTTTCTGATATGACCTACAAATCTTACAGATATTTACTCATATATTGTTTAAAAACACCGAGATACAGAAATATTACCAGGCCAAGTATGATCAACAATCAGAATTGAATGTTTCTTTTGGTTATTGTTATAGGGCCTAGCAACAATCTCTAAACTCTTTAAAGTCTTACAAGAATCTTTTTTTTAAAATGATACTTCCAAGGACAAATTTATATTAACAGAACAGTACAAGCTGGTGAAAGTTATGAATATTCACACAAGTCCCCTTGTTGCAGAGGTAACAAGATTGATATTCTTGAGAACGTTCCCAATTTAATACCTTATCAAATCAGACTGAATGTGTTTTATGGTGCAGAAAGCTCTACCTCTGTAACTTCAGGGGAGAGCGGATATCTCTTTTAGACTGTTTTTGTTAATTACAAAAATGTACTTTTTTAAAAAGGTGAGACTCTGTTAATTTTATTACTTATCATAAAAAGAAAACAGCAGATCTAAGACCTCATTTTTATTTGCAGAAATGGAATAAGAAATAAGCGAGATTTATTTATTAACAGTGAAAGAAGGTACAGGTAGCACTAATCTTCCACATTCTGATTTTGCAAATGAGAAATGTGCTATTTCTCGTTGAATGCAAAGCATACAAGAATGGTGGAATTGCCAAAAGATGTCAATAGACACCAGCCAGCAAAGGTATTCCTTTCTTAAGGTCATCAAAAGTTCAAATAAACAAGCATAATATAATCAAAGACATTGAAATTGAGAACAGTCTGAAAGTCACGAGAGGGAATTTCAGGGGAAAAGGGAAAGGATTTACAGGAACAAGTATAAGGGACACATGGACAAAAACTATGGGGGTGGAAATGGGAGGGAGGTGGGGAGGGCTGGGGTGGTGGGTTGGGGTGAGAATAAAAGACAGAAAACTGTACAAGATCAACAATTAAAATAAAAATTGAAAAAAAAGTTTAAAACCTTATAGAGCAGGGGAAACCGAGGCATTCCTGTCCAGAGGAGCAAGTTTCTTTATTCTCCTAAGTCCCTTACAAGAGTCTGCACACCTACCTCCTGGTCAGATACTGACTGTTGCACTTCTCCATTCCTTTGCTCTAACCTGTATTGGAGTTGAACTCTACAGGCTACTTGATATACATCTTTGCTGGAATATAGTCTTCCAGGGATGGCTAGGTTGAGTGAATTCAGTCAGACTAATATCAACTTGGTAATTAAAAATGCAGTAAGTAATATTGTCTTTAACAATTTGATGGTATTTTAGACGTCAGATTTTAGAAACAGCTTGTTTCTAAAATCAGGACTGACAGAGAGCCAGCACCAGCTGACAGACACATTGGAGCGCTCTAGTTGAGTTGCCGGCTGACTGCAGTTGCCCATGTGACCTCAGTTGAGACCAGAGTTGCCCAATGGAACATCTACCAAAGTGTGAGTATGAATTGTGAGCAGATAAACCAGTCGTCTTAGCCACTAAATTATGGAAGGATTTTATTGCATCAATATAAACATTTACAATAAAATTCAATTCAAAAATATATATAATATAATATAATATAACATGGTAGGAAGGGAAAAATAGAAGTACATAGTGCTGGAAGATTTTCTCAAAAACAGATAAATGGGGTCAAGGAAGAGAGAAACTCAAGTGGGATGAGCTGGGGCCTTGGAAGGTGCTTCCTTTTTATGCAATGTTCCAGCTGAAAACAAATGCTATCAGGGGCTTAGCTTAAGGTGCCTTGTATTCATTCTTCTGCAGAAAAATTCACTTATCCCTGGACAGGACTGGAGGATTTCCTCCAAATTCAACCATTCTGGAAGAATATTTCTCTGGTCCCTTTGCTAAATGTCCTGCCTCACCTGTCTCCTCATGTCCTTTTTCCCTTCAGTCACACAGGACAGTGTGAAACCTCCCTGACCAGTGCTCCAGCCTTCGGAGCCAGTGCCCTAGGGATGTGCTCTGGGCCCCCAGCAGTGCCATCTGAGCATCTGCTTCAACCTGGGGCTGCCTTGGAGCCTGTTTCTCCCCAGTGCCAATTCTATCATTCACAACACATGCAGCCTCCTTGCTCTTGTCATGACTCATGAGGCTCTTGCCACAGAGGGAAGAGATGTCTTCTCCAAGGATCTTGAGGCCATTTTCAATGAGAAATTGTCCAAGAGCCATCTGGAACCCCAAGGGCAAAACGGGCATTACATTAATCACATATAAACGACATATATGAATCCCATATCTAACAAAATGGGAAGGATTTCTGAGAAAAATTCAGAGTTGGATAAAAAATATTTAAACCAGTTTTCTCAAAGAAATAACTTTCAAGAGTACTTAGGGAACACATTTTAAAATACTATTAATCAGTGGCCTGAAGTTATAATTTATGGCCTAGTTCAATAACTAATATTTTATATTAAAGGTTATATCTTTAAAACTAAGATAATTTTTCAAGTAACCCACAAAAAACGTTTGGGGTAAAGATATATGCTCTCTTATTGACTTGAATTTATTTATTTTTATTTTTATAATTTTAATTTTCTTCCAGTTTTATTGAAGTATAAATAGCATATAGCATCTTATTAAAATTTATAAAGAAAGCATCCAATAGATAAAACTTGTAAATTCACTTCCTAAGGGAAGAACTATCTGAAACTTGGGAAGCAGAGATTTCTGTGGTATTTTTGTGAAAGAAGCAGACAGCTGGGGAAAAGAATGTCCATTTTTCTTCTTGTGGTGGGTCTTCACGCATTGCCTGCCTCACACTTGCTTGAGGGTGAGGTTGGGGAAGAGCTGTGATCTTCTCAGGCCTGTTGTGGTTCTATGAGGTGCTCTGGACTCTTACACTAGTTTCCTCACCCACAGCAGAGACAAAATGGTAGCCAAGTATTTTTCTTAATGGGGCACACTGGCCAGAAGTCCCATATGGGTGGAGCTATGGGTGCTCACATCTCCCAAGCCACTGAGGACCTGCCCAGAAAGAACCAGAGAAGCTGGTGGTGTCATTACTGTGTAATGATGAAACCAGCACTTGGAAACTGTGCCCCAGTTTACACGTCCCTCAGTGACTGGGCTGAGAGTTAAACCTGGCTTGACAAACTCCAAAGCCCATGTTCTTTCCATGATGCCACACCAATCTTATCTCTTTGTTGTTCAGTCATCTAGTGTTTTATCTTCTGGGTGGGAATGGAGAAGGCACTCAAGGGCTGTCAACTTGCCCCTAAACCTCCCCCTTACCATACCCCTTGGGGTTAGGCTAAATGGGTCTGCCACTCAGAGGCTTGTGATTTAAGTGTGCATTTCAAAGAGCTAGTCCTTCAGAGTTAATATGCAAATTTAGGGTTCAAAGTGGGAACTCTGCCCCCAGGGCATAAAGTGAGAGATATCATTATCTTTTTTTTCAAGTCCTTTTCTAATTCTGAGCTACAGGAATTGGGCAGACAAAGAATGCTGGGGGCCAGACACACGGACAGGTTGTGAGCTGACATGAGATTGGTTGAAGAGTGTTGCTGGAGGTTGTGCAACAGTTCAAAGAGGTGTCCCAGGAGAGCAGCCTTGGCTCTGGGCAGCCGCTCCAGGAACCTCAGGACAGGAAAACACACCTTTCAGAGACCAGCCATGCCACTTCAGAAGTTGGAAACGGAAAGACTTTGCATATTATGTACAAAGCCCAGTGAAAAGGCAAAATAATGTAGAAATATGTCTCATGAAAATACTGTCTGAAATATTTCCCTGAGACTACTGTAATGTGTTTTATTTGGGGGCGGAGCAAAACCGATACATATCTAATTTAATATAAGTGTATTTGAAAACTCTTAAAGATTTTAGAATGTGCTCAACTAAAGTGCATAAGAGCTTATCGATTAAATTAAACCACAGTTAAATAATAGAGGCCCCTTTATTTTTAAGGCAGCAATGTGGGCAGGCCATGTGGTGGTAAGAGCCTGATCATTACTTATGATCTAAGAGGCCAGCAGAGTTCCAGGCAGGAACGCACACAAGCATGTTTCGCTGAGTTCAGTTACTGGATCAGATAAAAACTTCCCTGGTTTGGTAAGAGTTTGACAGGGCTAAGAGCACACCATGGGCAGAGTGGTCCCTCTAGCCCCTCTCAGACTAGTGGATTGCATCTCGAGTGAGTGTCATGTATGCAGAAGGTACAAGATGGTGATGGATTCTGTATTAATAAGATTAGGAGAAAAACAAGAATTCAGTAACAGCAGTAGATATGCATCTGTGATTAAACTGGCCTCCCTGGGGGTGATGATAAGACCCTGGTGGCACTGGCCACATTTTAGCAGCCAGGGCTATAAACTATAAGCTAGTAATTTCCTAAGGGTATGTTGGCTGTGTTTGGAAGCGGGACCCAGCAGAGTCACCACTTTCTCCTTATCTCTGGGATGCAGAGATTTTCTCCTCCTTGTTCCCTTTGTCAGTGACACCAAGCCATTTATTGTAGATACACCACGAAAATGTACTTCCTTGAATATTTCAAAGGAAATCCTTACACAAATAAACAGTAATAGTATTGTGATGGCACATGTGTATTGGAGACAGTAAAGAGAGAACATTCTGTTGAAAAAACTCAGTTTCAGTTCCCACTTCCTTCATAGCACCCTCTACCTGTGACCCCCCCAAAGATCTCAAGTCCAGCTCCCCACTAATACACCCACCCAGCGACAGGTGCTGGGATAGCTCCAGCTAAACTTATGAGCTCAGAATCAGAGTCTGGGCTGTGGTGGGAATGAAGGTGAAGCCCTTTCTATCGTCTGGCTCTTCCTCTCTGTGTACATGTTAGCAAGCTACTATGAACCCACCGAGTCCGGTGATAAGTTGTCTAGATCCTATTAGTTTCTTGAATAGAAATACTCATCCCCATTATGCTTGTTCAGGTTAGTTATACACAGTGCTCACTGTTAACTTCCAGCAAAAAATGTTTGGAGATACACACAGAGCCACATGCTGGTGCCCACAGGAAGAAAGGGCTGGGCCTTTTGACTTGAGGTGTAGGTACTTCTTGGGAGAAAACTACTCTCAAGGTAGCTTCATTCCTCCTTTTGTTTCACCAAATGTGAATGAATATTCAGTTCTGTGGACTTGGAAGCAGCAGGTGTGGGAGCTGTATCCCAATCCCCAATGGGTAACAACCTGTTAACCCTGGCAGCCCCTTGAGTGGAACAAATATATCCTCCCCAGAGAGAAACAATCAAAGTTTCGGTAGATCACAGCTTCAGGTGTGTGAATATCCCATGTGGAGAGAAACAAGCGTCAGCGTCCTAAGTGGAGGCCAGGAAATTTGGTCACTGTAAATAGCCGAAGAACAAGTGTTAATACCATAGAATTGGGCCTCCGAACATCTATGAAGCTTCAATTTTTTTGTCTAAGACTGCAGGGAAGTTGTCACATGGCCTTGGTAGCTTCAAAGTCACACCTTGCTTCCACTGGTCTCCCTCAATGGCAGACTCAGTGTGGTCTTGATAAAATATTTCTCTCTCGTTTTAGCACAGCTCTCTTGTTAGTTTGACATAGCATTGAAGGCCAAGCTTGCAAAATGTGACCCCACCAAGAACAGTCAACTTTAGGAAAAGTTGTAATGTCTAGAACTGTATCCAAGAGAGGCTGCCCTCTTGCTGTACTTCTAGCACAGAAATAGGCAGGAGTCTGCAGATGGGACCCCCTGCTCACTGGAAAGGCTGTTCCATGTATTCAACTTCCAGAGGGCAACACCTAGCCTGTTGTTTGCACACCTAGTGGACCTCACTGTGGTCCCAGTGTACAGGGGCACAAGGAAAGACTCATGTAACCCAGAGTCTAAGACAAGTTTAAAAACCTGTTTGTAGTTGTTTCTACATTACCATATCATTGTTCAGTGCCTTCACACGTACCAACAGGGACTGATTAAATTCTCTCTGGTCTATTATTCCCCATATGGAAATATAGCTGGATGCTTGTGATTTCACAGTATCATTTCACAATTTATCTTTTTTTTCATATAAATCTATTGAATTTTCAGAATTCCAAACTAATTTTGGTTGTTACACTTTGGTGCACCAACTTTTTAAAAGTCAGACTCGTAAGTTATAAGAGGCATGTGGTGAGAGCTGGTTACCACGTGACCATAACCGTGGGTGCTGGGTGAAGTCTCAAAACTACTGAGAAAGGAGGTCAGCTTGGGAAAGAGGAAAGCAGGCCACAGCGGTGGCCTCATCCCCACACGGCTTTCCAGCTAACGGCGCTGAGAGATGGCCACTGATGCTGATGGGGTGAGAAGGGCTCCCAGAGGCCTCAGGGTGCGTTCTTTGATTCATCATAAGGCAAATGCTTGCTAACTACAGTAACTCCTATGACTACCTTCAACCATTTAATGTGCATTTTCTTTTGGAACCTATGCCTTCACTAGGATGATGAGGAGGATTTCATTCAGAATAGGATGTTTGTTTTGTTAGACATTCTGTATGTGTGGGTATTTTAAATTTTTTATTTTTATTAATATTATTATTGTTGCTATTATTATTTTCCAGGGAGTATTTAGGAGTGAAGAGGGGTGTGTGGTGTGTGTAATAGAGGAAAGTGTATCTAATAAATGGGTCTTTTTACATCAGAGGGGATTTCTGAAATTTTGACTTGGTGAAGTGTTTTTCGGTGTTTCAGATTCTTACCCTGTCATGCCTATTTTGGTTGGTGGGCAGTCATGGCAAAGGAAGCCAGTCTTTTAGTTTCAGAGATACGTTGTGTGTGGATGATTCTAGAACATTCCATACCTTTAGGATAGATACTACCACAAGCATGGATTTACTGTCCAGTTTCACTTTGTACCCAGAATTTTCTTTGTCCTTTAGGATTCTGCATGAGTCCATATTGGCTGATTTCTGAAGATGGCTTCTGTGAGTACCCCTTTGTGACTGACAAAGACAAGCATTTTCTATAGGGAAAAAATAGTTTACAGCATTTTGTATCCACAGGCCCAGAACACAAGCTCCCCACTTGACAGCCAGATCTGGGTGAGTAAGGGGCCAGTGCTGGAGTTCAGGACCTAGTGAAAAATTGGATTTTTCTTTTGGTGTCTCAATATATTTTCTAACCAACAATCCATTCTCCATTCATACGCTGAAATGATTTAAATGGTGATTCCTACTTCTTTACTCCCTGTGAAGTGACTAGAGACCCCTTTTTCTTTTAAAATCAGGCTCACAATCCCTTTCCTTTTCTGGTTATGTTCCCTTCCCAGCACTCCTTCATTTCCTTTGCTGCATTTTTCTATGTTCTGCTCACAGCATAGAGGTTTGTGGGGTTGGAGTCAGGAACCCATGGATTTGAAACCGATATTTGTATTCATTTGCCATGTGACCTTGGCCATTGTACATACTTCTAGGAGGCTGTGCTTTTAGATGTGTGAAGTGGGGTGATGTTAATTGAAGCTTCCCCAAAAGCTGCTGAGAAAGACATGGTCAAAGCTAGCATGAACCTACATGACCTGCCTCTTCATCTCTAGAAAAAAAAAATCCCTACATCTAGTATTGTATTTGGAGGGATGAAGGACACTCCATAAATGTTAACACTGAGGGTTCAACTTGAGATAACAGGCCAAATGCTGGGTCTTTTTCTAGACACCTACTGTTAGGATAAATGGATTCTCATTTGCCTGAGGGTGAGACTTAATGCATAAGCACTTGAAATAGAAATCAAATCCATGGGAGATATCTGAGTTATAAAGTTGAATAGACTCAGCTAAAGATGTAATTAATGGTTATATGAGAGGAGTGTGGCTATCAAGGAAGGAGAATGTGAGGTGGTGTGGACTCCAGATTTCCACACACAGACCCATTCTGACTGGGCTGACTGGTGCGGGCTTCAGGAGGAACTGGTTTTGCAAATCTGGGGACCCCAGGATGGAAGGAGAGTTGGAATTCTGGGGTACCTAAGGCAGGAGAGCAGTGCTGGAATATGGCTCTCTGTAAGGCCATATGGGTGTTCATGAGCTACACAGAGAAAAATGCAGATGTAGATTTAGGCTGATGGTGGTGGTGTGATCAAACCAAGCTTACCATGAGCATGGACACCACTCTGGTGTGCTGCTCCCCTGGGGCTTCTGGATAAAAAAGGCCGTGCCTGCTGAATAAACATTATGGGCTCTGTTGAGAGAGAGACCCTGTAAAAGGCAGCTGCTTAAGTAGAAGAGTTTAAGAAGTAAACGGAAGAAAATGTTGAAGCCTGCTGCTTTGCTTGGAAGGCACAAATCTGTCGGTGCATTATACAGTGTTGACTTTGGTTCTCCATCTGAGATTATTTGGGGTTTTCTAGTTTCTGCCTTGACAACAAGATGATCTGTACATCTTAGATGAATTTCTTGACCCCTCTGAGCCTAACATTTATTTTTTTAAATGCTTACCCCTCTGTTGCCCAGACTGACAGAGGTAAAAGTAAATACATTAGTCAATATTGGCAGTTAATATTTTTCAAATAACGGAACTAAATCTGTCATGAATTGCTATTGTCTCATACCTGATGTTTCGTTGCCTTCTGGGCATTTCATCCGTAGGCCTACTCCAGACCCTGTGCCAGCTTGCCTTGCTCCTTGCCCCACTGCCCCCTGTCAGGGGGTCTTACCAGGCAGTGATCAGAGGGGAGGATGCCTGGTCCCAGGAACTGTAAACAAAGTGCAAAATAATATGTACATGGTGGGAAAATGCCCCGACATCATAGGGAGCTGCGGCCAAGTGATTTCTTTGGAATTTTCATGCTTTAAATTACTTTCTCCCCATGGAATTCCCAAAGACCTTGTGCTCTGGATTTTGTGTTTAAGAACAGAATGAAAACCCCCTTCTTTCCCTTTTTGATTTACTAGTTAATGTAACATGGGAGCTCTTGTGTTTCCCTTTCAACCACCACGGATGCAGTACCAGGGCTCTGTTCAAAACAAGACTCACAGCAACTTCTGTCTTTTAAGACAAAAAAAGCTTCCATGATAGCAGTCAAACACAAGCAAATTTCCAGGACGACCAGGAGTGGGCCTGCAATTGAGAATGGACAGCCGTTAAAAAATGCACTCAAAAACAGCTGCTACGGGGTTAGTAGCATTTCTTAGAGCCGCCATGCAGCAGGAGGACGTCCTAAGCATAAAAGTGGTCATCTTCATTCTTTTGTCTATATTAGCATAATTTGTTAATATAAATATATTTAAGAATGCATTTGATTTTTTCACTTTATTGCAATAGACTTTTACAAAGATGTCAACATTGATAAACAAACAAAGAAAAAATGAGAAGTCTGGGGGGACTTTGTCCTCAGCTATGTACCTGGTGACTCCCTGTGTTTGGGGTGTGTGTGTGTGTGCGCGCGAGTGTATATATATATTTATGTGCCAAATAACCCCAGTTCATCATTAAAAGAGAAAATTTTTCTGGTCTGGTGAGATTGATCACTTTAAGCAAAGTCACGAACATGAAATAAAATGAGCTATATCATGAAGGAATCTGGCGAACCTCACCCCAGAAACTACTGTCTTCCAAGGTTTTAGTTCTTATTCAGGGCATGTGTCTCATGTAGGTTAGAAATCAATGCAGAGGGCTGCTTTACTCAGTGCATACGAATTCTATTTTATTTTAGATATATTATTTAAGTCCACTAGCACATCAATCATTGATTGCCTTATGCCAAATTCTGGTTGCCTTGCATTTTTAAAGGGCCCTATCATATCATTGGGCGAGACACAGCTTCAATGCAAATCTCATAATCATGCCATGTCATAACAGCAAGGCATTTTCTCATTAGTTAGAAGCCTGTAGAAGGAGCAGCGCTGCACAGTGATTCCTGCAGGTTTGTCCCTCTGCACTCTCCCTCTCTTTTCTTATTCAAACTCCTCCTGAACTACACTCATCTTTTCCACCAAAATAATTTCAACAACTCACAGCAGTTCCACCAAAACACATACGAACAGACACTTCAAAGCAAAAGTCTACCTGAACACCAATGCCCCCAGATCCATGGTCCTATTCAGAACGTGTCTCCTGTTAGGATTCCCAAGAGGCACTAGCCATCTCATTCTCGGGGCCTGCATTGGGAGATGTGGCATCTAGCCAGGAGGTCTTTATGCCAAAATTGACAACAAAACATGTCATGTAGGATTCATCATACTGAGATGGAGGCCTGGGGTAATAACTAGGGAGGAATCAGGAGAGAAAATTCAGAAAGAGCCATCCAATAGAGAAGGTTAGAATTTCTTATTTGGAATCTTATGAAAGTTACATATGTATACAAGTATAGATATTAGTAAAAATATATGTTGTTACATAATTCTAAAATTATAGCCCCATATCTTTATGCTAAAACTTTTAATTCACATGCAATTAAAAATGAGACTATAAGAATAGCACCTATGTGTAGGCTAATAATAGAGCTTTGCTGCCTTTAATTTTTAAATTTAGAGGGATAAGGTATGACTTCTATATCTATAATAATTAGCTGTCTTAAGATGGAAAGTATATAAACACAAGTGCATTTCAAAAATCAAAGTTACTTTTTAAACTAAAAATAGTCTTGCAGGTGACTTACACTTATTCCTAGGATTGATAGTGACCGGTTGATAATGTCATTTGCTGCACCTGAATTTGTTATTATTATAGTTAGACTGTTAAAAAAATGATAAAATTTGATTTAAATTAAGTATTTTAAAGTAGGTAAGTAAATAATTATTGTCAAAGTATTATCTATGTTCTAAGAGGCAAAGATTGTTCTCAGGTGACCCTGAGGTGAAGCACATGGGGTGGGTGGACCCGCCATTATAATGTATTTTCACTCCTTTCTATAACATGAAGCTGGTAGAAAGCATTTCTGTACATGTTTCTCTTAAAGGATTTGTGGCACACGGACTATGTAACAGCTCAAGCAGGACAGAGGGAGACTGAGACTTCAGAGCCGGCACATGGGTTGGTGCTCAGCACCTCTCTCGTCCCCAGGTATGCCTTTATAACATGGCTTCCCGTCTTTGCAATTACGTATTGTTTCAGTAAAATCAAAATTGGAATTAGCTATAAAAGACATTTTTAAATCTACTATTTAGTGAGTACTTTCTTTGTGTCAGGCATTGCGGTTACTAAGAATTTCATTATTGAATTCAGTTGAGACAATTCAATAAAGACAAAAAGTCTAGGCCACAAGACTGAAAATTAAAAAAATTTCAAGTTCCATTCCCAAATCTTCCAGTAAATAGGGTACTTATAATATTTCTCAACCACACCTTACCTTGAGAAACTGCTCCATAAAAATAGGAAGATAATTTATGTGACATTACCTGAAAGGGATTGATAGGCTTCTGAGATAATATTTACCAGACTCTCTGAATTCCGAAGGACATGTTAAAATATGACAACATATAATCAAGAACATTTAGCATGAGCATGGGTTTTCTAATATTGTCAGGCAGAGAGGCTGTGTTCTCTGATAAAGCCCTAGAAAAGACAAACAGCACAGTTGCTTCTCAGAGACCTTAAATGTGATAGTAAAAGGAAAGTTAAAGGAAACCCTTTCATGATTCCTTACTTGTCTTTCATTGTACTTTTCTTCTTATGGAGTAATTGATTGATAGTACAGATGGTCCTAAATATTGTTTTATAATTGGATTTTTAATGCAAACATCTTAAATTCATTGATTTTAAACCTTGCACCTAATAGCCAAAGGACTATTAAAAAGTGTTTCAGAACCCAGCTGTAGGGCTCAGAGCACCCAAACGCAGGGATATCAGGGCTTCCTGTGCTGAAGTATCTCGGAGGACTCAAATCTGGGTTTTGGCTTGGGATTTCATTAGAAGTCATGAATGGTTCTGTTATCTTTTTAGATTCTAAAAAACCTTCAATACAATTTATTTTATTTTATTTTTGTTTTTTTAATTTACTTTTTAATTTAATCTTTATTGTATTTTTTTTCCCATTACCATTTAGTCCCCTCATACCCCTCCCCTCAGCAATCACCACACTGTTGTCCATGTCCATGAGTCCTTTTTCCTTTTTGCCCAATCCCTCTCCCTCTGCCCTCTATCTATGAGTCTGTCTCTCTTTTGCTTGGTAGTTCAGTTTGTATATTAGATTCCACATATGAATGAAATCATGGTATTTGTCTTTCTCTGACTGGCTTATTTCACTTAGCATAATGTTCTCCAGGTCCATCCATACCATTGCAACGGATAAAATTTTCTTCTTTTTCATGGCCGAGTAGAATTCTGTTGTGTAAATGTTCCATAGTTGTTTTATACACTCATCTATTGATGGACACTTGGGCTGCTTCCATATCTTGTAATGATAATTAACACTGCAATGAACATAGGGGTGCTTACAGTCTTTCAAATTAGTGTTTTGAGTTCCTTCAGATATATTTCCAGAAGTGGGATTACTAAGCCAAAAGGCAGATCCATTTTTAATTTTCTTGAGCTCCATACTGCTTTCCACAGTGGCTTTACCAGTCTGTGTTCCCACCAATAGCACAAAAGTGTTCCCCTTTCTCCACAGCCTCGCTAGCATTTGTTTGTTGATTTATTGATGATAGTCATTTTGACAGGTGTAAGATGGTATCTCATTGTGGTTTTTATTTGCATTTCTCTGATGATTAGTGATGTTGAGCATCTTTTTATATGTCTATTAGCCATCTGTATGCTCTCTTTGGAGAAGTGTCTATTCAGGTCCTTTGCTCATTTTTTAATTGGGTTGTTTGGTTTGTGTGTGTGTTGCATTTTGTAAGTACTTTATAAATTTTGGATATTAACTGTTTAGCAGATGTACCAGTGAATATGTTTTCCCATATTGTGGGTTGTCTTTTTTTGTTGTTGTTTATGATTTCCATTGCTGTGCAAAAGTTTTTAGTTTGATGTAGTCCCATTTCTTCATTTTTTTTCTTTTGTTTTCCTTGCCTGGGGAGATATATCCAATAAAAAATTTCTACAAACAATGTCCAAGATTTTGTTGCCTATGTTTTCTTCTAGAGTTTTTATAATTTTGGGTCTAACATTTAAGTCTTTGATCCATTTAGAATTCATTCTTTTGTAAGGAGGTGGTTTAGTTTGATTTTTCTGGATGTATCTGTCCAATTTTCCCAACACCATTTATTGAATAAACTGTCTTTAGCCCATTTTATGTGTTTGCTTCCTCTGTTGAATATTAATTGACTACAAAGGTATGGGTTTATTTCTGGGCTCTCTATTCTATTCCATTGATCTATATCTTTTTTATGCAAGTAACATGCTGTTTTGATTACTATGGCCTTATAGTATAGTTTGGTATTAGCTAGCATGATTCCTTCAGTTTTGTTCTTCTTTGTCAGGATCTCTGTTGCTATGTGGGGCCTTTTGTGGTTCCATATAAGTTTTTTAAATATTTGTTCTAGTTCTGTGAAATACATCATTGAAATCTTGATAGGAATTACATTGAATTTTTTTTATTGCTTTGGGTAGTATGGACATTTTAACGATGTTAATTCTTCCTACTCATGATCACAGTATGTGCTTTCACTCTTTCGTATCTTCTGTAATTTTTTTCCTATGTTATAATTTTCCAAGTAAAAGTATTTTATATCCTTGGTTAAGTTTATTCCTAGGTATTTTATTCTTTTTGAAGCAATTGTAAATGAGATTGTTTTCTTAATTTCCCTTTCTGTTAGTTCATTACTGGCATATAAGAATGCAACTGGTTTCTGGATGTAATTCTGTATCCTGCTACTTTGCTGAATTCATTTATCAGTTCTAGTGGTTTCTTGGTGGAATCTTTGGGCTTCTCAATGTACTGCATCATGTCATCTTAAATATAGTTTTACTTCTTCCTTTCCAATTTGGATGACTTTATTTCTTCTTCTTGTCTGATTGCTATGTTTAGGATTTCCAGTACTATGTTGAATAAGAGAGGTGATGAATAAGAGAGGTGAAAGCAGACATACCTGTCTGGTGGGGAATGCTTGTAGTTTTTGCTTGTTGAGTATGATGCTGGCGGTGGGTTTGTCATATGTGGCCTTTATTATGTTTAGGTATGTTCCCTCTTTTCCCACTTTTCCTGAGAGTTTTTGTTATAAATGGGTGCTGGATTTTAACAAAAGCTTTTAGTGCATCTATTGATTTGATCGTGTGATTTTTATCCTTCATTTTGTTTATGTGGTGAATCACATTTACTGATTTGCGAAATGTGTACCAACATTGCATTCCTGGAATAAATCCCACTTGATCATGGTGTATGGCCTTTTTGACGCATTTCTGTATTCTGTTTGCCAATATTTTGTTGAGGAGTTTAGTATCTATGTTCATCAGGGATATTGGCCTATAATTTTCTTTCTTTGTAATGGCTTTGTATGGTTTTGGAATTAGGATAATGCTGGCCTTGTAAAATGAGTTTGGGAGCCTTCCCTCCTCTTGGATTTTCTAAAATAGTTTGAGAAGGAGAGATGTTAGTTCTTGGAATGTTTGGTAAAATTCACTTGTAAAGCCATCTGGTCCAGGGCTTTTGTTTGTTGGAAGTTTTTTGATGACTGCTTTAGTTTCAGCAGGTATAATCTATCTATTCAGATTCTCTGATTATTCCTGATTTGTTGCCATATAGTTGTTCATAATATTTTCTAACAATCCTTTGTATTTCTCTAGTGTCAGTTGTTATTTTACCTCTTTCATTTCTCATTTTATTTATTAGTATCCTTTACCTTTTTTTCTTGATGAGTCTGGTTACATATTTGTTATTCTGTTTATCTTTTCAGAGAACCAGCTCTTGGATTCATTGTTTTTTGTTTTTGTTTTGTTTTGTTTTTTTTTTCCTATTTCATTTATTTCTGCACTGATCTGTATTACTTCTTTCCTTCTACTCACTTTGGGCTTTGTTTGTTGTTCTTTTTCAATTTCCTTTAAGTGTAAAGTTAGATTGTTTATTTCAGGTTTTCCTTGTTTTGTTTTTGTTTTTGATATAAGTCTGTAATGATATAAATTTCTCTCTTAGGATTGATTTCCTAGTTTACCACAGATTTTGGATTTTTGTATCCTCTTTTCATTTGTTTCAAGGTATCTTTTGATTTCTTCCTTGATCTTATTGTTGATCCATTCATTGTTTAATAGCATGTTATTTAGCTTCCATGTCTGTGTTTTTAAATGTTCTTCTTGTGTTTGATTTTGAGTTTCATAGCATTGTGGTCAGAGAAGATGCCTGATATGATTTCAATATTCTTAAATTTAAAGAGACTTGTTTTGTGTCCTAGCATGTAGTCTATCCTTGAAAGCATTCCATATGCATTTGAAAAGTGTGTATATTCTGCTCCTTTGGGGTGAAATGCTCTTAAGATATCAGTTAAATCCATTTGATCTAGTGGGTCATTTAAGGGCACTGTCTCCTGGTTGATCATCTGCCTGGAAGATCCATTCATTGAAGTCAATGGGGTGTTAAAAAGCTCGACTATAACTATTTCTGTCAATCTCTTCCTTTATGTCCATCAAGATTAGCTTTACATATTTAGGTGTTCCTATGTTTGGTACATAAATATTTACTAAGGTTGTATCCTCTTATTGGATTGTTCCCTTTATAATTATGTAGTGGTCTTTGTCTCTTAGTATAGCCTTGGTTTTAAAGTCTATTTCATCAGATATAAGTACTACTACCTCAGTACTGATTCAATCCTCTGCTTCATCTAACCTTCTGCTTATTCCTTCCAGTATATTATTTATTTCAGATATTATATTCTTTATTTTTGACTGGTCCTTTTTTATGGTTTCTATGTCTTTTTTCCTGTTGTTGAGTAACCTTCTAATCATTACCCTAAACTCTCTATCTGATAAATTGCTTGCCTTCATTTCATCTAGTTCTGAAGAATTCTCTTGTTCTTTCATCTGGGGCCTGTTTTTTGTGTCTTCCCATTTTGGCTGCTTCTTTGTATTTTCTACCTTAGATGTTAAACTAATTGGCTGTTAAACTGATTAGCTGTTAAACTAATCAGGCTGTGATTAGCAGCACAGTTTAAGCTTCACAGGGTGGGGCAGATTAATTCCTATGGGCAGAGCTATTGCTTCCCCTAAGGCATCAACCACTTGGAGAGGAATGCTCTGCCTGAGAAAGATGGCTTCTGCAGTATGGGGAATGACTCAGCACAGGGATCCTGGTGGCTGTTCCCTCAGTTCTTCTCCCAGAGCTACCAACCCCAGACTATCCTCAAGCATCTCTAGTCTACTCTGCCCTTCCTCTCCCGGAGCCCAGGGTAAGTGGCTACAAATGAAATTTTGTGCTTTGGCCCTTTTATAGGCTGTCTGCATCTCCAGCCATCTCTCTCTGGCAGAGAGAAACTCAGCTGCTTTTCACAGCTAGATGTTACCCGGGTTCCATTCAGGCACTGGTGCTGTAGGCTGGGGAGCCCAATGTGGGGTCCAGACCCCACACTTCTCAGTGGGAACCCCCTGGCTTCTGAAATATCCTTCTGGAACTTCAGCTGCTGCCTGTGGACACCCAGCCAGCCCCCTTGCACCTCCTCTATATCCCCTACCATTCCTCTTCTGACGAAGTGACTTTTTTATCTTGGCTGTTCAGGATGATTTTCCTCTAATTTAGTTGTAATTCTAGATTAATCCTGGAAGGAGGTTAGTGTAGCTTCCACTTACTTCTTGGCCATCTTGGAAAATTCAAACAATAGTTTTAAAAGGGGAAATGTATGAAACTAAATGATTATTAATGTTTAATAATAATGTTAAATAAGTGAACGATGTAAAATAGTTATAGGAAAAAATAACTGCCAAAAATACAATCAAACTTTATTTTCACTGAACCATGGTATATATAGAAATGTAAATTAATATAAACATATGACAGCAAAGATTTTAATTTGAAAGTAAAACTTAAAGTCAATAAGCAATTATTAATTAATTATTAATTCTATTTCTTGTGGTGTTTTTGGTTTTACCCTGGAATCAGAAACACGATTCCTTTTCTTCTGCCATTAAATATTACTATATTTTGCATTTCCTATGACACTGTAGACAACTTCAAATATTTTACTTTAAATTATTAGCATTTAATTTTGTACAGATTTGTAATAGAAATAATTAGTGACTGAAGTAGGAATTTCCGAATGTGGATAGAATTCTTACACAATGTGCCCTTCCTTCCTCTCTATACATGTGTGAGTCCTTTTCATTTCTCGGTTCTCAAAGTTACAATTTCCTCTTCACAGGTGCCTTTTTCCCCATTATTATTTCTCATTCTTCTATTTTCTTAATAGTATTTTTACTACTAGTAGCTACACTTTTTTCATTAACCTGATACTTATCTTTTCTACCAGCCTATAAGTTCCATGGGGGCAGGGTCCCTATCTGTTTCCCTCATCATTGTATACCAGTATCTAACTTCATGCCTAAGTTACAGGGAGTGCTCAGTAAAGAATTGAGGAAAGAGTGGATAAAAGCCACTAAGCTCTGGCCAGAGGGCAGGACTGAGGGCCCAATTATCTTGGTCAGTGATGATGTGAGAACCAATTAAACTCGTATTCCAAATGGAGAAAGATAACAGAAAAAAAATAACTTTTTGGAGGGATATTTGGGAGCATTTATCAGAATTTAAGTTGAACACATACTTTGACCAAACTGTTGACCTTTTAGTAATGTATTCTATAGAGATTCACACTATGTACACCTTTCAAAGCAGCAATTCCTTTCCTATGCAAGAAATCAGACAACCAAACATGTGTAGATGCAGTCTCATTACAATGTCATTTGTAAAAGCAAAAAACAGAAGTTGAAAATTAGCTAAATGTACTTCAAAATCATTTAAATAAATTCTGATACATTCATCAATGAGATGCTATGCAAGCATTAAAATTAAAATATACAACTGTATTAAGTTATAGTTAAAAATCACAGTGAAAATAAATTTACTATATATATTTAATTATTTTATTATTTATTGTTGTCTGTTTTACAATATATTATTAAGTGAAAAAAATTTAAATAACATGTATATAGTAATCACTCCCCTTTTTGTTTTAAAAAATAATTGATATTTTCTACCCATCGTCTATGCTACTTATTCTCTGTACCTTTTCTCCCTCTGTCCTCCTCCACTACCCTGTTGCTAACCCTCCACGTGATCTCCATTTCTGTGGTTCTGTTCCTGTTCTAGTTGTTTGCTTAGTTGGCTTTTGTTTTAGGTGTGGTTGTTAATATCTGTGAGTTTGCTGTCTTTTTACTGTCATATTTTTTATCTTCTTTTTCTTAGATAAGTCTCTTTAACATTTCATATAATAAGGGTGTGGTGATGGGCAAGAATAGTGAGGGAAATGTAGAAGCTAAAGAACTTATGACATATGGACACGAACTAAAGGGGGGGAATGTGGGTGGGAGGGGGTGTGCAGGGTGGAGGGGAATGATGGGGGAGAAATGGGACAACTATAATAGCATAATCAATAAAATATATTTAAAAAATAAAGAAAAAATTGATAAATGCACATGGGCATGCCCAGAAAAATATTTAGAAAGATATATAGGATATTGCTCATAGTGATTATTTCTGGTTAGTGGAATTTCTAAATTTTTTAAGATAATTGTTATTGTTACAAGAAACATGCACTAATTTCATAATAATTTTTAAAACTAATAAATATATTTCTATTTGGAAAAAAAAACTTCTTAAGAAGATGACCCCACTTCTCTTAGGAATATACTTGAATGTCTCCCATGCCTTTCAATCAGAAATTTCTTTTATCTCATGACCCAGTGTTCCACTTCTGGAAATATACCTGAAGAAACCCAAAACACTTATTTGATAGAGTATGTACACCCCTATGTTCATTGCAGCATTATTTAAAATAGTCAAGATTTGGAAGCAGCCCCAGTGCCCATCAGCAGATGAGCGAATAAAAAAGGTGTAATACATTTACACAGTGAAATACCACTCAGCTGTAAAAAAGAAGGAAATCTTACCTTTTGTGACTATGGATGGACCTGGAGAGTATTATACTAAGTTAAATAAGCCAGTCAGAGAAAAGACAAATAGTACATGATTTGACTTATATGTGGAATCTGATGAATAAAATATAAACAGACTTTTAGAGACAGAAAACAGACTGAGAGCTGTTCGAGCGGTGAGTGTTTGGGGACAAGGTAAAAAAAGCGAAGGGATTAAAACAACCCTCATAGACACAGACAACAATATGGTGTTCACCAGAGGGAAAGGTTGGTAGGGGGAGGTAGAAGAGGGTAAAGAAGGGATAAATGGAGATGAAAGGAGACCTGACTTGGTGTGATGAACCCAATATGATATACAGATGATGCAGTATAGAATCGTACATCTGAAACCTATACAATTTCATTAACCAGTGTCACCCCAATAAATTCAATAAAAATTTAAAAATAAAAAAGAAATTTCTTCCAATTTTAGGGTGTTTCACCTTGGTTAGAGAAGTAAAATTGTTTTTAAAAATTGACTTTTATTCTTCTTCCGATATGTTCCAGAATACACTTAATGCTTGAAATATATATTTTTTAATTTCACTGGGTATTATTGGTGAAGTTACAATGTCAGCAAGGTCGATTTACAAAGTTGATTTTATTTTTTGTTTTACTGTTAGACATTTTTAAAGTGAATGCAAATAACTAATTCAATAACTAATTTCCGTGACACTACATTCAGTATCCAAGAACGACGTAAGCCCTGGATAGCAGGCATGCCACCACCCCACCAACAAACGACCAGATTGTCACTCTGTCAAATCATGCTGTGTCATATGTAGAGATTTTGTTTTCCTTCACAATCTTCTTCAATAAGAGCCAAATCATATAGTCCAGCTAGTTTACAGGTTCTCTGTTTGCACGAATCAATCCAAACAGTCTAACAGGGTCATCGTGAATGTTTTCCTCCACTGCCTGGCTGTCGGGTGGGAAACTGTCCACCAGACTAGTCTTAGAAAGGCTGATGCTCGTTCCATGTAGCAGCTCATCTTCATTCTTCTCTGACAAGTAAGTATCATTTTTCCTGGGCTTTCTGCGCTTCCCCTCACAGTTGTGATTCAGTTGGGCGTAAAACATCTGCGTTTCATCGATTGCCTAAAAAGAAAGGCATGTTAATTTTTCATTGTTAGTCCATTCTTGCATGTATGACTTCTGGGAAAGGCAAGAAGCTTGTTTTCTGGACTTCAGCTACCTGGTTATGACAAATTTGTCAGAATGATGATAAAAAGAAATAATCGACTCAAGATTTTTTAGTGAAAAACGGTGCTTACATAAACTTCTTGTTTGTGTAGTTTTATTTCTTTCTTATACTTAAAATATATATGCACATTTAGATGGACTCTTACCTGTCTCTCTTCTGCTTTTACCTTAGGGAGCACTTGCCCTATGTTGCTCTTACCAAGTAACTTAATAATTGGTCATTTAATGGCATCCACACAAGTCCCCAATTATTGTACATTTTTGAGATTCAAAAATATAAAAATAACAGTGCTGATTTATATGACTAGTATTTGGCAATAAATATATTTCCCATCTTTATTATTTCCTTCCTCCTGATTACCCCTCAGGTTGCCTTTGAGCTTATTTTGGGTTGGCCTTGGAGATATTTATTTACATCTAAGAGGGTTTGGTAGTTCTCTCTGGTCTAGAGCTGGGTCAGCACCAGTACAGGAAGAACCAGAGACTAGGGAAACTTGGGGAAGCAATAGGCTGAAAAGCAAGACCTTGAATTTGGTGATGGAAATCTGAGGATTGAATTCCCACTCTGTAATGTGCTAATCATGGCATCTTGGGCTGTTTTAAAAAACTATTCCAAGTCTCAATTTTCTTACTTATAAAATGAAAGTACCTAAATCACAGTGTTCTGAGTAAAGAAAGATAATATATATGGAAGCTATAACCATTGTCCAAAGGTAAGGTGTGGGATTATACTTATTAGAATTTATAGGCTAAAACTTTAGGACAGCTATTGAGTAAACCAAAAATTTCTGTATTAAGGATTTACTTTCATGATTAGGCCAAATTATATCAATTTGTGAGGGCAGGGATAAAGAAACAACATTGGATTAACCAAACCCCTAAAAAATATTTTTTCTACCAGGCAGAAAAGATGGTCCTACTTACAACTTCTCTGGTAATTTTGTCTGACTTTTTATTCCTAAAATAGTCATTTCTGGAAAATTGCAATAGCTGCCTAATAGGCATCTTTGCTCTAGTCTCTTCCCTCTGCCAGTTAGCTTGTATATTACATTCAAATTATCTTCTTAAGGCACAACTTTCATTTTTTTACCATCCTGTCTCCAAAGTTTTAGCATATATACTAATGCTTGAATTTTATATCCTGACATTCAAGGTTTTCCGTGCTTGATACTACTCCACCTTTAAATTTGGATTCCTACTACTCCCCTGCACGAACTCTCTGTTCCAGGTAAGTGGAACAACTCATTGCTCCTCAGTACACGCCTTGTACATTCAGCTCCTTTGTCTTTGCCCAGACAGAAAGAGAAGGGGATGTCACTGAAGTTCAGAAATAACCAGAAGACACTCAGTATTATGAAGGGATAGATATCTGTTGTGTCTGTCCAGCACTTTGTTCTATTCTTCTTCTTCTTTTTTTTTTTTTTTAAATCTTCATTTTTCTTTTGGAAAGTCCTTTCCCTTACCCGGTCCTAGATTAAAGTACTGTACCCCAGGGCCAGCACAGGACTAAGCCTATGATGTAGGCTGGAACCAATCACACCATCCATCCCCCTGGCATCAGGAGTTGGCCCAGGAATGGATGACATGTGGTTTCAGGAGAACCAATTATATGGCATGTTTGGGATTGATGTACAGGTACAAAAATAGAACATGTGTTGTTTCCTGGAGCTGAGAAGGGGAAAACCTGAGACTTTCAGTGGCTTACGCAACTGCAGTGGAAGTTTCTGGGGTAATAGAAGAGAATGAAGCAGTTACGGAGGGAAGCAGGGAGGGAAGAGAAACAAAGAGAGCCCTTGTAGTCAGTCATCTCAAGAACAAAACACACCCTTACAGCTTTGCTGTCATGTGACCAGTGATGTTCTCTTTATGCTAAAGTGGTTTGAACTGAGTTTCCGCACTTACAGCTTAAAGCATTCCAATAATGTATGTCTGATCAACAATTGGACAGCTTTATCAAGTGCTTCAGAGTTCAAAAACTGTGATCCTGGGAAAGAACCAAAAATTGTACCTGGCACAGTCACTGTGATTTCCCAAGTGTTACTTCAGTTAAGTGCATGGGCGGAAAATATAGAGCCAGGGTAAAAGAATGGATGTCCATGGAAAGAAATGAAAATAATAAAGGAAAGTAAAAATCAGTTTAGGAGTTAGAGAGATAAACAAGTTGAAGTCAGGTTTTGTTTTGTTTTTAAATGTTGGGGTGATTTGTGCATGTTGGTAGGTAAATAGAAATAGTTTGTTAAAAAATTGGTTTTAGGGAGAGAGAGAAAGAATGATGTGAGAGAGAAACATCGATCAGTTTCCTCCCATATGCCCCCAACCAGGGATCAAACCCTCCAACCTAGGTATGTGCCCTTACCAGGAATCAAACCTGCAGCCCTTTGGTGTATAGAATGGCACTCTAACCAACTAAGCCACCCAGCCAGGGCAAAATAGTTTTAAAAAGTGAAAAATGGAGGCAAATAATTTAATGTTTAAGATCTTGAAAGAAATCGAAGAAATGGTCAAGAGCATAAGGAGTAGTACTGGCTTTGGAAAGGAGAGAGGATGCTTCTGACATAGGAGGGAAAGGAGAGATTGAGGAGAGATTTTTGACATGAAGATAAGAGCAGAGAAGCATGCTCACACTTGTGTCCCTCAAATATTTTAGGATATGAGAATTCTTGAGGACTCATTTTATTATTAGGTTTGCTGATAAACTCTGCCTAGTTAAAAGAAGATTGAAATACTGAAATTACAAGTTCTGAACTGTATATGCTATTTTTGAAGGTCAAGAAGCTTATTTCCATTTTTCCAACAAATGCTTCCTCCATCAAGCTTTATGCATGATATTGCAGATTCCTTATGCTTTTGTAATGGACTATAGTAACAAAGTAAGCATTATAGTAGCAAACTGGGCAGTGTTTTAAAGATAACAGTCATTCTAATAAAATGGAATTGAGCAAATATAAAGAAATTACTTCTAATTTGTGAAACAAAATTTGTGAGAAAGGTGTAATAGAATAAAAACTCATCTCCTTAGAGTATCTTTAATTTTATAATTTATAAAATAGCAGGCGTTTAAGGACATTTTAAGGCTTTGCACAACTTGCACGTTAGTAAAAACCCAATGCAACTCAAATAAAGTTGGCCTGTTTAATACATATGTATTAAAAGTAACTTCTATTCCAAATTCTCAGTTTTTTTTACAACTAAGGTGCTATGAATCTCTCTATGTTTTAGATGGTGTGGTTATATTTTAACCCTATTTTAGAGGTTTTTCTTTTGTTACCATGTATTTAGCTGGTCATATTATAACATGTTTTTTTATACCTTCTATCTGAAATGACATTTTACAATTAATTGGACATAGATGACAGATTTGCCCATTACAGAGCAACTTTACATTTGCTTAAACCTCACCATATCTTGCTTTCTTAATAAAAATTTCAAGAATTTCAAGATTGTGTAGGGAATTTGTATAAAGAAAAATACAAAAATTCTACCTTATTGAGAAGTTTCAAGATGTGACCCATCTCAGGAAGGGGAGTATTTTCTGTTAGACGGGACTAAGTTTAGATTCTGTCTCCCCACCTAGGACCCGAGTGCTCTGGGGCACGTTTTTCATCCTTTCCAAGACTGTTGAATGGGAATTATAGTGCTGCCTCCCTCATAGAAATCTGAGAAGATAATGCATATAAAGACATAATACAAGGCCTGACGCATAACAACTGCACTGGGAATACTGGCCCATGGCTATTTCTAGACAGTAGCAGGAGTGCACATCATTGAACGAACAAAATCTGAGAGAAGAATTGATAAGAACTATTTTAACTAAATGTGTACTTTAGCAGCAGGTAGGCTAAGAATTGTGAAGGGCTTTTTGATGAAGTCAGTCTAAGAAGGTTGAACTGATTGTGGTAGAGAAAGAAGAAGCCATTCATGTCTTCTAAGGTTTTTATATGTTTTTGTTGAAACTATCGCCCTACCTATTGCCACTTACTGTGCGTCAATCTCTTGTGTGTCAAGACCAAAGACACAGGACTTGTCTGAAAATTTATACTCATTTGCCTTGTAAAATAGAAGTATGATCTTTTATATCCAGCTAATTTACCTTTTAACTAAAGTTCTCTCTCCCTCTCCCTCCCTCCCCCTTGCCCCATAAATTACTAACATCTAGGTCTTTGAGCATTATACATGTGTCAACTTTTTATATTTATCTCTGTGACACAATTTTTTCAATCTGAAAGTAAAAAAGCTT
The DNA here is from genome assembly GCA_039655065.1 of Glossophaga mutica. Taxonomy (NCBI): domain Eukaryota; kingdom Metazoa; phylum Chordata; class Mammalia; order Chiroptera; family Phyllostomidae; genus Glossophaga; species Glossophaga mutica. The sequence continues at coordinate 134,693,319 of CM077304.1, forward strand.
AATTGATTACTTAAGGAGAAAATCAGCTTTTTCATTTAAATCTCTTGCCTTTGTAATTGCACACAATTTTGACTCTTTGAATGTGGGTCTGAGTAGTGTTTACTTGCCTTTGAGTTTCCCTTTGAACTCAGGTCCCAGAACTTGACACATTCAGACTGCAAAATTTCTAACTGCTGCTTTAGTTGTGCGTCAGAATGCATTGCTTTTCTGTTCTTAAAACCTGCAGCTGTTCTGTGCTCTAAACTAAACTTGACCCCTGATAAAGAAAACAGAACTCACCTGTGCAGGTGGGGCGGCTTCTTGCAGTTCATTCACAGATCTCTCTGGTCGGGCTTTCATTTGTTCATAGCAGTTTTCATCCGTTGGTTCTTAGGAGTTGAAAAGATTGTGATTCACGACGGAAAAACAGAATATGCTGGCGCAAGTAAAACTACGTGACCCAAACGACAGTTAGCTATAAATGTAAAACCCACAAGAATCATGTAACTTGTCTCTTTTCATGAAGATACAAAGAGGAAAGAAAGCACTAACTGTTCTTTGCAGGTCAGATGGTGAAGTCTTTTGTCTCATAGTGTTAACGACAAGTCAAGAGGAGGTCACTTGGGATAAGGACTAGATCACAGTCATTGTAGGCCAGGACAATCTCAAACTACCATTTAGATATTACAGAGATCCAATGAGTTAAATTTTTGCCTGTGTTCTCTTCTCTTTAAGTATGGTTGCAAATGATGCATGCCGGCATAATGCACCAAACAGGAGGGAAAATTCATTTCTAATAGTTCGTTCCTGAAAAGCAGTTCCTGGTTCTTCAAAGTGCAGGGATTAGAGGGTACTTGACAATGGAAGAAAGACTACGATTATATAAATTCTGGAATCCTATAAAACTCTCACATTCCTGACTCTAGGAGAATTCCACATCGTTTTGGTACATAGAGAGTCAGATCAAATTGGTCCATTCCTGGAAATCGGTGTTCGAGACAGAGATCCATGGGAGCTTCAGCCCCAGTTCTCCGGCTGGGAATTAAGGGAAGTGTGCGCAGGGCAAGGACAGGCTTAAATGCTGGCATCGCCTTCCTGGCTTCTCTCGTCAGAGCTCGGGGATCAGATCACAGTGGTCTGTTTGGGGGAATTTGGGGTGTTTTCTTTTTGGGTGGTTGTGATGTTTCAAGTAATAACATGTTGGGAACTGATGAGAACCTGTCACCTAAGAACAAATATGTATAACCCACTCGGTGATAATTTAGGTCTCTCTCCCCACTTGCTTTCAAAACAGCCCTAGGTTCTGTACTTACTGGGAATGAGTTAAAACAAGGAAAACCAGAAAATGCATTCATTACTTCAGATATTTCGCTGTAGATTTGCTTTTGTATATGGTGCATAAAGCACTGTTTCACTGGGTGGATTATTTTCTGTTCTAGAAATAGTAATTCAGAGAATTCTGTGTGTCAAAATTCATGTAGGAGCCTTCCTGTGTTATCATTACTACTAGAGTGAAGTGGAGGGCATGTGGAAACAGGATGTTAATTTACACCTAAATTGTGATGCATTTATAATGTGTGGTTTTGGAAATGCATATGAGATAATATGAAATAATAGTTAAACATGTTTGAATGTATGGTTATCATTGGAGTATTTAAATGTGATTGGGACAAAAAAAGCTACCTCAAATTCTTTGTGGAATTGAGTAGGAGCAGGTATATTAATTTATAGGTAAGTTAATTTCTGAATAAATGAAGCTTACCTGGGACCACCACATTATCTAAGTTACCATATATTGGTGTATCTTCAATGTAATACTCATCTTCCCTATAATGAGGAAAAAGAAATTATTAGAATCCATTTTACACGTAGTTCTTAATTTCTCAGTTAAATTCGATATTGGGTAAACTTGTTCTTGTTCAGCCTTGGCCAATTAAGGTAGATACAGTTACACGTGACTGAGTGAATCCCAGTGGAAAAGCATGCCTGCCTCCATGTGTGTATAAATTTGAGGAGTTATTTTTTGGAACTTCTTTCCTGAAATAATAATAGCAAGTACTTATTTGGTACCTAACAGTTTGTCAGATGCTACTTGAAGTGAATTTTATATATTCATTTATTCAATTCTTACAACAATCTGACCAAATAAGCACTATAGCACCCCTATTTTAAAGGCAAGGAATCTAAGGCACGGAGAAGGCGTATATTTTCTGAAGGTCATGAGAGTAGTAAAGGGCAGAGCTGGGGTTAGAATTTAGGTTATCTGTGCTCATAATGATATACTGTGCTGCCTGTTTACTTGCCCAGACTTCCACTCTAAGCCATCCCTAAAACTATATTTACTAAGTAAATATTAATTGACAGAATGTTTAAAAAATAAAAGGCCAAAGAAATATTGGCAGATGCAGTAAAGTGATTGATTGTCTATTACACCCAGATGCTGTGCTGTGTTACATACATTATATCAGAGATCCAGCGAAATTCTACCCAAATCCTATTATTACTCCCCACTTTGCATATGAGAAGTCTGAGATTCAGATAGATTAACGTATTTTGCCCAATATCAGCAATAACTACCAATTGCTAAAGCTTCTCTTTATTCCCGTGCTCATTCAACCCTCAGATGTATCTTGTTTTTATCCCCACTGTGCGTAAAAGGAGTCTGTAGTTCACAGAGGTAAATTCTCCAAAGACACATACACAGTAGCTGGCAGTGCTAGGATTGTGATGCAAGTCTGGACTTAAAGCCCTGAATCTTATTTGCTCTTGATGTTTGATTAAGTTTCCTTACAGCCTCCTCCCAGTAATCCTATAAGGCTTTCAGCCACCATCCCAGCATTGTCACATAACCCTGGTGACCGGCTTTCACATCAGCCATCAGGGAACAGAGACCCACCAGACAGTGAAAGGGACATTTCATAACAATACTTTAACTTTGATATTACCCACCACTGAGAGCTGGAGGGAATTGCAACAATAGAAAAAAGAACTCTTTATCTCACGGCATATCACCTATATTACTAGCGGTGCTTCTGAAAGGAGGTAATATGTAAATAGCAAATAGATGTCCTTAAAAATTGCAGATCAAATGATACCTGGGTAAAATGGTTTGAAAAGTCCAGATGCTGGCATGTATTTTGCTTATCTTATAGCAAAAAAAACTCATACATAACCCTTCTTTCTATCCATATTTCAACATAGCTTAATATTGAGATACAGAAGGGACCCTGCTAGTGGTTTTCCTCTGGCTATGCAGAGAATATAATAGTGAAAGGTGAAGAATTTTTAATAAGACAATCCATCTATTTTCCTAGCCCACACAGATAGCAGATACAATCTGCAAATGATAAATCATGTTTAAAAAATGAACATCATTTCATTCGTTATGAATGAAAATAAGATGTGATTTATAATGCAGTGCCCTGTGTCTACAGGCAGGTCTCAAATGATTAATCATCTCAAATAAAATATTATTCAGAAGCAGTTATCTAGCTAACAAATTTATATATATATATAAATCTGTTATATATGTGTACATATATATGTTAGGTAATATGTATATTACCTAATATATATATGTACACATATATATGTATAACAATGCCAAATAGCTTCAGCCTATTGTAAGTATTTAATAAACTTCAAGCACAAATATTTGGCAATGTTTTTATGTGGAGGATTAATTACTATTAAAAATAAAGTCATAAATAAGCTTAGATCCCAGAGGCCAGTGCACTTCTGAATTTTGGGCTAGGTCAGATTCTCTATTGCTCAGAAAAATGTCTGAAATAGTCCTCTAACCAATAAGCACATTTTATGACACTCCACAATTTAAAATAACATTGTCTTTTACTAGGGTCCATATTTTCTACTTTTACATATATTTTCTCTAATTTATATTTTAAAGTTGTTATTTATATTTTACTATTATTTAATTGTGAAGTCCTTTCTAGAAAAATGTCTTAATACTTTATTATCTAAGTAGATTAAATAATTAAATTCAATTTTTAAAAAGCCATTACTTCTGCCCGGGTGACTTTGGGCATAAATTCTCTGAGTTACGTTTCTTATTTATAAATCAAGGATATTAAACTATTTAACTCCTATTGTTCTTTTCAGTTCCCAAATTGTATCATATGAATGTAACATTCTAATATCCAAATAAAAATGAAAGATATTTCTACAAAACTAAATAGAGGCATTTTAAAGGACTGGACAGTTGTCATGGTGCGGAGAGAGAAAGCTGAGGGCCTATCAGAAGTTGGTTTGGGTGTGAACATGATTTGCTTAATAGACATTGCTGTGAATCAGCAGATATATGTTTGGGCTCCACAAGTGTATAAATGTTATTTAAAGCCATGGCTACTTTTGGCTCTCAAAGCACACAATCAGAAATAGGCAAGTTGTGAAATATATATATATAAATATGTGAATTAACATGCCAACTACTTTTTATAGATAAAATCTGCATTGTATAATCAATTTTTGCCTACATGGAGATTCATTACAATGGATTGGTTATTAAACCCTGGAGGGAATCTGCATCTTTCCATCTCCACTGTTCAGTGAGGTTCTTATTTGTTGAATGAGTTATATTAAATGTTATCAAAGAACCAACCTCTTTTCTGCATTTTCCCTATAGCTAAGAGACTGCTTTGAGATGGGTATTTTATCACTTTTCCCTTCTGACTCTTACCATGTTCATCCCCAAACTACCAAACCAGTCTTTAGCAAAATAATCAATCATGAGACTTTCTATCATTTTGCATCTTAATTGCCCTTCAAATGACAAGTATCAAATCAATCATCAGATTAATTTGTACATAATTATGCAGGATTTTCTTTGTTAAAAAGTCAGCAAATTACTCTTGATTTGAGCTAATGACTTGAAAATTATGTTACAGAATCCAAGGTGAAGAGCACTCATGAAAACAAGCTGTGTGTGTGCCTGTGTGTGTGGCTGCCTGCAGCCCAGATCTGGGATCTGCCAGAGACATGCCCACATGCAGAAGAAAAAAACGGACCTTTCAGAGACTTATAATCTTACCCTACTGACTGAAAACAATAAAAAAAGAGAATTAAGTAAATTAATCTACATCATAAAGTTAAAAAAAAATCTTATCCTACTGACCGAGAAAGCTCTGTGTTTTTCAAAAGACCTTTAAGTCCATCAGTCTACCATTTCAGGAAGATCTTGAAGAGTCCTCAATGCAGTTCTCTGTATTTAGATCTTTTTATTCAAAAAAGAAATCTCCATTCTAATGAAGCATTTGGGTCAGAATATACTGTCTAAGAAAATGAAACTCTTAACTATGATTCACACAATAAACCTTTTGTAAGAAAAAAAAGAAGCATCGTACTATACAATTTCTAACTAGCTCAATAAGTATTAAAGAGAATAAGTTATACCTTTAACTGTGTATTATTTTAGAGTTGATTTATCACATTTCTCTAATGGTTGATAGTATCCTTAGAAACAACATACCACAAAGCATCCTAATCAATGCATGCCTATAAACATATCTTAAATTTTATTAGGTATTGCCAGATTTCTTTTCACCCTCCATTCTTAAGGGCCATGTAATTTTATACATATACATATACATACACACACACACACACACACACACACACACACACATATACAATGCATCCAAATATATATATATATATATATATATATATATCCAAATATATATATATTTGGATGCATTGTTCAATATAATCTGAGTCATAATCTAGGATATTTTCTCTTGATATTGATGATAATTCTAGAGATAACAGGCAGGGTCCCGTTCTGTTCTTCACCCAGCTCTATCACTCAGGAGGAGTAAGTAACTAGGGCAGAAAATAATGCTATAGTTTTTCATTTTTAGATGGGAGTAAAAGTAATTAAACTCACTTTTCATTTTATTTTTAACCCAAATACAATATCCCTGAGCCAAACCCATCAGCAGCATAGCATTTGTTACTTTCTTTTATTAATTGGGAATCACAATATGTAACTCATTTTCTACATACCTGGGAATGTAGTCTTCAGAGTACCTGTATATTTTACCTGAAAGATATTCAAAATAGAGAAATTAAAAGAAGTTTCGACATATATTTGTTAAATCTCCTAGAAAGGGTTGTGAGGGGAACTTAGCCTCAATGTCAGTTAACATCTTTAATCAAACTATTTGGTTACCACTATTTGAACTAGAGAGAGTGATCATCTCTAATTTGGGCCAATTGTAGCCCATATAGTCTCTTGGTAATTTGGGAGTGAAACACAGGGCAGCATAAGGAAGGAAATAATAAAAATTAGAGCAGAATTGAATGAAACAGAGAACAAAAATACTATAAAAAATTGATACAACAAAGAGCTGGCTTTTTGAAAAGATTAAAAACTGACACACCCCTGGTTAGAATCACTAAAGAAAAAAAGAGAAAATACTCATGTAAACAAAATCAGAAATGAAAAATGAGAAGTTACCACAGATATTACAGATAATATAAAGGATCATACTAAAATACTATGAAAGACTATACACCAATAAATTAAAAAACCTAGAAGAAATAGAGAACTTCCTAGAAGTATATAACCTTCCTAGTATGAATCACGAACAACTGGAAAATCTAAGTAGATTAATCAACAATGAGGAAATTGAAACAACCATCAACCCCCCTCCCCCCCAAAAAAAGTAAAAGTCCAGGACCAGATGGCTTCACTAGCGAATATTACCAAACATTCAAAGAAGATTTGATACCCATCCTTCTCAAACTCTTCCAAAAAAATTGAAGAAAAGGCAATACTTTCTAATACATTTTATGAGGCCAGCATAACCCTGATACCAAAACCTGGCAAGGATAATACACACATACACACTCACACAGACTACAGACCAATATCTCTTGTTAATATAGCAAACATCCTAAACAAAATACTAGCAAATCAAACACAACAATACATTTAAAAAAATGAAATAATACATCATGACTGACTAGGATTCATTCCAGGAGCACAAGGAAGGTCCAACAAATGTAAGTCAATCAGTTTTACCCACTACATTAAAACAAAGGATAAAATCACATGATCTTATCAATAGGTGCAGAAAAAAGCATTTGATAAGATACAACATTCATTTATGATTAAAACACTCAGTAAAATGGGTATAGAAAAAATACCTCAACATAATAAAGGCCATATATGATAAACCCTCAGCTAATATCATATTCAATGGCAAAAAACTGGAAGCCTTTTTTCTAAAACCATACAAGAATGTCCACTCTCACCATTCTTATTTAACACAAATCTGGAAGTCCTGGCCAGAGCAGTCAGGCAAGAGAAAGAAATAAGAGGCATCCCAATTAGGGATGAAAAAGCAAAAATACCACTTTTTTGCAGATGATACATTCCTAAAGACCACCAAAAATCTATTCATTTATTGTTACTAGAAACAATAAACAAATACAGTCAAGTTTTAGAATACCAAATCAGTATACAAAAATCCACTCTTCCTATACTATATACCAACAATTAAACTTCAGAAAAAGAAATGAAAAAAAAATTTCTTTTGTAATTGCAACCAAAAGAATAGAATATGTAGGAATGAACTTGAAACTAATATGATCTTATTAACCATTGTCACCTCAATAAATTTAATGTTTGAAAAAACAGTAAAATGCTTTTAAAGAAGCAGTCTGGGGAGCTGAAGTGACAAGGCTGACGAGTGGGTATAGGGCTGTAAAACCGTGAACGAATTACCTGCCAATTCAAAGAAGGTCGCCCAGGTGGTGGTTCAAAGGCAAATGAGAGGAAATATTTTTACTTTAAATTAAATATATGTATTCAAAATGGAAAAAAGAGTTTCCAGACATTTTTAAGTGAAAGACAGTAGAGTTATAAGGAATTATCGAGGGACATTAAGGCAAATTCAGAGTACAGCTTTAATAAGACCAATATTATGAAGAAGTGTGTCTTATCTGTTCATCAATAAACTTTCTTTGATGTTGATCTGGATGGATGTATATAATATTATATTTTATTTTATTTCAATTAGATATTATTTAACCTGGCATTAAAATAAAGTAAAAATTTTGCAGAAGCTACTTCTATAAAAGTGAGGCCCAGTATTATCTGAGCCTCTGACAATTACTCAGACACAACAGGGACTGGGCAGAGGTCTTTCAGCCTTAACATGTGGAAAACTCTGCGTGCTGGCAAGGAACTAGCACAGGCATCTCCAAACAACTGAATGAATCATCAAACAACTACAAGGATTATTTTTGGGTAGATTTATGTGCAATAAAATTGCTATTCTCCAGAGAGGTCATTAATTGTTAGAGAAGCATTATGGGACCAACCTCAAAATCATCGCATTGGAGGATACAAGGGGCATGTCACATGTCAGTGTGTTTGGAATAATTCTGTGAAGGACCAAATGCGGGAAGTTTTTGCAGAACATACACACAGAGCAGCTATGGGACCAAAAATGATGAATGTAATCCACTGGGGGTATACCTAAAATCCTCAACTGCCATCCAACAGGAAATGCCCTACCCAGCATAAGAAGAGCTGCGTAGTAAAAATGCAGTTGTTTTCAACTACCTTCAGATTAGTCCTGTGAATATGAAAGCACACAGACATAGGGAGAAGCAGAGAGATGTCTGCTGTTGCACAAAGCCACAGGCTATTGGAAGAGTGAGAAATGTAAACAACTTCAATAAGCATAAGAATAAAAAATAGTTAATACAGACCAAAAAATTGTAAAGTGGAAAATAGAAAATATGTGGGGTTTTTTTGATATGGCAGAAATGTTTATACTCAGGTAATCAATAATTATTCAGATTTGTCTAGAATTAAAGTGCATGTCATATAAAAGAAGAGCCTGATGTATCATGGAACAAATTCAAGGTGAGAAATAAGAAGACTTTGGATTTAAGCATTAGTTCTTTGATGTATTTGCCATGTGACAACATGCAAATCACTTCAAAACTCTGTTCTCAGTTTACCCATAAGTAAGGATCATAATGTCTACATCAGGCAAGCAGATGTAGAAGATGAAAAAAACAATTTTTGTAAAAACCTCATAGAAAACGACAAAGTTAATTTTTAATACTATACATTCTAAATGCATATCACATAACAGACCACAATTTAATTGTGCTGATTTCAATTGGAAGTTTCTTCATTAAATGGCTTAGCTGAAAACAATGGGTATAAGTACGCTGCTATTTTGGTGATAAAATATTTAAAAGTAAAGCTTGATTTAGAATGAAACAACCAAATCTTGCCTTTGGCAGAGGCATTGTCACCAACTGAATATTGAGTTGAAAGAAAAGATAAAAAATAAAGAAGTGAAAACAAAAATAAAGAGTGACATAACTTAGAATAAGAAAAAATAAGTATGGAGTAAAAATATTCCCCCAAGCAAAGATTTTTAAAGAACAGTGTGTGTTTTCCATGGTGGTGGTTGGAGTGTGAATGCCGGTACCTAGAAAGTACCCTGGTGTGATGGGGGAAAGGACAGCTCTGCAGAATGGAAATGTGGTTGGACGCATTGTCACCAGAGAACAGCAAAAGAGAGTTTTAGACCAAAAAGCTTTGTGAGGAAAAAAAGCGGAAGCAATTATGTAAAGGATGCAATATACTAATGTAATGCTTAGGTAAAAGGAAATGAACTGAAACAATGTGAAGAAAAAAATAACTAACAGGTAAAAAAATTATAATAACTAACAGGTATAAAAATCATATTACATTTTGAAGAAGCACCCTGAAGAGGGGAACTCTAAAGAAAAGTTCAAGGATACCGCCCTGTTCCAGGCCACTCTTAGGGCTTATATGTGTCCCCTGGAGTTGGACGCTCTGGACACGTGCAGTTTCAGTTTTATAATGCTTTCTGCACGAAGTGTAATAGAATATGATCTCCTTAAAAAGGGGCGTAGTAATCAAAAGTGTAAAGGTTCCAGCTAAGGAGAAAGGTCAGCAAGCCCAGGCTCCTGAAAAGGGCTGCTTGCTCTGACATGAGGGCTTACAAGTTTATTTACAAATAACTGGAATGATTTAAAAGCTACCTAATCATTTCAATGATTATCAGTAAAACAAAAAAGCAGTTCTTATTAGCTGTAAAGCAGTTATATTTGCAAGACTCTGTTTGAGAAGAGCTGGGTGAGTTTTCATAACGCTCGCTCTCCTGCGATTCAGGTGCAAACGCTTTGTTTCTGGTTCATGATTGAGAGGGTGTGAGCAAACAGCTGCTTTTATGTTTTCCCCTTTATAGCGTTCACACTTCAACGTACAATACATAACAACAAGAAACAACAGCATATGGCTGAAACTCCATAATAAAAAAGATTTGATACATATTTAATGTGAAAAATGTGCCATAATTTTCTAGTGAATAGGAGAGATACTGATAAGACTTTGATGTATGAGCAAATCATACACTTGTTTTATCCTTCTCAAAACAGAGAAGAAAGGCTGGATAAAGTACACACACACACATATACATATACACAGCTTTGAAGGAGAAAAAAATGAATGCAATCCTGTCAGAAAAAAAAAAGAAATAAACATAACCTTCCGAAAGAACAGATTTGGACCAAGAATCACATAAAAAATGAAAGATTTATTTTGGGGGGAAGGAAGAACTGCATTTCAAAGCTTCCACCTAGCACTGCTACAGAAAACATCAAGGAGAGGCTTATCTCGTCTATCTGATTGAATGTGAAGATATTACATTGTTGCTGGGATAAAGGTTGTCTTTTGTAAGCTATTTAATACATAAGCAGAGCTTACCCACTGACTGTTTGCCAAGGTGGAGTCATATCTTGCAAATTTCTTAACCACAAAGAATAGCACAAAGATGCAAAAATAAAAAGTTATATGAGGGCAGATACAGGGGTACTGCATTCCCAGACCAAGCAGCGGAAAAGCTGGTTAATAGGATAGAATCTCTTCTAGTTTATCTGTCTAGCAGAAACAAAGCAAGCCTGAATCTTCAAGAAACAGGAAAGAAGTGTGTTTGCAGAGCTAATCCCAAATCCACCTGGAATCTCTGGTTGAGAAAGAAAGATAGTGCTATTTGCTCATATGTAATAGAAAGGAAGGTAGCTATTATTAATACTTGGGAGAAGACATGGGGAGAAGCTGGGGAAGTGGGAAGGGACCGCAGGCAGAAAAAGTGGAGGGGACAGGAGTGAAGGGCATTCTTTCAGGATAAATAAATATCCTGAAAGAATTAGCTCCAAGGCTAATCTTAGGTTTGCACACCAGTAAAGTGCAAGATGCAGGGTTGTGTGCACCACCTAAGGAGGATATATTGCATCTCAGATAAAATAATTTGCAATAGGTTGATGTTTAGAACCAGTTCCATGAAAGCTTACAGAAAACTCTCTGAAATGAACCTGTATGCAACTTAAATGAACACAACAGTTGTTGCTAAAACTCAGGTGATTGTACAGTCGTGTTAATAAAATGGAGATGGGGACAAGACACGAGATGGGAGCTGGAGAGGGCCTGGAGGGTGTAGGAATGGTGGGAGCAGAGAAGAAGCCAGAGGAACTAATGTTCACTCAAATAACGGACATTAAAATTAAATGGGATAACATTGCCATAGCGTGTTCTTAACAAATGCTTGTGGAATGAGGGTAGGAAGCACCAGGGCCACCGAGAATGGTGATGTGGGCTGTGCACTGTCCAGGACCGACCAACTAGGTCCCTACCACTGTTATCAGGTACAGTAGTCCCTCCTTATCTGTGGTTTCAGTTACCTACGGTCAACTGTGATTCAAAAATATTAAATAGAAAACTCCAGAATAGACAATTCACACATTTTAAATTTCCTGCTATTCTAAGTAGCATGATTGAATCTGAAGCTGTCCCACTATGTCCCGCTGGGTCATGAATCAGCGAGTCACCCCTTTGTCCAGCCCGTCCGCATCGTGTACACTCCCTGCCTATCTATCGGTCACTTAGTAGCCCTCTCCGAGGATCAGCTGTCATGGTGTCACAGTGCTTGTGTTTAACTAACCCTTACTTTATTGTAATTTTTCTAATGTATTACTAGTCCCTGTTGTTAATCTCTTACAGTGCTTAATATAAAAACTAAACTTTTTCATAGGTACATACATATGCAAAAACACATAGTGTATATAAGGTTTGGTACGAGTCACAGTTTCGGGTATCCACCGGGGGTCTGGAACACGTTCCACATTACTAAGCGGGACGGACTACTGTGTTCATCAGTAATATACACGAAGCCTATAGTCTGGATGATATTTACAGCATTTTGTAGATAAGGAAACTGAAACTCGGGGGAATTTGTACTACTTGTTTAAGATCTCCCAGGTAAATATTAAAAGCAGAGTTTTAATTCAATGTCAGGTTGACTTCAAAAACCATGATGTTAAAAACAATTGAAAGAACCGAAATAGATTTTTTAAAATACATCAATGAATATAATTTGCTATTCTCTGTTTTTTTAAAAAAAGTCTAATCAAGGAACATGTATAAAAAATTGGGACAACTGTACATGAACAACAATAAAAATATTATTTCCCTCTGTACTGCTTATAGGCAATAAGTTTGTTTTTGGTAGGCCAGAGGCAGTCAGGGTTTGTACAACTGAAAAAAAAATCTGTCTTTAAAAAAAGAAAATAAAAGCCTGCTACTGTTTTTTAGTAACTGACCATTCATTATAAGCAAACAATCCCCCAAAGCAGTTTGTATGGTAGAAAAATGGTATGGATATGCATAAATAAATTTCAATGTACAAACTGTCAAAAATGAGAATTAGAAAACCCACTCATTTCTCGCCCCCACATAAATCTCCACAGGATTATCACTAGAATCAATGGAAGAATGAATATTGTCCAGATGCTTATTTTTGCCCTGGTTTTCACCATAAATCACTTCGCCTCTGTGGTTCAACTCACCTTCCTAACTCAGGTGAAAATATTGTCTGCCTTCATAAAATATTTTCATTAAAACTTAAAATATATTTATTTTAGGTGATTATATAAAGAAAGGTACTGCTCTTAGCTCATTTTTTTCCCCTACAAAGTAAGGAAACTTTTCAAAGAAGATATCTGATGATGGGTCATTTGTACATCTGATATAAACTCTGAGAAATATTTTATTATAAAAGTGATCACTAAAGTCATTACTAATGAAAAAGTGCTGCTTGCCTGAACTTTTCTCTGAGGCATAGAAATGGTATAAGAGAGATCCTGGAAGAGTGCTGGGGTCCTGGCCGAGGACATTTGGTCAGCAACACAAAAGCAGCTTGCACTGGTGGAAGCCATTTTGTACAGAGAATTAGAAAAACTGAGTATTTATCCATAGTTTTGCTATTAAATAGATGTGTGACCTCAGCTATGCCACTTTTCTAGTGCCTCTCATTCGTTTTCAAACCCACATGGCCATGATGCCTTCCTCTTCATATTTTACATCAGCATTGTCAGCATTGAAGAAGACACTCCCGAGAACCAGGGACTCATCCCAGAATCTGACCATTGTTTTAAATTAGCTGTATGCAGTTTTTCTTGTATTACGTGTATCTTGGTTACGTGTATCTAACTTAGTTGAGTTAACTTCATTTTAATACTTTTTTCATTTGTTAAGAGAAAATGTATTTATCTTTTCTATTTGTTTATTACAACCTAAATGTTCTGCCCCTATTATTTTTTTGTTGTTCTAGAATATTAAGACCCCTCCCAAAAATTGTTGAACTTTCGTATTTTTTTCTTTATTGTTCTTCTATTACAGTTGTCTCAGTTTCCCCTGTTGCTCTCCCTGCCCTGCCCTCCCCCTCAGTCAGTCCCTACACTGTTGTCCTTGTCCACAGGTCCTTTTTACATATTCCTTGACCCTTCCCCTTCTTTACCCTGTGACCCTCCTCCCCCTTTCCCTCTGGTCACTGTCAGTTTGTTCTTTATTTCCATGTCTCTGGTTGTATTTTGCTTATTTGTTTGTTCTGTTGATTAGGTTCCAGTTAAAGGTGAGACCACATGGTATTTGTCTTTCACCTTCTGGTTTATTTCTCTGAGCATAATGCTCTCCACTTCCATCCATGCTGATGTGAAGGGTAGGGGTTCCTTCTTTCTTTCTGCTGTGTAGTATTCCATTGTGTAAATGTACCACAGTTTTTTGATCCATTTATTTACTAATGAGCACTTTCATTTTTCTATCCATTCATCCATCATTCATTATCCATCCATCCATCCAATCCATTCATGCATTCATTGCACATACATTGAATGCCTACATTGTGCAAAGATTGTGCTTTTGCTGGGCATTGCACTATTTCAACAATGCAATGGAGAGTAAATTCATGGTTAAAACTGCTGCCCTGCTTATTGAAAAGAAAAGCAGACAGTGGCAGGTCCCCTTGCCCTTCCCTCCTTGCCCCCGGGAGTGTTTAAAAATAAGAGCATGGTTCAGTCTATTGCTTTTTCAGTTTCCTTTTTGTCCCAAAGAGCCATCTGTATTTCAGGGGCCTTGACTGATGCTCAGAAGTTTGAGTAGGCTTGAGTGAAACCTTAAAGAGCTAGTCTTCAATTTTCTCCTTACACATCAAAGAGAATCTTTATGACTGTACCAGAATAGGCTAATTTTATAGGTTGTCCCACTGGGAGAGGAAAAATATGTTTTATCAGGACAATCTCTTCCTACTCCATCACTTAAGGCAGAGATAAAGTTAAGACTGGGAATCTTTTACATTTTTAATATGATTATATTCTTAAATTAAGAGAACCCATAGGGTGAAAAATGTATCAAACAGATTTTCTACAGATAAAAATACCCTGTTGGATAACATTTTATAAAATTGTCTGCTATTGTTTTCCAGTGACTCAGTCTCAATTCAAGCAGGCCCCCTCTGGCTATTTCTCAAAACGTCTTACCTTGTCGCTGCTTTTCCAGACAGTGGGAAATGTTGAAGATCAGTGATATAACCAAAGCTAAGACCAAGGAGACTAGAATTGCCCACACATAAAACTGGCATCCAGAGTTTACTGCGAAACAAAACAAACATACCCTTAATAACAGGTACTGAACTTATTGAGAGAATCACTTCATAAACCATATAGAGATCTAATTGCTATGCTATACATCTGAAATTAATATAAAATAACACTGAATGTCAACTGTAAATGAAAAATAAAAATAAATAAAGTAAAACATGCTGTCAAATCAAATATGTATATAGTAGCTGCTTACCTATTTGTTTTGATCTAGATTACATAATTAAAACTATTGAATTTATTCACAAAAAAGGATAAATCCTCTGCCAAGAAATTAATTAACATTGAAAGCCAAAGACTTCTTACAGATTTCAAAGTGGGTATTGCTAAAGGTCCTTACATTCAACGTGGGCAAAAGAAAGCATTCTTAGTGTTAATGAAAAAGAAAGCATTTTTAGTCTGGCTACTAAAATTTGACAACTGGTGACTGATCATAAAAACTTTGGTTCAAAATCAAGAATATCCAAATTACTCAGCATAATACTTTGCTATACTTTTACCCTTTCATCCTTAGACTATAATCATATTTGCTTTTACTATTTATGTAAAACTACTTACTCCTTTCTGTTATTCCCAGTAGTGTAAGATACTGTGTGTTGGGATAAATCAATAATTCTGGAATCGTGGAAACCCAGTTTTGTCAACATTGGCCAAAAAAAGCTTTTCTCATATTATTTAGATCCCCATGAATGGCTAATGGAGAACTCATTATGTTTCCCTTTCTCTTCTGTGAAGGCTTCTTTATTCATTCCTGAGCCATAAGGGGTTTCTGCGGGATATAATTGTCTATTAGTTGCCATTGATTATTTATGGCAATCTTTACACAGATATGAGTGACTACTAAGATAATTAGCTTGATTTTATATATATAATATATATAATACATAAATTATACAACTTACTATATACAAAATTATTTATATATAACATTAAACATGTATATATTACATATTAGCCTAATTATATATATTAACCTAATATATATGAGTCTAATATTATAATCAGCTTTTAGATTACAATATACATATATATAATTAGGTTAATTATCTTAGTAGTCATATATCCATGTGAATGCTGACCCCAGAAAAGTAACTCGTGATTCTATAATACTGTGTATTTATGGGTTCAACCAGTATTAATTGGATATCTCTTCTGTGCCAGAAGTTATGCCCTATGTTAGGAGCCAAAGATAAAGGAAACAGCATCTTGCTCTCAAGGAACTCTCTGTTTAGTTGGGGGCAGGAAAGGGGGAAAATGTATAAACACATAATTAGAAATTCATGAACTGCAATATGTAAATAGCTACAACAGAGATTGTTGTGTACCTTCCAATCCCAACTGTCTGTGACTATCCAAAATACAAAACCATTTGAGCTCCTTTAAAAAATCCAAATACTAACATTAAACACAATAAATAGCACAAGCAAAACCTTGAGAGGAGGAAAATTAATTTTGCTTCCCTAATTTGTCTTTAAATAATCCAATAAAGAATATCTAAACACAAATGTTCTTTGTGTTGCTCTATTTCACTTAAAATCTTTATCTCAAATTCGACATTTTAATGGCTAATCATTTTTGTTTTTAAGTATATTTTATTGATTACACTATTACAGTTTTCCTAATTTTTCCCCCTTTATCCCCCCTCTGCCCTTGCCCACCCCCAACCCTCCAGCATTCCCCCTCCCCTTAGTGCATGTTCATGGGTTATACATACAAATTCTTTGAATTCTGTTTTCTATACCATTCTTAACCTCTCCCTGTCTATTTTATGCCTACCAATTATGCTTCTTATTTCCTGTACCTTTCCTCCCTATTCTTTCCCTCTCCCTCCCCACCGAAATCCCTCCATGTGATCTCCATTTCTCTGATTCTGTTCCTGTTCTAGTTGTTTGCTTAGTATTTATTTTCATTGTTGTTGTTTTTTTTAGGTTCAGTTGTTGATAGTTGTGAGTTTGTTGTTATTTTACTGATCATAGTTTTTTTATTTTCTTCAATTTCTTAGATAAGTCTCTTTAACATTTCATATAATAAGGGCTTGGTGATGATGAATGGCTAATAATTTTCTTTGAATACCTGTTGTTCTTGCTGTGCTTGCTGAACTGCCTTTAGTGGTCCTGTCTATTTTGGTTGGCTTTATTTATTTATTGGTATTTATTTATTCATTTATTTATTTTATCTTTATTGAGTTCACTGGGATGACACTGGTTAACAAATTTATACAGGTTTCAGGTGCAAAATTCTGCATCACATCATCTGTGCCTGTATTATGTTAGCCACTCCAAGTCAAGTCTCTGTCCATCACCATTTGTCTCTCCTATGCCTTCCTCCACCTCAGCAATCACCACACTGTTGTCTGCCTGTTCTCTAAGCATACAGATGATTAAATACAAACTGTATATCTATGTATTCGTGATACAGATGTACATATGCATGCAATTGGCATGTCACATTCTTATATACATTGCTTTTATTTGAACTAGCCTGTGGCTCTTATAACACCAGAAAATCTGCCTACTAATGTTTGCTACCTCCTCTCTAATTTTGTACTGTGTTAGTTAGATGATCAAGATACTGTACGTTGCACAAAAGGTGGGATAATTTCTGCCTTCTACTCTGCAGTGCTGGATGTAAAATATATAATTTATAAAAAAATTTCAAGAATTAATAAATAGGAAAAGTTAAATGATAATGGTAGGAAAATATGTGAATTTCTTTAACTTTTTTATATTACACAAAGTAAAAGACAATTGAGATGACCTGAATAGTCTTTTATCTTTCTTAATAGCACTACCAAGTAATTTATTTAAAAACACTAAGGGACTAATTTATTCACTAAGAACATAATCCTATAAATGTTTATGAGGATTCTATAACTTGGTATTTATTAACTTTTAAATATAATAATCCTAAGTATTGTATGATACTGCATATATTCCTAGAATTATTTATTTGCCATTTATGTTTAATTATATATTTCGAAAAAGCCACAAGTGACTTCTGAGTGTAAATTAAAAATTCCAGCAATACTAGAATATAAAATAATATGTAAGTTCCTTTATTAATATATAAATGGGACACTGATATTAAACTAATTGGCTTTTTAAAAAGATTACCACTGTATTTGGGGGATATTTACCATGCTAGTATGTAAATTTTAGCATTTGCATAGAATTCCACAGTATTTGCTACAATATAATCCATCTACTCATTTCTTTAAGAGGAACATTCTGATGTTTTAAAATGTTTTTCTCCTATAAACAAAATACAAAACACTCCATTGGACATTTATGCATATGCAGGCTATTTGTAGAGGAGGTTCCTGAGAATAGAATTGCTGTGCCAAAGGGAATTTTTAAAGCACTTTTCCAGGGAGCAATTGATCTCCAACTCCCATTGGTAATAATCCCTCTCAGGTGGTTGCTTTAACATAATTATGGGAAATGGGGCCAGCAAGCTGTCTCACTTGTCAGATGGGTCTCAGTTTCCTCGTGGCTATCACAATATAACAATTTGACAAAAATATTAATTTCTGATTTCTATCATTAAATTAATGCTTTTTATTTTAAAGACTTTTCTTCTTGTGTATGTCATGGAACCACAGTCTAGGTATAGTTCTAAGTCCTTTCACATTTTAAAGCAATATGAGGGCACACACTCTATTTTTCTATTGAAAAACAGAAAAAATATTTCAACTTATTCAGGAAGCAAAAGTAGACTGTATTCATTCACTCTCTAAAGTCATTGTATTTGGGGACATTTAAATAAATGAACTTTAACTGTTATATCATCTATGTGGAATGCTACATGGCATTTAGTAAACTCAGATAAGCAAAAACAAAAAGATAAGAATCAACCACAATCTTACCCAGAGACGATGACTGTGCAGTTTGTTTATTTCCAAACTTACTATTTTCTGTGTAGAAATTACTGCAGATGGAGACATAGGACTCGATTATAGGGACTATACTGTTACTCACTTTCCACAGTGTGCTTCTTTTCCTCTCTCAAAATATGCTTCCATTTCCTTTAGCAGCCCTGCATTCCACTGCATGGGTTTTCCATAATTTATTTAAACAATCCCTTATTGTAAGATATTTAAGTTGCTTCTAATTTTTAGTTATATAAACAATGTTGTGATGAATATCTTTAGCTAAAGTTGTATACTCACCTCAGGTTTTTTAGGTAAAAATTCTTGAAGACGAATTGCTGGGTCAAAGGGTATACACATTTTAAAGGAATTTGATATCCTGATGTTCACAGTTTTAAAACACAATAACAAGCTAACTGTTCTCACGTCAGTCTGCCCTCTTTCACATTAGTTCAACTGGCCCTGACATTACATTTATGGCTCCTGTTTAATCCACACTACATCAGCTACCACTCAGGATCTAGCTCTCTCCTTCCACACACTGTCCTCATGCATTCCACTGCTTTGTGATTTCTGGAAAAAGTTGTCTCCTTGTCTTCTTTCTGAAGTCTATGACATAGGTCTTTCAAAGGAAGGTGCCTGTTCCTATTTCTGCCCTAAATATACAGGACATCACACTTTCTTTCCTTACCATGGTCTATTTCTACAAGATGTTATTTTAGGTTTCTTTAGATTGCAAGTCTTTTAGGACTTGCCTGCTATTCCCACCCAACAATACACAGTGTTCCAGTCATTCTGAAGCACTTGCAATTTTCAATAGACATCATATTTACCATTTTGTTTCTTTATGTCTCTTTGTATTTGTCCCTTTTTCTGAAGTTCCTCTCACCTCATCTGTTCCTAACCATCCTTCAAGTCTACCTTCTCTCTGAAGCATTCACTCAGTGCTGCCTGTCCCCCACCCAGTGACATCCTATATATCCCTCTATATTTCAACAAGTATTGACCTAATCATTTGTATACAAAAATCTGTCCCCAGTAGTCTCTTAAGTTCCCAAGAGACAAAGATTGTCACATTTATCTTCAACTTCATGCCTCATTTCTTCATTGTACCTATTTTTATGGGAATTAAATGAATTAAAATATGTAATGAGATTTGGAGAGTAGTGTTTCTCACTAATATTTAATGCTCAATAATATTAGCTATTGTTTTTCTTTTTATTATTATCTTACTACTAGTAAGACTCCTACCATAATTCTGCAACCTGTTCAGCACAAAGTAGGTGCTCACTAAACATGTGTCAATTGACTGAATGAATGAAAAGTGGAGTGAAGAAGGGTAATGTACTGATGGGCCGACAGAAAGGTTCTGACCAAGTGTGAGGTCTAGAAACATCTACAACCCATGAAAGACATGATGAAGATTCTATTATATTTGTCTACAGTGCTATTGAGAAAGGACCTTCCTCCCAGAAGCTGAGGAATAGAACCTGTGAGAGAAGAGGAACACGTTTGGCCTCTATGGCTCTGGTGAAAATTCTCATCAACAAATCCTAATTCTGTCTTCCATGAATCTGTGTTTACAAAAAAGCCTACTGAGAATTAGTTTGTTTCTTAGGAAGCATGATACAAGAAAGTTGGTGCTAACAGTTAGCTATCTGACTACATTTATGGGAGTAGTTACCACTATAAATAACAGATTTTATTTTCTTTTTTAAAAATCACTGGGGAGTTGTAGTAGAGTGAGTACAATTTCTGGAAAAGAAAATTAGGAAATACCACTAGTAGAGATAAACTGTATGAGCCCAATCACAACCCTAGGAAATATGTGTTTGCGTAAAATTGGGATGCTGATAACCTGTGCCAGGGTGAGCAGAAACAATCTCCTCACAGATTATGTCATAATTTTAAGAAGCTTAAAATGGGATGTGCTTTCATTCTCTTCTTCTCAACATTTACCTTAAGGACCTACTATGTTTATTTTTACTTGTTAAGTGTACATCCTTCAACTATGAGAACAGAAAAATGGACTTTTCTTATATGCTGATAACCTGCTTTTACCTTTATAAACCCAGTCATGAAATAGTTGTTCTTTCTAGCTATTATTAAGGAAGGAATGGCTACTTTTGGCAGATGTCCATCTCCTTTCAGCCTAGTGATTATAAATCATGGTATAGTATGGTACAGCACAGCGTAGTATAAATTGCCTAAAGACATATTTCACAACTAATTTATTACTATAGAGTTAACCAGAAAGTTGCATTGCTTAAAATTAAATGTTTAATAAATGTCTTAACAGTTCACCTTTGGCCAAATTGGATGATTTGTAACCTTGCTTTAGAAATAGTCCAGTCTAGAAATTATGACATCAACTCTCTATGACATATGCTTTGTAACCTTGACCATTCACTCACGCACATACTGAAAAGATGAAAAACTGATTTTGGAAGGAAATTTTGACTCTACCTCTAACTTCTTCGTGTATCGACCTGTGGATAGAGGTATAATGGGCTTCAGTGACTTTCTGTACTGGGACATATCCTGGTTAAATTCCTAAGCTGTCGTAAGAGGATATCAAATTTTCTTCCATCTCAGCTGATCATCAGCCTTAAAATGGTAGCAGAGACCCAAACTTCGGGTTGTAGGCAGAAAATAAAAATTAAAACCCTCTGCTACTCTTTTTTTTCTTTCATTTTCTATATTTTCTGCCTTTGTTATTAGGGCAAAATAAATCCGGTTTTAGGGAAAAGAACCAAATATATGAAAACACGCTTTCTTTTTTTAAAGATTTTATCTATTTATTTTTAGAGAGAGGGGAAAGGAGGGAGAAAGAGAGGGAGAGAAACATCAATGTGTGGTTGCTTCTCGCAGGCCCCCTTACTGGGACCTGGCCCACAACTCAGGCATGTGCCCTGACTGGGAATCAAACTGGTGACCCTTCTTTTCTCAGGCCGGCCCTCACTCCATTAAGCCACACCAGCCAGGGTGCAACTACATGAAACTTGCCATTGAACTCATTAATTATGGGGATGCTATGAACTAGAAGATGTTGCTTAATACATCATTGGGTAATTTCAGGTATAAGAAGCTGGGATCTCCTCAAAACCTGGAACATTTTTATGCTTATAGTCTCTGTGCATATTGTGATTGGTCATGTGTCTGTATTTCTGTATCATCTGACACAATCTACCATAATTCTCAGGGATTATATGATACTCATTTTTGTGAACTAATTGTATCCCTTGCTCCTTAGTTTCTCTTTGCATTGATTTATTTGGTTATCTTTTATGCTGTTCTCTGTATTTCCGATACCTCTCTTTCTGGAGGAGGGGTAAGAGATTAAATAAATACATAGAAAATAATAATAAACCTCTAGAATTTATCATTCCTGAGAGAACTAATAAAATCTTACTTCTTCTTACTTAATGTTTTTTTCTCTATTTTTCACATCTAATATTTAATATATACTCAATAAATAGTTGTGGTTTGGGTAAATAAAATATAGCACAGTATTAAAAAAATATGCTTCAAGGCAGTAAGCAGAAAAGCCTAATCTTATTTTTAATATACACTGATTTTTTTAGCTATACATTATCTATCATTTGCACAAAATTATATTTTGAATATAAGTTTCTCTTTTACCTTTTTAATTAAAGGGAGCACTGAAGAAGTTGTATTAGTTCATCAATTGCTGCAAGAAGACAACTTTCCTCTCAGCTATAAACAAACAGCTAAATCAGTCTCACGAGCCTGTATTTCCTGTGAAAGCCTTAAGGAAAGAACTTATACTTTTCATAAACTGTCAACAACATTAAGGCAAAAACATGGACCACAATGTACATTCCTCTTGGGCTGGGTTTTATCATTCACTGTAACAGTAAATCTGTTTCACATAACTAGTTTAAACCACAGGCTAACTTCTAAAGTGTAAAGTTGGTTTAGCATGGTCTCCAGTTTTCCTCTGATGTTAGGAGTCTATATTCCTATTGAACTCTTTTCTCCCCCAAGATTTTTTTCCTTTATAATGTGATTTGAGTTTTACATAGGAGGATTTTTATTTAGAAGCTTTGTATTTCATGATGTTCTTGATATCTTTCATAATATTTGATTGCCAACAATAAATACCCCCATTTTGGAAAACAAAGCAAAACACAGAGAGATGAGAAGATACTGAGTAACTACATGGTGAAGATTTTCAACTTGAACAGGAGATCTGTGTAAATGTTCACACACATACACACACACACACACACACACACACACACACTTCATCCTTCCCATACCCAGTTATTTT
The DNA here is from genome assembly GCA_039655065.1 of Glossophaga mutica. Lineage (NCBI taxonomy): Eukaryota > Metazoa > Chordata > Mammalia > Chiroptera > Phyllostomidae > Glossophaga > Glossophaga mutica. Next base: position 134,716,466 of record CM077304.1, read on the forward strand.
CCATGTGCAATATAAATATTTCTAGATCTGTGAGGGTATCCATTCTGTAGAGACAGTGCCTGTTATAATCCTGAATGCGCAAAGTGCTCAAAAATTCCTGCCTAACAAATGCAATCTTTAGTATCTTTATTCATTAATTGTAATTACTTTCATTTGTATAGCTTTTATCAATTTAAAAAGAACTCCCACTCAATGTGAATTTAGCTATTTACACTGTTAAAAAGCCAAAGGCCTCAAAAAGTCATTAGTGAGGCAATGCCAACCAGGAAAGCCATGATTTAAGTTTCTATTAGCTTTCAACTGCCAGAGGCTAATGGAGATAGGTTTAATTATGAGAACTCTGACTCCCTTAAAACCAATAGTACTTGGTAGGCACTGTATTTAAAATTCACAATTACATGTGCTCTGGAAGGAAACTCAGCTGAGCAAATGCAATGTCTTTCTGCTTGAAGGTTTGATTCTTACAGGAGCCTTTACTTAAACAGGTAACAATAGAAAAGTAATAAATATAATGCCTTTATTTTTTCTCCCTCAGGACTTCTGTAACTGAGACAAGTGTATGAGTTTATAGTACATAGGATATAACTTTCCTTGATGGTTTTTCTTTTTGCCTCATGAACTCTCTCAGAGAAGTGACTGTCTCTTCCTTGCACTGCATGAATGTGTATGTGTATTTATTTTAGGCACCCCAGAAAACTCAAAGAAAAAGTTCAGATATAACAATCCCCATGGGTTCTACTCATGAGTTTTCTTACTGTGCTGATGGCTTGGTGCCTAACCAGGCACATTCATGACTCTCTGAATGTGGCGCATTGTCATTGCCCACACAGCCCACCCGCACTGTCCACTCCCGTGGCCCATCACTAGAAGGCATTAGAGTGGTAGGAGCCCTGGGAGGGGTTCTCAAATCCAGTCCCAGGCTTTCAAGTAAATAAGATAATGTTTTTAATGGAAAAGTAAAAACCTGTCAACTTTAAATGTGTATTATAAACAAAGGGCTGTTTGAGAAGTGAGTGGTATATGTCCAAGGGAGGACACAAAGGAGAGGGGACAATAGCCTCACAGCCCATTGCAATGTTTGTTTCGAACAGCGTGGAGAAAGGGAGGGAGTGTAGTCACAGACTTGCTGTGGGACATTCTGCCAATCACTGAACCTCACTCCTGAAACCACTTCTAAAACGGGAGTTCAGATCCCCCTGTCCGTGATGTCAACATCCCTCCTTTAAGCACATCACGAATGCCCTTAACCAATACGTACCAAATTTAATCGAGGAAAGCATACGGATGTGCGCGAAGTGGAGGGCAGATCTTAGGACAATATGTTGTGTGGTTCCTGCAGTCACTTTCATAATTAAACTTTAACTGTAGTTGGTAAACTTTAGAAATCCTGCTGGGATGAAAGTAATGGCAAAAATACCTGCTTCAGATGCATCTCTCTTCATCTGTATGTAGCTGTCCCTTCTATGTCCACACCTATTGTTTCCTATTGGACAAGCACCTCGGTGAGGCCCTGGGATGATGGCATGGGTGTGTGGAAACTTTCATCGAACAAATTTCTTTCACTGCTATGTTTTTTTAATGTCTTAAGAAGGTCTGTTAATTTTTTCCTCTCTTCTTTTTAATTCAGGAATGCTGACAAAATTAAATGAAATTTAAAATGCCTGGAAAAGTGATCTACAATATTTATTATTAACTAGCAATTTGTGGACATTTATTTCTCAGCTGTGACCTTTAAGTGACAATTTTTCCTGAGTTAACTTTCCTTAAAACCACCGCCAAACTATCTAAATTAAATAATCAAACATGATCTATAACCTACCTTTATTTTAGAGAACGTCTGAATTTAAAAGATGATTCATAAATCAGTCCTACCTACCTGGTTTCTAAAAGAAAGGCCTTCATTTTTCTCAAAAAGGTGATTGAGGCCCAAGGGAAAAACAAACTGAATAAAGACAATGAAAATTCTGTTTTAGAAAAACAACAATGTAACTACATTGGGAGTCATTGTTTAAACAAAATTAATGGTAGCCCAAAGGAGTTGTTTTCTCCACTTGGCTCAGCTAATATTGATTTTGTGTGACTGCAGAAACACAGTAGGAATTATGATACCAGCACATTTATCGATGGCAGTGACTAGAAGGCACATAGATAGGAGAAAAGGAAAGATTTGGGTATTTCTTTTCATACATTGTTTTAATTAACTAGGAATTTCACTTTTTTGTCGTGTTCAAACATTTTCCTTTTTACTTCACCTATCTCAATGTAAAAAAAAACAATACTGTTGTCTTATTTCACATTAAGGTTTTTGTTTTAAGATCTATGATGCTTCACAATGAATATTTTATATTTTTGTCTCTTTTGTGGAATTGTAGAAGGTCTTAATTGACAATGGAGGAGTTCCCTTATTACACCTGAAGGGAAAAATCTAAATTACACAAAATGCTATGGAGGAGATTTTACCATTTCCCTTATAAAAGTGTAATTAATTAATACTGGAAAGAGTTGAATGTCAAATTCACTGACTTTGGCCTTCCTGAGTTCCCCTTCACCATTAGCTCATGGCAGTTGTTCCTAGTGTTGCTGGGTTCATTTCCTGCAGGACACTAGCAAAACTGGAACAATTATTTTTGTTCTTTGCTAATCTATGAACCCTGGAAAAGGAGGAGCAGCATGAAAACTGTGTGTGTCAGCTTATGTTCCGGCGTGATTAACCCAATCAATTGATTTTTTAAATCCAGCAAACAAAACACTGGATGCAAATTCACAGAAATTATAAGATATAATATCTTAATAAATACCTCATACTCATAAGTGTTAAAAGTCCTCTAAGCAGAACAATTAAGCAAAAGATGTAATTAGACAATTTACAAGTGATAGAATTATAAACAGTTGAAAAACCCATGCAAAAATGTTCAACCTCATTATAATCAAAGTAATGCTTAGTAAACAATGGGTTAGCCTGTGTGCTTTTATTAGAAAAGATTTCTCTTTTAAAAATTAGATCAGCTTGTTAAGGAGAAACACTGCTAGGAAGAGAGTGAATTAGCATCACTCTTGGAAAAGCGATTTGATAATAATGAGACTTAAAATGTTCACAGCCTCTTATTCAGTAATTCCAATTCTAGAAATCTTCCCTAAAAAATAATCCTTAGAAGATGAGCTATGGAGATGCTCATCTTTTTGTCATTTAAAATATAAAAAAGAAAAACTGAATACAACATAAATGCTTGACAGTAAACAAGTAACTAAGTAAACTATATTTAACCCAATAGATGTTATTTTGTACATTCATGTAAAATAATTAGTCAGGAGTTCTTATAAAAAAGGAAATATGTTATAATGTTGGTAAAACTGGATTATGATTTTATGTACATTATTATTTCAGTTTTGAAAAACCAACCATGTAGAATGTATCAAAACAAAAATTGGGAGGAGACAATGTACTATCTTGAATTTTATTATGAGATGGGAACTCCGTAATTTTTCCTTTTTCATATATACTTCTCATTTCTTGCCCTTAATAAATATGCATTTTCTCTTACCACAAAAACACCATTCATTCAAGAAATAAAAAGTACATGAAAGAATGAAAGAGGAATGAACCATCAACATGGGAGAGACACAGCCAATCAATGTGGAGTCAACTGTCACAGTCCATCGCACAGGCGATGGAACCCCACTGGCCTGGGGAGGTGATCTAGTTCCCAGACTCTAAGGAATTAGAATGCGGTTGCTCCTAACCTGCTTTGTAACTGAACGAAACTAAAGAGGAATGTGTACGGTCGATGAAAGTTTCTTCAAAAATAACAGTCCTTTACATGTCATAGTGATTAAAGAAAAAACACTGAATAGCTTCCGCTAGCTTTATATTGTAAAACACTTCCCAATTTTTTCTTTTAAAATAGTCATTTATACTGATCAATAGATTTCAAAATGTGTTCTAATTATGTTAAAGGTCATCTCACATTCTAAAAAAATGCAAACTAATTTACTTTCCAAATCTTAAGTGTCTTTGCTGGAGACTTGAAAAGTTAAAATAAGTGAAATTTTAGGCATAGGAACGAAACAAAAAAGTTAAAAATTCCACTTACCCGGCATACTTCTTTTCTCAAGAACTTCTTATGTAGCCATAAGGCAAATGCCTGTTTTAAAAATGCTCCCACAAACTTTTGTTTCTAAGTAATTTTGCTTTGTTAGGAGAAGAATGGCAGTAAAACTTGTCTTTGTCTCTACCTCAGTTTTTTCTCTCTGCTATTTCTTAAAATCTTTTGTGTGTACTTTGTTCAGTTACAAACAGGAAATGTGGTGATGGAGGTTTCTAGACTTTTGATCTGAAACTAGTAGGCTTTTAATTTTTGTGTAACATGAGAAAAATCCCACAATACTCTGTACCTTGCTCTTTGACTTTCTATCAACACCTAAACCTAATTTAAAAATAAGCAATAAAATCAAGTTATAAATTAGACTAGGAGGCGATCTCCAATCTTTCTGGAAAGAATCCAGCAATACCCTCACTCAAGAGTTTACATGGAAATAAAATAAACTATACTAAACTGGGAAGGAAACATTGAGAAGCCCCAGGTGTGCTCAGCTGTCAGTTGTGTTTTCTTTGAGGCATCACAGAAGAAAGGCAATCAGCACTTTCTGAACCTTTGTATGTCGGGCACCTTCTTGACATTGTTCCACTAGGAGAATGGGTGCCTGCCTCCCTTCCCGCCAACCCTCACCTTAGCCCACCTGGGTGTCTCTGATCAATCCAGGTCCATTTGGCAGCAAGCTCCAGCTCTCAATCCCCACCTTGGAGTCTCAATAATGAGTTTTAAATGTTAGTGAGCATAAGTATCTTATGTGGTACTAATTCAACACGTGTATCCCTGAGATCCTCTAAATCAGAATATTTGGAGTGGAGCCCAGGAACCTGCATTTTCCCAGGCACCACCGCCGCCCCCCCCCCCAGTTATTTTAATACAGGTGTTCTGAACAATGCTCTGAAAAACTCATACGTATATCAATGGTAGCATTTTATTTTTAACATTACTCAGATAAAGATCGTCTCTTTATGCATATGCTTTGTATGTATTTCTGTGCATGTATTTATCTACTGCATGTTGTATGCTAATACACATATTTGCTTATGTAGTCCACTCATTTTCTTTAATTATACAAGAATGGCAAACTTGAATCCAGTTCATTATAAAAGGAGACTTTGAGGGGAAATAAAAAATGAGGTGATGCACAGACTCAGAGTGAAGCAATTAGATGGCTTGCAGGATATTTTGCTCTAGCTGATTTCTCCAGGATTCTTGAGAGCAGGAAGAGTGTTGATCGTATCCACCATTAAAGTTCCAGCCTCCAGAAAAATGCCTGGCATGTTGTAGTTCTCAATAAATATTCTCACAATGATTGAGTAAATAAAGAAATGTTAGTTTTCTGCTTTTGCATTGCCTCATTACCAAAAACAACTCCTTAGTAACCAAAATGCAGGGTTTCTTTATTCTTTGGACAGAGCTGGCTAACAGACTTTTCTACTTCAGTCACTCTCTCCAAAAACATCTCTTGTGAATCATTAAATCAGAATTTGTAAAACTAAAAGAGACCATGGAGATTCCCTCATCTAACCTTATATATTTTTGAAAAAGCATTTTCAAAATATGTTCTATATAACACTAGGCCTTTAGAAAATTTTTGAAAAACAAGTGTTCTTTCAACACATTGTTTTGACCTTTGTGAATGCAAGCACATTAAAGGCTTGGTAAGTCCTACAGAGAAAAGTCCTGACTGATCATTTAACAGAGCTTTTTCTAAATCCATTTGGCCAGAGAACGTTTTGCTCAGCTGCCATCAATTAGCAGGGTGACAGGTTGCGTGAAGCAGCCTGGATGCCCACAGACCAAGGCTCAAAGGAACAGAAGTCTCAGGTTCATGCAGGGACCAAAGGACAACGAAGAATTCAAAGGATCTTTCCAAGCTGGTGGAAAGCTGCATCCCAGACTTCAGGTAGTTCTGAGCAACTGAGACATCAGTTGAAGAGAAAAGGGCCCAGCTGTGGGGCAGTCTTAAGAGGTTGAGCTTGGGTCCTGAAATAGGGTAACAGGTGAGGAGAATAGGAGCCTTGGTCTCGAAAGGGAACTGTGTAGATTACCTGAACAGGACCTTGGAATATGAGCAAAGTAGATGCTCCCCTATATCATCAGGGACATAAAGAAAGAGGTGCTCTCAGGCCTGGAAATTTAGGTGCAGGCATCTCCTTTTAGAATAAGAACAGTGTAGAGGATGAAATGTGAAGAAACAAGGACACCCCCATCCTAGCTGTCACATAAAACACAAATCCAGAAATAATAAGGGTGTTCCGTAGTTGGCTTTGGCTGCAGAGAAGACCAGACTCAGTAAGAATGATTCAGGTAAAAATGCAGGAATTCTGTGGTTAGCCCAGAAGGTAGGTGTACCTCTCAAGACAACCCAACTGAGGAGAGAGACTCCAACTAAATGCACCAGCTGGAACAGTGTCTGAAGCTGCCTTGGGGCTTTCTTTCCTCAAGTCTGTGACGTCTGGGAAGGCAAAGGAAGAGGAGACTCTCCCTTTTTAGGTCAATAGATAGTCTGTGGTAGATGCTGAGTGATTACCTAATGGCTTCAATCAGATAATGAATACGACACATGATTGGTATCTCCAAAATAAACCTAGGCTGATAAATCCTAACCACTTCACAATTTCCAATTATTATATTTTTGAAAAGTGATCTATGAGAGTGGATGCAAAGAAGGAATTTATTTATAAAAAAGTGTGTATTTATTCTTACATGTTTAAACTTCAGTCACCTTCAAAGTACTCTCCATTTGGTGTGATACACCTATCAAGACATTGCTTCCACTGCTCAAAACAGTTTCTGAATTTGTCAATTTCAATGTCTTTTAGCACTTCTGCCATTTTTTTTGTTTCAGTTTTTCCACATCGGCAAAACATTTCCCTATGAGGACTTTTTAAATTGGGGAAACAAAAAAATAGTCGCTTGGGACAAGATCAGGTGAATAGGGAGGGTGGGGCAGGAGGGTCAGGCTGTTTTTGGTCAAAAGCTGCTGAAAACTAGCGCTGTGTGGGCAGGTGCACTTGTAAATCCCCCATCATGAAATGGGCAAACTTGTTGCAAGAGTCTTCAAAACAAATTCACTGAAACTGAACTCAGCCTGTCAGAACAACACCAGATGCTGCACTGATACAGATGGGTTCCTAGAACACTCACCTAGTGGGGAAGACAGTACTACAAGGGCCCCAACCTCCAGAAGATAATTCAGATTTATCTTTGGGGAACCCCCTTCATACATTATAATGTTCTCCATTCCATAGATTTATATATGCAGGAGATGGAGCAAGATTGCCCAAGGTCACACAGAAAGTTTGTGCTTGTGAATTAGATAGCTCCAAGATGTTTGAAATTTGCTGGGAAAAAATGATAGCTTGTCATTAAATATAGATGGCTGAGCACATGTAGACATTATGAGAATATTTAAAAACCTATGGATATATGTTTGTTATAAAATACATTAGCGGGTGCATTCAGAGGCTTGAATAATAGGTTCATGAGCCATGTTCAAATGATGAATAAACATGAGGCTTCTGTAGTACTTTTGATGAGATGGGTCATCAAAATTAAGTTTATAAGATAGCTAGGCTAAGCAGAACTGTCCTGACAAGATTGAAATAGTTAGAAATGTTGTGGGAAATTTTGAGAAAAGGTATGTGGTTTTGATAGGCACCTATCAAGCAATGAGAATTTTAAGGCCAACAAAATTGAGGTTTTGTTTTAAAAAAATAAAGAGAAAGAGAGATCAGAATGGCAGCTGTCAATCAGAGCTTCCACACTAAAAAAAAAAAAAAAAAAAAAAAATGAGTCTTAGAGTATAAAAGAAGGACCAGTTTTTAAATCTCTTTTTATGGTTATCTATTATTTATATAATTAATCTTTATCACTATAGCATATTCATTTATATCCCTGGGTGTATATTATGTATGTATATACACACTTAGATATATATATATTATATACGCACTCACTCAAATATGTTTTTCTTTTTTTCTTAAATGCAAGGGGTTCCAAACTCTAAAGAGTAGTTATTAGCAAGGGATTACCTGGGACTTTTACTTTTACATTTTATATATTTAGATATTGTTTAAATTATTTGCAATAATTTGCACAACTTATATTGTTGTAATAAAAGATGCTTCCTTATTTTAAAGACTCTTTACAATACCTTTGTTTTATAGAGACAGAATTTATTTCTCTGTGTGATTTTTCTTTATTCAGGTGAATCATTCTTTATTAAGACTGAAGCTAGTACAAAATAAAATAAACAAAAACTTTAGACAGGAGAGGAGGGTCCCCTGTGCTTCCAATTATGCTGTTTTAAAATGTGAAATTATTCAAAATTAATTATGGTGTTACAATAGCATCTGATTAGACTATATCGATGATTCTTATTTTCATTGTGTTTACACTATAAGATCTCCCAGAAAACATAATAATTACTCAGATGGAAAAGAGAAAAAACAAGTTAAAACAACAGAACAATGCATACATTTGGCATAAAATTCTTAGATCTTGTTATTACACTTATTATTGCCTTACAGAATCAAAAATCTTAAGAAACCAAACACTAAAATAATAGGGAAAAAAATTTAGAAACAAAACAGAGAAATGGCTAATAGTAGATATAGTCTGTTTTCTTACTTGGGAAAGACTTAAGTATACAAATTTTCTAGAAGAAAACAATTTGACCCATTACAAAGATTTGTATGTGATGTCTTAGAGGGAGTGCCGTTAGCAAATACTGAGAAATTTTGTTTATTTGACACACAACTGACTCAAACTAATTAAAATCAGTATATTTACTGTAGAGTTTCCCATAGCTTTAATGAGCTACTATGCAGTTTCTTTTCTCAAGAGATTATATTATATAATACTCCCCAAAATTATTTCACTAGAACATACCCTTATTTTTTTCAAAGCATTTTGCAGGACACTGCATCAAGCAACTTTGTCTTCCTGAACTGGCTCTTACCTTCTGGTTTCCTCCCACATTCAGGACCTGATTTTACTTGAGGGAACACCAAAAATAATATCAACCTTACCCCCTACATAAAAATGTCCACTTCTTGAGATGTTTTGCTTCAGATTATGAAGAAATGAGCCCTTAAATCCAAATGCTCAGGGCAGGTAACACAGTTAGCATCTTCAGAATCACTTATACAGTGATACCAGTTCTACTGAATTCTAGCGAATTCACCAAATAAGACGTATAATAGATTAAACTTCTATCAAAATAAGAGGTTTGGGACTAGGACATTTCTAGAAGGCAAACTCTAGTTGGAGGACCCTAGGCACCGGAAATATACAATGAAGGCAGGGACACCAAGAAGTGAAGTACCACTCAGGGTCCTGACTAGAAACAGATGCAACAGTCAGAAGAGTTAGTTGAATGAGTTTAATGAAGACACAATGGGCGGGCAGGGCTAATGGGAGGAACGAGGGGTGGTGAAGCACTTTCATACTAATAACAGTGAGAGCCCATAACAACTCCTTGGCCTGAAAGTACTAGAGGTATATCTGGTTACTGGAAACCAAGGAATATAAAGCTGTAAGTAAGGGCTGCCTGTCAGGAACCATGGCCTTCATTCAAAAACAACAACCTCCACAGTCATTGCCCGTTATGATCAGACAAGGAGGGAGTTTCGGGAAAATATCTCAATCTTGTTCTTCTTTGTCCTTCGATGTCCCACCCATTTTCCTGATTGGTCAAACCCAGTGACATCAGAGGGAAAGGCAGTACTCATAGTGTACTTCATGGAAGTCAGCCTCTCATGGGTTGAAGAGGGGGTGGAGACAGGGAATGGATCTGGAGTGACAAATACATTCACATACGGGGTGCTGAGAATGAACTTAATTTTAGTAGGTACTATCTGTTCTGCCAGACATAGACTTTATAATTTTATAAGTATACATATTCTCCAGAACACAGAAGAGTAAATAAGATCAATTCATTCTGAGAAATTTAACTAAATTCATCAGGGCAACTTTTTGACCCTAAAATAATACCTGAAATGTTCTGAATAATATTAAGTTGGTTCTGTCATACTAAAACAAAGCTAAGGATAACATATTTAAACAAATCTGAGGATACTACAACATCCAGAGGTTGTACTAAAATGATGGAATGGAGGAAATAATAAAGAAGACTGTGTGTCAAAATGTCCCAGAGTTTAAGGAAGAGATGAATCTTTAAAGCAAAAAGTCTCAGAGAGACAGGTAAAGCCAATGTGACAGATGGTTAATACTGAAAAAATATAAGTGAAAAGTATACAAGAATACTTCATATCATTCTTACAACTGTTTTGTAAAGTCTGAAATGATGTCAAATGTAAAAGTTTCATTTTACATGGCTGGTGTGGTTCAGTGGATTGAGTACTGACCTGCGAGACAGAGGGTCACTGATTCAATTCCCAGTCAGGGAATGTGCCTGGGTTGTGGGCTGGGTCCCCCGTGGGAGGCACTGAAGAGGCAACCACAGATTGATCTTTCTCCCCCTCTCTTTCTCCTTCCCTTTCCCTCTCTCTAAAAATACATAAATAAAACCTTTTAAAAATTAAAAAATAAACTAATAAAATTTAAAAAAATTATTACAAGAAAGCTACAGAAAAACTATTCCTTATAAACACAGATAGAAATTCTTAACAAAATTTAAGCAAATCTAATCCAGCAATATATTAAAAAGATAATATGTCATAAATGAGTGGGCATAGAAAAATGGTTTAACATTAGCCCTGGCTGGTGTGGCTCAGTGGATTAGGTGCTGTCTTGCAAAACAAAGGGTCATTGATTCAGTTCCTGGGTTGTAGGCCAGGTCCCCAGTGGAGATGTGCAAGAGGCAACCATGTATTAATGCTCCTCTCCATCTCTTTCTCCCTCCCTTCCCCTCTCTCTAAAAACAAATAAATAAAGTATTAAAAAAATGGTTTAACATTAGAAAATTAATTATTGTAAGCAATCATATTAGCAGGCTAAGAACAAAAATGAAAAACAACCATGTGATCATTTCAAAAGAGGCAAAAAAAATTATTTAACAAAATCCTAACATACATTCCAAAATAAAATAATAAAACTCTTAAGAAACTAGGACTAGAAGGGAATTTCTGCAACATAAGAGAATGTACAAAAAACTCATAATTTCAAAAAAATAAAAAAAAAATCCTATTAAAAATTGGCAAAGGACTTCAATAGACACTTCTCTAAAGAGGACATATAGATGGCCTATAGACATATGAAAAGATGCTCAATGAGAAATGCAAATTAAAACTACAATGAGATATCACCCCAGGACTGTCAGAATGGTCACCATCAATAAATCAAAAAACAAGTGTTGGCGAGGATGTGGAGAAAGAGGAACCATTTTGCACTGTTGGTAAGAATGCAGACTGGTGCAAACACTGTGGAAAACAGTATGGAGATACCTTAAAAAATTAAGAATGGATTTGCATTTTGATCCAGTGATCCTGCTTCTGAAATATATCCAAGGAAACCCAAAACATCAATTCAAAAGAACACAAGCACTCCCATGTTCATTGCAGTGTTATTTACAATCGTCAAGATCTGGAAGCAGCCCAGGGACCCCATCAGTAGATGAGTGGATAAAACAACTCTTAGACATTTACACAATGGAATACTCTTGGTCATAAAAAAAAGAAGAATTTACCCTTTATGACAGCATGGATGGATCTGGAGAATATTATACTAAATGAAATAAGCCAGTCAGAGATAGGCAAATACACTATGATTTCACTTGTATGTGGAATCCAACAAACAAACTGAACTAACAAGCAAAATAGAGACAGACTCATAGATAGTGAGCAGATGACAGCTAGTCGCTGGGGAGGTTAAGGGGTGGAGGAGGAAAAATGACTCATGGACATGGACAACACTATAGTGATTGCAGTGGGGAGAGGCGTATAAAGGAGTTAAATGGTAATGGAAAAAATACAAAAAAATACAAACCCTGTAACTCATCCTTAATCAATGATCAAGGATATCATCCTAGTCAATGAAGTTTTTCCCCTAATATAGGCATAAGGCAAGGATATTAAAGAAAAGCATACATATAAATTATATACAGGGGTGGGCAAAGCAGGTTTACAGCTTAATGCAAATAAATAGTACAATAATTAATAAATAATAATACAAGGATATACTGTTTCATGTACTTACAACTGTAAACCAGCTTTTTGCCCACCCCATGTGTGATATATATATAATCTTTAAAGCCAAGGTGCAAGACTCAATTTGGGTAGAGGGTGGTATGAGAAAGGCAAGGTAGACACATGGGTGTGAAAATCCCATACATTGCTGGCTAAAGGCAGCCTCATTTCAAAATGAATGGGGAAAGATCAAAACTTGGCTAGTCCAGGTTGCAAACCTGGTTTGGAGTGAATGATGTGCCAGACACAAATTTAATGGTGAGAACCATAACAGCACTGAGATAAGCTCGTCACTCACCCTGCCTGACTGCTAAAGTCCACATGGTGTCTAGGACACCAAGATAGGCCAGCGAAAAGTGAGAACTTGAGAACTGACCGCAACTTTGAAGGTATTCTTCAACACACAGATATTGTACTTCAATCAGCAGTCTGGGAAAGCCTTAGAGGGAGGTTGAAGAGAGAGAATTAAGGTGTCTGCTCAAATTATTGGCTGACCATGTAACTATGCACACAGAAGGAAGGCCGCCAAAAAGGAACCCTAAGGGGAAGAAAGACTGAGCAGATGAATTGTTGGTTTCAGAAGAAGAGAGATTCTGTGGTTTAAGTCCAGGTGAGATACTAAAACAAAGAAACAAACATAACAAAACCCCACCATACAGTGAGCCTTAGAAAAATAAAACAGAATGCATGTGTGCTATAATATGTTACCTAAAATTTTTAATTTCCATTATAAGACACAACCATTATAAGATATGCTGAGAAACAGAGAGTGTAACCCATACTCGGGGGGGGGCGGGTAGTTGATAGAAATGGACTCTTAAGAACCCAGATGAAAGAACCTAATAGAATTGTAGAGCTGAAAAATACAATAACTGAAATAAAAAATTCACCATGGTGGAGTCAACGCCAGATTTGAAATAGCAGAAACCTTAATGAATTAGAAGATAGATCAATAGAAATTGTCTAATCCAAAGAACAAAACTAAAAGAAATAGAAAGAAAATAGAATAGTGTCTCAGAGATCTGCAGGGCAATTTTAATAATTCCAGCAAATATTCAGTGGGCACAGGAAAGGGCAGACAAGCATTTAAAATGTACTGGCTGAAAACTTCCAATTTTGATAAAAAAATTTATTTCCAGACCCAAAATGCTCAATGAACACCAAGTTAATACACACACAAAAGAAAACCCAACTAGGCACATTATAGTTAGATTCATGAAAGCCAAAGAAAAGAGAAAACCTTGAGAGCAGCAAGCGTAAACATCTCGTGGTATAGAAGGAAACAGCAATGTGACTAATGGTTAAGCTTCCATGGGAAATGGTGGAGGCCACTAGAAATGGGAATGATGTATTCAAAGTACTGAAAGAAGAAAAGGTCAATCAAGAGTTCTATAGCCTAATGAAATTACCCTTTAAGGAGCTCCTACCCTTTGCAACAGCACGGATGGAACTGGAGAGCATTATGCTAAGGGAAATAAGCCAGGCAGTGAGGGACAAATACCATATGACCTCACCTTTAACTGGAACATAATCAACAAAACAAACAAGCAAGCAAAATAGAACCAGAGACATAAAAAATAAGAATAATCTAACAATAGCCAGAGGGGAGGGGGAGGGAACAGTGGGAGAAGGGTTTTTGGGAACTACTTACTATAAAGGACACATGCACAAAATCAAGGGGAAGGTGGAAGCAAGGGAGGGAGCTGGGTTTGGCTGGGGTGCGGGAAGTGGTGGGGAGAAAATGCAGACAACTGTAATCGAGCAACAATAAAGTAGTTTAAAAAAAAAAGAAAAATAGGTTTAAACCAAATTGTGTTCTGCTTTGGGGTTTTTGGTCCTTTTTTTTTTTAGTACATTAATTATTTTCAAAATAAAAACAAGTAAAACTAATAAACTAATACATATGGAAGCATTAAAAATATCAAAATAAAAACATTTCTATATAAAGAAAAATTAATAGAATTCACTGCAGATCCGACTTTACTAGGGGAAAAAAGTAAATCCTTTAGGCCAAAGGAAATTACATGAGATAGTAACTCAGATCCACAGGAAGGAATGGAAGTCATCAGAAATATGTGAGTAAATGAAAAGACTGTGTGTGTGTATGTACTATTTTTTTTCTTTCTTAATTTCTGTAAAATCAGGAGATTGCTTAAGGTCATAATCCTAACACATTATTATTGGCTTTATAAGATATATGAAGCTTTTATATATATGACAGCAACACAAAAGAATAAGAAGAGATGAAATGGAGCTTTACTGATATTATATGTTTTACTAAAATTAAGTTAGTGCTAACTTTAAGTGAATTGTGAAAGTTAAAGATGAATATGTTAATCCCTAGAGTAACTAACAAAAAAATCTCAAAGAATACAGCTAAAATAATCAACAGGGGAGTTAAAATGATATCTAAGTACTAGTTTTTGTTTAGCACAAAGACAGTAATAGAGAAATAGAGGAACAAAAAGGAAGTAAGATATGCAGAAAACAAATAGCAAAGTGGCAGATATACGTCCAGCTATATTAACAAGTACATTAAATGTAAATGAGCTGAACACTCCACTCAAAAGGCAGAGGTAAAATGTTTTTTTTTAAAAAACAAGATTTTATCCTCTGTCTACAAAAGAAATATTTAAAATTCAAAGATACAAATAAGTGAGGAGAATGGGACAAAAATGCAGGCATACGGTAACTATAACATAGTGGCTACCTTAATCTGAGATGAAACAGACCTCAAGGCAAAGAATGTTACTAGTGATGATTTTGTGGACATTTCATAATGATAAAGGGGTCAATACATCAGAAACATATAAAATTATAAATATATAGGCTTATAACAATAGGACCTGAAAACAAATGAAACAAAAATGAATACAATTTAAGGAGAAATGGAAGATAAAACAGCCCTGGTTGGTGATTTAGCTACTCCTGACTCAGTAATAATAAAGAAGTTGAGAGGAAATGAGTAAGAATATAGAAGCCTTGAACAACACCATCAAAAGGATTTAATTGATGTGCGAATAGTATCCTCCACATCGCAGCAACAAAATACACATTATTTCTAAGCACACATGGAACAGTCTTCAGAGTAGAGTGGTATAAGCTATCTCATAAACCAAGTCTCATAACAATTAAAGGGACTGAAATAACACCAAGTATTGTTATCACCATAATGGAATTAAATTAGAAATCAATAATAGAAAGATATTTGTGAAATACCCAAATATTTTGAAAATAAACAACAGACTTCTAAATAACTAATGTTCAAAGAAGACCCTCACAAGGGAAATTGCAACTGAATGAAAATAAAAACACCACAATGCCAAAATTTATGGGATGCTGCTAAAGCAATGTTTAGAAGGAAATTTGGGAATAAAATGCTTGCATAATTAAAGAAGGAAAGTCTAAATCAGTAATCTTCTGCTTGACAAGCAAGAAGGAAGAAATCAAACTTAAAATAGGAAGAAGAAAATAATAACGATCAAAGAAATCTGTAGAATAGAAACATATAAACAATAGAAAATGTCAGTGGAATCGAGAGCTTGTGTAAAGGTCAATACAATTGATAAACATAAGTAGGGAACCTATAGGAAATAAAATCATAAGAAAATACAAATGACTATGCTGAAAAATTAGGTAAACACAGATGAAATGGATAAATTTCTAGAAAGACGAAAATTACCAAAGCTAACTTGAGCTGATTTGAGAAATAATGGAAAACCTGAATAGACCTAGCAAAAGGAGGAAATTAAATTAGTAATTAAAAATAAGGGAAGAGCCCTGGCTGATGTGGCTCAGTGGGTTGAGAGCAGGCCTGTGAACCAGAGGGTCACTGATTGATGCGCAGTCAGGACACAGGCCTGGGTTGCAGGCCATGTCCCTAGTAGGGGGCATGCTAGAGACAACCACACATTGATGTTTCTCTCTTTCTCCTTCCCTTCCCCTCTGTCTAAAAATAAATAAGTAAAATCTTTTAAAAAATAAAGGAAAAGAAATCAAAAGAAGGGGACTTTATAAAATTCTCTATTATTTGAAGCTTTTACAATGAGAATATAGTGCTGAATTATTTGTATGATGATAAAAATATCTGTTTCTGCTAGCTGTAGTTGTCTAGAGTTCAGCTTAATAATTAAACTTATAGGACACAACAGGCTCCACCCAGCACCAAACCTATTTACTTTTAAGAAAGCAAACAGGAAATAGCCCAGCATGTACAACAACACAGCCCTGATGTTGTGCCTCCAGGCACAGCTTGCTGTGTTCCTGTCATAATGCTCATAGGGCATGCATGGTGGTAAGAAATGAAGCTCAAAAGGTGGAAATATTAGAGCATGGTAGCTCAGGGAGTCATCAGCTCTAGGATCTCTTAAACTTTTTTTTAAACCAGGAGTGTCTCAGTTTCTCTCTTTTTAATTTTTAAAATTTTTATTTATTTTTAATTTTATACATATATTTTAAAATTTAAGTATAGTTGACATACAGTATTATATTAGTTTCTGGTGTACAACATAATGACTCAACATTCATGACCCTATGATGTGATCAGCACGACGTTTCCTAGCCATCTGTCACTGTACAAAGAGATGATGATATTATTGAGTATATTTTCTCTACTGTTCAGATTTTCTTAAACTTTTATTCCTCGTCACACTGCGCTCTCAAGTGTATGCAACTAGGCTCCATCCTCTGGCCCAGCTGCATCTCCTAAATCCCAGTTATCCACTTCTCAGTCTCAATAATGAGGAAGGTATGGTTTGGTCCTGTTCCTAGTCCCTGTCCAGATTCTCTTTTACTATGGATCTTCTCTAGTTAAATTCCAAATATTTTTCAGTTGCTGTTGCAAGGACTGAACAGGAGTCAAATCCTCAGACTTTCCTGAGACTAAAAGACATTCACAGAAACAGCTGTTAACTCCTTTTACACATCTGGACAAATATCACAAAGATTAGTAACAGTCTGTGTTAAGATTATAGACATTTTTTTCTCATTTAAACTTTCACCTGCTTTGTAACTTTGCAATGAGCACTAAGTAATTTTATATTTGGAAAAAACTATTTCAAAAAATAATAAATTTTTAAGCAAATAAAATATTTGCTCAATTGGGGAAATGAACAGTTGGTGCAGATGGCAAATATTTTCATACTTGCCAATGTTGACAAGACAAAGAATTTCATTGGCATGTTGCAGTCTTAAAAATTACATTTTAACTTTAATAACTCATTAAAAAATACTTCAGAACTCCAGATAAGCTTTGAAACTAAGAGAGGAAGGAACATGTTTTGGGTATGTTCTATTTCCTGTTCTATTTTTCTGGCAGGTTGGGATTTCCGGGAAGAAGACTCTGAGATGAACATGAGCTTGCAGGAGGTTTATAGGGGTGTCGCTGGGATCAAGTGTACCTGTGGAAGACAAGGGACAAATGCAGGATTGGGCAAAGGGAGAAGTTAAGCTGCAATGCAGTCTTAAGAAGCCCCAGTTCTAAAGCTGGGATGACCTTTCAGACTTTCTCTTAGAGGTGGGGAAGAGGGAGTGGAGAAGGGGGAAGAGAATGAAGGGGTGAGGACTGGTGTGTAGAGCAGGACTTGAAGCCATGTTTAGAGCATGCACAGTAGAGCGATGACGCGGGGACGATACAGCTCCCCCAGCACATACAGTACAGTGTGGCAGACCACATGTGCTTATCTGAAGGGTAACACTGCCCTCTCAGAGCACACGCTGTAGACGGAGATAAACCACACGTGCCAGTCGAGGTTGCACCAAACAACGTGGCTATCAGAACTGATGTAAACGGATACCTATCAGAGCCTGTGTGTACATGCGCCTATTGGGACTATGGAAAATAACCTGTGCTTATCCAAAATAAGAAAGACATGTTCGTGAGAAATTGAGCAAATGAACATGACTTGGCAACCAAAAAAAGCCCAAACGGAGAGAACTTCAGACCATGGATGATGTATCCAGAGAGCGAGGGGTCACTTTGAGATGTCCAGCATCTTCAGCTTTGGGAGGGAAAGACCCATGCAGTGCTTCTGTCCCTTTGACTCTGCCTTGCAGGCCTCAGACTGGCCAGCCCGGGTGCCTCCTGAACCTGGACCTGATCTGGATTCTTAGGGCTCATGTTCATTACCCCCAGGTCTCTCGTGTGACGTTATCGCTGATCGTTTCTGAGTTATTATTATTGTTATTTGGTAAGCATGGATTTGGATTGAATCTGCATTAATAAAAGCTGAGTGAATAGCATAGTCACCTGCGTTGACTCCCTGTTACTCCTGCATACCAGCATCACCTGTAGGACTAGTATTCACATAGGCAGCCCAGCACTTTTGGTTCTTAAGGCCCTTGGTGAGATACCTTGAGCGGAGACCAAAGTCTGGCTTATAGGAAAGACAGTATCACAAAACACATGCTTACAACAATGGGGTAGGGCCTTTGCAGGCCCAGGTTGATTAAGGCAGCCCTGGAAAAGGGGCATGTCCCTGGTAAGGTGACTCTGTCTAGTTCAGGCAATAGCTGAAAGAAACTGATAGCTTGAGGCTTTCTTTGGAGCAGCTCTCCCAGCAGCTGAGTAATCAGGTCTTTTATTCCTGAAGGGAGTGTGGGCAGTACATTACAGTGCTCATCACGATTTGAAAATGATGAATGAGTTATACAAAGTTTGTGTTGTGACACAGTCTGTGTAGCAGATACTATTAGTTGCCTGGCCAAGACCTGTCTTCTCTTGGTGACCTAATTTATTTGAAGCAGTGACATGCCCAAGGCAGGTGAAATAACATGAGAATCTAAACCAATTACAAGAATCCTGTTCTCTGCTTCTTGGAGCCTCTACCTGCCTTCCCACCCTCTGCAGCAGCCGCAGCAGCAAGTAGCCTGATGATACTAAGATAATGAGGCCTAAGGAAATGTCTGCTCTAGGAATTCTGAAAAATATTTTGTTTTCCTTGTTAAAAGGAACAGATGAAGCTGATATCCTCTCACCTCCTCCTAATTCCTTCTTCCTATTCTTATACACGGCTGTGGTACTTATAGCCACAGATGTTATTTTGCAACCAAAAGGAAAAGGTCAACAGAATTGTTATGAGTTTGTCCAATGTTCATGAGCCACTAAACTGACTAAAGCCACAAAATCACTTCTCAGTTTCTTGCTCTTTAAGAAAAATAACCCCTAATTGTTTAAGCAGCTAGAATGGATATTTTGTCACTGGCTGCAAAGCATAACCCAAATTGAGCCAAGAGTCTTGCAAGATAGGATGATGACTCTATTGAAAATACGTAGTTGATACATTCACCCATGTGTGTCTGTGTGCTCACCAACTTGTGGTGTGTTTTCAGTAAATTTGAAAACACCAAATACTGTATCTTCCTTCTGGGATTCCATACTGCATATTAGCATGAATTATATGAATTAATTGCGTTAAAATGTTCTGCCCTAAATAAAGCTTCAGTGAACAACAACAACAACAACAACAACCTAGTAAAATTCTACCCACTAATAGGACTGGATTGGGAAACGTTATTTAGCGTGTGTTCTGATCCATATTTCCTTACTTTCCCCCTGATTCTATGATTATTTTCTGCAGCAGTGTTCCTAGGAACAACCACTTTAAATTGAATTAGGCAAAAACAGTAAAACCTGGTTGCCCCGGATTTCTCAAGCAAGCAAACTAGCTAGCTCTGAAATATTGACATACTGAACTGTGTTTTAGGATGTGGTCAAAGCCCAACAGAGAAATATGTGTGGCACATTTGCAGATCACCTACAAACTGTTTGCTGGTCACAATTAACATCCTGCATCTCCCCACACTAGTTATTTTTATCCACCTACAATCAGCCCCCTTTTACCACTGTGGGCTCGCCTGTTGACAGCACAGAAACAGAGGCATGAGGTGGAGGCATTCAGTTTTCCATGCTGAAGAAGGAGGTTGTTCTCCATCTTGGTACAGAGAGTAATGGTCATGGCCACTTTAACAAAAGTCCCGAGTTGCATTTGCTCACATAATTTCAGAGCCTGGCATCTATGTATACAATATCATCATCTACAGAGAGGGAGTTTGGTACACTCCCACCGAGGTCATTCTAGTGTGAAGGACTAGATACTAGTCTTGCTTCTCTCTTTGACCTTCTTCAAAAATGGTCCATTTTTCCTTGTAGTTATTTATTCAGTCATTCTTCTTTTGAAGGATGCCTCAGGATGTCTCACAGACACGTCAAACTAAAACTTTCTGAAATTGAACTTTTTGATTCCTTCTCCATCTTCCACATTTTGAAAGCAGCACTATCATTACCCAGAAGCTCTTATTCAGCCCACAAATATTTATTGATAGCCATCTGTGGAAAACATGTGGGAAGACAGTACAATAAGCTTATCTAATGGGCAGAAATGTAACTGTCATTATCTTTTTTTTTCCCTTCTTTTTTTTTAATATATTTTATTGATTATGCTATTACAGTTGTCCCATTTCTCCCCCATCATTCCCCCCCACCCTGCACACCCTCTCCCACCCACATTCCCCCCTTTAGTTCATGTCCATGTGTTGTAAGTTCTTTAGCTTCTACATTTCCCACACTATTCTTGCCCTCCCCCTGTCTATTTTCTACCCACCATCTATGCTACTTATTCTCTTTACCTTTCCCCCTCTCTCCTCCTCCCCCGCCCCTGTTGCTAACCCTCCATATGATCTCCATTTCTGTGGTTCTGTTCCTGTTCTAGCTGTTTGCTTAGTTTGCTTTTGTTTTAGGTGTGGTTCTTAATAGCTGTGAGTTTGCTGTCTTTTCACTGTCATATTTTTATCTTCTTTTTCTTAGATAAGTCCCTTTAACATTTCATATAATAAAAGCTGGGTGATGATGAACTCCTTCAACTTGACCTTATCTGAGAAGCGCTTTATCTGTCCATCCATTCTAAATGACAGCTTTGCTGGATAGAGCAATTTTGGATGTAGGTCCCTGCTTTTCAAGATTTCAAATATTTCTTTCCAGCCCCTTCTTGCCTGTAAGGTCTCTTTTGAGAAATCAGCTGACAGTCTGATGGGAACTCCTTTGTAGGTGACTGTCCCCTTATTCCTTGTTGTTTCTAGAATTTTCTCCTTCATTTTAATCTTGGGTAATGTAATTATAATGTGCCTTGATGTGTTCCTCCTTGGATCCAACTTCTTTGGGACTCTCTGAGCTTCCTGGACATCCTGGTAGTCTATTTCCTTTGCCAGATTGGGGAAGTTCTCCTTTATTATTTGTTCAAATAAGTTTTCCACTTGTTGCTCTTCTTCTTCCCCTTCTGGTACCCCTATAATTTGGATGTTGGGACGTTTAACGATGTCCCGGAGGTTCCTAAGCTTCTCCTCATTTTTCTGAATTCTTGTTTCTTCCTCGTTTTCTGTTTGGTTGTTAGTTTCTTCTTTCTGGTCCACTCCATTGATTTGAGTCCCAGTTTTCCTTCCATCTCTATCACTGCCCCATGCATCTTCCTTCATCTCATGTATTGTAGCCTGCATTTTTTCATCTAGTTTGTGAGCAAAATCAACCAATTCTGTGAGCATTTTGATGACCAGTGCTTTGAACTGTGCATCTGATAGGTTAGCTATCTCTTCACTGCTTAGAGGAATTGGCTCTGGGGCTTTTATTTGTTTTCCGGTTTGAGCCATTTTTGGTGGGTTTTTTGTTGTTGTCGTTTTGGTTTTAGTCTGGTCGCAGCTATTACGTATGAGGGGTGGAGCCTTAGGTGTTCCTCAGGGTGGGGCAGCCCAGTTGCCGGGTTGTGACACTATAGGTGGGGGCGGGGTCTGAGAGGGAACAATGGTGCCTGTTCTGCTCTCTCCTGGACTCTGGCCCTTTCCGCTGCTTCCCCTTCACCTGGATTATCTGCGCACGCGCTCGTGCTGTTCCTAGTGAAGAGCGGAGCCTCTGACGCTGCCCAGTGCGGGGCAGCCCAGTCGCTGGGTTGTGACGCTTTAGGTGGGGGCGGGGTCTGAGAGGGAAGAATGGCGCCTGCTCTGCTCTCTCCTGGATTCAGTCCCCCTCGCCACCTCCCCTCTGCCTGGACCGTCTCCGTGCGCGAATGTGGGACCCCCTGGTCAGCCAGCCACCTTGCGCGGCCTCACTGGGTCTGCACAGTTGCCCCCCTGTGCTCGGGGTCCGCCAGCTGCTGCCTGTGGGCCCGGGGACTGCCAGCCGCCGCCTGTGCACCTGGGAACTGCCTGTAGATGCTGCTTGCGTTCCCGGTCCGCACCTCCACTTTCTCCTGCGGCGACTCCACCCCTCTCACCGGTCTGGACGAATGGTTGTTGGACTTCCGTACAGTTCAATTTTCTATAAGTTCTGGTTGTTTTCTTGTTTCTAAATATTTGTTGTCCTTAATTTTGGTTGTTAGAGGAGGCACAGCGTGTCCGCCTACGCCTCCATCCTGGCCGGAAGTCTCTCATTATCTTTTTTTTTTTTTTTTTTTTTTAATCAGTATTTTTTAATTGTTGATATTGTACAGTTTTCTGTCTTTTACCCCGCCCCAGCCCACCACCCCAGCCCTCCCCACCTTCCTCCCATTTCCACCCCCCCATATCTTAATATGACTAAGAGATTTCAAAAGTCAAAGATTTTAACTAAGGTTTTTCAAACTTAGTATCCTACTTCTCCCAGTCATCCAGAAACCGGCCTCAATGACTCAGCAGGAATGTGGCTGTTAACACTGGGACTGGAACAGTCAGCGTTGGCACATGAACACCAGTGGAACTGCTCTGTAGAACTAAGCATGTATAGGGAGACATGGCTGAAGCACTCTGTAAGCAGGAATAAAGTGACTGGGCTTTCTTCTGGTGATTGTGAGTCTGGTCAGCAATGGAGAGAGACGAGAAGTTTGGGATGGGGGAATTTTTTTGAAGCTTAGTGATATTGGGCTTGGATGTGGCTCTCCAGAGGAAGACTTTGGACAGTGTGGTGGTCGCTAAGTGTTTGTGGAGTTGGACAAAATGCCATCTGACAGCCAAGGGTACGGGGAAAAAGAGCAAAAGCACAACCTTTCCATCTTGCATGTATGACAATTTCCTTATCTACCACTGCAAATCATTTAATCATTACTCTTTGGCCATAAGGATCTTTCCTTACTTATCTTTGTAACTCTCAAACTGCCTGACTCAGAGACTTTCACACAGTATTCTCTTAAATACTTACTGAACTGAATGGCAAGTCCACTTTGAGAGAAGGGGATTTTCCCTATGACTTCATCTGCAGTAAATGCACCAAAACCCCTGCATGTTTTTTTTTTTTTTTCCCCCACTAGACTAGGGTTTGTGTCCATGCTTCTAAATCCACAGCTGGATAATATAATTAGCTTTTGAAACTTTTTGTTCACTGTATGCATAGATAAATTGTCA
The DNA here is from genome assembly GCA_039655065.1 of Glossophaga mutica. Lineage (NCBI taxonomy): Eukaryota > Metazoa > Chordata > Mammalia > Chiroptera > Phyllostomidae > Glossophaga > Glossophaga mutica. The sequence goes on from CM077304.1 coordinate 134,740,071, forward strand.
ATTGCAGCATTGAACAGGCTTTTGGTATTATGAGATAAAGCTGCTTGATAATTGCCATCTTGTTTGGAAATGGCAAATGATGGGTTTAAGGATGATTAGCAAGGTGTAATGTCATTAACCTGCCCTTGAAGTCAGTTTTACTACAAGATGTAAGATGGATTTCCTGTGGGAAACCATTATTCTGCCCCTAACCTTCCTTCTCCCACCACTGAGTCTGAACTGGCATTATTTCCAAGGAAGCTCTGCAGGGTTAGCAAATAACGATAATAAGAATGATAATTTTTAAAGCGAATACATTTCCAGACAAGAAGGAGAAAAAGCATATAAGTGTTATGGATACAGTTAATATTTGTTTAGATTTATTGAGGTGCTCTGTGTACATTAGTACAAGCCCTTCAACTTTTGCCTGTTTTCACTGTGGAAAGAATTACATTTTAAAAAAGGCTCTTTTGCTTATTTGTATTTTTATACTTGAGAGCCTCCCCTTGCTAAATTATTCTAGTAAATATTCATACATATTGTATCTATTTGTCTGCATGTTTCTTTTATCAGTGAGGAAGACTTGGTATTCAAAATATCAAAACTAATTAGTAGCAATGAATGATCTATACGAAAACTCAACATTGTCCTGTTATTAATAAGCAAAACTGTTTTGGTGGAGGAGATGAAAGCATAGGAATATCACTTGGCCCAGAAATCCAGGCTCTCATTTGATACCAAAGTACTGCCAGACTGAAGCACCTAAATCCATCCAGGCGAAATAAAAGCTAATAAATCATTTTGAGAATCGTGGCCCAGGAACTTCACAGCTGTTTCAGGAACTGCCATTTATTTGAATAACATTCAATTAATTATGTCCAAAAGAAAAATGGAAAAATAGTTTCAGTGAGGTAAGGAAAAGCAGATATATTTTTAAAAATTAAAAAAAAAAAAATAGCACAGTTAGCTCAGTGTCAACTGAGCTGTCACGTGGCTGAGAAGAAATCGACACCATCCCTCCCTCACAGATGAACCGGACTCGCTGTTCAGCAAAACCCTGACAGGCAAAGCTCCAGCTTATTCACCAACTCTGTCGGTATAAGAAAAAAAAAATACAGATTTATAGGAAAAGACGAATGTTACAGAAGTTGTATATAAAGGCCTTTAAATTGTATTATGCAAACTTCTTAGGGTAGAGACCATTTCTTATACATTTGTATGATTATTCATAACACCTAAAACGGGTCCAGTGAACATAGGAGGGGCTCAGGGTTTATTTACTAACAGAATGGCACAGTGTTAAATCAAACTGGTAAACCCAGACAGTCCTAGATTAAACACCAAGTTATCCACATTTTACATTTAAATACTGTGAAGAATTGCATTAAGTCATATTCTTAAATTGTTATCTATCCTGAAATTCAATTGTGATAACTTTGTGTGAGTTCTTGATGAACAATAAGCAGAGTTTATAGGAGACTGGTTTTTGAGTTATTTACTTTGTCAGTGTAATATATGTTACCACTTATACAGAGCATCAAGGCAAGCTAAGGGGATGTTGTGATCTTTAAGATGTGCATTTCAAAGCAGCTTCCTTTTTTTAATTCAAAGGTATTTTTAAAAATACTTTATTTATTTATTTTTAGAGAGAGGAGAAGGGAGGGAGAAAGAGAGGGAGAAAGACAGGGAGAGAAATTCAACTTGTGTTTGCCTCTCGAGTGCCCCATATCAGGGACCTGGCCCACAACCCAGGCATGTGCCCTGACTGGGAATCAAACTGGTGACTCTGGTTCATAGGCTGTCACTCAGTCCACTGAGCCACACCAGCCAGGGTGAAAGGTATTTTATTTTGGACTTTACATTTAACTGTTTTGCCTTGTTGTTCGGTCAGATAATTTATTATCCATGCATTTTTATTGACTTTTGATTATAGAACACTTTTAGATTTATAAAATTATGACAAAGATGGCACCAAGAGTTCTTATATGCCTCAAACCTATTTTTCCCTATTAATATCCTATATTACATTGGTCACAGTTAATGAGTGATAGCATGGTGTATAGTTCTTCATCCCTTTAATTCTAACCTATCAGTGTCTTTTTTAAAAAAATAGTATTCTTTTTTAAGATTTTTATTTATTTAGTGAAAGGGAAAGAGAGGGAGAAAAACATCAATGTGTAGTTGCCTCTCGTGTGCCCCCTACTGGTGACTTGGCCCACAAACCACGCATGTGCTCTGACTGGGAATTAAACCGGTGACCATTTGGTTTGCAGGCCGACACTCTATTCACTGAGTCACATGAACCAGAGTCTTTATACATAGAATAATTTTGGTGAACTACATATATTTGGATATTATTTTTTAATCTCTCCTGACAGCATCTGTCTTTTAATTAATGCATTATAATTTGTTTATTTATTAATGATAGCCATTCTGGGAGGTGTGAGGTGATATCTGATTGTGGTTTTAATTTGCATTTCTCTGAAGATTAGTGACATTGAACATCTTTTCATATGTCTCCTGGCCATCTGTATGTCCTCTTTGGAGAGGTGTCTATTCAGGTCCTTTGCCCATTTTTAATCAGATCGTTTATTGCTTTGGTGTTGAGTTTTATAAATTCTCTATAAATTTTTGATATTAGCCCCTTATTAGATGTATCCTTGCCAAATATATTCTCCTAATCTGTTGGTTTTCTTTTCATTTTGTTGATAGTTTCCTTTGCTGTGAAAACATTTTTTAGTTTGATGTATTTCCACTTGTTTATTTTTTTTCTTTTATTTTCCTTGCCCAGGGCCATATGTTAGAAAAAATATTACTATGAGGAATGTCTGAGATTTTATCGCTTATGTTTTCTTCTAGGATTTTTACAGTTTTGAGTCTAACATTTAAGTCTTTAATCCATTCTGAGCTTATTCTTGTGTATGGTATAAGAAGGTGATCTAGCTTCATTTTCTTGCACATATCTGTTCAACTTTCCCAACATCATTTACTAAACAGGCTGTCTTTGCCCCATTATATGTTCTCACCTCTGTTGACAAATATTAATTGGCCATAAAAACACGTATTTATTTCTGGGCTTTCTTTTTTATTCCATTGATCTCTGATTTTATGCCAGTACCATGCTGTTTTGATTACTATGGCTTTGTAGTGTAGTTTGATATTAAGTAGTATGATTCCTCCATCTTTGAAGTTCTTTTTCAAGATTTCTGTAGCTATTTGCCCTGGCTGGTGTAGCTCAGTGGATTGAGCACGGGCCTGCGAACCAGAGTATCGCGGTTCGATTCCCAGTCAGGGCACATGCCTGGGTTGCAGGCCAGTTCCCGGCAGGGGACACACGAGAGGCAACCGTACATTGATGTTTCTCTCCCTCTCCCTCTCCCTCTCTCCTACCCTTCCCCTCTAAAGATAAATAAATAAATTCTTTAAAAAAAAAAAAAAAAAAAGATTTCTGTAGCTATTTGAAGTCTTTTGTGGTTCCATATAAATTTGGGGAATATTTGTTCTAGTTCTGTGAAATATGTTGTTGGTATCTATTCAATTGCATTGAATTTATAGATTGTTTTGAGTAATATGGACATTTAAATGATGTTAATTATTCGTATCCATGAACATGGTATGTGCTATCACTTCTTCATATCTTCTTCAATTTCTTTCTTCAGTGTCTTATAGTTTTCCAAGTACAGGTCTTTTACATCCTTGGTTAGACTTAATCATAGGTATTTTATTCTTTTTGAAACAATTGTGAATGGGATTGTTTTTTAATTTCCATTTCTGATAGTTAATTATTGATGTATAAAAATGCAACTGATTTCTGAATATTAATTTTGTATCCTGCTACCTTATAAATTCATTTATCAATTCGAGTAGTTTTGGGGGGAGTCTTTAGGACTCTCTATATACAGTATCATGCTGTCTGCAAATAATGACAATTTTACTTCTTATTTTCCAATTTGCATGCCTTTTATTTCTTTTTCTTTTCTTATTGCTATGGCTAGAACTTCCAGTGCTATGTTGATTAAGAGTGGTGAAAACAGTCATACCTGTCTTGTTCGTGATCTTAAGGGAAACATTTTTAGTTTTTCTCATTGAGTATGATATTGGCTGTGGGTTTGTCATATATGGCCTTTATTATGCTGAGATGTGTTTCCTCTATTCCTGTTTTGCTGAAAGTTTTTATCATACCCAGGTGCTCGATTTTATCAAATGTTTTTTCTACATTTATTGATCTGATCACATTTTTATTCTTCATTTTTTAATGTGGTATATCATATTTATTAATTTGCAGATATTGTACCAACCTTGTATCCTTGGAATAAATTATACTTGATAATGGTGTATGATCTTTTAAAAATATTGCTGAATCCTGTTTGCTAATATTTTGTTGTGGATTTTAGCATCTATGTTCCTCAGTAATAATAGCCTATAATCTTCTTTCTTTGTAGTGTCTTTGTCTGCTTTTGGAATTTAGATAATGCTGGCCTTGAAAATGAACTTGTGAATGCTTCTTTCTCTTGAATTTTTTGGAATAATTAGAGATGGATAGTTATTTCTTTTCTTTGAATTTTTGATAAAGTTTACCTGAAAAGCCATCTGGTCTGGGACTTTTGTTTTTAGGGAGTTTATTACTGCTTCAATGTCACTAGTTGTAATTGGTCTTTTCAGATATTTTGATTCTTCCTGATTGAGTTTTGGAAAACTGTGTTTCTAGGAATTCATATATTTTGTCCAGATTGTCCCATTTGTTGGCATATAGTTGTAATATTTTTTATAATCATTTGTATTTCTTTAGTGTCAGTTGTTACTTCTCCTTCATTTTTTATTTTGTTTTATTTGGATCCTCTCTTTCTGAGTGTTTGTTTTTGTTTTTGCTTTTTAACCTGGTTAAAGATTTGTCAATCTTGGTTATCTTTTCAAAGAACAAGCTCTTAGTTTCATTGATTATTTGTATTATAATTTTTAGATTCTACTTTATTTGTGCTCTAATCTGTATTATCTCCTTCCTTCTACTCACTTTGGGTTTTGTTTGTTGTTCTTTTTCTTGTTCCTTTAAGTATAAAATTAGATTGTTTATTTGAGGGTTTTTTTGTGTGTATTTTTTTAAGCCTGTAATGATATGAATTTCCCTCTCAGGGCTACTTTTGCTGTGTCCCATAGGTTTTGGCTGTTTGTGTACTTATTTATATTTGTTTTATCTTTTGATTTCTTCCCATTTCTTATTTCTAACTCATTCATTTTTTAGTAACATGTTACACAGCTTTTATGTCTTTGTGTGTTTTTCAGTTTTTTCCCTGTGATTGATTCTGAGTTTCCAGTTAGGGGTTTTCTTTTACCTGTCTTCAGCACACTGATTCTTTCTTCAGGCATGTCAAGAATTTTCATCTCTGTGTCTGTATTATCCATCTGTTTTATCATGTTGTCTACATTTCTCATTAAAGTTTTTAACATATTCATCATAGTTATTTTATAAGTTTCTGTCTGCTAATTACAACATTTATGTCATATTTGAGTCTGGTTCTCGTGATTTGTCTTTTCAGACTTTTTTTACTTTATTATGCCTATTGAAAGCCAGGTATTTTGTTTTGGGAAATACAAATTCAACTGAATAGGCCACCAGTGTGAGCATTTATGTTCATCTGGTTCGGAGTTGGATTTTGTTTAATGCTTGTTGTAGCTACCCATGACAGAAGCTTCAAATTTCTCTAGTTTATTTTTTTCACCTCACATCTTGACTCCAGACTTCCCTAAGTACTCCTCTTATGATCAAGTCTCCTTCTTATTGGTCTCTCAGTTGTAATCCTCTGATATTATCTTGGAACCTTGTGGTGGTAAGGTGGGGGTGGGGGATTGAGCCATTCTGTAACCAAAGCAGGCCTTGGTTATGAGGGAGGCTTCAGACATGCATTTCACAATAATTACTGTTCCGCTCCATTTGCTAGAACCAAAAAGTCTCTCTTACTCACATTTTTCACAATGAGAACTTGGTTTTCTTGGAGGTAAAGTCCCTAAAGTATGGGTGCCCCCTAAAACTTAGTAGACTAAAACTTATTCACTTTTACTTTAGTCCATACTCAGCCTTCAACAATTCATTAAAATGACCATGAAGTATTTCTACCAGTTTATGCCTTCAGCACTCTCTGCTCTAGGAGCACATCCACTGTGATGCTGGATCTACCTCTCCAGATTTCAGGCAGTATTTTGCACTGCAGACTCAATTCTTAATGGTCCAAGAAAAGGTGTTTGTTTTCAATTTGTCCAACTTTTTCTTTGAACTTGGAGTGATGACCTCTAAGCTCTTTAAATGTCATAGATGAAGTCTGCATTTAACTTTTATCAGCTGTCTTTTGTATATGAAATTTTATACCTAAATATTAAAAATGTTTGTGCTTTTCTTCTTGACAATACATCAACAGCCATTGATTTATATTTTATTACCAGCAATAAAAAGGCTGCAGAATGATTTTTATCTCCTTCTGCATGTTTTATATCTCTGGTGCTTCCTTTTATTCTACTGAAAATAAACAAATAAACGTAAATTACCTCAAATAGCCTTTTTAAATGTGAGTAGAGGTGGCTTCCTTATGTTACATTTTTTACCTTTTTATTGTGAATTGCATGTACAACAGAGTGTATAAAACACATGTACAATTTAGAAAGTGCTTATAAAATCATTGCACATGTAGCCACCTACATTAAGAAATAAAATATTGCTAGTTAAAAATGTCCAATGTAATGCTAAATGGTAACAGAAATAATGAGCAAACTTAACTTTGCCTCTAACCTTTTTGGGATAACCTCAAGCATTTTTCCATTTAATAAAGTGATTAAGTACTGTAGTATTATACTTTTTATCATGTTAATGAAGTATCTCAATCACTATTTTATTAAGTATTTTTATCAGGAATGGGTATATGGTTTTTTCAATATCTTTCAACATGTATGGAAACATTCAAGTGAATTTTCCCTTTGATGTATTATTATGATGAATTAGATTAACAAATTTCCTAATATTAATTGATCCTTGTATTTTGGGGATAAATCATACTTGGTCATGATGTCTTTTTTTTAATGTGCTAGTAAATTCAATTAGTTGTACCCTTTAAAGACATAATTAAGGTACAACCAGTAGGTCTGAATTCAATATGACTATTTTCTTTAAAATAAGAGATGAGGACACAGACAAACACATAAGGAAGGCATGTAAAGACACTGGGAGAAGACAGACATCTTTTGTACAATCTAAAGAGAGGCTTTAGAAGAAATCAAATGTGCCAATAATATAAACTTCTTTTGTGTAAACCACCCGGTCTGTGATACTTAGTTATGGCAGCACTAGCTAACTAATATTGATACAGTACATAACAGTGTTTATTTCGGTGCTTATAAAAAAGGTCAGAAAAAAACACTATGGTGTGTGTAAGGCACAAGATTCTGAAGGCAAAGATTTCAGGCAACTGTTAACAGAAATTGGGGTGTGTAGTTTACAGAGAAGTCGATCTGCCTGGGTCATCTGATGGGCTAAAAGTTGCTTATTGCTGATGCACTGATCATTCTGTTTGAATTCTTCAAAGAAGTGTTTTTCAACAGATTTTTTTTAGGCCAAAAAGATGATTAATGGTAGTATCCATTTTCTTATGCAAATCTGTAAATAAAATGAATCCTAAATAATCCATTTTTCTATTACCAAAACTCTTATCCAACTCATAAATGTTTTCTTATCTGCATTTGTTTTGTCTTCTTCCATTGCATATGCACTGGGCACTCCTGAAGTTATGCACTGAAGCTCAGCCTTGAACAATTATTAGCTAAAAAAGCTAAACTTATGAATGACTTTTTATCCTTCAAATGCATACACTTTCCCATCTCAACCTTTGCCATGATGACTTTTTCTTTTATTCTTTTATTAATGAAGAAAAAAATAGTCAGTCAACCTTGATTTTAAAAATTCATCGACTTTCCCTGGCTGAGAAAAATGTACACAAGCAGCAAAATATTTTTTTTGAAAAAGTCATGCAAGTCTTTTAATATGATGATTTTTACCTCTTTGTTGAGTGTACAAAGGCTGATTGGGAGGCAAATTGTCTTGCTACTACACATTCAGGAGGCTCAGTGGCCATGGGAGCCTCCAGTTGGGAGTTTTGTTCTTATAGATTTGGTGCCAACTTTCCCCATACCTGTACATATCTTGCATGCAAGTTCATCAACTACATTATAAATCAACCCTATTTCAGATGTTACTAGCATAAATGTAGTAAACAAAAACAAGTGACCAAATCACTAATACCTTTATCTTCATTCAGCCACATGGCAAAGAATCAAATTCACCTTTGTCTCTCAGCGACTTGTTCAAATACACCCTATCTACACATAATGCTTCCTCAGATTCTCTCCTCTCATATGAGATCCACCTAGTAAAGTAAACCTGAAATTGAGCTTAAGGAAAAACTAAGTCCCTTTTATTCTATTGTTTAATTGTGCATTTTATGGTACTATTCCTTATCAAGATTTCTTTTAGTTCCCCAAAATAGAAATTTTACTAATGTACAAATGATTAATTCATTAATGTTCTCAATTTTCACCCTTTCTTAAGGACTCAGATTCTTTTAACATGTTGAGTCACTTTTGGGGCACTTCTTTGTTCTAAAGAAATGGCCAATGGGAAGGAGTACTGAGAAAGTCAAAGAATTCAGCATCGGCATGTCTAGTAGAGACTAAAGTGGAACTAAAATTGTGTGCATTTGGGGAAAGTTCCAAGAGTTGGGGGAGGGAGGAGTCTGGAAAAGCTGAGCATGGGAAAAAGGGTACTGAAGAGAGCAGACATCTAAATGCCCACAGTAAACGAATGGATCTAAAAACTGTGGTACATTTACACGATGGAATTCTATGCAGCAGAAAAAAGGAAGGAGCTGTTACCCTTTGCGACAGCATGGATGGAACTGGAGAGCATTATGCTAAGTGAAATAAGCCAGGCAGTAAGGGACAAATACCATATGATCTCACCCCTAACTGGAACCTAATCAACAAAACAAACAAGCAAGCAAAATATAACCAGAGACATTGAAATTAAGAACAATCTGACAGTAACCAGAGGGGAATCGGGAGGAGATAATGAGGGGAAGTGGAGAAGTAACCATGTGTCTTTTATAGTGTGTCCAAATATAAAGGACACATGGACAAAACCAAGGGGGGATGGAAGCAAGGGAGGGAGGTGAGGATGGCTGTGGCAGGGTGGGGGAGTAGTGGGGGGTAAAGGCAGACAACCATAATTGAACAACAATAAAATGATTCTTTAAAAAAGAAAAAATAGACATGGTTATTATTCCATGTTTACATAATCAACAATTAAATGCATCTAAAATAGATTTTAAAAAAAGAATACAGAGGGGAGAGTGACAATAAAAGGTTTTTAAAGATGCTTGCTTTGCTTTAAAATACATTCCTCTTAACGTGGTCCATTGAGAGACTGATTAGATTATTAAATCTTTAAAATTACTTTTAGCTGTCAGAACCAGACAATGTGGGCTCTGGAATTGAATTGATTTATACCAAATTGATTTTAAAATGTCACTTCAGAAGGGATCACTTCATGAAAATATTGCTTAAGGCTTTTTCATACAAGAATCACAACAAAGAAGGATGGAAAATTACAAAGAACAAACTCTTCCCAAGGATATGATTTGGCAATGGCCTGATTCTTCACCAGCTTGTTTCCCTTTGGCTATACCAAACCACCAAACTCCTTACTGTTCCATTCAGTGGTTCCATCAGGGTTTTTTTTTTTTTTTTAAAGCTTTCCCAGAGAACCTTACAAAGGGATCATCACATGGAAGCCCTCCATAAATATTTTCTAAATGGATCATCTAATTTAAACTTATATTCATCTGCCTTTTGCTATCAGGCTCCCCTTATTTGTTTTTCATCTGTTTTATATTAGTTTTTTGGTGAAATTCTTCATGCATGTTTCCATCTGCCACAACTATGGTAGATGACAAAGATCAGAAGGTAAGTGGACTGCCCACACTTGCTGGCTAAATTAGACATGAAGCACTATAAGCACAGAAATGTCTCCCCTCCTCTCTCATGGTTACGACTTGCTTCTCAGAAGCCTGTTCAAAACTAATTGTGGACAGCAAAGCTTCAGGAAACATTTCCCCAGCCCCATCCCCCTCACCAAGCTCTGGGAGAAGGGCAGGATCTCAGGCTAGCACGAGCATAGACAGGCCACATGACTCCATCGCCTCAGGGGCAGCCGTGCTGTTGGGCCAGCTGGTTCTCAACTGCATGGGACAGCTCCCGGGAAGTGGGCATGAAAGGACGCACCTCAAACCACACCAGCACGGAAAGCAGAGGCTGTCTGTGCCTACGTGCCTGAGTGGCTTTTCTGGATCCGTGTTGTAGTCAGGAGCGGGACGGTAACACTAGGCTTTGTGGTTGTACCTATATTTATCCTCCCCTTGTCAACCCAATCTTGAAATACCTTGAACCCACTGCATTCTCCACTTGGTTGCTTTTAACTTTGCTCTCTGATGCCATTTCCTTCACAGATGGGAAATGATAGAGCACTTCAGGTAAGTATACTATTTTGGGAAGGAATTAAATCATCTCAGTAGAATGGTCCTGCTATGGGGTCCAAGGGCAAGCCATTGAGCAGACTGAGGCTTTTCCCCACGTGAGTCTCACCTGTGTTAATGAGACTTAACAGGTAAGACAGAATGGTCTTCTCTGAGTACCCCCAGACACCATGTATAGTGTCAAATATTAGGTTTACTAAGATAAGAAGATTGCTGCTGCTTTTATGATCTACCAGAAACCAGACATAAAAATAACCAGTTACAATGAAAAAGTCTCAGAAAAGGCATATGGAAGATGCCAGGCTTAATCCTAGTGAAAAGAAGACATCACTAAGAAATGGGCATTTAAGAAAGGACTTAAAAATCAATAGATGGAAAAGGCAGGGAAGGATTTTCTAAACTATTGAAACTATTAGTAAAGCAAAGAGGCATCAAAGAGCATAGGATCTAAAATCTATAAATATGGCTGCTAAATCAATTGGATTAACTATTTTTCAAAACCTTAATATCATTATTATTATTTTCTCATTTGAAATGTCAGCCTCTGATACAGGAGTGTCTCTAACTCAAATCATGGTGTATTTTCTCCACATTTCCTTTTATTTCTCTTCATTTTCAAAATTTTATGTATGTTTATGCTATGTTCATCAGTATCTAAACTTTCATCACTATTTTATCTTCTTGATGGAGTGCATATTTTAATGAATATAAATTAAACCATTCATCTTTGTCTGGTCTAGTATTTTGAGCTTACATTTCCACATTGCCTAATTTGTTAAATTACTTTCATTAAATGAATTAGTTGAATCTATAGTAATCGGGCCCCAGTATTCTGCCTGCACCTTGAGAAGGAATAAGGCAATGAAAGATGAACCCAGCTTCTGATATTTCTGCCTTGAGGGTAGTGATCTGTGCAGACATGGGTTTGGTGTACAAGAACCAGAGAAATAGTAGAAGAGGGGAAAACTGAAAGTTCTGAGTCCTGGACACACACCACAGCTAGTACAGTTAGTGTGCCAGTCATTTCTTTTTTGATGCTTCTTTGAAATCTAAACTCACTCCACTAATTTTGAAAAAGTATGAGATGTGAGACCCTATGGAGTTGAGCTATTATTGTCCAGGATAAACCATTAACAATTCCCAGATGCCCAGTAAGCTATGTGTTCTCCGAGGGAAAGAATGTGCCTTCAGTGAAACCATTCTACTATGGGATCAGAGGTGGGAAAATGAGAGGGAAGGTAGTTGCTTACACTTGTTCTTTATTCATAAATAAATAAGCCTCCTTATCATTTAGATTGGATCATGTGGGCTGAGAATAATTTAATTCAACTAGTCTAGAAGCTCCTCCTCATTAAGCCTGCCCAAGGGGACTAGCTAGGAAGGCAATATGATACCAGCAAAGTCAGTCTGTGAGGTGGTGGCAGCTGAGACACAAGAGCTGCAGCCCGAGGAGCCCAGTATGGGAGACTGAGGTCTTCACTGAGTGCACACAGACAGGCAGCATTTGACATCTGCCAGGCTCGTAGAGGAAAAAATATTCTTAGGGGAGTGGTAGTTGTAAACATTCTGACCCTCGTTGCCTTTCTCCCTACCTGTACACCCACTCTAGGGAGCTTAGATAATGAGCAGCTAGAGGGCAGGAGTGGGTGGAGGAGAGTAAGCCAGAAAAGAAGAACTACTCCCCAGGAGATGTACTTGAAGAACTGAACCCTAAGCTGAAGAGCCTTATCCTCCCTCGACTTGGTATCAATGACAACTGGATTTGGGGCTGATAAGACTTTGGGAGTAATTGTATTTTGCCTGTGAAAAGGATGTAACTTGTTGTGTCCAGAAAGAAAACTGGCAAATTGTATTTTCCAAAATGGATGTAGTAAGACTTGCCTTCCTACTAACACCTCTTGCATACTCCATCCAGTCAGCATGCTCTCCTATAATGTGACCTTGTCCAACCCTCATCAGTTTCCATTTGCTTGAATCTGGTTTGACTTCAGTGACTTACTTGACAAATAGAAGGTGGTGGAAGTAACATATGCTTTCAAGGCTAAGTCAGAAGAAGACCTGCGGCTTCCTCTTAGGTCTCTTAGAATACTTGAACTTGAGAAACGCTTTTTGTAAATCCAACCACCGTGTTGAGGAAAACCCAGGCTGGTAAAGAAGCACTGATAGTGTTGCAATTAACAGCTCCATCACAGCTGCCAGCAAAGTAAGCGAGCCCTCTTGAACACTCAGGCCAGCTGATCCTTCAGAAACTAACCTCTGGCTGCAACTGCGTGAACAGCCCCAAGTAAGAACCACCAAGCGCAACAGGAGAGTAATGAATCTAGCCGGCATTCTTAGCCATGTCTCTGGCTGTAGCCCCATAGATGCTGAAACAATGTGCTCTTTTTCTTACTTTTCTGAGTATAACAAGTGCAAAAAATAAAAATATTTGCTTTTTCTGTTCATTTCCTCCCACTTTTTTTCCTTAGAAACTTGATCTCTGATACTCAAAGATTGTTTTCACTATCTGTGGTTTTTATTTACCTTACAAGTCTTGCTCTGTTTCTAAGAAATCACTGAAGAAAGATGTTTTAATAAATTCTTTTATCATGTAGCTTTGCAAAACTCAAGAATTGAACCGCATGAACTCACCTCCTTCTCAGGGGTACACGTATGAAAGGGGAGCACTTTCAAGTATGAGTAGGTGGAATGCAGGTGAATTTGTCTTTACATGTCATGTCTTCAATATCAGGAAATTGCATAAGCACTTACCATAGAAAAAAAGCAACTCAGATTACTTTATACATACAAGCAACAATTGGATATTATCATGGCTTTTAATTTTTTTAAAACCTGTGTGAAGTGGGGTAGAGATTAAAACTTTTTGTTAAGCAAATATTTCTAAAGGTGTTTTCCATTCTGCCTTAGGTTTCTATTCAACCCACAATCAATCATGGATATTCAATAAGGATTTGGTCCATTCACCTAATTTTTATTGATATGTTATAACAATAGCACATGTGCCTTGTTTGATAAGAAAGAATACTTTCGTGGCAAAAGTGAAATGTACTGATAATTTGGATATTCCTCACTTGTTAAAAAAATCATCTTAACAAAGTGTTCAATCTCATTTAGTCGGTTAAATAATGGGAACGTTGTATACAGTTTCTCTAAATGTAAGATGAAGTTTAGAAAACAGATGAAAAATTGAAAGAAAAAAACTGATGTAGGGAATATCACCAGAGCCTCAGATATAATGTCAGAGTTAAGTGTTCTCATGAGAAAATATAGAAAAACTTGGTGCTGAAGAAAATGCCCTGATGACATATGTAAAAACTTGGTACCTCAAATTTCCAGGAAGTAGTCTGTGAGTAGAAGTTACTTAAGTTGAAGTACTAGTTTCTAATCAACTTCATAATATCCATTATTTTTTGATAAACTAACCAAAAACAAAATAATTAATCAACCATAAATAATATGCCTATGAATATACCATGAGCTAATCATTTGTGGATTTAATTTAATATAGAATACTGTAGTAGTTGCCTCGCTATTCTTATCTTACTAGAAAATCTCTTCTTTATTTTTATAATTCCCACTTTTCCCCAGTAACGGTGTCCTGGGCTGAATTGTGACCTGCCCCCTCAAATTTACATGTTGAAGTCCTAACCCTCAATACCTCAGAATGTGACTATATTTGAAGATAGGCCTTTAAAGGCAATTAAGGTAAAGTTCAGTCATGACTGGTGGTCTTATAAAAAAAGGAGATCAGGGAACAAACACAGAGAAAACATCATGGGAAGTCAGAGGGAGGAGACGGCCATTTACAAGCCAAGGAGAGAAGCCTCAGGAGAAATAGCCCTTGTGGCTATTTCCTCACAGATTTCCAGCCTCCAAAACTGTAAGAGAATAATTTCTGTCGTTGAAGCCACCCAGTCTGTGGTACTTCGTTACGGCAACCCAAGCAAACCAATAAAGGTGTCAATCAACAGAAACATATTTTTGAGTACAGAGTTGAGACCTAGAATGGAACTAAACATGTGTGCCCAAATGTAAAACTCTAATTTAGAATCAGGAAGGAAACAGATAAAGATAGTAAATGACTTTATCAATATTTTCTCTTTCCCTGTATGTATTTGCTGTCCTTTCCTTATGACATTGAGAAATCTCTAAATATATGGAAAAACAGTCGGAGAGAAGCAGGAATAAATAAGAGCAAATGAGGAAAGTCCGATTTTAATTACTAAGGCAAACGCTACTTTTTAAGGTGACTAGAACAGCAGTAGAAAAAAGCACTAGAATGATTTCCTACTTCATTGTTGTCATTTCTAACACTGAATAATGAAGTTTGTTTTTTTAAACCCTAAGTAAATGATATGCCTGCACGGAGGAAAGAACTGAAAGTTAAATATGTGACTAGATTCTCCTGCTATTTACACTTCGTGAATGTAAAGACCGGGAACATTTTTATTACAGCAATACTTTCTGGAAAGAAAGAATGCATTTGTATATGAGGTTATTATTTGGATATGATATTGGGTGTGATTTATTAATTATCTGAGCTTTATATAGATACTAAATGAGGTAATATTTCGAGACTTCATCTTTTAAACCAAATTTGCCACCCTGAATGCAAAGAGTTTATCTTCAAAATAAGCCCATTCGACCACAATAACCTATTAGCTAAAGGTTTGGCTTATTGAAATATGATTCAGAAGAGGATAATAATATGATAATGTAATTTACTAGTAGATGTAATAATGACTAACAAACTACCATGATAATTTTGCACATCACAGCCCTTGAACTATTATTTCCCCATTTTTGTGATGAAGAAACTAAGATTTTGAAAGGATATATAACTTCTGTCTCACAGCTAGGAGAGTGAAGTGATGTCTTCTTCTGAGGTAGAATCAAAGGGTATTTTGAGATGTAAATATAGTGTGGGAATTTAAGGCCATCTTGAGGGATAAGTTATCAATAAGAAATGACTAAAGGAAAGTCAACAGAAGTTATTCAGCTTTGATATTTAGTAGAATAGAGCAGCATGTTCTTTTACCAATGATTTCAGGAGAAAGGAGTGGGGCAGCGGGGGAGAGAGAGAGCGAGAAATACAGTACTGGGATACTAGAAACTGGCCAGGCAGACAGGAAGGGTTGGGGTGGGAGGAGAACAGTGAGAAAGCATGTCAGAGAATAGAAAGTCAAGAAACAAAATTTTTCATACAAAGAGAAAGTTTTTGTGAGTTTGATATGCTGGAACTTCGAGGGATTCATAGGAAGACAGGAGAATATGTAGAGATATTAGATGAAGAGAAAACTGAACAGATATGCCTACACTGCTTCAATATCTCCCAACTCTGAGTCTCTGAGTTACTGCAGTTAGGAGACCTCCATTACTGCAGAGACCCTCCATTCCCCAAGAAACTCAGGGTCTGACTGTAGCCTGAATAATAACATCCACATACAAGTATGTGGCAGCCCTGAGAATGTCCTCACAGCTCTCCTGCTCCAAGGAATCTAATACACCAAGCACTGCTTTGGTGGACTTGGAAATTCATCAGTGTGTGGGGCTGATGCTGAGCCTCCCACAGGCTCCTAACCCTGAGGCTGTGCACAGTGGGGACTGGCAGACCCATTCCTGGTAGACCCAGACTCCTTGGTGGGCCAGCTTCAGTTCCAGGACCCCTCAATAGCTAAAATGCCTTTGAGGACACTGCCACACACGCTCCCCCTCGCTCCTTCTTTCCTGATCAGTCTTGCATTTGAGGTCACAGCTCGTTGTCCGGGCTCCTGCCCCTTTTCTGTTTTCCTTCCTCAGGCCTTTCCCATAATAAAAATCCTGTGTGTTTAATGTCATTTTGGCAGCTACAGCTCAGAAAACTCAAACAAAATGAAGTGCTTTATTATTCTTCAAACATGTGAGGATGCTGATATAATAAACATAAACTCGTAAAAGTATAGCTAAATTAATAAGCAGTTTTATGACGTATTTGTATTTATATTTCCTACGTTTGCACATTTTCACAACCATCCTGCTGTCCCCCTTATCCAGGCTCCCACCAGCTTTCACCAAGGTTGTTGATCCTCTGAAGGGTCTCCCTCCATGTGTACTTGCGCTCTTCCCATCCATTCTTCACAAGATACCCAGAAATGCTTTCTAAATGCAAATCTGTAGCAAGCCAAATCTTCCCGAATTCTTTTAGTGAATGAGTTGGACTTGATAGGATAAAATCATAATGCTACTCTTTCACCCATGGGCCTTTGAACCTGAATTTCTGCACATGCTCTCTCTATATCCAAGTAAAATGCTGTCCTTCACAGCCTGGCATGGCCTGCTTCACTTCCGAAGCCTGGCTGGGGGAGGGCCTGCTTCCTGCTCTGGGCCTTTGCACCTACCTCCCCACACCAAGTTTGTACTCATCTTCAAGTCACATAAATGTCACTTCCACATGGGCAGTGTCCCTCCAGTTTTTCATCCTAATCCTTAAAAAACGGTAACTATGGCCTGGCTGGCATAGCTCAGTGGATTGAGTGAAGGCCTGTGAACCAAAGGGTCACTGGTTTGATTTTCAATTGGGGCAGATGCAGGCCAGGTCCCCAGTAGGGGGTGTGTGGGAGACAACCACACATTGATGTTTCCCTTTCTTTTTTTCCCTCCCTTCCCCTCTCTGTAAAAATAAGTAAATAAAATATTTTAAAAATGGTAAATATGTAGCTATTTTTGTGAATTATTTAATGTTTTTCTCCCCAAAAGACTATAACCTTCATGAAGGAAGAGAATGTTTATTTTGTTGGTGGCCCAAGTGGGACCCTTTATAGTCACTCAAATTTTTTTGATAAATGAAAAAAATTTTCTTAGTGGATATTGGAAAGTATGACCACTGTAATAGAAGTGTAAATGGCCTCCTTTTCCCCCTCTTCTACCTCCCTCAAACTCTCTTTCCCTCTTGTAATTACTGTACTATTGTCCATGTCTATGAGGGGATTTTTTGCCTAATTTTTTCACCTTTTTTAATGAAGCCTCCCAAATTCCCCCCCGCTTCTGACAGCTGTCAGTCTGTTCTCTTGTATCTATGAGTCTGTTTCTATTTTGTTTGGTTATTTTGTTCATTTATTTTGTTCATAAGACTTCTTTCACATATAATTTGAATCATATGGTAGTTTTCTTCCCCTGAATGACTTATTTCAATAAGCATAATACTCTCCAGATCCATCCATGTTGTTGCAAAAGATGATTTCATTCTTTTTAATGACCAAGTAGTATTCCGTTATGTAAATATACTACAGGTTTTTAACCCACTCATCTACTGATAGCACTTGGGAAGCTTCCAAATCTTGGTTATTATAAATAGCAATGCATATATTCTTTTGCATTATTGTTTCAGGATTCTTCAGATACATTTTTAGAAGCAGAACTGCTGGGTCACAAGGCAGTTCCATTTTAATTCTTTCAAAAACCTCCATACTGTTTTACACAGTGGCTGCACCAATCTACAATCTCACCAACAGGGCATGAGGGTTCCCTTTTCTCCCCAACTTGCTGACACTTGTTGTTTGTTGATTTATTGATAACCATTCTGACAGGTGTGTGGTGATTCTCATTCTGGTTTTAATTGGCATTTCTCTGTTTGTTAGTGATGTTGAATATCTTTTCATGTATCTATTGACTATCCGTATGTCCTCTTTGGAGAAGTGTCTATTCAGGTACTTTGCTCATTTTTAAATTAGACTGTTTGGTTTTGGGGAGTTGAGTTATATACATTATAACTGTTAGATATTAACCCCTTGTTAGATGTTGTATTAGCAAATATGTTCTTCCATTTAGTGGCTTGCCTTTTCATTTTGTTGATAGTTTCTTTTACTGTGCAAAAACTTTTTCGTTTGAGGTATTCCCATTTGTTTATTTTTTCTTTTGTTTCTCTTGCCCAAGAAAATATATCAGAAAAAAATATTGCTACAAGAAATGTCTGAGATTTTATGGCCTATGTTTTCTTTTAGGATTTTTAGGATTTTAAGTCTGACATTTAAGTTTTCAATTCATTTTAAGTTTATTTTTGTGCATGGTATGAGAAGATGGTGTAGTTTTATTTTTCTGCACATATCTGTCCAATTTTCCCCCACATCATTTATTAGACCATCTACACCCCATTGTATGTTCTTACCTCTTTTGACAAATATTAATTGACCATAAAGTTGTAGGTTTATTTCTGGGCTCTCTATTCTTTTCCATTGTTCTCTATGTCTGTTTTAATGCCAGTACCATGCTGTTTTGATTTGTATGTCCAGCAGTATAGTTTGATATCAGGTGGTGTGATTCCTTCAACTTCATCCTTCTAGCTCAAGATTGCTATGGCTATTCAAGGTCTTTCATGATTCCATATAAATTTTTAGAATATTTGTTCTACTTCTGTGAAATATGCCAGTGGTATCTTGATAAAAATTGCTTTGAGTCTATAGCTTGCTTTGAGTAGTAGGACATTTTAATGATGGTTAATTCTTTCTATCCAATAACATGGTATATGCTTCCTCTAATTTGTATCTTCTTCAATTTCTTTCTTCATTGTCTTATAATTTTCTGAGTACAGATATTTCACATCCTTGGTTAAATTTATTCCTGGATAATTTTTATGCAATTAAATGGGATTGTTTTCTTAGTTTCCCTTCATGACAGTTCATAATCAGTGTATAAAATGCAACTGATTTCTAATTATTTATTTTGTTTCCTTATACTTTACTGAATTCATTTATCAGTTCTAGTAGTTTTTTTGGTAGAATCTTTAGGGTTCTCTATATACAGTATCATGTCATCTGCAAATAAACACAGTTTTACTTCTTCCTTTTTAATATGGATGGCTTTTATTTCTTCTGTTGTCTGGTTGCTGTGGTTAGGACTTTTAATACTATGTTGGGTAAGAGTGGTGAAAGTGGACATACCTGTTTTGTTCCTGATCTTAAGGGAAACATTTTAGGTTTTGCCTGTTAGGAATGATGCTGGCAGTAGGTTTTTCATATATGGCCTTAATTATACTGAGATATATTCCTTCTATTTCCACTTTGCAGAATTTTTGTCATAAAGGGAAAGCATTTTATCAAATGGTTTCTCTGCATCTTTTGATATGATAATGTAATTTTTATCTTTCATTTTTATGTGGTATCTCTGTTTATTGATTTGCAGATATTGTACCAACCTTGCATCCCCAGAATAAATCCCACTTGATCATGGTGTATGATATTTTTAATGCGTTGCTGGCTCTGGTTTGCTAGTATTTTGTTGAGGATTTTAGCATCTATGTTCACTGGGGATATAATATTCTTTCTTTGTAGTGTTTTTGTTTGATTTTAGAATAAAGATAATACTGGCCTCATAAAATGAACTAGGAGGTCTTCCTTTGAAATTTTTTTAATAGCTTGAGAAAAATGAGTGCCAGTTCTTAGAATGTATAGTAAAATTCACCCATGAAGCCATCTGCTTCAGGACATTTTTGTTGGTGTGTGTGTGTGTTTTATTACTGCTTCAATTTCATTCATTGTAATCTATCTGTTCAGATTTTCTGATTCTTCCTGATTCAGTTTCAGAAGTTTATGTTTCTAGGAATTTATCCATTTCATTCAGATTGTCTATTTTGTTAGCATATAGTTGTTTATAATGCTTTTTTATAATCCTTTGTATTTCTTTTGATGTCAGTTGTTACTTCTCTTTTTGTTTCTGATTTTATTTATTTGGGGCCTCTCTCATTTTCTCTTGATCAGTACGGTTAAAGATTTGTCAATTGTTTATCTTTTCAAATAACCAGCTCTTATTTCATTGATCTTTTGTATGATGTTTTTAGATTCCAGTTAGCTTATTTCTGTTCTGATCTTTATTATTTCCTTCCCTTTACTCATTTTGGGTTTTATTTGCTGTGGTTTTTTTTTTTTTTTCTCTCAAGTTCTTTTAAGTGTAAAATTAGATTGTTTATTTGAGATTTTTCTTTTCCTGAGAAAGGCCTTCAATGCTATCAATTTCCCTCTTAGGACTGCTTTTGCTGTGTGCCATAGATTTTGGATTGTTGTGTTCTCATTTTCAGTTGTTTGAAGGTGTCTTTGGATTTCTTTCTTGATCTCATTGTTGGCCCATTAGTTGTTTATAAAGTGTTACTTAGCCTCCATTGTCTTTGTGTATTTTTCAGGGTTTTTTGTGATTGATTTTTAGTTTCATATCATAATGGTCAGAGAAGATTATTAATATGATTTCAATATTGTTAAATTTATTAAAGCTTGTTTTGTGTCCTCCATGTGGTCTAGCATAGAAAAGTTTCCATGTGCGCTTGAAAAGAATGTATATTCTGGTGCTTTGCGGTGAAGCATCATCATGCTCTGATGATACCAATTAAACCCATCTGATTTACTGTCTGAAAGGTCTACTCATTGATGCTTATGGGGTGTTAAAATCCCCTACCATGACTGTATTACTGTTGATATTTCCCTTTATGTCCATCAAGATTTTCTTCAGATAATTAGGTGCTCCTATATTGGGCACAAAAATGTTTACAAGGGTTATATCCTCTTGTTGAATTGCTCCTTTTATCATCATGTAGTATCCTTCTTTGTCTTTTGCTATAGCCTTTATTTTAAAGTCTATTTTGTCAGATGTAAGTATTGGTACCTCAGCTTTTCATTTTCATTTGCATGAAAAATATTTTTCCATCCATTTACTTTTAGTCAGTGTGTATCTTCCCTTCTGGGGTGGTTCTCATGTAGACAGCATATAGATGAGTCTTATTTACTTAACCATTTAGCTACCCTTTGTCTTTTGATTAGAGCATTTAATCTATTTACATTAAAAGTAATTATTGATAGATATGTGTTTATGGCCATTTTATTTTTTATAACTATGTTCCTCCTTTTTCCCCCCTTTCTTCTTCTTCAAGAAGGCCTTTAAACATTACTAGTAATACTGGTTTGGTGCTAATAAACTCTTTTAGCTTTTTGTTATCTGGGAAATTCTTTATTTCTCCAATTTAAAATGAGAACCTTGCCAGGTAAAGCAGTCATGATTATAAATCCTTGCTTTTCACCACTTTGAATATATCATTTCCATCTCTTCTAGCTAGAAATGGCTTTTGTTGAGAAATTAGCTGATAGTCTTACGGGAGTTCCTTCACAGGTAACTAATTGTCTTTCTCTTGCTGCTTTTAAGATTCTCTTTTTGTCTTTAACCTCTGGCATTTTAATTATGATGTATCTTGATGTAGGCTTCTTTAGGTTTATCTTTTTGGGGGACTCCCTGTGCTTCCTGGACTTGTATGTCTTTTTCCTTCACCTGGTTAAGTAAGTTTTAGTCATTATTTCCTTAAGAGGTTCTTGATTCCTTGCTTTATCTTTTCTCTTTCTGGTACCTCTATAATGTGGATGTTGTTATACTTCATGTTGTCCCAAAGTTCCCTTAAAATATCTTTTCTTTTCATTTCTTTTTTCTTTTTGCTGCTGTGATTGGATGTTTTTCTGGTACCTTATCTACCAAATCACTGATTTGATCTAACCTACCATTTATTCCTTCTAGTGTATTCTTCCTTTCAGATATTGTATTCTTCATTTCTGTTTCTTTTTTATGGATTGTATGCTCTTATTTATGCTGGTTATCTCTTTGTTGAAATTCTCACTAAGCTCCTTGAGCATCCTTACAACCATTTTTTGAACTCTATCTGGTAAATTGCTTTCCTCCATTTTATTTAACTCTTTTCCTAGAGACTTCTCCTGTTGTTTTGTTTGGGGCATATTTCTTTGTTTCTCCATTTTGGCTACCTCTTTTTGTTTGTTTCTATCTGTTAGGTAGATTTGTTATGACTTCCAGTCTTAGTAAGATGGCCTTAGGTAGCAGATGTCCTGCAGAATCCAGTGGTGAATCTCCTTAATCACCTGACCTGGGGGCTCCAGGAGTGTCTCTTATGTGGGTTATGTGAGCCTTCCTGTTATAACTGAGTCTTGATTTCTATTATTCTGTTCATGCATGTGTTCGACTCTCAGGCTGGCTATTTTGAGAATCAACCTCAACCACAGTATACGAGCTGCTGTATAGGTGCCAACCACACTTAGCAGATATTGCCTCAGTGGGGTCTGGCACCTGCTGAGCTCTCCTTTAATATATGCCACCTGTGACGCTAATTGGACACTGCTCTGATGTCTGAAGCTGACCACATGATTTTTTTTCCCCTGGAGACTCTTGGAAGTGACAATGGTGGGGATTAATGCCAGACACTACCTATGACTGGCTCTGGACAACCTGTTTGGAACCCAAAGCAGTTCACAATTTATGTCTGCCTCTTCTGGGCCTGGTTGCATGTTGGAAAGAGCAAGCTGTACACCAAGGCCAGCTGTTACCAGCACTGGGCCTCGGGGTAGGTCAGCAAAAGTCCCAAGGCACCAACGGGGTCCTTTTTTAAAAAAAAAAAAAAAAACACACAACTGTTTGGAAAACCTGTTTTAAATTCCTAAAATGGTGACACTAAGGCCAGGCAAGGACTTTCAAACATTTTTTGCCCCCAGGACAGGCTCAAGTATATGATTTGGAGGAAGGATATGGGAAAAAAAAAGTCATAGCATGGAATAGAGGAAGCATCAGAAATGTCATCATTCTGTTTCTTGAGTACTAATTCTTGATTTAAACAATGAACTACTTCTCAGGAAGAGAACTCACAGGAAAGGGTAGTCTGTGTCCCTTGTGTCTTATCCAATGTTTTGTGAAGAAAATGGACAATGAAGACCAAGAAATACAAACCTGAAATGAGCATTTTCCTATAGGATAAGTTAAGTGGTTGGAGTGAAAGCTCCAGATGGGATAGTCTTTCCTTGCCTGGGCTGAGGATCTACAAAATGCTTCAATAGGAGACGCATATATTAATATGATGGAGATCATTTGAATGCGATATACCTTCTGATTAAATGTGAACAACTGTTACTTGTTTCAAAATATTATGCAGACCAAGCTCCTCAGTCAAAATTTACATCATTTGTATTATTACATCTTTCTTTGCTCCCAATCTTGTTTTACAGGTCTGCTCAAGCCTGACTTCCTGGGTTCTGACTCCTGATTTAAATGCCATAAGTGCCCTTGACTTAATGAAAAAAAAAAGTATCTCTAAAAGCAAGGGCTAGGATAAGTTAGCAGGTTTTTTAGCTCTTGAGCCATGTATTGCTCAGATCCCCAATCCCAGCACCAGATCTCCAGGCCAGACCCCACAAAGGGCCAGTGGACAAGGCTCCATCCCAACAAAGAGTGACAGCTCCCAAAATATACTGGGCCCTTGTCAAACGTGTACAAACAAAATGCATGATCTTGCTGGCAGAAAAGTAAGATGAAGGAGAACTCAGAGGACAAAAAAAATTGGAGGTTGTCAGGACCAAAGAAAGCTTAGACATCGTGGAACCTTTGCCAAAATTGATGCTAAGAGGGAATGCTGAGATCCCACACCAGGGGTCTTTGTTTGCATCAGAAAGCTTCAGAAGGAGCTTGAAATTCTTCCCTAATTCTGGGTCAGAAATACTTAATTCTAGGAAGGAAGTATAGCACGGAGAAAAGGGGGCTCTCAGAGCAGGACTAACTCTTAAGTTCTTATCTATGGGCACAACTGCCAAGTTTGGGCACATTGGCAATAGATCATTGTTCTTACATTTGCTAACACAGCTTTGAGGCCTCATACCCAGCTCAGGGCTTTTGGCCAGGGTGCAGCTTGGAAGAGACAAAATAATAGTAATGGAGACTGATTGCAATGGAATATCAGTGAGTGGGACACCCATAAGGCTTATGCTTAGGGAAGATGAGCTGTGAAAATAGAATATTAAAACTAGTAGTTGTCAGAATTCTCTTCCCCAAGCCCCATACGCTCCTGTTTAGTTTTATAATAAATATCCATTACCCAGTAGGAGAGGAGAAAGTCAGCATTTATTACCAGACATCTGGCTTTGCAAACAGCTTTGCTGTGGAGAACACAGCCTGTGAAGCTGAATCTGTGCAGCCTCCATTCTCTGGTGGTCTCAGGCAGTCTTGCATTCAGAGGAAAGAATCAGTTTACTGTTTTATTTTATGGTTAATTTACAGTATTTTATTCAACTTTTTGGCTGCATAATCTCAGAACTTCCCTCTTTTATAACCAATGATCCCACTGAAATGTGAAATGTACCCAAAATTAGCAAAGCCTACCTCGACTGGTGGGGCTCAGAGGATTGAGCACTGGCCTGCAAATTGGAAGGTCGCAGGTTCTATTCCTGGACACGGAACACGCCTGGGTTGTGGGCCAGGAACCCAGCTGGGGGTGTGTGAGAGGCAACTGACTTATGTTTCTCTTGCACATGTTTCTCTTCCTCTCTCTCTTTCCCTTTCCTTCTCTCTAAAAATAAATAAATAAAATCTTTAATAAAATAAAATTAGCAAAGGCCAGGTCTCATCCCATCCTTCAAATTTCATCTGCGCTTGGAGAAGTGGTAGAACATTGTACAAAGTACAATGCAGAGAAGCAAAGACACCTAGGTGTACTCCCAGCTCTGTGCCTACAGAGTCACTCATTTGTAACCTGAGGTAAGCCACGGCAATTGTCTTAGACTGTTTCCTTTGAATGAAGGGGTAGAATTAGATCAATCTACTAGGTCCCCGGTAAGCTCTAAGAAGTCTGGTGCTGAACTCTGGCTGACCTCTGAGACACAGACTCACAGGCTTCATCTTTAGGGTTTTTATTCCTGTAATGATACATGAATCACTGAAGGATAAAACGTTGGAAAGACGTGGGTTTCAGAGAATAAAGTTAACAGAGATCTTTGTGTCATTTCTGCTTAATGTTCCTGAGGAATTTCTCATTTCTCTGGACTAGACATAAAGGTTTTGAAAATATCCTCAAAAACAGTGTGGAGCCCTACCTCTCCTCTATGCCTGGAGGTCCCTCTGGGTAAGAAAGCTCTGAAAGATATGTCAATGCAGCCACGCCCTGGCAGGAAGGAGGATCCAGGAACCTCCCCAACTGCCTGCTGAGGTACACTGCGTGTGAGAGCCATCTGCAGACACTTGGCATAAGCTGTGCTCTTTCAATGAGAAAAGTGTACAAAAACGTACTTTTCAATGAGAAAAGCGTACAAAAACATACTCGCTACCTATTTGCTGACCCGTTGCAGACCATCCGGTCTCTTCTCACCTGTCATTCTTTCAAAATATAAACTAAACCAAGACAGCCATAAAGCTTCCATTTAAACTTCTGAGGTAATATTTTCAAGCTCCTTGGAAGCTAGATTGACAGCCATAGCCAGCCTATGACTTCCTTTTTTGTTTATGTTGCTGTTTTAATTATCTGAGTGGCAACTTATTCCCAGATTTAGTGCTTAAAACAACAATTTATTATTTCTCACAATTCTGTGGTTGATGGGAAGATTTCTCTGTTTATCATAAAGCTTCATTTAGCTGGAGAGTTGGCTAGCCTCGAAGGTCCCTGGTACCTTTACTGCTATCTGGCAGTGGTCCTGGCTGTTGGTTAAGGGACCTGGGTTTTTCTCTGTGAGGCCTCGTCTCAAGAAAACTGGACTAGTTTTCTTTCACAGTAGTTCCAAGGCAGCACTTGGAGGAAAGAAGTGGAGGCTGCACGGTTTGTTATGGATGGCCTAATCTCAAAAGTTGTACATTACTTCTGCTACATACACTGGTCAGATCAAATTTAGAAGGTGGGAAAACAGACTTTATCTCCTGATGGGAGGCACAGCAAAGAGGCATGTGGAATTGGAGGGCTGGCTGGTTGCAGCCCCCTTCACCTCTACCACAAATGGCTTTTAAAATAGTAGGAAAGTAAGACATTATAATCATAGAAAAAGCAGAATGTATCAATAATTATGAATAGGGAAATGAAAAATCCCCCTTCATCCCACTATCCCAGAATGACTCTCCCACTATCCCAGAATGACTCTTAATATAATTCTTACAAAATATAAACTAAACCAAGACAGCTAATCAGTGTATAGACTCCCAACATTTTTCTGTACATCTTTGTATTAGGTCGAAAAATACATACTGTTTTGTGCCCTAATTTTTATAACCTGAAAGTATGTCCTAAAACTTTTTTATGATGTACCTTATAGCTCATGTATTAAATGTGCCATAATTTATTTAAACACTTTAACCATTTTAGTACTATAAATAATAATGTAATAAACATTTTCATATAAATCTTTGTGCCTATCTCTCATTATTTCTTTTTTATTTTTTCTTTTTTTAAGTATATTTTATTGATTATGCTATTACAGTTGTCTCACTTCTCCCCCATCATTCCCCCCACCCTGCACACCCCCTCCCACCCACATTCCCCCCTTTAGTTCATGTCCATGTGTCATAAGTTCTTTAGCTTCTACATTTCCCACACTATTCTTGCCCTCCCCCTGTCTCTCATTATTTCTTTAAGATTAGGTCCATAAAGTAGAATTGCTGGGTCAAAAGAAATTTGTATTCTAAAACTTTGTGATATTTTGCCAAAGATGACCTGTAAAGAAATTTTAAAATAATTTTATGTTCCCAGCTAAAGAATATAAGATATCCTTCTTTCCCCTTTCTTAATCCTGATGAATCTGAGAGGTGAAAACTAACATTTATAGCTATTTGAATTATATTATTGTCAATTAATAATGTTTAACATTTTCTCTACTTTCATCAGCCATTTGTATTTTCTCACTAATCCTGTCTACTGCTTGTCTCCCTTAAATATCAAGGAGAGAAAATGGAGAAGGAATCTTGATGGAAAGCCCTTTCCTTAATTTTCATTATATTAGTCTCTTTTTCTAATAGATAAGTAGTTAACTATAAATGTAAGTGCTTAAAATTGGTAACAAGAATTATAGCTCACTAGTCAAAGAGACTGGGTCTGGTGATGCAGAGAAAAAGAAAGGAAGGAAGGGAGGGAGAGAGGGAGGGAAGAAAGGAATGAAGGAAGAAAGAGTCAGATGAAGGGAAAGGGAAAGGGAAAATTTTATAGGCTTGAGGAAAGGCAGAAAGAAGTGGAAAAAGAAAGTTAGAAATAAGTTTATAATCAGAGATAGATCAGAGAGGTTTAAAAAAGTTAATGCTGGCTGGATGTCTATGTTGAGCTAGATGAGGAAACATGAGGTCTGAGAACCAGGGAGATTAGGCAACCCATTACTGTAGCAGGAGTATGCCAGGGTGGGCCCTATTCAACTTTAACTCCGTGATTGTCTTTTAAAAAATGACAAAAGGTCCAGAATCCCCATGGTGTGTTCCAGCAGCATGAGAAACTCTAGCTTGGCCCTCAGGTTGAGGCAGGCTAGAACATGATAAAAAGTTAAAATAAATTACTGGACCAACACTCATCCATTCACTTATTCACCAACCAGCCGACAACTGTTCATACCCACAACATCCCAAACACTGGGCTCTGGAGGTATAAAAAAGAATAATGATTCTTGCTTCAAAGCAACTTAAAATCCTGTAAGGCATCAAACACTTGGGAAAAGAAAGAACTAGGTGGAGAACAGACATCTGCTCACATCTAATTATGCAGACAATGAATCTATGATGTGTCCATAGTGAGGCCCTTGAACTTTAAGGTGTTTGTGGCATTATGCTCATCCTACTACTAAGAATCAGTGAGTCAGAAACATGCCTTCCCCCGACCAAAGCATAATTTAAGGTAGGCACTCCAATCCGGAATCTTCCAAATTGTTTGTTCTCAAATCACAACCAATACTAAGGAAGACTCCTGGCTCAGCCACCAGCTTCTCCAGAACGAGTCTTCACTGTGAGCCTCCAATTCCAGCTGTGGAGCAGGTCGCCCAACTCAGACTCCCTCTTCCTCCACAGCAGGAACTCATTTGGGATCATGGTGTCCTTTTATGTTCACAGAACTCAATCAGGACCATCTCAATCCTCTAACTTCGAGTCTACAGGATCATCTCAGTCCTAAAAGTCTGATTTAAACCTAAGAGTCTAAAGAGTTTGAACTTCAAAGTCAGTGTATTGGATTCTCTACCCCCGTTCACTCAGAAACCTCTTTGGCTCCTTTATAAATGTGCCTCCCTTCTCCCAGTGATTAGTTCTATATGGCGGGAATCTCAAGAGTAGAGTGAATAAAAAAATAGCCAGATGTTCCCCAATCATGTTCTATTTCTGGGTACATAAAGATGAGTTACCAGTTACATTTAATTCAGTGATTATGATGAGAATTATACAGAACCTGGTATCAAGAAATGCCATCAACATGGACACTTATTATAGCTGGCAAAAACATGGACAGCAAAACCCAAAAGCTTGATTTGGCTCTGCAAAGCCATATGTATTAATCATGTATGTCAACTGTTTACCACAAATCACCAATTACCAGATAGTGCAACAAAAATTATAGCATTAAAATAATAGAAATAAACTTTGTTGTAGGTTTTATCTTTCTACATATACATATAGAGATAGAGAGGTAGAGAAATGAGTATATGGGTATGTTTCTGGCCTCCCAGCTTGTCCCTCATCAGTTCAGCTCTCTTCTTATACTTTTGAAGAAATAAAAGGTACATGGTTTCTAAGCTGCTTGAGATATTATAGAGAGATCAGCCTACCTTCCATTTAACCACAGATATTTGGCAGTTATTAAAGAAAAAGCATTGATTGGAGAGTCCAGTGGCTGGGCATCCACTCCCAGGAATATGGCAGGAGCAATATTATCAAAAGACTTTTCAGTAGCTCATTACCCTTTATCACCTCCTCTTGGGCATGGGGCTGTGTCCTCTTTTACAGTGGTTCCTGTCAGTCTTCCCCTGGCCCCATCCCCTTTCTGTATCAGAACCCTGGAACCCTTCACTGCCATTCCTTAACCAGTACACAGAGACAGAGACACAGAAGAAACAGGTGGGGAAAAGAGCACTGAGCTACGGTGGCTGTCATGGCAGGTGAGCCCAGGGTGAATCTGTTGTTGCGGGCTTGGCCTATGTCACCTTTAAACCACTCCACTGAAACGCTGTGTACTTCCCGGACAATCCAATGCCTATGGCTTCTCTAGCCTCTACCACCCTCATCCTCATTCTTTTCACTTCTTCTCTATTATTTCATTTTCCAGACCTTTTGCTTTCATTATCCCCTTCCCAGTGTTCCACCTTGTATTCTTCACCCATTATCTCTGTCTCTTGCCTCTGCTTTTCTCCACACTCAACAGCTGAATCTATCATCCAAATGTTACTGTAACTAACTTTATAATAAATAATGCCAAGAACATACTGTTGTCTTTATTTGATATTTCCACCATCCAAAGGGACACCAGCTTTGAACAAATCTACTCACTCAGCCACTCAGGAGCACTCTTTTGGCTATTGGAATGCAAATTTTGTGTTTTTAAAGGTTTTATTTCTTTTATTTTTAGAGAGATGGGGATGGGGGAGAAAAAGAGGGAGAGAAACACCACTGTGAGACAGAAACATGGATCGGTTGCTTCTCGTATGTACCACAACTGGGTATCAAATCCGCAACCTAGGTACGTGCCCTGATCAGGAATCAGACCAGCCATTTTTGCTTTGCGGGACAACCAGCTGAGCCATCACAGTCAGGGCTGCAAATATTCTTGTTATGGCTGACTTGTGCCTGATTGGAACCTTGATGAGTAAGGGGCCTGCATGGTTTCACAGCTAATTGAAAGCATCAACTAATCAAATTTTAAAGAATTCATTTTTTCCCCTGCTTAATGATATAGTATTTGACAGTCTTAATCATGTACCTATACAATCTTTGAGCATATTCCAAGATAATTTTTGAGGGACGTTTTGCTCTGTCTCCAAGCAAACCCATGATTAATTTCTATTCAGGGCAGGCCAGCTTCTCAATTTTTATCTGCATCTCACTTTTTACATCTAATATAAACTTAAATGATTTTTCATATACTATATAAAGTATATAAATCCACAAGATGAAACAGCAATACTTCAAAGTTTCATCAGAGAGCTCACCAACCCTAGCCAAAAATAGAGCTGGAAACTCGTGTTTGAAACACCTGCAAGCTTCCTGTGGCTCTTGGTTTTCTTGGTCTCTATTATTTCTCCAGCTGCACCATGAGTTTTTAAAAATTAAGCATACATTCAAATGAAATTTATAAACTATAAACGTGCACTAATTAACTTGTTTACTTTAAAGCTTATATAAAAATAGTAAAGAATAAGAAAAATAAATAAAAATAAAAGCTCTGTTATTTAGTTCTTATTACCCGAGGGGTCACTTTTTGTACCATGGGGTACATTCCACATTGAAGACCCAGCTCCCATGTACAAAGGAAGTCAGAGGAAAGCGGTGCTGGCCTTATCTGCGCCTGCGACAGACGATGCTGTCAGCCCCAGCCTCATCTTTCATGCTTTTATTTTTTTGATTGTCCAGTCACTTTTACCTGGACTTTTGGCGTTCCTGTTTGCAGCCTCTGTTCTATGCTACCAACTTTTCACATTTATTTATATAAAATAAAATACAAAGTAATCAGTGGAGAATTGCTTGGAGATAAGAAAGATAAAAACATACTCCTCCACACTCGGGCCATTAGGAAAGGAGTGCACTCTCAGGAAGAGAGTAGCTCTAGGGAGAGAAGAATGTTCAAAGAATTCACTTCATTTATTTGCACATGTTGAAGGAACAAATGCCTTTTTCCACCCTCTCTGCGTGAGACTTTCTAAACATTGCCCAGCAGTGTTGATGTGGGAGCTCTACCATGGGGTGGCTGATCCCAGGCCACATCCTCATACCAAAAGCTGCGACTACCAAGGGCGGGGCTGCAGGCACAAAGCACAGTGCATTGTCTACAGAGACCTTAAAAGCAACAAAAAATCTGCTTAACAGTCAACTTGATTTTTATTATTACCGTAGACTGGCAATGTAAATAATGTCGATGGTAAAATACTCCTCTCCCCAAACAGTGGTCTAAACAATTGCTATCAGTACTATTGAGTTTTGATAATGACCTATAAACTTCAAATTAGCATTTTTATTACTTATCTTTTAACAAGCATTGTATTCTACATGGAATTTAATCCGCAGAACTTCCACTTATGTAGTGGGGCCCCCACATACTCAACCTTACCTACACACCTTCGTTTTTTTTTTTTTTCTTTAAATAGCAGCTCCCCAGTACATTTTATTTTTTAAAAGTATATTTCATTGATTATGCTATTACTGTTTTCCCAATCCCCCCCTTTTATTTCTTCTCTGTCCTGCACCTTCCAACCCTCCAGCATTCCCTGCTCCCCTCCTAGTTCATGTCCATGGATTGTACAAATAAGTTCTTTGAATTCTCTGTTTCCTAAACCATTTTGATCTCTCCCATCTATTTTATGCCTACCAATTATTCTTCTTCGTTCCTGTACCTTTTCCCTCCATTGTACCCTTCCTCCTCCCCACTGAAAACCCTCCATGTGATCTCCATTTCTGTGATTCTGTTCCTGTTCTAGTGATTTGCTTAGATTTAGTTTTTGTTTTCTAGGTTCAGTTGTTGATAGTTGTGAGTTTGTTGTTATTTTACTGTTCATATTTTTATCATCTTCTATTTCTTAGATAAGTCTCTTTAACATTTCATATAGTAATGGCTTGGTGATGATAAACTCCTTTAACTTGACCTTATTTGGGAAGCACTTTATCTGCCCTTCCATTCTAAATGATAGCTTTGTTGGATACAGTAATCTTGGATGTAGGTCCTTGCCTTTCATGACTTGGCTTCCAGACCCTTCTTGCTTACAAGGTTTCTTTTGAGAAATCGGCTGATAGTATTATGGGTACTCCTTTGTAGGTAACTCTCTCCTTCCCTCTGGCTTCTTTTAGGATTCTCTCTTTATACTTAATCTTGCGTAACTTGATGATGATGTGCCTTTGTGTGTTCCTCTTTGGGTCCAACTTCTTTGGGACTCTCTGGGCTTCCTGGACTTCCTGGAAGTCTATTTCCTTCACCAGATTGGGGAGGTTTTCTTTCATTATTTGTTCAAATAAGTTTTCCATTTCTTCTGTTGTTCTTCTTCTGGCACCCCTATAATTCAGATATTGGAACATTTCAGGTTGTCCCAGAGGTTTGTAAGACTCTCTTCACCTTTTTGAATTCTTGTTTCTTCATTCTTTTCTGGTTGGATGTTTATTTCTTCCTTTTGTTCCAAATTTTTGGTTTGAGTACTGATTTCCTTCCTGTCACTGTTGGTTTCCTGAATATTTCACTTTATTTCACTTTGGGTATCCTTCATTTGTTTTTTCATTTTTCAACCAAGCTCAATCAGTTCTCTGAGCATTTTGATTACTAGGGCTTTAAACTCTCCATCAGATAGGTTGGCTATCTCCTCATCACTTAGTTCTCTTTCTGGAGATTTTCTCTGTTCTTTCACTTGGGCCCTATTTCTTTGTCTCCAGGTACCTGTTAAATTGTAGGGGGGCAGGGCCATAGGTATTCACCCAGGCAGGGCAACCCTCCTTGCTGTCTGAGAGGAAGGGGCCAGAGAGGGAAGAGTGGAGCTTGCTAGCTCATCTCTAGCACACTTTCCAACGGACTCTCGTGTGAGACTGGGAGTTCCTCCCACTGTGGCAACTCCTGCCTAGTCCACAGCCATGTCTTAGTCTCAGTTTCCTATTCAGTCAGTCCCACCCACATGGTCTCCTGCCTTGCCTTGGGTTCTCTCTGTCCACCATCTTACTGGTCTGGTTGGTCTCGTTGACTGTTTCTTTAATTCTTTGGTTGTCAGAGTTCCATGTAGTCTGAGTTTATGGCACTTCTGGATGTTTATTGATTTTTGATTGGTTGTTATCCTCCTGGTTGTGTGAGGAAGTGAAGGATTTCTACCTATGCCTCCATTTTGGAATTCTATATGCCTTTATTTTTAAAGTAAATTATTTCTTAATAGTCCAGAAATATTCGAGTTGGCATTTGTGTCACCAATACCTATACTGCTACATATTTCTGCAGTTAAATAGTAGATTCTGAATAAGCAGTGGCAACCCAGTGATTGTAAAGACAAATTAACAGAGCTTGAATTATATCAGTTGGGTCATTCTGTATGGTTATGAAGAGTTTGTGTTCAAAATATAAATTCAAAGAGCTTCCAAAACTAAGAGGTATACTATTTTTGTTTGGTAAGTGTAAAGTTTAGTTCACACAAAAGTATTATATTAAATGTTAAGCAGTATTTAAAATTCACATTCATTCTTTTAATAGTTTTTTGTTTTAAAACCAGATAATAATAAAAATAATGATTATTAATGACCACTGTATAATGATTACTAGAAATAATTTTGTTATATAAAGACAGAGGTGTTAAAAGTGATCCCTTCTGGCTGGTGTCCCACAGTTGATGGGAGCATCATCCTGTAAACTGAAAGGCTGCATGCTGGATTCCCAGTCAGAGCACATGTTGGGTTTCCAGTTCAGTCTCTGGGGGCTTGTGTGAGAAGCAACTGATCAATGTTTCTTTCTCACGTGGATGTTCGCGCTTTAATCTGGGACATTTGCTCTAGCTGTTCCTCTGTCTCCCCACTCATGTCTTCAGGTCATTGCTCATAGGTTACATTTTCTGAGATGCCACCCCTGAACACAATGCATTGTGTACAATAGTACACACTTGCCTTGATTTATTTTTTGGGGGGGGGGGATTTTTAAATATATGACATATTACATATTTATCTCCCACATTACAATGTAGTCTCAAGAGGGCAAGGACTTTGCCTATGTTGCCCATTGCTGAGTCACCAGAGCTAGAAGTGGTACAGAGAAGTTGTATAATTAGTCACTAAATTAACCACAAATTAATTTACCCAACTTCTATACCAAATCCAAGTCTGTGCTCCTTCTTGCTCTTCTCAATCAGTCCTTTCCTCACCTTCCATCTGGCAATTAAGAAAGTGTCCTTACCTTTTTGCTGCCATCACTGAGCCCCACTCTCAAAGTTTCCTGAAAGAGGTTTATAGAAGAAATAACTTCTTGCACCTCAGAGGGCATCTCTAGGGAAGGAGCAAGGGCAAAACTGGCACAGCAGAGGCAGAGCCAAGCTCTCCACCTCTGACTGCCTCCAATACATGGCCTCTGAGTCCTCATCTTGCTCTTGAATCATGAAATTCAATCCTTTATTCATTATTCCAAAACCTAAAAGTCTCTGAAAGCCTAAAACATTTTCCCTAAGTTTGAAGCTAACTCATTTGGCAGCAAAACCTGACATGGCCTGGCGTCAGGCTATTTATGGTCTATATCACATGTTTTGTGAATATTCATACATTTTTGCAGGAGATTTATTAATATGTTTGATTATAGGAGACTTCCTCAACCTTCTTAGTAGTATAGTGTAATATACATAATTTGTACTTTTTTATTTCCTAAAACCTGAAAAAAATCTGAGTTCTTAAACACATCTGGGCCCAGTGGCCTTAAATAGGGATTATGGAGTTGGTACTTGATTTCTCAGCCATACATGTTGGAAAAGGAAGTCTGTGACCCAGAACTGAACAATGAAATGTAGGAAAATATCAGCCTGAGCTTCTAGAGGAAAATCATGCTGCCAAAATGAAAAGGCAAAGCCCTAGAGAATGGCTGTATGCCAACCCTCCCTTCCTGCTCAGGGTCTCTGCTGACAATGTGATGCCTGCCCCCTTGTGAGCATGATGAGACAAGATCATGGATGGAAAGACAATGAACTGAGAATGGTAGAGAAAAGGGGAAATGATCAGGTTGGTGATGACTCTGGTGAGTCTCCAAAAGAACCCTGGCATCAAGCAACCATGCTTCTGGTCAAGGAAATAGTACACTTCCTTGTTTGTAAATCAGTGGCCACCAGATTTTCTGTTACTTTCCCACAGGTGGGATTAGCCAGGGACAATGAAATAATGTCTTAAGAGGTCAGCATACCATGAAGTAACCTTTTACTGACAGAGAACCAAACAAGAGGCCTATAATATGGGGCAGTCAACAGAAAGTCCAGGTGCTGGCCTCATTGGACCATTGGGTTGCCAAGAAGAAAATGGGTTGCCATTTTCTCATTGGGTTGCCAAGAAGAAAATGGGGAGGAACAGAAAGCAGGGGAATCCCCCCTGGCACTACAGAAGCAGAACAAGGCAGACAAAGTTTATCAATGTGGCGTGGTGCACGCCAGCTGGCACAGTTCTCCGAAAATACTAGGCAGTGTGTTTGTATGTGTGTCCATGCTTGTGTGTTAAGGGGTGCCTAGGTCAACACCACGAGCTATAAAACATCCTCACCTGAAGAGTCTTTGCAGAACTTTCCTGAATTTTTTGGTGAGTGAGTCCTCTTTGCAGCCACTTTCTCTGCTTCTCTAGACTTTTTAGATCCAAACTCCGTATGGACTCTCCCATTTCTCCATATGTGCGACCTTGAGACCCTCCGCATTCTCTTCTCCCTTTTTCCCAAACCACACTGGAGCTCAGAGACCTCAGCTTCTTTCCAATCTTTCCTCCCAGCTCCAGGACCCTGCCTTTCCACAGGATGAAGCCTATTTGCCGCCTTCTCATCAGCATCCTCCTTCTTCAGCCGAGTGTAGGGAACACTGAGTGCTCCTTAGACTCCATTGTGGATGAGAGGATAGATGAAGCTCTCCAAGATCTGGGTAACTGACAGCCATCGGGTGAAGCAGAAGGGTAACCCCTGATCGTGCCTCCGGCTCCTAGATGCTAGCTTCCCCTCTGTCCCTGTGCCCAGATCCCAACCTCTAATCAGTCCACTCAAGCCAAAGACCCCTGCCCAGGGCTTTCCACTCTCCTATCTCTTTTTTGACTGAAAGTTTGAGTTTCCTTGTTGATAATGATATTGATGATATAGTGAGGGGGAGGAGGGGGGAGAGGAGGAGGAGGAAGATAGCAATAATTTATGAACACTCATTATGAACGAAGTATAATGAAAGGCCTTATATAGATTACTTCATTTAATTTTCACTTTCTGAGGTAAGTACAACTATTACCTTCATTTTAAAAATGAGGCAGTTGAACACTAACCCTAGGTAGTAGCCTGATTGCGGACACAGGGATACCTCTCAGGAAGAAGGGGATTTAGAAGGGCATCATGGAAACAGAGATCATGGGCAATACTGTTTCTTCTCTCCTACTCAGAGTTAAATCCTTCTCCCCGACTAAGGATGTCATGTGCCAGCATCACCAGCTCTGGCAGACTGGCTTCCTGCCCTGCAGGTGAGTGATGCCATGAGGAAGGATGGTGGGTAAGATGCCCTATGCCCTCCCCTGTCTATCCCCAGCACCTTTAACTTCCTTCTACCCACATTTGTGTTTGTCTGGTGCTGAGTCTTGACTCCTGGCTCCCAGAGATGCCTCGCCCATTCTCATTTCCCTTAAAAAAGCTACCAAGGGATCTTGGGTTTCTGCCTCTTCCCTTCCCACATTCCTTTCATGACCTAGTATATAAGCCTTCTTATACTGTCCTGCTATAGCCCTATCACCTGCAAAGTCCCTTGTCATTTATCTCCCTTTTTCAACCTATTGCCCTGTTTTGATGGGTAGAGGCAGCAGCACGAATTGAATTTACCATGAATCTGAAGGAACAGAAACACCTAGGCCCCTCACTTTCACAGATCTCCTCCATGGTCAGATGCCTAAATTTGTTTTAGTATTTTTTTTCTTAAAGAGGACCTTCACAACTGAATTAACTTTAGGCCCTACACAACCTCTGGGCCATGCAGGGATGAAAGGTGGTTATGGGCAGACCTCCCTCCTCTCAAATCTCAGAGCTCTGACATCCATGTCTTACACGCCCATGCAGGGAATATTGTCACCGGCTGTGCTTGTGGCTATGCCTGCGGTTCCTGGGATGTCCGAGGGGAAACCACGTGCCACTGCCAGTGCAGCGTGGTGGACTGGACCACTGCCCGTTGCTGCCGCTTGACCCAAGAAGGGTCAGGATGAGAACCTGAAAGTGTGGCCATGACTGGAATGAAACCATGACCCCAAACAGGAAACTTCACTAAAACTGCCCCTTCATTTGTTACAACCCAGCTTCGTGGATAATAAAGGCAACTTTTGCATCTTTCTGCGTACATATTTTTGATGTTACCACTTCTGGCTTAGGACTCCTTTAGCCAGAAGATGTTTCTAGCATCCCAATAACTCCCTCTTAACAAGAATTAGGAAAAATATGAGGAAAATGGGGAAAACTGAAATGGACACTACAGTTCTTTTACTATTTAAAAAAAGGATACTGACTTTGTGCCAGGCACTTTGCTTGGTAGTAGAAATACAAAGAAAGAAAATGACATGCGTGTCCTTGTGGACAACACCAACTAGCACAGTGGGCCGCAAACTAGGTGCAGGCAGACTTTTCCAAGGGGCGGGGGGGACGTGGACAAAGGCAGTTTTAAAATAGTCAATTTCTAGATTTTTGATTTATATACATACTGTTTTCTATGTATTATCACTTTGATCAAGGTGATACATTTGCCATATTATTCTCCCCCATAACAAAAGAAAAACAAGCCCTCGCTTGTCATTGAAGCCTCCCATGGTTCATTGCCCTGGGGTATAAAAATCAGCAGAATGTAAAAAAAATGATTCAAAAAATCGCTGCCAATGGTGAGTGACTCAGTGAGCGCATAACAAGTCTCTTACAAGTAGGGAAGCTTCCAGTTTCTGACTGAATACTGAAAAAGTGCATAATCCAATTTTTAATGGGTACACCATCAAAGTGATTTTTAGTAATAAGTGATAGTGTGATTTTTAACTAATAATGCATAAGGAATTCAAACAAATTGAAGGACATTACTGTAACAAAATTTCCCCTTTCTACTCACTTATGAAGTGGTCTCAAAGCTTATAACTATGAAAAGAAAAAGTAGGAATATAATTGGTTCTAAACTTTATTTCTCTCTAGGATTATTTATTCATGGGTGTATAAAATACTTGGGGGAAAGCAGTTTTCTCTCTCTCATTTAAGACATACATTTATAAAAGATGCCATTTGTATTTATGTAATACTTATCACAATTTGTTATGTTTTATCTGTGTACTGTTAATCATTGTAATAATTAATATATATTCTTATTTAAGGCAGCTAGAGTGAGTTTTAAAAAAATAAACCAAGTTTTGTCACTTTCCTATCCAAAGTACACTTCTAAAGACTTCTCGTTGCACATAGAATAAAATCCCAAGTGTTTATCCTGGCCAGGAAAACCATGCATCTAGCCAGTGGTTACATCTCTGACCTCATTCCTGATCCTTGCTCACCTCACCCTGGCCACACCTGCTTTCTTGGTATTCCTATGAGTTCTAACCACACTTCTACCTCAGGGCCTTTCCACTCTGCGTCCCCCAAATGGTTACATGGTTTTCCACACACAAGGTCAGCTCTCAGTATTTTCCAGAGAAGCCTTCACATCATACTTTATTACTTTATCTCTTGCCCTCCCCCCCTTTTTTAATGCTTCTTAGTCCTGACATTATAATATATACTTATCTGTCAATGTTTATCTGCCCCCTTGGGACAAGTGATCCATGAAAGATGAAATCTTACTTAATGTGCATGTCATTGAATCACCAGTGCCTGGCCCATGGAGGAGCCATAATGAATGATGAATTAGTCACCACCAAGTCTGACTCTGAGTCCTGGTCTACTTTCTCTCTTGCTTTCTATTCTTTTTACTGTACCTCAGTCTTGGTCTGTGAAGGGCAGACATTGTTTTAATGGATCCCTTGGTTCTATTCTCAAGGTGCTTGCAGAAGAAATAACTACATTAGAGGGAATCTCTTTGAAAGAAAAAGCCAAAGAGAAACAATGGAGGACAGAGAGGTTGCCAGCACTGGAAGCAGAAATCAGATTTTGTAGCTCTGGCTGATAACAGTTCATTGCCCACTTAGTGGCCAGTTTTCCCTTTCTGTGTTAAAAGTATCCTTATTTTATTCAGGGTGCTCATGTGCGCAGTCCTGAATGATGAATTATTGCTTAAGCCAATAACCAAGCTCCCAGATACCTTTGTACAGAGTGGAGTTGTGGCATGTGACCAAAATCAGTCCAAGAAGACAGAAAAGAGCTCTGTTTGGAGCTGCTGAGAAAAAGTTTTTTTTCCTGCATAAAAATCAGAGACTCAAAGCTATCTGTAACCGTTGTTGCTTTGGATGTTGGTATGAGGACATAAGGTCTGGAGTTGTCACCATGGAGTTAATCGATGATTTTGTGATTTTTGAGGAAAAATTATAAGGACTGTGAAGTAGAAACAGGGAAAATAGTCTGAGGCCATAATAACATTATTCAGCCACTAAACTTAGACTGGAGTCATTGAACCTTATTTCTTCATAAATGAATAATAAGTGTTTGTGTTAATTCATTTTACAAATATTTATTGAGCTCTGCTCTGTGACAGGCATTGGGATATAGTAGAGGCTAAAATGTACAAGGGTTACTGACTTCATGGAGCCTCTATTCTAATTTTAAGCCTTTACCAGCTGAAATTTTTGTTACTTCCCATGTACAGAATTAGTCAAGGGCAATGGAATGGTATCTGAGCAGATGACAACCAGGGCTCTTAGACTACACCTTTCCTGTCTCTTCTTGTTGAAGGAATGAACAAAAGGTCTATAATGAGAGTTGTCAGCAAACTTGGCAATTCCTGTCAGGCAACTGCCAGGCTTGTGGGGCTGACAGGAAGGAGAAGGGAAACAGAGAAAGGCAAAATGACTTCCCCAGGCAGAGACCAGAGCAAAGGCAGCTAGTATTCCCTCCAGACACACACCAGAGATTTTTTCAGGCTCTTTCTGAAGGTTTGACCCTCCACAACTATCTCAGATCCCAACTACTGGCAGTGTTTGTTGGTTAAGACAAGAGAATACCCTCATAACACTACACCAGGGTGTAAAACATCCCTGTCTTCCGCACCTCGGCAGCCCTTTCCTAAACCTGGCTGGGTGAATGTGACAGACAGCTCTCTTCCCTGTCACTTGCTTCCTGAGAGTGCTGCAAAGAGATCCAGGCTGCCTTGGCCCTGCTGCTTCCCTTCCCTTGCTCCCATGAACACCTATTTCTACTTTATTTTCTCCTCGCCCTCTCATCCCTTCCGCTCTGGACTCAGGAGTTGTTCTTCATCTTCTGTCCATTTTTCCCATCTTCACAGGATGCTGTCTTCCTGCAGGATAAAGCTTTCTTCTCATCTCCATCTCTTCGCCCTTCTTCAACTGATGAGCTTGAGGGATGCCCAACATTTCTTAGATTTTGCTATCAATGAAAAGATAAGAGCAATCTTCAGTGAACTGGGTGGCTGATATTGGAGAGGGGGAGAAAATGGTGGGCAGTTTTATCCCTGATGCTTAGTCCTGCTGCCAGACCCCACTCCATTTCCCATCTCGTCTCCAGAGGACAACCTGTAAGTGGAAGATTCATCTCAAAGCCCCTACCCTCTCCATGCCTTATTGGTGCTTCGAGTTGCTGGTAATGCAGAGAGGAAGCCTGCACCTAACACTCTTGAGCACGTACTAAGTGCTAGGCACTGCTCAGTGTTCCATCATTATTTTATTAACTCCTCAGTACAACTCTGTGAGGTGAGCATGTCTATTTCCATTTTACAAAAGAAGAAACTGAGGCTTCAAAAAGTTACATACTTTTGCCAACAGCACACAGCTATTGAGTTACTCGATCCTGAACACAGTGACTCCTTTGTATGAGCATAAAGGTGGTGTGGGGTTTGGGGAAAGGGTCTGGCCAGTTTGGGTCCCCGCCCTCCTGTATACCAGGATCAGTAATGAAAGTAGTCAGTCATCCTGCCCTTCAGGTTGAGTAGTTATATGAGGAAAAGGTGCTTGCTCACCCCACACCCATTCTCATGCTCCTGGGCTCCGGCTACCAGCAGATTGTCCCCAGCTTGAGGAATGTAATGTTGTTGGGCTGAATCACATCTTCAATACCATTAATTTCCTTCCCATCCTTTCCCTCCAAGGGTATGCTTAGGAATCGGAGGTTTCTTTTTTCTTTTTTAAAGATTTTATTTATTCATTTTTAGAGAGAGGGGAAGAGAAGGAGGGAAATATCGATGCGTGGTTGCTTCTCCCGCACCCTGCACTGGGGACCTGGCCTGCAACCCAGACTCGTGCCCTAGACTGGGAATTGAACTGGCTACCCTTTGGTTCTCAGCCTGTGCTCAATTCACTGAGCTACACCAGCCAGGGCAGGAATCAGAGGTTTCTTTCCACTCCCCGGCCCCTTCCTTTATCTCACCTACCACAACCTTTTCTTTCCTCCAATGCCTTGCCATGTCATCTACCTCCTGCTCCATCTACCTCCTACTCTAATCCCACACTGTTTCTGCCCCATCCGAAGGAAAAGACAAAGGGCAATTAGTGGAAGGCCTCTCTCAAATTCTGAGGGCTGTGGTTTTCTATCCCTATCCCATGCTGTGCAGGGTACATCGTCACCAGATGCTCATGTGGCTATGCCTGTGGTACTCAGGATATACAGGGGGAAACCACATGCCATTGCCAGTACAATGGTGTAAGGTGGACCACTGCCCACCCTACCGCCTCCTCTATGTAAAGGAGGCCGAGATCTCAGACTGGGGACTGTGAAGGCAATAAAACTAGGAAACCTCTACCAGTTCTCGTTCAGCTCAAAACTTCTCAAGACCCCTCTGCCTATGACACCCTGCTTCCCACATAATAAAGATAGTTTTTGCTTGTGTCTTTGGTCTTTTCTCTCTACAGGGCGTCTCCAACATGTGCTGAGATGGGGAAGCTCTGGAGAGGATCAGAAGAACTGTAATCAACATCCTACCTCCACTATCATTACCTCATCCTTTCTTTTTTTATTTTAATATTTTTTATTTTTTGGTTACAGTTGACATTAGTTTCAGGTGTATAAGATAGTGATTGGACATTTATATACCTTATAACTGATCACCCCAATAGGCCTATAGAGAAAGATAACACTTTGGGGCTATTACCTGACCAGGGGCTCTGTAGGCTGACTGGTTAGTCAGAGTGAAGTTTTCTTGGGAAGGAGGCATCTTGCTCCTGTTGTGTTGGTTGGTCTGTGACAGCCAGATCATGTGGTTTTTACTTGTGATGATTCAGATGCAAAATCAAAAGGACAAACCAGTGTCTGGACAGGTGCGGGTTTGGGGGACTGTCAAGAGTAAAAAATATGAGGCAAGGGGGCTGGGTGGCGGGACTTTGAGATGCCGGGGATCTGTGATGAGAATTCGGAAGGGAACTGGAGTGCAAATTTTCCCTTCTAACCACACCCCACACCCTCTGTGGAGACTATAAAATGCCTTTACAGTCCTACGCAGCAATAATGCAAATTATTGATGTGGCCTCTGCTAACGGCTTACCCCTTTCCATGAACAGTCATCTAAAGTTTAAATGAACTATAACATTTGGAATTATCAAAACAGAAAATCTGATTGTTTTTTTCTTCTAAGATGGAGTAGCACAAAGAAAGACCTGGCACTGATAAAGATTTTTTTAACTTATTTTTATTGTATTTTTCCATTATCGTTTGTCCCCATTATACCCCCTACTCCCCTCCAGCCACTAAAGTAGATTTCAAATAGATTTCAAGTTCCCTCACCAATCCCAATGCACACACCAGGCCTTGTGATGATGATAGTTAACACCAAGCATAAACTATGTCAGCACTGATCTAGTGCTTTGCAGGCGTTATTTTGATTAATTCTTTTTTAAAAAGGCATATTTTACCATTATGCTGGAAAAATTGGCCCAAGGCAGGTTTACTAACTTGCAAGAAACTTTCTTAGCTGGGATTTGAACTTAAGCTGTGTGACTACAGGCCACATGCTTTTAACAACCATCCACTTCTGCCTCTTGTACTAGGCTTTATTCCTTTTTTTTTTTTTTTTTTTTAATTACTCAAGTACAGTGGACTGCATTTCCTCCCCAGCCCTTCCGCACCCTCCCCCCATCATTCTTCAACAAGGATTGAGTCACACTGTTCTGGGTTTTGTTTTTGGAACTAGAGGTACAGAGAAGTAAATTCACATGGTTGGGGAAGCACATTCAGAAGACATGCCCTCTGGTTTGACTGGCGAGCTGGACCCGGATATTGGAGGCTTCCCACTGCCTGCCTGTGCCTGGAATGTGCTCCCTACTAGCCTCCTCTGTGCAGGAAGCTGCCCAAGGGCATAGCCTTGAGATAGCAATGTGGTGATAAGCCTGGGTACATGACTGAAGCTTGTTAAGGTTTCCTGTGTACATGACTGTCCCTAGTTAGAGCCTCCATATAAACTTTGAAAATTTGGGTGGTAGGCACAGAAATCTACTAGTCTTGTCGTCACCTGAAACAAGTCTTGTAAGTAAATTTCTTTGTTTACTAAATCTGAGGCCTACCAATCTGGAGTGGTCTGCCTTTTCGTTGGTTTCTCCCTGCCTTCTGAGTTAAGGGGCTGGTTTCAGATTATACCCAGGAAGCTTCTGAGGAGGTTGTAATCCAACACACACACACACTCCCCAAGAGTGCTCACCTTCTAGAACATTCCTTAGACATTAAGGCACATATATGTTGCCTCTGCTTGGGTAGCCTTGGTGGTCCAGCGATCACTCTCCTGGTCACTACCACTATTTGGGTATGGCAAAGCCAACAGATCGGGAGATGGCTGCACTGAAGATATTTTCTTACACTTACAGATCCCAAAAAAAGAGACATGCCGTGCCACACCATGGCAGGCAGGGGAGGGCAGTGGGGGCGCACAAGGAAGCCCTGGGATCTGCCAGCAGGCAGAGCAAGAGGTGGGTGGACAGGCAAGAACCTTCCATTGTGGTTTCCATGAGAAGGAATGGGTGAGGGGTGTAAGCCTCGCCCATTGTGTAAACTACCATCAACTAGCTGACACAAGTGCAGCCGGCACTGGGGCCT
This sequence comes from Glossophaga mutica, assembly GCA_039655065.1. Taxonomy (NCBI): domain Eukaryota; kingdom Metazoa; phylum Chordata; class Mammalia; order Chiroptera; family Phyllostomidae; genus Glossophaga; species Glossophaga mutica. Next base: position 134,784,411 of record CM077304.1, read on the forward strand.
GAGTTCTATTATCCTGTGATTAGTGCCATGAAACACCAAGGAAAAACAAACAAACAAACAAACAAACAGAAGAGGCTTTTGTCTTTGGAGAAGTCAAGTGGAACAGAAAGTAGCAAGTGCCAAAGACAGGTAGTAAATCTTCCTGCAGCTTTCTGGTCTCTCCACAGCCGGTCCCTGAGTGCAGGGCCTCCCTACAGGATCATGTGCCAGGAATGAGACATCAACTGACAATGTTTACAGCTTCCCCAAACCACAGGGAGAAATCTTCATTCTGCTGCCTCATGTAAGATCCAACATATAATAAGTGAACCTGTTTCTAACTGTAACATGAATGACCACTCAGCTCCTGCTCCTTGAAATCTGCAATCATTTATTCTAGGCTGACCAATTCCCAGTGTCTCTGGGAGGAAAATAAGTCATCCATTGTTATGGAATCATATAGCCTAACACCCATGGTTTTTATTTTTTTAAGTATTTTTTATTGATTATGCTATTACAGTTTTCCCAATTTTCCCCCCTTTATCCCCCTTCCGCCCTGCCCCCACAACCCTCCAGCATGCCCCCCCTTAGTTTATGTCCATGGGTTGTACATATAAGTTCTTTGATAAGTTCTCTGTTTCCTAAACCATTTTTACCTCTCCCCATCTATTTTATGCCTACTAATTATGCTTCTTCCCTGTACCTTTTGCCCCCTATTCCTCCCTTCCCCCTCCCCACTGAAATCCCTGTTTGCTTGTTTGTTTAGTTCTTGTTTTTGTTATTTTTCTTTTCTTTTACATTTATTTGTTGATAGTTGTGAGTTTGTTGTCATTTTACTGTTCGTATTTTTTATCTTTTTTGCCTTAGGTAAGTCCCTTTAACATTTCATATAATAAGGGTTTGGTGATGACAAACTCCTTTAACTTGACTTTATCTGGGAAGCATTTTATCTGCCCTTTCATTTTTAATGAAAGCTTTGCTGAATAGTGTATTCTTGGATGTAGGTCCTTGCCTTTCATGACTTCAAATACTTCTTTCCAGCTGCTTCTTGCCTGCAAGGTTTCTTTTGAGAAATCAGCTGATAGCCTTATGGGCACTTCTTTGTAGGTAACTCTCTCCTTTCCTCTGGCTTCTTTCAGGATTCTCTCCTTATTTTTAATCTTGGATAACTTCATGATGTGCCTTCATGCGTTCTTCTTTGGGTCCAACTCTTTGGGACTCTCTGGGCTTCCTGGACTTCCTGGAAGTATATTTCCTTTGCCAGACTGGGAAAGTTTTCCTTCATTATTTGTTCATATAAGTTTTCAATTTCTTGCTCTTGTTCTCCTTCTGGCACCCCTGTAGTTCAGATATTGGAATGTTTCAGGATGTCCCAGAGCTTTGTAAGACTGTCTTCACTGTTTTGAATTCTTGTTTCATTTTGGTCTGGATGGAGTTTTATTTTTTCCTTTGTTTCAAATTGTTGATTTGAGTCCTGGTTTCCTTCCTGTCACTGTTGGTTCTCTGAATATTTCACTTTGGGTATCCTTCATTTATTTTTTCATTTTTCAACCAAGCTCAATCAGATCTGTGAGCATTTTAAATACTTTAAAGCATTTTGATTACTTTAAACTCTCCATCAGCCTGGCTGGTGTAGCTCAGTGGATTGAGCACGGGCCTGCGAACCAAAGGATCGCGGTTCGATTCCCAGTCAGGGCACATGCCTGGGTTGCAGGCCAGTTCCCAGCATGGGACACACAAGAGGCAACCATACATTGATATTTCTCTCCCTCTCCCTCTCTCCTACCCTTCCCCTCTAAAGATAAATAAATAAAAATCTTTAAAAAAAAAAAAAAAAAACCTCTCCATCAGATAGGTTGGCTGTCTCCTCATCACTTAGTTATCACTTAGTTCTCTTTCTGAGGTTTTGCTCTGTTCTTTCATTTGGGCCATATTTCTTTGTCTTGGTGCACCTGTTAAGTTGTAAGGGGGCAGGGCCTTAAGTATTCACGTGGGCAGGCAACCCTCCTTGCTGCGCTGTGGCACTGCTTGTGGGGGAGGGGCCAGAGAGGGAAAAATGCAGCTCACCTGCTCCGCTCTAGCCCACTCTCCAACTCTTGAGTGAGGCTGGGAGTTTCTCCCACTGCAGCAACTGCCATAGTCCACAGTCAGTTCTGAGTCTCAGTTTTGCCTTCAGCCAGCCCCGCCTGTGCGGTCCACTGCCTCACCCCAGTTCTTACTAGTCTGCTTGTTCTGGTTGATTTTTTCTTTAATTCATGGTTGTCAGAGTTCCATGCAGTTTGATTTTCTGACACTTCTGATTGTTTATTGATTTTAGATTGGTTGTTACCCTTCTTTTGGTTGTGTGAGGAAGCGTAGGGTTTCTACCTATGCCTCCATTTTGGCCAGAACTCACACCATGGTTTTTAGACAGTTCGCTTCAATTCTACATCAGGCAATTAATAACAAAATAGAAGACTGTTAGTTCCTGAATGTATGAATAAAAATAAAAAGACAAAAATGTAACCAACATTCAATGTTTCCATTCTCTTCCACATGGATCCAGCATGGAATACTCCCACAATTCTTGGTATGCTCTCCCTTCAAGTGGGAATGGCTTATACCATATACTGTGTAATGTTTCAAATTGTGGATCCACTGAGCAGGCCACTATATTTTCTGTGCTTGGAAGAACCAGAGAAGTTGACTGGTGTTCATAATCTCGTTCTAACAAGAGGGTTTTAATATTAACGTAGCGAGCTGGTGTGGGGTCAGGAGTCAGGTGGTATAGTGCTGCTCCCTCCACTCCTGCTTACCTCTACACCCACTGCAACCTTTACGGCCAAGCTCTTGCTCTCTAAAATGTATCACTCCTTTAAAAAAGAGTTGGCTTATTCATGCCAAAAAGTCCACCGAAAAATATACATTTAATGACAAATATCCTAAATGTTTTACCTACTGGCTTTATCATGTAGTTCAACACAAAACTCCCTTTATTTACCTTTAATACAAAACACACTATCTTTTTTATGAACTTTTGCCTTTGGGAGAGAAAATATTCCACATGGGGAAAAAAATCCCCCAAATGAGGCTGAACACTGCTTTATTTTTACTACTCAAATCCCTAAAATACCATGATCACAAAGAGAACAGGACATTTTTTTCAGAAACCTATACATTATTCAGTGATCTTTGACCATTTAGTATTCATAAGATGAGATTGGGGAGGTGGAAAATTCAAGACAGAAAAAGAAACTTGAAGTAGTCAGAATGTGTGTCCATGAATGGGCATTTAGTTCTGCACAATTTTTGTTTACATACTGACTACCCCTGACATAAGCTTCACATGTTGTCTTTTGGATCCCTAGAATAGGATAGTTCACATTCTCTTTGTTTAATCAATAAACTTTATTTTTACAGAAGTTTTGGGTTCATAGCAAAATTAAGCAGAAATTACAGTGAGTTCCCATATACCCCTGGTCCCCACATACACACAGTCCCCCTCTGTTGACATCCCTGCATCACAGTGGCACACTTGTTATAATCAATTAACCTATATTGACATGTCATTGTCACTCAAAGTTCATAATTTACAGTAGGGTTCAATCTTGATGTTGCACAGTCTATGAGTTTTGAAAAATATATAATGACATGTATTCAATATTATAGTATATAGAATAACTTCATGTTCTAAAGAAATCTCTGTCCTCTGCCTGTTCATCATTTCCTCCCTCAACTCTTGGCAACCACTGATCTTTTTTACTGTACCCACAGTTTTGCCTTTTCCAGAATGTTTTATAGTTGAAGGAATACAACATGTACATTTTTCATATTGGCTTTTTCTACCTAGTAATATGCATTTAAGTTTCTTCCATGTCTTTTCATGGTTTCATAGCTCATTTCATTTTAGTATTGATTAATATTCCATTGTCTGGATGTACTAGCTTATTTATCCATTTACCTATTAAAAAACATCTTGGTTGCTTCTAAGTTTTGGCAATTATGAATTAAACTGCTATAAACATCTGTGTACAAGTTTTTGTGTGGTCATCCATTTTCAACTCTGCTAGGTAAGTACCAAGGAACATGATTACTGGATCATATGCTAGAAGTGTATTTAGTTTTCTAAGAAACTGCCAAATTGTCTTCCATATCAGCTGTTATCATTTTGCTTTCCCAACAACAATGAATGAGAGTTCCTGTTGCTCCACATCCTTCTCAGCATTTGGTGTGGGCAGTGGTATGAGTTTTGGCTTTTCTCATTGATATTTACTGATATCTTATTTTTTAAAATTTACAAATCCTTAGTGAAATATGATGTTGTACATCTTTTCATGGGCTTACTTTCCCTCTGTGTATTTTCTTTGGTAATGTGTCTGTTCATGTCTTTGACTCATTTTTAAATCAGGCTGTTTGTTTTCTTATTGTTGAGTTTTAAGAGTTCTTTGTATATTTTGGACAAGTCTTTTATCAAATTTATATTTTCCAATTATTTTCTCCCAGTCTTTGGCATGTCTTCTCATTCTCTTGACTTTGTCTTTCAAAGAGCATAAGTTTTTTTTATTTAAATGAAGTGCAGCTTAACACTTATTTCTTTCATGGATTGTATCTTTGGTGTTGTATCTAAAAAGTCATCATCAAATCCCAAATCAACTGAGTTTTTTCCCGTATTATCGACTAAAATTTTTATGTCTGTGACCCATTTTGGGTTAATTTTGAGGAAGACTATAAGGACTGTGTCTAGATTTATTTCTTTACTTGTGGATGTCCAGTTGTTCCAGCACCATTCATTGAAAAGACTATCTTTTCTCCATTTTGTTGCCTTTGTGTCTTTGTCAAAGATCACTTGACTAAATGTATGTGGGTCTATTTCTGAGCTACGTAGCCTGTTCTATGGATCTTTTAAAAATTCTTCCATGAAAATCACACTGCCCTATCCTTTTACCAGAGCTTTACACTGAGTCTTACAGTGGAGTATTGCCAGTCCTCTGACTTCATTCTTCACTGTTCTAGGTCTTTGGTCTTTCCAGATACAAACTTTAGAATCAGTTTGTTCATGTCCACAAAACAACTTGTGGAGATTTTGATTGGGATTGTGTTGAATTTATAGATCATGTTAAGACAAACTCTCATCTTAACAACATTGAGTCTCCCTCTTCATGAACATAAAATATCTCATTTATTTGGTTTTACATTGATATTTTTCATCAGTTTTATAGTTTTCCTTTTGTAGATCTTTGTTATGAACTAAATGTTTGTGTCCCACCAAAATTCATGTTGAACCTCTACCTCCCAATGTAATGGTATTAGGAGATAGGGTTTTTGAGAAGTAATTAAGATTAGATAAGATCAGGAGGATGAAACCCTCATGAATGGAATAGTGCCCTTCTAGGAGCCACAAGAGAAGTTGACTCCTGTCTCTGCTTTTTGTCATGTGAAGATACAAGGAGAATTTGGCAGTCTGCAACCCAAAAGTCTGTCCTTACCAGAACCCAACTGTGCTGGGCCCCTAACCTCATCTACTCAGGCTCCAGAACTGTGGTATTAAATACCTGTTTTTTAAATAAGCTGCCCAGTTTATGGTAGTTTGTTTTAGTAGCCTAAACAGATTAAGACAATCTTATAAACATTTTGTTAGATTTATACCTAAGTATTTAATTTTTGGAAACTAATATAAATAGTATTGTTTTTTAAAATTTTATTACTGGTATATGGGAAAGAGATTGACTTTTATATATTAAACTTGAATTCTGAAAACTTACTATAATCATTTATAAGGTCCTAGGGTATTTTTGTCAATTCTGTCAGATTTTCTACATAGAGAATCATGTCATTTGCAAACAAAAAAACAGTTTTATTTCTTGTTTCCCAAACTATATACCTTTTATTTTCTTCTTCTGTCTTATTGCATTACCTAAGACTTCCAGTATGATGCTGAAAAGCAGAGGACATCCTTGACTTGTTCCTGATCTTTGAAGGAAAACTTTGTTTTTCACCATTAATTATTATGTTATCCATACATTTTTTGTAGGTGCTCTTTATTAAGTTGAGAAAGTTCCCCTCTATTCCTTGTTTGCTGAGAGTTTTTATCATGAAAGGGTGTTGAATTCTTTCAAATGCTTTGTCTGTATTTGTTGAGATCACTGTGTAATTTTTCTTAACCTGTTGCTATGATAGATTATATTAGTGGGTTTTTTACTGTTAACCCACTTTATATACCTGAGATAAATCCCAATTGGTCATGGTATGTAATTTTTTTATACATTGTTGAATTCAATTTGCTAATATTTTGTTCCAAATTTTTGTCCCATCTACTTTTTATACTAGAATAGTGATTTGCAACTAGATAATTTAGAAGTGTCTGGAAATTTTTTTTGGTTGTCACAGTTGTGAGGTTATGATGACATTGGCATCTAGTGGATATAGGCCACAGATACTAGGAAACATCCTGCAAAGGACAGAAAAGGCTCCCACTATTGTTTCACACAAAAAGTCAAGTGCCAAGAATAGGAAACTCTGAGCTAGAAAGTGGGCTTCTATTGCAGTATATGGTCTCGTTTATCCCTCAAGGGGAATACTGGAGATGGGTCTTAGCAATAGTAAAAACACTATTCTTCTAGGTATCTCTATTTTAAGCTAAAATATATGTATCTCCACTTTCTAATTCCCAAGGGGGCTGTTTGTTACCTAAATCAAGACATTATGGTAATAGAGAACCCCAGCTTTCCCAATAGCTGATGTTCATACTTTTTCTTCACATACTAGCAGTTAGAAGCACATTTCTTACACATATTTAACTGAGCAATGAATAAGTGTCTGGAAGACATTTTGAATGACAGATTTCTAGCCTACTAAAACCATAAAACTGACCTTAAGAGAGAAAGGCATGGAGCTACCAGTGTATCATGTGTTATAAACCTATATACCAACTGCTTTTATTTATTTATGTGCTCTCTGAATTTCAGAAGTCAGAGCCTCTGCACATTTGTGCAGAAGAAACATAATGTGGAGCATTTGGGAATGCTTGGTTATCATTGGTTATCTAGTAAGCCGTCACAGGGCCTTTATCTTAGCATCACGTACACTATTTTTGAAGCATTAAATGCTATTTTAGTTAAATAAATCTTCTCTTACTTAAGTGAGAAGAATTGTTATTTTTCTTTTAAGCGAAATAAGCCAGGCAGTGAAAGACAAATACCATATGATCTCACCTTTAACAGGAAGCTAATCAACAAAACAAACAAACAAGCATAATATAAACAAAGACACTGAATTTGAGAACAGTCTGACAGTGTCCAGAGTGGGAGGGGAGGGAATTTCAGGGGAAAAGGGGAACGGTTTAGAGCAACAAGTATAAAGGACTCATGGACAAAAACTATGGGGGGTGGAAATGGGAGGAAGGTGGGGAGGGCTGGGGTGGTGGGCTGGGGCGGGGTAAAAAACAGAAAACTGTACAATATCAACAATTAAAAAATACGGGAAAAAAAGAAAGAAAAAAAAAGAAAAAGTATCACTACATTAGCTATAAGGGAAAGAAAATGTTGATACTAAGCCTTGGACTAAGCCTTGGACTTCAGTCACTAAATAGATTTTTAAAATGAGAAAATAAATTTATGACTTTACAATGATAGTACTTGTCTGATAAATGGTCACTATTTGATTTACTTGTGATATAATTTGAGAGGTTCTAAGGATGCTCCCTTTCTTCAAATGTCCTTGTATTTCCTGCCTCAAATTCCATCATTAGATTATTTTGGAGATTAAAGATTACCAGAAATCTCTGAGCCTTCTAATTTAAATACGCACACACAGAGAAGTGGTCCTACTTGGAGCCTTACCCAACAGTGTTTGTGTAATTGCAGAGACAATAGAATCTAAGGTAGAAAAATTAACAAGGCAAGGTTCACACTATTTACTCTACAGTCCTGGAACTCAAGCTTGGATGGGGAGAATAGAAGGAAGAAGAGTAATAGTTTTGTCTACGACTAAGGTCTACCTGGGAGAGGCTACCATGGCTGAGGAGCAAGTGCTAGAAGTAGTGGGGATGCGAGGATGTGTTTGTGGGGGTATCAGGAAGAAAGGTTGAAAGGAAAGGTATGAGAGACTGAAGACTGACTGCCTGATACTAGGAGCGCTTAGATGAAAAAGGTAGGTTTCCTCCCACTATACCCTGAGAGTTGGTTTTCAAGAAAAAGCATTATGAGTGAGGCGTAGGGGTTTCACTAATTAGGGAAAACCCTGAGAGAAGAGATTCATGTAGCCCTCATTGGCGTATGGTTGGCAGACTCAGGACAGACAGGCGGCGGGGCTCACAAGGGGGAGACACAATGTACCACTTAATCATACGCTTGTCTTTTGTAAGAATTAGTGCCAGAAGTTTATGGTAATTAAAAGAATAGTTGCTGTGAGTCATTTACCACAGCTAGTGATGAGTAACTCATTAATTGTTATTGACTGTGTAAAATTTCAGACTTCTACAGAAAAAAAAGTATTGGTAAACTACCTGGAGTGCAGCCTCCCCTGAATAGAGTCATTCCCCTTAAGAGTAAGGTAGACCCCATTAGTCTTAAAATTCATAATAATAGCTGTTTTAATCATGTAAAACACACATATAATTTATGAAGACATTGAAAATGTTTGCTGATGCAACAGATTTTTTGTTATTAAATCTATTTTTGCTCTCAGTAATAGCTGGTTCCTAGCTTTCCCATGGATTCCCACCCATTGAGTCAATGGAGTCATTTCTTTGATTTGAGTCTGAAAACGAACTTATTTGAATCCCTGGGGAGAAAATATGTTTAAAACTAAAATTTTGTGAAAGACAAACAGATATTATTCTTATAGTGTAGGACATTGTTCTTCATTGTTATGGTGTCATTCCTGGTCCTTGATCTGTTCTCAGGTCTCTTATAGTACTTGTCCCTCCTCCTCTGTCTCATCATGTGCATTCCTGGCCATCAGTCCAATGTCCTGTCCCCACTAAATCCCTCTCTTCCAGGCTGTTATATTAAAAGTAGAGTTTAACTATTATTGGCTCTTTTCATTCAAAGACTCAAATAGAAGGGTGAGGATCTAATTGCTTAAATAGTCCAAGTTACATAATAAATCAAAACATTCTTCTGACTGAGACATGATGATCAATACAAAATCACTTTGGATTCATAATACATTTTGGAGGAAAAACATACCCATCTTTGGAAACAAACATTTGCTTCTTTTTTGTCGGGAAAATTATTAGAACTTTCTCCAGAAAGAATTCTCAATAAATTAGGTGGCGTCTCAATAAATTAGATGACTTCTTCAAATTCCATTTATACGTATTGAGAATGATAACTGTAAGTTAAAGAAGTACAGAGTATTTGAGAAGGCCCAGATAATCTGCCAGCCATACCTGGGTTCTGTCTTCAGTTGACATATATTATTTCTGTTGTAGTAAATGTCTTTTTTGTTAAATAATTGCCTTCTTATTGAAATGATAAGCAGTTATTTTACCTTTTGCCAAACCTTTAAGAAAAAAAAGATCAAGCCACATGTCCTGTAGGGATAGGATTATATGTAAGTTACAAAGACCAGGACACAATCTCTTAGGACAGGGGTGTCAAACTCATTTCCACTGGGGACCACATCAGCGTTGTGGTTGCCTTCAAAGGGCCGACTGTAATTTTAGGACTGTATCAATGCAACTACTCCTTAACTAGGGGCAAGGAGCTTGGCACTACCACTGGGTAGAAATAAGATGCCAGGCCAGATAAAACAAGGTGGAGGGCCGGATTCAGCCCACAGGCCTTGTGTTTGCCACCTGGGCCTTAGGAGCTAGAGAGGAATTAGAAGAGAAGTCACTCTTTATGATTAGGCTTTCCTCCACTGGCAAAAGAGGGCACAGAAAAACAACTTTACACCTCCACAGTGACCCCACTTCTCTGAATAAAGATTAGGTCATGGCCAGTGGCATAATGTGAGGGATTCTGAGAAAATCCTCTCTTTAAATGTTCTTGTATTTCCTGGCTGAAATTCTTCCATCAGTTTAATCTGGATGGGTCTAGAAATCTCTGAGTTCTCTAAATGCACATACCTATTTTGGGCCTTATCAAACAGTGTTGTGTGTATAATGGGAAAGGCAATGGAATTTTTCCAGTGAAAAATATCACAAAAGTATATTTTATTTATGTCACTATTTACTCTGTCAACCATGGAACCAAGCCCTGGAGGGGAGAAGGAAGAAGGGATGATGTTTACAAGCATGAGCTTCCTCAGAGTAGGTACTCTGAGGAGTAGATGATGAAAAATGTGAGAAAGTCAGGATGTGTTTGGGAGAAAAGGACCAGGGTAGTCAAGGACACTTAGTGCTCTGAGATGTGTGTGAGACTGAGTGTGCATGATGAGAGTATGTGAAAAGGGTAGGTTCCCTCAATACACAGGCTGAGGGAAATTACCTGTGGGAAATGCTCTGGTGAGTGAGGCTTACATGAGGATACACAGAGCAAGGGAAGGATCAAAGAAGTCTATGAAGTCCCTAAGTAGCACTGGGACAGGCAAGAAATGAGATTCACAGAGAGGAGAGAGACTGATGGAAGCACAGCCTGTGCTCACCTCAAGTAGACATCTACTGGTGAAGGTTTAAAGGGGAAGGATTTAGAGCAACAAGTATAAAGGACACATGGACAAAAACTAGGCGGGGTGGAAATGGGAGGGAGGTGGGGAGGGCTGGGGTGGTGGGCTGGGATGGGAGTAAAAGACAGAAAACTATACAAGAACAACAATTAAAATAAAAAATAAAATAAAATAATGTAAACTGGGAGATGTGAGAAAATTCAACACTGCAGTAATCCATATATTTTCTAACTGATCATCCAAACAATATTTATGCCTGAAAAACTCCCAATGCAGGCATAGTGACAATGCAGCCTTAGAACAAAGTGATTGTCTCTCAGCTTTGGCTTTCAAAACAGGCATCTTTGAGTCTGACTGGTAGTACAACACACTCATTCACACAAAGGATGGAGGAAGAAATACACTGCTGTTTAAAACATGATAAGATTAACAGAGAAGTCATGGGATCCAGCTATAGACTAGCACAGCACAACTTTTCACCCTGATTTGGACAATATGAGGGACATGAAACTCTGACCAAACACTGAGGACATTAGAACCCATCTAGGGTGAGATGGGATCTCTTTGAAAGATCTTGTTCTTAACTGCATGGGCACTTTGAGGGGCCTCCTGTACCCTGGCCTTAAGGAAGCGGGCTGCTTATTTGGCAGGGTCTTTGAGATCATTTAAAAAGCATCCAGTGTCTATTTGGAGGTTACAATTGGAAGGCGGCCAGGTGATGAGACAGAAGTCTGGAATCAGCACAGTGGAAAATTCTCCCCCTGCTGTGTTCCTCTCACCAGCCACCAAGAGTGGCCTGGTGAACACTGAGGACTTCCGCCGTGGTGACAAGTGCCCTCTAAACAAATGTATGGTTTGGTCCCAATGAGCACCAAGTAATCTTGACTGAAATAAATGCAGACTGTTAGGGTATAGGGTGAACTGGACTTTATTCGAATAAACACAAGTGATTACTGAGACCTGAAACGGATCAGATTTATCAGGGTCTAATATATATTGGACCTAGCATAGCCACTGAAGGAATTCTTCATGATTTGCATCACTGTTAAACATTTCCATTGGCCCTTCCATCTTAGAGGAGGGATGATTGACATCTGAGCAGAGCATTTCTGAACAGGTAAACTTGAAAGATCCTGAACTCCAATATACTTAAACCGTATTCTTGAACTTAAAATATTTATGCTATTGAGTATTGATCTAATGTCTTAAATGCCCTGACTAATCAGGGATTGGACTGAATTTGTTGCCAAGACACTTGAAAAACTGGGGCAAAATTTCAGTAAGCGCCTGCTATTTGGCTGCCTGAATGTTTGCCTTGAAGGATATGATAGCATTCATAGAAAGTTCCTTTTATGTATGGGAGTAATAAGTGACACAGAACATAAAATAATACTGACCCTATCAATAAAGGTGTTCAGGAAAAGTAACAGTGTTTAGGTCTCTTTCGCAACTATGAACTTGTTCACGGCAGGTGAATCACAAACTGGATTCCAGCCCAGCTGCATCAGAAAAATGGTTGTATTTAGGTAATTGAGCAACATCAAATTCTGTGATGCTCCCAGGTACCTGGACAGCAAAAATCACCACCTGGTTGTAAATCATGACCATGTGTAGCCCTTCAAAAGAAAATGGGCTCTGGTGCAGAAATTTGTCAGTCTGTGAAATACCGCACACTCAAAAAGGTCTGTGACCACAGAAACATTACCACTGTAAAAATGGGCATTAGACCTCCCTCCCCGGGTCACTCTCAGTTCAGTGACCAGACCAGGGTTTAGAGCAGAGCAACAGATATGACCAGCACATGTAGCTGGAAGCATCTGACAACAACAAAGAATGCCAGTGAACCAAAAGCACTGGGCTTGGATGAAGCCTTGGTAAAATGCCCTGTAGCGCCTTGGCTTGGACAGATGCCTCTCCTTCATTTTTGTTAGGAATGCTCTGTCATACGATTTCACTCTCTGTCATGCTATAAGTCTTTGGCCTCAGTTCTTGTTGAAATAATTTGACAGCTGTAACATCATAACTCAGGTTTTCCTGTAGAATGACCAAGGGATCATTTCCTATTGACTACTCTGAAATAAAACATGTATATAAATATAAACAAGTTTCTTTCAAAACTCATCTATAAAATGGGGTTAATAACAACGCCTACCTCATAAGGATGTTGAAAGGATTAAATAGATAATATATGTAAAATATTACATAAATATTAGTTTTAATTGTTTACATAAGATATTATTTTCCAAAGTACCAATTCAAGTCCTAGTATATAGTAAGTGCTCCAGAGTATTATTTATGATACCAAAGGCACTACTTCAAAAACATTACTCTGCCCTGCTATTGACATCAATCTTCCCTCTCTTGTTGATACCAAATCATCACCTTTTCTACTGCAAACAGGAGTGGGTCTCTGGCAGAATAAGGCCTTCATCAATTGCCAGGAGACCAAGCAAGGAGAGGTGGAGCTGTCCCGGGGATCTGCACATTTATCAGTGGGGGAAAGATAAAGAAGGCATTTCTGAGCAGTTACTTATGAGCCCAGAATTCTAAATTACATCACTTATAAATCTAAGCTCCCCTAGACTTGGACTTATACCTGGGCTTTGACAGGTGAAAAGTAATGGTGTTTTTTATCTGCTAGGGCCTGGTGGGCTGCAGAGATCCCAGAATTAACACTCATAATCAAGACTGCTGAAGAAGCACTGGCCACTCTAAACCACCTGCAGGTATTTTATCTGGTGACAATCTCTCGTCTAATTTAGACAGGAAATGAGAGTGCTACCAACAGGAAATTCTCTGTTCATAGCTTGTTTTGTTGGCTTTGGGTAGTTTTCAGGAGTGGCATTTCTTCCCCGTCCCCCCTCAGGAAAAGCAATTGTGATTAGAGGAATTGTTTTTAACCCCTCATTGGTGGTGTTTAGCTTTCTCTTTCCTCCTTCTTTGAGAAATTGGCATCTTTTGGTAATTTAAATGTAAGTCACAGTGTTAGAAAGAAATTGGCACAGCGGACGGAGCGAAGACTCAACCAAGAATGGCATGGTTCCTTTTCTGAAAGTGCTGCAACTCTGCTTGGGGAGCTCTCATCAACCCAGGGATGGCAATTCGAGTGGAGAATAAAGAGCAAATTCACAAATAAAAGCCATCGTTTCTGTTCAGCTCTGAGGTGACACAGATTATAGGAGACAATGATAAACTAACAGGAAGACAAAAGACCTGAGTTCCAGTCTTGACTCTGCCACTAATTAGTTTTTGGCTTTGAACAAGTTATTAAAACTCCCTGCGCCTATGGTCCCTGTGGTGGAGGTGTACAATATGGGGATATACACAAACATGCCTTAGGAAACCGAAGGTAGTTGTCCTGCCAGGTGCCAGGTGACTCTCCCTTCTTTCCCAATCAATTGACAGAGTTCCGTAGTGACTCTATGTCTTAGAATCTCAAAGAAAATGAGACTTCTGTAGCTGATGAGCAAAGTAAAATCTCTCCTGCCTAGGAGTTTACTGTCTTATGGAGAAGAAAAACATTGAGAGACTATAGATCTTTTTTTTCTTTAACAGTTTTTGAAATTTTCCATAGTGATTGACTATGACCCATCATTGATTTCACCACATGAAAGAGCTGCCATGATTATGAGAAACAACTTAAGGCAATTGGTATAAAGTCTCTCTCATAGCAGGTTCTCAATGAGCAGGAGATCTAACCATTTTCTCATTAATTAAGTAAACTCGTGGGCACTGCAGCCCAGGTCTCGCATGATGAATAAAGATGGGATTTAGCCTTCCACTTTCAGTGCCTCTATTTCTCTTTTAAAACATTTTTCAAAACATTTGTAAAAGATTTTCCATTTATAGATGAAAACCTAAATGGCCCCCGTGACTCTTGTTTCAAAGGAAATGAGAATGAGAGCTTTTGTCTCTCCTCAACTTTAAAAAAATATTTTTTTCTACAGTGGGGTTATAGTAAGCAAATGAGAGGAAACCATCATTTGCCTGTGTGACCCAACCAAATGGTTACAACCAACCATTTTTCTTAGTATTTTTTTCATGTCTCTCTGCTCAGAATCACTACCAAAAAAATCCTCTATAGCAAATGTGAAGATTAAACAGCAAAACCCTAAATATTAGGGAAAATTGTCATATTTGAAAGTTATTTTCCCCATCTTAGAATTTAATTAAGAAAGCTAAGAAACCACAAGTTCCTATGCAATGCGTGAACCCACATTCTAGAAATGTGTACCCTTTTGATAAAAGTCGACACCAGCAGTACTTAACAAGGCCAGTAGGTCATAGGACTCCATCACTTTGCTTGGAGCTGACCGCATTTAATGACCTAAAAACAAATCAAAATTTCTCTGTAGCCATTTAAGAGGAGTTGACTCAGTCCCTTGATTATTAAAGTGATTAGAGAATTGGACTCCTCCTTTCCTCATTAATGCTCTTCCCCTTTTTTCATTCTATCACCTCCTTTTCTTTCCCCTTGTTCCTTTCTCCCTCCTTACCTGCTCTGCCCTGGAGCCTGCTTCCTTCTCTGAGATCCATAGGAATGGGGTCAGATGAGCACTCATTCATCATTCTTCACATCTGAAGCAGACTCAGTCCTACTCTGTAGAGTATAAAAAAGTATTGTTGATATTTTCTTTCTACATAAGTAAAACATGTTAATCACTAAAATCTATAATCAAGCAAAAAAAGAAAGAAAAGAAAATGAAATGCATCTACAATCTACAATCCAAAAAAACACTGTTATAGTGTAAAATATAGCTTTCTAGAGAGTTGCTATGCCTATAGAATAATTTTTTTACAAAAATTGGATCATAGTATCAGACAGTTTTCTAATCTATTGCCTTTCACTTAATGACTATACAAATTTTACCAGTTCACCCAAAATTCTATAACATTTTTCCATTTCAAGTTAACAAACATTTCTTTAGAGCTACTATGCACACAACTCTATGTCACTTGACAGGGACCAAAAGCAGACCAGACAAAGACAGCTCTGCTTGCAGACACAAAACAAACACAAGTCAGATGAGTGTGAGGAAGTGGGCAGACAGGATGTTAGAGAAGAAGTAAATACCCAGGTGATTAAACCCTGATCAGAGGTCGGGAAAGGGCTCCCAAGGAAGTAACTTTACCTTGTAATGAGAATACAGGTATTCCAGTGTATTACTATACCTGTAGACATTATCAGCTCATATCTGAGGGCTCTCCAAGCAGCTAGCTCTACCAGGTGTTCATATTTACTTAATTCTATTATCCATCTAGAGCCTACAATAAGAAAAGTCACATAGAAAAAACAGTAACAGTATTTGTCCAGTCTGGCCTCAACTTCGGAGCTGCCTGATGAATGTACTGCAGGCACATTGCTTAGGTTCAAACTCCAGCTCCACACAAGACTTTGGGGAAAGGCTCTTCATCTCTCTAAGCTTCTTTCCTCATCTGTAAAAAAAAAAAAAAAATGGGGGTAATTATCTTACTTCATAAATATGTCATGGGAATCAAGTCAGAAAATCCATGTGATATCTGGCCTAAATTTAGCATATTGTGGTTGTTATTATTATTTATTATAATAATTATTATCAGTAGTAATCAATTTGGCTGAAAATAGTGGCAAGACAATACTGGAAGCCTGGTGTCTCATACAACGAGATAGTTTACAGATTGCTCCTAGCACCTCTGGAATGTGGGTCCCACCAACAACTTCACCTAGAGATGCCACGTAGTCACTCTCCTGTAAGCTCTCCACCACTCCACTGTTGGGTTTCCTTTTTTCTTGTGTGCTCTGGATAACTGCTGCTTCGGACCATTCTTCCTCCTCTCTGCACAGCTTGAATTCGCTTCCTTTAAGACATTGACTAGAAACACTCTCATTCCATTGCGCCCAGTGACCTTGTAACCTCTGGATAAAACCACCGAACATCTGTGACATTAAGAAAGTCCCAGAATCACTTCCTAAAACCAGCCCACTCAGCTCTATGCTCTCCACCACTTCTTCCAGCACGAAGAGATTGGCTATGAACTCTCATCTCCATTTCTGATATGTTTTGTGGGGCATCCTGCTTATATTATATATTTTCTTTGACTAAATTTGGAGGTCGGAAGCCTCTGCTATTTTTTCTGTCTACTGAATATCCACCTTTGATTTTACATTTAGGAAAAGAAACGATGAAATGAGGAAAACAGAGATTTGAAATATCCAATTCAGGATCACATTCTGGACACCAAATTATATAGGAAGTCCCCAAATACTTGAGTCAACTAATCTCTTACTTCTCCAAGAGGGAAAGGCTATATTTTGTTACTGCAACTATTAGAGGAAATGTTTCCTTGCTCTCATATGGAAACTTGGGAAAGCAGAACAGTAAGTTTTAAAGATATTTTCTAAGGTGAAGGGATTGAGAAATACAAATTGCCAGTTATAAGAATAGTCATGGGGATGTAGAGTGCAGCATAGGGAACATAGTCAATAACATTATAACATCTACGTATGGTGTCAGATGGGTACTGGAATTATCAGGGTGGTCACTTCATAAGTTATGAAGATATCTAGTCACTGCATTGTATACCTGAAAGTAATACAATACTGCATGTCAACTGGAATTAAAAATTAGTTTAAAAAATAGAAAAGGAATTTCCTTGAGCAGCGGGAAGCCTATGAGATAAGATTGTGGAGGCCTGTGTCCTGATTGCTGGCTGTGTCTGTTTCTGAGGGTGGGATCCCGATGTGTGGGTCTCAACCTTGATTTCCTCATCTAAAAGTGGATTAAATAATAACTTGCCAACATCACAGAAATATCATGAGGCTCATGTGATATTTGTCAAAGTGACTTACAGATGAAAGTTTTACAAAAGTCAATTATTTTAAAAAAATAATCTGGGTCTTTCTTAGGTAAAAATATCTTAGTAAGTTTGTGGAGAAATGTAAGTCTGCCTTCAAAAAATTGTACACAGACTTAGATAATAAAATATATTCCTTTCAAGTGAATTTTATTTGTATTTCTTTTATCAATTATTTCTAGGAAGTCTTAAATTTAGTTATAATTTTATTTTGCACAAGCAGCCAAGAATATTTAACAGATTTGATTTCATCCATCAATGAGTTTTTGTGAGCTGCATTTTGTTAACCCTTTCATTCGATAGCATTAGCACTTCCGGTGTAGCACTCTACGCGTTCAAGTCTGGGCCCAGGAAGCAGATGCCGTCGGCTCCCAGCAGACCTGGTATCCCAGTGATACTATTCCCTTCCGCTGACCTGCAGGGGCTGCTCCTCCTCTGTGACAACACCGTCCTGTAGCAGAAGGAGCATGGCCTCTTGAGTCATGCTGACCTGGCTTCTAGTTTCAGATGAGTCTTTTCACTTTATTTTTCTCTCTTTAAGGTGGAGATAATAATTCCTATCTTGCAGCATGTTTGAGGACTAAATAAGGTAAAGAATATTATAATGTCACAATCCTGGAACTTAGATACTTTTTTCATTGCTTCCTTCCTTCTCCACCTCCCACCTCCAGACTGATGCTCTGGTGTCTCCAGCCAAGTCCCCAGCCACCTTGCTCCAGCACAGTGAGGGTCAAGTTGGCACCGAGCTCAGCTGCTGCATGTCCCCCTTTTAGAAGGATCCTGCTGCACAAGACAATTTCCTAGATGTGGTGCTAATTGCTTGGTCGTGTAGTATGTAGAAAAGTGAATACAATCTGTGTCTTGATGAATGCCTGCTCAATGAATATGCACCTATTCATCACACGATGGCAATGACAATTTTTCCCAGAAAGAAATGTTTCTGATTTACATATGTGTGGCCAATTCATGAAGTTGGTTTTATAAATCACTATGACATCACCACCAAAAAATGCCCTCTAGCCATCTTAAAAACAGCCTGTGACAAGGGGCCTATCAAATTGAATAGAAAGGCCATAAAACCATCAGTTCATGTGACATAAAGCTGATATATGATGTGATAATGCTTCAAGTAGAACCCGGGACCCCATTCATCACCCAGGCTGCTCCTCTACTAGGTTCTGAGCTATATGTTAATGAGACCGTCACGCTCCACTCACACTGCAGATTGTAGTCTCCAATCAGCACTTGGGGACCTATACGCTGGAAAATGTTCTGGTTGAAAATATGTTTTGTTCACTAATGAACTTCCTGGGAGATGGTTACATCAGGACAAAGGTCACACAGCTTCTTGGGGATAGAGTGTCCTCCTGTGTACAAGGTCAGACTAAATCCATGGTTCTCAATAAGGGAAGTGCTGGGACCCCTGCCCAGTGTAGGGCTTGGAAATCCTCAGCTCTAGAATAGCCTGAGGTGATTCTGATGCTCACCGGGGTTGAGCCTTTTTACTCAAAGTGTCATCCCAGGACAAACAGCCCAGGACTAATAGTATCAGCATCTGCTGGGAGCCTATTAGAAGTGCAGAATCAGAATCTGGATTTTAACAAGATCCCCAGTAATTCAATGCACATTAAAATTTGGGAAGCATTAGAACATTGTTTCGCAGCCTTGAACCTAAATTAACATCTCTTGGGAAGCTTTTAAATATCTCATTGCCCAGCTGTGCCACAGACTCAAATCAAAACCTCCACGAGTACAACATTATTGACTATATTCCTTATGCTGTAATTTACATGCCCATGAACGCTTTTATAACTGGCAATGTGTACTTCTTAATCCCTTCAGCTTTTCCACCCACCCCCCAACCCCTCTCCCATCTGGCAACCATCAGTTTGTTCTCTGCATCTATGAGTCTGTTTTTGTTGTTTGTTCATTCATTTTGTTTTTAGATTCCTCATACAAGTGAATTATATGGTATTTGTCTTTCTCTGTCTGACTAAATTCACTTACTATAAAACCTTCTACGTCCATCCATGTTGTTGCAAATGGGAAGATTTCATCCTTTTTTTATGGTTGAGTCATATTCCAACATATATATGTACTTCTTCTTTATCCACTTATCTATTGATGGACACTTAGGTTGCTCCCATATCTTGGCTATTGCAAATAATGCTGAAATGAACATAGAGATGCACATATCCTTTTGAATTTGTGTTTTGAGTTTTTTGGAAAAATACCAAGAAGGGTCAAAAGGTAGTTATATTTTTAATTTTTTGAGAAACCTCCATACTGCTTTCATGAGTGGCTCTATCAGTCTGCATTCCCACCAACAGTTAATGAGGTTTCCCCTTTGTCCACATCCTCACCAACACTTGTTGTTTGTTGATTTATTGATGATAGCCACTCTGACAGGTGCGAAGTGATACCTCATCATGGTTTTCATTTGCATTTCTCTGAAGATTAGAGACAATGAGCATCTTTTCATACATCTATTGGCCATCTGTGTGTCTTTCTTGGAGAAGCGTCTTATTCAGTTCCTTTACAAAATTTTTAATTGGATTATTTGTTCTTTTGGTGTTAAGTTGTATGAGTTCCTTATATATTTTGGATATTAACCCCTTATCAGATGGATCACTGGCAAATATATTCCCCCATTCGGTGGATTGTCTTTTCATTTTGTGGATGGTTTCCTTAGCTATGCCAAAACTTTTTAGTTTGGTATAGTCCCATTTTTTTCCCCTTGCCCAAGGAGACACATCAAAAAATAAAATATTGCTAAGAGCAATGTCACAGAGTTTACTGCTTATGTTTTTTCCCTAGGAGTTTCATGGTTTTGGGACTTACATTTAAGTTTGATCTTGTGTGTGGTGTAAGAAGGTGGTCTACTTTCATTTTTTGCATGCATCTGTGCAGTTTTCCCAACACCATTTATTGAATAGACTGTCTTTACTCTGTTGTATATTCTTGAATCATTTGTCATAGATTAATTGACTAGATAGGCATAGGTTTATTTCTGAGGTGTGGTGTCAGATGAGTGCTAGACTTCAGGATGATCACTTTGTAAGTTACATAAATGTCTAATCACTATGTTGTACACCTGAAACTAATATTATATTGTATGTCAACTGTAATTGAAAGATAAAATATTATTTAACTATATGTATATGAAAGCATCCCTGTGAGCTTGGACAAGCAAAGATTTTTATATAGGATACAGAAAGCAGACATTATAAAAGATAAGATTAATAAAGTAATTTTTATCAAAATTTAAACTATTGATCTTCAAAAGACCGCATTAAGAAAACAAAATGGCAAGGAAAAAACCCAGATGATTGTAATATGAAGTCAGCCTTGACAACAACTAGCTTAGAACCTTCTTTACAGTCTACACCTGAGGCTTCAGCTGACGTTCTGAAAGCAGGAAGACAATGGAAATGCACAGAACCCCTGGGTAAGGAGGGAACTTCAAACAAGAGTACAAAGAAGAGAGGTATTCCTTACTGAGCTCCACATCTAGCCAGCACTGTTTCATTCTTTCCTTCTTTTATGTATATGCCTTCAGTACAGCCCTGTGAGGTAAGACTTGTTAAATATTTTTGAAATGAAAAAATTACAGCTCAGAGAGTTAGTGATTTGCCCAAGGTTATGTAGCTGGTAGGGGTGTCCATCCCACTCTAAAGCTCAGTCTCTGGTACCCTCCCCTCCCTGGCCACCACTGTTCATCTTCTGCTATGCCATCCAAGATATATATTATATATATATTTTTTATCTTCACAATCTTTTGCTTTTATTTATTTATTTTTTGTATTTTACTGGTTAGGACTTTGAGTAAAATGTTGAATCACTTTCTTTTCATTCCTAACTAGAAGAGGAAATCTTTCAACAATCTGTTTTCAATTTTATGTGTATGTAGGCATTTTGTAGACATTCTTTATAAATTAAGTTTCTTTTTTAGCTTTAGAAAAATTATTTTTCATTTACAGTCGTCCCACCTTTTTTCTGTTGCTCTCCCCTGCCCTGCCCAAACCCCGCTACTGTCAATCCCCCCAGCCACCATTGTCTGTGCCCATGAGTCCTCTATTCATGTTGCTTTGCTTGCCCCTTCCCCTTCTTTGCCTTGTTATCCTTCTCTCACCTCCCCTCTGGTCACTGTCAGTTTGTTCTTTATTTCCATGTCTCTGGCTCTATTTTACTTGCTTGTTTGTTTTGTTGATTGGGTTCCACTTATAGATGAGATCATATGGTATTTGTCTTTCACTGCCTGACTTATTTCACTTAGCATAATGCTTTCCAGTTCTATCCATGTTGTGATGAAGGATTAGGAGTTCCTGCTTTCCTTCTGCTCTGCAATATTCCATTGCGTAAGTGTATCACAGTTTTTAGATCCACTCATTTACTGATGGGCACTTAGGCTGTTTCCAGCACTTGACTATTGTAAATAATGCTGCTATGAACATTGGGGTGCATAGGTTCTTAGGCAGTTCCATCTTTAGTTTTTTGAGGAAATGCCACACTGTTTTCCACAGTGGCTGCACCAGTCTGCATTCCCACCAACAGTGCACTAAGGATTCCCTTTTCTTCACAACCTCACCAGCACTTGTTTGTTGATTTGTTGGCGATTCTGACTGGTGTGAAGTGGTATCCTGTTGTGGTTTTAATTTGCATCTCTGTGATGGCTAGTGATGTTGAGCATTTTTTTCATGTGTCTATGGGTTCTCTGTATGTCCTCCTTGGAGAAGTGTTTGTTCAGGCTCTTTGCCCATTTTTTAATTGGATTGTCTTTCTGGTGTGAGTGCTTTATATATTTTGGAGATCAAATCCTTGTCCAAGGTATCATTGGCAGGTATATTGTATTTTTTTAAGTGCTAACAAATTAATGACCTTGAGGAGGGGGTCAAGAGAAGCCCGGATCTATAGCCAGTCTGTCAGAAATATGGAAGGCCAGGAAATTGTGATTGGCACCAGAAGTTGGTGTAGTTTTGTGGGTCTGAGTCCTTTATCTGTGAGGTCTGTGCTAACTCTAGGTTGTTGGTGTCAGAACTGAATTGCAGGACACCCAGCTGGTGTTCTGAGAGACAGAAAACTGGTTGTTGGTGTAGAAAAATCCATGCATTTTGTAGCAGAAGTGTAGTGAGTAAAAATAGCTCAGAGGGATATTTGGGGTTATTTCCAGTGGTGGGGTAATACAAATAAAACTTCTACGAATATCCACATATGAGCCTTTGTATAGTCATATACATTCAATACTCTTGGATAAAGACTTGGGAGTGAAATTTCTCAGTCATATAAAAGGTGTATGTTTAACTTTATGAGAAATTCCAAATTGTTTTCCAAAGTGGCATTTTTGTATTCCCAAAAGCAGCCTGTGAGAGTACCATTTGCCCCACGCATTTACCAATACTCGATATGTTCAATCTTTTTAATTTTATACATTCTAATAAACATATAATGACAATGTATAGTAACATTTCATTGTGGATTTAATTTGCATTTCCCTGGTGATGTTGAGCATACCTATTTGGAATGTACGTGTGTGTGGAGTTATTTGTTTTCCATTATTGCATTTGTTTCCTTTATTACATTACTGTGCATACTAGATAAATACAATTTATGTGATTTGAAAATATTTTCTCCCAGTCTATAGCTTGCCTTTTTATTCTCTTAATAGCATCTTTCAAAGAACAAAATTTTTACTTTCAAATGAAATCCAACTTATCAGTAATTTCCCTTTGTGGGTTGTGGTTTTGGTGTTATATCTGAGAACCTTTTGCCTAACCCAAAGGCACAAAAATTTTCTTCAATATTTTATTCTAGAATTTTTAGTTTTAAATTTAAATTGGGCTTTACAGTTTTAAGTTAGATCAATCTAGAATTCAGTTGCAAGGTACAGATAAAAAAATTTTAATATGAATATTTAATTGCTCCAATACCATTTGTTGAAAACATTTTTCCCCACTGAATTGCTTTTGAATTTTTTCAAAACCCAGTTGTCCATAAATGTTTGGGTTTATTTGTAGACTCCATTTTTTCCCATTTATATATTTTTCTATTTCGACATTCTACTCCACTGTCTTGATTACTGTAGCTTTAAATTTAGTGCAGAATACAGTGAGTGGAATTTCTCCAGCTGTGATCTTCTTTTCCAATGTTGTTTGCCTATTCTAGGTCCCTTGAATTTCTAAATAAACTTTACAATCAGTTTGTAAATTTCTACAAAAAAAAAGAGGCTCTTGGGATTTTCATTGACATCATATTGCATTTCTAAGTCAATTTGGTGAGAATTGATATATTTAGTATTCCAATTCATGAAGATGGCATTTCTCTTCATACATTTAAGTATTCTTGATTTCTCTCGGCAGTTGTGTTTTTATTGTAGAGGTCTTGCACATCGCTTGTCAGATTTATAATTTCAAGTATTTCATATATTTTGTTACTAGAATATATTGCTTTTTAGTTTTGATTTCTAGTTGGCTATTGCTATTGTATAAAAATACAATAGATTTTTCTATGTTTACCTGGTATCCTGCAAACTTGCTAAATTCATAGTTTATTTGTAGAACTCTTCAGATTTTATACAAAGAAAATGTTACCTGTGTATAAAGGGGGTTTTACTTCTGCCTTTCCAAACTGAATGCCTTTTATTTCTAGCCCTATTTCACTGGCTAGAACATCAATACAATGTTGAATACAAGTTGTGACAGAAGACATCCTTGCCTTTTTCCAGAATATACCATATTTTTCGGACTATAAGATGTATGCCCCAACAAATTTGGGAGGAATAATGGTTGTTAATGCTGCTGTTTAGTTCTGTTTACATTTACATTGGTGAAATATTATGTTATTTATGTTATTAAATATTTTACCACATTTTTTGCTTCAATTTTTTTCCTATTTTCCTCCTCTAAAACCTAGGTGTGTCTTATGGTCCAAAAAATATGGTAGTGGAAAGGCACTTAGGCTTTCACCATGTAGTGTTAACTGTAGGGGTTTTTAAAAAAATAAATGGCCTTTATCAGATTTTAAGTTTCCTTCTATTCCTAGTGGTTGAGTATTTTTTTTATCAGGATTGAATATTCATTTTGCCAAGTGCTTTTCTGCAATAATTAAGCTTTTCTTCTTGTCTATTAATATAATGAATTACACCGATTGATTTAGAAATGCTAACTCAAAATTGCATTCCTAAGATAAACCTTATTTGGTCATACTTTTTATATACTTTTGCATTAAATTTCTTAAAATGTTGTTAAGGCATTTGCATCTGTGTTCATGAGGAATATTGATTTATAATTTTCGGTTTTTTAATTTATTTTTATCTTTTATTATATTTTTATTACATTTTTCCCCATTACATTCCCCCACAATCAACACACTGTTGTCCACGTCCATGAGTTTTTTTCCTTTTTTGCTGATCCCTTCACCCCTTCTCTGCCCCCTCCTAGAGCTGTTAGCCTGCTCTCCATGTATGAATCTGTCTCTATTTTGCTTTTGTTCAGTTTGTTCATTAGATTCCACATATGAGTGAATTTATATGGTACATGACTTTCTCTGACTGGCTTATTTCACTTAGAATAATGTTCTCCAGTTCCATCCATGCTGCTGCAAAGGGTAAAATATTCTACTTTTTTATGGTTGAGTAGTAATCCATGATGTAAATGTTCCATAGTTGTTTTATTCACTCATCTACTGATAGACACTTGGGCTGCTTCCATATGTTGGTGATTGTAAATAATGCTGCAATGAACATAGGGGTGCTTATGTTCTTTTGAATTAGTGTTTCTGGTTTCTTTGGATAGATTCCCAGAAGTATTATCACTGGAACATAAGATAGTTCCATTTTTAATTTTTTGAGGTAACTCCACACCGCTTTCCAAAATGGCTGTATTGATCTGCATTCCCAATAGTGCAAAAGCATTCCCCTTTCTCCACCTCCTCACCAGTACTTGTTGCTTGTTGATTTATTAATGATAGCCACTCTGACCAGTGTGAGGTAATTTATCATTTTGGTTTTACCTTTTTAATATATTTTATTGATTATTCTATTATAATGCCCCATTTTTTCTCCCCTTTATTTGTCTCTGCCCTGTACCCGCCTCCCACCAGCATTCCCCACCTTAGTTCATGTCCATGGGTCATACATATAATTTCTTTGGCTTCTCTATTTCCCATACTATTCTTAACCTCTCCCCATCTATTTAATACCTATGAATCATGCATCTTATTCCCTGTACCTTCCCCCATCCTCCCCAACTCCCTGCTGATAACCCTCCATATGATCTCCATTTCTGTGATTCTGTTCCAGTTCTATTGTTTGCTTATGTTTTTGTTTTTGTTTTAGGTGTGGTTGTTAATAACTGTGAATTTGTTATCATTTTACTGTTCATATCTTTTATCTTCTTTTTCTTAGATAAGTCCCTTTAATATTTCATATAATAAGGGCTTGGTAATAATGAACTCCTTTAACTTGACCTTATCTGGGAAGCACTTTATCTGCCTTCCCATTCTAAATGATAGCTTTGCTGGATAGAGTAATCTTGGATGCAGGTCCTTGCCTTTCATTACTTGGAATACTTCTTTCCAGTCCCTTCTTGCCTGGAAGGTCTCTTTCAAGAAATCAGCTGACAGTCTGATGGGAACTCCTTTGTAGGTAACAGTCTCCTTTTCTCTTGCTGCTTTTAAGATTCTCTTCCTACCTTTAATCTTGGGTAATGTAATTATGATATGCCCTGGTGTGTTCCTCCTTGGATCCAACTTCTTTGGAACTCTCTGAGTTTCCTGGACTTCCTGGAAGTCTATTTTCTTTGCCAGATTTCCTTTATTATTTGTTCAAATAGGTTTTCAATTTCTTGCTCTTCCTCTTCTCCTTCTGGCACCCCTGTGATTTGGATGTTGGAATGTTTAAAGATGTCCTGGAGGTTCCTAAGCCTCTCCTCATTTTTTTGAATTCTTGTTTCTTCATTCTGTTCTGATTGAATGTTTATTTCTTCTTCTGGTCCACACCGTTGACATGAGTCCCTGTTTCCTCCTGTCACTATTAGTTCCCTGTACATTTTTCTTTATTTCACTTAGTATAGCCTTCATTTTTCATCTAATGTGTGACCATATTCAACCAATTCTGTGAGCATTCTGATTACCAGTGTTTTGAACCGTACATCTGATAAACTGGCTATCTCTTCATCACTTAGTTGTATTTTTTTCTGGAGCTTTAATCTGTTCTTTCATTTGAGCCTTTTTTGTTTGTTTGTTTGTTTTTGTCTTGGCAGGCCTGTTACGTTGTAAGGGGCAGAGCCTTAGGTGTTCACCAGGGCAGGGCAACCCACATTGCTGCATTGTGACACTGTATGTGGGGGAGGGGTCCAAGAGGGAACAATGCTGCTTGCTCCACTCTCTGCTAGTTTTCAGTCACTTCCCTTGCTACCCGCAATCAAATTGGGCCTTTCTGGTGCTGATTCCCAGGTTGGTGGGTTTGTATATGTTCTAGGACCCTGTGGGTCTCTCCAGTTGAACTCTCCTGTGAGGCTGGTCCCACTGCTGCCTCAACCCCCACAGGTGTTTTGAGTCAGAGGTTTGAGGCTTTATTTCCCCACACTGGAACCCTGGGTTACACTGTCTGTCTTGCTCCCCAGGTTTATCTGCATGTGAATGTGGGACCCCCCAGTCCACAATCCACTGCCTCACTGCCTCAAGTCCTCTTCACCTGGCTGCCCATCTCCACCCCTCCTACCAATCTGGATGAATGTTTCTTCTTTAACTCCTTGGTTGCCAAATTTCCGCACAGTTCAATTTTATGTCAGTTCTTGTTTTTTTTTGTTTGTTTGTTTCTAAATTTGTTGTTGTCCTTTTGGTTTTAGTGTGTCTACCTTTCCTCCATCTTGGCTGGAAGTCCCCCATTTACCCATTTTATAATTGGATTTTAATTTTGGGGGTGTTGAGTTGTAGAAGTTCATTAAACAAGTAATTTTGGATATTGACCCCTTATGAGATGTATCAGTGAATATGCTTTCCCATTCAGTGCTTTGTCTTTTTGTCAATGGTTTCCTTTGCTTTGCAAAAAGTTTTTGGTTTGATGTAGTCCATTTATTTTTTCTTTTGCTTCCCTTGCCTGAGGAGATATATCAGAAAAAATATTGCCACAAGCAATGTTTGAGATTTCACTGCCTATGTTTTCCTCTAGGAATTTTATGGTTTCAGGTCTAACATTTAAATCTTCAATCCACTTTGAATTCATTCCTGTGTGTGTGTAAGATGGTGGTCTAATTCTATTTTTCTTCACATGTATGTCCACCTTTCCCAGCACCATTTATTGGATAAATTATCATTAACTATCTCTGTCAAAAATTAATTGATTATAAAGGTGTGGGTTTATTTCCAGGATATCTATTCTGTCCCATTGATCTATGTGTCTTTTTTTGTGCCAGTACCCATGCTATTTTGATTAGTATGGTTGTAGTATAGTTTGCTATTTTGTAGCATGATCCCTCCAACTTTGTTCTTCTTTCTCAAGATCACTATTGCTATTTGGGATGTTTTGTGGCTCCATAAAATTTTTTTGAAAATATTTGTTCTAGTTCTGTGAAATACATTATTGGTATCTTGACAGGCATTGCACTGTATCTATAGACACTTTGGGTAGTATGGACATTTTAATGATGTTAATTGTTCCTATCCATGAACGTGGTATGTGCTTCCACTTATTTGTGTCTTCTTCAATTTCTTTCTTCAGGGTCTTATAATTTTCCAAGTATAGGTCTTTTACATACTTGGTTAGGTTTATTCCTAGGTGTTTTATTCTTTTTGAAGCAATTGTGAATGGGATTGTTTTCTTTATTTCCCTTTCTGTTAGTTTGTTGTTAGCATGTAAAAATGCAACTGATTTCTGGATATTCATTTTGTATCCTGCTACTCTACTGAATTAATATATGAATCCTAGCAGTTTCTATGTGGAATCTTCAGGGTTCTCTATGTACATTATCATGTCAGTTTCAAATAAAGACAGTGTTACTTCTTCCTTTCCAATTTGGAAACCTTTTATTTCTTCTTCCTGCCTGATTCCTATGGGTAGGACTTCTAGTATATTGACTAAGAGAGGTGAAAGCGGACATCCCTGTCTTGTTCCTGATCTTAAGGGGAACACTTGAAGTTTTTGCCCATTAAGTATGATGCTGGCAGCAGGTTTGTCGTATACGGCCTTTATTATGTTTAGGTATGTTGCCTCTATTCCCACATTGCTGAGAGTTTTCATCATAAATAGGTGCTAGATTTTATCAAATGCTGTCTCTGCATCTATTGATATGATCATGTGGTTTTTATCCTTCATTTTGTTTATGTGGTGAATCACATTTATTGATTTCTGAATTTGTGCCAACCTTGCACTCCTGGAATAAATCCCATGATCATGGTGTATGTATTTGGTATTTATAAAAATGTATTGCTGTATTCAGTTTCCTAATATTTTGTTGAGGATTTTAGCATCTATATTTATCAAGGATATTGGACTATAATTTTCTTTTTTTGTAGTGTCTTTATCTGGTTTTGAAATTAAGATAATGCTGGCCTTCTAAAATGAGTTTGGGAGTCTTCATCCCCTCTTGACTTTTTAGAATACTTTGAGAAGGAGAGGTGTAAGCTTTTCTCACAATGTTTGGTAAAATTCACCTGTGAAGCCATCTACTCCAGGGCTGTTGTTTGTTGGGAGTTTTTTGCTCAGTTTCACTAGATGTAATCAGCCTATTCAGGTTTTCTGATTCTCCCTTATTTAGTTTTGTAAAATTGTATGTTTCTGGGAGTTTATTAATTTCATCCACAGTGTCCAATTTGTTGGCATATAGCTGTTCATAATATTTAACAATCCTTTGTATTTCTTTGGTGTCAGTTGTTATTTCTCCTATTTCATTTGTTATTTTATTTATTTGGGTCTTCTCTCTTTTTTCTTGGTAAGGCTAGTGAGAGGTATGTCAATCATGTTCATTTTTTTTTAAAGAACCAGTACTTGGCTTCATTGATTTTTTTGTATTGGTTTTCTAGACTCTATTCCATTTACTTCTGCTCTCATCTTTATTATGTCCTTCCTTCTACTTACTTTAGGTTTTGATTATTGGCCTTTTTTAAATTCCTTTAAATGTAAAGTTAGATTGTTTATTTGAGCTTTTCTTTTTTTGAGATAGGTCTGTAATGCTATAAATTTCCCTCTTAGGACTGCTTTCCATATGTCCTACAGATTTTGGATTGTTGTGTTCTTTTCATTTTTTTCAAGGTACTTTTTATTTCTTCTTTGATCTTGTTGTTGACCCAATCATTGTTTAATAACATGTTAGTTAGCCTCCATGTCTTCGTGAATTTTTCAGTTTTTTCTTGTGATTGGCTTCTAGTTTCATAGCATGTGTTCAGAGAAGATACTTGATATGATTTCAATTTCTTAAATTTATTGAGACTTTTTTGTGTCTCAATAACATGCAGTCTATCCTAACATGCAGTCTATCCTAGAAAATGTTCCATGTGCACTTGAGAAGAATATATATTCTGCTGCGTTGGTATGAAATATCAATTAAATCCATTTGATCTAGTATTTTGTTTAAGGCTGCAGACTCCTTGTTGATTTTCTGTCTGGGAAATCTATCCACTAAAGTCAATGGGGTGTTAAAATACCCTACTATGACTGTATTTATGTCAGTCTCTCCCTTTATGTCCATCAAGATTTGCTTTACATATTTAGGTGCTCCTATGTTGGATGCAAAAATCTTTAGTGGAGTTATATACTCTTGTTGGATTGTTCCCTTTATCATTATTTAGCATCCTTCTTTGTCTCTTACTATATAGCCTTGGTTTTAAAATCTTTTTGTCTGTATAAGTATTGCTATCCCACTTTTTTTCTTTCCATATTCATGAAATATTTTTTCCATCCCCTTACTTTTAGTCTGTGTATATCTTTCGATCTGAGATGGGACTCTTGGAAGCAGCATATGTATTAGTCTTGTTCTCTTTTTTTAAAAGATTTTATTTATTTTGAGAGAGAGGGAAAAGGAGGGAGAATGAAAGGGAAGGAAACATCAATGTGCAGTTGCCTCTCACACACCCTCTACTGGGGACCTGGCCTGCAACCCATGTGCCTTTACTGGAAATCAAGCTGGCAACCCTTTGGTTTGCTGGCCAGCACTCAATCCACTGAGCCACACCAGCCAGGGCTAGGTCTTGTTTTCTGAACCATTCAGCTATCCTATGTCTTTCGGTTGGAGCATTTCAACAATTTGCATTTAAAGTGATTATTGATGGATATGTTTTTTGCCATTTTATTTTTAACTATTTTCATTTGTTTTTTTCCTCCTCCTTCCTCTTTCCCTCCCTGTCCCCGTCCTCCTCTTTCTCCTCCTCCTCCTTCAAGCAAGCACCTTAACGTTTGTCGCAGTATTGATTTTGTGTTAACAAGCTCCTTTAGTTTTTTTCTTGTCTGGGAAGCTCTTTATCTGCCCTTCAGTTTTAAGTAATAGCCTTGCTGGGTTAAGTAGCCTTTGTTGTTCATCATCTTGAATATTTCATGACAAACCCTACTGGCTTGTAATGTTTCTGTGAGAAATAAGATGACAGTCTAATGGAAGCTCGCTTGTAGGTAACTGCTTTTCACTTCTAGTTTTTAAGATTCTCTCCTTGTTTTTAAGCTTTGCCATTTTAACTACGTGTGTCTTACTGTAGTCCTCTTTAGGTCCATCTGTTTTGGACTCTGTGCTCTTCTTGGACTTGTGTGACTTTTTCCTTCACCATATACCATATTAAGGAAGTTTTCTGTCATTATTTAAGTTCTCAAACACTTGCTTACTCTCTTCTCCCCTGGTATTCCCATGATAAAGATGTTGTTATGTGTCATGTTGTCCCAAAGGTTTCTTAAATTCTCATTAATTTTTTTTTCTGCTCCGCTTTGGTGTTTTTTTCTACTAGTCTTCAAAATTGTTGATTCAATCAATCTTCTGATTCAACTAACTTACTCTTTATTCCTTCCAGTGTATTATTTATTTCAGGTATTGCATTCTTTACTTCTGATTGGTTCGTTTTTAATGATTTCTATGTCTTTTTTCATGCTGTTGAATATCCTTATAGTCATTATGCTAAACTCTATTTCTGATAAGTTGCTTACCTCCATTTCATTTAGTTCTTCTGGAGGTTTCCTTTTCTTTCATTTGGATCCCATTTCTTTGTCTTCCCATTTTGGCTGCCTGTTTCAGATTGTTTCTATATATTAGGTAGATCTGTACAGGCTCTGGTGCATGTCTAATTCAAACACTGCCTGTGAGTGGCCCTGGTCAACCTGTTTGGAGCCATCAGTGATTCCTCAGCAGGTGGTTTAGTCTGCTGGCCCTGTATGTGTGCAGAAAGAGCCGAGCTGTGCACCGAGGCTGGCTTTTGCCCAGTGGGTCTGCAGGGAGGTCAGAAATCCTCCTTGGTCTGCAGACTTTCTGTTAAGCTTTGTCACTGAAATAGCCTCCAGCTGTACTTCTCTGGGCTTAAGCTTCACAGGGTGAGCAAAAGGGATTCATTCCCTCGGGTGAGGCTATTGCTTTCCCTCAGGCTGATGAAGCATGGCAGGGAATATTCTGCCTGAGAAAGATGACCTCTACAGTAAGGGGAATAATTCAGCACTGGGATCCTGGCAGCTGACCCTTCAGTAAATTGTATCTGAGATATACCGCAAACTCTGAAGTCAGTGATGATGTAGATTTTCTTTTGGTGAACTTTGAAATCAGTGTTGTGCTTTTTTTTTTATTTACCATTGAAAATGGCTGTAAAAATACATCAATTCAATAATTCAAGAGATGTCGACGAACTTCAGCAAATGCTACTCTGGTCCGATGATGAGAATGATAGAGTCCAATGTGAAAATGAAAGTGATTAGGAGACAGATTACGTTGAAGTTTGTTCAGAAGATTCAGACGCTGAGCAAGATATTTCTAGTGAAGAAAGTGAAGATGAATTAGATATCAATGAAGAGTAATTTTTTGGAAAGGATTAAGAATCAAAAGGGAGGAAAAATCTAAGAAGAAGACAAATTAGAAAAGAGCCACAAAATATTTTGTGCCAACTTCCTGTTAGTTTGGCCAAATGCAAAATATGCCAACACAGAACTTGAATCTTGGAAATGCTTTATCACAAATAATAGTTTAGATCTGATCTTATTATATACAAATAAATATATTGATTCTATCTTGACCTGGTTTACATGAGAAAGAGATGCTAAACAAATACACAAACCAAATTAAAGGCATTTTTAGGCCTCATATCTAGCTGGTTTCCATTACAGCAACCTGCTAAATTTTCAGGATTTATGGGCTAAAGATGTTAGTGGGATTGAACTTTTTAAAGTTATCTTTAAGGAGATTTATATTTATTCACAATTGTATCAGGTTCGATGACAAACTTACTTGCTTTGATTGCCTGAAAATGCACAAATTAGCGGCTGTGAGAAGACTCCTCTCAGTATTGTGGAAACTTGTAAATTATGTTCCTCTACGGGACAGAAGGTTACAACAGATGAGATGTTACCTGAATTTAGAGGCAAGTGTGGGTTTAGACAATATATTCCATCCAAGCCCAATGAATAGTATAAAAATTTTTGCTATGGTCAACTCAAAAGTATTTCACACAGGAAATCTTGAAATATATGCTGGTAAGCAGCCCAAAGGTCCTTACTTGATTATAAATAAACCAGCAGACGTAATCAAGAGGCTGGTTCATTTACTCATCAGGACGTAATAGTACAGCTGATAACTGGTTCACTGACATAAATCTTATCTCCAAATTGAAAAAGAAGTGACTTTCATATGTAGGTACCATTCATAAGAATAAACCCCAACTACCCCCCAATTTGTGTCTTCTAAAAACAGGCCCCCAAAATACAACTTACTTGGTTGTGGTGCAGACTGCATACTTGTATCTCATATACCCAAAGAAGGAAAAAAAACTAATTATAGTTTCGAGTATGCATTTTGGTGACACCGTAAATTTAGATTCACAAAAGCCTGACATAATAGGACATTACTACCAGATGAAGTCAGGAGTTGACGCTGTGGGCAAAATGATACATGTAATGTGGCCAGGAACACCAGGAGATGGACTATAGTTACATCCTACACAATTCTGAATATTGCAGGAATAAATGCTCTGACTATTCATATGCTGAACAGCAATGTGAAAATAAGGCACAGAATATTTATTAGAAATCTCATAACACAGTTAGCATCAGAACAAATAAAAAGGTGTTCAGAAATCTCTACAAGTGCGCATAATCCTTTACACCCGAAACTTCATCAATTTCAAACACAAATTGAAGGGAATTCTAATGACGATGTATATGCAGTTCCCTTGATAAGCAGAAAAAGAAAAAGATGTGTTAGGTGCTATGAATCCAAAATGAGTTGCTTATCAAAATACTTTTGCAAGTGTTGTGAAAGGTATTTGTGCCTTGAGCACAGCAATATTGTTTGTGATGGCTGTTACAGAGGTTTTGAAGCTGTTGAAGATTCTGATAATTAAAGACACTTTTGGTTGTATTTTTAGCAACATCCATGTTTCTGTTATTTTAAAAGAAAATTTTTTATTCTTTATGTTTTTATGTTTATTCATTTGATAATTTCTAGATTGTAACTGAAGATAAAATGAAAATCATGTATTATATGAACATATTAAATGCAAATTTAGTGTTTTTAAGTTTTTTTGGCATTTCAGCATGTATTAGTAATGAATGTATCTCTCTGATAAACTTGACCTGAGCTGTAATTGACCCCAACCATCATACGGTAAAGCCTGTAGCCAGCCTCACAGTAAGGTCAGTAACTTAAATTCAGGTTCCCATCCTATCTTCACCTTCTTGATTGGTCCATTTTGGCACAAATTCAGACCACTCTGAGAATTAACCCATCCTAATTATTGCATGCTGGTCCAAATATACAGAGTATTTTATATATGAATGACACCATGGTTATAGGTGATCATCCTTTCTTTTCTCATGATCCCAACAACTGAAGGGGCAAGATCCTGCAGGCAATGCCTCAATTATAAGACACTGAAGAGAGAGCAAATATTCCCTAGGAATTAGAGTGTCAGGATTAAATAACCGCAGAAATCCAAATTAATAGGACTTTCAAAAGACTCAGTGGAAGAAGTTAGTGGGGTGGTGAATAGGAGTGAATCTCTCTGATTTAGTTATGAATGGGAGCAGGTTAGAAGGCAGGTGACAAAGTATCATATTATGGGTTTATTGACCAGCTGAAGAGCTAGGATGGTTAAGAGACTTGAAATCATGTCATACATGAACAAGTCATAGAATTGGAGATCCTTATAATGTAGAAGAGAGGAAATAGGAAAAGGGTGATGCTAGCTATCTTCAACAGTTGATAACAACAAAAACCTATCTTTTGAAAGGGGCTGAAGACCTCTTTTACATAGTCTCATAAATCAGAAATAGGATAATACCACCAGTCTGTGAAAGTTAGATGTCTTGGGCTCAAGGTAACAAAAACCTTTTGAACAATAGGGTTATACAACAGTGGATTGTGTAGTACTGTGAGGTAGAAAGTCCTCTATCACTGGAAGTACTTGAGTAAAGGATAAATAACCTTATTTCTAGGGGTCTAACCAAGTCCTTTTTGACAGGTTTTATTTACATGTTCAGGAAAAACTGGCAGACCCAGGAAAAGGCTCACTGACTCGGGATCATTCTCATAGTGGTAATCCCGATCCCTGGCACTGTCTATCAGTGATAATTATCATCTTCCCAGCTGTTACTGAAACTTCCATAGAGTTGAAAGTCATATACAGATCGTGATTAGGAAAAAACTCTCTAAAGAACACATGTTTTTCAAGCCATTGTCCTCACCTAGAATGGCTACTCTGTTCTCTTATGTAAATTCTACTTGGTTCACAAGACCCATTTACTCAGTAAACACAGGGCTGGGCAAAGGCAGGTTTTGTTTAAGTATCCACTTTCATTGGTCATTTTTGAAATTACCTGCATCGTTGCCTAAAAGAAAATCATAAGCAAGGATATGAAATAATAACAATAATAAAAGATAAGTAAGGCAAAAACAATATAATTAATAAATAAATAATACTACAGGAAAAGCTTTGTGTTTTATGAACTCACAACCATAAACCTACTTTTGCCAACTCCTATTATTTGTTGAATACCTGCTTTGTGCCAGATAATATTTTAGGCAATGTATAGATAATGGTAAACAAGACGCACAAGATGAATAGTAAGAAAGATGATAAATGACTGAATTGCAGATAACAAGGGGAAAGTGGTATATGTCGGGGGGAAGAGGTCTATTTCCTCATAGTCAAAAATAGTTACACTGAGGTCACATTTGAGCAGAGAACTGAAAGAAGAGAGTGGAACATGTAGTCTAAAAAGAGCATTCCATGTTCCAGGTGGAGAGTATCTATGGTAGGATCTTGATATCATTGCAGCAAGATCCACTTCCATTCCTCCATTTTCCATCAGAAGCTCTGATCCTCCAGCTTGCAATGACCAAACTCTTACAATAGCACTTGTCCCTGTGAGTCATTTGGAACTGAATGTATGTTGCATTGTAATACTAGTTGTCTCGAGAAGTTGAAATGTCTGCTTTCCACTTAAGAGTGAGCTCTTTCAGGCCAGGGACCGTTTTCTATGCTGCTCGATATACTCAAAGTCCAAAGGAGTACTCTCAAGTAACTAGTATTCAATAAACACTCACAATGCCCATTGTCTGGTATAATGATCTATGCTGCTGTCCTGCCTTCAGGGAGCACATCAACTCTTGACTGAAGGTAGAGTTGATCAAAGAGTAATGAGAGGTTCTGGCTATTTAAAAATATATAACCCATAAACATATGTTGGTTTGGAACTTATTAGGTATACTTTATAATGAACTGATAATGTTGAATGTGTTCATAATTTATTAAAACAATCCACTCTTCATAACTGATATTACAAATAAAGTACTTCACCTTTTGTTGATCAGAAATGGCTTTTGTCTTAGGGCTTTATTACTGAAAGTCTTTCTTACACTAAAAGAATGCAGACTTCATAACTGCAGTTTGTAATTAGTCTTTCCTTTTGTCGTATAATAGTATTTCAAGAGAGAAGTCAAAGGCCCGTGATAACCAGTTTCCTATATCGTTGCAATTTTCCCTGAGGTGAGACAGTACACTGACAGAGATTAGTCACACTGCAGAAGTGTGTTATGGAACATTGGAATCCTAACAGTGGTTGTAAAGTTTCATAGTTTAAGAAAATAATACAACCCTGAAGACATGTTCTAAATGAACACCAATATGATGTTTGAAATTGAAAAGGTGAAACATCTTTACTTTGCCTTGTAAAAATATTGATCAAATACCATCAACCTGAAAGTAAGAATACTATAATTCTGGCTTCATTCTGAGTTAGGAAAATGTCTTCTTGTGTTAAGACTGCTCTAAACTTCTTTTACTTCCACATTTACCCAAGGGAAAAACCTGGTGATTTTCAAGTAGTCAATTCATTTCTTTTAAAGCAATATGGTATTATGAAGAGAAAACACTAATTTTGATGTCAGGATTCTAGACTTGAATCATTGCCCTACTACTCCATAGTTGCATGACCTTGTCTACCAAATGGAGGCACATCTTTCCTACGTACCTTCAAAACTTTCAGTCGCCTAGATCGTTGTCAGTTATTCAACCTTACTAAGGTAGTGTTAAGGACTATTAAAGTTCATGTGGTTCAAACAGATGAATCAAATGTGATGAGAGGGTGATATTTTAGGCAGTAAGTTTACTACTCAAGATTCTGGGACCATGTGAAACTGGAAGTCAGACTGATGGTTATACTCTCTCCTCCCTTCATTTTACTAACAGCAGTTACTGATAAAAACCTTTAAGAACTTTATCAAACAGATTCAATGACTAAAGGAGGTTTGCTATTTTGGAAACAATTATATTCATTTAACGATAATAACTCTGTCAGGCAAACAGCATCTTTCTTTTTACAGAGAAGAATTTGGTTGAGAAAAGTTAAGCAATTTGTTTATGATCACACATCATGCCAGAGATGGCATTCAAAAATTCAAACCTAGATTTGGGTGAGAAAGCCACTTTAGTACCAATGATTTTCAAACTTTAGCAAGCCTTCAAAATACCTGGAATGCTCATTCCAAATGCAGAGTCCCAGATGGCCTTTGGGAAAATGCATTTTTATAAACATACTGTGTAAATGTGATGTGGTCTATTTAAGAACAAGAGCCCATTAGGTCTGAAAATTGTCTCTTTAAGAAAATCAAAGATCATATAGCTTTATAATAAATTAGCATTTACTTGTTATTTTTATCTGACTATAAACTAGAATTTTCTCAGTTACTGTGGTCCTAGAATTCTTACTCAAGAGGCTACGTGATAAAGTATTTCAAGAGCATTTTATAAATGCAGAAGATTCTTATTATATTTCAATCATGTGAAAAATAAGCCTTCCTTCCCTGAATTAACCTTAAGGTATAATTCATCATCCAGACCAGAACACCACTGAGAGTGAAAGGAGCACTATTAATAATAATGTCAAGACGACAGGCATTAACTGGAACCACCCCAGGCAAACTGAGACATATGAGAGAAAAGTCAGTCAAACTTTCCTCCCCCTGTCCTACCATTAATATACCATATCTTTGTACATTCAGTACCATGTTCCTAGTCCAACCAACCTCTAAGTTTACCCCGTTTCATTTTCTTATTTTGAAGTATATTATTCAAAAGGAAAAAAAACCCCTACATTTTAGTGTACACAAAATCAATCCAAAATGGGGATGCAGCCTGAAGTACTGAAAGGTAACACCAGTGAAGGGATTACAAATCCCAGAATGCTACTTTGTAGCTATGACCTAAGACAAATTATTTCCTTTTACTTGAGTCTCAGTTTCATCAGCTGTAAAATAAGGAGGATAATATGGACATCAGAGTTAGGTAACAAACTCATCTGAAGGTGTCCCATAAAAGTTGGAAAATGTTATATACATGGACAATAAATGTGAAGGAAAACATCACAAGACATGTTCTCTAACAGAAGCTGCAGTAACATTACTAGGTGCTGACAGGTGTTTTGATATCAATACTTCCACCTCCCTCATACTCACAGGAGTAACAGGGATGACTGTTTAGTAAAATGAACATTACAGTTGTCTTTGTTTTTTCTTTGTGAGTTATAATTTAATAATAATCTTATTACCTTCAGTGTCTACAGAACTGGCCATGACTTTCAGGAGCACGGTACTACTACATCCTTACTATGTATCAGCTATGGTGTTAGGTCCTCCTGCGCCATCTTTGGAGCCAAGAATAGCAGGTTTAGCACCAAGACAATCTTGCAGCATGAGTTTGTAGAGAAAGTGTGTGACTGAGTGTCAGGACCCTCAAGTATTAGGATTGCCTCAGCCACTACTTAGCTGCACGACCTTGGGCATGATGTACCTGTAAAATGAGGGGATAGACTAGAGGATCATTTAGGGCCCTGCAAGCTCTGACATCCTTGGAATTTTTGCAAGTGTACGTGACTTGTAAACTGCCTACTTCTTAGATATTTTCTTACCCTTTCTCATAACAGAAAAACAAGTTTAAGCACAATTAAACAGAGATAGACTTTAAAATAGAGATTTAAACAGACATACGCAGATAAAATAGGTGTTCAGTTAAGAAAAATTTATTCTTTCCAACAAGAAAGTGAAATTGCAGTTGAAACATAAACTAAGAAACCTTTGTTTTACAAGGTAATTTGCTATTTGACTATGACTTTGAGGTGTTAGACAAGAAAATAATTAAAGGCCCTGTAAGTTCTGAATTTTGCAATTCTGATGCAATCTCGGCATTTTATGTGTCTAGATGACTGCCTTCATTTTTTGATATTTCCTTCACATTTTAGTCTGTTCTTATTACAGAAGAAAATGTTTAGCATACCATTACAGAAACAGCAGGTTTGAATAGAGATTTGAAGTAACTTCAAAATACATTTGCACTGAAATATACAGAAAGAATAGTTGCTGAGTCAGGGAACACATTCACAGTCTCAATTATTCCATTAATTATGGAAAACAAATATGAACCAAGTAACATTTGTCTTACAAGGTAACTGAATTCTTTTAGTTTTTTAACTGGGGACATATAAAACAGTTTCACATTTACACGATACTATTTTCAAAATAGGTTTTTCACTTCTAAGAATGAAAGTTCTCAGTGACAAGCTTTAGATATGCAACTTATCCCAGTGGGTATCAAATTTGTCACAAGAAGCAACTATACAGAACAGTTCCCCACAACCCCCAGCATCAGAAAGTCAAATTAGACAATTAAGGCAGAAAAACAATATCCCTACAAAGTATAAATGCTTAAGGCCCAAAGACCATGTTTACAAATGGACATAAGATCTCAGTTATTCAACTAAGCAAGTAACTTAATTAGCACAAGTAACTCCTTTTCTTACTACTTCCTTATTTCCGATTCTAGGAATAGATATGCAGCACCTACTGGGCAAGACATTGGGAGCACTAGGAAGGATCAGACATGGTCCCAGTGGTATGCTGATAAATGTTGAACAACTGGCTCTTGACAGGAAGAGAAGCACTTACTTACAGCATTTATCAATTTCTATGGGGTAAGATACTTCTACTACGGCAAATTTCAAGCTTCCAATTTGATAACTGGCTCATAAAATTCCTGAAACTTTAACAATCATCTCTCACAAACTATTATAAACCAGTGCAAACACAGTACACCCTCAGGTAGCTCACAGTCTCTTCATGGGTACATTTTAGAGAACATAAAATAATGGGGAAGATAGAGATAAAATTGAAGTATTTATATTTTTGTAAGTAGTTTTAAAAGTTAAAAGAAACACTAAAATCTGTGAAATTTTCTTACTTTTTACTATACCAGTTTTTCTCTTGCTTAAATTTATTTCAGGAGGGTCATCAAGGAACATGTATAAAGGATCTGTGGACAAAGGCAACGGTGATGGGAGGATTAAAGGTGGGAGGTGGGGGTGGGTAGGGCAGGGGAGAGTAATGGGGGAAAATGGAGACAACTCTAATTGCACGACAATAAAAAATTTATTTCAGGAAATTAAAATGTAGTATAATGGGGGAAAGAAAAGAACGAGTGAGGTAAGAAGGAAAAATGACAAGAAAAACATCCTAGGATACATGCTAATGGTTATCATATTTATGCTGGAAGAAAATATCTACCAAGATAAGTACAAATACGATGTAACCTTTAAAATTCTATCATCTTTAAGCCCTTTCAGTGCAGTTCACAGTCCAGAAGACTAGTCCTGTCCTCTTTGGCCGCAGCTTTGATATTAGCTAGCTTCTTTTGCACAATACTGAGTGTACTGCTTCACACCACTCACAATATAAGCTCATAACAAAAGGCGAAACTAATTTGCGGTGGCTGAAAACTTCCCTTGCACAATCACCGCTTGTATCAGATCTTAGGCAAGTGCCGGCTGGAGTGACCAGGAAGTTCATCTGGTAGCAAAACGTGGAGCCTGCAGGTTGGGCACGTTCCCTGCTGCATTAACCAAGGTCTAATGCACTAAGGAGCAAAAAGACTCATGTCAGTCTCTCAGATAGAGCCTAGGCAGATATAGACTAATAGCAGACGCAGCTATTGCTCTGTATGTCAGGACTATCAACCAACACAACTATCAGTAGGTCTT
Source organism: Glossophaga mutica (assembly GCA_039655065.1). NCBI lineage: Eukaryota > Metazoa > Chordata > Mammalia > Chiroptera > Phyllostomidae > Glossophaga > Glossophaga mutica. The sequence goes on from CM077304.1 coordinate 134,825,512, forward strand.
AGCCTTATCTGGTGGATTGCCAAGCCAACTGCTGCCATCATGGCACCTTCTCTATGGTTTGCTGAGTGATGTAGCTGGTAACAGAACACTTTTCAGCGAGTTTATTCTATAGGATCCTTCCCCTAACATCAGTATTCAGGATGGTTAGCAGTGTTTTCTAATAAAAAGGTTGAGGAAAGCTGCTATATTTTTTTCTAGTTTATCATATATCATTAACCCAGAAAACATCAAAACTAAACATAAAAGTCACCAATACCTTGTATCAAGTGCTTATGGCATTGTGCCATTGTGAAGTTAAAATCCCTGATGACAGATGCAGTTTTCAGGCTGCTTTTTCTTTGATGACAGTGGTAGTACTCTTTACTATGAACTATCTGTTAAGTTGTTTGCTTGAAACCTAACTCTACAAAAGGAAATTTTTAGCTGTATGAATAATGGAGAGCCAGGTCAGGTGAAAGAGAATACAAAATAGGCACCACATATAAATCCTATGAAATCTAACGGTAAAAAGTAACCTGGATGAATTACCTATTTTCTATTCAATGGGTAACAGCAAAGAGTAAAACACATTTTGTGAAGCATTTAATTTCCAAATGAGTCAGACTTTTAAAACTTTAAATGGGAAAGTCAGGTGGCCAAATATCTGTCCTGGAGATCTTTTAAAATTAGCCATTCTGTGTAAATCTCTTTATATCAGAGCAGATGCAAAATATAATTCTGTAGCATGTATCACATATCCTTGAAATGATGTTTTACAGACACGACTTGAATAAGCTGGCTATTGTTGACTTCCCGGAAAAGCCTTTTTTGTGTAATGTTATCTTTTCCAGTGTCAAATTATACATGTCTACAACAGGAGACTGGGATCATAAATTGCATATCACTAGCACCTGCACAGCAGCAACACCAGAAGTTGATCTATAAGAATGCCAACGATTGACAAAAGATGTGTCAGCCTCACATTTTTCTAACATCAAAACTCAAGGCTGAGCATCTTCAAAAGCAAAAACCAATGCTTGGACAAACTGCTATGGTAAAACTTATGCATTAAACCAGTAGAAGCCATCATTAGGTGTGGACAAAGGACACTATGCGTTATTTATAGCATGTGAAGGTGAAGTGGCACTGTTGCTAAACTGCCACTGAATTACCGTGTCAATTATATTCTTTCCAGTTCTATTCCAGTGAACTGTCTCCTCTCAATCGTTTAAATCCCATCATTGTCCCCTTCTCCTGTAAGGTGTGTGGAGATCTGGGAAAGTGCAATGCAATTCATAGCTAGGTATGTGAAAACAGGTGTAAATGGTTCTGTGTGGTACAGAAAAGCCCAGCATTCCATTCGATGGAACTCAAGAAACAGCAGCGGATAATGATACATGCAAATGATTTCAAGTAAGACAGTGTGAATCTTGCACACTTGATTTATGGTAAAATATTAAAATGATAAGTTTACCTGAGAGTGGAATTTGTGGGCACAAGGCAAAACCGAGAGGTTTTCTGGAGACAGATTCTCATGACAGATCACACAAGGCTCTTCTTCCTCTTCCTCATCCTCATCGTCCTAGGGAAAATGCACATGAGATGTGTTCAGCTCATTTCTTTCTCCCAAATTTAAATTGATTTCAAAAGTCTCATTCTAACCAAATTGTTGGCTCCTTCCCACATGACAGGCCCTTGTGAACCAAGGGGCCTCCAGGCTGGTTTGGGGGGCTGGACAGCATCGGACTCAGGTGGAGTATGGCTGGGTGAAACACAACTACCATTTGGCACTGATTTTCCTTGACCCTGAAAATAAGAATATTATAATTATTTTTAAAATTGTCCTAAAACAGGAAAAATGAATAGAATAGCACAGAATGTAGGATAGTAAGGATTAGTAAAAGGGTAAGGTCAATCAGATTAATGATAAAACTTGAACCAAAATGTTGGCATTATTATCTATATACTTAGAGCCAAATAAAAGAAAAACAACTGTACATACTCTTTTAATTTAAATAAATGTTTGTGGAAAATTAGCAAAAAATTCCTCTTTTAGAATCATTCAAAGTAACCTAGTGTAAATTTCAGAAGGGTCAGTTTATTCTAGAATGATCAGAGGTATTTCAAAAAGACTTCCCATGCCATTTGTCCAGTTGAAGTTGAATTTTTATTGTTAGTTGATAAATTAATACAATTATTGATTACTTTTCTGAACATGTTATGGAGATAATTATGACAGCTAACTGCTAGAGTCAAGGGCTTGAAGGAGTTCAAGATGAAGACTGGATGAGCACAGCAAGACACAGCACTGAGAAGAGTAGGAGAGATACAGTTCCACTGGTAGAAAAAAACCACATCCCAGCTGTGACACTCCATGTCAGGAGGGATCTCAAAGGGAGAGACCTTTTCCTTGAGGAGTGACGGATTCAAGTTCCACATCGGGTATCCCAGCCTTTAATACATGCACAAGATAGGTGAGACCACAAAACATCTGGCTTTGAAAAACAATGGGGAATATATCCAGGAAAACTACAGAACTGCAGGGAAAAGAAATTTCACTCTTAAAGGGCTCATGCACAGATTCACTTGATCAGGAAACCACAGACAAAACACCAGATGAAAAGCACATAGACTAGTGATTTTCAACCTTTTTCATCTCATGGCACATATAAACTAATTACTAAAATTCTGTAGCACAACCAAAAAATATATTTTTTGCTAATCTGACAAAAATATAGATCTAATTTTGATTAATTCACACCAGAGGCTATTGTTGTGTTGGCTGTTGTAATTTTTTTATTTGACCATCTAAGGGAGAAGAGCTCAGTGCCCCTGACTAGAGAGTCAGGAATTGCATGTTTTAAAAATGCTTGCAGCACAGCAGTGTTCCGTGGCACACTGGTTGACAATCGCTGACACAGACCACAGTTGAAGGGGACACATTTAATATTCCTGGAGAGGCTGCCAAAGAGGAAGGTGACAGCAGGGACTCTCCCCAGGATCTGAAACATATTGGCAGCTATTTTCGTGATCTAGTTCTGCCATGCCGATGCCAGTCCTAACACACCATTTTAAAATTTTCCCTCTAGCCTCCTAATGCCAATGGGCATACTCTGAAGAAAGCCTGCACAGCCCTACACTTCAGCCCTGCTACACGGCCAGCTCCCACCCACACAGTGGGCCAGCATCCATCGAAGCCCACTGAAACGGAAGGGTGTATGCTGCCCAACAGGGGACCCCTGGAGCACCTAGCTCTAGTGGCCAGATGGGATTTCCCTGCTGGACCTGTAGGACATCACCTACACAAGGCTACTTCTTCAAGACTGGGAGACATAGCCGATCTACCTAATACACAGAAACAAACACAGAGAATTAGGTATAATGACAAGACAGAGGAATATGTTCCAAACAAGAGAACAAGATAAAACCTAGAAAAAGAACTAAATGAAATAAAGATAAGCAATGGTCCTAAAGTTGCCCACCAAACGTGAGAGAAAAATGAACACAGTGATTACTTCAATACTGAGATAGAAAATATAAGAAAGTACCAGGCAGAGCTAAAGAATACAATAAACTGCAATGAAAAATACACAAGGAAATCAAAAGGTTAGATGACATAGAAAAACAGATCAGCAATCCGGAAGAGAATAGTGGAAATCACTCAAGCTGAAAAGGAACAACAAAAAGAAAAAGAACTTCAAAACATGCGAATAGTTTAAAGGACTCTTTGGGACAACACCAAGCACACTAACATTTGCAGTACTGGGGTCCCAGAAGGAGATGAGAGAAAGGGACAAAACTGCCCTAACTTGAGGAAGGAAACAGACGTCCAGGTCCAGGAAGCACACAGTCCCAAACAAGATGAACCCAAAGAGGTCCACACCAAGATACATTATAATCACTGCAAATAATTAAAGAGAGAACCTTTTTAAAAAAAAATGTTTATTTATTTTTTTAGAGAGGGGGGAGAGGGAAAGAGAAACACCAATCAGTTGCCTCTTGTGTTGCCCCCAACTGGGGACCTAGCCCTGCAACCCGGGCATGTGCCCTGACTGGAAGTTGAACTGATAACCTTTTGGTTTGTGGAACCACACCCAACCCACTGAGCTGCACCATTCAGGGCGAAAGAGAGAATCTTAATATCAGCAATAGAAAAGCAAGTAGCAACAAACAAGGGAACCCCCATTGGACTATGAGCTGATGTTTAAGCAAAAATTTGTATGCCAGAGGGAGTCACACAATATACCTAAAGTGCTGAAAGAAAAAACCTACTTCCAAGAATATTCTACCTGTCAAGGTATCATTCAGAATTAAAGGAGAGAGAAAGAGTTCCCCAGACAAGCAAAAGCTAAAGAAGTTCATCACCACTAAATCAGCCATACAACAAAAGTTGAAGAGACTTTCTTAGGTGGAAAAAGAAAAGGTGCTAACTAGAAATAAGAAAATATATGAATCAGGGAGATCCAAGATGGCAGTGGAGTAGGGGGAGGTTGCACTTAGCTTCTCCCAAGATCAAATTGGAGTTAAACTAAATTATAGAGCAATCTACCTGAATAATCAACTGAAGACTAGCTGAACAGAAGTCTTATAAGGACATATAGAAGAAGGGTGGAAATGTAAAAACAACTGGACCAGCACCCACATGTGAGTTGCAGTTGAGAAACCAGAGAAATTACCTCAAGTGCAAAGGTTCACCTTGAAGAGCGAGGGGTCTCAACCCCATGCCAGGCTCCCAACCTGGAGCACCAAAGCAGAGAAGTGGAGCCCACGCCACATGTGGCTGTGAAAATCAGTGGGGATTCTGACCACCAGGGACAGACAGGAATCTGCTAGAAACCCAGGCACCCTCTTATAGGGCCAGCACACACTATCTCATTTGTGGGCACTCACCCTAGATCCAGCAGAGGGATGGCAGCTCTGAGATGACAAGAGTCACACAGGGACAGACTGGGTTGTGTGGCTTTGGGAAGAGGGCTAGAGTTACAGCTACTATTGTCCTTGTGCTGAGATACTCTCCCGCACCGCCCACAGACACCATTTTCCTTTGTAAAGCACTCCCCTCCATATGGCATCAATCAGCACCAGGGAGATCTAATGGCCCCACCCTGCCAAGCTGGCATCCTGCTGAGAAATCAGCAATCTGCAAGCAACCTGGGCCTGCTGCAGTCTTTCTTGAAAGGCTCTCAAGGAGGTCCAGACAGTCTCAGTGAGCGTCAGAGGTACCCAAGGGGAGACCTCGTTGTGTGGCTTTGGGGCAAAGCCATTTTTTCCCTCATGTACACTACCCAGGGCCACCATTCCTGTGCTGAGCCCTCCCTCCACAAAGCCAAATCCTGTTTGATCACAGCCTGATGAACTCTGATGACTCCCTGAGACCCTGCCACCCACCACAAAGATCTGCAGACCCCAGGTGGGTAGCAGCTGACCTTGGTTTACACTGAGGCTTTTGCTGAGTGGCTTCAGACCTGGCACTGGTGCTGAGATTGAATCTGTATCAACCTAGTGAACACCACTTGTCCCTACCTGGTGACTCAGAACCTGTCCCATGTAACTCACGTAGTGCCGGAAGTTCTTTCAGTGGCTAAGCCAAGCAAGTAGTAGAAGACAGAGCCAGGTCTCAGGGTGATTTGGGCCTTCTACTAACTTGCCCCAGACTCAGTTCTGGTGAAAGCTGGCCATGGTGCAAAGTTTGGCTGGGCACCATGCATCTAGGACCAGCAAAGGTGGCCACCAACTGTGAATCACCTTGTAGCTCCTAACAGGTAGCTGAGGACTGATCACTGGAAGGTTCTTACATTGACCTGCATTGGAGCTCCTCCCAAGAGTCTCCAGAACCACTATACCCAGTGACTGGCTTCAGACCCCATCAGAGCAAGACCTGATTAGCTCCACAGGCAGCATACCCAAAGGGAGATCTCAGGTGGTACCATACCCTATTGGGGAAAATTCTGCTTCATGAGGTCAGCCCCTACACAGTAGCTCCTATACTTTGGTCAGGGGTCAGTCCTCAGTCAGCCAGGCTTAGGATCAACCCCACCTACAGATAAGCAACAGCGATCAAGACTCAACTACAACAGGACTCACATAACCCACAGAAGGGATATTCTTGGAATATGTAACTCAGGTGATCAGTGACACTGCACAATTGAGCCCCACAGGACACCTACTATACAAGGCCACCCTATCAAGACTGGGAAAAACAATAAATAACCTAATACACAGAAAAAAAATACAGAGAGGCAGCCAAAAAGGGGAGGCAAAGAAACATGTCCCAAATGAAACAAGAGAAATTCCCAGAAAAAGAACTAAATGAAATGGAAGCAAGCAATCTACTAGATAGAGTTCAAAACACTGATTGTAAGGATGCTCAAAAAACTTAGGGAGAACTTCAAAAGCAGTGAAAAAGACATAGAAACCATAAAATAGAACAATTCAGAAAAGAAGAATATATTTTAAATGAGGCATACACTAAAAGTCAATAGCAGATTAGATGAAGCAGAGGATCAAATCAGCAATATAAAATACAAGGTAGCAGAAAATGCCCACTCAGAGCAGCAAAAAGAAAAAAAATATAAATGAGCATTTTTAAGGGACCTCTGAAGAGACATAAAGCATGATGATATCCATACCATAGAAGCATCAGAAGAACAGAGACAACAAGGGATCAAGAACCTATTTGAAGAAATAATGACTGAAAGCTTCCCTAACTGGTGGAAGAAAAAGACAGACAAGTACAGGAAGCACAGAGGGTCCCAAACAAGATGAGCCTAAAGAGGCCCACTCCAAGATACAACATAGTTAAAATGACAGAAGTTAAAGACAAAGAGAGAATCTTAAAAGCAGCAGGAGAAAAAGGTATCTACAAAGGAGCTCCCATAAGACTGGCAGCTGATTTCGCAACAAAAACATTTCAGGCCAGAAGGGACTGGCACAAAATACCCTAAGTGATGAAAAGCAAGGAACTACTCTACCTAGCAAAATTATAATTTAGAATTGAAGGAAAAAAAAGACCTTCCGAGATAAAATGAAAGCTAAAGTAGTTGATCACCACTAAACCAGTATTACAAAAAAATGTTAGAGACTTCTTAAAGAAAAGAAAGTAAAAAAGAGGAGCACAAATATGTAATAAAAAAACATGAATAAATATGTAACTATCAATAATCACTTTAAATGTAAAAGGAGTAAATGCTCCAATCAAAAGGAATAGGGTAGGTAAACGGATAAGAAAACAAGACCTACATATATGCTCTCCCAAAGAGACCCACTTCACACTGGTGAAAGCTCGTGCAGCTCAGTGGATTGAGTGCTGGCCTGCAAACCAAAGCGTTGCCAATTTAATTCCCTGTCAGGGCACAAGCCTGGGTTGCAGGCCAGGTCCCCAACAGGGGGCGCACGAGAGGCAATCACACATTGATGTTTCTCTCCCTTTCTTTCTCCCTCTCCCTTCCTCTCTCTCTAAAAATATCTTTAAAAAAAGAGAGAGACCCACTTCAGATCAAAAGATACACACAGACTGATAGTAAAGAAATGGAAAAAGACATTTCATGCACTCAACAAAGGAACTCCTAAATACATAAAGAAAATCTTAATGGAGATAAAGGAAGAGATCAACAGTAATACAGTCATAGCAGGGGACTTGAAAACCCCACTGATATTAGTGGTTAAATCTTCCATTCACAAAATCAATAAGGAAATAGTAGCCTTAAATGACATGCTAGACCAGATGGGTTTAATTGATATTTTGATGGCATTTTACCCAAAGAAGCAGAGTATACTTCCTTTTCTAGTACACAAGAAGCATTTTTCCAGAATAGACCACATGTTATGCCACAAAACCCACCTCAATAAATTTCAGAAGAATGAAATCATATCGAACGTCTCTGATCACAATGTTATGAAACTTAAGAATCTATTATAACAAAAAACTGAACCACACAAAAACACAGAAGCTAAACAACGTGTTACTAAATAACAAATGGGTTAACAATGAGTTCAAGAAAAGAAATCAAAGGATATTTTGAGGCAAATGAAAATGAAAAGACAATAACACAAAATCTCTGGGAAACAGTGAAAGCAGTCCTAAGAGGGAAATTCATAACAATACAGACCTACCTCAGGAAACAAGAAAAATCTCAAACAAGTTTAAATTACACCTAGGTGAACTAGAAAAAGAACAACACAAAAAGCTCAAAGTGAGTAGAAGGAGTAAATAATAAAAATCAGAATGGAAATGAACATAATAGAATCTTAAAAAAAAAAACAGTACAAAAGATGGATGAAACTAAGAGCTGGTTCTTTAAAAACATAAAAAGCATTGATAAATCTTTAACCAGGATGAAAGCGGTGTGTGGGGGGGGGGGCAGAAAAAGAAGAGGAGAGATGCAATTTAATAAAATAGAAATAAAAAAGAAGTAAAAACTAATCCAAAGGATTGAAGAAAATATTGCAGACAACTATATGTCAATATTTTGGACAATCTGAAAGAAATGGATAAACTCCTAAAATAAACAATTTAGAAGAAAGACTGAGTCAAGAAGAAACAAAATCTGAACAGATTAATTACAACCAATGAAAACAATCCCAAACAAAACTCCTGGACTTGATGGCTTCACAGGTGAATTTTACCAAACACTCAAAGAAGAACTAGCACCTATCCTTCTCAAACTCTTCCAAAAGATTCTAGAGGAGGCAACGTTCCCAAACTCATTTTATGAGGCAAGCAAAAGGAGCTAAAGACACTACAAAGAAAGAAAATTACAGGCCAATATCCAAGATGAACATAGATGCAAAAATCTTCAACAAAATATTAGCAAATCAAATACATCAAAACATTGAAAAGATCATATGCTATGATAAAGTGGCATTTATTCCCGGATGCAAAGTCTGTACAATACATGCAAGTGAATTAACATGATACACCACATTTATAAAATAAAGGGTAAAAATATGATCATGTCACTAGTTACAGAAAAAGTGTTTGACAAAGTCCAGCACCCATTTATCATAAAAATTCTCAGCTAAGTGTGAATACAGGAAACATCTATCAACATAATAAAAGCCACATATGACAAACTCAGAGCTAATATACTCAGCGGAGGAAAAACTAAAAGAAAGCATTACCCTTAAGATCTAGAACCTAGAACAAGACAGGGATATCCACTTTCACCACTCTTACTCAGCATATCTCAGACACAACAATCTGACAAGAAGAAGAAATTTAAAAAAATCCAAATGGAAAAAGAAGTAAAACTGTCTTATTTGCATGTGACATTGTACTGTATATAAAGGACCCTAAGCCTTCCACGAAAAAAAAGACTGGAAATGATAAACGAATTCAGTAAAGTAGCAGGCCACAAAATAAATATTCAGAAATTGGTTTTATTTTGATACACCAATAATGAACCATCAGAAGAGGAAATTAAGAAAACAATCCATTTACAATTGCATGAAAAAATAAATATCTAGGACTAAATTTAACCAAGGAGGTAAAAGATCTGTACTTAGAAAATTATAAGACACTGAACAGAGAAACTGAAGAAGATACAAATAAGTGAAAGTATATACCATGATCATGGACAGAAAGAATTAACATCATCACAATGCCCATACCACCCAAAGCAATCTATATATTCAATGCAATTCCTTTCAAAACAGCCATGGCATATTTCACAGAAGTAGAATAAATATTCCAAAAATTTACAAGGAACCACTAAAGACCTTGAATAGCCACAGGAACCTTGAGAAAGAACAAAGTTGGCATTATCACCCCACCTAATATCAAGCTGTATTACAATGCTATAGTAATCGAAAGAGCATGGTACTGGCATAAAAACACACACATATATATCAATGGAACAGAATAAGAGATAAATCCACATCAATATGTTCAATTAATATATGAAAAAAGAGGCAAGAAAATACAGAGTTAAAGACAGTGTATTCAAGAAATGGTGTTGGGAAAACTGAGCATGCAAAAAAAATGAGACTAGATAACTTTCGTATACCATATACAAGAAAAAACTCAAAACACAGTAAGACTCAAATGTAACACTTGAAACCATGAAACTCCTAGAAGTGAACAAAGGCAGTAAAATCTCTGAAATTTCTCTTAACAGTATTTTTTTCTGACATATCTCCTCAGGAAATGAAATCAAAAGAAAAAAATAAACAAGTGGAATAAATAAAACTAAAAAGTTTTTCCACAGTGAAGGAAACCATAAACAAAATGAAAAGACAACCCACTGAATGGAAAAATACACTCACCCATGATACATCAGATAAGGAATTAACATCTAAAATTCATAAAGAAATCATATTACTCAACACCAAAAAAATAAATAATTCAATTAAAGATGCACAAAAGAGCTGGACACTCCTCCACAGAGGATACACAGGTGGCTAATATACATATGCAAAGATGCTCAATATCATGAATCATCAGAGAAATGGAAATTAAATGCAAATTAAAACCACAGTGAGGTATCATCTTACACCTGTCAAAATGGCTATCATCAATAAATCAACAAACAAGTGTTGATGAGGATGTGGAGAAAAGGGAACCCTCATGCACTGTTGGTGGGGATGCAGATTGGTGCACCTACTATGGAAAACAGTATGGAAGTTCCTGAAAAAATAAAAAATGGATCTGCCTTATGGCCCAGCAATTCTACTTCTGTGCATTATCCCAAGAAACTCAAAACACTAATTTTAAAGAATATATACACCCCTATGTTCTCTGCAGCACTTACAATAGTCAAGCTATGGAAGCAACCCAAGTGTCCATAAATGGACAAGTGTATAAAAAAGCTGTGGTACATATATACAATGGAATATAACTCAGCCATAAAGAAGAATGCAGTTTTACTATTTGTGACAACATGGATGGACCTAGAGCGTATTATGCTAAGTGGCATAAGTCAGACAGAGAAATACAAATACCATGTGATTTCACCTATACGTGGAATCTGAAGAGCAAAACAAACAAACAAAGCAGATACAGACTCATAGATATAGAAATCAGACTGGTGGTTGCCAGAGGGAAGGGGGTGGGGGAGCTGGGTGAAAAAAGTGAAAGGGAATAAGAAGTACAAATTGGCGGTCACAAAATAGTCATGGGGATGTAAAGTACAGCATAAGGAATAGAGTCAATAACATTGCAATAACTACGTATGGTGCCAGGTGGGGATCATTTTGTAAAATACAGGATTGTATAACCAGTATGCTGTACACTTGAAACTAATACAAAATAATATTGAATAGAAACTGTAATTAAAATAAAAATAGACGAATGAAAATATCTCACTGGTGAAAGGAAATAAACAGTAAAGGTAGTGGATTAACCACAAATGAGTAGGGACCCCCCCAAAAACTGTAATTGGTACAAAATTGTGTATTTATTCTTACATGTTTAAATTTCAGTCACCTTCAAAATACTCTCCATCTGATGTAATACACCTATTGAGACATTTTTTTTCCATTGCTCGAAACAGTTTTGAACTCATTGATTTTGATGCCTTTTAATGCTTCTGCCATTTTTCATTTCATCTCTTCTACATGAACAAAATGTTTCCCTTTGAGGACTTTTTTCATATGGGAAAACAAAAAGGAAAGTCACTCGGGGCAATATCAGGTGAAAGGAGGATGGGGCATGAGGGTCATGCCATTTTTGGTCAAAAACTGCTCGACATTCAGTGTGGTATGGGCTGGTAAATCACCCATCATGAAGTGGACAAACACCTTGAAAGAGTCTTCAAAAAAAATCACTGAAGCCAAATGCAGCCTGTCCAACAATGACAGCCAGTACACTGATAGAGATAGGCTCCTAGGACACCTAGCTAGCCAGAGAAGCCTGTACTACATAAAAGGGGCCCACCCTGCAGAAGATAATTCTGTTTTCTGGGGGTCCCGCCTCATATAAAGCTAGTATAAAGATTAAATAATAAAAAGTAGTAAAATCATCTATACCTACAAGAATTAGTTAAGAGATACACAAAATAAAAATGTGTCAACTATGACAGCCAATACATAAAGTATGTGTTCAGGGGTAGAAATGCAGTGCTTTTAAAATACCTTCAAACGTAAGTGGCCATCAACTTAAAACAGATTTCCATATACAGAGATTGTTATATATGAACCTCATGATAACCATACACCAAAAACCTATGATACACAAAAGTTAAGAAAAAGGAATCCATACATAACACTAAAAAAATTTATCAAATCACAGGGGAAGAAAGCAAGAGAAGGAACAGTGAAGAACTACAAAATAACCAGAAAACAGTTAACAAAATGGCAATAAATACATGCTTATCAGTAATTACTTTATATTTAGGTAGACAAAATGTTCCAACTAAAGACAAAGAATTGCTAAATGAATAAAACATCAAGAGCTATATATATGCTACCTGCAAGAGACTAACCTCACACCTAAGACACACAGACTGTAAGTGAAGACACTAAAAATACATGAGTATATTCTTGCAAATGAAAATTTACAAAAGCTGGGGTAGCAATACTTGTATCTGACAAGACAGACTTTAAAAGAAAGGTAAAAGTACTGTGGGAAATTTAAACAATGGAATACTCCTTGGCCATAAAAAAATTTTACCTTTTGCAACGGCATGGATGGACCTGGAGATAATTATGCTAAGTGTAATAAGCCAGTCAGAGAAAGATAAATACCATATGATTTCACTCATATGTGGAATATAACAAACAAACTGAACTAGCAAGAAAAACAGACACAAACTCATAGATAGAGAGCAGATGACAGCTATTGGTGGGGGAGGTAAGGGGGTGGAGGAATCAAGCAATATGGAAAAAGGACTCATGGACAATGAACAACAATATGGTGATTGTTGGAGGGGTTAAATGGTAATGGAAGAAGTACAATAAAAAGTTTTAAAAATAAAGCAATTAAAAGGCCTTAAAAAAAAAACTGCTAAAAACAGATTGTTACAAGAAACAAAGAATTGCATTTATCTTAAATTATTTTAATAAAACTGAAATTATATCAAACATCTTTTCTGACTACAATGGCATGAAACTAGAACTCAATTACAAGAAATATGGAAAAAACATAAACATGCAGAAGCCAAACAACATGCTACTAAACAACCAATAGGTCAGTGAATAAATCAAAGGGAAATTAAAAAAAACACATTGAGACAAATGAAAATGGAAACATAATGATTCAAAAATCTATGGACTGCAACAAAATGAGTTCAAAGAGAGGGAGTTATAGCAATACAGGCCTGCCACAAGGAAGAAGAAAAACAAATCTCAAACAGTCTAACCTCACATCTAAAGAAACTAGAAAAAGAACAACAATCATAACCCAAACTTAATAGAAAGAAGGAATAATAAAAATCAGAGTGGAAATAAATAGACACTGAAAAACAACAGCAAAAATTAATGAAACTAACAAGTGGTCCTTTGAAAAGATAAACAAAATTAATAAATCTTTAATCAGACTCCTTTAGAAAAAAGAAAGGGTCCAAATAAATAAAAGTAGAAATTAAAGAGAAGATACAACTAACATACAGAAAAAGGATCATAAGATATTACTACAAACATTACATGCCATCAAACTGAATGACCTGGAAGGAAAGGGTAACTTCTAAAAAAATACAATCTTCCAAATCTGAATCAGAAGGAAATAAAAAATCTGAACAGAATGGTTCCTACTAATGAGTAAGTAACCAAAAACAAACAAACAAACACCCCCAACTCCCAACAAACAAAAGTCCAGGACCAGACAATTTCATAGGTGAAGTCTACCAAATATTTAAAGATAAGTTAATATCTATCATTCTCAAACTATTACAAAATATTGAAGAGAAAGGAACACTTCCAAACTTGTTTGATGAGGCCAATGTTAACAAGGCAAAGACGCTAACAAAAAATCCATAGGCCAATATACCTGATGAATATAGATGGAAAAATCCTCAAAAAAATGTACTGAACCACATTCAATAATACATTAAAAGGAATATACATCATGATCAAATGGAATATTCCAGGGATGCAAGGATGGCTTAATATTCAGAAATCAATTAACATGACACACCACACTAACAAAAACCAAAGGTAAATATGATATGCTCATTTCAAGAGATGCAAAAAAGGCACCTGACAAAATTCAATATCCATTTATGATAAATACTCTCAATAAAGTATATACAGAGTGAATATGCCCTCAACATGATAAAGGCCATATATGACAAACATATAGCTAACACCATACTCAACGGTGAAAAGCTAAAAGCTTTTCCACTAAGATCAGGGACAAGAAAAGCATGCCCACTCTTCCTGCTTTTATTTGACATATAAGTGGAACTCCTAGCCACAGAAATCAGACAAGAAAAAGAAATAAAAGACATCCGCTTTGTAAAGGAAAAAGTTAAGCTCACTGTTTTTTAGGTAACATATAATATAGATAGAAATGCTAAATACTCCACCACAAACTATTAGAACTAATAAATAAATTCAGTAATATCACAGGACACAAAATTAATATACAGAAATTTGTTGCCTTCTTATACACTAATAACAAACTATCAAAAAGAGAAATTATTAAAACAATTCCATATACAACTGCATCATAGGGATAAAATACCTAGAAATGAATTTAACCAATGAGGGAAATAACTGTACTCTGAAAACTGTAAGACACTGATGAAATTGAAAATGATACAAATAAATGGAAAGATATATCATGTTCATGGATTAGGAAAATTAATATTATTACAGTGTCTATACTGACCAAAGCAATCTACAGGATCAATGCAATCCCTATCAAAATACCAATGGGATTTTTCATAGAACTAGACAAATAATCCAAAAATTTGTATTCAGCAGCAAAGACCCCAAACAGCCAAAGCAATCTTGAGAAATAACAACAAAACTGAAAATATCACACACCCTGGTTTCAAACTATACTACAAACCTACAGTAATCAAAACAGTATGGTACTGGCAAAAAACACAAACATAGACAAATGGACAAGAAGAAAAAGTGCCCAGAAATAAACCCATACTTATGGGACAAAGAAGGCAAGAACATACAATGGGGAAAACACAATCTGTTCAATAAATGGTGTTTGAAGAACTGGACAGATACATGTAAAAGAATGAAACAGAACCACTTTCTTACACCATATACAAAAATAAACCCAAAATGGATAAAAGACTTAAATGTAAAACTTGAAGTTGTAAAACTTCAAGGGAGAAAACAGGCAGTAAACACTTTGACATCATTCTTAACATTATTTTTATGGATGTGTCTCTTCAGAAAATGACAACAAAAGAAAAAATAGATGGGACTGAATCAGACTAAAAACTTTTGCACAGTGAAGGAAACCATCAAAAAAAAAAAAGATAACCTACTGAATGGCAGAGGATATTTGCAAGTGGTATATCTGATAGGGGGTTAATATCCAAAATATAAAAAGAACCGATATAACTTAATATCAAAAAAATCAAATTAAAAATAGGCAGAGGACCTAAATAGACATTTTTCAAAAAAAGATATATATAGGAAGACACTCAACATCACTAGTTATCAGGGAAATGCAAATCAAAACCACAATGAGATATCACCTCATACCTGTCAAATAGTTTATCAAAAAGACAACAAATTAGTGTCAGCAAGGATGTGGAGAAAAGGGAACTCTCCTGCACTATTGGTGTAAATTTCTTTAAAGAATTAAAAACAATAAGAACTAACATCTGATCCAGCAATTCTACTTCTGGATATTTATTGGAAGAAAACAAAAACACTAATTTGAAAAAATATAATGACCCCTATGTTCATTGCAGTGCTATTTATAATAGCCAAGATATGGAAGCAACCTAAGTGTCCATGGACAGATAAATGGATAAAGAAGATGTGGTGTGTCTGTCTGTCTGTCTGTCTGTCTATCTATCTATATGTAGATAGACACACACACACACGCAAAAACTCACCCACACAATGGAATATTAGTCATAAAAAAGAATGAGATCTTGCTATTTGAGACAACATGGATGTTATACTAAGTGAAACAAGTCAGATAGGTAAAGACAAATATTGTATTATTTCACTTATATCTAGTATCTAAAGTGCAATATAAATGAACAAATAAAACAAATAGATTCAGACAAAACTGAACTTTGTACAAAGAACAAAACTGATGGTTGCTGGAGAAAGTAGGAGGAAATGAACGAAAGAGTTGAGGAGGATTATAGGTAAAAATTTCCAGTTATAAATAAGATATGGGGATGTAATATAAAGCATAGAAAACATAGTCAATAATATTGCAATAATTTTATATGGTAACATCTGGTTACTAGGCTTTACATGGTGATCATTTTGCAAAGTACTTAAATGTTGTACACCTGTTAACTAATATAATATTGTAAGTCAACTATATTTCATAAAAAATAAAAATAAAAGATCTTTAGTTTCAAATGTAGAGCAGAAGTAAAAACAACTTTGAATTCAAGACTACTTTAATGTTTTTACCTATATACTAAAGTCACCTTAAACTACTTGACGGTAAAGTACCTCCCCCCAAGAAATCTTTATGACACTCTAAGAGAGTTATTAAATAGAAATGTGTTTCTCCTGATGAGTACTAATGGGAGGGGCAGCAGAGATGCATTATAAAGGGGCATGAGGAAAGTATTGTGGGTAATAGATATGTTCATTACCTTGATTGAAGTAATGACTTCATAGGTGTATACATATGTTAAAATGTATCATATGGTATACTTTAAGTATGTATAGTTTGTCATGTTTGAATTATGCCTCAATAACAATATAAATGTATATATACAATGTATATATATTTAAAAAACCAGCTAACTACCATAGATAAGAAAGATATAGTTTCCTCACTCCTTTTTTTTTTTTTTTTACCTGAGATCCCCTGGGGTCAATAAATTGAGAAATCTTGTAAACAATTTCATCAAATGTCAGTCCAGAAAAGGACTTCCCATGAGCATCCTTCAATTTTCGTAAGAAATCTGTAAGCTCCTTTCTGGAAAAGATAAAGGAAAGAGCAGTGGTGATTTTCCCTACTGTCTTGAGGGTGTGCTCCCCACATAAGGTATAAAGTCCTATTGTGTGATTAATATGTATCATATTGACACGGCCCTTTGGATCTTTGATCTGAAACAGTGATCATAGGTCCATCTGCATTTATCTTAAATCAAAATGAAAAGTCCTAATGTTTTATTAATGATACTAAATGTGTACATGAGTGATAGAATTTCACATTTCTTTTCAAAAAGATATTTTAACTGTTTTTGAAAACTCAGTGTGTGAAATTTGTTTGTTACCTACTTGTGTATGTACTGGGCTTTTTATAACACATCTCTCAGTGCTCTCTGACTAAGACTAAATATTCCTTTTTAACTATATTATTATAGGCCTTTCTCTCCTCTATCACTCTTAACATTTTTACTTTTGTAAAACTCAGACACAGAAAATAAATATTAAATAGAACAGAAAAGCAAAGATTAAAAGACATACTGATTTTTTAAAAAACCTAGGAATATTTTAATTGATAGGTTTTTTTTTTAATTCTCATGGTCCATTAACCCAAAGCCTACACATACATTTTTGGTACAATAACAATTGTATTACAGTTCTATTTTCATTATCTATTCCTTATAATATTTATCTATCTATCCTGTAATTCATATTTATCTCTCTATTCATAATCCATCCTGTAGCATAACAGTATGTACATTAAATAAAAGTATTAGTCTTCAAATAAAAGTACAGGTGAAAACTAGAATTATTTCCTTGGATACAAGGGTAAAGATAAAAGAAACTTCATTTCTGGAGGAGGAGAATTAAGTATCTTTCCACTAAAGTCAGAACTGTGAAAAGAACAGTAAAAGTATGATTTCTTACATTCAGCTGTGTTACCTAATAAAGAAACTATAAGGGCTCTCAATAAAACAAGAAAATAGGAAAGTATTACCTGATGATGCTTGGCTGTCTATGGCATACTGTCAACTTGAAATTCACTTTGGAAACAGGCTATTAATTATTGCAGCTGGTAGCATCAAAATTGGATAAGTTTACAATAAGTTGTACTTTCAGTAGATGAGCAAAACTAAATTTAAGAATGTGTTCTCTCATGACTTAACACTAATAACTTCAGTGAAGAAGTTTAGCATTTATATTGAACACAATCCCTCCTTGATACATTTCATTTGCCTTACAAAGGCCATGGTAAGGAAATATCTGTACTTGTATGTGGGTGTTATGTTTCTCTGAAATATTTCATTGCTTTAATTATGGCTACGGACTATAGAGTATAATCTGTTCTTACTGCTAAGTATAGACTAAGGTACCTGGTCTGTTGTGGAAAGGCAGTTTTCAGTCTGTCTGTAATCTTCTCCCAATCCATCATCAGGGGATCACTTCCTAGACCTGTGCTGGGAGGCACAGCCTCTCCCAGCGGCGCCGGCACAGTCCAGGCTATGCCAGTCATCTGTAAGGAACAGAGAGTTCTAACCCAGCAGCTTCAATTACTAGCAAGTAACATTCCATGCCAACATGATATTTGCATATCTCAAAAAATGCATAGAATAAAGAAGAGGGATATTAACATACATCTTCCCTTTTTAGTTTTTTCTGAACCAGCACAACAATATTTCTAATTGTTCATATTATGCTTATTTTAAAAATGGGACATACGAGTCTCAGTTAATTGCAATTAATTGTACATAAATACATAAGGGTGTTTATTTTTGTATGTACAGAAAAAGGTCTAAAGGTTATAAAGCAATCTGTAAGTAGTGGTTATTTCCTAAAATTCAACTGCAGGGTAATTTTGCTTTCTGCTTTGTGTATTTCTTTATTTTGTATTTTGTATATATTTGTGTACTTCTGTATTATTTCTTTTTTATGATTAGCATATACTACTTTTATAATTAGACAAATAATAGAGTTGAATTTAAAAAAAATAATAAAGATATGAATACTACCAGAATGCCTGTCCAATGTCTCACGAATGTTACAAAGGTGGTGAGGAACTTATAGTGACACCTCTGAGCCACGAAAACAGCAAAGTTTTCCCCATATTTTATGGTAGTTGCTTATTAGAACCATTAAGATTCTAGTTGATTAATATCAATAAGTGAATACTTTCAGAGTGCAAATCTGATTACTGTGACAATTATAAACATGGTATCTTTTACCTAAGACTTTACGTTATTTTCTTTTTTTTTTTTAAAAGATTTTTATTTATTTATCTTTAGAGGGGAAGGGTAGGAGAGGGGGAGAGGGAGAGAAATATCAATGTACGGTTGCCTCTCGTGTGTCCCATGCTGGGAACTGGCGCCTGCAACCCAGGCATGTGCCCTGACTGGGAACCGAACCGCGATCCTTTGGTTCGCAGGCCCGTGCTCAATCCATTGAGCTACACCAGCCAGGGCTTTTTTTTTTTTTTTTTTTAAAGATTTTTATTTATTTATCTGACGTTATTTTCATATATAAGGTTATTACTCATGAAAACTAGCAACTACTAACAGCCATTTGAATAACTCACACAAAGCCTAGTAAGTCACAGAAGAAATTTGGGTTTACCTCAGCATCAAGTTTTTCCCCTGTAATCAGAAAGTAATCTTATTAGAAGTTTGAGGTACTTTAATGTTTTCTCAATAAAATTTTATCACAGTTCCTCACAGAATGGTGCGGGAGTGAATTACATGAGCAACACTGTGAAATCATGGTAATAGAAAAATGTGGTACCTAGTTAATATTATATATTTGTGTGCAGAGAGGCAGCCACTACAAAAATAACCAGAGTTCCTCAGAAAATACATTTCAAAGGGAGACTGTGAGCAATATATATGTACAAAAAAAAAAAAAAAAAAAACCAAAACAACTGACTAGAATGTGCTTGCAGGAAAGTCAAAATAGGAAAAACATTTTTTAAAGATTTTATTTACTTATTTTTAGAGAGGGGGAAGGGAAAGAGCAGGAGAGAAACATCAATGTGTGGTTGCCTATCACGTGGCCCCCACTGGGGACCTGGCTTGCAACCCAGGCAGCTGTCCTGACTGGAAATCCAATGGACAGCCCTTTGGTTCGCAGGCTGGCCCTCAACTACGGAGCCATACCAGCCAGGGCGGAAAATTTTTCGTTAATTATATTTAACATAATCTTCTGGGAAAATATTTTTCTTTTAATAAAGAAGTTTACCTTAACTAAGATTACAACTAATAATTCTATTCATTTTACATTTCTCTATTGCTTCTTCAGGTTTGGATGTGGCTTATCTAGCAATTTGTAGCTAGGAAGATTTATAATACAGTCCAAGGTGATACTATTTATATTGTCTGTTTATTGATAAATACTGTCCTATTGAACATACATATATGTGTGTGTTTAAACACAGTTTGTCTTTAGTTTTATAGCATAATTTAATTCATCATGACTTGATTTCTTTGCTTTTTAAGAATATATTCCATTGATTGTGCTCTTACAGTTGTCCCATTTTTTTTCTCCCCTTTATTCCCCTCCACCCTGTACCCTGCCTCCCACCAGCATTCCCCGCCTTAGGTCATGCCCATGGGTCATACATATAATTTCTTTGGCTTCTCCATTTCCCATACTATTCTTAACCTTCCCTATTTCATACTTACACGTATGCTTCTTGTTCCCTGTACCTTTTCCTCCTTTCTCCCTGCTCTCCCTTCCCACTGATAACCCTCCCTGTGATCTCCATTTCTGTGATTCTGTTCTTGTTCTAGTTTGCTTAGTTCATTTTTTTTAAGGTTCAATTTTGATAGCTGTGAGTTGTTGTCATTTTACTGTTCATAGTTTTTATCTTCTTCTATTTCTTAGATGGGCTTGGTGATGATGAACTCCTTGAACTTGACCTTATCTGGGAAGCACTTTATCTGTCCTTCCATTCTAAATGATAGCTTTGCTGGATAGAGTAATTTTGGATGTAGGTCCTTGCCTTTCATGACTTCAAATACTTCTTTCCAGCCCTTTCTTGCCTGCAAAGATTCTTTTGAGAAATCAGCTGACAGTCTGAAAGGAACTCCTTTGTAGGTTACTGTCCCCTTATCTCTTGCTGCTTTTAATATTCTTTGCTTATCTTTAATCTTGGGTAATGTAATGATGATGTGCCTTGGTGTGTGCTTTCCTTCGGTCCAACTTCTTGGGGACTCTCTGAGCTTCCTGGACTTCCTGGAAGTCTATTTTCTTTGCTAAATTGGGGAAGTTCTCCTTCATTATTTTTTCAAATAAGTTTTCCATTCCTTGATCTCTTCTCCTTCTGGCACCCCTGTGATTCGGATGTTGGAATATTTAAAGTTGTTCCTGAGGTTCCTAAATCTCTCCTCATTTTTTTGAATTCTTGTTTCTTCATACTGTTCTGGTTGAATGTTTATTTCTTCCTTTTGCTCCAAACCATTGATTTGAGTCCCAGTTTCCTTACCTTCACTGTTGGTTCCCTGCACATTTTCCCTTATTTCATTTCGCATAGCCTTTACTTTCTACAATATTTTGCAACCATACTGAACCATTTCTGTGAGCATCCTGATTACCAGTATTTTGAACTCTACATCTGACAGGTTGGCTACCTCTTCATTGCTTAGTTGAATTTTTTTCTGCAGCTTTGATCTGTTCTTTCATTTTGGCCATATTTCTTTGTCTCAGCACAACTGTTATGTAGTAAGGAGCAGAGCCTTAGGTATTTGCCAAGGCGGGGCAACACACTTCTCTGAGTTGTGGTGCTATCTGTGCGGGAGGGGTCCGAGAGGGAACAGTGCCACTTGCTAAGCTCTTGGCAGCTTTCAGTCACTTCCTTCTCTACCTACAAGCAAATTGGGCCTTTCTGGTGCTGATTCCTGGGGGTGGGTTTCTGTACATTGTAGGACCCTGTGGGTCTCTCCAATGAACTCTTCTGTGAGGCTGGCAGTTTCTCCTGCTGCCTCAACCCCTTAGGTTTTTTCAGTCATGAGGATTTCTCTTCCCACGCTGGAATGCTGAGTTTTGCAGTCTATCTCGCTCTCTAGTTGTTCTTCCTGGTTTATCTGTACACAAATGTGGAACCACCTGCTTTGGTCCACCAGCTCCCGCCTTGCTGTGAGGCCTCTCCACCCCGGCTGCCTGTCTCTGTTCCTCCTACCAGTCTGGATGAATGTGTCTTTTTTAACTCCTTGGTTGTTGGACTTCCATACAGTTCAGTCTTCTGGAAGTTCCGGTTATTTTTTGTTTTTAATTTTGTCATTGTACTTATTTTGGTCATGCAGGGATGCAAAATGTCCTCCATCCTGGCCACTGGATGCTACACCTCCATCTTGGCCACTGACTTCTTTACTTTTTAACCTACCCAACAATCATGCTAAATATAAATTATCTATTAAAATATCAATCTACCTGTCATTGTTCCTTGTTGTAGAAGCAAAGTGTAACTGTAAGGATTCTCTACTATAAAAATGTATTTATCTTTGTATCCAAACACTGAGCTAATATTAGTTAATGTAATAATTAAATAATACATGTAATGTCTTTAACGTAATGCTTCACATGAAACTATTTATTCAATTATCATTCAGTTACCATCATTACCACTACCACCACCGTCATTGTCATTTATCAAATAAATGAACAAAGAGAAGATGGACATCCATTCTGGAAGTCCACTGAGTGATAAATAACCAGTTAATATCTATTCCATCAAGAACAGCTAGGTACCAGGGCGGGTCTTGGTTGGCCAAGTGCAGAGATGACTCCAGGACAAATGGCAGGCATTTGAGGAACAGTGAGCACAGGTCTAAAGAAAGATTCTTTCACAAGGGGTCTTCCCAAGAACTGCTGCATCTAAAATAGAAAGAGTAAAAAATAAAAAGAAAACCCCACACACATCTATTCATATGGACAATGATCTAAACTCATAAAGCAATGTTTGGGGAAAACAATGATTTAAAATCTAGTTACAAAGCACAAGAGAAACAATGTTGTCATAAAATTGGTTAAATATATGAATATTCAAATAGCAAAGGACAGTGACATATACTAAAGAACACTGAGACAGAGAAGAAAAGAGGGTTCTAGTCCCGCTTTTTTTCCATCTAGCTGGGTAACCTTGGATGCCAAGTTACTAATCTATAAAATAAGAGATTTGGGTTAAGTGATCTTTAAGGTTCCCTCCCAAATGGATACTATAGAACTATGCAAAGGAGATCCTCAGTGAGTACCATCATTGTTGATGAGCAATCAACAATGAGTTGATTGAGCAAACAACAATGAGTGTTGCTGACACTCAAATTCCACTAAAAAACCAAAGTTGTCTATAGATAATATTATGTTTGCTATTATGTAATGGAGGGATCTTTTACCATTTGATAGAATTCTGACTTTATGTTTAGCTTCAAGGACAGTAGAAAGCTAAAGCCAGGTGCGCCTGGGGCCTAAACCCTCTGGCAGTGATGCGTAAACATGCTCGTGATTTTTACCACACTTCCCAAATCACTTCCCACGGGGTTGTGGAAAGAAAGCCCTTCTTAGCATCTGCCAATGGGATGAATATTTTATTGGCTGGACTAAAGAAGAGACAGATTTATTGAACATCTACCATGTGTCAGTTCTAGCACAGGCATAAAGTAGGAGTTCAACCATTTATTGAATTAAAATATTGAGTATCAGTATTGGTATTTAGGATCATTACTTAATGATCCTAAAGTACCTGTAAAGTACTCTTACCCAAAACTCTGAACCTGATTCTAACCAACACTCTGGATCTAATGGTAAGTTTACAGGAAAGAGTAGAACATGTAGAATGATATTAGAAGGATAAAATTAGTTAAACCAATAATGTGAGAAATTGAACAGGATAAGTGACCGAATTTCTTAACAAATAAATGACATGAATAGAGGAGAGGGGGTTGGGTAGCTGTTACAGTTTTAAAGCAGAACAATCAGCGAAATGCAAAGTATAAACCAGACTTAGATTGTTTTTTAGAAATGAGGGTTTTTTTTTTTTTTTCAATCCTCACCTGAGGATATGTCCATTGATATCAGAAGAGAGAGAGAGAGAGAGAGAGAGAAAGAAACATGGATCAGTTTTCTCCTGCACAGACCCCAGTAGGGGACTTAACATGCAGCCTAGGTGTGTGCCTTGGCCAAGTGAGCCACTTGGGCAGGGCAATGATTATATCCAACAATATGAGCTCTCACTTTTTAGGAATACATGCTAAAGTATATGCAGATGATATTATATGATATATAAGGTTTACTTTAAAATATTCCAGTAGGGAGGAAGAAATGACATGAAACAAGACTAACAAAATGTTAATAAAGTTGAAGCTGGTTCTTGGGTTCACAGAGGTTCATTATACTATTCTCTTTTTATATATGTTTCAAAATTTTTGTAATGTTAAGTTTTTAAAGAATGAATGAGTGAAAGAATGAGTCAATAGTCCTGCTCTCTTTGAGGACCACTATTACCTAACACTACTTTGAGGATTAGCTAGCCAGGGTACATAAATCAAAATATAATGAAACATAAAAAATATCAGGTTAAACTGGGAACAGTACCCATTATTACAGATTTCTCAGGTTAGACTACTGTACAGTTAAAACCCAGTGATCATTTCTTATGGTACTAGGATCTCAGAGACTGATGGACTTTAGTGATCAGATCACCTAGGATAATTTCCTGATATAGAAATGAGAAAACTGAAGTCCAGAACAACTCATTTTCCAAAGACCAAATGGGTTCAGAGTTAGGACCTGAACCCAGATCTCTAGTGTATCTTCACTGTATAATACCATCTTAATTTATAGTACAATAAGTAATATATTCACATTTCTAGCACTTGTGGTTTCAAATTGTACTACTAATGCTCAGTGGTCACTGATGCCTAAATTTTAACACACTGTCTACGCTGATCAAACACAGCAGTGAATCTGTTAGGAAGCACAAAGGACACACTTATTCCTCTCAGATGTTAGCAGAAGGATGCTTATGAATTCCATAGGGCCTCACTGCTAGTGGATTTTTGCCCTTGACCAAACCTGAGAAGCTACATCAGAACTAAAACAGCCTCTGAAGGAATAAGATGTAGAGGTCAAGATTTGCCTATGTTTGTCAGCTGCAGAATATTTCTAGTATCAGACAGCTTATGCTGGTCTGGTTCCAGGAAACTCCAAGAAATAATATATCTAGCTTTTGAGTCTCTGGAGCCATTTTATATTTACAGTTATGGGAAAGTTACAAACCTAGAGGCAGTAGTTTGAATATGGGCAGAAGGCATAGAGTTTCTAGAAATTCTACCAAGAGTATGTGTAACTCACTGTAGAATTACAGGGAATCTTTGGGGTGTCTCTTTCATCTACGTAACACATTCTTTATCAGGGAGGTTGGGTATGATGGTGTTCCAAGTCTAAAATAATAATGTCCATAATACATTATTCCTATAAAAAGCAAATTAACCAAAAAGGCAATAGTATCATTCTAAACTAAAGACCAGAATGTATGTCATATAATACTTTTAGCTTTGGATTCTGCTTGTGAAACACAGTGAAACTCCATACAATTTACATAATTTTTCAGTTCTTTAATTTACTCAACTACTTGTAGAAATAACATTCCAAAGTTCTCCTACAAGCATAAGTGCTTATGTTGAAAGTGATTTGTCCCTAAATATCTCATACCTTTTTCTTTTTTACCCCCAGATCTGTTATGACAATAAAAATTATTACCTAATGGCTCCATCCTAAAAGGTATTTTGGAAAACTGCCTGTGTCTACTGGGTTAAGGTACTATATTCTCCAAAAGGGTAACATAAATAGTATAGCATAGATATTAGAATGTCTGATTAAGACTCATTGATCCCTACAACAAGCAGGGAAGAGGCATAAATGGAAGCTGTCCTTGCTGTTAAAGACAGAACAGAAGATAAAATTTAAGTAAAAGAAAGTCTAAAATAGGAGTGGAGGGGTAAAGTCCAGCCAGCCAAGGTCTTATGCTGAGGTGTTTCAGTCATCAAGGGGTAACTTTAAGGCACTGGAAATTCTGAGCATTCATCAGTTTTCTCCCATTATGCAGATGAGCGTGACAGGATAAATAAACATACAGTATCTCTTTAGATATGAAATACATCACTAAAATCCAGTGATACAACCTATGTAAGTGGCCTCCATTGAGCCAGCCAACTAGTTATATCATCTGAAGATGATGCAGCAGAAATGGACAAAATTACAAATGAGATGCACGTTATGTGCCTATTCCATTTTGAAGACACATTAAACATATAGCACATTCAGTGTTTTACAGCCCTCATCATTTTATCAAGATAAGGATGAGAATTTTTCAAAATGTCATATTTCTTACCAGTATCTCAGGACTGGGTGGTGGTGGAGGAAGCTGGATTGGAGGCAAGGTACTCAGGGCAAACCCTTGCTTTACCTTGTTAATTTGTTCATTGTATTGTGTCTAGTAGAAAAAGTAAAACAATATTTTAAGGCAAAATCAACTTCAAAAAATAATGGAGGGGAGGGGATATAAAGGGGCTAAATGGTAATGGAAAAAATTAAAAAATAGCATATAAAAATACTTAATGTAGTTTTAAATAATACAGCACAGAACAGTGATTCCCAGTCTATTGTTAGAAGTAACATAAAAACAATTTCTAACATAAAAACAATTCCATTGAACATTATCCCTGAATGTAAATAGTTGTATTTTAAGAAGTATCTGTTGATTGACAAAATACAGAGACACATAATCTGTAGATCCTCGTGACAGTTCTTCAGTGTTTCCATAATTTTTAGTCCCAAACTGGGAACCACTGACATAAAATGAATAGAGTCTAAAGATTTAAGAAGCTATAAATAATATACTGACTCATAAATATGGGGGAAAAGTATTTGTACAAAGAGTTGAATTACTTGAAAATGTTCATGTTTAAACTTAGAGGGACAATTTTAGGGAATATTTATTAAATATTCATATTCAGTTTATCTCAAAAGTTATACTTCTAGCTTTCTCCAATTCCATATACATCTTTGTTTTATTCTCTTGGATTTTGTCAAAAGGCTCTACTCTCTGAATCTTAACAACAAGCTTTTAACATTATCCCTATTTTGCTTTACATATTATCTTAAAAAACAACCCACGACAGCTGAAAAAGAAAGTCTTAAGAAGCAAAACATTTAGAAACTTCCACACAGTGAATATGTGCTTGAAAGAAAACAAGGATTAGTTCTTTTGAGGCCAGAACTTTGAATAAAGCCAATGGAAATACCAAGGATCACTAAGAACTGAGTAAGAGAGTCTGGAGAGAAACAGGCAGAACCACTAACAAAAAAGTAGGTAAGTCATTGTGATAAGGCAGCTTTTCAAAACTGAATGTCATTATTTGTGTTATGAAATCACAAAACAATCAACACTATTTATAAACTTTAAGATACAAATCCAAAAATATTCAAAAACAAAATGAATAAAGTGATAAATATTCAGTGGGTTACCTCTTTACATTACCTTTATCATAGTCCTAATTTTATTAAACCAATAATTATAAATTTATTATTTTGCATTATGGAATAATTACATAAAAAGACTGAAAACTAATAAGGGCCTGTTTGATCTTTTTTTTATTATATTTTGTTGATTATATTATCACAGTTGTCCCATTTCTCCCCCATCATTCCCCTTTACCCTGCACACCCCCTCCCACCCATATTCCCCCCCTTTAGTTCATGTCCATGTGACATAAGTTCTTTAGCTTCTACATTTCTCACACTATTCTTGCCCTTCCCCTGTCTATTTTCTACCCACCGTCTATGCTACTCATTCTCTGTACCTTTTCCCCCTCTCTCCTCCTCCCATTCCCCTGTTGCTAACCCTCCATATGATCTCCATTTATGTGTTTCTGTTCCTGTTCTAGTTGTTGGCTTAGTGTGCTTTTGTTTTAGGTGTGGTTATTAATAGCTCTGAGTTTGCTGTCTTTTTACTGTCATATTTTTTATCTTCTTTTTCTTAGATAAGTCCCTTTAACATTTCATAAAATGAGGGCTTGGTGATGGTGAACTCCTTTAACTTGACCTTATCTGAGAAGCGCTTTATCTTCCCTTCCATTCTAAATGAAAGCTTTGCTGGATAGACCAATCTTGGATGTAGGTCCTTGACTTTCATGACTTGGAATACTTCTTTCCAGCCCCTTCTTGCCTGTAAGGTCTCTTTTGAGAAATCAGCTGACAGTCTGATGGGAACTCCTTGGTAGGTGACTGTCCCCTTATCCCTTGCTGCTCAGAGAGTCCCAAAGAAGTTGGACCCAAGGAGGAACACACCAAGGCACATCATAATTACATCAGCCAAGATTAAAATGAAGGAGAGAATTCTAGAAGGG
The DNA here is from genome assembly GCA_039655065.1 of Glossophaga mutica. Classification (NCBI taxonomy): domain Eukaryota; kingdom Metazoa; phylum Chordata; class Mammalia; order Chiroptera; family Phyllostomidae; genus Glossophaga; species Glossophaga mutica. Next base: position 134,853,858 of record CM077304.1, read on the forward strand.
TCTGTTTGATCTTGCTTTTAATTCTGTAAACACATAATTACTCAAACCAAGTTAGACATTTAGTATTTCTGACTGAAACAGAGTTAGCTTTGGATTTCTAAGAACATCAGGTGTGAGGTACAATGTGTGATTTTAGCATTTATTGTACTAAGAATGTAAATAACCTGCATGTAAATAGCTATATTTTTAGAAGTATCTGTTGACTGACAACAGGATGAATACAGGATGCTATCTACAACCAACTATGTAGAAGTAATCAATCTCAAACTGATAACGATAGCTCGGCCCCCAGGCAACATGGCTACAAGAAGAAACTTTGCACTGAGCATGCACAAGGCTAGCTGCACAACTGGACATGGGGGGAAAGCCCTCCTACCCACTTCGGGTACTTGATTTGGGGTGGGACCAGGGGAACGTACGCATATGCACCACAGAGGTCAGAATGGCAGCAGGAGGAGGTGTTGTATGGAAGAAACCTGTCAGTCTAATCCAGGGGAAAGAAAGAATTGGTTGTAGGCAGACTCTCCCAGAGCCCGTGCAACGCTGGGCTGAGAAAGCACCTCGTTCATTCAGCCCACACAGGAAAATAAATATAAATATAAATATAAATATAAACCCCAGGGAAGGAAGGGACAGGCTCTTACCCACGTAGTGAGTTACCCATGTACTGGCCAGTGCATTTGCAGGACCAGAAGGCCCCACGTATGTGTTCCAAGAAGAAACTTGTCTGAGGCCTGACCATGGCTGGGAGAAAAGTCGAGCTGCCTGGATGACCATTTAGTGGCTGCCTGTGGTTCCCAAGCAGTGGCATTTTAAATGGGAGAAGGAACTCTGGAAACTACTTTTGGTTTTTGTTTGGCTGAGGGTGGCTGGGGTTTCTTCTCAGTTTCCCAGAGGGGATGGGCTTTCAGACAAGAGTTTGCCATTCTCCCAGCATTTGAATAAAGGCATCTTTCCTTTCTCACCAACTGCTGCCTCTAGAATTTGCCTATTGGTGGCAGTGGGCAGGTGAATCCCCACTTTGGTTGGATAACAAAACCTTAAAAAGTTCATAAACTTTAACTGAAATGAAAAACATGTTCTCCCTTAAATTTCTCTAGCAATTGTTTTTAATGTTTAATGTGTTCTTTAAGTATATACCACCTATAACATTCAGTCAATAAATTCTAAATATACTTCACAACTTACCTTAAGGAATGCAATCTTGTTTCTGACATCTGTCACAATGGCATTCCAACTGTCCACTGCAGCCTTTAACTGAGGCGATTCTAGGTTGCTAGTGTAGGCAAGGAGACACAACAGGAAGTTCTTTCTTTTTATGTGCCAATTAGATTTCCAAAAATTCCCATTATGTTCTCTAGCATATATGTAAATAATATAAAACAACAAAATTACCTCCATCACCAACAATTACCTAAAGTGGGCACAAAGTTGTATGGAAGGGCTTATTATTAAACATAAAAACAAGGACCAGAAACATATAAGGTTTTGTTTTTGTTTTTGTTTTCCAAGAGAAAATATACTTCTGCACCAGCAAACCAAGTTTTCTTTTTTTTCTAGCTTGGTGACATAATTTTAGGACATATTATAAATCCTCTGCACAGGAATTCCTCCATTGAAGTAGGAAGGCGGTGAAAGCCAAACAAAGAAATTGCCTTCGCCACTCAATGCAGGAGTAATCACGATGCAGAATACTCATCTTGGAAGCAGGTTTTGGACTATGTTCACATTAAACCTGACATCACAAGGCTACAGTTGCCCTATTATGCCCTCCCTCAAATTGGAAAATGATATTCAATATGGGAGGGCAAATCAGAAAGAAGTACCTCTTCTGCAAGGATGGATCAGGTTGTTGCCTCTATGCAGGCATAAACTGCACAAATGCAGCAGCATTGCCAAACATGCTCACCAAGTAACTTAAATAGAATAGCTTTGAGGTTTTTAGGTCTGCCATCTGCTGAAGAGAGATTTTAAAGCCTTTCAAAAAAGCTCTTAAAACATTCCCAGCCTGGTATCACCCAGTACAACAACTTTAAAAGAGCTGAACAAGTTATCATTGGAATCATCTATACGAACACAGAGGCTTGATAACATTTTAATTTACAGAGCATTTTTCTCCCTCTAGCAAGCAAACAGACTGATCACTTAAAACAGTGCTTCCCTGACCTGAATGCACATCAGTGTATCCTAGGAATCTTGCTAAATCTTAGAGATTCTGATTCTTTAGATATGAAGGATCATAATCATCAAAATGATAATTATTAAAAATAATGATGCCTTGGTTCTGCCAGAGATTCTAATTTAATTTTTGAAATTTGAAGTAATACTTCATAAAATTATAATTTTAAGGGTAATCTCATGCAACCTTCTCAATATTTGAAAATCATTCATTTATAGCACAGGATGAAATTGCCTTTAATATATGATTTTAGGTATTAATACTGACTCCCCCCTGCAAAATACTCCAAAGGTATTTAAAACCCAAGCCTTAGAAGAGAAAGGAATTAGGAAAGTTTTCCACTTAGAATCCACCTTCGTTTGTAAATATCTGGCCTTCATACATGTCTCTGCCTGAGATTTTTGATATATTTCACTGTAGAGGAAGAGAAAAATCTGTCAGCAGCTAGTACTGCATTCAGTAGACTTCTCAGTGCTTTAGCAGAAGCAACAAAGTAAAAGCATCAAAGTGAGTAGGTGACTTTTGAGGTTTAAAAACACAAGGGCTTCTTCACTCCAAAGACCCATGTCACATATGTAAAACACATCACTGATTATGTTCAACCTTGGAGCCACCTGTGAACACCTCTGGGATCAGATGCACTAGGGAAGAGGGAAATGTCACCTTGCTGCCATGTGAGTCACCCTGGCGAGCTGACTGAGGCATTCCTTTTCAGTCTGCTCTAGATGAAGCAAACCAAAATCTCTACGACACTGTAAGAAATACACCTAGAGATTTTGGAGAGAAAGAAAAACAAGTTGAATGTTTTTGTGTCTTTGTAAATGAACACAGTTCTTTTCTCAATCATTTAGAATAAATTTTAAGCTATTTTCCAATCTCTTCCCATAGCACCTGAGTTTCTGAACCATTCACAACACATCATAAAAGCTTTTTAATCAAATCTTCAATTCTAACTTTTTATGCAATGATTACTGGGGTTTGTAAACATTCTAGAATGTTAGTTTTCAAACTTCCACATACACTGGAACCATCCCAAAAGTTTTTAAACCAACTTTTAAAAATGACACCTGGTCCTGGAGATTCTAATTTAATTGATATTAGATCTAGCCTGGATATTAAGTTAATAACACTCAAAAGAATTCCTGCTACTTGTCTGTTTGATTTTCAACTGATGAATGGGTAAGAAAATAATCAGACCATAGAGGACCAGGCAGTCCCATTGGGCCTTGGAAATCATCTAGTCCAATGTCAATTCCACAGCAGGGATCCCTTCTGCACCATTACTGAAAATAGCTTATTATTCTCTTAGACAGCATTACGTGTTTCTAAAATTAATAATGGAAGTAGAAATAAACTTCCTGACTAAAAGCAGTGAAAAACAAAGAATAAAAACTTGAGCTCTTATGGTAACCTGAGTGGGGTTTTTTTTTTTTTTTTTTTGGTTGTTGTTGCTGTGTTAAAGCTAGCACTTTCTCTAGAAAATTTTGGTTCCAATATCACACCTTGATTATTGACCTCTGGATTTGTGAGCACTCTGCTAAAAAAATAGCACTTATTATGACAGAGGTGGGAAGATCTGTAATGATTTTAATGTCAGTGAGCTCTCTAGAACTTTAATTTTATTGTATATCAAGTCTGGTTATCTATAAACAAAAATTACATACACACATACAGTCATATTTCTTTTGCGAGATCCTTGCTTGGGGTTCTAAACTAAGTTAGAGAAACTGGGTAACTTTCTGGGTCCATAAGGTACGTTGGTTTTTGACACTGGAGTGTATGATGTATATGTGCTTTTGGAAGATCTCTGTAAGGAGTAGCAAAGAAGGGAGATATGGCAGCAGTGAGATGTTCTTCTTCAAAGTTTAGCCAGACTAAACTTCATGACCTGGCTTTATGAGAATTTTCCCAAGATGTCTGTATTTGCTATAATAATGAAGCAGACCAATTTCTTGGAGTCATTTGAGGAGAAACAACATAAGATTACCAACACTGAAGTGTGTACAAAATGCCAATCAGTCAAAAAAGCACAAAGGTTAGAGCTGAGGTATTTGGGCTGGTCCTAAAATGTCTTATTTCTCTTTATTTAAAAATTTATTTAAATTTTTATTTATTTTTTATTTAAAAAGCAGTCTTTTTTCAATTCTTTAATATATTAGTACAAAAGTAAAACCTGCCTCCCCCAAACCATCTCTCTCTCTCTCTCTCTCTCTCTCACTCACCTCAGCTGTTAAAGCTCTGCTAGTTTCTGCATTCAGTTTGCTCAAGTATGCTTTAATCGTACTTTCCATATTAAGCTTCTCCATTTCCCACTGAGATCTGAAATACATGATCATTAAAGAGTCAGTAATATTGAGCAAGAACAGACTTTTCTACCTTATTCAGGAGAAGGGAAGTAATGCGCTATTAACTGAACATTTAAAAGTATTTCTTTTAATACTTTTTAAATTTCTTTTAATAAATGATTTCTTTAAAAGTATACCACATATAAAAGCAAGAGAAGACATTACTTAAGCCTAACTGTTATCCTTTACTAGCAAGAATACAGTCAATACAGAAGTAATGATTAAAAACTTGGCTCTGAAATCAAGTTGTCTGATGATGAATCTGAGTTCTACAATTTATTAAATGTGAAACTGTGGGCAAGTTACTGAATTTCTCCATACCTCAGTTTCCTCACATGTAAAACTGGAAAAAACTGTTTACTTACCTCAAAGAACTACAGTGAAATTAATTCAGATAATATAAAGAAAGTACTTTGTTGTTGGTACATAGTAAGTACTAAATAAATGTCAGGTACTGTCATTATGAATAAATTTTACACAGAGTTTCTATAAGCCTTTTTGTACCCCAGCAACAGCAACTAGAAGGTTTTCATTATCCCTGCCATAAAGCTAGGTCACTGTGTGAGAATACTTTTTACTGGATATCTTAGTGCTTACACCCAGCACCTCAGAATAAAAACAAGTCCTGCAGCTTAAGGGGGAGGGAGATGAGGGTGGGCCATTATTTACCAAGGACGTGACAGACCATGGCTACCTGTGAGGTTTCTCTTTTTTTAAAATCTCATTTCAGCTTGAGCCCCCAAACTCTAGAGCATACAAACCGATGTCTTATATGAAAACAATTCATTGGAAATATAATGTGGTAATATGGAACTTTCACAAAAGCTATCCTCAACTGTTTTATTATTTGAAACATCTGGATACCTGAGTACCTGACAAACACTGACGAGAAGCCTGATAAAACAAAGTCTTGCTAATACCATTAAAATGAGAGTGTTTTCAGGGGAAAAGTCATAAAGTATTCAAGGAGATATATTAACCAAGAGAATTATTATACCATTGAATATTATACAAAATGTGCCTATAAGAATAAGAGAAAACATAGGTAAGTTGAACTTCATCAAATTATAAACTTTTGTACTTCAAAGGACATCATTAAGGAAGTGAAAAGGCAACTCACAGAATGGGAGAAAATATTTACAAATATCTGATAAGGGACTTGTATCCAAAACATACAAACAAAAATTAAAACTCAACAGTAAAGATAATAAACAACCCAATTTAAAAAATGGTCAAAGGGTAGCCCTGGCTGGTGTAGCTCAGTGGATTGAGCGTGGGCCTGCGAACCGAAGGATCGCGGTTCGATTCCTAGTCAGGGCACATGCCTGGGTTGCCAGGCCAGTTCCCGGCAGGGGACATACAAGAGGCAACCGCACATTGATGTTTCTCTCCCTCTCTCCTTCCCTTCCCCTCTAAAGATAAATAAATAAAATCTAAAAAAAAAAAAAAAAATTAAAAAAAAAATGGTCAAAGGGTGTGCAGAGACATTTCTCTAACTAGATACACAAATGGCCAATAAGCACAAGAAAAGATCCACAGAACCATTAGGAAAATGTGAATGAAAACCACAGTGATATACCGCTTGACATCCATTACAGTGGGATAAACAAAGCCAGATAATCCAGTAAGTATTGGTGAGGAGGATGTGGAGAAATCAAAACTCTCACCCATTGTTGGTGAGGTTGTAAAATGGTGAATTCATCTGGAAAACAGTTTGGCAGTTTCCCAAAAAGCTGAACAGAGTTTACTACATGTCTTAACAATTGTATTCTTAGGTATATACCCAAGAAAATTAAAAATATGTCCCCATAAAAATTTGTATACAAATTTTCTAATGCAAACAGCATTAGTCATTATAGCCAAAGATGAAAACAAACCAAATGTCCATAAACTGATGAAAAGATAAAGAAAATGTGGTATATCCATGCACTGGAATATTATTTATCTACAAAAAAAGGAATGAGTATAGATACATGCTACAGCATGGATGAACCTTGAAAAAAAGAAGTTAATCACAAGAGAACACACATTATATGATTTATATGAAATGTCCAGATACGCAAATACACAGAGATGAAAAATAGATTAGTTGTTGCCAGAAGCTGAGGGAAGAGAGAATAAGGTATGACTTCTAATGAATCCAGGCTTTCTTTTTAGGGTGATAAAAATGTTCTAGAATTAGATAGTGGTGATGGTTGTACATGTCTGTAAATATACTAAAAACCAGTGAATTGTATACTGTAACAGGTAAATTTTATGCTGCATGAATTAGATCTCAAAAAAGCTGTTATAAAAACTACTTAAAAATGTATAAATGAGAACAAAACTTAAGCCACTTTCATAAAGCAATCACACCTAGTTGCAGTGAATAGCATAAAGAGATTAGAACTCAATAAGCTCCAGTCCCTGATAGTAGTGTGTTGTGGGACCATAATTTGGCTGATTTTTTCTGTCTCAGCAGTGTTCTAGGGCCACAGCCAAATTAAACGTACTTCCCAATTTGCCTAGGACACTTCCAATTTATACTTGTTGTCCCAGGGTAATTACAAATACTGCTCAATTTCAGGCTCAGTGTGCCCCATTTTGGATGACAAATTATATGGCTACCTAGCCAGAGTGTGCTGAGCAGAATACATAGTTTCAGACAGGGTGCACTCAACTAAAGCAACAGCTGTTTGTACCTTTTCATGGAAAGTTGCTCTTTAAGGTTCTTGATTTCATTATCTTTAGCATGGCTCTGACGCTGTAATCTAAGCAAAGGAGAAAGGCATAAAATGTTAGAAATTATTTGTCGTTAATATAGTTAGAACAGCTCTTCTTACAGATGAAGAAGGATTAAGTATGTACATTTTGGGCCACAAGTGTTGAGCCTAAAAATAACTAAATTCTGATACCCAGTCCTTTTGAAATTTATCTTATTTCTGATGTCTGATTTACTGACTTCTCAAAGAAAGAACTAAGTTCTAACCCCTTAGTTTTAACTAAGTTGTAAAATAGAAAGCCAAAGAAGAGTTTTCTTATCTAGTATTCCCAGCACAATGACTTGGAAAGATTTAAGGTCTGAAAGAAATCAGACCTTAAATCTAGAACTGTGTACAAACAGAATTGTCAATAAAAATTATAAATTAAAACTGGGAATCACTCATATGACCTAATTATGGGAAATATGGATAAAATTTTTGCATAAATCAGAAAACATGACCTGTGATTAGCTTAAAATTAATATGTAAGAAGCTATTAAGAAAAATGAAAAAAATGGGACAACTATAATAGCATAATCAATAAAATACACTTAGAAAATAAATAGCAATAATGAAACCTAGGGCAAAAGAAAAGTGTGGAAGTATACTTTTTGGTTAACATATACTCACATACCGTTTGTATTGTTCCTCCCTGTGCTGCCATATTTCTCTTCACAACCATGCTTTACTATCACCCAGTTAATATGTTTCAGTATGAAGAGATTTATAGCAAAAGCACATTTCTGGTTAATGTAAATTACTGGAAAGGTAAAGCCTTAACACAATGACTTTAAATGTTGGCTGGATTGCTCACTACTAGATTTCAAAGTCTCCTCATTCACCTTTACTTTAAGCTTCTTAGAAGCTATAGAGACTTACAATCAGTGTTCTATTGGGCTGAAAACATAATGAAAGAAACCAGGTGTCTTTTTATACAAAAAAGGTCATGTTCTCAAGTAAACAATGAGAAATACGAGCTTTGTTATTGTAGTATATAGGAGAATGTAGAGAGTTGAAAAGTAGTAAGAGTTATAAAACTGGCACCTTCCTTTCCTTTGTATACTTCATTATTTCAATGGTTTACCCAGTTCCAGTTTAGAGTGGGAGGTAAGAGCTGACAGAAAATTCAGAAGACCTGGATTTGTAAATAATAAGGATAATGTATGCATAGTTCTTATCATCTAGCTTGGATATGCACCAGCTATATATATGTTCAGACAGTCAACTTCTCAGTCCTATTTTTCTCATGAATAACATGATAGGGTAGAATTAGATTTTCTTTTCTAAAAGATCTAAAGTTCTCAAGCTTATTTAAGTTTACTATATGGACTTTATTGTCAGAAGTTTCTTAAAATTTATTAAGTGCTTATTGTAATTTATACAAAATGTCACTTTTATGTAAATCTTCTTTGTTAAAACTGCAATTATCATCAACAAATATTTACCAAGCATTTACTATAGGATTGGCACTGAATTAGGGCAAAGAAAAAAATTTTTTACTTCTGACTAAACACCATATCCTAAGATGAAAGAAATCAATACTACAATTAAAAATTATTTATATATTCATCATATACTCTTTTGACATGATCAGGTTTAACAAAAATGCTCAAAAGCTTATATGAGAACATATACAGTGTTCATTCTTTTTTTTCTCTGCCTAGAAGTCCTCTGTCTTTTCTCCCATCTTAACTGATCTAGCCTGGCTTCAATACTATGTTTCTGGTGAAGTTCTTTCTTATCACAACAAAATCCCTATGAAGTATAGCTCCATTTGACAATTACGTGCTTTTAAAAACAGAAGGGATAGGGGAGGGGATAATAAGCAGAAGCAAAGGATGAAGGGTTTACAGGAACAACTATAAAGGACACACGGACAATAGCAAGGGGCAGTGGAAACAGGGGAGGGAGGTGGGAAAGGCTGGGGTGGTGGGGAGGGGTGGGGGGATAGGCAGAAAACTGTACTTGAACAACAATAAAAATCCAAGTACTTAAAAAAATAAAATAAAAAGTTAAACTTTTTGATATTCATAGATTCAAGCACAGGTGTAAACAATGATACAGACAGATCCCATGACCCTTTATGTACCTTCCCCCAATGGTATCATCCTGCAAAATGACAGTATAATAACCGGGATGTTGACAGTGACACAGTTCGAGACACTGTACAGTTTTATCACCACAAGGGTCTCTCATTTTGCCCTTTTATAGCCACACTAACTTCCCTTCCACTCCCATCTCCTTATAACCTTGGGACCACTAATTTGTTTTCCATTTTTGAAATTTTGTCATTTCAAGAATGTTATAGAAATGGATTCATACAGTATATAGGCTTCGTGGATTGGGTTATTGTACTCAGCAGAGTTCTCTGATATCTGATGTGGAAATAGCACTGTTTCATTCCTGGTGATAGTGATATTGTGTCTTCTCTTTTTTTGTCAGTTTTGCTAGAGGTTCGTCAATTTTATTGATCTTTTCAAAGAAATAGCTTTATTTCATGGACTTTATTTTTTTGTTTCTAATTTCATTATTTCTAATCTTTATCATTTCCTTCTGCTTGTTTTGGGTTATTTTGCTTTTCTTCTTCCATGTTATTGAGGTAGGAGCTTTCATTATTCATTTGAGATTGGGGCACATTAGTTCTCAGAACTGCTTTAACTATGTCCCAAAAACTTCAATATATTGTATTTTCATGTTAATTTAGTTCATTATATTTTCATTCCCTTTGGATGAATTTCCTGTTATCTCTGCAATTTTATTTCTAGTATGACCATATGATCTGAGCACATGCTTTGCAGTTTCAATTCTTTTAAATTAGTTGAAGTTTGTTATGGCCCAGGATACAATCTATTTTGGTGTATTTCCTGTGGACATTTGAAAGCATATGCAGTCTGCCATTATCCAGTGAAGTATTCTATAAATGTCAATCGGATCCTGTTGTTTAATGGTATTGTAGAGGTCTTCTATATCATTGCTGATTTTCTGTCTAGTACTTCTATAAATTTCTGAGAGTAGGGTGTTGAAGTCAACAACTAAAATTGTACATTTTTCTATCAATTCTGTCAGGTTTTGCTTCATGTATTCTAAAGCTCTGTTGTTGGTACATGGAACTTTGTTTTGGTATGTACACAGATTCTTATGCCTCCTGGTAAACTAATCCTTTAATCATCAGTAATGCCCCTCTTTGTCTCCAGTAGTTGACTTTGCTCTGAAGTCCATTTTATCATATATTAATATAGCCATTCCTACTTTTTTATTGTTTCTATATCTTTTACCATTCTTTTACTTTCAACCTACCTATGTTATTGAAACTGAGGTTTCTTGTAAATAGTGTATTATTAGATCACTTTTTGTTTCTTTTCTTAAATTCCAGTCTGTCTTTTAATTGGTATATTTAGACCAATTTGTCTAAATTGGTGTATTTAATTGGTGTATTCGAGGTAATTATTGCTATGTTGATGATTACATGTGCCATTTTATTATTGGTTTTGTTTCCTCTTTCTCTTTTACCTTCTTGTGTGTTATTTGAATAATTTTTAAGATTCCATCTTGACTTACAGTGTTTTTTTTTTAAGATTTTATTTATTTATTTTTAGAGAGGGAAAGTGAGGGAGAAAGAAGAGAGAGAGAAACATCAATGTGTGATTGCCTCTCATGCATCCCCTACTAGGAACCTGGCCTGCAACCCAGGCATGTGCCAGAAACTGGCAATCGAAACAGCGACCCTCTGGTTTATAGGCTGGCACTCAAGCTACTGAGCCACATGAGCCAGGGCAACTTACAGTGTTTTTGAGTATCTGTGTAGCTTTCTTAGTTGTTGCACTAGATATTATAATATGCATACATAGCTTATGCTATTGTCTTTTCCTACTTTAAGACAAGTGTAGAAGGGCTGACTCACACTGCTTTGTTGCTGTAGGATGGAGAGAGGCAGGAGCTCCCAATAGGGCCTCTTTGGTACCAATTGGGGAGAGGAAAAGAAAAGGAGTGCCAACTAGCTTCACTGATGGAGACTCAGTTTCCCAAGGGAGAATAGGAACAAAACCTAGCATTAACTAGATTCCCCTCGAATAAGTTTATAAAGTCTCACTGATACTGGGGAGAGGTAGAGGCTAAACTCGCAGCTAGACCACATGAATGCTATCCTGGCAGTAGAACTGGAGCACTACCTGCTACACCTCCTGGTGGAGAATGGAAAATGAACTGTCTGCTCAGTACTGCTACCCAGCAGAGGATCTGAGTTCTGTCGTCTGCTTTTGTCAGAGCACACTCCCTGCTTCCAAGGAGTGGTGTGGGCTATTGGTGTTTGGCTGAAGCAGGTGGGTAGCACCAAAAGGTTTTTAGTTGTATATTTCCTTCTCCTGATCCTCTGGCTAGAGGGAACAGGTTTTAACTTAGAGATTTTTCTTCCTGTGCCTACTGGCAATTGTATGTTGGAAGTTTCTGTAGCACCCTGTCTGGGATATATGGGAAGCAGTAAGGAAAATCACTGTTATATTATTTCCACCTCTCAGAGTCTTCCTATGTTTGTCTGTTCATTAAGGTCCAGGAAGTCTTTTTTTAAATATGTCTTATTGATCATGCTATTATAGTTGTTCCAATTTTTCCCCTTTCGTCCCTCTCCACCGAGTACCCCCCATTCCCAGCAATCCCTCCCCTAGTGTATTTCCATTAGTCATGCATATAAGTTCTTTGGCTACTCCATTTCCTATTATGTTCTTAACCTGCCCCTGTCTATACCATACCTACCAATTTGTACTTCTAAATCTCTGCACATTTTCCCCCATTCTCTCCATTTCCCCTTCCAACTTATAACACTCCAAATAATCTCCATATGTATGATTCTGCTTTTGTTGTACTTGTTTGATTAGTTTGTTTTTTAGATTCAATTATTGATAGTTGTGAATTTATTGCCATTTTAATGTTCATAGTTTTGACCTTCTTTTTCTTCAATAAGCCCCTTCACCATTTCATATAATAATTACTTGGTGACAATGAACTCATTTAATTTTACCATGTCTGGGAAGCTCTTTATCTGCCCTTCCATTCTAAATGATAGCTTTGCTAGATAGAGTAACCTGGGTTGTATATCCTTGCTTTTCATTACTTTGAGTACTTCTTGCCAGTCCCTTGTAGCCTGCAAAGTTTCTTTTGAGAAATCAGCTGACAGTCTTAAGGGAACTCCCCTACAGGTAACTAACTGCTTTTCACTTTCTGTTTTTAAGATTCTCTCTTTATCTTTAACCTTTGGAATTTTAATTATGATGTGTCTTGGTGAGGTCCTCTTTCTGTCCATCTCGTTTGGGACTCTCTGTGCTTCCTGAATTTGTATGTTTATCTCCTTCACCAAATTAAGGTATTTTTCTTTCATTGTTTTTTCAAACAAGTTTTCAATTTCTTGCTCTTTCTCTTCTCCTTCTGGCATCCCTATGATTCAAATGTTGGTACGTTTGAAGTTGTTTCAGAGGCTCCTTAGCCTATCATCATTTTTTTTTTTTTACTCTTTTTCCTTTTTCTGTTCTGATTGAATTTTTTTCTTCCTTATGTTCCAAATTGTTGATCTGATTCTCAGCTTCAACCACTCCACTGTTGATTCCTGTAAATTTTTCTTTACTTCACTTAGTGTAACCTTCATTTCTGCCTGGGTCTTTTTTATGGTGTTGAAGTACCCAGAAGTACCCAATGAGTTTCTTGAGCATCCTAACAATCAGTATTTTGAACTCTGCATTTGACAGATTGCGTATCTCCATTTTGTTTAGTTTTTTTTTTTTTTTTTTCCTGGAGTTTTGTTCTGTTCTTTCATTAGGGCCCTATTTCTTTGTCTCCTCATTTTGGCAGCCTCCCTGTGTTTGTTTCTATGTAGTAGGTAGAGCTGCTTTGACTCCATGTCTTAGTAGTGTGGCCTATTATAGAAAAGTATACCTGTAAGTTGGATGGGGCAGAGTTTTCTGTAACTGCCAAGGCAGCACAACTTGTGTGAACCAGGTTGACGGAATCTCAAATATGGTGTGTCCACTCTATGGCTCTGTGTATGGGAGGGCTCAGGAAAAGGACAATGGCTGCTGCCTGGTCTCTGAGGTTTTGTCCAGGAGGAAGCTGTCCCCTAGCTCTCACCCTGATGATAGACAGTTCCATTTCTCCCTGTATGCCACTGGTACACTTCCAGCTGCTGCTCCAGTGCTGGAGTCTAGAGGGAGTGAATCTGTGTAAGTCCTAAATTTGTTTTAGGCCCTTTAAGAGGAGATGCCTGAGAATTCCAGTTTCTTCTACCATCCGAACCCCCACTGGTTTTAACAACCAGAAGTTATGGGGACTTATCTTCCTGTAACTGGAACCCTGCGCTGGGTGGTCTGGTGTGTGGCGGGGATCTCTCACTTCCAAGGTATCCCTCCTGATTTTTATCCACCACACATAGGTGTGGGACTACCTGTTATGTGTCTCTGCTTCTCCACCCCTGCGTCCCATCTGCATGAATGTGACTTCTTTAATTCCTTAGTTGTTTGACTTTTATACAGCTTGATTTTCTGATTATTCTGGCTGGCAGTTGTTTTGCAGTTTAGTTGTAAATTTTGTTATGGTTGTGTAAGGAGGCGAACTGTGTATACTTATGCTTCCACCTTGACTAGAAATCAGTTCCAGGAAGTTTTAGTTGTAAGAAAGGACTTGTAAGTAATGGAGGTACTAAATCTGGTAGAACTGGAAGCCCCTCTGTTATATGTAATTTTAATCCCCTCATGATAATCTGTACTTTCTGTTAGCTCACAGTCAATGTCTAACATGTCTTGGTATCCGCTACACATGCTTTACATAATTCTTCTTACAGTTAGTACTTAGTATTTGTTGAATGTTCAACCCTGAATGCTTATGAAGACATATGCATCCCCTAAGGTGATCTGTTTGTAGTCTCAAGTATATAAGGGTACCTGGGTCAGGGATCAGAGTTTAGAAGGGATATCTTCAGTTAGTAAAGGAGAGAGGATGCTCATCTATGTGGATGATATTACTTTTCTGACCTCTAGTATTATGTAACACATTTCTGGACTGGTCATTATCTTCCAGGCTAAAAGACATTTTGAATCCTTCTTAAGTGATTGCAGCCAGCTTAGTTTGCCTCCTTCTGAACTGAAGGATATCTCTAAGTCCAGCAGGAACAAGTCTGAAAATATTTTCAATGATATTATATTGCCAGGGATATGGTATTCAGTTCTTATTAAAAACTCCTCCCACTTCGAATATATAATTTGTGGGAGAAAATTTAAGACCCAAATCTCTGCCAAATATTTCTCCAATTTCACAATTAGTATTTTGGACTCATCACTTTAATTTATTTCCTAGAACTTGTATATTTTCCTTACTATCAGTCTAAACTAAAGAAGATTTCAAATTAGACTTCACAGACAAGTGGTATCTTGTGGTACTACTGTGCATTAAAATAATTTATAAATTTTATTACTCTTTCAATTAATACTCATTGGAGGCAGTGACTATTAGAAAAATATAAAGCAAGACACTTGTTTTTCCCTATTAAGTCAGAATTGTTCGTCTTAGGAATTTAATACTTAAGGTTATAAGAGAAATGAAATTGGAAGGGGTCACAAGAGTCTCCAGGAATCTAATTTATTTTCAATCTCTTGGGGTTGGAACACAAATACTCTAAGGGACCAACATAAAAAAGTATACATGTGATCCCATGGTGTCTTTGAGGAATATATTTATTATATGCTATAGAGAGAAACAATCAAATATTGGTCACATTTTTACAAACTAGAGTCATGATCTAAAAGTTAATTATCTTTCTCATGAAATTCTATTATCTTCACAGTTGTTCATCTAATACATGAAAAGCTTGATATATAGAGTAATCATTTGCTTATTTTTCAATTCAGCTGGCAAGGCAAAAATAGAGTTGGTTTTTAAGCAAGTGCAGCCCTGTGGCTGGCAGTTCCTAATGTGCAGTCACAATGCCACCTAGTGGCTATTTAGGGACTATCTTTTTTTTTTTTTTTGAATTTATTTTTTTTATTTTTATTTTTTTTAATATATTTTATTGATTATGCTATTACAGTTGTCCCGTTTCTCCCCCATCATTCTCCCCCACCCTGCACACCCTCTCCCACCCACATTCCCCCCTTTAGTTCATGTCCTTGTGTCATAAGTTCTTTAGCTTCTACATTTCCCATACTATTCTTACCCTGCCCCTGTCTATTTTCTACCCACTATCTATGCTACTCATTCTCTGTACCTCCACCCCCCTCCTCCCACACCCCTGTTGCTAACCCTCCATATGATCTCCATTTCTGTGGTTCTGTTCCTGTTCTAGCTGCTTGCTTAGTTTGCTTTTGTTTTAGGTGTGGTTCTTAATAGCTGTGAGTTTGCTGTCTTTTCACTGTCCTATTTTTGATCTTCTTTTTCTTAGATAAGTCCCTTTAACATTTCATATAATAAGGGCTTGGTGATGATGAACTCCTTGAACTTGACCTTATCTGAGAAACGCTTTATCTGTCCTTCCATTCTAAATGACAGCTTTGCTGGAAAGAGCAATTTTGGATGTAGGTCCCTGCTTTTCAAGATTTCAAATATTTCTTTCCAGTCCCTTCTTGCCTGTAAGGTCTCTTTTGAGAAATCAGCTGACAGTCTGATGGGAACTCCTTTGTAGGTGACTGTCCCCTTATCCCTTGCTACTTCTAGAATTCTCTGCTTCATTTTAATCTTGGCTAATGTAATTACGATGTGCCTTGATGTGTTCCTCCTTGGGCCCAACTTCTTTGGGACTCTCTGAGCTTGTTCATTATGGAGCAAACCCAGAATTTTGTTATTAATAGATTTGTACTTACTTGGAAACCTTATTGATTCCAAAAACCACTTGTTGGTTAAGAGATGCAATAATTTTGTCTCTCTTTTTAATCTGCATTTGGTTTTCTTGCCACCGAAATGTCACTATTTTCAACTGTCTTTTGAAATCCTGCTCAAAGAAAAATATTACTTCAGTTACTTCTGTTCAAGTCACCAGAAAGTAAAAGAAAAAAACTGGGTTCTTTTAAAAAAGTAGGTACCATTGAGTTTAAAATCTGAACGATCTCTGACTTGCCTGAGATCTAATAGCAAAGTACTTACTTCGCACTGATACTGCAATTTACAAAGCTGCTGTCGGCAGGCAAGCTTTTCCTTCTCAGTTTCTCCATATTCTGCAGATACCTTGCTGGTTGAGCCCTATTGAGCAAATGAAATATGCATACTTTATTTTCCTCATTTAAAAAAGTAATGATATTTTAATTATTTAAAGGGGATTTAAAGTTATTATCTATTGCCTATTCATGCTTTATAGGTTTCAGTGCAAACATCCCTTCTGATTAGTTTAGATAAACCCAAACTTTCCCTAATTACAGAATTCACTAATTAATACCATAGTTACTTGTCCACTGATGCAGCTATTGGATAACATTACCTGCATGCTTACCATGTTTTAGGCTTTTTTTTTTTGGGGGGGGGGGTAACACTTTTACTGCCCAGAAAATTCTATGAGGTAGACAGTGATTATTCCCATTTCAAAGATGATAAAAACTGAGTAACTTGCCTAAGGTCACACAGTGAGTGGACAAGCCTTAATTGCCTAAGCACTTACTATTATTACATGACACACCTTAGTGTTCAAATTCTCCACTATATTATAAACACTATGATCACATGGCCCATGTCATATCACAGCTCTTGAGACAAAGCAGGTGCTAAATGTTTTCTGAGTAGAAGAGTGAATTTAATTTCAAAAGGTATGACATTTTTTGAAAGGCATATGACATTTTGTTCTGTTTTCAAGTTCTCATAATTTTCATGGCTGTTGAATGAAAACCAAAGGCCTCACATTTAAACTTTAGTGTAAGATCCAAAGCTCAGAATATTTAATTTCAGTTGAAATATACATATTATAGTATTATAATTGGAAAGGAGAAAAAAGATATGACTACTATATAAATGCTATACCATCAGCCAGGAAATCATTTATGCTAACTGTACCCTTAGACAATCAATATTCCTACATACTATATATCATTATATTTAAACAGTGTAACAGGTTATCATAAGACTACCTCAGTATAGAATTCTCATGGGGAGGTAAATCAAGTAGTTTTTTAAAAAGTATTTCATATGCTTTGTCTGATTAAGTGCTCTGTAGAGTACTTAAATCATCTTCATATACACCTTTATACATAGGTATCTCATTTCTGGTAATGAGTACTACCAGGAAAGAAAACAAAGAAAATATTGTTGTACACTGATATTTTTTTTTTAGACATTTCATGGTAACAACCAAGTTTAATTTAAAAACAATAAGAGTAGCTTTGTTTCACAAAACTGTTTTTCTCATGAAATTTAATCCAATGGGATTATGTTAGTTTCACCCCCTCTTCCAAGGTAGCAAACACTTTGCAAGGAATACAGCTGTAATCACCTCTGCCTAATAATTAAAACCAGGAAATGATGTGAGGGCTAAAGTGAAAAGTTTTAGCTCCTGAAGGTCTTTTTTCCTTCATCATCCCATTGTCTCTCCCTTTCTGGTTTTTTTTAAGGTTTTATTTATTTTTAGACAGAGGGGAAAGGAGGAAGAAAGAGAGGGAGAGCAACGTTAATGTGTGGTTGCCTCTGGTACACCCCCTACTGGGGACCTGGCCTGCAACCCAGGCATGTGCCCTGACTGGGAATCGAACCAGTGACCCTTTGGTTCACAGGCCGGCACTCAATCCACTGAGCCACACCAGCCAGGGCTGGGTTTTTTGTTTTTTCTTTTTTTCTTTTTCCTCATAAATACAGTATAAACCACTAGGCTAACATGCTATTCAAAGAATCAAGGGGAAAATAAAGGTTAACAATTATTTCTGGAAGAAGGAAGGCAGGGCTATACCCTCTCTAGTCAGGCGTACCTGCTCGATCATGTCCAGAATATGCAATTCATCCAGGCTATAGACCTTGTCTTCAGTTGTATAATCTTCTTGAACATCACTTGCATCATCTTTCATAAAGCTACTGACTGGGTATAGAGTTGCTTGCTCTGTCTTCAATTGCTCTTCCTTTTCTACCATATTTGGGCTAGAGTAGGGACAAAATCAATGTAATCTTTCAGAACTGTATAGGTCATTGACCTAAATCATTGTGTCCTAATTTAATATTGCACTGGTCTCATAAGATGATCAGTGCCAGAAGGGCTCCTGGTCAAAGAAAGTTTAGACAGTGCTCAGGCTGGGTTATTTCCCTTGAAGAGCAAAATGAATTTTGGCATATTTGAAACAGCATTCAATCAAAGTAATCAACTATTCTGCTCATCCCAGTGTTTTCAAGAACTATGAGACCATGAAGTTCCTTTTTCAAATTTTAACTATTAACATCAATTAACTATTAACATCCAAGTAATTGACTTTGGAAAATACTGACGTGCATTTCCACACCTACTATATTATTTTATTACAATGTTCTTGACAGGAAGATAGGTTTAGTCAACTTCAGCACCTAGGTACATTGCACATTTAAATAGAAGGTTGCAAATAGCAACAGAAAGTACATTTTTAAATACAGGTTTCTTTTGTAAGAAGGCCATATAAAAACTGTAGTGATAGCATGGATTTTGGTCACTGGGAACCACTACAAAAAAATGAAAATACTACATGTACACAGGCATTAGCCCATTTTTATACCAATGTCTAATCTAAATGCATGTCACTATTCTTTCAGTTGACCTACTATTTAGTAGCTATACCTTTCTTTCCTAATCTCATTGAATGGTAACAAAAAGTAGTACTTTTACTTATTTACTTACAGCATGATATAAATGACTTGATTTTATTAGTGAATAGAAAGAAAAAAGGTAACTCTGGGATGTATTATTACTTCTTTTATGCCACTGAGACCTAGAAAAATCAACATCTAATGCTTATAAAATAACTTGTAAAATACTATAAAACACTCATTTGGTATCACTGAGGTATTCAGGATGACCCAAACATTTTGGAAAGTTCAATGAAATCAACGGCTTGTATATACCACTGGTTCCCAAACAAAATTAATTTTCCAAATTATTAGAAGAACTTTAAAAAAAATACATTTTCCAGGCACTCCAACACCTGTAAAAATATAGATGAATTTGTATTTTTTAAAAGCTCAAAACATTATTCCTAAATTTTTAAAGTATGATTAATAGCATTGTGATACTATAAGAAAATGTTCATATCACTAAGTCATGTAAACTGAGACATGTAGTACTAAAATTACATAAACTTAGGGATTGAAAACACTTCAACAAAGAACAAAATGTTTCAATTGAATATAAAGAACAATCTGACAGTAACCAGAGAGTAGTGGAGAGAGGGATAATAGGGGATGGGGGGGGGCATCAAGGAACATGTATGAAGGACACATGGACAAAGTCAAAGGGGGTGGGTTCGAGGGTGGGAGGGGGGATGGGTGGGGCAGAGGGGCATGGTGGGGTGAAAATAGAGACACCTGTACTTGAAAAACAATAAAAAAATGAACAAAATGTTAAAGGAAGAATGAAGCAAATGTGGGAAATAGTGGTAATTGTTGAATCAAAGTGATAGGTAGATATACTAATATAGGTATATTACTTTCTTTACTTTTGTGTGCATTTGAAAATTCTCATTTAAAAACTAGCAGCCTGTGTGATTTGATGATCGTACAGGTTCTGGTCTACACTGTAGAGCAAAATGACTGATGACAACTATTTCACTCTTTAGTAAGTTATTTTTATGGCATTTAGACACAGCCTAAAAATTAAAAAAAAAAAATACATCTATTGCTCTAGGGCAGCGATTTTCCACCTTTTTCATATCATGGCACACATAAACTAATTACTAAAATTCTATGGCACACACAAAATTATATGTTTTGCTGCTCTGACAAAAAATAGGTAGAATTTTGATTAATTCACACTGGATAGCTATTGCTGTGTTGGCTGTTGTCATTTTTTTATTTGACGATCTGAAAGGTCATCTGTGCCCCTGACTAAGTAGTCAGGCATTGCATGTTTTAAAAATTCTTGTGGTGTACCAGTTGAAAATCACTGCTCTAGGCACTCAACTTGTTGACAGAGAAAGTGAAAACCTATCTTGGATGGTGAACTATTTACTTACCAAGTGGATAATATCAATTATCAACGAGAAAATACCAACTACAAGCGGCGGCTTTAAAGCTAACAAAATATGTATGTTCTTGTTACCATATTAAAGATAACTTATGTTCTCACAGTGAGTTCTGTAAAGGCACTAATTTCAGTGAACAAATTTTTGTTGGGAATGATAATCTCTTCACTGGGCGATCTCCCCTACTTCCTTCCTCTTCTACACCGTCATCAATCTAATGGCTGTGAAAGACAGCTCACACTGCTCTTTAGACATTAAAAGGTTTTTGGTAAGTATTCAAAATTCACTGTTAACAACTGGAATTAACAAACAAACAAACAAACAAAACCCTTCAGGTTAATTAAACAAATTAAACCAAAACAAACTCTTATTAAAAGATCATTGGGACAAACAATATTCTGTCCTTTAAAGTTAAGTCTTACTGAGTAAGTCATATTTAGTAAAGCTAAGTTTTAAATTGTCATTAGCCAAATCTATACTATATTTTAAAAGAACTTATGTTGAACCCAAATTAATCCTCAAATCAAGTGCTTAGCATTGGATGACTCTTGAGTAGCCTCACAGAAAAATGGCAAGAAATAATATTCTACCATAATAAATGATAATTTTACTTTTTGTCACTTTCTGTAAATGGTGAAAACTAATTAAGGTAAGGGGTTGTCCTTTTTTCTCTTAATGAAAACACTTCCCAAAGCAAAGCCGTGCCATACTGGCAAAGCACATTTTGAAAGTACTAAGAAAATTTTTAAAAGTAAATAAACTACTACTTACACTTGCTCTCCTTTTGATTCCTTATTCTGAAAAATAGCATCAACAATTAGTAATCTATATCAACTTTTTCAATACAGCATAATGATATGACTACATTTAGGTCAGTGTTTCTCAAACATTTTGACCACAATCATAATAAAAAATATATTTTACATAATAATGTAAATGCACTTACATAAGTACCTTTATACATAAACCATATTATGTTATAAACTACATATTTGTATCTCCTCCCCCAAATACATACATTAAAACCCTAACCCCCAATGTGATGGTAACTGGAGGTAGGCCCATTTGGAGGTAATTAGGTTAGGATGATGTTGTGGAGTCCTCATAGTGGAATTAATGCCCTTATAAAAAGAGACCAGAGAGCTAGCTAGTGCTAGCTCTAGCTCACTGGCTCCTCTCTCCCTCTCTCTCTTGCCCTGCCATGTGATGACACAGCAAGAAGGTAGCCATCTGCAAAGTAAGAAGAGAGCCCTCACCAGACACCAAATCTGCTGGTACTTTGATCTTGGACTTCCCAGACTCCAGAACCATGAAAAATAAATGTTTGTTGTTTGAGCCACCCAGTCTATCACAGTTTGTTATAGCAGTCCAGACTGACTAAAACAATTGGTGATGACCTCTGGAAATTTTTTTGTTCCTATTAATTCTATTTCCTTTTTTAAAATGGTAGTTGTGACCCACTCAATTAATTTTATAATCGAATAATGAAACACACTTGAAAATCACTGACTCAGAAATTAGAAGTGACTATTGGGGCTGAGTTTGTAGCTATTGATACATCTTGGGAAAGGACACATGGAATTCTCATTTACAGAATCCTATACTAAATATAAGAGTTTTGAAAACTGACATGTAAAATAGCAGATTTATATATTAAAAATCTTTAAAAAAGAAATGTTAGGGAAATCACAATTGGGAAAAAATGTTATAAAACCCTAAATTTTATGTTCATTAAAACAGAAATGTAAAGGCAACAGACTAAGTAAAGGTAATACCAATGACACTTAATATATATTATATTATTTAGAGTATTAATTACTCAGATACCACCTTTCCATTAAGAGTATTAATTACTCTTAAATGAGTTACAGTATTAATTTCCACCATCTCCTGTTTACAAGAAGCTTTAGAGTCTCTTTCCCTACAGATTCCATAATGTATTAAAATACTTACAAATCTGTTTTGTGTTATTGTCTGGATACTAAGAGGATCTTTGTGTTTCAGTGTCTGGTCAATATCCAGTGCCAGTTTGATTCTACAATTAAGAATTATGAACTCCTGCCTTGGTTCCAGTGTACCTGAAAACCTGAGCTGGAAAGACTTTTGGTTGTTCATAATGAACATATCTAGTGTATTTGATTAGTATTTCTGAAACCCTTTTTAGTTTTTTTCCATGACTTTATGCCAATGCACATATCAGTCTGTCTCCTTAGATGCAGCTCAACAACTTCCGTTCTTTAGAGAGGATGTCAGTTTGAAGGCCTCGGGTTATTTCCTGCCCTGTTTCTTTTCATCTCCAAGCTTCATCACAAAGCCTGTTTTTCTGCCATCTGCTTTACTTCTCTTTTCTATTCCAAACCCTTAATTCCCCTGGGTGGGTGGTAGGAATAGGAGCAAGAGTAACAGTAATTAGTAATTAATACTCTTCATGAAAGGGTAATACATGAATAATTAATACTTTAAATAACCCCAGAGTTATTTACAATTTGAATATATTAGAAGCTAAATGCTAAATTCCTAATTGAAGAAACGAAAGGTAAAGAATAGTTACAAAGTATCTATATGTACAAGTAAAAAGTTATCTGTATTGTATCCTCTATTTGCTACACAAATTTTACTTTTTTCTCACATTCTCCCAGTGAGCCTCTGATAGGTGTTTTTAGGACTTCATCTTCTGTTAGGTAGAGATGTCCAAAACAAACAATTAACAAAGGACACAATTTAATGAAGAGGGGCTTTGCTGTCACTTTATTAACGCAAGCAAATTTCTGTAAGCTAGAATTTTTCATGAGGAGAACTCCTGATTAGAGAATTAAACTGACTTGATTTTTATTACTGGTTGTTTATACTACAAGTAGACAATTCTTCACACTTAACAGCAATTGAGTATATGAATATGACTCTTCTATATAAAATGATCATATGCAAAAACTTTAGCATTTTTTAGGTACTATACTTTAAAACTTAAATAAAAGATGTAAGATCTCTCTTCTAATGTCCAAATTTTATCTTGATAAAAAATATCTTATATTAAAGGATTTTAACTTCTTTTAGTAAAATAAACTGGCAAACAACTTAGGGTGTTTAAGAAAACCAAAAAATTCCTAGACAGTTGCTCACATTTAAATTTTTTTTTTTTACTATTACTAGAGTATGATAGTTTGATAGTGTTTATATTTCTTTTCAGTTGCAGTTATTCCTTAATTTTAATTTGAAAATAAAGTCTGAATTAAAAAAATTAAGTCCCCCCAAAAGACTCGAGTTTCCCTTGTTCCAAGTTTCCAAGCACTTAAAACACTTCTTGCTAAAACTGTTTCCAAGCACTTAAAACACTTCTTGCTAAAACTGTGCTATAATCAGTAACCTGTTTATTTTTTAACTGGCAAAAAACAAAGAAGAGGAATAACAGCAGCATTTTTGCATTTCTATCATTTTTGCACATTATTGCATTGTTGGCAGACTGTTAGACACAAGGAAATCAAAATTTTTTAAGGTTTTAAAAAATGCTTCTGAACATATCAGTAGAATTATGAACACTGAGCAGGCATTTTTAAAATAAGAGTGGTATGCAGAAATTAATGGGGCCTCTAAATGACTAATTCTGTTTCTTATTTGTATATTTGAATGTATAAGTTTTGATTTAGGGAAGTAAAGTAGGTACACTGTAAGTGTAAGTCATTCAGGATCTCACACACATGGACTTCTCTATAATCATATATTCAATCAGCTATTGACATTTTTAAAGTCATTCATGCTCTATGTCTACTTAGATTAAATTCTAAGGGTGAATCCACATATTACCCAAGTGTTCATAATTAGACATTCCTCTATTATAATGCTAATATAGTCTCTTACCTTTTTATTCTTAGTCTTTTTCTTTTTCTTTGGTTTACTCCTAACCTGATAGGTTAAAAAAAAAATCATTTACTACAAAATCAGACTGCACAATGGGTTATTTTGCAAAATATATTTCCTCTAACCACTGAAACCCTTTTCTTGTAATATTGTAGATTGTATTTTCTTCCTAGACATTATGGAAAACTTTTATTTTAATATCAGTCTTCTGCTCCTAAAAAAATCAATGTTGTATAACGGAACATTATAGTCATATGTTTAACGTCAATGAGTAGATCACTGAAAAAAGCTCCCAAATCCTCACTTCTACATGTGCATGCATGAGTAACAAAGGAGGAAAGCACTTTTCAAAAGTCAACATATTCAGGTCCACAAGATGAAAAATAAGCCTAGGGAGAATTTAGTGACTATATACTAACTGTTACCACTTATCTATAAAGAAATACAGAAATTCCATCCCGGATGATTTTAACTCTACCCTTGTGCAAATGGTGTTGAAATATCCCTTTTTTTCCTTCTTTCTCTCTTCTTCTGTTCCCTACTATGCTTTCTTCTACTTTCCGTTAGCCTCCCACATTCACTCCCATTAATTAGAATAAAGAAATATATTCAAAGGTCTAGCACAGTGTCTGGCACATAATAAATGTTCGATAAACATTGGCAATATGAATGGTTAAGGCAAGAAACATTATGGGATGAAGTACTGGTGAAAGAACCATTCCAATTTAAAAATGCTTTATGCGAACACCATGATAAATATAAATTAAGATTATCTGGAATCCTTTAAGCATACAACAATTAAAGGCCCTGATTATTAAATTCTTCTAACTCAAACGTTAATGAGAGCTCATACTTCCTGGAGATCTTTAACAGATTCTGTTGAAGATTCACTGGGTATCGATGCCCCATCTTTATTTATTTCTGCTAATTGTATTCCAGGGTTTGATTTCAAATTTATATTGTACTCCATGAGAGGTGGACTCAGTTCTTCCTCATTCTGTAATTCTTCTATTTCAATACCTAAGTATTAAAGACAAAACACTCATAATTTGGATGCACCCAATTTTAGCTTCTTGTCACTATTATAAATATATTTACCCTCCAAAACATTATTCCAGAAATAGAAATAGATGACATCTGACTCTGCTCAATTACTAGATGAAAATAAAATGCTCATTTATCAACAACCGCATAATAGGTACATAATCTAGCCACAACCAAATAAGTATGAACCCGAATACTAAGATATTTTACTGTTATCTTAAGTAAATGCTACGTATTAGATATACTAGAACTTAAGTTGACTCTACATATTACATTTTTGAGTACCTTGATATTGGCCCTATTACTACACTGCAAGTAGAATTATTTTAGGACATAAATCTAAAAGGTAGAGAAAGCTAAAAGGTCTACTTTCTCCCCCTTTTCCTTATTTTTCATAATCAAAGATTTTGAAAGGCCATCAGCCCCTTATTATGTGACTTCTTTTTTGACACCATGCTCCTTGATATCACCCCAGAGTTTCAGTCTCAAACTTGTGAACTTCATCTGACTGATCACAGATGGTCCACACAAAACCCACTATGTTATTAAGTATAGTTTTACTCCAAATGAAACCCATGGTGTTGTTTTCTTAAGTAAATTTTAATTGCACAATACAATTACATTAAAACAAAAATAGCACAAAAATAAAAAATAAAAAAAATTAGCAACTAACCATGCAGCAAAAAAGAATATAGCTTTAACAATTGATAGACAACTAGATAAAAGGTACATAAACTAAACAGGAGCATATATGAGCAGGGAGAGCAAGCAGGTGGGCACCTCTGCCTGTTGAAGTGCCCTGTGCGTCAAAAAGTTAAAATACTACGCTTGAGTAAACCCTGGGGCACAGGCACCAAGACCAAGGCAGAGTAAAACGGCTCAAATTAGAATCAGCTGACCAGTAGTAATTTGACCATGTAATTTTCCAAGACTCTAACAATTACCATACAATTAATCTGACCAAGTAAGACTCTTATAGTGAGTGATCCCTTAGCTTTCCCAAATTGAAAGGTCACTTAGGCGTTTTGGTTTTTAGCATACTTACGTTGACTGCCCATTATTGACTGTAGAGCAATTCCTATGATACATAAAGAAAACATTTAGATGTGCAATTGCAAATGCAACCAACAAATATATGACTGGGACTAAGAAAAGCAAGGAGGTTTTTATACTGCACCAAGTAATTTTATAACTAATTATAAAATAATTAGCTTCCCTTTTGAATCTAGTTTAAACAATGCATGGTGTTTAAACATAAAAGTTATAAACCCATGATTAGAGAAGGAAAGTAAACAAATATTTTGATACGTCTTGAAAGATAATGCCTAGAATATAAGCACTTTAAACCAAGCAGCAAATTGTTATGATTGATAGTCTTAATTTTTTTTGTGATTGCAGTTATTTTTTGTTGTTTTATTTTTGTTCAAGTACAGTTGTCTCCATTTTTCCCCCACCCCAGCCATCCCCACCTCCCACCCTTGAACCTACCCCCTTTGGCTTTGTCCATGTGTCCTTTATACATGTTCCTGACAACCCTTCCACTTTTACCCCCATTATCCCCTCCTACCTTGCCTCTGGTTACTGTCAGTTCTTAATTTCAAGGTCATGAAATATTTAATATCCAATTATGAAGCAAACTTCCATAGAAAGTTTGAGCCTTTCTTAGCAATGTTTATTATCCTGATCAGCACTACATTCTCCTCACCCATTAATATTATATCATGCTCTAGTGAATGAATGGTATATAAAACAGACAACCTTTGTAGATATTTAGTGGAGACAATGGATACTAATCAAATAATTAGATGCACAAATGAAAAGTACAACTGTTAATAACTACTAGGAAAGAGATATAAGATGCTAGAAAAGTCTCTATTAAAGGGTCTCGACCAATAAGCTCTTCAGACCACCTGAGTGAGAATTCTTGAAATGCCTTGAATTTAGTTAGTGCTCAAAGCACTTTCTCAAATATTATCTTTATTCTCAAAAGTTTTTGTTATTTAAAATCTTAATAGAGTGAATGTGTTTTTTAAAAACCCTGTAATCTGTAAGTCAAAGGCCTTTGCCTGACATTCTTATATAATAAAAGTTGGCATTCTCTCCTTTTATGCTCAAAGACATCTCTTACAAGTTAAACAAGAAAACACAATGGTATCCTAGAGCCTTAAAGGAATGGGATAGGGGCCCAGTAATCATCTCTGAAAAAAATCTGGACCTGTGCAACAATTCCTAGAAACTTGGGAAGTTGTACATTTAAACAGCATCAGTATGGTCATTAGTTGCTCACCAGGTAGTATGGCTAATAAAATAACTTGGGATCAGGAAAAGTTACCCAGAATAGCACAACAAGGGTTTCAGTGATGCTGATGTGCCTTGAACTCCACTTTGCATGATGAAAGGCTACCTCGGTATGTGGGAGAAAAGGTCGAAAGTCTTTTCCATAACAATATAGTGCCTAGTAATGGACCCTGATGACTTTAGATACTTGCATAAATATTATCTAATTTTTAAAATAACCCATGGCCACCGGGTAGCTGCCAAACTTATAAACATCAAGATTCTGCTGGAAAGGAGGAGAAACACACACTCATGATATCTAAAAGTGTATCTTTGAAATACACAGTACCAGCATTTCATGGTTTTAGGCATTCTTCATTTTGTAGAAGTAATAAAAGTCCTCTACTTAAAAATCTTCAACAATTCCTTTATGATAATACAAACCTCAACATGGTAAGAGAAATCCTCTTGAATGTATTCTATGGATATTTCTCTACTTTAATAGCTTTAATATTTACTACCTAATCTACTTTAAGGCCAAATTTTTAGTTCCCTGAACTATATTCTTATGTTTCTATACCTTTATTCTTGATTCCTTTTGAAACATTCTACTCCATCGTCTTCACTTAGGTAACTTTTACATGTGATTTAGCAATTCCTCAAATAGTATATTCTCCAGGAAACTTTTTTGGACTCTCTTAGGCTAGGATTTCCCATGGTGTTCTGGAACATCTCTAGCACTATAATTTCTATTAGCTTCTCGATGAGTCTATTCTCTCAAGAATGTGAGCTCCCTGAATCTCCTGCCCTTGGCACTGTGCCTGGCACACAGCAGACACTCAGGGAAGGTGTACTGGTTGAAGTAAATAATTACTTTGTACCTTGTTGGTAGCAGGATAACATCCTCTGGATGATTTCTGGTACTGGTATGCCTAGGTAGACAGACAGCTGATTGTAATCAAGGGAGATATTCTCAATGGGATTCTCCTTCACTTTATCAATATCCTCTTGCTTCATTCCAAGGCGCAGAAGAGTATCTGAAACTTTTTTCCAAATTGAATTGAATTGTGACTCAGTGAGACCATTCATCAAAATCTCACTAAGGAGGATATCCCTGTATTTGCACAGCCTCAGGATGTCTGCAGACTTAGAGAGATCAGAAGATGGTGGTTCCATATTCCAGCCTTTTTGGGGTGCCGGGAATACATTCAAATGTTTTATGAGCGCTAATAGGAGGTGTAAGTCAAACTGTTTGGACTGTGGTAGCTCCTTGTTTGGGGGATAAAGCAGATGCCACGCTCCACCCAAAGGGTGATTAGTCCAAAGGTGGTTGTAGTAGGGTTCCAGCACATTCTTGTGAATAAGAAGCTCTTTTTTCAAAAGAGGGGGTGGCAGAGCCTCATCAAATATTTGCCGGACAATGTCAGTACCAGAAATAATAATTATATGAAGCAGATGGTAGAAATAATTATAATCAAGTTTGAAGATAGGCATTTCATCTGAAAATAAATTTTGAAAAGTCAAAACATTCCACATTAATGCTATTTTTCTATGGTCTCCTATATTACATGCTAAGCTCTTGCAGGACAGGGACGAGTACAAAAGAATGAAATACAGCACAGTGCTTTGCCACAGCCAGTGCTCGATAGGCATGCTGCTATCTGGCTAGTTGACAGAAATTCAAACAAAAACTTTGTGTCCCCAAGCAAAAATAATTGCAAAGACTAATCACCACAGAAGCCTTTCAACCATCCAGGGTTTTGTTCAAGTAAATGAGCTTTGGTAACCAAATGGCATAAAAGTATTAGGCTTTCAATTCTGAAGAATGTCAAGCATGGTAATTGCCAGTGTTTAATTATACTTTACTTAGGTGGTTATATTTTATCTTAATCAGCACTGTCCAACAGAACTGATTAAAATGTTTTAGATTTTCACTGCCCACTAGCCACTGAACACTGAAAATGCTGCTTCTCTAGCAATGAAATTGAGTTTAAAATTTTATCTCATTTTAAATTTAAATAGCCACATATGGCTAGTGGCTATCATATTAGATAACACAGAACTGTATCAAGAAACATAAAGTAATATGATGCCTTGCTACACAAAGTGCAGGCCATGGACCAGCAGCATCAGCATCTACATGGGAGCCAGTCAGAAGAGGAGAATCTCAGGCTCACCCCAGAGCTACTGAGTTGGCACCTAACATTTTAACAAAATCACCAGATCATTTAAGTAGCTATTGAAGTCGGAGACCCAGTTATCTAATAACCTCATGTTTTTAGTCTCTCAAAAAAAGAGAGTAATGATTGAGTGGGTATTTCATCAATAAAATGGAATAAGACATGAGATTGAACTATTCAATATTTTTCTGGTTGGTTATCACTTCCAATAAAGGAAAGTGGATTGAGATGAGTTAGAAAGTACTAGGAATATTGTATATGATGGTATATTTGTTGTACGAATATAACAATATATTTAGCATGAAATGAAGCTTTATTATTTTATCCTTCATGATTCTATTTTAAGAGAATTTTAAATTAATATTCTCGCTTGATACACTTGACATGCACTGTGGAGGCAAAGAAGGTTGCAAAGCAAATGATGAGGGGAGCTTTCTTTGGGTTGACATGTAAGAAGACAGCTGGAATCAGGGATATCCATTCCTCTTAGCAAGAAGGAATGCCACTAAACTATTCTTCCACGGGACCAGGAGCCCTTACGGTCTCCAAGTGCTGAGTAGGTGGCATTTACTCCTAGCACACACTCCTACATAGCTGGTAACTAAGCTTATACTACTTGGTCTTGAGTCTAAAATGTCTATTCCTTCCATTCTGCTCCATTAACAGGGAATGAAACAAGGGAGGAGGAGTTGGTAGGGAATCTGGTAAAGCCTGATCTAATAGTGAAGTCACAGCTATGCACTGGACTAGCAAAACTCTTCAAAGAATACCAAGGTAATGTGAAACCCATAAACTACTAATCTTTCTGTCCATGAATTCTACGCTACACAAAGTAATGCTTGCTAGTAATCTAAGCCCAGTGAATGGCAAACACAAAAATACATGGTTGTTAATGGAATGATACTCTACAGAGTAAGTCAAAATTTTTAACACACTTTTCAATGGGAGGCAGATAAAAATAAAATTATACCTTTTGTACTATATTTTAAACTGATCTTCGGTCTTACATCAGTATCAGTTATTTTCAGAGACACCAACTTTTTATAACTGCAAATGGAAAAAATTGTTACAGTTAATGCCAAAGTCAATCAAAATTTCTGGTATCAGTATGACTACCTAAGTGAGTATTTTCTTCTCCTCCTCCTGGAAATTATTTAAAAGCAAAGGAGAAAAATAAACAAATAAACAAAAACACCAACAATGACAACTCCATGTTTTCATTTTCATTGAAATTAAGAGGAAAGTAGAATTCCTAAATTTCACATCAAAAAAAGTCACACAACTAGCTTGTTTGCAAGAAGGCTGTGTAGCAGCAGAAAAAAAGAAATCTTTGCATTGTAAAAAACCAACAAAACTGGAACTCCCAGGTCATCCCCCACCACAGAATCTTCTTACTAATAATTATCCTATGAAAATTCAATTCATTTAATAACAAGTGGTTTAAAAACAAGGAAAAACAACTGACATGACATCAATGCAAATAATTTCTTTAAAAATCAAGGGAAAAATAGCAAAATTTATTACATTGACTAAACACTAAGTAAATGTTGCCATAAAACAGATACCAAATCCAGACAAAAACAGTACAAAAAGAAAACTGTGAAATCAATTTCCCTTAGGAACACTGAGCAGAAATCTATTAAATATATTAGACAATTGAATTCAATGATAAAGATTCTCTCCCTAACCAAACTCTAATAAGGTTCCTCTGACCTCTTTTTCAGCTAGGCCCCACCCTTCTCCATGTCCTCAAGAGCTCAGATTTAGGAAGAATCACCCAAGCCACCAACCTTAACCAACAGCAGAGGGCAGTCAACAGCAGTGAACAATTTACCTGATTACAAAGCCCAGCCTACAGCCTTGCCCAACTTCAGAGCATAGCTTGCAGCCCTACCTCATCTGACCATGAAGACTGGCCTGTAGCCCCACCTAAATGTGAAGTCCAGCTAGTGGCACCATCTACTCAAGGAGTAGAGCCTGAGGCCCCACCCAACCAGAAGCAACTACAGAGCTTAGCCTGTAGCCCTGTCCAATCACAGAATTCAAATGGTAGCAATGCTCTGCCAAGGATCAAAGCCTGTGAACCTACCTGACCAGAGGTGATTGCAGAGCATAGCTAGTGGCCTTACCTAACTGTGGAAAATTGCCACCAGCCCCCCTGACCAGGGAGCCCAGTAGTCCCCCTTGAACATGGAACCCAGCTATAAGTCCCACCCAACCTTGAAGCCCAGCCAGCAGCAGCTCACTTCCACCCTTGGAGCTGCTGTGGTTTCATATAACTAGAGAATGCAGATGCAAGCTCCACCTGCCTATAAACACTACCAGCTAACTCATCCAGTACCTCCGAAGCTGAGCTGACTGGTAAAGGCCTTTCCCTTCCAAAACAAAGTCTGTAAGCGGAGACAACATACTCAAGTGGGCAGATACTAATGCATGGATACAAAGATAATGAAGAATCATGTAATATGACATCACCAAAAGTAATAAACCTCCAATAAGGGACCGTAAAGAAATGAAGATATGAACTATCTGACAAAGAATTCAGAATAATCCTTTTAAAGAAGTTCAATGAACTACAATAGCACACAGGTAGACAATTAACTGAAATCAGGAAAACAATGCATGAGCAAAATTAGAAAACAAATTTTTAAAGATTTTATTTATTTATTTTTAGAGAGAGGGAAAGGGAGGGAAAAAGAGAGAGAAAGATCAATGTGTGGTTGCCTCTCATGTGGCCCCCACTGGGGACCTGGCCTGCAACCCAGGCATGTGCCCTGACTGGGAATCTAACTGGCAACCCTTTGGTTCACAGGCCAGCACTCAATTCCACTGAGCTACACCAGCCAGGGCAGGAAACAATTTTTTAAAAAACAGAAATCCTAGAGTTGAACAATCACTGAATGAAATAAAGATTTCAATAGAGAGCTTCAACAATAGAACCAATCAGGGAGAAGACAGAATCAGTGAACTCAAAGGCAGATCATTTGAAATTACCCAGTCAGAGGAGGAAAAAAAGAACAGAGAATGAGAAAGAGTGAAGAAAACTTACAGAACTTATGGGAGAAGAGAAATAATGTATGCATATGGAAATCGCAGAAGGAGAAGAGAAAGAAAAAGGAACAGAAAGTTTATTTAAAAAAATAATGTCCCTTTACCAAATTTGGGGTAAGAAATGAACCTTTAGATTTATGAGCCTCAAAGGGCTGTATATGGATTGAAGCCACAAAGGACTGCACTGAGACACATTATAATTAAATGGACAAACAAAAGATAAAAATAGAACTTTGAAAGCAGCAAAAGAGAAGCAGCATTGCCTTGATAATGACCTTGATAAAAAAATTGGATTTGACACCAAAAGCATGAGCAACAAAAGCAAAAATAGCCCTGGCTGGTGTGGCTCAGTGGATTGAATGTCAGCCTGTGAACCAAAGGGTTGCTGGTTTGATTCCCAGCTAGGACACATGCCTGGGTTTCAGGCCAGGTCCCCAGTAGGGGGTGCACGAGAGACAACCACACACTAATGTTTCTCTCCCTTCCTCTCCCTCTAAAAATAAATAAATAAAGTATTTTTTTAACAAAGCAAAAACAAACAGGTAGGACTATGCCAAATTTAAAAGCTTGTGCACAGCAAAAGAAATAATCAACAAAATAAAATGATAACCTACTAAATGGGAGAAAATATCTGCAAATCATATACATGACTTGGGATTAATATAAAAAATATGTAAGAAACCTATACAACTCAGTACCAAATAATCCAATTTAAAAATCGATATAGAACTTGAATAGACATTTTTCCTAAGAAGATATAAAATAGCCATTAGGTACATGAAAAGGAATTTAATATAACTAATCATCAGAAAAATACAAATCAAAACTACAATGGTGTATCACCTCACACCTGTTAAGATAAGAGATAACAAGTGCTGGCCAGGATATGGAGAAAAAGGAATCCTTGTGTACTCTTGGTGAGAATGTAAATTGACAGAGCTACTAGCGGAAAAATATGGAGGTTCCTCAAAAAATTGAAAATAAATTGATTCAGCAATCCCACTTCTGGGCATATATTATATATCGAAAGAAAACAAAATCTCATTTTGAAGTGATATCTACATCCCCATGTTCACTGCCATATTATTTATAATAGCCAAGACATGGACACAGCATAAGTGTCTATCAATGAACTACTGGATAAGGAAAATGTCAGATACACACACACATACACATGCATATACATACACACTGGAATACTATTCATCTATAAGAAAGAAGGAAATTAGCTATTTGCAATAACATGGATTAACCTGTAGGGCATTATATTAAATAAAATAAGCCAAATACAGATGGACAAATACTGTATGATTTCACTTACAAGTGGGTGCTAAAAAAAACACTCAAGCTCATAGAAACAGGGAGGAGATTGGTGGTTGTTAGAGGAAGGGGTTGGGGGAAATGGATAAAGGGGTCAACGGTTACAAACCAGGGATCCAACATACAGCATGGCGACTATAATTACAATAAAGTACTGTATACTTGAAAGTTGCTAAGAAAGTAAGTATTAAGAGTTCTCACTACAAAAAAAAAATGTTAATTTTGTGCATTAACGGATGTGATAGCTAACCTTACTATGGTAATCATTTCACAGTACGTACATACATTCACTCATCATGTTGTACACCTTAAATTTACAAATATTATATGTCAGTTATATCTCAATAAAGTTAGAAAAAGAAAACAGTAGCAATATGGAAAAAGTAAATAGATCATGACCAGCTGTCATTTATTCCAGAAAAGAAAGATTAATTTCAACATTTAAAAATAATGTAATTCGGCATAATAACAGATTAAAGATGAAAACCATGTAATCATCTTAATGCATGCATAAAAACATTAATTCAAAATACATTCATAGGAAAGTTTTTGGAAAAGTAGGAAGAGAAGAGAATTTCTTCAACTTGATAAAGGGCATCAACAAAAAATCTACAGCTAACAACATACTATATGGTGAAAAGCTGAAGGCTTCTTCTAAAGATCTGGAAAAGACAAACATGTCTGTTCTTAACACTTGTATCTGACATTATAGCCAGAGCAATAAAAAATAATAAAGCACATATTAATTGGAAAAAATAAAGTTATCTTTGTCCACAATGAAATGAGAATCTATAGAAAACCTCAAAGAATCTATAAAATGATATGACCACTATTAAGCCCCCAATCACAGAATACAAGAATTCAATATACAGAAACCAATTCTATATAATATAAATATCATTTACAAAAGCATAAAAATCCAATACATATGAAAAATCTAATAAAATATTACCAGATTATACACAGAAAACTACAAAACATTTCTAAGAGACATTTAAAAATATCTAATTGAATGAAATTAAAATCCATGTTCATGGATGAAAATCTTCAATGTTATTAAGGTATAAATCACACCTAAATTTATCTATTGATTCAACACAATTCCAATAAAAATCCCAGCAAGAACTGTGGAGAAAATAATAAGGTGTATCTAAGATTTATTTGTTTCTAAGAACAGCAAAGGAACTAGAGCAGAAAAAAAGTTTTAAAAAATAAGATGAAAATTGAACTTACATCATCTAATTTCAAAATAAATAAATAAATAAATAAGATCACATATGTGGCTCACAAAAAATGATAATACAATGCTACAGTAATCAAGAAAGTGTGGTACTGGTGAATGTACTGGTATATACATGAATAGAACAGAGAAATGAATTCAGAAATAGACTGCATATGTATATTATAAAGTCATGTGATGTTCAACAAAGGGGTCAAGGTAATTCAACAGGGAAAGGATTATCTTTTCAGCAAATCATGTTAGAACATCTGTATATCCATATGGAACAGAATGAACCTTGACCCTATGTCATACCATATGCACAAATCAACTCGAATTATAAATCTAAATGTGTAACCTAAAACTACAGAATTGTCAGCGAAAATACAGGAGAAAACCTTTGTGATGTTGGGCTATACAATTTTTTTTTTTTAATAGAGCACAAAAAGCATGTAGGATAAAAGAAATAACTGATAAATCAGACAGACCATCAAAATTAATAACTGCTTTTTGAAAGATACATTTTAGAAAGTAAAAAGACAAGACATTGACTGGGATAAAATATTTTAAAAATACATATTAGATAAAGGACTTGTATTCAGAATACACACAGAAAGCTTGCAACTCAAAAATAAAACAATTCAATGAAAAAATGGGCAAAAGATTTGAACAGGTAATTTACCATACAGATGGTACATAAATACATGAAAAGATATTCAACTACATTAATCATTAGGTAAGTGAAAATTAAAACCATAGTAAGATACCATTACAAATCTAATAACATGGCTGAAATCTTTTAAATTGATAATACCAAGTGCTGGAGAGGATGCAGAGAAATTCAAACTCTCCTATACTGGCAAGAGTGATAAAATGTACAGCTACTTTGAAACAGTTTGGCAGTTTCTTATCATAGTAAATACATACCATACGATTCAGTCATCCTGTCACTAGGAACTTACCCAAGAGAAATGAAAGTGTATGTCTACACAAAGAATAATATATGAATATGCATAGCAGTTTTATTCAAAATAACCAAAAAAAAAAAAAAACAGAAACAAGTCAAACATCATCAATTGCTGAATGAATAAACTACATCTAAATGTACAATAAAATACTCAGCAACAAATAAAAATGAATGACTGACACATGCAATAATAACATAGATGGATCTCAAAAGCGTATGCTAAGTAAAAAAATCGGGATGCAAAATGCTTTCCTACTATAGGAGAGTCAGGAAGAAGCATCAGGGTTTGTTTCGGGATTATCAGAACAAAAATTATGTCAGGGGTTACCAGGGTTTGGAGGTTGGAGGGAAATGACTACAGAAGTAATTTGTGGGTAACCTTTTGGGATAATAGAAATATTCTGTATCTTGATTATGGTAGTGATTACTCAAATGTATACAAAAAATTCATTTAAATGTTTGTTTTTAAAGAGTAAATTTCACTGTGTATTAAAATTACCATAGCTTGAAAAACCTGACCTATTAAAAACGTCAGTGTTTAAAAATACATTTATAAGGAAATTTCCTTATTATTCTTTATAAATGTACTAATTATAAAAGTATCTTTAAACACTGAAGTTCTTTATAGGTTAGGTTTCTCAAGCTGTAGTTTATAAACACAGAAGGTGAGGACGACAATTACCTCGGGAGCAGGGAAGCTGGGCAGAGTGGCACGCTGAGTGCTTCTGGAGTGACAGCAAAATTCTATTTGTTAACTTGAGTCGAGCCACAAGCCACAGGAGTGTTTGCTTTATAATTATTTATTAAATTATGCATTTATATTTTGTAAGCTTTTCCTTATGTATATTTCAATAACAATACAGTGTTTTAAAGCATAAAAATAGCCAATATTTTGCCATTCATTCTTGTAGCTCTTCCACTTTAGGTTATAAAATCCAGTTACCAGAGGAATCTCCCCCGCAAAAATAATTATAAATCCTAGGCAAATTACAAAAAGCAACTCCCTGAAGGCACTAGAGTGTGGAAAGAACAGACCAACTCTGATGGTGGGGCAGATGCTCAGAGGAAAGGATTATCGTCTAAGTTTGTAAGTTCACCAATATTAGAGCTTTTAGCCTGGGCAAGTATAGCCTGGTGGAGAACAAAGATGGTCTCCTTGGCCAAAGGAACCAGAAAACTGAAGCCTCGGAACTGTGGCTGCTGAAGAGAGTGGGAGAATTCCAGAAAGGAAAGAGAGATCTCAAATTCTTTCTAGCTACATCTCTGACTGATGAACCACACATGTGTAGAATAGACCCAAAGCAGCTCAGCTAAAGGTAAAAGATCAAAATTGAGAATGGAACCACCACCCAAAAAAGAGAGTTTACAGTTCCCATCCAACCAAGTTAACTGCCTGTCTAAACAAAAATAACATACCATTGCAAAATAGTGGAATTCAGAATGTTTGCATCTGTCCTGTATTTGTTGGATACATGCTATATGCCAGGCATTATGCTATGTTCTGGGATTACAGCAAGATAAAGTTCTTGCCCTTGTGGAGGTTATAGTTAAATGAAGAAGAGAGCCAAGAAAATATAAT
Source organism: Glossophaga mutica (assembly GCA_039655065.1). Lineage (NCBI taxonomy): Eukaryota > Metazoa > Chordata > Mammalia > Chiroptera > Phyllostomidae > Glossophaga > Glossophaga mutica. Next base: position 134,891,760 of record CM077304.1, read on the forward strand.
AAAACTTAGTAAATGTTTTAATAGCAAAAGTAGAAGAAATAGCCCTGGGTGCTGTGGCTCAGTGGATTGAGTGTCAGCCTGAGAACCAAAGTGTCACTGGTTTGATTCCCAGTCAGGGTACATGTCTGGGCTGCGGGCCAGGTCCCCACCCAGTAAGGGGCACGTGAGAGGCAACCACACATTGATGCTTCTCTCCCTCTCTTTCTACTTCCCCTCCCCTCTGTCCGAAAATAAATAAATAAAATCTTTTTTCAAAAAGTAGAAGGAATACATGGCAGAAACACCTAATCTAATGTAAATAAGGCTTTCCAGAAGCTTTAAACAGGCAAAGCCAAAAAGTATTATAGCCAAGGCTTGGAGGTAAAATGGATGGCACAGTCAAGCGTAAAAGCAGCCCAGAATAGTTGGTGTATATACAGCAAGAAAAGAATGACAACAGATGACATTTGTGAGGTCAGCAGGAATCAAAGTGACTAAAGAGCCAAGCGAGGGAGTCTGAACTTAATGAAGAGCAATGAGAAGCCTCTGGAAGATCTGCAAGCAGGAAAATGACATACGTATTTCATTTTTCATTTTAGAAAAGTGCTCTTAATGGCTATGTAAACAACAGACTGAAGAAACGTAAGAAAGACCAGTTTAGAAGCTGTTTCAGAATTCCAAGTGAGAAATAATACTTCATTTAGTTTAGTGGAAGTGCAGAGGCAGAAATGAGAAGGCATCTACAATACGTACGTTTAAGAAGTTGAATTTACTAGACTTCAAAAATGTTACAGAGCAGTGTTGGGAAGAAAGATTCCAAGTACAGTTGCATGCATGCTGAACTATAGATCTTTTTGAAACATAAAAGTGGGTATCTTTGGCAAGCAGGAACACAGATCCACATTTTGGGAATGAGATCTATGCTAGAGATAAAGATTTGGGTTTCATTAGATCACAACAGAAAACTAGTGCCTTAGATATCAATGCAATATCCCTGGTAGATTGAAAAATGGTAGACATTTATACTTTAAACCAAAGAAAAAAGAATCAATGGGTTAGAAGAACTTTTTATATTGAAATTTCTCATTTCAGTAGTAACATTCTATACCTCTGTGAATTCTCAGTTTACACTATGCATCCCTCTGCAATCCAGTTTTCTCATCTAGTCAACAAGACGATTCTGATCATCAGACAAGCTTAGAAGCCTGACTGAAGTTTTATATCTTAAGAACCTATTAAGTAACTTAAAAACATGTTTGTTTTTAGAAAAAGATTATTTTTATACTTAAGAAAAAAGTATTCACATAATTTCTCCTTCCTTGCTTTAGAACTTAAATGTCCACAAAGCGGGGGGGGGGGGGGATAAATGTCAGTTAAATATATTTTTTCACAGAATTAATATTACCTTTAAATTTAATGAAGCTCTAACAGGTGACAGAAACACAGAAGAGCAACTGAAAAATATATACATGCTCCGTAGAAAACGTAATATATTTCATTTAAGCTTACCTTGCTCCTAAATTTTCAATGGTTACATATTCATCTTTTCTCACAACTTCAAACTGCAAGTGATGGAAAAAAAAAAGCCCTAAAGTAGTTCAATTTTCAAAATTCTTTAATGTTACTAGTTACCCTTAACATTTGAAAAAAGATGATGAGAATGAAGCTATAGCAAATATAAAACCAAACAAGTGATAAGGTGAGCTATAAACAATCTTAATCAAATAATAAACTCAAGTTGATTTTAAAAACAAATTCTACTTTACATCAGTACCAGATTTAAATGCCAAATCTGAAATACAAAAAGAGCATAACTAAAGAAAAAGAAATAATATATCTTTCTATTTACAAGTGTGGTCTATTTACTTATAAACTGAAAGTTCAACAAGCAATTCATTAATTTAAAAAATAAAATGAATACCACTTGAGCACATTTTACATAACAGATACTATATGTTCTATAGATATTTTCATAGGAAGATGCTTACAGATTAAAAGGGGGTTAGAAAGTGTAAAAGTGTTCTTAACCTTAGGTGGCACAGATTAGATTATAATCCTTGGTTCGTGACAGACTTCCCATTGGTACAGGCAGGGCCTGCTTTGTCTGCGTCTGTGAGCATGCGGGGTATGTGTGCGCATGAGTGTTTTTATATTGTAAATCTTATTCTTAAGGGCTACGTAAATACTACTTTGGAGAAGTCAAAGTAATACAAAGGTCAGAGAATTTAGTCATCATCAAAAAGAATATGGCTAAAATATCATTATTATGATTCCCAGATGTGCTGAAGTAGAAAATATCATTCCAATGAAAGAAAGCAAGAAAATAAGAAAAAGATACTCACCAAAATTTTAACAATTCCAGGTACATCACACTGCAGCATCCTTACCATATCACCTGTACATCCTTCCTTCAAACATTTTTTTCCACTAAAACTCTAAAGTTATCAATAGAAAAAAAATCAATTATCAAAAGAAAAAACAATATACACATTAAAAAAGATAAAAATTACTGATATGAAAATCTAATTATATTTAAAAGTTAGAAGCAGATGTTACTGAATGGTAAAACAAAAGATGTAAATAAACATTTGAGAGTTAGTTGTTCAATAACAGTCCATCTTATGTATGCATAGATCTCCTATTTAAAATGTATGATCGCACTTTTCTCTCATCATTCTACTTCAAAATCCTCAAGTAGCTGTATTACAGGCTAAGATGTAGTCACTATGCACAAGAAAGGCAACTTCAAGTAAAATGTACTAATTAGGTAAGTGTATAAAGGGATACTGAACTTGTAAAAAGGAAAGAATAAAAATGTTGAGTCCTTTCTTTGGTTCTGTCCTTACTTCCTTTTAAGTTATTTAGTTTTCTTTCTAAAGTTGAGCAATATTGATTGCTCTCACAATCAAAGAAAGTAAAAAATATACACTGCCTAAACAAATGAATAATGCTTTATTTTACAATAAACATTACAGTGTAACACAATGCAAGTTCATGTCTTATCTGTTAATCCTCACAACAACCTTATGAAGTAGATATTAGTATCCTCCCTTTATGGCTTAGAAAAATGATCCTCAGAGCAGTTAAATTATCAGCCTAATGTAAAAACAAACAAACAAAAAACTGTAAGTGGCTCAATCTGGACTTGAACCCAAATATCCAGACTCCATATACAATGAATGTTTTTTGTATACCATGATGGCTTTAATGGGCTTTTCTGTTTGCACAATGTAAAACACAGTGGAACCAAATATTACAGATCCAACTTAGGATCATTAGCGTACTAAAGAGTAATAAATATAGAATGGGTTTCAGATTTTTACTTTAATTTTAGTGGCAAAAAATTCAATTTAGTTACATGACTTTAGGTAAATATAATCACAAGTATGTTTTGAAAACTATAAAATTTATCATTGTTCTCCACCCTTAAAATAGAAACTATCCTTAAAATTGTATAATTGTCCTTTGTTTATTAAGCAATTCTATTATTTGCTTCTATGTATTTTATATGAATATATGCAACAATATTTTTATTCTTAAGAGTAGGGAAAGGAACAAATTGATAGAAATCACTGAGCAAGGCAACTATCAAGTGTCCCCTACAAAGATCTGTATAATAAACGGTGATGATGAACAAGGAATAGTAAGGAGAAAAGCATCAAAGCAAATAAAGAAAAAAATGGAGGAAGAAAAATAGAGGAGGAGGATGCTAACAGGAAGAAATGAAAGGAAAAGAGAAATAAAGAGAAGGGTGGAAAAAGAAAGGTTGTAGTGAAGTTTTTAAGGAAAAAAAAATACCTGATCATTTTCACCTGGATATTTTAAATTCTTAAACTTTTTCCAACAAATTTTATGAAAATAAACACAGCAGCTTTTACTGCACATTAACTGAAAATATCCCTGGAAAAGAATAAAAGTAAGCCGTTAACATGGAAATAGGAATTCATGTATATGTATACAGAAAATACCACCTTAAATCACTTTTAACTTTACAAGTTTCTTTTCCTTCCCAGTGTGTCCTCCCTTGGAACTACTGATATGCTTCCTTTAAACAGGCAGACTGCTCGGATGACAAAAATGTAAATTCTATGGCCAGGACTTCCTGCCGCTACATGCTGATCGTGTGATTGAAACCCTCATGCCTTTTTAGGAAACCACAACCATATCACCACGTCACCTAATCCAAGACTGAGTGTGCCTCGCCATAAGCACTGTACTTCACCAGGCCCAACCTTCCTGATTCCTAATTTACCCTAATGAATAGATTTTGGCTTTTCCTCCTCCCACCTACTCTATTTTAATATGCATCCTGCCTTTTTTTTCATTATAAATAGCCATCTTTCTTTGTAAAACCCATATATAAAATGTATTCTTCCAGTCTTTCTGAGTTTTCCTTTTTACAAAAACAAAACAAAACAAAAAGCACATAAAAACTTTCCCCGCTGTCATTCCCACAAACAGATGTTTTTCAGGCAGCCCTCCCCACCACATGCTTCATTCTGGACATCCATGCCTTTCAACTAAGATTTCCATTATCTCATAGAACTGGTGTCAGAGTTGCACTGATAACCACATCTCATTTTATCTTGTGATTTCCCACAATTTTATTCTGATAGATCCACTGAGAACTAGACTAGAAATACTTTGATTGTTGAATTTCTTCAAATCAAGGCTGGCTATGTGTTTTTCTCCCAAGGCCCATAGCAGAGATAATGATCACTTACTTAGTAACATAATTCTTCAGGAGTGACCTTTCTCCTTAGTAAAATAAATTTAAAATAAGTAAACATAAAATAACATGTCTAACTATAAAGGGTAGTTTAGATAATTTTCAGTGTATGATAGCAGGAATATTAATTATAACTTTAGAGACATGTGAATATTACAAAAACCTTAGCAAAACCAGTTTATTCTTTTATGGACTCACTTTTATAGAATTATTATAAATAATTCTAGTTCATTATGATTGTAAGTTCTCAGAGATACTCAACTTCTCAACCACGTTACTGCTGTAATTAAACTAAGTACTCTTTTTAAACACTATTGTGATACATGATAACATAATAATTTTATCTAAGTTTAATTTTATAATTATATTTTTTAAAATATTCAGTTAATTGATAATTATAGTACCTTATAGTTGGTGTTCCTTAAAATGTCAGCTTCGCAAGATCGTTCACAATCTAGATAACTGCAAATGGCCTGCTTCATTATATTAGTTTCAGTTGTCTTAATAAAATTATTGAGAAGATCCTAGATTTTAAAAATAAAAATAAATCTCATGAATTAGTACTAATAGTACTATATCACTTCCAATATTTTACCTTATATAATTTTAAGTAATTTAAGTATTGACGATAATCTTTTTGAAGGTATTGTATTTTTTCTCAAAAAGAAAGTAAAAAAAAGTAATAGAATGTATTTTCTTCATTCAAAGTAAACAATAGAGAGGAAGGTGCTACAATAGGAATAGAGTACTGGATTTCTTACTAAATACAAACATGGAAAAAGGAAAAAAGTCTACATATGAAGTTCTACCTCATGTCACCATCCTAACTTACAGCATACACCTGGCATGCTGCTGTCAGGAATTACCTGCTCTGATATTTACATACAGAAAGACAAGAAGTCACTGGAAATCAGGAGAATATTTGGCAGTCTAAGTACTGCAGTGGTGCACTATAACACTCACTGTCTTAATAAGCAGAAGTGGGGAATAGATACATGGTCCTATGTTCAGAGCTACAACTCAGAATGCAAGTTTCTATATTAAAATGCTGATTAAATGCATGTGAAACACATCATCAAATCTAAGTCAAACTGGTCTTTAGACCAAGTCCTTACTAGTTATTAGATTTCAAATAGCCTTATTTCTAATATACTGAAGGTATATGACATGATAAATAAGCCTCTATAGACTATTTCATGAATCTGGTCATCATTCGTAACATTCTTTCAATGGCATTCTGATTTTTAAATTGATCAAATATCAATATTACATAAAGAAAAGAAAGAGAAACATTCAGGGCTGGCCTATCAGTACAAAGGTAGTAGATCTTGTCAGGATAGCCAATAGCCAAGAGGAGATGCCAAAAACAAAAGAATAAGACTCACAGCATGTATACAACTACTGCAGTTTCACAGATCTCAAACTTAATACAGTTCAATATTGATCTATTAATTCTCCTACCAAATCTGATCCTCGTTCCTTATTCTTCATCGCCTGCCCCCAGTCTCTTGTATTCATTCATTCAACAAATATTTACCGAGTACCAGTTAAGGGCCAGGTTGTTATGGATGTAAAGGTATGCTATGGATGTCACGGATACAGCAGTGAACTTTGCAGGCTAATACTTACCACTCAGACATTAATCTCATCTTCCACCATCCATTCAGCTTCAAGCCCGAGTCTTGTAGTCATCACTGCATATAGATTCTATCACCCTTCACATGCAATATATCAGCAAGTACTATTGTGTCTTCTTCCAAAATATATGGCAAATTCTTCTATTTCTATCTCCATTGCTATCACTCTGTGTCTTACCTAGATTAATGACTATAACAGATGCCTAACTGGTCCCAGCTCTTCCCTGAATACTCTGCTCCAAAGCACTACACAAAAACAAACAATCTTGTCAGTTCTTTGCTTAAAACCCTTCAATGGCTTCCCTGTGTACCTAAAACAAAATCTAGAACCTTTACTAAGGACTGACTGCAAGGTCCTACAGCTCCTGCAAAATCTCAGCCCAGTATATCTAACTATCTGTGACACATCTCTTCAAATTCATCTCTGCCTCACTCACTGTAAAATTCACATAGTTCTATTTTTTTCAGTTCCTCAAACTCGGCACTCTATTCCATTAACCTAGAATGCTCTTCCACCTACTCTTTTATAGAGCTAGTTCCATTCTTAACCCTCTGGCTCCAACTTAAATATCACCCCTCAGAGAGGCTTCTCCTATCTACCACACACACAGATACATATGTATTTATGCATACATATACATAGATAAATATGCAGATATGCAGGTATAGGAGTGTCTGTGTGTTCTCCATTTTCTCTATCCCAGCCCCTTGTTGTTCTTTAGAACACTGACTGCAATTTGAAATTTTATTTGTTTTTTAACTTTAACTCTTTCCTTACCCTAAAAACAGAAACTATTCAATGTCATAAATTCCGTAACTCCCATTCTATTATAATTTGATTATATCATCCCACTGTTTACAAGTTCTCAGGGGTTTCATATTACCCTCAAGATCTAACCTGAGCCCCTTACTTGGCTTATAGTGCTTTCCACGATATGGCTTAAATTTACTTCTAATATATTATGCATTCTTGTAAAAAAGAACAGGATGTTTTTAAAAAAAATATTCATTTAAAAAACCTCTTGGTGGATAATAGCTGATATAACTATTGAAATTAAAGTTCGATAGAAGGATAGGAAGAAGGTAATATTAAAAATAATAACACTGAAAGGACACTGCCCTGCTAGAATATCAGCATCTCTAGGGATACTATCTTCTTCCGCCAGGGAAAGTTTATTTCAGGAGACATGTGAGGACAGAAACATTTGGGCACAGCAGTCCTCTGGTGGCACCCACCTGGAATTCCTCAGCATCAGCTAAAGGGTCACAGATTAGCTCTGTAGGTTCTTTAGAAAACACTAATCACAATGTCTGGGTAGGAGGACTTTTGGTGGGCTGACGGGCACAGACTTAAGAAGAACATGCTGGCCTAGAGCCACAGCAGGATCATGGAAGCACGTTTTCTCTATCAGACATTAAACCTTAGTTATTGGACTTTAGAGACATATGGGGAGAGAGGGCCGGCAGAGAGTCCAGGGCAGCAGGAATGGTGGCTAGGTAGGCAAGAAACGCATGGCAGCAACTACTTTCAAAACAATACAGAAATAATTTAACATTATAAGAACATTAGTGTATACCAGCTGAATAACAGCATTATGCAAAAAGATAGTTATAAAATCTTCTAGAAAGTAGAACAAAAAGGCAAAACACAAAAAAAAAGTGGAAAAAATAGGAAAATCAGAGATTTGGTCCATGATGTTAAGCATGTGAGTAATAAACATTTCAGAAAGAAAGAGAAAATATAGAAAAACTCAACAAATAAGTAAATCAGGAAAATGTCCCAGAACCAAAAAACATAAAGTCAGAACACTAGGGATACATATAATATCCTAAAAACTTCAAAAAAGAAAAGAATAAAACAGTTTAAAAGCAAAACAGGATACAGAATGACATTAGATTTCTCCAAAGTATTACCAGAAGCTACAAGATAATAAAAATACACTTTTATTTTTTTCTTTTCATTTTGTCTTAAATTTTTCTTCCTTTTTTATTGTTGTTCAAGTACAATTGTCTCCACTTTCACCCACCATGCCCCCTTCCCCACCCTTGAACCCATGCCCTCTGCTTTGTCCATGTGTCCCTCCTGCATGTTCCTGAGGGTCTCCCCCATTATACCATATTATCCCTCTTCCTCTTCCTCATGGATTAGTGTCAGACTTGCTTTATTTCAGTATCTCTGGTTGTATTAAAAATGAGGGAAAATGATTTTCAACCTGTAATTCTATGCCCAAGCAAGATATAAATAAAGTATACAACGGATATTATTTGAAACATCTGTTGAGATGTTTCAAATCTCAAAATAATTTATCTCCCAAGCAAACACCCTTTCCCAAGAAGCTGCTGGATGAATTGTAACACCAAAACAAGAGAGTACATCTAGAAAGAGGAAATCTTGAGATCCAAGAAACAGGGGTTCTACACAGGAGAGAGGTGAAGAATATTCCCAGGAATAAGGGGAAACCCTAAGGCCAGCTAGATAAACTGTACTATTAGTAGGATGGGGAAAGGGAAGTGTGTGCATGAAGGGGATGTACAGGAAAGCTATGAATCCCTCATCTTCCACAGAGGGAAGTCAGAGGACAGATAAAATGGAGAAATTCTTAAAATAGCAGGACATCTTTAAAAAATATATAGATAAATATCAAAGCAAAAATGCCTAGAGAGCTGGAAGAAGTTGCTTCTAGTTAGAAACTATAATTAGAGATGATGGAATACAGACTTTTAAGCCTTTTAATATTATTTGACACAATGTATACATTTATTACTTTGTATAAAACATCACTAAAAAAATTTGAACAATAAAAAACATATTTTAAAGTGAGGAGGAAAAAGAGGAAAATAACCAAATTCAAGTAGGGATTGCTTTAGATAAGCACAGTTCAATATTTTTAAAAAAATATATAAAATTATTAGTTTATTAAGTCAAAGTTAAAAATTATATGGTTATCCTTACAAATGCCACAAATTGCCTGTTTACTTCTATTGATCACTGAGATAGGTACATTAAAATAATCTACTGTGATTAGGAGATTTTTGTATCTCCTTCCAGTTCTATCAGTTTTTGTCCCATCTATTTTGAGGCTATATTATCAGGTACATACAAATTTTGAGTTGTTATAGATTCCTGGAAAGTTGAATTTTGTATTTTAATGAAACATCTCTCTTTACTTTGAGGAATCAATTTGGCCTTAAAGTTGGCTGAAATACAAAGATCCGGAAATGTTTAAAGTAAAAGTTAGGAAAGAGGTATGTAGTAAGAATGTAAACTGGAACCTTTCTGAGAGAAAATATGGGGATACATTATCAACAACTTTAAAAGTGTACGGACATTGGCTTCATAATTTCACTTTCAGAAATTCATCCTAAGAAAATGACATAAAAATACACAAATATGACTTTACATAATAGTGAAAAACTAGAATGTTTAGAATAAACAAAATATTCAATAGCAGGATGTGCATCTGGAAAGATATAAATGAAAATACTAACAATGGCTTTTCCATTTAAAGTAAAAATATGAACAAATTTTAGTTTTCAGGCATTTTTACATTTTTCAAGTTTTCTGAAGCATTTAGTACTTTTAAATTTTAAATCAAAAACAAAGTAATGGTAAGTATAATTTGAAAAAAGAAGTTAACTAGACTAGTAAAGCTTTTAATCTTGTTATTTGGAAATGTTAACACAGCCAACTCACTTCTACTTGTTGAATCATACTCACATCACACACTGTGTAATGAAATCAAGGTTGTTTCTTATATAAAACACTAATTTCCAGTGAAACAATGTGCTTGCCATGGAATATGACATAGTTAACATAACTGCACTTTATAAAAAATGATTCTGATTAGGCAGAGATGAAATGTTATTCTTAAATAACTGCTTACTTTAAAAGTTGTAGGCAAATCTTCATCTTCAGTAGGTTGTATGTCAAACCAATGATCATCTGCATCTCCTGTTTCTTGTAAGCTTTTATGAAATTCTAGCAGTCCTCCATTATATCTAGAAGGCATTTTAAATAAGGTCAGTTTCAATGTGACTCTGTAACTAAATAGTTACAAATAAGACAAGTAATCCATTGTGTGTGTGTGTGTGTGTGTGTGTGCGCGCGCGCGTCTGTGTGTGGTTAAGCAGGGTAGTGATAACCTCTGGCATGCTGTAGAAATGCAAATACTAGGACTCTCACCTGTGGTAGATTGGGATGAAACACAGGTAGAAAGGGAGACAATAGATTATGTAGTAGCTCAAGCTCGAAGAGTATGGGGGTCATGGTAATTAAAGGGATTGTAGAGTTGGTTGGCTTTTGTTTACTGTCTTGGAAGCCTTGAAGAAAGAGAATGACAGGCACAGGTCAGCCAACTACTGACTCAGGACACACTGTGAAAGACAGAGGCCTCTATGACAGCATTTAAAGAGACTCTCATTTTCTGTAGCCATAAACATAATCTTGTTAAAAATCAGGCCTGGATTTAATCACAATGTGCAACAAACCATAAAAGAGATGAAATGCATAACCTTGCAGGACTACTACTATCAACTCAAGATAAAAGGCCTCTGTGGTACTGTAAAAAGAATCCTTACCAACCCTAAACATAAGGACAAACTATGCTGAAAATGAGGCACAGAATTTAATCATAAAAGTGGAATAACAGCAAAGACCAAAAGCACAGGCTCGACAGAACCATTAAGTGAAAATCAGGGCTCTGACAGGAAACAAGTAGATTCCGAGACCTGGAATGGGGACACTTAGGTGAATATGCTTAGAAACAATGAATTCCTAAATTCCCCTGAGCCCTCTGGCTGACAAAGACCTCTTCCTTGCTAGAGCAGAGCGGATTCCCTTTACTTAGGGACCATACAAAAATACCATCTGAGGTTCAAGTCTCAAAAGACACTTTCCTTCCCAAGATCCTATCTCCACTCATTGCTGACAGACTAATACATTCAGGATCAGGTGGAAGCAAAGTCCAAATGGGAAAACAGAACTTATTCTGTTCAGGAAGAAAAGGTGTATTCATCCTAAAAATTACAGAATTTGACTAGTATATACTGGCAGGAATGTGGGAGTGGATCTTAAGAATGCTGAACGAGTGGACAAATATACAGCTGCATAGGAAATGTATAATGACATGGGACAACTTTTCCATAATTCAATATTTAATTTCCTAGCAAGGAGACCTGGAGCAGCCCCAACATCTTGCAAAGAAGGTTATTTGAAGCTTGGACATAACAACGGCCTATAGTAACTCAGGTGGAGATGCTGGAAATTTCTTGGCAGAGTATTAAAAGGAACCTCAGAGGTGAGGATGTCAGAAAGGACATAATATATATGACTACAGAACCCACCACTAGAAAGTGTGCCCTGGAACAACCCAGATAAAACTCCATCCATAGTACAAATAAGAAATACAGAGTAAGAAGGGCAGCTCAGTGCTGGTTGCTCTCTTTAGATCAGGGATGAAAGTCCATGATGCCATTTGACTGGGCTTTCTAGTGTCAATGATCTGAACAATAGATTCTCCCCAATGCCCATTAGTAAAGAGAATAAAAAGTAGTTCCCATATCTGAGGGAAAGGCAGCAGTACACATTCTTTGTCTTGTCTCAGAGCTATGCTAATTCTCTCCACAATATAGATTAAAAGGATTTTCATCATTCTGACATTCTGAAAAACATCACATTGTTTACTAGTACTATTGATAACATCATACTAGTGAACAGGAAGTGGGAAATCTTCTGGATACCTTAGTAAAACACAAGCATGCCAAAGGATAGAAGATAAACCAAACATCAGAGAACTACCAGGTAGTGATGCTTTTAGAGATCCAATGACTGGGCCTAACCAGTAATCCTTCATAAAGATTTGCCCAGTAAACTTTGTCTAATTCACTCTTCAGATCTCTGCCAAACAGTGTTTCCTCAGAGAGACTTCTAATTCCCAGAACCAGACTGGGACTCCAGTAGTCTTTTATTGTTCATTATCTTTTCCTTAACAGTTCTTTATCACATTTCATAATTATTTTGCATAACTGATTATTTTATTAATATCTATAATATTATCAATTACATGAGAACAGGATCTATTTTATAAATTGTATCCCCAAATCTAGCATGGTCTCTAGAATATGACAAATGCTTAGCAAATAAAATGAATGAATGATGTTACAAATGGCTAAGGATCCCCATGTAGGGAGGGAACGGACTGCTAAGCCACATAGTTTCCCTGTACAATTTCACTAAAAATATTATACCCAACCCTTCCAAAACTCAGCATTTGGACCCTTTCAATGCTTTGTGAGTTCATTTATACCTAAAACATCTATTCTAACTGGTGATAATAACTACAACCATCACTTATTTATCACAAATAGCATTTTTGTGTCCTGGGCACTATGTTAATCACCTGTAACATCCTTGTGAGGTGGGTACTACTATTAATTCTATTTTACACATAGGAAAAGAAGATAAGGCTCAGCAAAATTAAGTATCCTGGGATGGAAGATTAGGTAGGTGGTAGAAAATGTATTTGAACCCAGGTCTGTCAAGCTCCAGGTCTGTCAGCCTATGTTCCCATGTCTATACTATACTGCCTCTTACTGTCATGACCTATTAAGTTTGATACTTAATATTCTCAAGTATGTTAAAGAAATTATTATCTATAAAAATAGGTGAAGAAGAAAAAAATCAGTCCAGCATGAATGTCATTATCCTAGTATACTATGCAATCTTTATTCTCATTTCACACTGAAGAGAGTAGTTGACAGGGAAGATTTACCCATTATTTGAAATCCTTACCTTTTTTGAGCACATCGGAGCAAACCACGTCCAAAATACACTAAAGACATAAAGTTTTCACAAATTTCATTTTCTTGGATCACCATCTTCATCACCAGAAATTTATTCTCAGCTTCTATATAGTCCTGTAGTAATATAACACTGGGTTTGGCTAATGTGAAGGCATTTTTTCTTTTACAATAAACAAGTATTTCCCAAATTAGAGAAGCTAGGAATACTGATCCAGTTAATACTAATCTAGTCTTTTGGTTGTTTATTCACATCTCTAATCCCGGCACCTCTGTATGTGATTGCAGATAATGTACGCAGTGCTTAAAATATTTATTTACAAAATAAGATATTCTTTGACTAAAATTTCAAAGAGAACATTAAAACAACAATAATTTTTGGTTCTAAAACTGACAAATATTACTAGTTAAAATAAGGGCTTTTCTGATGTCTATTGGAAGTATGTCTTTATAATTCTTGCTAATTTTTCTTTCTAACTGGAGCACAAATCTTCCTAATTTTTCAAATAGCAAGTACAGAGTATAGATTTCTGAAGACAAAAAGTTAAGGAAACATCAATGTTGCAAAGAAAATATGAGAAATCATTAAAAACCATAAAAAGAGAATTAGATTCAAAAGGACCCTTATAAATTACCTAGTTAAATTCCTAGGTAATTTTGACTTTTTGTACTTTATTTTATTAAACAAAGAATCTGAAATAAAACTCATATTTTACAAAAGGGGTAAGATTAGGACCAGAGAGATTTAAACTACACTAGAAAAATGGATTACAATGTATTGTATAAATGAAAGAAGCTAAACAATTTTTTGCTTTACATAAATGGTGTTTCAAGGATAAATAAAATAACTGAAGTTCTAAGCTAAAATTATGTTTCCCCTATCAACATTTTTTATTTTCACAAAATAGTCTCTGGCATAATTATTCTATATTATAAATATATGAAAGGAAAGTCACTGAACAGTTTCAATTTTTAGAGAATTTTAAAAAATCAACATTTTAATTTGTAAAAATAAGGTCAGTATATAATGTAAAAAGATTTATAATGGGCAAATAACAAATGCTACATACCTCTTTCTTTCCTCTTTCAGTGAGTGCTACTCCATACAGAAACAGTAATGTCAAATAATAGCTAATATTAATCTGATGTGCCTATAAAGATAAAATATATTTTAATTCATTGTTTAGACTAAGCTGCTTCTAACTTTAGCAAAATTCATTAAATATCCTAGGCCTATTTAATAATTATTAAAACAGTAAAATTATCATTGTGCTATTCATCATCTAATAATAACTATAGAGAATACAGTTTAGATGTATTTGATAATCTGACCCAGAAGAAGAGGATAGTCAATAATCCTGGGGAAAAGAATGAGAGTTTGATTAAAGAAAAGCGAAAGCAAATGCCATCAAGATTTGTTATATTTAACCTTTCAAAAATTCTCTCACTCTCTCTATCATTTATAATATTTCAGGTATCCACCATCCAGCTTAAAAAATTCAATGATCTCTTAACTCAGTCTTTTATTGTCCATTTATGTATTTTGTTATAATAGCATAAACATAAAGCCTATAACTTCTTCAATGAAAATTAAAATATGAAGATATTTTCTTCATTTAAAAATGGTTCATGCAAAATTATAGAGATGGAGAAAAGATGAGTGAGTAGGGAGAGAGAGGAAAGCAAGGGGTGCGTGCGACTATAAAGGGGTAGTGTAAAAGATTTTTTGTAGTGATCTGATAGTTCGTTTACCTTGACTGCAGTAGTGGTTATACAAACACTCGTAACAAAATGATATAGACCTATACACGCCGTGCATAAAAGTTAGCATAGCTGGCCTGACGCCGTGCATAAAAGTTAGCATAGCTGGCCTGAGACTGCTATCCTTTGAAAGGCCTTGCATGCAGGACTGACCCACTACTGGTGTCTGGGAACCTGGATTTCATAAATGTTCCCACTGTCCTCTGACTGACAAGGGTGACTTACTGTGCCTGAATTGTTATGAAAACAATGCAATTTATGCTGAAAACCTGAGAGTTCCTTCTGGGAGTCTGGAATTTTTATACATGCTAGGCAAAGGGTACCTACCTGACAAACTCCTGATAAAAACCGTGGGCACCAAGTCTCTGCTAGGCTTCCCTGGGCAGAAACATCATACACATCCGCATGTTGTTGTGTTTTGTTGCCCCTCTTTTGAATCCATCTAGGACTTCTTTAGGGTGGTGTACACCGCCTTCTAGAACCCTAGTTCTCGGAGTCCTAAATAAGAGTGATTTTTTCATGTGCTTGTTTGTGTGTCATTATAATATGGAATTTGGTGTCTTATGCTACCTTGTGTGTTGCCTGGGTAGTCCCTTCTTGAAGATAA
This sequence comes from Glossophaga mutica, assembly GCA_039655065.1. NCBI lineage: Eukaryota > Metazoa > Chordata > Mammalia > Chiroptera > Phyllostomidae > Glossophaga > Glossophaga mutica. The sequence goes on from CM077304.1 coordinate 134,907,271, forward strand.
CTCTAACGCACCACCTACATGGGTATAAAACTTAATTTATGTTACTGATCCAAATTGTTCAAATAACTGATCCTTCCTTTCACCATGTTGTACTATTGGTTCTAATTTTTTATGCAAGATTTATTTTTCTCAGACTTTTCTATTTATTCCTACAGTATCATTTAACCTTGAACATGTATGTAATTATATCTTATCAATTTTACTTCACGTTGACAGGTAACAGCTGTACCAGTTTTTACAAATACAGAAATATCAGAAGAAAGAGGAACTGATTAATAATTAGGAGGAAAGGAAGGACTCTCCATTTCTAATTGAGAAAGCTCATTTTTACTAGTTCAAGTTTCTCTTTAAGATGAACAAAATTTTATGGTAGAGAAGGAAACTAGCATAGGCTCATTAAAGAAACACAGTCATAAGAAAGTACAAGACAAAAGAAGGAAATCAATTTATATGTACCTTTCTCTAGAGGTAAAAGAGGAAAATAGAAACTGACCTACACCTTAAAGTTAGCATGCGTTAGCCATTCTCTCATTGCAAAATGTTGTCCAAGGCCATTATTTCAAACTTTCAAAAAGAAAACACTTACAGTATAATTAGTAGCTTGAATGTTCCTAAGTGCTGCTTCCACTTGTGTTATCAAGAAATGTAAAGTCAAAGCAGGAACAATTTCCTCTCCGTTCTGGCTGTTGGCAGCAACTTCTCTCTATGCGAAATTATTCAGTTAAAAATGTCCTTAAGTTAGAAAAAAATCTATATATTTTTATTATACAAATACTACATGTTCACTGTTGAAAATGCGGGGTATAGATATAAAGATAGTTTTTTAAAAATCCACAGTACCAGATACAACTGTTCTTAAATTCATGTGTTTACAAGTAGTCTGGCAAATCTTTGTAACTATTTCCTCAAAACACTAAAAAGCATTCCTATGCCTGCTGAGGGATTGGCATCCTCCACCACTCTTACTTCAGGGAAAGTGGCAATTCCTATTCATTATACTTTCTGTTCTCTAGCATAACTAAAATCTTCCTGCCAACTCTGAATGTGTGGTAAGCAGGAAGCTAGCTTTAATACCAACACCAGGGTGAGTCATCTTACGCTGCAATGTGATTGGAACCAAGCTAATGCATGATTTATTATGTACCGTAGTTTGACATTTTCCTGGATGAAAGGAAAGGAAGGACTATGTCCTATATCTGTGTCTATTCCCCAATGTTTTGTGCCCACAAGCGCTTGGCTTAAATTACATTATTTGTTTAATGACGTATTATCTGTGTGGCAAGTTTAACTTACACATTCTTAACTTGGCTTCCAGTATACAATACTTTCCTGTTTTTCTCCTAGCTGACTAGATGCTTTATTTTAGTCTCCATAGCATGCAGTTTAATGAACTTCTCCATCAACACATTTCCAAGATAAAGTAATCCACTGTCATGTTTTTAAACAATGTCTACATAGTTTCCAAATTTATATTTCCAGCTCAGAACTATCACCAGAATTCCAGACTCATATATCCAACCACTTATTCAGCCAAATCTCTTGAATTTGAAAAGGCATATAAAACATAACACTGAAGTTCCACCTCTGCCAAAAAGTCCAGATAGTTTCAGATCAATTCTCTCAATGACAAAAACTAGAAAAGCTGGAAGAGGGGCCCTGGTAAACACCTAATTCTTTTGGTTGGGACTCTGAAGAAATATTCCCGAAGAGTGTCTGTTTTGATTCTAATTGGAAACAGACCCTAACACAAGGATCTGAGTGCATATAGTTTATTTGGAACATGCAGAGAACAATGGTAGGGGAGTAGAGAAGCGACACAGGGAAGGGAAAGCAGGCTTTAAAGTAATGGATGTATTATTAGAGCAGGTACCCATGGTGGGCAACTGGGGTTAATCTAACAGGGAAACTGAGAAAGAGTTAAAATACAAATCTCAGTATTACCCAACTCAAGGGCAAAGGTAACTAGGATATTTATATAATAACTCCCAAGGTTTATTAATTGAGCACTTTCTGGGGTAAAGAGGGAGTATTAATCCCTTGAAACTTCTGAACTTCCATGAGAGTACAGCCTTCTGCAGTTACAGGGAAAGAAAGGTCTGAGTCATATCGATCCATGTAGACACTGAAAAGTGAAAACTCTGCAGAGCGCACTGAAACAACAGAAGTCAAGGGGTATGGGCAGGGCGCTGGCAGTATCTGCTACGAAGGGTAAACCATAAATAGAACTTTCTTCACAGAACAAAAGTAAAGTTTAAAATCATCTCAATCCTAGCTGAATAAACTGATCTGCCAAAAAAGTACAAATAAGAATTACTAAGAAATATTTTGCCCAGTTTTTCTAGTTCTTCTGAAAGGAAGGATGCTCTAAACCAGTCCAGGCAGCCACTCCAAGTAGCAGAATTCTACATTTTCCTTTAGATGACTGTGAAATTTGCACTAATATTTTCATGTTCACATTTAAGATCTGGTTATTTTTGCCTTCTTTCTTTTTCTTTGAACATTCTTACCAGGCATTTATCAGTTTTATTGTTCTTTGCAAAAAAACATGTTTTGACTGTATTGACTTTCTCTATTATGTGTTTTATTTTATTTTATTACTTTTAGTTAATTTTATTACATCTTTAGACTTTGTTTTTAATTTGCTGTTCTTCCATTAACCTCTTGAACTTTATATTCAAATGACTGGTATTCAACCTTGCATCTTTTTATAATATATGCATTTCAATCTATAAATATTCCTCAAAGCACAGCTTTTACCTATTAACACAATTTTGATATATGCTTTTTATTCAGTTCAAACATTTATTTATTTTCACTGTAATTTCTTCTTTGACCCATAGGTTACCAAGATTAGAAGTATATATTTTAACTTAGAAACAATGGCTTTCTAGTTTATCTTTTGGTTATTGATTTCTAAGTTAATTATACAATAGTTAGAGAACATGCTCTGTATGTTTTTATTCTTTGAAATTTGATTAGGCTTCCTTTGTGACCCAGTATATGGTCAATTTTTTTAAATGATCTGTGTGCACTTAAAAAGAATGTATATTCTATCTATATTCTAGGGGACGTGTATACACACACACACACACACACACACACACACACACACACCAGTTTATGGCAAGTTTGCTACAACTCTACTAATTTTGTATCCATGTTCTATCAGTTATTCAAAGACTTATGTTATATTTCCCTACTTGGATTGTTGATTAATCCATTTCTCCTTTAGCACTATCCTTTTTTGTCATCTTATTATACATAAAGGTTGTATATATCTTTGGGTCTACTTTTGGAATTTCTCTTCTATTTTCTAGACTTGTCTGTAGAGTAAAGAGCAAGTAACACAGTTTTTTAGTTATTAGAGCTCTGTAAGTTTTAATATCTTAGTGGGCAAATGATAAGCCCTTCTCCTCTATACTTCTGTTCGTAATTTTCTTGGCTATTCCTCCTTTTAATTTCCATTTAAACTTTAGAATTAGCTTTTAGTAATAACAATAAAAAATCCTTTTGTCATTTTTATTGAATTATATGACATTTGTAGATTTCAATTTCAAGAAAAAATTGACAGCTTTACCATATTTTATCTTCCTACATGTACTGCTTTTGATTCAGGTCTTCTTTTCTTTTAGAGATTTTAATTTATTGTTTTCATAGAGTATAGATTTCTAAACTTAATGCAAAGAATATCAGTGTGTGTGGGTATCTGCTTGCTAAAATGCACATTCCCAGACCTACCCCCAAAGATTTTGATCCTTTGGGACTAGTATGAGGTTCAGATAGTCTCAAGTAGGTGGCTTAGGAAAAACTGAGAAACACTAGTTTATAATCTTATGTATTTCTTAGGTATTTTTCTAAGTATTTTACCTTGTTTTGTTGATATTACAAATAAGTACTTTTCTTTCATTTTTACCTATAGTTGACTATTGTTTGCATACAAAGGCTACTGGTTTCTATTTATTATTATTGTTTTGGGTGATTTCCAAAAGATAAGAGGAAAATAGTAGCATTATTTCATCAAGTTCAAACAAGAATTCATACTGTGGTAAACCCTATCTCAGTTAAGGTTATAATTGTATATAAAGTCTTTGGGTATTTTCAGAGTTTGTTTGGCTTTTTAAATCATAATAGTATTAATTTGTTTCATGGAAATAATTAATGATTTTTTTTTCACAGAAAAGGCAAATGTGGCCTTTTCAAGACACCTAAGGTGTTTTGCTCCTTTCCCCCCAATTAGATAATTGTAGCAGATCACTTTCCTCAACTTTGGAAAACTCAATTTAAAAACTGATACCTATCTTATTTGGAAAGTTTCACAAACTATTATCTAGGGAAACTATTATTTGTAAGATAGAAATCTACAATATATTCTCTAAAATATTTACTTCGCTCATGAATCTAAACATTTTGAACATTATTTTTATTTTTCATTTTTGAAAAATTCATTCACATTTTAAAAATTAGGAAAACTGAATGCAGTCCCCTATCCCAGAATACTACATTATACATTATTAATAGAATTAGAATAAATACTAGACCTTATTGTCAACAGCTTACAAACTACTAATCAACATTCCTACCATTATTCTTCAGAGACTAGCACCAACTAATTCTATTTAATTAATAAAAGTCTACAGTCAAGCTTCACACTAAGCCCTTCACAAGCAGTAAGAGGGAGATTTCAAGACCTTAGCTGCCCTGTTATGGTTAAAAAAAAGAAGAAGAAGAAGAGTTATTATAAACAAAACACATATTATTGATCTTTGCTTCTATTTCCTGCTAATAGTTGGTCTTTGACCATAGTTGTTGACACAGAGCTCCTAAAACCTTTGGAAGTTCCTGAGTGATAGAAGTGTGTTTTGTTCTAATGAAGTGACTCTTGGTGGGCTCCTGGATAGGAGTTAGTCTCCAAAAAGTCAAACCAAGATTAGAAACTTGAAACTTTCAGTCTCATCCACCATTCCCAGAGATGGGAGTGGGACTAGAATTTGAATTTATAATTGATCTTGCCTACATGATGAAGCATCCATAAAAATCCTAAAAGTAAGAGGTTTGGAGAGCTTCCAGTTTAGTGAACACATCCATGGACCAGGAGGGTGGTATATATCCCCTCCACTGGGACAGAAGTTCCTGCACTCAGGACCATTCCAGACTTTGACCTGACTGTTCATCTATATCCTTTATTATATACTATATTACATATACTATGTAATAAAATGGTAAATGTGTTTCCCAAGTTCTGTGAGCCTTCTAGCAAATCACTGCAACCAAGAGGGAATTGTTAGAAGCCCAATGTATAGCCAGTTGACCAGAAGTACTGGGGACAACCTAGGACTGGCAAATGACTTCTGAAGTGGGGCAGTCTTGTGGTACTAGGTCTTTAACTTGCGGGATCTGATGTTGACTCCAGGTAGAAAGTATCAAAATTGAATTAACTTGTAGAACACCCAGCTGGCCTTAGAGAATTTATTTGTGTGGAAATACCCACATTACTAGTACGCACATTACTAGTGTCAGAGTGTTTCAAATGTAGTAGCAGTCTGAGAGTAAGGGAACATAAAGTGTTTTCCTATATACTAACAGACAGAGAGCTATACTTCCTCAAAGAACAAATTATGATCTTACCTGCATACTTTGGAAGGAAAAATCTTCCTGTAAAAACTTCTTAATGTGAGGGACCACACCTTTTGGTAGAGTATTAATTGCAGTCACTAACTTCTTCACCTCTGATAGTAGGTTAACAGGGTCAAGATCAGCAGGTGTGTCCTTTTCTTGTTCATCCTAGAAGATATTATTAAAATTTACACAACTATATTTGGCTAATATTAAAATCAGCCAAAGTATTTTAAAAAATGAACAAAGTGCCTTTACAGACTATATGTAGAGCACTGTGGCAGGCTACAGAAAATTCAAATAAGATTAAGACATTCTTCCTGCTCTCAAGGAACTTAAAACATTGCAGGAAGTTTAAGGCCACAACTCAAGAAGCTTTAATATCAGGAATGGCACTAGAAATTCATTTCAAAGTTATAAACAAAGTGGAAATTCAAAGATGGGAATAATGACACCTTTTTTGTTACAAGGCAGTGGGATAGGAAACACAAACAATGTTAGGCTTAAACATCAGTGAGGCCTTGAAAAAAATAATTGCTCTTGAAAAATACAAGGTATGTATCGAATTGTTCCATTTAAAGCATAATAAATGCTAAGTTTAAAATATTACATAAATTATTCTACTAATAATATGAAAACTATTTCTAATAGTGGTTTTTACATTAGTTGTGAGGAATGGGTGGGCAATAGAAATGAATAAGGGTCCTGGAACAGATGAATGATGGCCTTCCTTCAACCTTAATAAGATACCACAGCATCTATACTCTGCTGAAACTCTGAAAGTATAAATATTTTTCTGCTGATCTCTGAATATCAGAACAGCTTATTACTGCAGAGGCCACGCAGGGCCTGAGTCACTGAAAATGCCCTGGTGTAGGGTGACTCTGACTATAACTAGGAACCAATAAAGTCCATTGCAGAACTATCTGTCCACTAATCCCTTCTGAGTTGGAGTCTTAAATTAAGATTCCTCCATCTTCAACAATATCCAACAAATACATCTTACATTTTATAGTATTTACTATTTACTAGAGTAATATAGTAAATCATTGGATATGATTTACATTATATGAAAATCATATCCAAAAATGTAGAAAAACATTTTTCTCAGTGAAGGGTATATGAGTGTATGTTGTACTATTCTTGCAACTTTTTGGTAGGTTTGAAATTTTTCAAAAAGTTGAAAAAAAGAACTTCTATAAAGGCACTAGAGAAGCCCTGATAAAGAATGACTACTATCAGTAGTGCATTTCAAACTAAAGGTCAATTCTGCCATCAAAAGTCACCACAGAATCATCTAACCCTAATTACTAACTTGATACACAAGCAAGATTATGACATAAGTAAAATTCTTTCAGTGGAATACTATAAGCATCATGCTTGTTAAGTATATCTTATACATACAATTTATCTTATAAGTACAATTTTATTTTTTAAGTTAGTTGTCAAAATATTTGTTTTCTTCTTTTCTATTTATTTATTTATTTTATTGTTGTTCAAGTACAGTTGTCTCCATTCATACCCCACCAGACACCCCCAACCCACCCATCCCCACCTCTCACTGTCGAACCTATTCCCCTTTGGATTTGTCCACGTGTTCTTTATACATGCTCCTTGATGGCTCTTCTCTATTATCCCTCTCCCTCCTCCTCTCTCGTAAGTGTCAGTTTATTCTTCATTTCAATTTCTCTGGTTGTATTTTGCTTGCTTTTTTATTCTGTTGATCAGGTTCCACTTACAGGTGAGATCATATAGTATTTCTCTTTTACTGCCTGGCTTATTATTTCACTTAGCATAATGCCTTCCAGTTCCATCCATGCTGTAGCAAAGGATAGGAGCTCCTTCTTTCTTTCTGCTGTATAGTATTCTATTGTGTAAACGCACCACAGTTTTCTGATCCACTCATTTACTGGTGGGCACTTAGGTGCTTCCAGCACTTGGCTATTGTAAATTCTGCTGCTATGAATGTTGGGGTGCATAGGTTCTTTTGAATTGGTGTTTCAGAAACAGTGGTATTGCTGGGTCAAAAGGCAGTTGCATTTTTAGTTTTCTGAGGCAATTCCATACTATTTTCCACAGTGGCTGTACCAGTCTGCCTTCCCACCAACAGTGCACTAGTGTTCCCTTTTCTCCACAACCTCTCTAACAATTGTTTGTTGATTTGTTTACGATGGCCGTTCTCACTGGTGTGAAGTGGTATCTCATTGTGGTTTTAATTTGCATCTCTCTGATGGCTAGTGATGCTGAGCATCTTTTCATATGTCTCTGGGCCCTTTGTATGTCCTCCTTAGAGAAGTGTCTCTTCAAGTCCTTTGCCCCTTTTTTAACTGTATTGTCTTCCTGGAGTGGAGTCATGTGTGTTCTTTATATATTTTGGAGATCAAACCTTTGCCCAAGGTATCATTGGCAAATATATTTTCCCATACAGTTGGCCCTATTTTCATTTTAATGCTGTTTTCTTTAGCTATGCAGAAGCTTTTTATTTTCATGAGATCCCATTTGTTTCTTCATTCCTTTAAGTTCCTTGCTCTAGGGGATATATGGGTAAAAATACTGCTGTGTGGAATATCTGAGATTTTCCTGCCTATATTTTCCTCTAGAACTTTTATGGTGTCATGACATATTTGTCTTTTATTCACCTTGAATTTATTTTTGTGTATGGTGTAAGTTGGTGATTGAGTTTCATTTTTTGCATGTAGCTCTCCAGATCTCCCAACACCATTTGTCGAAGAGACTATTTTTACTCCATTTTATACCCTTGCCCCCGTTGTCAAATATTAACTGACCATAGAGACTTGGGTTTATTTCTGGGCTCTCTATTCTGTTCCATTGGCCTATGTGTCTGTTCTTATTCCAGTACCATACTGTTTTGATTACAGTGACCTTGTAATATAGTTTGATATCAGGTATTGTGATCCCTCCTACTTTGTTCTTCATTCTCAAAATTGCTGCGGCTATTTGGGGTTTTTACAGTTCCATATAAATTTTTGAAATGTTTGTTCTATATCTGTGAAATACATCATTGGTATTTTAATAAGGATTTCGTTGAATATATAAATTGCTTTGGGTAATATGGACATGTTGATGATGTTAATTCTTCTAATCCATGAACACACTATATGTTTCCATTTATTTGTATCCTCCTTAATTTCCTTCTTCAGGATTGTGTAGTTTTGAGTATAGGTCTTTCACTTCCTTGGTTAGGTTTATTCCTAGGTACTTTATTTTTCTTGTGGCTATAGCAAACAGGATTTTTTTCCTGATTTCTGTTCTATCTCTCACTGTTTGTATACAAAAATGCCTTTGATTTCTGAATATTGACTTTGACCTCTGCTGTTTTGCCAAATTCACTTATTAGATCAAGTAGTTTTTTGCTGGAGTCCATAGGGTTTTTTATGTTATGTACACTATCATATCATCTGCAAACAGTGACAGTTATACTTCCTTCTTTCCAATTTGGATGCCTTTTATTTCTCTCTGTTGTCTGATTGCTGGGGCAAGGACTTCCAATACTGTATTGAATACAAGTGGTGAAAGTGGACATCCTTGTCTTCTTCCCAATCTTAGTGGGAAAGATTTTAGTTTTTGCCCATTGAGTATGATGTTGGCTGTAGGTTTCTTGTATATGGCCTTTATCATGTTGAGGTATGCTCCCTCTACTCCCACTTTGCTAAGTGTTTTTATCATAAATGGGTGATGTACCTTATCAAATGCTTTTTCCGCATCTATTGATATGATCATGTGATTTTTGTCTTTCCTTTTGTTTATGTGATATATTACATTTATTGATTTGCGAATGTTGTACATCCTTGCATCCCTGGGATGAATCCCACTTGATCATGGTGTACAATCTTTTTAATGTATTGTTGGATTTGCTTTGCCAATATTTTGTTGAGGATTCTAGCGTCTATGTTCATCAGCGACACTGGCCTGCAGGTTTCTTTCTTTGTTGTGTCTTTATCTGGTTTGGGATTAGGATGATGCTGGCTTTGTAAAAAGAGTTTGGGAATCTTCCCTCTTTTTGGGTTTTTTGGAATAGTCTGAGAAGGTAAGGGGTTAGCTCTTCCTTAAACGCTTTATAAAATTCTCCTGTGAAACCATCCAGTCCAGGGCTTTTGTGGGCCGGGAGTTTTTTGATTACTGCTTCAATTTCATCAACTGTTACTGGTCTCTTCAGGCTTTCTGCTTCTTTTTCATTCAATTTTGGGAGGTTATATTTTTCTAGAAATGTGTCCATTTCACTTAGGTTTCAATTTCTTGACATATAGTGTTCATAGTAATTTCTTACAGTCCTTTGTATCTCTCTGGTATTTGTTTTGGTCTCTCCTCTTTCATTTCTGATTTTCCTTATTTAGGTCCTCTCTCTTTTTTTCTTGAAGAGTCTACTTAAAAGCTTGTCAATTTTGTTTATCTTTTCAGAAATCCACTCCTGGATTTATTGACCCTTTGGATTGTTGTTTTAGTCTCTATGTCATTTAATTCTGCTCTGATCTTGGTTATCTCTTTTCTTATACTTGATCTGGGCTTTGTTTGTTTTTGTTGCTCCAGTTCTTGTAGATGCATGGTTAGGTTATTTCTTTGAAATGTTTCTATCTTTTTTACGTAGGCCTGTATCGCTATGAACTTCCCTTTCAGGACTGCATTTGCTGTGTCCCATAAGTTTTGGACTGTTGTGTGTTCATTTTCATTTGTTTTCAGGAACTTTTTGATTTCTTCCTGATCTCATTATTAACCCATTCATTGTTTAATAGCATGCTATTCAATCTCCATGATTGTGAGGGTTTTGCATTTTTCCCCTTGGGGTTGGTTTCTAGTTTCAGTCCCTTATAGTCAGAGAAAATGCTTGGTATGATTTCAATTTTCTTGAATTTGTTCAGGCTTGTTTTGTGTCCTATCATGTGGTCTATCTTTGAAAGTGTTCCATGTGTATTTAGCTTTTGGGGGATGAAAGTTTTTATATATATAACTGTTAAGTCCATTTGATCTAGAGCATTGTTCAATGCCACAATATCCTTGTTGATATTTTGTTTGGAAGAGCTATCCATTTTTGACGGTGAGGTGTTAAAATCCCCTAGTATAAGTGTGTTACTGCTTGTATCTTTCTTGAAGCCCTCCAAGATTTTCCTTAGATATTTGGATGCTCCTATGTTGGGTGCATATATGCTTACAATGTTTATGTCTTCTTGAGGGATTCTTCCTCTGAGTATTATGAAGTGTCCTTCAGTGTCTCTTTTTATGACTTTTGTTTTGAAGTCTATTTTGTCTGATATAAGTATTGCTACTCCAGCTTATTTTTCTTCTCTATTTCCTTGGAATATTTTTTTCCAACCCTTCACTTTTAATCTGTGTAAGTCTTTTTTTCCAAGGTGGGTCTCTTGTAGGCAGCATTTGTGTGGGTCATGTTTTCTTATCTTTTGATTGGAGCACTTAATCCATTTACATTTAAGGTTATTATTGATAAGTACGTATTCATTTTTCCCCCTTTGTACCAGTGTTCCTCTCTCTCTCTCTCTCACTCTTTTCCTTCCTCTTCTTATAGCAGTCCTTTTAAAATACACTGCAGTGCTGGCTTAGTGGAGGTCTATTCTTTCAGCCTTCTTTTGTCTAGGAAACTCCTTATTTCACCTTCTTTTAATTAACAGCCTCACTGGGTAGAGTAGTCTTGGTTGCAGACATTTGCTTTTCATCACTGGGAATATTTTTTGCCATTCTCTTCTGGCCTGAAGTGTTTCTGTTGAGAAATCAGCTGCTAGCCTTATCAGAGCTCCCCTTTTATGTTACTTCTGGTTCCCTTGCTGCTTTTAAGATTCTCTCTTTGTCTTTAGAACTTGGCATTTTAATTATGATGTGTCTTGTAGTAAGTAGACTTCTAGGTTCATATTGATTGGGACCCTCTATGCTTCCTGAACTTGCATTGTTTTTCCCCTCTCCAGGTTGGGAAAGTTTTCTGTCATTATTTTTTCAAACATAGTTTCTATCCCTTACTCCTTTTCTTCTCCTTCTGGTATTCCTATGATTTGAATGTTGTTGCATTTCATATTGTCTTGGAGGTCCCTTAAGCTATCTTCATATTTTTTTTGAGTCTTTTTTAGTGCAGCTGCTCTACCTGGGTATTTCTTTCTACCTTGTCTTCCAGCTCACTAATTTGGTCCTCTGTTTCATCCAGCCTGCTTGTAACTCCTTCTAGTGTGCGTTTTATTTCAGAAATTGTATTCTTCATTTCTTCCTGGTTCATGTTTATAGTTTCTATTTCCTTTTTCATACTATTGTAGTTCTCACTCAGCTCCTTGTAGTTGTCTGTGAATTCCTTGGGCATCCTTACAACCATTCTTTTAAATTCTATATCTGATAGTTTGCTTGCCTCCATTTTTACTTAGCTCTTTTAGTGGGGAGTCTTCCATTCCTTTTTATTGCAAGTTTTTTCTTTGTCTCCCCATTTTAGGTGACTCTTTTTGTTTGTTTCTGCACTTCCTGATGCTCTGCTTTGCTAGCTGTCTTTATAGGGTGAATGTCTATGATAGAAGTTTTGTGGGATTCAGTGGTGTGGTCTCTTTGATCTCCTTGTCTGGATGTTCTAGGGTTGCTCTTTCTTCTGCTTGTGTGAGCTCTCTTGTTGTACTTGGGTTTTACTTGTTGGTGGTTTCTTTTTGGGTGGGTTCTCTCCTCCAGTGGATTTACTCGTGTTCACAACTCCCACCTTATCTTGCATGTGGTCAGTGGCAGGGTGAAGGCAAAATGGATTAAGACAGCAGGAGAGTATTCTATGGGATTTAAAGTACCAACAAGAATAAAACAGATTGGAGATCCTTTTGAGAAGCACAGCAATAACTGTGATATTTCACCCAATTAGCCATTTTGATAAAGGTGAAAAAGAGATAAGACTCTTATTAGAGGGGAAAAGGAATGTGAGCTGAATTCAGAAAACAGCACATGTGCAAGGTTAGATGGTGAGACATAGTGGGAGTAAAGGATACAAACTAGGTATGGTGTGGGAGAGAACAGAGTTAACCATAACAGTAATAAAGCTCAGGAAGATAATAAAATGGACCAAGATCAGAGAGGGGTACTGTACAGTATTTACAATTTATAGTATTTACAATTAATTTACAAAACCAGTCACACAATGCAATTATACAAATACAAAACAAAGAAAACTAAACAGAGAAATAAAAAATTATAATCAAATAAAAGAAATAAAAATATCAAAAAATAATAATAAAAATAAACAATAATATGCAAGTTCTATAGGATAGCAAAGTGAAATTTGTCTCAGTTTCTCAGTTTTTGGCATTAGCCTTGTGATCCCTCTTTGGATCTATCTTTGGTTCTTTCACAGCTCCAGGTCTTATTGTCTAACACTTGGGAAAAGAAAAACAAAAGGTTCCTGCTGACTTTAAACCTGCTATATGACTTCTGCTGATCTTCCTGGCTGCTGCAGGCAGAGGGGAGCTGGTCTTTGCTTTTCTCCCGACCTGTGGTTTTGCTAGGATAGGGACTACGTCTGGGCTACAATATTCTCAGGTGTCCAGCCTCCAGCCCAGGTTCTCTGTGCACTGCTGGGCCCCCACTGTCCATGTGCACAAGGCTGGCAACTTTAATCCACCAGTTGTGCTGCCTGGAGGTGTCTGATTAGGAGCAACTTGCACCCCACCTACTCTCTCTTTGCTGGCCTGGGTGCAGCATACTCTCAAAGTCCCTTGTGGGTACTTTAGTTCCCCTATTAGATTAAGTCTCTCTGGGGACTGCTATCCCTCTGAGCCCCTGCTGCCCCACTTTGGTCAGTCCGTGAGGAGCCCTGGTTTAGAGCAAATTGCATCCCTCCTCCTCCATCTTCACTGGCCCAGCTGCTGTGTGAGGGTTCCTTATATAGCAGCTGAGAGACTGTTTTTTAGTAAATTCCTCTTGTTTAAGCCTGCCATTCTTAACAAGCACCTGGCTTTTCACACAGCTCAAATCTCTGACCAGTCTGGAGACTATCTGGGTTAGGATCCCTCACAGCCCAAATTTTCTCCCTTCTCCAGGTGTCGTCCAGCTTCCCAATTCCTCTGGTAGTGTCCTCGCCTGAGAACACAGTCCCAGCGAGGGAACACTGTCTCTGTGCATTCTCCACTTTGTCTTTATTCCCCCCAGTGACTTCAAGCATCCAGATGTCTCCTGGTGAGAGGTTCCCCTCCTTGCTCTGGTAGGGGAGGGAGCTATGGAGTTACAAACAGAGATCGGGATCTCCTCCAAAGCTCCTGCACCAGCCGCTGACCCTGTGTCAGGCCAGGGACTGCAGGAACCTTGGTCCCTGTGCCCGGTCCCAAGCACCTTACCATCCCAGTGCAATCTCCTTACTGTCTGTTTTTCAATGTCCTGTACAATTTTGCCTTCCAAACTTCATATAAGCCGGGATTCCATCGGCTGTTCACTCTGTTCCTCAGAAGATCAGCTAGGTGTTCCAGCTGGGTATACCGGCAAGTGGGTTCAGCTGCCACCTGCCTTGCCACCATCTTCCAACCAAGCAGTTGTCAAAATATTTGATGCTCAATTCATTTTTGTAAAATTTATTTAGCAGCTAAACTAAATTCAGGCCAAACTTCCCACCTCCCTTGCTTCCTGTATTCCAAGTCTGTATCTTGAAATGCCTTTTCTGAATCTAGCCTCCCTGGTTCAACTGTGCATCCCTATGTACATTTGCACATATTGTGTTTAATCTGCAAAAATTTTTATGGATAACTTCATGCAAGTAAATACTCTGGTCATTTTATGTCTATATATTTTCTCTCCATAAGTTACTGAATAAACTTTACAAACATTATTAAGCAGATGACAATCATTATATAAAACTATGTGGAAGGTAAAAATTGCTTGAGCAAAACCTAACCTTTTCATCTAGACTTTATTAAATATACACACACGTGATATTCATAATCAACCATAAAGTATATTACCACTGGCAAAATAAGCCTTAATGTATAATTTCTTTTCAGTCATTGAGTATTGAACATTCTAATAGTAAATATGATAAAAACAAGGAAAATAATTAATTTCAGTAACAACTCAGTGAATTTCTCACTAAATAAAATTCCGTGTATGTGTATTTTTTTCTTGGTATGTATATCATTTTCACTTTGTTTGAATTTTGTTTTTAAAAGACAAGTAAGAGATTTCTTAAAACTGACTATAGGGATGTTTATGGGCAAACAGATTCAACTGTCTATTAATTTTACCTTACAGTGAGGATTGGTGCATAGAATGATAATTTTGAGACATAGGTGTCAATTAAAAGAAAGATTTAATTAAATGACCATAGTTTTACTTATTAAGGTACAAATGTGAACTTACCCCCGAAGTTTTAAAATAATTAACCTAATTATATTTAGTATTATATAATCAGTCATTAATTAACTAACAGTTAATGAAAATTAAATCTTCTTTTACCAGTTGATCCGCTGATTTTTCTACCTTATTCTCAATCTTCTCCTTAGTCTGCTCCTCCACTGGAGAATCCCTATTTTAAATAAAAAAAGAAAGGTGTATCCAGCACATCTCCTTACAAAAAACACAATTAAATTTCATAGTAAAAGCTCCAGTGAATTTTTGTCTGGAAGTTTCAGAAATGTAAACACAGTATTTATCAAATACTGCTAAAAAACTGTTGCCCCCACTCCATAGCAAATACCTAAGGCTCTGCCCCTTACTACATAACAGGCGCACCAAGACAAAAAAAAATATGGCCGAAATGAAAGAACACATCAGAGCTCCAAAAATAGAAATAAACAATGAAGAGATAGCCAACCTATCAGATGCAGAGTTCAAAACCCTGGTGATCAGCTCACAGAAATGGTTGACCATGTTAGCAAAATAGAGGAAAAAGTAAAGCTATGAAAAGTGAAATAAAGAAAAATGTACAGGGAACTAACAGTGAAGGGAAGGAAACTGGGACTCAAACCGATGGTTTGGAGCAGAAGGAAGAAATAAACATTCAACCAGAACAGAATGAAGAAACAAGAATTCAAAACAATGAGGAGAGGCTCAGGAACCTCAGGAACAACTTTAAATGTTCCAACATCCGAATCATAGGGGTGCCAGAAGGAGAAGAGGAAGAGCAAGAAACTGAAATCCTATTTGAACAAATACTAAAGGAGAACTTCCCCAATCTGGCAAAGGAAATAGACTTCCAGGAAGTCCAAGAATCTCAGAGAGTCCCAAAGAAGCTGGAGGCAAGGAGGAATACACCAAGACACATCATAATTACATTAGCCAAAATTAAAGAAAAGGAGAGAATCTTGAAAGCAACAAGAGACAAGGAGAGAGTTACCTACAAAGGAGTGCCCATTAGACTGTCAGCTGATTCCTCAAAAGAAACCTTATAGGCAAGAAGGGGCTGGAAAGAGGTATTTGGAGTCATGAAAGGCAAGGACCTACATCCAAGATTACTCTATCCAGCAGAGCTATCATTTAGAATGGAAAAGCAGATAAAGTGCTTCCCAGATAAGGTCAAGTTAATGGAGTTCATCATTACCAAGCCCTTATTACATGAAATGTTAAAGGGACTTATCTAAGAAAAAGAAGATCAAAAATATGAATAGTAAAATGACAACAAACTCACAACTATCAATAACCAAACCTAAAAAAAAAAAAAAAAGGAATAAGCAAACAATAAACAATTAGAACAGGAATGGAGATTATATGGAGGGTTATCAGTGGGAACAGGGAGAGGAAAGAAATGGGGGAAAAGGTACAGGGAATAAGAAGCATAAATGGTAGGCAGAAAATAGAAAGGGGGAGGTTAAGAATAGTATGGGAAATGGAGAAGCCAAAGAACTTGTATGTATGACCCATGGACATGAACTAAGGTGGGGGAATGATGGTGGGAGGGGGTTACAGGGTGGAAAGGAATAAAGGGAAGAAAAAATGAGACAACTGTAATAGCATAATCAATAAAATATATTTTTAAACAAGAATATCTTAACAGCAACTCACTCTCCTCATGTCCAAAACTGAACTCATAACCTGTCCTCTCTGTTTCTCACACACACCATATCAGTTAATGGTACAATTTCTTTCTGGTTATTAGAAACCTTTGAGCCATCTCTACTTCTCTTTTGCCCCTTTCCCATATTTAAGTAGTCACAGAATTCTGTTAGTTCTAGTTTTATAAATCCCTCCTTTCTTACTAGCATTTCCTATTCTTACTATTACAAGCTTCTATCAGTTTCTTCCTCAGAATTACAAGTGTATTTTGTCATCCCATTTCTTTCCACTATCGACGGAGGTAGTTTTTCCACAATATAGTGTAAGATTTCATTTCTGTTCCTAAAATGTCAATGGCTCTGCATAAAATAAAGCTAAACCCCTTACCAGGACAGTCAAAATCCTCCCCAAGAATTTGTCTTAAGTACTTTTTCTTACCATTTCCTTAGTCAAATGACCTCCTATTTGCTTTGCTTTTACACCCATCAAAATGCTTCTTATCCATTAAAATTCCATTGAAACATCACCATGTGAAAACCTACTCCACCCCAGTTCAAAAATCATTGTTCCTTTCTATATATAGGTTCAACATCTCTAATATAACGCTTGTGTATGCATTTTGCTTAAACGTAAAATAACTTTTTAAATATCTTCCTACTACATTATAATTCTAAGTGCACAAATTTTATTTGATCTTTATTCCCTAAATACCAAAGAGGTCAGTAATTAAATTAAATAAATCAAAAGACTGCTTACTATATGAGATAGCTATAGGTGGGAGGGAGACCTCCAATACTAAGCTATTGTTTAGTATTATACAGGAGAGGAATGGCAGGCTGAGCTTGCCCTGATTGGAGGGGACAGATGCACTTTTGTCCTGGACCCAGCTGAATCCCTCAGTAGAGTCTTCTGTGTTATGCTTAGGTTAGCTTCTATAAAATGAGGATAATAATATCTACTTCATAGAGTTGTTATGAGGTTTATATAAGTTAACATTTGTAAAAGTATTTCTAAAAATGCCTGGCAAAAAGTAAATCTCTGTAAGTGCTTGTTAAATGATAAATAAAATATTACTTTGTTGAGATGCCCCAAATATGACAGGATGTGGTATATTTTTCAATTCTTAGCTCTTCAGCTAGGATGTGGTCCTTAAAATTTTTTTCTAAAATTGGATTTCACCCAGTCTACATCCCCCACTAATCAAAATTGAAGTATAAGGGTGTCTCATTCACGCTAGCTTCCCAAAGTTATATGGAAGAGACAAATGATATATATGTCTTTGGAATACAACAAATGCAGTTGGCTTTTGTCAATCCATCCCTTACCTCATAAAAAACTCTTCTGGTAGAGGATCCATGATGCGTAATGTTCTTTTGTAAAAGTCCAATGCTTGCACACTGACTTTTACTATTGCTGTTTAAATCTGTAAGGAAAGTAGTATTTTTAATAGAAAGGGAGGAGAATTACATTCTTTCTCCCTACTGTATAAGTAGTACATGATCATTAAAGAAAATTTTGAAATTGCTAAAAAAGAGAATAAAAATCAGTTTCATCATTCAAAAATAAATCACTATGTATATTTTAATATACTTAAAATTTCCAAACATAGGTATATTATACCAATTTATAATCATATCGATAGACAATGCTGAACACTACATCACCAATGAACACTTATCAAAAGCATCCTTCTTGTTCTTTTACATTTCTAGCAATCACTCTCAATGGCAACACAATAATTGGTTGACTGGGGTTTCTTTGACCATTTCTTAATAGTTAGACATTTAGATCATTTCTTATTGTTTTATTATAAATAGTATTTTGTTAAACTTCGCTGCTCATAAGGCCTTCTCTGTATTCATGATTATTTCCTTATAATAAAATCTCAGATGTAGAATTCCTGTGTCAAAAGACACTAGTAGTTTAAGCCTCATGTACATTGCTAAATGGCTTTCGAACAGGTTTGTACTGTTATTCCCCATAGGTAAAAAAGTACTTGTTTAACACAATCTCGATAGCACTATTTGTTTTCCCTACAGTCTAAAAATAACATTTAGCCACTTTTACCCAAAGTTGTATGTAATTATATATCTCCATCAAATGAGAAAGGTGGCATGTAAAGAACTCTTGCATACTTTCTGTTTCAAATATCAATAGATACATGGATGTTTCCCGAAAAAAATACTGAGGCAACACAAATGAAAACAAAAGGGGAACAGTATAGAATAGTACCATTAGTATATCTATTTATTTATTTATTTCTCTCTCTACTTAACTATCCCAAGACCAACCCTTCTCAATTTAGTTCCATATTATCTCTTCTACTCAGAGTTCAAGCCTCCAGACTCCACTGCATTCTGCTAGTCTGACTTGCCATTCTGATCCCACTGTACATAAGCCTAGGAATTGTTGGAGTAAACATTATGTAAACTACTTCTCAGTGTGTTGGGGCAAGGTAAGAAACGATGAGGAAAAAGAAAAGAATATGGCAGCAATAACACAAATGAAGCAGACCTAGAGTGCCTTGGGCTTGCTACCAAGAACAACACTGGGTAAAGTTTCTCATTTGTTGCCTCTGGACTGCTTACTTATCTCAGTAACTGAATAGCTAGTTTCTCTAAAAGTATATTTAATACACACTCATAAATTAGATTAGTAGAGCTTTTGGAGGCCCATTAGTAAAAGGCAATTCAGCATAGGTAATTCCCAAATCAAGAAGACATATTCCAAAAGATTGTCTGTAAATTACTTTTTAAGAATTTAGATTATATTTACTCAAAAAAACAATGTTTTACATGATGTCCAGTCTCCCAACAGCCAAAAAAAGGGGCAACACCTA
The DNA here is from genome assembly GCA_039655065.1 of Glossophaga mutica. Lineage (NCBI taxonomy): Eukaryota > Metazoa > Chordata > Mammalia > Chiroptera > Phyllostomidae > Glossophaga > Glossophaga mutica. The sequence continues at coordinate 134,926,682 of CM077304.1, forward strand.
GAGAGGAAGAAGCACCTGAACGTTCTAAGCCTTGAGATCTGAGTATCCTGATCTAAAAGCTAAAAAAAGCTCTGAAGGGATCATCTGCAAAACAAGTATCCCTAATTATAATACTATCTATATTCTGTATTTGACTCATACCAGCTCTAAGTTACACAGAGAGTCTTGAGACAAAGGTAATTCTATGCTAGCTGATACTTCTCAAATGCACAATCAAAACACAAATGCGAAGATTCACACATATGCTGACTTCTATCTAAATTTTCTCATTTAAAACACCTCTTGGTTTCTTGCGCATCACTAACAAAACACTTCTTGCTGTCAGTTATTAACCTATGCAGAATCTAGTTCTCTTAGTTAAATTATTTTACTTTAGTTTTATTCTTATTTTAATACCTCAATAAGCAAAGACATATGCCTGTTTAAATTTGCATTCTGTCCAAAGACCAATGAAAGGTACAACCTAAAGCTAATAACGAAGCAGAGAGAGGCTGGATAAGCCTTATTCTTTCACCCTGAATCCAATCTGCTTCATTTCTTTAATACAGCGGTCTAGAAAAGGACATGGCTTTGAGAATTTTACGATTGTAATCAAACTGTTCGCCTTTTATGGTTTCTATAACCTCCCTGGATATTTTAATAGAAAATAATAGGCATTATTTCATACCCAGAGCAAACAAACGTGAGCCTTTTCTAAATAAACAATCCCTTCATTTCCAGAACTTAAAAGCTCAGACATGAACACCTTCTGATGAGCCTTCCTTTGGTCAGTAGTTGTTTAAACAAATAACAGGGAGGATAAAAAGAAGGGAGGCAAATCCTCTGGCAACAGGGTACAGAGGCTGGAAGGCCTCTGTTAAGATGTTCAGTAAATAGCTTGAAAATACAAAAGGGTGTAAAATTAGTCCATCAAATGATATTTGGATTCTGAATTAAGAGTTTACAAAGGCTAACGGCTTTCTTTTTCAGCTTTCTTAAAAATACAACCTGAGATGAATCTCTGTGATGAAAGGTTTTCCAGGAGAGACCGTGAATCCCACCATTTCCCTGGAACTGAGCAGACTGCTTGTGGCAAACCCAACGGCAATGGCAACAGCAGCGGTCGCAGCAGCAAGAGCAGCAGGAGCAGCAGCACTTTACAGCCTCTGTTGGGAAGGAAGGTGTAAGCGCCTAGCAACGGAAAGGAAGTAGCCAGCCTGAAACATTACCCCAATGCTTCTAAAATAATCCAAAGATTCTTACCATAGCTAGATGCTGAAGATAACCTTTAAACTGAACCTTTAAACTCCAACAAGGGGAGAAGGGTGAATCTGGTGTCCCCTGGTATATTCATTTCAATAAACTTTTCCTATCAGTAGGAAACTAAAATCTGACTCTGTCTTCCAGGAACAGAGGAACTGCTCTTCTAGTGGAATCTATTCCCATTCTGGCTGTTTGACCAGGGCAAGCTGAAATTCAGTGTCCAATTACAGCACATCTTTATCTACCAACCAAAATGATGTTATTTGCAGGCTGTTGGAAGAATAAGACTTTACCATACATATCTTGATAAAAACAAGGTATTTTACTGCTCTGAGTTCCCAGCTCCCACTTTTCCTCTTATGTACTAAATTATAACAAACTTTTCTTTTATTGTAAAGGTTTTGCCCCGTTTATAAAGCTGCGTTTAGTGATATCAAAGTAGGCACAGCTCTTGTTTATAACTTTTTTATCATTCATTTAGACATTTACCTTGAGGATTCCTAACACCTCCCTAAATTGTATATAAGCACATTGTTTTTAAATCCACCTGATCAATGCAGAGGCTCTGATTGGCCAACAAGTTTACATTTCAATGAGTGGGAGGATATCCCAGAAATTTGCTACCCTTGACAGCTCTGGCACTTACAGATCACACAATGCCAGGTAGAAAAGTTAATATCAATGTGTAAAGAAAAACAAAGGAAATTTACTTTTCTCAATGCTATTAGCTTGAAAACAAAAGAATACATTTGATATTTTCCAGGGAAGGAAATCAGTTATGGAGAACTTTTCTTATGCCCACTAAAATCAAGGTTACTACTGAAATTTTGGGTTAGATAAATCTTGGTTACAGGAAGTTATCCTATATAATTTTAGCTAGGAAGTGTTGGAAGGAGCCTATGTTACCTCTAAGCAAATTCTCCAAAAGTGAAACATTTTCAGCAACTTAAAAATATTATCTTGTCATTACAGTTTTTAGACAATAATGAAAAAGGGAAAACAAGATGGGATGCTGAGGCATGACACATGTAGAGATGGTAATCAATCAGGAAACAGAGGACATAGATGTACTTGACTCTGTCACCACCAATAACAAAGCCTCTGCTACCCAAATCCAACTTGATCCACCCGTATAAGAAAAGTGCTGCCCCCCATTATCTAAGAAAGACATACGTGTGTAAGAAGAGTTTAGGTGAGAAGGTACATCAAGCTTTTACTTATGAGGAGTTTCCATTCATATAAAATTAACTGGGTGCATTAACTTGGTTTCATTGAAAATAAGATTAATTGTCAACAGCTCCTATATGTTGGGCTCTGGGCTATGTATCTACACACATTGAATACACATTTGATGTTCACACAACTCTGAAAGATAAACATTAGTATGTTCCATTTTAAAACTTAAGCAACCGAAGCTTAGAAATCAGTAAATGTAGAAATTCATTCCCAAGTTTCACCAACTAAAATTACATATTCTTTCTACTATGTTCCATTAAGTGTGATATTTGACTTTATAAAAGTTTAGTGTACAATTAAGAACTAAACTAGATAATAATCACAGATGAACACTCAGAAATAACACTATTTACATGACTTTACTGGTCAGTAAATGATACTGTAAAATTAACCATGCCATCTTAATATATCATAGTATACTATTCACATTAGTTCTTGCTAAGAGAATTCATTTGTTCAACAAAACAATTCAGAACAATGCCAGATGCTATATGTGGTACTAAAATGAATAATAATCCTTGTCTAAATACTCTGCCAAAGTTAAAGATTTGGGGACAGTATCCAGTTATGTTTATCACATATCTCTAAAGCAGCTAGCCTGAGAATACAGTGAAAATATATGAATAGCAACCCATTTGTAAATTATATGTAACTACAGCTATAATATTAAAAAGAATGAGATTAAAATAAGTAAGTTCTAATATTTGTTCCCTCTCCCAGAAAGATAGTTCCAAATATCTTGAGATGTGCACACTCTTTCCACAGTCTTAGAAAACATCTTCACATTTTAATTCATGGAACAGATATCTACCCATTTCATGAACTTGATAATAGCTACTTTCTGAAAGACCAGAAATTTAAAAATGAGACATATAAGGACTTCTCTCTGCACAAAGTAGACCTTCCATACACATTAGTTATAATTAAAAATGACTACTGTACCTTAACTAAAAATAAAAGTATGCCACTTTCACATTAAATATCTACAAAATTGGATTCAGAAACAATGGATAGTACTTGTGTTTAAATAAAATGGCAACCTTCTGATTCTGGGATATGACTTTAGATGTGAAAATGAGGGGAAAACACTTACCAAAAATATCTAAACTTTGTACTTTTAACCTAGAGTTGACTTCTGTGAAATGTATAGAAGAAAAAAAATCATAAATTGGTTGAAGGGGTGAAAATGTTTATCTTATGGTTTGGCAAATCTTTTAGAGATTAGCTGAATTTTAATACCTGACAGTTGGGAAAGGCAAAAGAAAAAAATAATTATAAAGGGAGAATACTTTTGGATTATAAACTTTTCTGGCTTTGTGACAAAGATAACATTTCTGAAAAGTAAGAGGTGACATTAATTGTACAGACTTTGTTTTCTGGACCTGCATAAAGGTAAAATCAATTTACTATTAGTATTTGAATTGTTTTAGTCATAGTTGGGGCATGGTATCCAAACGACCCCACCTAGACCTCTACCAGTTCTAACACTGAATTTCTTTGCCTTAAATCTTTGGAATCTGGGCCAATGGAAATTTTGTTCTACCTAATGTTTATGTTGACTGAATAATCTTTTACCTTTAGATTTGGTCTCATGCCCCAATAGAATGCAAGCACTACAAAGTCAGGAAAAAAGTTTTTAATTCCTCTGTTATATCACTAGTACCTAGAACACGTGGCACCTTTAAATACTCAATATTGATTTAAAGCATGAAGTCTCCCATCCTTCTGCACACCTCAAGACCTTTGAAAGCAGCAGTAAAGAGTGAATTTGTGTGTAGATTAAGATTGCCTTCTTTGCTAACCTCAATTCCTCCTTTAGAAGTCAAGAGCAGCCTACGTGCTACAAGACTGATCACTGCGGGCAAACGTGTGGTCAAGACAGGGCCTCTGTCCTCTGGCAGCTACTTTTCAAGTGTTCTTTGTTGGTTCCTCATCTCTCCAACCTCTAAATACTTAAGTACTTTGGTTCAATCTTTTCTATCCATATTCAGTCTATATCATTTAGTCTCAAGGCTTTTTATTTCCAGCTCTGAACTCTCCCTTAACTACAAATAACACATTCAGCAGCCCATTGAACATTCCCTGGATATATACTAGACATCTCAACAAAGATACGAGCACTACCTATCTTTCCCTCCCCACAAAACAACTGAAGCAAAGCCACCCAGCCAAGTCAGGCCACGCTCACACTAACTGCAGTTAACCCACAACCTGTGAGCAAGAAATTAATGCTCATGGTTTTAACCACTGAGTTTTGAGGTGATCTGTTACACTGCAAATACTGATTAATACTCCACACTATCTAATATTGCAACACCCCACCCTGACTCTGATACTTTCCATCCCTCTTCCCTTTCTTTTCCTCCATAGCACTTACTACTAATATTTATATATTTTACTAATATGTCTCATATATAGTCTATATCCCCAGTTAAAGTAAAAGCTCTACTTGGGCAGAAATTTTGTGGCTATATCACTGCTGTATCCCCAGAACATAGAATCGTACCTACCACTGAACAGTCAATATATACTGGATGAATGAACAATCGGCCCTGTGTTCATAGCTCTGGTTTAATTCCCATGTTACAACATTCACTATTCTATAAACTCTTCACTTCTCTCAAAAATATAATTCATATTGCCATTCAGTCTGACTCATCTAATATGACTTAAACCCTGGTCATGAGTCATTAAAATTTTCCATTTTCCTATTCAATATTGAATATGCGTTTTAAGTTTTTCCAAAATAAATAAAGCAGCTAGACAACCCTAAACTTAGGTTGTAAGATCCCAAGCATCTTTTGTTTAACTCACTTAAATGTCTTTTGCAAACTATAAACTAGGAAAAATACCTATGCCAAATATAAAAAAGGATAGCAATAAAAATTTACAGAGAATAGGGATTTTATGCCAATCCTTGAAAAATAAAGGACTTGGACACTTACTATTTTGCCCTAAAAAATATCACATGTTACTATAGCATATTCTATTTCTTTTAATAGTACTTATTCTGGTTTGTCTCTTTCCGCAACAAACTCTAAGCTCTTTGAAAAAGAACTAGGACTTAGTAAATATTTGATGAACGAATGTATATTACCATTTAAAGAAACATTTACCTGACTGATTAATGTAGATGCTCACTTTAGCTAGTGTCTTTTAAAAATTTTTGACATAAAATAAATGAACTTTATAAAAAATGTAGTATGGAAATATACTAAGGCTTCAACTTTTAAAAAACTATAAAAAGAACAAATAAAGGAAAATGTACATACATGGATAGAATTTATAAAAATTAAAATTAGTAATTTTGAAAAAAGGAAATAAAACTAAAGTTGGTTATTGAAAAGCTGAATAAAATAGACTAGTGGTGGGAAAGCCCAACAACGAAAAAAAGATAAGTAACATTAGAATGAAAAAGGAAATTTAAAACTACAAAGAAGAGATAATGAGAATAATTGTAGCTTTATAGCAATAATTTTTAAATCTAGATAAATAATTGGTATGCTAAAAAATTTCTAGTTATTTCCAAAATCAACTCAAGAAAAGACAGAAAATATTATTAAATCAATAATCCTATTACAAATACTCACATTTTCTGAAGATCTACCACTAAATAAGCTATAATGCTTAATTTTATAAGCCAGTTGTGTAGAACCCATAAAAATGAGATGATTCCTATGTGATTCCCATTATTCTATAGCACAGAAAAAAGATGAAAACCTTCCAATTTATTTTTCAAAAGTAATATATAACCCAAATTCCAAGCAAGAATAAAAAATTATATTTAATTCTCATGAACATAGAAATAAAATCCTGAATATTTAAATCATAGCAAATAGAAGGTTTGTTATTACTACCTGTGTGGTGGCAAATTATTGCACTTCTCTCTTAGTTTTTTAATCTGTAAAATGGAGACCATAAATACCTAAAGCATGGAGTTGTTATGAAGATTAAATAGTAAATATAAAGTTCTTAGAACAGTGCTTGGAACATGGCAAGTGCTTAGTGAGCTATTCTCCCAATAACAAAAGCAACATAACCCACTGCGCTATCATTTTAAAGAGGAGAATAACATATTAAATGTAAACATTAAATAATTTTAGCAGACATTTTGGCAAATCTTTAAATAAAACAGGTATATAAAGAGCAATCTCCTAAACATTTCAAGGATTATCACACACCGATAGCACAAATTATATTGTGTTAAAATACTGGTCATTTCCATTCAATTAAATATTAGACAAAGGTGTTCAATATCACCATAATTATTCCATAGTTTGGAGATTACACTAATAAAATAAAGTAAAACAACAAATACTGAAAAAGATTAATTATTTGCAGATTACATATGGCTAGAAAGTCTAAGAGAATAAGCAAAACTGAATTAAAACTAATGGGATTTTAGTTAGTACGCTGAATAAAAGATGTACCAAAACTCAGTATCTTTTGTTATAGTAACAATGATAAACTAAAATTTTATAGGAGAAAAAGAGAGCCCCAAATTATATAATACTCAGGAATAAGCTTAATAAGAATAGCATAATATTATATAATAAATTATATAAAATTTCACTGAGCATAAAATACAACCTGAATACTTTCTTTTTTTTAATGGTATTAGAGAACTTTTTAAAAAGATTTTATTTATTTATTTTTAGACAGAGGGGAAAGGAGAAAGAGGGAGAGAAACATCAATGTGTAGTTGTCTCTCATGCAACCCAGGCATGTACCCTGACTGGGAATCGAACCAGAAACCTCTTTGTTCACAGGTTGGAGCTTAGTCCACTGAGCCACACCAACCAGGGCTGAATACTTTCTATTAACTATTCAGCAGTATCTGAATCTTAACCACCCAAACTCAAAACTTGGAGTCCCTTCTAGTTTCATCCCTTGTCTTGCTCTACACATCTGAATTTAGTCATTACATCTTTCATATTTCACCCCATAAATAGTTCTCAAATTAGTTATCCCTTTGCTATCTCTACTTCATTTATCCTGGTTGTTATCTTTTGGAAAGACTCCAGAGAATTAAATACTCTCCCTACTTGTAGGCTTATACTCCTCAAAATCATAGCCCATCCAGCTGCCACATAATCAATCTAAAATACAAACCTAACTAGATCAGGTCCCACCTTAACACCAGAGGTCACCACTGAATTCTGGATGGAGTCCAAGTAATAAGGTCTTCAGTCATGTGCACCCAGCTTCACCTCCTGTTTGTCCCCCTTTGGGAGGCTTAAAATATGGCTCTATGTTTTACTAGGTAGAATATGCAATTATCGCAGACTAAAGATATTAGGACTTCTCACAGCTACCATCATGGTACACCCTACTACACTTACCACATCAATTTTTGGTTATTTTATGTTAAAGTGAATACTTTATGGCCCTTCCCAGGTGGTTCAGTTGGTTGGAACATCATCCAGTGCACCAAAATTGAGAATTCCTCCCAGTGTGGCTGTGAATTTCATTCCTGGTTGGGGTGCCCATGGAGGCAACCAATGTTTCTCTCACTCCCTTCTCTAAAATCAATAAACATATTCTCCCTCAGGTAAGGATTTTTTAAAAAATGAATACTTTATGGAAGCGATGCAAAATTTGTGTGACTGCTTAAATTAAAATGCAAGATTTCAAAGAAGGATGGCACAGCAGGCAGCTTTGACCCTTTCCTTGGGCTCAAAATGGGGATGGGGATGATGATGATGCACTTAATCATTAACTGAAAAATCTAACACTACCCAACTGTTACCACTGCATTTGCCAAGGACACAAGATGTAATTAACACTTGCTGAGAACATATTTATGCTAGGCAACAGTCTGCAGGACCTTACATGACCTCATCTTTACTGATCTATGTACTCCAGGTAGAGTGGTTTCCTTGCTATGTCTGACACAGGGTGTCAGGCTCCCACTTCCTGTGCCCTTGCTACTCTATCTACAAATCTTTTCCCCTGGAGAGTATGGCTCCTTGAAGTATTTCCTCAAATGTTGCTTTCTGTATATAAAATCCCTTCTTCTCAGTCACCTTTACATTAGAGAAATAGTTGCTCTATTTTTTCCACTTCCCTTTCCTTATTTTATTATTTATTGTTTTCATTTCCCGTACCAGAATGTAATGGTAGAATTTTGTTTTATTTACTGTAAGGTTTTTACTGTATTCACTGAATCTAGTGTCTAGACCCAGGACATTTTAGGCTTAATTACATATTGAATGAACAATCTTATGAAACATCTGTAACTGTTAGCAGCATTTTACCTCGCGAAGAGACTGAAGCACTGAGAATCTGACTATGGTCATACAAAAAAAGGTAGAGCTACGATTTGTAAGCAGACAGCCTGACTGTACTCTAACATAACCGCATTGTGCTTGATTTATGTAAATTACATAGGTACTGTTTAGGATGTTTCCCTTATTAGACAGCTTCCTCACAGCAAGGGATATTTCATTCTTTGTCCCCTGACTTGCAATGTCTAGCCTGTGTTGCACCTCAATAATTACTTGCATTATGAATAAATGCATACAGTAAGTCTCCAACATGTATTTCTCAATTGGCTAATTAACCCTTCAGATTTAATTTTTTGATTTTTAATATAAAATACTGACTTTAAAATGCAATGATGCAAAAAATACTCTTTGAATTGACAAAACATGGTTTCTGACAAATGGTTTAATTAAAATAATATATACCCCGTTCTTACAGTTTTCTTCAACCTGGTTTTTAAAGCTTTATTCAACAGTAGCATACATTAAACAAAAATCTGCAGAAACAGCCAGTCGACTCATTTCATAACACACATGCATAATATTAACTCTGATCAAAAGCCGCAAACGACAGTGTCATTTCCACAGACACCGAGATTTGTAACACAATCACGCCAGATAAAACAAGACATCTTCACTTACAAAAACTGACGCTAATGAGAACACCCCCAGAGGAATAACTGGCCCAGGAGTCACTCGCTGGTAGCTTTCTCAAATAAGTTTGACAACGACGATCGTAAAGGCAGAACAAACTTGACACAAAATACCATGGCTATAGGTTTACTGTGAGAAACAAACATTCCCGGATAGAAGGGGTGGACATATGACAGATTTTAAAAAGAGACACTTCCCAGGCCGCCTCAAAATCTAGAGCCCAAGTTTCTCCTCAAGAGATCCTCACCGTGCTAGACTAGGGGAAAGCAACCATTTCTCGGGTAGAGGATGATGCACAAATGAAAACTGGCCATCCAGAGTGAAGGCTGAAGAATCATACGCAGATACAGCGCACGGATGAAAAACGACCCCTTGCGCCTAACCGCCCCTTTGCACACTGAGCAGCCATCGCATTTCTCGCGGGATTTCGAAGCTGAAACCTCGCGGCCTTTCAGACAAGGGGTCTAAAAGGACAGCTCCTAATCCACTTCAAGGAATCTTTGAGCTCTTCCACCTAGCTGCCGTCACCTCCCTTCCCTCCATCCTCTTCTTTCCCACACCCTCCTGTCATTAAGAGCAGTCGTAGGGACTTCCGGAGCTAGAGCGGAACCGGAAGCTTCTGGCAGCGAGGGGGTGGGGCCGAAAATCAAAAAAAGCGCGGCGAATGCCTGAGACCGGACCTGGTCGGGTGGTAGTGGCCGCCTGGCTATCTGTTACGGTTTCCGATGGACTCCACCGCCTGCCTGAAGTCTTTGCTCCTGACCATCAGTCAGTATAAAGCCGTTAAGTCGGAGGCGAACACTACCCAGCTCTTGCGGCACTTGGAGGTGAGGGGCTTCAGCGGACAAGACGAGATGGGCTTTCCTGTAGTAATATTTAGTGCAGGGTGCAGCCGGGGTGTAGTGGCCCCAGTTTAGGAAAGGTCAGCTCCCCCTTTCCTCAGCTGTCTTTTTGTATTGGTAAGGAAGGCAGGTGAGTCTCAGCCTTGAATTCCCACCCTCTCCTTTTCCGTCCCTAGGCCCTCCGCGTTCGGGAGGGACGAGCGACTGCTGAAAGTCCTAGGCAGAGGAAGGTTGGGACAAAATTGGGAAATTTAGGCTGTGTTTGTGGTGGTAGAGGAGAAAGTCAAATCTGTATCTTTTCCCTTGCTTTTTATTTTGGTTTTTCCCTCGTAACAGCCTTGACAAAATATACAGCGATTCTCAGTAGTGGAGGTAATGAGGAGTGATGATTAAAACTTGTTTTATCCCTTGTCCCTTAGGCCTTTACAACCTGAACCTGTTCCTTACGGCTTTTTTAAAAAATTCATGTTGAACACTAATATGAAAAATTTTATTTCAACTTTCTGTGAATTAAGAAGCAATTTTACTTAGAGTAATCATAACCTTTTTTCTTTCCCAACGTATATTGTTCACGGTTTTTCAATCTTAAAATACTGAATTGTTTTCATTTTTCTATTAGTTCCCACTGATTTGTGCCTAGAGTACTTATTCTATGTTATAACTTTTTTGCTCTTAACCTGCCGTCATTTGTTATGCATTCATGGAATTCCAACTAACATTGACCTCAGTTTAATAAAAAACAGCGAAGTTCAAATCTCATTGTAATGCTCTCTGTTGCAGCTTCAATTAATGTAGAATTGAACATAATTTTAAAATATATATATTTATATATTTTATATATAAAAATATATAAAATTTGTTATATTAATGCTGTGATAAAACGTTAAATTACCAAAGATTAGCAAAATACTGCAAAGAGAAAACAGTTGTTAATGGTGCAACAACATCAGTTTTTGGTGAAACCGGAGTGCTTAATGTGCCTCAGGCTTCACTGGTGTTCCTTACTATTTCAGGTGCCCATTTCCTAAGTACATTTTTTTTCATGCATTACCTCAACAAATTTCTGGAAATGTAATGATAGTGCAGGTGTTAGTTGTTAAATGCTAATGCTTTACTTCTCAGTCAGGATTGAACAGTGTGCTAGTGGATCCAGAAGCCACAGAACAAACAGGGCTGTTAGTTTTACTTAAGATAAAGGAGTTAAGTATTTTAAATGTTAGTTTTAAACATAACCTGTCTTTGAGAATAAGCAGGTATGTTTTGAATCTGAGCACCATGTTCTCATGAATTGAAGGAGACTTCAAGGAAATTTGAGGCTTAAAGACTTGATACTGTGTTCCAAACTTTCAAAGGGTTTACTGAAAAATCATGTATCATTTAGAAAGATAACATATATTCCGTGCATAACATGCAGTCTTAACTAAAGAGCTTGATAGTTTTTTTTAACGTATGTGTACACTCTAGTAGCCACCAGCTGTATCATAATATAGAATATTTCTAGCCCTCAGATTAAGGTTTTTTCAATTGTCACTGCTCATTAATTTCAGATAAGTGGACTTATACAATGCGTACTTTTGTATTTGGCTTCTTTCAGTATAATCTGAAATTCATTCATGTTGCACACTTTAGTCTTTTTTATTTGCGTAAAATTCTATTTTATAAATTCAGTTTATATTCTGTTGATGGGCATTTGAGTTATTTCCAGTTCTGGGTAGAATTTGAATAAATATATAAATAAGTTCACACTTTTTTGCAGATAAAAGCACTAATTTCTCTTATACTTTTATATGTAGAAATGGAATTAAATCTTAATGTTTATGTTCAGTTTTAGTTGAAACTGTTAAGCAGTTTTTCACAAATGATACCATTTTATCCTTCCACCATCAATATGCTATGATTCATTAATAGATTTTTAAATTTTAACTGTTTTGATGACAATATTAATGGTGAATACCTTTGTGCATATCTCATGAGAGCAACATATGAGAATACAGAGAAATGGTGGTTCTGTGAAAGACTGACTATTCATCCTGCTATTCTGCTGCACTTCTACTACTAATTTTTCTTTACAGTCCCATGCAGAACCTGAGCTTTGAATTCTTTTTTAAGTGGCAGAGCTGACTTGGTCTCAGTTTTGATGTGTGTGTGTTTTTTTTTTTCTTATTTCTATTTTTTTATTGTTATTCTGTTACAGTTGTCCCAATTTTCCCCCCTCTGCCCTCCTCCACCCATCCCACCCCCAATCAGTTTCCACACTGTTGTCCATGCCCATGTGTCATTCATACATTTTCCCTGTCTAGTCCTTTCCCCTTCTTTCCACCATTATCCCCTCCCTCCTGCCTCCCTTCTAGTCATTGTCAGTCTGTTCATGTTTCCGTGCCTGTGGTTCTGTTCAGTCTTGATGGTATTTCATAGCACTAATCTTATGTAATGATTATGAACATGGATTCAGGAACAATGAATCCCAGTTCTGTCACTGTCTCGGTGTGTGCCTCAGTTTACCCACCTGCAATACAGATAGCACCTGTCATACAAATTACTATGAATATGAAAAGAATTAACATACATAATATCCCTGAGTAAGTGCTAAAGTATTAGTTATTACTAAAGTAAATTGTGTTTGCTTAAAACATTCCGTGTATGTGAACAAAGAACATTTATAAAGCAATATTTATATTTTACCTTGTAATAAATCATTATTACATGTTAGAGTATTTAAAGCAGAAAATGTCTTAGTCTTCTAGAGGGCTCTCTTTATAAGTGAGCAAGAGGGCAATGCTCAGAAGGTTCCTTACCACAAAATATCTCCTATGAGTGAGTATCTAACCTCACCTTTGGACCATTTTTCAGTCTTTCAGACTTTTACTTAAATGTTAAACCACGTAATCCTTGGGAAAAGATATTCTGAAGCTCCACTTTCAGCAAGCTTTAGAAAAAAAACTGACACCTGGGTGAGGGAATAAAAGGACACAGAAAAGATTAGAGCCAGGGTGTCAAACTCATTTTCATGGGTGGGGGAACAGCACATCAGCCTCAAGGTTGCCTTCAAAGGGCCGAATGTAATTTTAGTACTGTATAAATGTAACTACTCCTTAACCAGGGGCAAGAAGCTCACCACTGCCACCAGGTAGAAACAAGGTGCCGGGTTGGATAAAACAAGGTGGAGGACTGGATTCATCCCTCAGGCCGTGTTTGCCGCCTGTGGATTAGAGGGATGCTAAAACAGCTGCCTTAGACTTGACCTTTTAAAAGTAAAAACATGTAGAACAGATTTTTTTTTTTTTTAAAGATTTTTTTTTTAATTTGTCTTTAGAGGGGTAGGGGAGAGGGAGAGGGAGAGAAATATCAATGTACGGTTGCCTCTTGTGTGTCCCCTGCTGGGAACTGGCCTGCAACCCAGGCATGTGCCCTGACTGGGAATCGAACCGCGATCCTCTGGTTTGCAGGCCCGCGCTCAGTCCACTGAGCTACACCAGCCAGGGCATGTAGAACAGATTTAATCTAATTCTAAAGTAATTGTTTTCCATTTTTATAGAAACGATATGCTTATTAATGAATAACATTCAAAAAGCACTTTGAAAATACATGGCCGTCAGACAGCTGTTTTGGGCCTTCAATCCCAGCTTGACCTTTTCAAGTGGGAAGGGGGAGGGTATTTTATAGGGTTATAGGAGAGGAGTAAAATATGGAATAACTAAAAATAAAATTTGTCTATGCCTGACCTGGCTACCTAAAGAAATTTTTTTTAGCTTCCCTTTTTGTAATCTCTAATTTCTGGGCTCCGCTATTGTTTTGGGGAGGGAGCAGGAGTAATCACATATTTAATCTTGCAGCTGAACCTTGCAGCTAATCTTGAATTTAGCTACTTTTCACTTTCCATTTTCTCCCTCAAAGTAGGTGGAATAAATATATTGGAATTCATTTGTTCAAAAATATATTGGTAGTATAGTGTTGATTTGTACTTGATTGCTTCATGGAGTGTTAAGTGTAATAGGGAAGATAAACATTGCCAGGTCACTAGGGAGGATATGTATTGCTAGGTTGTCAAAAGTTTGCCAGTTTATGAAATAGAAGTATAATGTACTATACGATAACATAGTAGGCAAACCTAACATAACGTAGTTGGTGGAAGATTAGAAAAGGCTTCCTGGAGGAAACAAATTGAAGCTGAAACTCTAATGACTATGTTAGCCAATGAAAGAAGGGATAGGTAATTAATCTTCCAGGCAGAGGGAACAGCATGTATGAATTTTCTAAATTGGGAAAGAGAAAGGCAGTGGCACTTTGGAAGAACTGAGTTTTTATTTGCAATGGAAAAGAGCTAAAAACTGCCTATTTCTAACTAATACATTTTAATTACTATTTTGTAGGTAATCTCTGGACAGAAGCTCACACGATTATTTACATCGAATCAGATATTACCAAGTGAATGCTTGAGTTGCCTTGTAGAGCTACTTGAAGACCCAAACATAAGTGCACCACTGATCTTCAGTATCATCAGTTTGCTATCTCAATTAGGTAATTTATCTTTTCCATTTTTTAAAAGATGTATGTATTTAACAGTTTTTAAGGGGCAGGTTTAGTTATAGAATCTTTGGGAGAATGATTCACATTCAAAAGATTTTTTTCATTACAGGCCCTTACAGACCTTATTTTGCTTTGTGGATCCCTTGAAAAGAGGATGTTGGATGCATCCTTTCTTAAAATTATAGGATCTAAGAATCTGAAGCATATCAAAGTTTCAGTGGTCTGCGCATAAGAATGTGCCTTGGGGAATACTGACCTACTTTTGAATTTAAAAAAAGTATATTCACATAATGCCAATACTAAATACAGCACTAAGAAAAATCATAGCCAATGATCAAAAAAGTCATCCTTTTTTGATTGACTTCACTGAACTTAGGGCTAAGGGTAAAAACATAGCTTTGGTTTTAAATTTTCATTTAATAGCTGCTTTTTTTCTTGATTTGTATTTGGGGCTATAGGGAAGATATTTTTGTGTGTGATTGTAAAATTAATACACGCTTATTATTCTTTAAAAAATCCCTGTAATCCACAGTAATACGATTTCCATGACTAATCTGAATTGGAAAGTATTTGTAAATAAAATAGCCATATCCTATTTTGCTTTTTTATATAACAGCAAATTTAATATGGAAGTTAAAATCATTTCTTTCATCCATGAAGACCACATGTCAAATTGATATATTTTGTGCCATTTTATTTTAATTTACAGCTGTAGACAATGAAACTAGAGACTATCTTCAGAATACATATAACCTGAATAATGTGCTGGCAGGAGTGGTGTGTCGGAGCAGCACTTGCCACAGCGATTCAGTGTTTTTGCAGGTATATATACCCACACCGTACTTTTCACTTAGTACTTGTACTTCCTTATTTTCAGATCAAAGTCAATAGTATCTATTAGAAACTTCTAACTCATAGTGTATGTGCCAGTATAGTACTGCGTGATTAGGCATATTCTTGCCAGTAATAAAATTAAGAACTGATTGATCATACATGTAGTACTGTTTAAAGATTTCTTCAGAGAAAGGAATCTTATTCACATCTAGCGCTATTACTGAAGTGTGAACAGATTGACATTATAACTGCTTTGATAGAGTTATAAACAGATGTCAGTATTTTGAAATGTAACTTATTCACATTAAAATTGTAATTTGAGTTAGCATCTAGTCTCAATTTGTTAAGAAAACATTCTATAAAAACTGCAGCTATAGATTTGGTCTTATTTAGCATAGACTAATCTCTTATACCCATATTTTATTGAATGTAAAATACACATGTAAGAAAGGAAAGCAATGCCAGTGAAACTGACATGCAATTTTAAAGATGGTAAATGTGAAAAAACATATGTATATCTTAGAATTGATGGAATTATAAGATTAAGTAAACCAGGTTGATGAAAAGATGCTCTCTTTGAGATTGATACATAGGAATGTGTGAATCGGGAGATGAATCCTAAAGTTCTTTGTAGGCTTACCACTTTCTATTTAAAAAAAGAGAGAGAACCATTTTAAGAAATGAAAAAGTTCTTACTCTAAATTCTGCCTCCTAAAATGGTCACATACTCAGAATTTGCATAGAAGTTCATTCTTGGAAAGCATGCAAA
Organism: Glossophaga mutica; assembly: GCA_039655065.1. NCBI lineage: Eukaryota > Metazoa > Chordata > Mammalia > Chiroptera > Phyllostomidae > Glossophaga > Glossophaga mutica. Next base: position 134,943,049 of record CM077304.1, read on the forward strand.
CTATTTTTATGTGTTTATATTCATTACTATTTTTTTATTCTCAGTGCATTCAACTTCTGCAGAGGTTAACATATAACATCAAAATTTTCCATTTTGGTGCCAATATAGATGAATTAATTACATTCCTGATAGATCACATGTGAGTATGCAACCAAACATATAACCAAATAATCTTTTGGTTTATTTTTAAACTGAAACCATGTATAGTTCAATTTTTTTTAGATAATTTTTTCCATCTTTTTTAAACTGAGACTGATTCTTGTCTGCTCCTCTTAGATGATTCTAAGGATCAAATGATGTGAAACAGCTTTACTTTTCATAATAAAACTTTAATGGCTTCATTTGAATAGAAAAAATTATTGTAAACTGAAAGTTGTATGTTTATATTTAATCTTCTTGATATGAGAATATACTGGTGAATTAGCTAGCACATGATCACTCTGACAATTATTTCCACATTTCCATGCTGCAATGAATAGGATCATTTAGTTTCAAAACATGAAATAAATGGACAGTACTATTCAAAGCGTGACTGTCTTCACATGTTAATCAGATTTTTCTTTTTACATGCAAAGAGAAATTTATATGCATATATTTTGAATAATTTAAATGAACTTCATGCTTTTGTTTTTTATTATTTTTCTTAAAACAACAGTCAGTCTTCTGAAGATGAGTTAACAATGCCTTGTCTAGGATTATTGGCAAATCTTTGTCGACACAATCTTTCTGTTCAAACACACATAAAGACTTTGGTAAGATGTTTTTTTTCTTTCTTGTTTTGTGGTGGGCTGTGTACTTCAAGAAAATTTTATCCATTTTGTCTTGTCCAGCTGACCCATAAAGTTAATGAAGAATCAGATTGACATAAATATCTTGAAGTATTCTAGCATTCATATATGTTGTGTTTAAGATATTAAGGATTAATACAAATGTTGAATACTAAAAGTTTTCCTCCTACTAGCATTCTATTGTTTGTTATATTGTATAACACAAGAAAAGCTAAATTATTTTGTGCTGATAGAAGGGAGGCATATCACCAGCAGTCCCATTTACTTCAATCTTATATTTCCACAAAATTCATGGCAACTCCCACCAGGAAGATTCATGAGTAAATGGCTAGCATCAACTACCAGTATTTGTAATAAATAAAGGCACACCAATGAGGTTAACTGACCCACCATTAGAAATATATTAAATCAAGGGAGTTTGTTGATTCTTTAAGGTGCTTTGTGAGTAGTTCTCTGCTGTGCAATATACAAGGTCTGGTACAAATAACACCCCTTGTTTGTTACATAAAATTTTTTTGTTAGAAAATCAGAAGCATGTAATTCTGTAACGTAACAATATCACTCTCAAGCACACCATATGACATTTTAGATGAAATGCTCAAATTACTGTCCATCTCATGCAAGACATTCATATGCCCTCCCATCCACACTCAGTGGTGTTTCTTTGGCTGGACCCTGCACATTATTACCTGTTTCATTTTAAATTAAATAATATCTCATTTGTTTATGTGCTGGATTATTCTGACCTAGTGTTATTTTGGAGGTGGAGGTTATTTTGAGCCATGGAAGTGTTTGAGAAGTTAAACCTTTACTTATAATCCTGAATCTAAACACTACGCTTCACTAAGATTGTATTTGTCTATACTACTGTAAGCAATATATGAAAGTACCCTCTCCTTGAAATGATCTCTTAAGTTGTTAGGATGTTTAATAAACATTTATCCACCCTGTGCAAGATGTACTTTCTAAACTAAAATAAAACACAATTTTTCATTTTATTTTTTTTCTTCCTCAGAATAATGTGAAATCTTTTTATCGAACTCTTATAAGCTTCTTGGCCCATAGCAGTTTAACTGTAGTTGTGTTTGCACTTTCAATATTATCCAGTTTGACATTAAGCGAAGAGGTTGGAGAAAAGGTAAATATTATTTTGTTATTATTTTTGAAGATAATTCTGAAGTTTATATTCTCTGATACTTTAAGTCATTGAGGCTCATTCTTAAGTTTTAGGATTGTTTCAACTTAACTTTTTTTTTGGTATAATATGCTTTTCCTAATTTGTTTTTAAGCTGTTCCATGCTCGAAACATTCATCAGACTTTTCAGCTGATATTTAATATTCTCATAAATGGTGATGGCACACTAACCAGAAAGTATTCGGTTGATCTGTTTATGGATCTCCTTAAGAATCCTAAAATTGCTGACTATCTTACCAGGTATGGCTCTCTTTGGCAAATTTTAAGACTTTAAAAAAAAAAACAAGATTTGTTTCTGATAAATAAAACTAATTCTGATAAATTATCTAAAAAGATAATAAACTCGAGTTCTCCTGATTCAGAGTAACCTAAATAAAAATATTTTGATGTGCTTTATTCTTATTCTTTTTTGTTTTCCTGGCCTGAAATGTAAAAGTATAACAAGGGAGTTTGTATGTCTGTTTCAGTCTTTGTCTTAGATGAATAAGGTTGTGTTACTCTCCAAAATGTATGCACCTTGATTAATCTGCTTCAAAACCAGTTTTAAATCTTGAACATTATGATTTTCTTGAAACAATATTTTTATTATAAAAACATTCCTGTCAGTGTGTTTTTCTGTAGTTTTTTTTTTTCTTTTTTTGTATAAAAATGGATGTTTCCTTCAGTGGAAGCCTCAGTTGTGTTATAAGGTAAAAATAAGAGTACATGTTTAGATGTCCATTCTGTCACAATAGCATTTCATGTGGTTATTTATGTTTTGAGTTCGATTACCAACCATTCTCCAAGGAGCTCATGTACATTTTGCATCTTGAGTTAAATTTTTCCAGTGTCTAAACTGTTTTGTGGTTTTAAGTTAGAAAATCATTTTCAAATTACTTCAGAGAGTTAAATTAACGAATCTTTCAGATACAAGAAAATGTTTATTGAGCTCTACTGTGGTCGAGCACGCAGGAAGAGTCGGTGTTAGCAAAGGCAGGGATATGAAATCATAGTCCTTAAACTTTAAGGAATATGGAATCTAGAACAGGGGTGTCAAACTCATTTTTACCAGGGGCCACATTAGCCTCGAGGTCGCCTTCAAAGGGCTGAATGTGATTTTAGGACTGTGTACATGTAACTACTTCTTTACTGGGAGCAAGGAGCTCTACATTTGGCCCTTTGAAGGCAACCGTGTTTAGAATTGTTTCAACTTAACTTTTTTTTTTGGTATAATATGCTTTTCCTAATTTGCTTATATGAAAATTAAAGGCAAATTTCTTAATTTGCTTTTCCTAATTTCTTAATGTGCTTTTCCTGATCTAGAAGTTATGCAAAAACATAGTTCCTAATCTTTAAGGAACATAGAATGTAGAAGTTAAAAAAAAAAACAAAAGCTAAGCACGAGGGCAAGGTTGACCAGTACCCATATGGTCAACTGATACTTAGAAATAGCAAACAGCATTCACAGTGGCATTTTATCTTTTCTCCTCTTAAGCCTCAGTAGATAAATGTCTTCTGTAGTACATTTTCTACAGTGACTCCTTTAAATATTTACTACTTTACTCTTGCCATTTTTCACCTCAGAAAATGCCCTTAATCTCTTTGTTTCATAAGGAAAAAACCAAACAAAAAAAAAAACCCAGAATCCCATATAATTGGCATTTCCTCAAATCTGTTCTCCTGAGTAAGGTTACCTCTGTTTATTCCACTTCTTACTTAGCGCCCTCCTGTTTTGTTTATAAACGTATCCTATTATTCTGTGGACTAAGTTTTATTCTGTCCTATCCTCACCAGTTTCTCTTATTTCTTTAGTGCCTACCATTCAGTTGACTCCCTTGATTTATACATAAGCCCAACTTTCATCTTTTTCTTCAATCATATGTCCCTTTGAAAATCTGTGATCTGCCATTGTTTTCAAGGTGAATATCCAGATTCTCTGTGTAACCCTCCAAAATCTGTTCCCAAGCAGTATATATCAGCCTTATTCCTTCACATTTTCTTATGTACTTTTTAATAATCATTTTAGACAATAAATAGGACCACCAACTTGCTAGAAATGCCATGTCATGTATCTACGTGCTGCTGTCTCTGAAGTGCTTTGTCTGGAAGTCTGGAATAGAGTATTCTGTGTATGTCTGACTCATATTTATTCTTATTTTATGTTGTATTTTTGTTTAATTTTTTTAAGTATTTTTTCTTTATTTTTATTATTGACACTATTACAGATGTCCCCATTTCCCCCAGACTTCCCCACCTTCCTCCAGCCTCCACCCCCTTCCCTCTAGCCATCACTGTGCAGTTGGCTAATCACTTCCCCTTCTTTCGTTCCATCTCCCCTGCCCCACTCCCCTCAGCTGTCAGGCTGTTTCATATATCCATGCCTCTGTTTCTATTTTGTTTGTCATTTTATTTTGTTAATTAGATTCCACATATAAATAAGATCATGTGGTATTTATCTTTCTCTGACTAACATATTTTACTTAGCATAATGATCTGTAGGCTCATCTATGCTGTGGCAAAAGGCAGAAGTTCTTTCTTTTTATTGGCTGTGTAAATATGTACAACAGCTTTTTTGTTCACTCATCTGTGATGGGCACTTGAACTGTTTCCAGATCTTGACTGTGATAAATAATGCTGCTATGAGTGTAGGGGTACATATATTCTTTCTGATTAGTGTTTCAGGATTCTTAGGATATAGTCTCAGAAGTGGAATTGCCGGGTCAAAATGCAATTCCATTTTTAGTTTTCTGAGGAAATTCCATACTGTTTTCCACAGTGGCTGCACCAGTCTGCATTCCCACCAACAGTGCACTAGGTTCCCTTTTCTCCACATTCTCACCAGCACTTGCTGTTTGTTGATTTAGTGATGGTAGCCCTTCTGGGAGGTGTGAGGTGATACATCATTGGGGTTTTTTTTCTTCTTCTTTCTTTTTTGTAGATTTTATTGATTATATTATTATAGTTGTCCCATTTTTTCTCCCTTTTCTCTCCCGCATTCCCTTCCCACCATCATTCCATCCCCCTTTTGATCATGTCCATGGATCATACATACAAGTTCTTTAGCTTCTCCATTTCTCATACTATTCTTAATCTCCCCCTTTGTACCTACCATTTATGCTTCTTATTCCCTGTACCTTCCCCCCATTCTCTCCTCTTCCCCTCCCTGCTAATAACCTTCCATGTGATCTCCATTCCTGCTCTAGTTGTTTGCTTAGTTCCTTTTTTTTTAAGGTTCAGTCATTGATAGTTGTGAGTTTATTGTCATTTTATTATTCATATTTTAGATCTTCTTTTTCTTAGAGCAGTCCCTTTAACATTTCATATAATAAGGGCTTGGTGATGATGAACTCCTTGAACTTGACCTTATCTGGGAAGCACTTTATCTGCCCTTCCATTCTAAATGATAGCTCTGCTGGATAGAGTAATCTTGGATGTAGGTCCTTGCCTTTCATGACTTCAAATACTTCTTTCCAGCCCCTTCTTGCCGGCAAGGTTTCTTTTGAGAAATCAGCTGATAGTCTGATGGGAAATCCTTTGTAAGTAACTGACTCCTTTTCTCTTGCTGTTTTTAATATTCTCTTCTTATCTTTAATCTTGGATAATGTACTTATGATGTGCCTTGGTGTGTGCTTCCTTGGGTCCAACTTCTTTGGGACTCTCTGAGCTTCTTAGACTTCCTGGAAGTCTGTTTCCTTTGCCAGATTGGGGAAGTTTTCCTTCATTATTTGTTCAAATAAGATTTCAATTTCTTGCTTTTCCTCTTCTCCTTCTGGCACCCCTGTGATTCAGATGTTGGAACATATTATTGTCCCAGAGGTTCCAAAGCCTTTCCTCACTTTTTTGAATTCTTGTTTCTTCATTCTTTTCCAGTTGAATGTTTCTTCATTCTATTACAAATTGTTGATTGGAATCCCAGTTTTTCTTCCCATCTCTGTTAGTTCCTGTATATTTTCCTTCATTTCACTTTACATAGCCTTCATTTCTTCTTCTATTTTGCAACCATACTCAACCATTTCTGTGAGCATCCTTGAATACCAGTGCTTTGAACTCTGCATCTGATAGGTTGGCTATCTCTTCATTGCTTAGTTGTATTTTTTCTGGAGATTTGATCTGTTCTTTCATTTGGGCCATATTTTTTTGTCTCAGCGCACCTGTTACATAGTAAGGGGCAGAACCTTGGGTATTCACCAGGGTGGGGCAGCCCATGTCACTGCGTTGTGGCACTGTATTCGGGGGAAAGATCAGGGAGGGAACAGTGCTGCTTACTCAGCTCTTCGTTGCCTTTCAGTCACTTCTCCCTCTACCCATAAGCAAATTGGGCCCTTCTGATGCTGATTCCCGGATGGGTAGGCTTGTGTACGTTCTAAGGCCCTGTGGGTCTCTCCAACAACCTCCTTTAAGGGTGGGAGTTTCTCCCACCACTGCAGCCCCCACAGGTTTTTATAGCCAGAGGTTTTGAGGCTTTATGTACCTGTGCTGGAACCCTGGGTTGTGCAGTCTGTCTCGTTACCCAACTGTTCCTCCCGGTTTATCTGCACACAAATGTGGGACTGCCTCGTCTGACACCTTGCAGCTTATCCTCTTTGTGTTGGCTGCCCATCTCCACCCCTACTGCCAGTCTGGATTAATGTTTTTTCTTTAACTCCTTGGTTGTTGGACTTCCATACAGTTCAATTTTTCTGTTCTATATTAGAAGCTTAAAATAAATAGATGAAAGAAAATATACTTAAATTTTATATTTATTTTGTACATAAATTATTTTTGATGTATCAGCATAGTGGTTAGACAATAATTTACTTCATGAAGTGTTTTCCCTGATATTTTAGGGTCCAACTAGCACCATATGTAGTTATTATAATATTATTCTTTTTGTGTATATTTTTATTTCAAACTTAGGTATGAGCACTTTTCTTCATGTCTTAAGCAAGTATTAGGTCTTCTTAATGGAAAGGATCCTGATTCTTCTTCAAAGGTATGTAAAAACATGACTCTTTGTTTTAAACTTTTTAAAAACTATAATGGGAAAGTCTAAGTACACAGTTCTCCCAATTTCTGCAAACTAAACACAGACATATAACCAATGTCTAGACCAGAAAACAAAACATTACCAATGCTCTAGAACCCTCCTCTGTACTGATACACTGGTACAGTCCCTTTTGAAAACTGTTCCATGGTCTCTACTGAACATATGTGTACCATATAACACAGCGGTTCTATTCCTAGTTATATAGCCAAGAAAGACATGTCCATAAGTTCACCGAAATACATGTACAAGTTGTTAAACAAATAGAAAATGAAATGTTTTAAATGATACCATTTACAGATTTTTTAAAATGTCAGATGCTTAGGGGATAAATCCAACAGAACATGTACAAAGCTTCTACTATGAAATTACAAAACATTGACAGAAATAAAAAACCTAAATAAATATGGATACACTAAAGTTTATAGATTACAAGAGTTTACAATATTATGTCAATCAAAATTCTAGGACATTTTAGTGTTTTTTGTTTTTGTATTTATTTTGGTGTATATGGAAATTGGGCAGCTGATTATAAAATTTTGTTTTTAAAGATTTTATTTATTTTTAAAGAGAAGGGAAAGGAGAGAGAGAAACATCAATCACTTGGCCTCTCACACACCCCCAACTGGGGACTTGGCTCACACCCCAGGCATGTGTCCTGACTGGGAATCAAACTGGCAACCCTTTTGGTTCACAGGCTGGCTCTCAATCCACTGAGCCACACCAGCCAGGGCTTATTATAAAATTTGTGTGGTTATGCATAGGTCCAAAAATAACCATGGCCATCCTGAAAAAAAAAAATGAATAAAGTTGGAGGGTTTATAATACTACCAGATATCAATTTAATATAAAGCTACAAAAATTAAAACAGTGCAGTATTAGCATAAGTGTAGACAGCTAACCTGATGGAAAAGAATACAGTGCAAACCAAACCTATATTTTGTGGATCTTTTGGTTGAGAACAGTGCAGTCTTAAAAGTATGGTCATTTTAATAAATACCACTGGGTCAATTGAATATCCATATGGGAAGAAAACTGAATTTTGATCCTTACCTCCCACCAAATGTGAAAATCAGTTCTAGAAAGATTGTAGATCTATATGTGAAAGGTAAAACAGTGAACCTTTAGAAGAAACACGCAGCAGAATATCTTTATAGCCTTGGAACAGACAAAGGTTTTCTTAGCCAGGAAACAAAAACAACTATATAGGGAAAAAGTTGATAAGTGGGACTATGTTAAAATTAAGGGTTTCTGTTCATGAAAAGACCACCAGTAGAGGAGTGAAAAGGCAACTCATAGCATGGGAAAAGGTACCTATAATACATATATCCAACAAAGAACTCTTATCTAAAATACATTATTTTAAAACTTGTGCATATACGTCAGAAAACATACTGAATGTAATAGCTAACCTAAACAAAACTTGAATTGGTCAATAAATATGAAATGGTTACTCAGTTTATTAATACTCGGGGAATGCAAATATAAATAGTAATGCAGTACCACTGCATATCCACCAGATGATTAAAATTAAAAATAGGGATAAGAGCAAGCATGGATGAGAATGTAAAAAAATTCCTAAGTGTCCCAATACTCATGGGCTGAAAATTGATACAACCACTTATGAAAACTGTATTATCTACTAACAGTGGACACATGCATACGCCAGTACCCAACCATTTCCACTCTTAAGTGTTTACCCAAAAGAATTGAATGCATATGTTTACCAGAAGACATATACAAAACACAGCAGTGCTGCTCCTAATAGCCAAGAATTAGAAACAACTCAAATGCTGTCAGCTGTGAAATGTGCACATAAACTGTAGTGTATTTATACACTGGAATACAATCTTGCACCACAGGGAAACATTCTGAGGAATGAGTCATTGTATGAACATCGTAAACATATCTATACAAACCTAGGTGGTATAGCCTACTATACACTTAGGCTATATGATATAACCTCTTGGTCCTGGGCTACAAAATTGTATAGCATGTTACTGCATTGGATACTGTAGGCAGTTGTAACACAATGGTATTTGTGCATCTAAACATAGAAAAGGTACAGTGAAATTACAGTATAAAGGGTAAAAAATGGTGCACTATGTAGGGCACTTACCATGAATGAGGTTGCTCTGGGTGAGTGATTGAGTGAGTAGTGAATATGAAGATCTAGGACATTACTTTAATAAAGGCTTTATAAACACTGAACACTTAGGCTACCCAAAATGCATAAAGCACAAGATTAAATCAAGGACAAGAGAAAACGTTATAGTCAAGAGGTACTAAACACAAGATCTTTGAAGGTGCTACTGGCATTAATAGCATACTGTTTTAAAGCAAAGTTTTGGGGTTTTTTTTTTTTTTTTTTTTTTTAGTAAGAGAGTACACTCTAAAATAATGATTAAAAGTATACTATAGTAAATACATAAAGTAATAATATAGTTGTTTGTTGTCAAGTAGTATGTACTGAAAATAATATGTGCTATACTTTTATACAACTAGCAGGCAGTAAGTTTGTTTATACCATTGTCACCACAAACACATGAGTAATATGTTGCACTCTGAAATTAAGATGACATTAAGTGATAGAGATTTTTCAGCTCCAATGTAATTTTATGTGACTACCACTGTATATGTGGTCTGTCATTGAAATGTCATGTGGCATGTGAATGCAGGTGAAATGCAGTATGATGCGGACTCTGGCCAGCAGGATCCGTGTGTTTTGGCTGCAACAAACAAATTGACATGGGCTACAGAAGTCCTGTGGAGAAAAGGGACAGCACGGCTGCTCTCTAAGTGAAAGAGGGCCTCGACTCCTGCCTGGACAGGCTTTTATTGCTTTTCTGGGTACATTACATGGAGGATGGTCCTCATTTACTATGCACAGGTTCGCTTTAAGGGGTTTACCTTTTACAGATAACAGGAAAGAATGTTGCTCATTCCTTCAAAGAAAAGGATGTTTTGCAAATGCAAGGGGAAAAATGGTTGAACTGGTCATACTCCATACTTGCGAGGTTTAGCACAGATTTTAGGAAGTTATTTTAAAGATACACAATAAACATTTGCTGCTTCAATTCAGGGTGAGGGGGTTTTAGCAAAAACAAGCCTGAAAGGTAGAATGCAGGTCTGATTCCCCACGGAAAACCAATTCGTGGGCTCAGTACTGTGTGCCGACTTCGCTCCCTGCCAGTTTTCCAAGTCGGGCTGGGCCGTATTCACCAGTGCCACACGGATAGATTCCATATACAATAGCATGCAACAGTATGAATAAATCTCACTAACACAGTGCTAAGCTAAAGAAGCCAGACATAAGAGTATACACTGTAAGATGCTGCTTATATACAGTATGGGGCAAAAGTAGGTTTATTAATTATTGTATTGTTTCTATATGAACGACTGTAAACTTACTTTTGCTTGCCCAACTGTGTAAATTTCCATGCGATTGTTTAGTATAAACTGGTAAGCTGATTGAAAAAATTATGTAGAAATACAAAGATCCAGGAATAGCTAAGATAAAATTAATCTGTGGTGTCAGAAGTCTGATGTGGAGGAGTAGTTCTGCATTGCCTTAGGAGGGGACACAGTGGATTCTGGAGTTCTGGTAGAATTTTCCTTCTTGATCTGGTTACTAGTTAACACAGGTGTATTCACTTTGGGAAGACCAACCAGATTTGCACTAGTGATTGATTTGTTTACTTCTCTGTATATTACACTTGCTGAGAAAGTGTACTTGAGAAAGTATTTTCTTGTGTGTGGGTAACACCTCTCTAGTAAGATAAGAAACTAGTAACATTACTTGCCCCCAGAGAGTGTAGCTAGAGGTCAGGCTATTGCCTTTGACTTTGGAAGCAAGAAAATGTATTACTTACTCAAAAATAAGTACTATAATTTATATTTAAAAGAGAGTAAATCAAAGATTGCTTATCTTCTGTTTCATAGTAAATGCTAATAGGCTGAATTCTATTCATATTAGATACTCTCAAGTTGATTAAAGCACAAATCCCAATTACAAGTCATTTACAAGAAACAAAGGTGGAAAATAAGTGATAGACTAAAAGATACAAAAAAAATTCTTTACAGTAGATTGGTAGTGTATGAAATAAGGTAGAATTTAACATAACAAGTTGATGTGTGATGTTGTGTAGTGATATAAGGCCCAATTACGAAGGAAAGCAGAAATGAAGTAGAAGAGGGGAGCTAAGGAGCTTAACACTGACATTACGTAAACATAGTGGGGAAGTAGCCATTCTGAAGGTTTTAACTCTTTGGAATGCCACTTTTAAATATTAACCTAAAGTATGCTTTATAGCAATTCTTGAATCTTAGTATGACAGCAAGAATCAGTTACTAATCTTATTTTTATTTTTTCATTTTAAAAACAAAACATTTATGCTTAAAAAACTAAGTACCGTATGTAAATGTTAGTTGAAGTTGTCCTTTCTTCTTGGTTCTCAAAGTCCTGTTTGTCAGGAGTAACCACCAAGAGCAAATGTTTTTGTAACTTTGTGGAACTTATTAACTCATTTTGAAAAGTAATACCAAAAGGAAACTTGGAAGCTGCTCTTATTTTTTGCTGTATTTTCTTTTAAAAATGTATGTCATTTTCAGCTTCATAATTTGATTGCTTTGTGTGAAATTGACATTTAATGAAGACTTTATATTGCACAGGTTTTAGAATTACTTCTTGCCTTCTGTTCAGTGACTCAGCTGCGTCATGTGCTCACTCAGATGGTATTTGAACAGTCTTCACCTGGCAACACGGTCCTGGGAAGCCGTTCTAAATGTTTAGAACCTACTGTAGCTCTCCTTCGTTGGTCAAGCCAGCCCTTGGATGGATCTGAAAACTGTTCCGTTTTAGCATTGGAGTTGCTCAAGGAAATATTTGAGGTAATATTTGACAATTTGACTTTTATGATTCACAGTGAACAGTTTGTTTTCAAAAATATTCATAATAAGTTTCCAGTTAGTTGTTCATACACTTTAGGAAAACTTCTCCATTGGTAGTCTCCATACCATTTAGCTACTGAATATCTTTTTCCTGACAAAGTCACAAATATTACTGTTTTCCTTGCTTTCACTGAATCATGTTGTGTTTGTGTATACGTGTATATGTATATGTATGTGTGTTTATGTGTGTGTGTATATGTACTTTCCAGTGTAATAAGTAAAGGCTTTTGACTTGTATGTTTTGCTGCTATACATCTATTTTTTGAAGTAATCACATTCTGTCTTTCTCAGTAGATACTGTCTGCTCTCTCCATTAGCTTGCTGAATGGATTAACAGAGGAACATTGGATTCAGTCAGTGAAATGGCATGGAGCATGCCAGATACTTCTACTCACTTAGGATACAGACAAAAATTATTTCTGTAGAAGCCATTACATTCTAGCAGATTCTACTATCAGGATCATTTTGTGCTCTCTACTGTTCTCCCTGTTTTTACCCACTCTGCCTACCCTCACTGTTTTCCTAGAATGTCTCCCCTCTACTGGATCCTGTGCACAAACAAAAATGCGTCCCAGTGATTACATATATTTGTTAAGAATTATGCTCAAGTTGTGTTTTCTGTTTTCTGTTGGTCTTGACTGTTTATCAGTGTTAATATTTAGAAAGCCTTCAGATTCTTGATGGGAATTATTTGTGGTTGCAAAACATTACGACTAGTGTTTATTTAATTATTATGATTACATTTAGCAAGTTCAAGATATTTGTTTTTAATACAGATTTTTAATTTATAACAATTTTTAAATGACAAATATAGTCCATTTAAAAGTGTCTTGTTTGCAGCTGATTAACCCAAAACCTTATTGTTTCATTTGAGAAAAAAGTCATTATAGCCCTGAAAACTGGATAAAAGGGTAGATGTTAAGGATATACAGGTTAATGAACTATTAAAATAATTATGAAAAATGTAAAAAGAATCTTGCAGTTCCGTGATGACTTTCTGCATTCTATATTTCATCTTTTGTTTTGTTTTGTTTTGTTTTTGTGTTTATTCATCGGTGATGGTTGTACTCCAGGATGTCATAGATACTGCTAACAGTTCCTCAGCTGACTGTTTTGTGACCCTCCTGCTGCCTTCAGTCCTTGATCAGCTTCAGTTCACAGAGCAAAATCTAGATGAGGCGTTAATAAGAAATAAATGTGAAAGGATGGTCAAAGCTATCGAAATTTTGTTAAATATCCTTTACTATTACAAACATGGAAACTAAATAACCACTCATTTTTTTTCAGCATTGTATTTCCTGCATTTTTGTCTTTACCTGTAATTTTATAACTTCTCATGTTCGTATCTCTTCAGAATGATTGGACTGAAGTTTAAACTATAGAACTGATTTTCAAAGAGTTTCTATAAAAGTTATTCAGACATTTTTACCTTATTTATGGGTAAACCTTTTAAGCCAAAGAATATTTTTAGAAGTGCTTTTTAAACTTGATTCAGATATTTTTATCACAATTCGAGATCGGAGCTATATTGTAAAGTAAGTTCCCTGTTACTTTCTTCTGATGCTGATTGCTGCCCCTGGATTTTGCGGTGCTGTCTTTGCTAGAGTGTATCAAAGTAAGTGGATGTAGGTGAGGGCGTCATTGTTTTAGCTCAGTGAGTTTTAGCTGTGTTTTTCTTTAAAGCATAAATGTTTTTAATAAAGGTATCATCATACTTGGTAATTAAAAGACAAATATTATCAAGACAGCTTAATTTCTGTGTACTGATCTTAGGTCTTCCTTGTCAGCTTTTTTTTTTTTTTTTTTTTTTTTTTTAGGCCAGCTGATTCTAAGCCTCTAAAACATCCAGATCTCAATTTTTTAATATTTTATTAAAACTTTTTGTTATTATTATCAGCAAGGAGCCACTCTGTCTGAGCCAGATCACTTACATTTGCCTAATCAGGTTTTTTTGTATCTCAGAACAAGAAGAATTTGTTCAAATGTGTCCTGCCTTAGAGCAAACTCCACATTTCTTTAACCTCCTCTCATAAGCTGCTGTTTCTTAATTTTCTTCTTCCTTTATACCAGTGATTCTCAATCTCAGCTGTTTATTAGAATCACCAGAAGAACATTTTAAAAATACTGACGCAAGAACCTTACTTCCAGAGATGCTAATTTAGTTGGAGTAGTGTGAAATCCTAGAGGGGAGGTGTTTATGATTATTTGGTGATTCTGGCATACAGCCAAAATTGAAAACCACTGCTGTAGAGGCATGATTATTTTGCTTGACCTTAGAGATATCTATAATATATTCAGGCCTTCTCTCATGAATTGGCACAAAACTTGACCCTTTTCAACTAATACTCAAAATAACTTAACAATATACAAACTATGAGAAAATAAGTTCCTTTAGTTCAACAAATATTTACTGAACTGTGATATCTGCTATCAAAAAATTCACGTCTAGTAGAGAAATAGATACTTTATTTTACCTTTGAGTCAGAAACTTTCGGTATCACTCTCATCTCTTGCCACTTAGCAGTCACTTAAGTGCTCTGAGCTCTAATTTCCTAATCTGTCATTGAGTTAATGTAACAATAATTACACCGAATTGCAGTGAGGAGATAATTTGTATGCAGTCATTCTAAATGCTAGAAAGTGCCATACGAATATGTTTTTTTGAGAATGTGTCCCTTAACAAAACTTACCTCTCTGTGGAGATGATACTCTAAAAATGCACGTTGCAAAAATTCTGACTACTGTCAAATGTACCACACTGATAGAACAACAGTTTACATATGGCAAGATTGATCTGGGGTTTGGAACAAAGGTAGCCGATTCTGAATTGAGGTAAGTATATGAACTCTAAATTGCAAAATGGTAGTGATTGATTCTCATTCCTTTTGGAGGCTCATCCTTGGAGTACATTCTGTTAACTCAAGGTGTAGCAGAGAATTAAAAACATTTTTGTAATGAATTTTTAGAAAATTTATTCAATTCCTAGGTCATGTGCTTCTGAAGAAAGATACTAACATCTGTGATTTGTTTTTCATTGTTTAGGTTTGTTTTGTTATGTTTTAATTTATTTGATTGCCTAAGAGTCTTTCATACTCCTGAATTTTTTTCCCGGAGGTCCTTTTTGATATTGCCTTAGTAGTTACTTTTATGTTCATTTGATTTTATATGTTTAAGTGAAAAAAACAGGGGTAGTTTTTATTATAAGGAAATCAGTCACTGCTGAAGATTTCAGAACAACAAAGATGATTTTTTTACCTTAACATGATAAGATTTATGGTTAAACGTAGCATAGTAATAAGATTATTTTATTCCTCTCCTCCCACATGAATTAAGTCCATCTAACAATTATTCATTGAGGACCTGCTAAATGCTAGATACTATGATTTGTTTTAATTTTCATATCATAATTCTTGGAATTGCCTTCTCCAATAACAAGGATTATCTGCTTACTTTTTGTACACCCTTTTAGGTACATGGCTGGGAATACAGCCTAGTATAGTTATTCTGTAAATATTAGGTATTTTTTATTGCCTCATGTTACCCTCTATTGATATTCCAGTGCCAAAGCTAACACTTAAATGCGTTGTGTTACCAATGCTGCTGCTAATTCGAAGCAGAAAGTGGTATTTGAGAGTAGAAAAGGAAGTGCCCTCTCAACTATTAACGCTAGTTTGTTCTCTTTGGGTGTTGGGTTGATAGGATGTTGGTGTCTATGATATTTTTACTTCTCAGTGATGTTTTTACTTCTCAAAACAAACAATAGTGTATCTCCTTGAGGTTTAAAAGCAAACATGTTGGTTGTTTCTGTTTTCCTTAGAATTGTGGATAAAGATAAACTCTAAGCAGTTTTTGAGTTAACTAATTTAAATATGATTTTTTTAAAAGCAAACTTGCTGCTGATGTAATTTTGAAAACTCTTGATTTGATGAACAAACTTAAACATTTGGTTCCTGGTATGGAAGTAAGCTTCTACAAAATCCTTCAGGTCAGTTTAAAATCTTCAAATAATTGAAGTTTATTCCCAGTGTATGGTTTTGTTTTAAAATTCTTAATTTTTGGATGATTTTCTTAGAATTGGCATTCAGAAGAAAGTTTAGAGACGTTAATTGTCTTACGTAGCTATAATATTCTCACTACACTGTTATTTTACACAGTTTCATAGAAATCGAACATAAGTGCATCTGGTTCTAGTAAACAGAATGTTCATGAAAGCAGTGTTTCCTCAGCCTTTTTCTTTTTTGTGTCCTGCTTCAGTTGACTTCACTTACTTTTATTGGCATTGTGGTGATGAGGGAAGTCATGTGTGTTTTGGGGTTTTTGTTTCTAACTGGAGTTGATGGGTTAGGGTGTTAAGGAGATAGGGAGACATTTGGAAGGAAAGGACTTGATTGTCAATAATAAGAATAGAGAGGGTGTGCAAAAAATAGCTAACTTACAAATTTTGATGATAGTAGCTATAAAAGAGCTCTAGATGCTTACCTTGATATCCATAAAACCTGGTTTATAATAGATACTTAACGTGTGTTAATAAAGGTACTGTAATAACAAGGATGGTTCTCATGTCTCTATAGACAGGGTAGAAGCCAAAACCAAAACCTAATGCTGGAGCCACTTGTACGCTTTGGCAGCTTAAGGCTTAAGAGACAGAGGTCAGATACTGAATCCACCTCTTATTAGTCACTGCAGACTTGAGCAAGTTCTTTCACCTCCCTGAGTTCCAGGTTCCTGACTACAAAGTGCAAATAAGGATCCCCCTTCATGGGAGGACTTATGGGGGGGGTTGTCAGGAGGGTTATGAAAATAAAGGCCAGCTCTTTTCACAGTTCTGTGGCATTACATTATACTTTGAGTACCTACAAGACACTCACATTGTAAAATGTTGATAGTTATAAAAGGATTCATGCGCTAATGTTTTTCTCAGTTTTTACTCAGCTTAAAAATTGAGTCAGACTGATTTTTTTGTCAATTCTTAGATGTTTTTTAGAATGGTTGATTTGGGGCTTACAGTACTAATGCAAAATTTTTATTGACATCAAGGAGTTATACATTAGGTATAATTGTTTAATTGCATCAGTCAATTGTGGATGATATTTTAAATCCATCGAAATTTTAAGGCATAATTTTTGTAGGCACAACTAAGTACCTTCTAAACCATTGCCAGATTTTTAAAGCTAGTGTTAATATTGATTGCTAAGACAATTTTAACAAGGTAAAGACTAATAAATACACTCCAACATTAAATAGAAACACTTTAGAATTATTTTATGACTTAGCTCTGTTTACTCACCTTATACTCTGACATTATTTGTTATTTCTGCCTCTTTTTTTCTGGTTTCTGATTTATTTAGGATCCACGCCTGATAACGCCATTGGCTTTTGCTTTAACATCAGATAATAGACAACAAGTACAGTCTGGACTGGGAATATTATTGGAAGCTGCTCCACTGCCAGATTTTCCTGCTTTAGTGTGAGTTGTAATCGTTTGTAGTGTATCTCATAGTGCTGGACTATCCTGCTGTGTTTCTTTACTAGGGCTCAATGTGGATAGATTAGAAAATTAGTGAATTGAATACTTCATTGTAATTTTTGAAATAATTAAAAATACTTGATTCTAACTGAAAAGGCCAGGTATGTACTCAGGGAAGAGCTAGATCCAGATGGCTGAATATTTTATCCAGGTACTGTGTCTCTGTCTCTCACCACCTCTTTTTAATGCAGTAGATTCTGGACTAAGCTTACATCCTGCCAGTTTAGTTCCTCCCTAGGAAGAGATTTTCCTTCCCAACTGTTTAAATAAGTCCAAGCATCACTATCGTTGACCAGATATGGGACATTTGCTAAGGAGGGGACCTTGGCAAATGCTAAGGGTTCATCTATGAGAACTACATGGACTGGAATTTGGAAGATGGGGGCTCAGGGAGTAGGAGAAAAGGGGTAGGAGAATTCCCAGAGAAAAATTCTGTACTTTATCAGGAAGTGGAATAGATAATGGCCAGGCCAAATTATCTGCAACACTTATTAATTTCAAACATTAAGAGAATATTTGCAGTTATTTTTTTTTTTTTGTGGGGGGGACAGATTTTCAGAGCTATCTGAAAACAAAATGGTTGATAAAATGTTTACTAGGGTTATATGTAGTTTTAAAAAGTTTAAGTGATTTATGTAAATGCATTTGCAAAAGTAGTTTGAATAAACCAAAGCAGTGGTAAGTAGGTAAGATATTTCCACATGCCAGTGGTCAGCAAATTGTAGCCAGCAGAGAGGACCCTGTTTTTGTAAATAAAGTTTTGTTGGCATAGGGCCACATCCATTCATTTTCATACTGTCTGTATTGACTTTGATATGACATCAGGGTTGGGAAGTTGTAACAGAGACTCTGTATACTCTCAAACCTAAAATACTTATTACTGTCTTGTCCTTTAAAGAAAAGTTTGTTAACCTCTGCTATTTCTATTAACTGACTTAGCATACTCATTTTTAGAATTAATTTAAATAGTCATAAGTTAAGAAGAGAAGTACTATGGAAAATAAGACCTAGAGATCACATAATCAGAATTCCTTTTATTTTATAATAAATATTGTTTAAGAAATAAATAGGCAAATGGGGAGCTTCTGAAGTCTCAGATAAAAATGGTCTATAAAGCTGCCTCACTTGCTTCAGCTGTGGTAATCTGACATGAAGCAAAACCCCCACACTTCCAAGCAGAAAGCTTCAGTGTCACTGAGGGTGGGCGTCTCCTCTTCTGTCTCTGTATGTGACGCCTTACCATCATTTCACTATGTCTTGGTCGTCCCTGTCTTACTTGTGTAATTTTCTCTTTGGAAACTCTCTCAGGTATCTATTTATATCTATTTATGCCTTTGTTTACATTACCTTAGACAGTTTAATAAGGTGAAATTACATGCTGGATGGATGTGTGGGTGCGTGTGTAGGTAGGTTTCTTTGGTGTGTGTTAATTTTATTTAAATATTTAACAAACATCCCGTGAGGGTCAGCTATGTGCCAGGTTCTCTTCGAGGCATTTTGGACATTGTAGTGAACTAGACAGGGGGCCTTCTGTCATGAGGTTTACATTCTACTTGGGAGACAAGTGAAATAAGTTTATAACGTGCACATCATTATGAGTAGAGAGACCCCCGTGAATTTGAATTGAGGCCTGATGATAAGGAAGTTGTAATAGATAATGGAAGTGGAATGGATAATGGCCAGGCAAAATTATCTGCACCACTCATTAATTTCAAACATTAAGAGAATATTTGCAGTTATTTTGGGGAAAAAACAGATTTTCAGAGCAATCTGAAAACAAAATGGAGCGATGTAGCACTATGCATGTCTGGTGGGAAAAGAAACAGCTTCTACAAAGGCCCTGAAACAGAAATGAGAGGGGGTCAATGGAAGAGGCAGAATGGAAGTCCAGTTTGTGAGACCAGACGCTGAGGGAGAAAGGAAAAGGGTGAAGGACATAGTAGGTCAAGGCCACGTGATGCTGCCCGTGGTAAAAGTATTTTTACCATTACCAAAAATGCACTTAATTTTTACAGATAAATTTACACTCACAAACTAGTTCTGTTGCCTCCAAACCAGAGGTGGAGTAGTTATTATAAAGGGTTGTAAATAGAAAAGAGTTTCCTCCAACAAATTAAGGTATTTCCCAAAGTCCCACTTCATTATAGACTCCAAGATAATTTCAAAAATATTTGGAGACATTACCAAAAAGATCCATTCTATAAGATTCCGTAATTCTGTACTAACTCTGCTTTATTTTTATGTAATTTTTTTATTGTTTTTGATCCTCATTCAGACTTGGAGAAAGTATAGCAGCAAACAATGCCTACAGACAACAGGAAACAGAACATCTGCCCAGAAGAATGTCTTTGCAATCATTAAATCACAGTTTTCCAGCATCGGTAAAATGTTCAACCCCTCCGCTTTTGAAAGATAGAGTTCCGGTATCAAACATTGAGGACTTAATAGAGAAGCTTCAGTCTGGAGCAGTGGTGGGTGACAAATAGCAATTATAAATGAGATTCTGCTTGCTATACAATGAATATCTGCTCCAATTATAACATTTATTTAAATAACTTTAGATGTAGATTTGATCATTGGAAACTTTGAATATAAAAGTGAAAGTGTTCTGAAAAGTTTGGAAATAGGGGAAAAATCAGCCATAAAATTCCTTAATTTTAACACCACTATTGTTCTTTCCCTACTGTTCCCCAGCCAGCCCACCCTCCCCAACATCCTCAGATTAAGAAATATACAGGGCCTGGCACAAATAAGTCCCCTTTTTTATTACAAAATTTTTTATTACAAAATTCTAAGCATGTAATTCTGTAACATAACAGTATCACACTGAAGTATACCATATGGCATTTTAGGTGAAATATTCAAATTAAAACTATAAATTATTACACTCATATTATTACACAGGCCTTACTTCTGCCAGACCCTGTATTTTAAAATCTCACATGTATTCCAAATTTTACCCAGGTATTCTTATGCAGTAACAAGGTTAGTGAAATATTTGTGAATTGCCTGATGAGGCATTCATATTTTTTAATTGTTACTCATTAAGTTTTAATGACTTAGTTTTTTAGTAGGCATTTATTTTATTTTTTTAATCTTTATTATATTTTTTCCATTACCATTTAGTCTCCTTATACCTCCACCCCCCAGCAGTCACCACACTTGTCCATGTCCATGACCTTTTTGCTCAATCCCTCCACCCTCTAACCTCCCACCCTATTGTCCCCCCACCACTAGCTGTCATCTGCTCTCTATCTTTGAGTCTGTCTGTTTTACTTGTTAGTTCAGTTTGTTCATTTAGATTCCACATATAAGTGAAATCATACAGTATTTGTCTTTCTCTGGCTGGCTTAGTTCATTAGCATGGTAATCTCCGGGTCCATTCATGCTGTTGCAGAGGGTAAAATTTTCTTATTTTTTACAGTCGAGTAGAACTCCATTGTGTAAATGTCCCATACTTTTATCCACTCATCTTTTGGACGTTTTTGTTTTTTTTTTTAAATCATGTTAAAATTTTCTGATTTTTGACTCAATTATATTAAAACTTAGGTAAAGGATCAGATTAATGATGTGAGAATATCTGACATCATGGATGTATATGAGATGAAACTGTCTACATTAGCTGTGAGTACAAGCTTATTTTAACTATGTGTAACAATTAATCTTTAATAGATGTTTTCCAGTAAATGATGAAGATTAATGCAGTGGTTTTTGTTTTTTATAGTGCAAAGAAAGTAGGCTACAAGATCTGTTGGAAGCAAAAGCTCTAGCCCTCGCACAGGCGGATAGGTTGATTGCTCAATATCGCTGTCAAAGAACTCAGGCTGAGGCGGAGGTGTGTACAATATAAAGACATCTAATTAGTAGCAAACTAAATGAAGTAAAATATGTACAAAATATTTGTTGTATCTTTATTGCTCTGGTTGAAGTAAATTGTCCTCAGCATTTCACACAATTACTCCCTCCTCCTTTAAACCCTCTTTCCTTTAACTTTAGTTACACCATTATCTTCTGATTTTCTTTCTATCCTAATGGACATTTTTTTTTCAAATTCAGTTGACATACAATGTTAAATTAGTTTTAGGTGTATAACATAGTGATTAGATGTTTATGTACCTTACAAAGTGAGGAGCCTGATAAATCTAGTACCCATCTGACACCATACATAGCTATTCTAATATTTACTACATTACCTATACTTTATTTCCCTTTGACTATTTTTATTTGTATTTAATCTCTTTCACCTTTTTCACTCATCCTTTCAACCCCTTTTCCACCTGGCAGCCATCAATTCGTTCTCTGTATCTGTGAGTTTGCTTCTGTTTTATTTGTTTATTTTGGGCTTTTTTTATATCTTTTATGAGCTTCTTTATTTTCCATTCAACTGTAAATATTGGGTTTTCCAAGTATTATGTGCTAAGCCCTTCCCCCCTTTTTTAATTCAAGTATAGTTGGCATACAATAGTATGTTAGTTTAAGCTATACAATACAGTGTTTCTATATCTTTATACCTTATGATGTGATCACCACACTATGTCTAGTAACCATCTGTCACCATTGCAAAGTAATGCAGATCAAAACCACAATGAGATACCACCTCGAAAAGTCAATAAGCAAGTGTTATCAAGGATGTGGAGAAAAGGAAACCATCATGTACTGTTGGTGAGAGTGTAAATTGGTGCAGCCATTATCAAAAACAGTATGGAAATTCCTCAGAAACCTGAAAGTAGGACAACTGTGTGACCCAGCAATTCTACTTCTGAGTATTTACCCTTTCCTTTTTTCAAGTGGTCCATGGTTTCGATCATTACCAGATTGTTAATGTCCCCAAATTTATATGCAGAGCCCTTTTCCTAAGTACCAAATGCCTCCTTGTATAGCTCAATTTAAATATATAGCAAATACTGCAAAGTCATCACAACCAATACTGAAGTCATCACCCTCCCTTATAAGAATGTAGTCTTTCTTACATATTCATTCCTTCTAGTGTTCTTAAAGTTTTTCAGACAAGAAACATGGAAATCACACAGTTGACCTTCTGCAATTAGTCATTATCAAGTCCAGTTAATTTTACGTAAATATTACTTTTTTCTGTTTTTTTTGTTGTTGTTGTTGTTGTGTTGTTTTTTGACTGTGTTTGTCACTATTTGCTGTAGGTCAAATCCTTTTCATTTCTCAAATAAATCATAGCAAAGTCTCCAGGCTTCCTACCTCCAGTCTAGTCTCTTCTCAACCTTCTATTACATACAATGTCATCTTACTTTTGTATTTGGTTCTACCATCCCTTCTTCCACAGTGACCCCAGAAGCAGTAATCTGATACTATCACTCTTGTGCTGAACATCCTTTAGTGTCTTACCTTCAGCTCAGCGATAATTTAAGTTTTTTATTTTGGCATACTAGGATTCTAACTACTTGTCATTCCATATCTCCTTGCATTTTTGTGCATTCTCGGCAGTCAGCCATATTAGATTGCTTTGCTATTTCTGAAGCTTGACAGTCTTAGGTTTTCCCTGACCTTGCACTTGCTCTTCCATGTTTAAAACACCTTTTCCTCTCTAACTGTTGAAATAATCCTTCAGATTTTAGTTAATCCCATTTCCCAGAAAGCATCTCTGGTCTTCTCCTTCCATCACATGCTTTGGGATCATTCCTCTATATATCTACCCTGTGCTTCTCTGTAACACTTCTCATACCATGTAAAAATTATGTGACTTGAACTCCACCTTTGATAAGTAATAAGTATATATCACTAATAAATCTTTCAGTAACACAGTAGTTTGTAAGTCTTTCAAATTGTAAAAACTGAGCATATTAAATAATGATAATGGAAAAGTCTCTATTGCATTTTCTTTTAGGCGCGGACACTTGCTGGTATGTTGAGAGAAGTTGAGAGAAAAAATGAAGAGCTTAGTGTATTGCTAAAGTCACAGCAGGCTGAATCAGAAAGAGCCCAGAGTGACATTGAGCATCTCTTTCAACATAATAGGAAGTTACAGTCTGTGGCTGAAGAACATGAAATACTGACAAAATCCTACATGGAACTTCTTCAGAGGTAAATTAATAAATGTTTCGACTTAAGATTAGAATCTATAAATTAATGCATAACACTTCTTTTCTGTGGTCCTAAAATCTTTTAGTAAGCATTTATACATACTGATAATATCATAAGGTAATAAGTAGTTATAAAGAAACTTAAAGTGAAATGGAGTATTGCTTACTCAAACTCAGTATTAAGGTTGGAAACAGGATACAAGTCTCCTTCCAGGTGACTCTAGTTCTTTTCATTTGTTATCAGTCATCTGGATGTTAGCACCACAAGGACAAGTTTGTCTATTTTGTTCCCTGACAAATCCCTAAGCCCTAGAACAGTGCCTGGTACATAGTTAAGCACTCCATAAGCAATAATTGAATGACTCTAAGTTGTCAACAGTTTATATTAGTTTTAACCAAATGAATTGGTCATTTCTACCAATTGAAAATGGTTGAATATTAACACTTTCATGTCATTCAGCCTAATAGGATGGAAATTTGGGTGTTAGTGTTTAACTGACCTATAAATTTTTAGTCAGTATTTATCCTTAATGCCTCGGAATACAGTTTACTTATATGCGACTAGGTCTCTACAATAAATTCTTAAAGGCAAATTGCTCTAAAGGCTATGTGCTTTTGAATTTTTGATAGATTTTCAAGTTTCCCACCAAGAAGGCTATACTAATTTATATACTCACTAGCAGAGTATAAGATTGATTTTTTTCCTTTCTTATAAAGCAAACTTTGTATCTTTTAGGCCAGTCTTAAAACTCCTGAATTATAATATAATTATACCAGGAACAATCATGTATTTTCTACCAAACAATAAAAATACAAACACTCTGGTTAACTTGTTCCTTATTTTAATTTATATTTTAAGATTGGTTAAGATTTGAAAAATGTCTACTCTTCTATGCTCTTAATAGTTATAGAAAATGGTTAACTTTGGCAAGATTCATGTGCATATTTCCACATCAGTAAAAATGAAGGGTAGAAAATGTATAACATCTGGAAAATATGTGATGGCAAGGTGACTTCTAAACAGGTTATTTTCTCCCAGCAACTCCATATAAAATCAGATTGAGGGAGCCCTGATAAAGTGAACTATTAGTGTTGAGTCAGGGTGTAAAAGAAAGTTAGCAGGTAGTCCAAGAGAAATAGTGGTTTCTAAGACCTGCTAAGTTCCGGATAGTGATTGAAGAGCCAAGAAGTAAGACTCCGCCATGTGGCTAACGAGTAAAGTAAGCTGGCTGGGGAAAACTCAACTGTAATGTTAGGGAATTTAAATTTAGATTTAAAAAATGTTGTGTGGGACAGATAAAATTCTTCTGCTGGCCAAATATGGCTAGTGTACCAGTCAGTTTGTTTATCTTAGTGCTTATTAGTAAAATGAAAAGGACATTTTATGCCTCTTACCCTAAAAAGAAAAGGCCAAGTGAGAAGCAGCCAGTGTTTGAGGTTACAAAAGAATAGGTATTCAGGAAGCACTGATTCAGGCAGAAACCCGAATAGTGTACAAATTTGGGAGTGAACGGTAGGGGGTTTTATGAGAAAGGGAAGAGAAATAATTACATAAATAAAAGAAAGGAATTTCTATAGGTGCAAATAAGTTATTGTTCAGCTATACATGGTGGTGGTGCTAATTCTGAAGAATGTCTTTAATTTTCAGTTTGGTTGTCAAGATGTCTGCTTTACTCTTAGGATTGCAAACAGTTTTTGAAATACAGTGTTACTTTGGCTCAGTCCCAACATTATTTTGCCCAGTTCAAACATTGGAAAGGTTTGAGGGTGACACATGCAAGGCAGTTCCTTTGGAGTGGCTGCCTAGCTCTATTTAAAAATGGTTCCACTTATGTCAACTTTTCACACTTAAGATAGTTGGGTATTAAAGTAGTACTTCTTTCTGTGTTTACCTTGCAGGTAAAATAAGTAGGACTCTTAGATTCAGAGTTTTAAGGAGGCAAGAGAAATTTAGAATCCTCTACTACCTTATTCATTACTTTGACATTTTTAATTAAACATATGTTATGCCCAAGAGGGTAAGGGTGACAAAATTTTACAGAAGTTGTTTCAGTGTCTTGATCTAACTATAAAGATAACTCTATGTATTTTATAGGAAATTATGTAGTGTATATTATCTGTAAAATAAATCTCTGTATTCATAAACATGAGGTTAATGTCCCCATACATTTCCATTTCGTACTCATTTTCTCACCTGTCAGCCAAAACATGTCTTTGCTGTCTTTTAGAGTTAATCTCTATTTTTTCCTGCTTGTTCATAACATTTCTCCTTTTACCTGCCGCGTATGCAATTTGGTTAGAAGAAAAAGTAAAGAAAACATTGAGTTTCTTTTCTGTGTTATATATTTTCTTTCATAAAAATATCCCTCATCTCCTCATCTTTTCAGGAATGAAACTGTTGAAAAGAAGAATAAAGAGTTACAAGTCACATGTGATTCTCTAAGTAAACAAATTGAGACCCTGAAAAAGTTGAATGAGTCACTCAAGCAACAAAATGAAAAGTAAAATTTATAGTTCTTTAAATATTTTGGAATTTTCTTTTTTAAAAAATATTTTATTTATTTATTTTTTAGAGAGAAGGGAAGGGAGAGAGGAAGAGGGAGAGAAATATCAATGTGTAATTGCCTATGGGGCACCCTCTACTGGGGACCTGGCCCACATGCCAGGCATGTGCCCTGACTGGGAATCAAACCAGCAACCCTTTGGTTTACAGGCTGGCACTCAATCCACTGAGCCACACCAGCCAAGGCTATTTTGAAATTGTCAAAAATAATGATTCCCTTTATACAGAACATTGTGTTCTACAGATAAATTAGTAGAATTTTTAACTTATTTTATATATAAAATGTATTTGGCAGAATTTAAGGGTAATTACTATTCTTAGAAATTTTATCTTAAAATACTTGAGGAATGTTATGATTCACTGATGTTTTCTTCTGTTTTTTTAAAATAACTTCAGAACTGTTGCCCAATTAATAGAGAGAGAAGAACAGAGGAAAGAAGTGCAGAACCAACTAGTAGACAGAGAATGTAAACTGGCAAGTAAGTAGCTTTTTATTTAATAAATTTTTTATATGTTAACATGTATTCTGTTAGAAGAAAATCAAGACATGAGTGGTTTTTGCTTTGGTTTTTCATTAGTTTCCACAATTCTCTCATTTTCTAAAACCTTAAATTACATCCTACATAGCTCTCCTTTTCTTGCCATAACATTTCACAAAGCAATTTAATTAAATTGATTTAAAAAATTGGGAGTTATAGGAAATTATTGCCCTTTTTAAAATAAAACATTTTAAAGGAACATAGCAGCAGGTGGCAGTGCTAGGTAACTTTTAGTTATTAGCTTCTTAATGCTACCTCTGAAGTGATCTACAAAAAACATTTTTGTTATAACTCACTTGCCTTAGAGCACAGACATCATCTACCTATATAATTTTTCATAATTTTCTCTCTCCCTTTCTCTTTTAACCCTTAAGCTGAGGATTATCCTTCCCCTCGTTACTATATATTATCTTTAGAACACAGGAAGAGGGAAAGACATGGAGATAGACATTTTTCTAGTACAGTGGAAGAGTTACATGGTGTTTTTTTATTCATCAAATACTGTAAAACTTATTTCCAGCAAGGTATATCTTTGTCTCCCTAGTTGTTTTTCCTTTGCTCTTATGACAAAACAGCTACTAAAATTTTTCAGGGTAAGTTAGTATAAGATCATTGAACACATAGCTGTTTGTTTGTTTTAAGATTTGCAACAAAAAACAAAAGTACAAGAAGAAAAGATTAAAGTCTTACAAAAAGAAAGAGAAGATAAAGAAGAAACAATTGATGTTCTTAGAAAAGAATTAACTAGAACAGAACATATAAGAAAAGAATTGAGCATTAAGGTAAGAATCTGTTGAGTTCATATTTGCAGTAAAATGAAAAAGTTTTTTTGTGTAAAAGGTGAATTTGGATAAATTATTATTCTGTTTCTTTAGTATAATTTTGTATTGAAGATATTAGGATGCCAAAATGGTTTAGCAGTTGTTATGAGTACTCCTCACAATGTGAAAACTTGTATTTCCTAAGATAATCAAACATTTATTAAATATATACTGTTAGCCATCACTTAGTGCTCTGAAGTGGGCCATGAATACAGAGAAGTGTTCCCATTCTTTATGTCACCTAAAGTCATCCCCGAGATATCCCTCCTGAATGTTTACCCACCACTTGTGGACATTGGACCAGCCCATTCTCTGACTTCCCCCTCTTCTACCACTCTGAATGGGTATGGTTTCCTTAATTTCGTAGTTGTCAGACTTCCATTCAGCTCAATTTCTGATGGTTCTGACTGATGGGTGTTCTATATTTTAGTTGTAATTTTGATGTGGTTCTGCAAGGAGGTGAGCCGTGCTTACCTATGCCTCCATCTTGACTGACAATAATTATTTTCACCCTAGAAACTTAGCCTTGGCTTAAGTTATTGGCTTAAGGTCAGTCTCATCATTGAGTGGAATAGTCTAAATCTGAGTCCACTGCTCTTTCTACCTGTCATGGTTGCTTGGTGTGATAGCTATCAATAGTGTTTTCTGGTCCATCTACTACCAGAAAGATGAGAACAGACCAGGATTAAGTCAGTTTGAACACTACAGTGCATAAGTGACAGAAGAGGCATAACATTCCCTGACACATTACAGATTTCCTGGACCTGCCTTAATGTGGTTATTTTAAGAGTAATTCTAAATAGTAATTAGAATCTAAAATTTAATTACAATTAGCAAAATGTCAATAGTTACCATTGACTTAAAAAGACAAATAGAATGTGTCTTCCCAATTAACATTGTATTATTTAATGATTACTTACCTTAAACTAACCATATAATTTTGTTAACTAAATTATACGTATTTATAATGTGTTGTTTGAAAGGGTTGTTTTACAAATGAAAAATAAAGATACCTCAAAATAGCTGTGAAGAGAAAAATGCAAAGTTATTTATTTTCCTCTTCTCCCTCTCTTAGGCTTCCTCCCTAGAAGTTCAAAAGTCCCAATTAGAAGGTCGTTTGGAAGAGAAAGAGTCACAAGTGAAACTTCAGCAAGAAGAGTTGAACAAACACTCTCATATGATAGCAATGATCCACAGTTTAAGTGGCGGAAAAATAAATCCAGAAACTGTGAATCTCAGTCTATAGACATTCTCTATCTGTTGGTGGAGGTGGGGCAGGGAAGGTAATTTCTGACTTCAAACAAATAACAAATAATTATTAATTTAGTAAAGAACCTGATCTGATATGTGGTTTTATTTGGTCTTAAAGTTTTACTTCCTATTTTTGTCTTTTATTGCTTAAAGTTTTCTTTGGTTCTTACTTTAGAATGTTACTCTCAACCTCCATTACTGTTTTTTATAAGGTTTTTTCCTTTTCCTTAGTTGCTTCCCACTTTATTCTGTTTAATTAGTCTCATTTGTGATTATTTAGATTTTAAAATCTAACTTGTTTGATGTAACAATCGTAAAGGTTAATAAATTGAAAATAGGATTAGTAAAAAGAAAAGTCATGAGATAGCCACACAAGTTTTTCTCTAAAGTAGCAGCACTAAAGAAAGTATCAGCGAATTTAAAATAATTTTATTACTGCACTTAAAGTGCAATAAGATAAATGGTATAAGTTCTAAATTTGAAAAAACAATGCAATGAATATAAAAGAAATAATGTATAAAAATTAGGAAATAGCCTCTGTTAAATGACTACCCTGTTTGTCACATATAAAACTAATATGTTGTAGAATTATTTATGAGATAGCTTTAGTTTTATTCTTTAAAATGTTGTATGTTGGCCCATCCATATAATTTCAGTTCATTCTGAATTTATTGTGATTTACATCTAATACCTTAGATTATCTTTAATATCTATTCAGAAATTTATTTGTTAATTCTAAGGTAAATTTTATTTAATGTATTGCCTTTCATTTAAACAGCTTTTAAAAGTAGCCATTTAATTTTAAAGCATAGGTTACATATTCATGTTTCTCTTTAATACAAGGGAAGTTTTCAGTAATGTTCATTTGAATCAAATGTTGTAAGTAGTATTTAAGAGGAACTTTTATATCAATATTTTGGTTGATTTTATTGCTATATTTTTACAGCTATTAAATATACTTGGTGTTTTTTTTCTTGGTGTTTCTATTTATATTTGCATTTGCCTTAGATGAACTTAGACTTACTTTTCTAGTTTTCAGCTAGCGTATATCTGAATTTATGTTTAGAAATTAAACATTTTTTGTAATTTACCAATTACATTAACTAATATCAAACTGTAATAGTTTTATATAGCTGTATGAATTTTGTTCAGGTACTCAAATTTTTAAAAAGAGCATTGTGCAAAATAACATTTTAAATTGGTGCTTGTTCTGTAAGGAATGAGTTCTGTTTCTTTTCTTCTTTAATTATTTTATTGTTGTTCAATTACAGTTGTCTGCATTCCCCCCCAGGATTCCCCCCCAGGATTCCCCCCCACCCCAGCCAAACCTCCCTCCTTCCCTTGCTTCCACCCTCCTTCTTGGTTTTGTCCATGTGTCCTTTATAGTTGTTCCTGAAAACCCTTCACCTCATTATCCCCTCCCAACTCCCCTCTGGTTACTGTCAATTTGTTCTTAATTTCAGTGTCTCTGGTTATATTTTGCTTGCTTGTTTGTTTTGTTGATTAGGTTCCACTTAGAGGTGAGATCATATGGTATTTGTCTTTCACTGCCTGGCTTATTTCACTTAGCATAATGCTGTCCAGTTCCATTCATGCTGTTGCAAAGGGTAGGAGCTCCTTCTTTCTCTCTGCTGTGTAGAATTCCATTGTGTAAATGTACCATAGTTTTTTGATCCACTCATTTACTGATGGGCACTTAGGTTGTTTCCAGCACTTGGCCATTGTAAATTGTGCTGCTATGAACATTGGGGTTCTTTTCGATTGGTGTTTCAGGGTTCTTAGGATATAATCCCAGCAGTGGAATTTCCAGGTCAAAAGGCAGTTCCATTTTTAGATTTCTGAGGAAATTCCACACCGTTTTCCACAGTGGCTGCACCAGTCTGCAAGGAATGTGTTCTATTTCTTAATGTGCAACTGCATACATTTTCAATTTAATATGAAAAATGTTTCAATGACTACGTATGACTAAGAACAAAAGGCTCTGTAAAATAAAGAAACAGGCCAAAAGCTCTAAGGGAAATCAAACTCTCTTTATAAGTCAGACACTCAAAACACTGAGCCCAGCCCTGTGCTGCCCAGCAGAATTTAGATAATGGAAGTGTTCTCCATCCACACTGTTTAGTCTTGTAGCCTTTAGCCGCATGTGGCTATTGAGCACTTAAAATGTGGCTAACATAACTGAAGAATTGAATTTTTAATTTTGTTGAATTTTAATTTTTTATTGTGATTCTATTACAGTAGTCCCAAATTTTTTTTCCCTTTTGAACTTCTCTACCTAGCCCACCTCTCTCTCCTACAGTCAGTCCCTTCTCCCATTGCCCATGTCCATGAGTCATTCATACATGTTCTTTGATCCCTTCCCCTTCCTTCCACCATTTTTCCCTCCCTCCTCCCCTCCTACAGCTGGCAATCTGCTCCATGTTTCCATGTTTCTGGTTCTATTTTTCTTCGTTGGTTTATTTTGTTCATTAGATTCCAGTTATAAGTGAGGTCATACGGTATTTGTATTTGCCGACTGCCTTATTTCACTTAGCATAATAGTCTGCAGTTCATCCACACTGTCACAAAAGGGAGGGCTTCATTCTTTCTGATGTGTAGTATCCCATTGTGTAAATGTACCACAGTTTGTAATCCATTCATCTACTGATGGACACTTGGGTTGTTTCCAGCACTTGACTATAGTAGTAAGGCTGTTTAGAATTGGTGTTTCAGGATTCTTAGGTATAGTCCCAGCAGTGGGATGACTGGATCAAAAGGCAGTTCTTCCATCTTTAGTTTTTGAGGAAATTCCATACTGTTTTCCACAGTGGCTGCACCAGTCTGCATTTCCACCAACGACGCACTAGGGTTCCTTTTCTTCACAACCTTGCCAGCACTTGTCGTTTGTGGATTTTTATTAATGATAGCCATTCTGACAAGTGTGAGGTAATTTTAATTTTAATTGCCATTCTACTAGACAGCACAGAACTAGTCCATTCTTGCAAGTATGCATTTATTTAAACCATTCAGTTTGCCTGTTCTTCAAGACTTACATAGAGGCTCCATATATTTTTAGCAGCCTTTTGTTAATACAGGTTTAACCTGTTATTCTTAATCTTTTCTCTCTAAAAAGGAAAAGTGTGCCTCAGTTTTAAAGGTAAGCACTTACATCATCCTTCTTCACTATTCCTGTATTTCCTAGTCTTTCTGTCTCTAGTAGCATCTTCTATATTCTTTCTTATTATTTTTCTTAACCTAATTATGTTGGGTACTTGGGGTTTGGTTTTGGGGAGGTCTTTTTCTTTTCTTTTTTTGCTTTTTGGTTCTGTTTGTCTCCTGTATGTCTCAGATTTGAAAACAAAACAAAAACACCCAGTGTGTGTGTATTTTTTCTTTAAAAAAAAATTTAGGCGGGTTTGAGCCACCATCACTGAGTTTTACAAATTTAATCTGCCTGTCTGTATGCCCATTTACTAATGGACAAAATAAAACTAAGTAAATGCTTCATTACATTATAATTTTTTAAATCTCTAAAATTTGGCTGTGAAGAATTTGTACTCAAGTGTACATTAACACAGTTCCTTTTAGTACTTACATTTGTCACTTAACTATAAAATGTAGACTTACGTTAAAATTGGACTGATTGGAGTTTATACTAAACTGTCTATTTAATGTCAGGGTAAAAAAAATCATTAAAACTTAATGTTGTGTTTCGAGGGGAAGTTGTCAGATTAGTGCCCTTTTAGTTTTACTTCTGTGTTTTAAAAACTAGTTATTTATGGTTGGGAGGAAGATGGCGGCGTGGTAGGAGGGAGCAGACCCTACTCCCCCTCTACACACGGGAGAAAAACCAGATCAATCTACGTAAAGATCAGAACAGACAAGGAACAGTAATACAGCATATTGGAGAATAAGAGGTCGGAAATTGTAGCGGACACTGAAAAACAAGCGGTAAGGAGAGCTCTTCGGAACAATAAGAGCCCAGGGTTCCAGCGCGCCGAGAACGGGGCAGCCGAGGCCCCGGCCCGGCGCTCCGCCAAGCCTGCCCCAGGGCCCTGGGGAGGGAGCTGGGTCAGCCGCTGAACCGGCTGGGAGATCTCAGGGGCCACCGCGCGACTGCGCCCGAGCAAAAGTGGGTGCCCTGCGAGGGAGCGAAAGTGGGTGCACCCCACCAGGTCACTGCGCGACTTTGAACCGAGTTTTCGTGGTCGCCGCGCGACTACGAAAGCATAGGCGCCCCAAGAGAGACAGAGGCGTGGGCGAAGTGAGACAGCTGAATGAAAATAGACACCCTCAGGGGACCGCACACGGTCTCGGGCTAGTGGACACTCACGAAAACATAGGCGCAGGCCACTGGAGACAGCTGTGGAGCCAGAGACGCCAGTTCACCGGCGGGTTCGCAACGCGGACAGCTCAGGCCCAAGGTACAGGCGCCGGATAGCAGCTGGAACACAGGCCTCTCTCAGATCCGAATGCAGGCAGCTGTGCCCGAACACTGAAAGCCTCCCAGGGACAAAGGCAGGCGGCTGTGCACGTCTGGAGAACCTAGCTCACACCCATAACCTCGGAGAAGTGCGCACACACCAGTAAGTTCAGATCACACGCTGGAAACCCTGTGGGGAGAGGTGCCCACTAACGCTGGGATACATAGCACAGTGAGGACTGAGTTCTGAACACAGAGAAAAGCAATAAGATCACCCCTCGGCCATTGCAGCCAGCAAGACCTGAAAAAAACTGGCTGGCAAGTTTGAAAACAACAAGAGGGTTTTTTTTTTTTTTTTTTTTTTTTCTTTTCTTTTCTTTCTTTTTTTTTTTTTTTAAATTAATAATTTTTTAAATTTTTTATTTCTTTAATATATTTTTATTTTTTTAAATATTTTGTTGTGCTTTGCTTGTTTTTTTTTTTTTTTTTTTTTTTTTCCTTTTTCCCCCCTTTGGCTGATTATATTTGTGTGGGGGTGTCTGTGTGCGTGTCTCTTTTTTGTTTTGCCAGTTTGTTAGTGTCTTTTTGTTTGTAAGCCTGTATATCTATATGAGTTTTTAACTACTCCTTCTTCATTGTTTATATCTTCTTCTTTACTCCCCAACTCCTTTTGCCTTCCTTGAATTCCTTCTTCTCTTATCCCCTCTTCCTTTCTCTTCAATTTTTATCTTTTCTACCTTCCTCTTGTTTCCCCTTTCTTCCTTTTTTCATTTTCCCCCCTCTTCTTTTTGTAAATACACACGAGTGAGACAAAACAAACAAACAAGCAAGCCTGGAACTGTGGCGGGGGGAGATCCAGAGTTGGCCCCCAAAAGAGGGTATTCCAGCTGATGAGTCAGTGGAAGCAGTGAACAACAGGATATCCGAAGGAGAATCCACCATTGAATCTCACAGATATTCTACCACAGAAGGTCATACCACAAACCCAGGGAGCCAGAACAGATCAATTTAAGAAGTTGAGGCTAACAACAAGAGTCTTACAAACAATGGGAAGACAAAAGAACAATCCCCAAATGAAAGGAAAGGAGGAAGTTCAAGAAAGAATGCTAAATGAAACAGAGGCAACTCAACTATCAGATATCGAGTTCAAAGCAATGGTTGTCAGGAAGCTCAATGAGCTCTCAATGAGCTACCATAAACTACAGGGAAGTTATGATGAACTCACGGCAAACTATATCAACATGAAAAAGGAAATAGAAACTATCAACAAGGGCCAAGAGGAAATGAAGAACACAATCTCTGAACTGAAGAACACAGTAGAAGGAATGAAAAGCAGAATCGACGAAGCAGAAGATCGGATCAGCGAGTTGGAGGACAAAATAGAAAAAAATACTCAGAATGAGCAAGATAAGGAAAAGAGGCTTAGAAAGAATGAAGAGGGTTTAAGAGAAATACAAGACAACATGAAACGGAATAATATCCGTATAATAGGAATACCAGAAGGAGAAGAACAAGAACAAGGGATAGAAAACCTGTTTGAAAAAGTAATGATGGAAAACTTCCCTCATTTGGGGAGAGAAAAAGCCACACAAATCCAGGAAACACAGAGAGTCCCAATCAAAAGGAACCCAAACAGGCCCACTTCAAGACACATCATAATTAAAATGGCAAAACTCCAAGACAAAGAGAGAATCTTAAAGGCAGCAAGGGAGAAAAAGGAAGTAACATACAAGGGGGCCCCAATCAGGTTAGCATCTGACTTCTCAATGGAAACGCTCCAAGCCAGAAGAGAATGGCAAGAAATATTCCAAGCAATGAGAACCAAAGGCCTGCAACCCAGACTACTTTACCCAGCAAGGCTTTCAATCAAGATAGAAGGCCAAATAAGGAGCTTCCCAAACAAAAGAAGTCTAAAAGAATACACCTCTACCAAACCAATGCTGCAAGAGATACTAAAGGGACTGCTTTAAGGGAAGAAAGGAAAAGACAGAGAGAGAAAGAGAGAGAGGAACACAGGTACGAAAATGGCAATGAATAAATACCTATCAATAATAACTTTAAATGTAAATGGATTAAATGCCCCAATCAAAAGACATAGAATAGCTGAATGGATAAGAAAGCATGACCCACACATATGCTGCCTACAAGAAACCCACCTCAGGACAAAAGACATACACAGGCTCAAAGTGAAGGGCTGGAAACAAATTTTCCAAGCAAATGGTCAGGAAAAAAAAGCTGGGGTAGCAATACTCATATCAGACAAAATAGACTTCAAAAGAAGGGCCATAAAGAGAGACCCAGAAGGCCACTTCATAATACTCAAGGGAAGAATCCACCAAGAAGACATAAATATTGTAAATATATATGCACCCAACGGAGGAGCACCTAAATACATCAAGAAAATTTTAGAGGACTTCAAGAAAGATATAGACAGCAACACAATTATAGTAGGTGATTTTAACACCCCACTGTCAAAAATGGACAGATCTTCCAAACAAAATATCAACAAAGATATTGTGGCACTGAACAACACTCTAGAGGAAATGGACTTAACTGATATATATAGAGCCCTTCATCCCAAAGAAGCTAAATACACTTTCTTTTCAAATGCACATGGAACATTTTCAAAGATAGACCACATGATAGGACACAAATCAAGCCTCAACAAATTCAAGAAAATTGAAATCATACCAAGCATTTTCTCTGACCACAAGGGACTGAAACTAGAAACCAACCCCAAGGAGAAAAACCCAAAACCCTCAAAATCATGGAGATTGAATAGCATGCTATTAAACAATGAATGGGTCAAGAATGAAATTAGGGAGGAAATCAAAAAGTTTCTGGAAACAAACGATAATGAACTCACATCGACCCAAAACTTATGGGACACAGCAAAGGCAGTCCTCAGAGGGAAGTTTATAGCGATACAGGCCTATCTAAAAAAGACAGAAACATCTCAAACAAACAACCTAACCCTTCGCCTACAAGAACTCGAGGAACAACAACAAAGACAGCCCAGAGCAAGTAGAAGGAAAGAAATAACCAAGATAAGAGCAGAATTAAATGATATAGAGACTAAAAGCACAATCCTAAAGATCAATGAATCCAGGAGTTGGTTCTTTGAAAAGATCAACAAAATCGACAAGCCTTTAAGCAGGCTCATCAAGAAAAAAAGAGAGAGGACTCAAATAAACACAATCAGAAATGAAAGAGGAGGTATTACAACCGACACTGCAGAAATACAAAGGATTGTAAGAAATTACTATGAAGAACTGTATGCCAAGAAATTTGAAAACCTAGGTGAAATGGACAGGTTTCTGGAAAAATATAACCTTCCAAAACTCAATGAAAAAGAAACAGAAAGTCTGAACAGACCAATAACGGCTGGTGAAATTGAATCAGTAATCAAAACACTCCCGACGCACAAAAGCCCTGGACCAGATGGCTTCACAGGAGAGTTCTACAAAACATTTAAGGAAGAGCTAACCCCTATTCTCCACAGACTATTCCAAAAAATCCAAAATGATGGAAGACTCCCAAACTCTTTTTATGAAGCCAGCATCATCCTAATCCCAAAACCAGATAAAGACACAACAAAGAAGGAGAACTTCAGGCCAATATCGCTGATGAACATAGATGCTAAAATCCTCAACAAAATATTGGCAAACCGCATCCAGCAACACATTAAAAAGATCATACACCACGACCAAGTGGGATTCATCCCAGGGATGCAAGGATGGTTCAACATTCGCAAATCAGTAAATGTAATTCATCACATAAACAAAAGCAAAGACAAAAATCACATGATCATATCAATAGATGCGGAAAAAGCATTCGATAAGGTACAGCACCCATTTATGATAAAAACACTCAGCAAAGCGGGAATAGAGGGAGCATTCCTCAACATAATAAAGGCTATATATGAGAAACCTACAGCCAGCATCATACTCAACGGGCAAAGACTAAATTCTTTTCCACTAAAATCAGGAACAAGACAAGGCTGCCCACTCTCTCCACTTCTATTCAACATAGTATTGGAAGTATTAGCCACAGCGATTAGACAAGAAAAGGAAATAAAAGGCATCCAACTTGGAAAGGAGGAAACAAAACTATCATTGTTTGCAGATGACATGTTAGTATACATAGAAAATCCTATAGTCTCGGCCAAAAAACTGCTCGACCTAATAAATGAATTTAGCCAAACAGCCGGATACAAAGTCAATATCCAGAAATCAAAGGCATTTTTGTATACCAACAATGAAACAACAGAAGTAGAAATCAAGGAAAAAATACCATTTGATATAGCAAAAAGAAAAATAAAGTACCTAGGAATAAACCTAACCAAGGAGGTAAAAGACCTGTATGCAGAAAACTACACAACACTGAAGAAAGAAATCAAGGAAGACACAAATAAATGGAAACACATACCGTGTTCATGGATCGGAAGAATTAACATCATCAAAATGTCCATACTTCCCAAAGCAATCTACAGATTCAATGCAATACCTATTAAAGTACCAATGGCATATTTCACAGATATAGAACAAACTCTTCAAAAATTTATATGGAACCATAAACGACCCAGAATAGCGGCAGCAATCTTGAGAAAGAAGAGCAAAGCAGGAGGGATCACAATACCTGATATCAAAATGTATTACAAGGCCACTGTAATCAAAACAGCCTGGTACTGGCATAAAAACAGGCACGTCGACCAGTGGAATAGAATAGAGAGCCCAGAAATAAACCCTAGTGTCTATAGTCAATTAATATTCGACAAAGGGGGCAGCAACATAAAATGGAGTAAAAATAGCCTCTTCAACAAGTGGTGTTGGGAGAACTGGACAGCTTCGTGCAAGAAAATGAAACTCGAGCACCAACTTACACCATACACAAAAATAAATTCAAGGTGGATAAAAGACTTAAGCATAAGCCGTAACACCATTAAAGTCCTAGAGGAGAACATAGGCAGGAAAATCTCAGATATTACACGCAGCAACATTTTTACTGATATGTCCCCTAAAGCAAGGGACATAAAGGAAAGAATAAACAAATGGGATCTCATCAAAATAAAAAGCTTCTGCATGGCCAAGGAAAACAGTATTAAAATAAAAAGAGAACCGACTGTGTGGGAAAACATATTTGCCAATGATATCTCAGATAAGGGTTTAATCTCCAAAATATACAAAGAACTTACATGACTCCACTCTAAGAAGACAAGCAACCCAATTAAAAAATGGGCAAAGGACTTGGGCAGACACCTCTCCAAGGAGGACATACAGAGGATCCAGAGAAACATGAAAAAATGCTCGATATCGCTAGCTATCAGAGAGATGCAAATTAAAACCACAATGAGATACCACTTGACACCAGTCAGAATGGCCCTCATAAACAAAGCAACAAACAGCAAGTGTTGGAGAGGTTGTGGAGACAAGGGGACACTACTGCACTGCTGGTGGGAGTGCAGACTGGTACAACCACTATGGAAAACAGTATGGGTTTTTCTTAAAAAACTAAAAATGGATATACCTTTTGACCCAGCAATTCCATTGCTAGGACTATATCCTAAGAACCCTGAAACACCAATCCAAAAGAAACTATGCATCCCTATGTTTATAGCAGCACAATTTACAATAGCCAAGTGTTGGAAGCAACCTAGATGCCCATCAGTAAATGAATGGATCAAAAAACTGTGGTACGTTTATACAATGGAATTCTATGCAGCAGAAAGAAAGAAGGAGCTCATACCCTATGCAACGGCATGGATGGAACTTGAGAGCATCATGCTAAGCGAAGTAAGCCAGGCAGTGAAAGACAAATACCATATGATCTCACCTTTAACAGGAACCTAATCAACAAAACAAAGAAACAAGCATAATATAACCAAAGACATAGAAATTGGGAACAGGCTGAAAGTCACCAGAGGGGAGAGGGGAGGGAATTTCAGGGGAAAAGGGGAAGGATTTACAGAAACAAGTAAAAAGGACACATGGATAAAAACTATGGGGGGGTGGAAATGGGAGGGAAGGGCTGGGGTGGTGGGTTGGGGTGAGAATAAAAGACAGAAAACTGTACAAGATCAACAATTAAAATAAAAATTAAAAAAAAAAAACTAGTTATTTATGTTAAGGATATAACAATATTCTGTTTTTAGTTAGGACTGTTAGTTAAACGAAAATATGTTTGAATTTCAACTTTTGCCTGAGGCTTATTTACATATGTTATAGGTACTGTATGTACTTCTAATCAAGGTATCCCTAAAATTCATAACCTTATATCGATTCTTTTTTTTTTTTAATAGATATGCATTGTATTTACAACTTTGCTTTTGACTTACCAATTGTTGGACCAAACATGTGTCCTGTTTGTAACTTAATTTCTTTTTAGGAGTTGTAAGCATTTTCTGCAAAGGGCCAGGTAGTAACTTTTCTAGGTTTTGTGAGACGTACAGTCTTCCTCACACACAGCTACTCGGC
The DNA here is from genome assembly GCA_039655065.1 of Glossophaga mutica. Lineage (NCBI taxonomy): Eukaryota > Metazoa > Chordata > Mammalia > Chiroptera > Phyllostomidae > Glossophaga > Glossophaga mutica. The sequence continues at coordinate 134,982,613 of CM077304.1, forward strand.
ACTGCAATTGCAGCATGAAAGCAGTCAGACTTCACAAAACTGTGAAGGGCATAAATGGGCGTGGCTGTCTCATGGCCTTCCAAAACAACTGTTTACAAAAACATTGGAGCTTTGCTTTTGGATATTAATCTTAGCAATTAATTGACTCTTTTATCATTAAGAAATGTGTTTCCTTATTTTTTTTATTTTTGTCTTGAGTTCTATTTTATATTAATGTAGCCACTCTAGCCTTTTTAAGGTTTTCTATTAGCCTGGTGTATCTTTTTCTGTCAATTTACTTTTAACCTATTTCATTTATAAATTTCATGAACTTGTAGACAACATATACTTGGGTCTTGCATTTTTTAATTTATTTTGACAAATAAGTCTTTAACTTTCACAGTCCACTTGGAGTTAATTTTGTACTATTTAATATGAAATGTAGAAACATTGTAATTATTCTCTCTTTATCCATTTATCCTTTAATCTATAATATATATTACTAACCCCCAAAACAATGTTATAATTTTTGATTTAAACAAGTGTATGGAAATACCTTTGTTTGCAACATCATAATATAGTTATCTACTTGCATGCAATAATAAATACAAAGTAGTATTTTCAGTATAACATTACTATTTTTCCCTTTGAAAATAACAAGTAACTTGTGGGGAAACATTGCAAGTAACTTCTTTCAGCTTTCACCCACTAGTTTTAGCATCCATTGATAATTCTTGTTTGAGTCAGTTATTACTCTGATAGTTGCCAAACGTTTTTTTTTTTTTTACTTTAACGGGAGAAAATTGAACATTTTACTTTGAATAGCAATCTAAATTGCATCATTTATTAATGACATTGTTGACAAAATTAAAATAAATACTTAGTGTTATACGAGGTCTGTCTGAAAAAGTCTAGCCACTGCTAATATAATGAGAATGGTTTGCACAACATCAGTATAACCTGGTAGCCAAGGAGAGTGGGCCAGAATGCACATGAGTGAACAATGATGACTTCACTGTACTAGTCATGGGGTCGGTAGATGTCATTGAGTGAGCATGTGTACTGTGCTTGTTGCATTCAAAATGACTGAATCAAGCAATGATCTGCATCAAATTTTGCATTAAACTCCACAGAAACTATTCAGATGACTCAGAAGGCTGCAGCTATGGGCAACTGGTGATTGGCAGGTTCCTGACAATGATATGCCCACTCATGCATCACATGTGGTGCAGAGTTTTTTGGTGGAACATCAGATCACTCAGGTGACTCAGCTCCCCTACAGCCCAGATTTGGCGCCCTGCCACTTCTGGCTTTTCCCAAAACTAAAGTCACTTTTAAAGGGAAGAGATTGCAAACTATCAATGCGATGGGGCAGTTGATGGCAATTGAGAGAACTGTGTGAGGTCCCAAGGTGCCTACTTTGAAAGGGACTCAGGCATCATTGTCCTGTGTACCGTGTTCTCTGTTTCTTGTATCGTCTTCAACAAATGTGTCTTATTGCATGGCTGGATACTTTCTGGATAGACTTTGTATTTTCATAAGCCAAGAACTCGAGATTTGCTTTCTGTAGTTTAAGGAAATAAGTAATAAGTATGTTAAGCGTGTTGAATTTTTTTTCCAAGCCAGTGGGCCCTTTGGATATTATTTTCCTTTCCAAACCCCCTAATTTGAGAATTGTTCAGTTAGATTGTAAATTCTATTTGTTTTGGTCACTTTCCTTGGTTCTCTCAGTAATCACTAATAAATATTAAGTGCCCATTACCCATAATGACAAGTAAGTCATTTAAGACACTAATTGTATGTTTTCAGCATTCATTGAGCTTACATTCACAATTTTTTTTTTAAACAAAATGAAATATATATGCCTTTGAGAGGTAGACTTACTTAATTTTCATAATGTGGGTATTGAGTCTAATAAGTATTTGAAATTGTATGCCTGTGTAATTTTTTTAAAGTCATGGGTTCCTTTAAATCTGCAGATCACCTTGAAATCTTACACAGTCTTACTTTGTTCAGCATTTTATAGCTAACTTTTTTCCTGTTACTCAAAGATTGTAAGGCCTGTTTTGTTTATGCCTGTATTCATCTAAACATTTTAGGAGTACCCTAGAGAAAACTTAATTTTACCACCAAAAATGAGGTTCCATAATTCTCAGAACCCAGTTTTTTCCACATTGAGCTACAATGTAGTCCTTCATAAAGTTCATTAAATGTGAGAAGTATCTTTCCTCCCAACTGAATATCTAATTCCATAAGGACCCAATATTTATCTGCTCTTGGTATCTCAAAGGGAAAAGTAGATAATCCCAGTATTCATAGCAAAGAGCTGCTTATATAGTCCAACCAGTGCTATGTAAGAGAGTGATATTTTCAGTCAATAGAGTAGGTTGGGTTACAGTTTCATTATGTTATTAAAAACTAATTTTCCCCTAAGTAACTGAGCCTTTGGCAGGGATTTAATAGTGAACATGATTCTGTCTCCACTACATTATCTACACTGTTATTCCAAGTGTTATATTTCATCTCACTTATCTCAAAGAGCCAAAAGATACAATATGTATGAGGGTAGCCTCTTTTTTTCTTAAACTTCAAATAAAAAGACTTATGATTAGCCCTAGGAAAAAACAACACTGTTCATGTTCAATTAGGCAGAGTTTTCATTTACCCACAAAGACTAGTCTTGACTACTACCAACTAATTTGTATAAAATACACAGTTAATTAGAGCATGTTAAAGCTGAAAGGATCTTTAAGGAGAAGTGACCGGGGCTTCTATTTCAAAAAGATACTTAAACTTTATATTGAATTTACAGAAAAGAGGCCCCATGATTTGAACTCAGACTGGTACGTAATTAAAAAATAAACATGGATTATAGGCAATTTTTTCTTGTAAGAGTTTATCTTATGGGAATACGTGTGTGTACTGAGACATAGGTACAGTATTATTCATTCCAACACTGTTATGGAACAAAATTAGAAACAATTCATACGCACAGTAAGAGGAGATTGGTTAATCAGGGTATAGTCATTTAATAGAATAACATGCAGCCTTTTTGAAAAGATACTGAAATATGTAAGTACATGGAAAGATTCCTGGTGTGTTAAGTGAAAAAAAGCAGGAAACCAAACTGTTTGTAAACAGTGATTCATGTATCTGCATATTTTAAAGATACATAGGTGTATATTCTATGCAAAAAAAAAAAACAAAAAACGAACAGTAACAACTATGGGACATTTATATGCCACAGCATGGGTGAACCTGGAGAACTATGCTAAGTGAAATAAGCCAGTCAGAGATAGACAAACACCATATGTGGAATCTTATAAGACGAACTTATATGTGGAATCTAGTGAACAAACTGGCTTAAGGAAAATACACACTCATAGATGGAGAGCAGGATGACAGCTACTGGGGGTGAAGCAGGGTGGGGTGGGGGGCAGTGAGAATGGAGCAAAAAGAAAAGGGACCCATGGGCATGGACAGCAGTGTAGTGATTGCAGGGGTGGGTATAAGGGAATTAAATGGTAATGGAAAAATGCAATTAAATAACAATGGGAAGAAAATAGTATATAAAATAAATGCATACAACCACATATAAGCAAGTAGAAAATTATAAGTAACAGTAAATAGTGTGTCAACCTAAGAAACATCCAAAATTGTAGAAAATGTTTATATGAATGTATTTGAGCCAAACAGAATTGTTGGGAAGCTAGGTCTCAGATGCTCTGGAGAATGGCAGTTTTGCAGTTTAACGCATTTGAAATTAAGGAGGAAGCATAAGGAAGATTAATGAAGGTGGGAGAAACCAAGGCAGGGATTTGGATTACAGGATAGTTGAGATTATGTGCTCTCTAGAGCAAGGTTACACCTCTGAGGCATCTGAAAAAGGCATTCTGAAAATGTCAACCCCCACACACAATAACAATGGACAGGGCTTGCTTAAGGCAAAGATAAGCCTTTTACTTAAGTTACATGCCTAGGGCATGACTAACTACTGCATAAGGAATTTATGATTAGATCACCCTGTGAGGTTACTTTCTGTTGAATCCCAGTTTCGTCCGCACCTCTGAGCAATGAAATTATGTTTAATTTTGTTTATTTGCATTCTAAATTTGTAAAATAAATATTTTAAAGGTTTAAAACATAAGTTTTATAACCACATCTAACTTTAATTTCTGGCTCTACTTTCAATTATCTGCAAAATGAAGATAATACATACTTCATAGTAATATTTTTTAAAAATACAAATAAAGCTCTTGACTTTTACTAGTTTCTCAGTAACTTTCTCTTTTGAAAGGGAAATGGGATATAAATCTTAATTCCTTTGTCCTTGGTTTCTTGTTTCTTCTTAACAAACCTGTGGACAGTTGTAGAAAGTAAAATTAACAGCAAAGATTCTGCATTTTCAAGAGTAGTGTAAAGTGATGAAGTCAGTACTAGGAGTTAAATCTTCAATTCAGATCTTCAAAGTGTTGTCTACTCATAGGGTAAGAGCTTTATTGACTGAAGCTAGTCTAGGTTGCTCTTCTACTTAATTTTTTTCTTTAAGTAGCTGTTCTAAGCAGTGTGAACTAAACATTTTTCTTCCATAGAAGTATTTTACATGTTTTAAATCAGCCTTCTCTTGGATGCCATAGCCTTTTCTAACTGATGAGTATATCTCCAAAATTCATTACAAAGTTGTACAATGCTGTTTCTTTAATTTCCTGGAAGAGATTAGGAGAAGACAAAGTTGAGAAAACTTTGCTAAATTTTAATAACGAAACAAATGTCCAAGACTTGGATCCTGTTATATTCCAGCTCTTTCAACAGATAAACAATAAACGAGCTTTAGAAAACACTTGGCTACTTAAGCCACATATTTGTAATAGCCTCATTTTCCACTTTATATAAGAGTGTTTCTAGTCTCTGTTAATATTTCTATTTAGAAATGTCTTTTTTCTATTAGCCTCTTTTTAAAATGTCCAGAAATGTTTAAGGCCGTGTATTTTAAAGTAAAACTTTATGCATTGTCCTTATAGAGATCATGAAAATATAAGCCTTTAGCTGTAATGTCAAGGAAGCGTTACAATACTGGAAATGTGCATAGAATTAAGAGGGCAGATAACATGGTGATACATGTTTGAGCCTGGCTTTGTAAGACAATAAGTAAGGTCACCCGGCACCATTGAGTAACATTACATGCAAATACCTTCGAGATTAGACTAATTGAAACCATGACTAGAATTGCTGTTATGTTTGAGCTACTAATCTGAATAAGAGACTCAAGGATTAATGTGGATTGATGTAAAATATCTCATTTATTATGGTTCTTGGGTCGAATTAAACTTCTGGTTGTTTTACTGATATTTCTAAGGGATGTGTTTATTTGTAAGGTTAGTTCATTGATGATTACATGTTAGTCAAATATATTTATGTCTCTTTTGAATCTGTCCCATTCTGTGGGCAATTAGTACTATCTTAATTTTGACAACTATGAGTGAGATTCTTTGGGGAAGGGATGGGAGTAGGGAATAGATTATATAAGCTCATGGTGCAAAATCTGAAATTTAAGAAAAGTGTAGACTTTCCTCTCCAACCTGTAAAAAGCTTGGAGTTGTCTCTCCCACCCTCACAACAAGAAAAAAGCAAGCTGAACAAACTGAGAGAACAATGACTTTTCTTAGCTACATCAGAGAATTGAAGTTACAGGATTAACTCCCACCTCAAAAACTGTTAAAACGTAAACACAGAGAATATAGATTAATTTACCTGGAGCACAGGAATGGTAGGAACACTTAAATGGTAACCTTGATGAACTGCTAGAGGTTGTTTTACTGTGTGAATTAGTTTGAGATTTATAAACTGGGAACCTTCATGCTTACACAATTCCCTGAGTTGTATGTACTTCTGGGACCCCCATCAGGTTCTCAGTGAAGATCAGAAAAAGCTCCCCTCATGTTTGGCCTTTTGAAATAAGCCAAAGACATTCTCCAAAATACAGGAAAAAACTCTCTGGAAACTATTATCTCATGAAGCTAGCTACAAAAGACTTCAACAAAAAATAGCAAATTGCATCCAACAATGTATAAAAATTGTAAATCACAACCAAGTGTGATGTAGTAAACGTAATCCATACAATAGGATATTATTTGGCCATAAAAAGAAATGAGCTATCAAGCCATGAAAAGACATGGAGGAAACTTACATGCATATTGCTAACTGACAGAAGCCAGTCTGAAAAGCTTGCACACTCTATGGTTCCATTTATATGACATTCTTGAAAAGTCAAAACTGTAGCAAGAGTAAAAACTTTGAGGGATGGTGGAGAGGGGATAGCAAGGAGGACAGATAAATAGGTGAAGCCAAGGAGATTTTTAGGGCAGTGAAACTATTTTGTGTGATGTTGTAATGGTGGGTATGTACATAGCATTCATTTCTCAAAATCCATGGAACTCAAAGAATGAACCTTAATGTAAATTGTGGACTCTAGTTAACATATCAATATTAGCACTTAATTGTTATAAATATACCATATAAATGCAAGGTGTAAATGAAAGAGGTGCCAGGGGTAGGATAGGTATATGGAACTCTATCTGCTTATTCTCTAAATCTAAATCTATAGTTCAAAACTGTCTATTATTTTTAAGTGCAGAAAAGAATAAACTACATGGTGATAATTATTTCCTTTTGTCCTTCTCTCTTAGCTATCTAGTTTCCCTCCACTGAACCATCAACTTATTACCAGTTTGTGTAGCCATAAAGAGACGTGCATTACATACAAAGATGTATGTGCATATACATGTTCTTGGTGGGTTTTACAAAAACATTCTATACATATGCTATACCTTTCTTTCCCACCAGACAATATCTAGGAAAATGTCCCAACGTAATAGTATATACAGAGCTTCTTGGTCACTTTTGACAATTTCATATTTCGCTAATAGATACACCATCATTTATTCAACTCATTAATGAACACTTTTTTTCATCTTTTGCTATAATAAAGACTGCAATTATTATCCTTATACAGATGTCATTTCAGGTAGAATTCCTTGGTCCAAATTACATACATTTTATAATTATCCCCCCAGCAGTGTTTGCCTACATCTTCATCATTGTATTGTGTTCAAACTTAACCATTATGGTGTTAAATGTTTTCATGGCTGTCATATGTGTAGAAATTACATATTTCTGTCTCCTTTTCTATGAACTATTTAGTTTCTTTCCAATTTTTCTCTTGGGTTGTCCATGTTATTGGATTGCAGGCAGTCTTTAGTATGAAATATTTCAAGTACCTATGATAAAAGTTGCAAATATTGTTTCAACTTAATTGACTGACTTTTGACTTTGTTTATGGTGTATTTTTTCTATGCATAGTTTTCTGTTTTACATTTATTTTTTTGTAATTTTATTGTAGCTTGGTGTTTTAATATTTTATAGTACCAATCTCCATTTTTTAAAGAATTGTTCTTTTTGTCATTTTATTTTTTATTTTTCAAGTACAGTTGTCTCCATTTTATACTTGTTTCTTTATTTTTCATAGTATTTTAGAATCATCTAGTTTTTAAAAAATGGTTGACACTTGTGCTTTTATGTTAGATTTATAGGTTAGAGAAGATAGACATTGTTATAATGTTAAATCATTTTTTTAAGATTTTATTTATTTTTAGAGGGAGAGGAAGGGAGAGGGGATGAAAAACATCGATGTGTGGTTGCCTTTCATGGGTGCCTAACCGGGGACCTGGCCTGCAACCCAGGCATGTGCCCTGACTGGGAATTGAACCAGTGACCTGTCAGTTCTCAGGATGGTGCTCAGTCCACTGAGTCACACCAGCCAGGGTTTAAATAATCTTTTCTAAAACATGATGTACCTTTCCATGGGTTCAAGTCTTTTATAACCTTTGATAATATTTGTATATAGTTTTTGTATATTGTTAAATTTTAGCTTTTTTGCCTATATATTATATTTTCTGATTAAATGGAAGCTGTTGATTTCTGTAAGCAGTTTTATATTTTGCACCCAAAGCATTAATGAATTTACCTTAAAGAATCCAAGAGAACCACCTAAAAACTACTGTAATAACTAATAACCATTTATATCATCTATAAGCAAGACAAATTTTACATCTTCATTTTGAAGTTTTAAATCATATGTTTCTTTGGTTCAGGTCAATTTTTAAAAAGTATATTAATAAAGCACTTCCTTGTTAATTCCTGGTTCTAATGGAAATACTTCTAGTTCTTATGGGTACTTTTGAGTTAAGAGATATATGTTTTAAAATGTTAAACATTTCTATTAAGAATTTTTATCAAGACTGGAAATGGACTGATTATACCAGAATGAATATAAATATTTATCTTTTTGGTATCTATGAAAGATAATGTGATTTTTTTATTTATTAATATACAAGGAAGAATTCCCCAAAACAAAATTTATTTATAAAAAATGTATTTATTCTTACAGGTTTAAACATCAGTCACCTTCAAAGTACTCTCCATTTGATGCAATACACCTGTGGAGACATTTATCCCACTACTCAAAACAGTTTGAACTCATCAATTTTGATGCCTCTTAGTGCTGCTGTTTTTTGTTTCACCTCTTCCACATCAACAAAGTGTTTCCCTTTGAGAACTTTTTTTATTCAGGGAAATAAACAACAAGAAAAGCCACTTGGGGTGAGATTGGGTGAATAGAAATGATGGGTCATGGGGGTCATGTCGTTTTTGGTAAAGACTGCTGAACACTCAGTGTGGTTGGGCAGGTGAGCCTGTAAATCACCCATCATGAAATGGGCAAATGTGTTGAAAGAGTCTTAAAAAAAAAAAATTCACTGAAGCCGGGTGCAGCCTCTCACAACAACACCAACTGGTACACTGATACAGATGGGTTCCTAGAACACTCACCTGGTGGGGGAAAGTCTGTACTACAAGAGGCCCACCATCCAGGAGATAATTCCAATTTTGGCGTTCACCCTCATTTATTAATCAGTATATACTAGTTTGTGTGTGCTGCAGTAACCAATAACCTCGAATTCTCACTTAAAACAACATGGTTTATTTCTTGCTCATGCTGCATGTCATAGAGGCACCATGTCTTCTTACTCCCAGACTCAGGAGCATTTAGAGGGAAACAGAGCACAACAAATCTGCCACTGACTTCTAAACCTTCTCCGTGGGAGTGACACACATCCCTTTGGCTCTCACTTTATTGACCAAAGTGAATTGCATGGCCACATGGAACTGTGAGACGAGAGGAAAGAGAAATCCTACCACGTACCCTGAAAAAGAGCTGAAAAGTTTGGTCAATGTATGATAAAATATATTAATATGTTCCTTAATTTTAATGATCCTTAAGTTTCTCAGATAAATAGAACTTAGTCATAGAAAATGTAAATATGTTAATAGATTTGGTCTGGTAACATTTTATTTAGAATTTTCGCAATAACAGTAATAAGAGAGGTTTTAGTCTGTGTGTGTGTGTTCATATGTGCATTCTTTGTCAGGGTTTCGTGTCATTCTAGCTTAATAAACGAATTAAGAATATTTTACTTTTTCATGCTTGTATAATATTTTTATTTTTCCTCTATTTATATATATATTTTTATTTTTTTAATTGTTGTTCAAGTACAGTTTTCTGTATTTTACTCCCATCCCAGCCCACCCCCCTAGGCCTCTCCACCTACCTCCCATTTTCACCCCCCCCCCTAGTTTTTGTCCGTGTGTCCTTTATACTTGTTCCTGCAAACCCTTCCCCTTTTCCCCTGAAATTCCCTCCCTTCTCCCCTCTGGTGACTGTCAGCCTGTTCTCAGTTTCAGTGTCTTTGGTTATATTTTCCTTATTTGTTTGTCTTGTTTAGATTCCTGTTAAAGGTGAGATCATATGGTATCTGGTACAACCACTATGGAAAACTGTGGAATTTTCTAAAAAAACTAAAAATAGATCTTCCTTTTGACCCAGCAATTCCACTGCTAGGATTATATCCTAAGAAACCTGAAACACCAATCCAAAAGAACCTATGTACCCCAATGTTCATAGCAGCACAATTTACAATAGCCAAGTGTTGGAAGCAACCTAGATGCCCATCAGCAAATTAATGGATCAAAAAACTATGGTACATTTACACAATGGAATTCTATGCAGCAGAAAGAAAGAAGGAGCTCCTATCCTTTGCAACAGCATGGATGGAAATGGAGAGCATCATGCTAAGCGAAATAAGCCAGGCGGTGAAAGACAGATACCATATGATCTCATGCTTGTATATTATTTTTAAAGAATGAGAGTTTTATGTTTCTCAAATGTTAACAGAATTGACCACCTAGGTGTGGTGTGCCTTTTTGGAGAGGATGGGTTTAGTGCCATGATGGCTTTCTGTATTATTTCCATGTTAATATGGTCAGATTTTTTCTATTCGAGTTTTTTTAAATAATTTATATTTTTCTTAAAAATAGCAGTTGGCCCTGGCTGCTGTGGTTCAGTGGATTGAGCACTGGTCTGGGAACCAAAAGGTCACTGGTTCAATTCCCAGTCAGGGCACATGCCTGGGTCGAGCGCCAGGTCCCCAGGTGAGGGCATGTGAGAGGCAACTGTTTCTCTCTCACACAATGATTTTTCTCTCTCCCACAATGATGTTTCTCTTCCTCTCTGTCTCCTTCTCTTCCCCTCTCTCTGAAAGTAAATAAATAAAATCTTTAAAAAATAATATTTGTTTTAATCCCAGGTCTTAAATTATTTTGCTTAAATTTGAGCAAAGAAATGCCCTGATATGCTTTTAATTTTCTCTACATCCATAATGATCTTTTTTGGTTTTATGTACTTGATCCTTTTTACTTTTTCTTCTGCTTTACAACAGCTAGAAATTTAGCTGTTAATGTATTTCAGAGAATCAGCTCTTGGATGTGTTTGTTTTCCTATTTGTCACTATAGAATTTCTCAATTTATTTTTAAATTCTTTAATTTTGAAGAACATGCATATGTAGAAAATAGCACAAAGTAATGTTATTCCATGATATGTATAACCAAGCAAAACACTAGTGAACCCACAGCCAAGTTGAAAGTTCACCTGATGCCACTTCTCATAACTCCTATTCTTCCCTCTTCATCGAAGATAAGTGCTATAGTGCTAACAACTGCAGTTTAGTTTTACCTGGTTTGAAACTTTAAAGTCAAGTCACCAAGTATGTATTCATTTGTATCTTCTTTCACTCAACATAATGAGATTATATTATTTTCTGAATTTGTTCCTATTAAAATGCTGTTGATTTTGTATATTAATTAACCTTGGATGGAGCCAACTTGCTAAACTCATAATTTATTCGTCTCTTACAAATTTGTATATATATCATATTATTTGCAAAAAAGGATAGTTTTCTTTCTTTCCAGTCCTTATCATTCATTTACCACTTTATTGCACTGTCTTTATTTTTAAGACCTCCAATAAAATGTTGCGTTGAATGCACATTTTTATTTCCTTCCCAATCTTGAAGGCTATAATATTAGCATTTCACCATTAAGTATGAATGATGTAGGGTATGTTATTAGAAATGATTTATGAGATTAAATAAGTTTCTATTTTTACTTTAAAAGAATTTAAATAATTTATTAAATGTTTTCTCTGCAAGGGGTATAAAGCTCAGGTTCCTCTAGTCCCATTGATCCCACAGAATTTGAGCTTCCTGTTCCTGCAAACTCGGGCACTACAGGATTTGAGTTTCTGGTTCTCAGTGTAAAATTCTCTCAACAAGGGCTACAGCTAATATTCTAGTAGCTGGAATTGAGACTGGCACCTGGCTACTTTGAGCTTCCAATGCCCGTGAACCATCAGGGGAAGCGTGTTGCTGGACTGGCTGAGATGAATGATCCTGGGCACTATACAATGGAGCGGGCAGGAGAAGGTCTAGAAGAGCGGAGAGCCTCAGGGGTGATATAGTACTTCTATGCCTGTGATAATGGTTAGTGGGAAACTGCATTAACTGCTCATGACCCAGACCTTTGAGGAAAGACAGTTTGTATCACCCCAGCAGACAAGAAGCTGACCAGCTGAAGTGCTTCCCCTTTCCCTAAGGCCAAAGGGATATGGAATAGAGAGCACCAGAAGGAAGTCAGAAATGCCAGCAAGGACCACATATAGAGGATACTTTATAAAAGCAGAAACTGCAGTAGTAATGAGTATTCCATCTCAAATTTGAAATGAATCTCTGTAGCCATTCAATTTCAGTTCTTTGTTTTCCTTCCATCTTCCATCCCTTTGTTGTCTAAGATGTGTTAATAGTGGTAAACCTTGTTGCCTAATATTTAGGTTACAAATATCAAAGGTGTAGTGTGCTTTAGCCCAAAGAGGGAAGGACGTCCGTCACCTGTGACTGAGGTGACGTGGGGAACCATGCATCCTCTGGAAGAGGGTGAGGATGTTTTAGTTGTACAGGTCTAGATGAGTCATTTTAAGTGGAACCATGGTTTTGCTCTTGTCTTTATTTGGAAGCTGAGTATGGCTGCACTTGTATTCCCCAAGACCCCTTTTTTAAGGTTTAGGATTCAAGTTAACCAAAAGAAACTGCCTGAGACTGGGAGAGCAGAGGAAAAGCGGCTGTCCTACTTTCTGAAGGTTTTCATGGTAGGTGTGGTGAGAGAAAGATTCAGAGAGACGAGGGGATAGCTTCAGGTTATCTTTGCTCCCTCCTGCTCTGGGTGCAGTTCTTCTTCCCACTCGCCAGCCCTGCGGACCCACAGCACCCCAGGCTCACCTGGAGCAGTGCTTTCCATGGAATCACCGCCCTTCCTACCCAGTCTCCTTCTAGCAGCCACTCATCTTTGCTTTTTTTTTTTTTAATTTTTATTTTCATTGTTGATCTTGTACAGTTTTCTGTCTTTTATTCTCACCCGAACCCGCCACCCCAGCCCTCCCCACCTCCCTCCCATTTCCACCCCCCCCATAGTTTTTGTCCATGTGTCCTTTATACTTGTTCCTGTAAATCCTTCCCCTTTTCCCCTGAAATTCCCTCCCCTCTCCCCTCTGGTGACTTTCAGCATGTTCCCAATTTCCATGTCTTTGGTTATATTATGCTTGTTTGTTTGTTTTGTTGATTAGGTTCCTGTTAAAGGTGAGATCATATGGTATTTATCTTTCACTGCCTGGCTTACTTCGCTTAGCATGATGCTCTCCCAACTTGCGTTAGTGCTTCAGCAGATTGGCTAGCAGCTTGTCTCTGAGGCTCTAGCTTCCCTTTTGAGGAGGACCATCTTTCACAATTGTTTTACTTATTCCTACAGTAAAGCTTTTTTCCATGATACTCATGGTTCTACTTTCCTGTGGAATTTTGAACTATCCCACTCATGTACCTTTCTACCTCCAGAAATTATTTCTGATCTCTAATATTTTTATTTTATCGAATATTGTTCATTTATTCCTCATAGATTGTGGGTTGCAGATAAAGATCTCCCTGTGATTTTACTCTTTGTTAGAAGTTTGGAGGAGTTGCCGTACACCTTCTCTTTTCTCTGGGTTATTAAAAACAAACAAGGACACTAAGCCAGAGGGAAAATACAGATTTAGCTTAACAATGGAAAAGCTGAATTTCAGGAATTGAGAGGCCAGCCTTCCTTATTGCATTTTAAATTTTCCCAGTTAGTCATCAGGGAGGAAGGAATCAGTCCCCACTCAGAGGTGGGCTGTCCACCGTTCCCCACACGAGAGAAGTAAGAGAAGAATACGCTTCATGTGGGAACAGACAGGTCCAAGGGAGAGAGCAGACCTGCACGGTGTGTTCCCGAACTGACCTGCCTCCGGAGCAGTGTAGCCACAGGTGTCAGGCTCTCCAAGTTTCACCAGGCAGATTAGTCGCTCCTCCCAGGAGGGGCAAGGGTGAGTGCTGAGGTACCCCAAGAGGACATTCTCAGAAGGTTCCTTCTTTGGGTGTAAGGGAAGAGCCCTTATTGGAAACTTGGGGACATGGGACTCAGGATCTCGCCTTGACACACTTCACCTGCCCTTTTGTCACTGCAGCTGAAAGATCCTTCTTGGAAATACATTAGCAGCGGCCACCTCACCTGACCTCTCCTAATTACAGTCCTATAGACCGCCTGGCCCCTCACCTGTGTCAACCCGCTTGCCTGCGTGAGTTCTCTCTCCAAGTCCACAGTGTGGGGAAACACAATTCTATACTTGATGCAAGCGGCCATCCTGAGCCATGGTTCTGACCAGTGAACCTTAGAGATATGCCAAGCGAGTACTTTTTCCTTCAAAAGCTGCTGTTTTTATAATAAAAGGGAATAGACACGTGTCACCAGCCCTTTCCCTCCTTCTTCTTGTCTTACCAAAGCATCTTCTAATGCTATTGGTTGAGGCAACAAAGACAACAGAGGAAATGTCATTACCTAAATTAAACATGCGCGCACGCGCGCACCCACACCCCCCCCCCCACACACACACACACAACCCTTACCATTTTGAATTGGGAAGGGGAAAATTTTGTCTAGTGGATACTTACATCGGATTTGGAGGCTTTTTGCCTACCTGTCTTAATTGTAATAAGAAGTCTGAGTCATTAATATTTTTTTCACAATAAGCTTACCTTAGTTACAAAAAATATCAGCACATTTCTACTAGGCTCTCACATTGTTAGTACCTTAGACAGTGGTTCTGAAATTTGAGTGTACCTCCAAAATCACCTGGAAGGCTTGTTAAACTACCCACTGCTGGGGCCTAGCCTCAGTTTCTGACTCAGTAGGTCTGGAATGCAGCTAAGATTCACATCTCTAACATGTTCCCAGGAGATGCTAATAGCACCCACCTGGGCACCACGCTTTGACATGTGCTGTGTTTACAATACCAAAGCTGTGTTGTCTCTAACGCACCTATTCTGAGGAAATAGAACCCAGTTGATGTAGGAGCCATATTATGTTAGATTTTCATAATTTAGGAGTGCCTAAGTGCCTCAAATTCCAGGAGCACATTATCAAAAGTTGCCTCTCAAAAAGAAAATGGTGAAGTTTTCCTCTCACCTTGGTTAATGATTTCTTTTATCAATCTTTTTAAACTTTAGAAACAATTTGTAAAGAGGACAATTCATAATCAATATTTTAGCACATGATTTTTTATAAAAGTTAAGAGAGGAAATTAAACCAGTTTCCAGTTTAATAATAAAATACTGCACTTTTTTTTCAATTTATGGGACACCAAATGATTTTAGTTTTAGATATCATTAGTTTGATAGAGCTTCTATCAGGCATCCTTCTAAGGATAAACCAATTGGAAAATAATGTATTACCAAATAGAAGGGTCTAGTCTCCTCTGCAAGTTAAATGAATTAATATGGCTGGCATGTTTTATCATATGCAATAGGATCTTCTGATGTGCATTTGATGATCACTATCCTTCAGCTTTCTTAAAGGACCCAGGCATCTCATTAGTATTCTGTTACTGAGCAGCGTGACCATTTGTGTAGCAGCTGGAGAAGGATCATCTGTTTCATGGGACTCCTTGGATTAATGACAAGAAATGCTCTGGTAGTGACCCATGAATGGAAAGCAGGAATCTTTCAAAAAGCTCTCCCAATTTATAAGCTTATTTTTTTTTCAGAGTAAGTTTTTTATTTTTTAATACCTATAGTAAAAATCTGCTTGGCTCTCTCCCCAGTATCTCTGTTTGCCACCAAATCCCAGAATGCGTGGTCTCTATCTGTACATTCATCCCCATCCAACCAACTTAGTCAGTCCTGCCTTTGATCAGCATCATTTTAGAACCCCTACAGGACCCTGGCTGTGTGGCTCAGTTGGTCAGAGTGTCATCCTGTATACCAAAAGGCTGTGGGTTTGATTCCCGGTCAGGGCACATCCTAGGTTGTGGGCTTGATCCCCAGTTGGGGTGCTAATAGGAGGCAACCAATCAATGTTTCTCTCATACAGTGTTTCTCTCTCTCTCTCTCTCTCTCTCTCTCTCTCTCTCTCTCTCTCTCTCTCTCCCCCCCCCCTCTCTCAAAGCAATTTTAAAAAAACATACGCTCTGGTGAGAGTTTACAAAAATAAAAAATAGAAACCCTGAAGGGGAGGCAAGGGGAGTGGTTTTACCTTGTCAAACTTGCTGATGATCCAACTCTAATTGGATGTCCAAATTCCACCACCTAGGCTTTTGCCTTTTAATTAAACCCTAACTTACAACCAAATCCTAATAAGTAGACCCTTGGCCTGCCATATGTGTCCCAGTTTTCTCTACAGAGCCCTGATTCCTCCATGATTACGATCTTGCCTAGTTTCCAGGTCTTCGAGAACTACAACTTGACTCTCCTGTAGTCTGCCTGCCTGCCCCGAGCTGTCAGACTCCTGTGCACCTGCCACCTGGGTCATCATCAGCACTGCTATCTGTGTAGACTCGATCTTTGACAAACCACCCTCTTTTTATACATTCTCTTTTTGGTCATCAAATGTAGTCAAGTGAGCATATTTGAAGAGACTAGCAAATAATCAACAATGATGTGAGATCAGGTCCTCTGAACATAAATTCGGTATCATTTTTCTTAACTCTCCCTATGTGCCCAACTTCACTGGAATTCTAGCACATACATCTGCCTGATCTTTTGTTTCCTGCTTGCTGCTGGGACCTTCTCTAGGGCAATCTGTTCCCCAGGTCAACCTTGGTCTTACCCATTTTGCCTATCCTCCTGCTGAGAATTTATGAGAAGGAAGGAAAAAGCCCTTCAATTTGTTGTTTCTCTGTATCTGAATTTAATTAAAGTACAGTCACAAAAGATATAATCTGAGACTAGGAAGAACAATTTACCCAAAATATAAATTTATTTCTTAAATAAGTTTCCCTTTTTTGGCCTGCTCCCTGAAATTGCTTACTCTAAGGTAAGGGGGGACTCTCCTCTCAAATCTCAGTTATTTTTCAGTTTCCCTTCTTTGCCTCTATGGCACCCTGAATTCCTTCTCTGTGATGGGGTCTCTTTTGTTTCCTGGGCCATATCTGAAGTTCACGTCCTCGGGAAAGGAGTGTGGGAGAATGGGAAGAAGGGGCTGGGGACAGGTAAACAGAGCATCTAGGTACAAATCCTGGCACAGGCATGTTATTTTAGGCAAATTACTGAACTTCTCTGGGCAGGTGGGGTCACCCAAGGGTGCCGGGATCAGGAGAGCAGACTGACTGTTATCCAGAAGCCGATCAGGCCCTGGGACATATCTCAACATCACACCTTTTCAATAAAATGGCGATAATTACTTCCCTAACATTCTCTCCAAGTAAGACTTACTTAACTTTGTAAATAAAATGCCCTACGAGTGAGAGTACTAATTTATTGCTTTGATTTTACAACGTCTTACATATTCTAAGTATGTTTTGCATGCTATCTTACACTTAGAAATTCAATACTTAGAGAACTTAAGTAACAATCCCAAGGCTGCAAAATTAGAGTAGAAACTGGAACCAATTGCCTATATCCTTATCCTCACTCTTCCCACTATACACATTTGTTATTACCTTGACTCTGGATTACAATCACCTGTAGCCTTGCTCCACCCATTCCCTCCTTTATTTTTTACAAGTAATAGCTAGAGACCACTTCCAAAAAAAAGAGCTTGTTATGGGTCTCTATTCTATTTAATGTATCTAACTGTGCACGGTGCTTTGGGTAGGGAAAATATCTTGCACTTAATAGATGCTCAAAATGGTTAGAGGTGGGGAGAAAAATTGGAGAAGGAAGCAACGCTAGCCGTTGATGTTCATTGGCTCCATTGTTGAATACAGCCCCTACTAGCCATGTGTGGCTACTGAGCACTTGAAATGTGATTCCAATTAAGGTGTGTTTTAAGGGTAAAATACACACCAGATTAATATGTGGGTCTTTATATGAAAAATATATAAAATTTCTCAATAATTTTAGATCATATATTTCAGATATTTTGGGTTAAATAAAGTATATTATATGTGTATTTAATTAGCAAAATTAATTTTACCTGCTCATCTTTACCTTTTTTAATATGGTTGCCAGAAACTTTAAAATTACGCGTGGGGCTTGCATTCTCTTTCTGCTGGCCAACACTGCTTTTAGGCTCTGATTCCTCATGTTCCATTTCTAAGCTGGTTCTTTCCTTCTTGGTGTCTTTGCTTATATAATTTCTTCTTAAACCCAAGTCTCTTTCTTCATAACTTGGCTTGTCACAAAGTTTGACCCCACTCAATTAATTAACGTATAGTCAATACTTAAAACCAAGCACCATTATGATACCTTCACACAAAATATGAACTATTCTGTTTCTTATTGCTAAAACAAAAAGCCCTACTCTCCATGAAATATCAAAGATAATGCCTTCTCATACGTTGTTCTAAGACATCCAGTTTAGCTATGAGTTTATTTTTTCTTTATAATTTACATTTTGTTACTAAGAATACTACAGTAGATGCTCCAAGTAACAAAATGTAAATTTAAAAGAAAAAAAGTTTCTTACTTCTTTCTATTGCCATTCTTTGAGCCAAAATCTCATTTTCTTGTTGTATTATTACAGTCCTCCCTGTAATTTTTCTCTTGGTCTTCCCATCAATTCACCCTCAATCTCACTACCTGCTCAGTCTTCCTAAAATACCACTATTTTTTGTCAAATTTTGCTGGAAAGTCTTCAATGGCTCCAATAGAAGCCATTGAATACTATCACTCCAATAGCCTAGAGTGATAATTCTCACTGCTTCACTGAACCATATGATTTTGCTCATGTTCAAGTTAACATTCCTTGGACCAGAGCAGCTAATTCTGTGCTTTACTTATTATGTTCAATCCTTTTTTTCTGGTTTCTTGAACATACTGTTATAATAATTCTATCTTCCATGCCATTTCTAAGTCAGTTTTGATTGATTGATTTTTCTTCTCTTCTTAAACTATATATTTTCTCTTTGAATGCTTGCTGAGTTTTAATTGGATGCCAGCCATTGTGAATTCTGTATTCCTATAAGTAATTTGGAGCCTTGTTCTGGAATGGCCATCCACAATCTTCCCGCCACCTAAATTTTAAGCATATTGCCCTGTTGCAGACAGAATGGTTCAGCCCAGTTTGCATGCTTCCATTTCTTCACTTAGCACGGGTGTCAAACTCAATTTCACCAAGGGCCACATGAGCCTCACGGTTCCCTTCAAAGGGCCGAATGTAATTTTAGGACTGTATAAATGTAACTGTTCCTTAACTAGGGTCAAGGAGCTCAGCACTGCTGCCGGGTAGAAACAAGGTGCCAGGCTGGATAAAACAAGGTGGAGGGCCGGATTCGGCCCACGGGTCTTGTGTTTGCCACCTGTGATTTATAGGTTCCCATGTTGTCAACATAACCTTGTCTGCCTGGCTACTGCCCTTTTATCAGATCCTCTATTTTGATTATTCTGATTTTCTGTAATCATTTTAATTGTGCTTATCTCATCTTACCAAGAATTTCATATGTTCTTTTAGGATAGTAATCATGTCTGATATTTTTATAGTTTTCCCAAAACTTCAGCACGAAGACTGGGCAGTGAGTGGGCACTCGCCGTGTGTCTAATGTGTCAGATGGGATGCTGAATGCCCTGGTAGCGGGAGCCTGGAGTTTTGTTCTTACCAGTCTTAATCAGCAGCACACAAATCACTATACGACAGAATAAAAATAGGCTATGACGTAATTTCTGAGTAATCATGATATGACTTTATAAATGTAGTCAGCCTACTTTTTAAAAATCCAGACAGATGGTAAAACATTCCATGTGACTTATTCTATGTGCTCTGTGCCAGTCCAACATCACCAACCTCTCCCTTTTGCTTAGGCACCAAGGGTCATGGTGCTAAAATTTTCCACTGTACCAGGTTTTTCTCTGTACCTGGTGGAACATAATATGCCATGTCACCTCTATTTTTAACAACATCAAACCTGCATAAATCTGAATTATGTATTGAGTAGTTGTCTATGGGACCAATGCAGAGGCAAGAGCCAGAAAGGCGGAGAGCGTGGCCTCTGCTGTCAGACTGCCTGACTATGAGTGCTGGTGTTATGGGTATTAGCACTATGACCTTGTGTGGTCCTCTCTCCTCCCTCAGCCGCAGTTCCTCACCTAGAAACAGGAGACACTAACTGTACCCAGTACCGCGAGCATTGTAGAAACTTAGATCTTCTTACCAAATTCAGTGGGAGTTTAACACTTTTGAATTGAACTGAGATATAAGATACATCTTATACTCCTAAATTGGGTCATTGTGCCTTAAGAACATAATTCCATGCCATAATGTTTGAAAGCCATGGCAGTGACTGAATGTAGAAGGACATGGCTATTATCCTCGATTTCCATGTATTTGTGAATTCAGCCTGTTTCACCAAGAAGACCATTGCAAGAAGTTTAAGATCCAAACAAATTTATTATACTTTATGCCTGCCTATTAGTCTTGCCAGAATATAGCCATTCTTAGTGAGAAATAAGATAAATTCTATTCATATGTGCCCCATACAATTACAGTTCTTTTATAATAACAGTAAGTGTTGTCATTTATTGAATATCTTCTCTTTTCTAGATATGCAGAAACATTATTTAAAATGAATATCCGATGATGTAGGCATAATGCGCATGAGAAAACTAAGGCACAGAAAGAAGGAAGAACTTCCTCAGTTTCCCCTGGCCAGGTAAGAATGGAGTGGGAACTAACACTCAGGCAGACTTCAGAGCCCACCACCTAATTTCTGTGCTCTTCTGATAAGCCAAGGAAGGTTTTATCTTGGTGGCTTATATGTCTGACTCCAATTAGGCCTGACTAGTGTAGATATTGAGAAGTTCTGAGACATGGTCAACACAAAACAGGAGTCATGGAAATGAATTCCAGATATTATTTGAGGGTGCAATGGGTGATGATTTAAAAAATAATAATGGAAAGCTATCCAGAATAACAAAAGTCATCTCACAAAACATAGACTCTGCAGCTGAGAATCCTCTGTAGTGAGAGGTGGTGAAAGATGTGTCCAGGTAGACCTGTGCGGGGGTAGGCACACTTGGGGAGGAAGCTTTGCCTGCCTTGGAATATGGGACAGTGCTGGTGCATGCCTGTGCCGAGTCACTAGAGGAAGGGTAGTTGAGGCTTGTCTTTAGGGCTGAATGGGTAGGCAGGTCTAAGTGGGTGCCCAGCCCCTAGTGGCTTAACAGAATCTCCCCACTTGCTTATTATTGTAGGGAATTCCTTTAGTCTAGCACAGCAATTTTCAACCAGTGTGCTGCAAGAATTTTTAAAACATGCAACACCTGACTACTTAGTCCAGGACACCGGCCTCTTTTCCCTCACATCATCACAGAAAAGAATGACACAACAACAGCCAACACAGCAATAGCTGTCCGGTATGAATGAATCAAAATTATAACTATATTTTTGTCAGATCGGCAAAAGATATTTTTTGGTGTGTCACAGAATTTTAGTAATTAGTTTATGTGTGCCTTCAGATAAAACAAACAAACAAACAAACAAATGTTGAAAACCACTGGTCTATCACAACAGTTCTCAAAGCGAGGTCCCCAGACCAGCAGCATCAGCATCAACTTGGAGCTGGCTAGAAATGCAGGTTCTCGGGCCTTGTTCAGACCTGTTGAATGAGAAACTCTGGGTGGCACACAGCAATCTGCATTAGACACTAACTGTTAAGGACCAGTGCTAGCAAGACACTTTAAATCCCACAGTTAGAAACAAGAGTATTAGAATGTAAGAATACAGGTAAGAGCTCTTTAAGGTAAATTAGTTACAGATAAATGTAGATGAGTTTTGGCTCTCTGTATTTGATCTGTATTCAATTTTTTTTTTTTTTTTTTTTTTTTTACTGAAATAAGTGCACCAGATAAATCCAGTCCTCCCCTCTGTCCTTGGCCACGTGCGTGATGAATATTCCTAAAATCAAGGTTCAGGGCCTGTGGCATGAACCAGATGGGCTGCGGTTTGTAACCGGGTGGCAGCTAGGCCCTTTTACTGGAGAAACATATGTGAGTGCAAATAATGTGTTAATGTATGGATATTTAAAAATCTGTTCTAATTTTAAATAGATATCAGAATATGTTAGAGGATGGAGGGAGGAAAAGAGAGTCTTAAATAAAAATCACTGGGAAACACAAGTATTACAGCTATTGTTGTTCCGTTTCAAATAATTGATAATGGATTTCAGCACAGGGCTATGCAGCTCTGCTCTAGAATGTGAGCTCCTGGAGGGCAGGGACATGCCTTACGCACAGGCTTTCTCCCGTGCCCTGCTGCCCAATAAACAGATCACGAGCTGAACTGCCTGGAAATGAGTAAAAAGGCCAGAGAGCATTAACCTCACAAGTAGAGAACAGAGATAGAAAAAGGAAGCAGAACAGGGAAAACAGATTTCAGACTTGACAGTTTTACCATCTTCAGCTTAGCGAGGACTAATCCAAGTTTGACAAAGAAGTCTATATCTCACAGCTGCAAAATCAGGTAGCTCTGATTTGCATGATTTATAATTTTAATATACTTGGTGGTGTCATGAATTGATTAATAAAGTGCTGCATGGAGAGTTTGTTTATTAAAGCATCACTGCATGAGAGTCTAGCTTTATTCGCCCACTACGTGCATTTGACTTCGTGTCAATCATGAGGGAAGAAGTCATCCTGATAAGTGACAAACCCAGGCATTTGCAGAAATAGTGGATTGTGAATGAGCAGCTCAGCACCAGATATTTTCTTCTTCTTCCTCCTCTCCTCCTTCTCCTTTTTATTGCTGTTAGACACAATCAAAAAATAAAATTAAAAGACACATATGCCTACCATGCATCCCTAATCCTAATTTCTGACCAGTTTTTAATAGCACAGATATTTTATTTTAAAATTGGCAACCCGATTTGCTCAGAAAGTTTGCATTCTTAATATACAATAAGCATTGGTAAAACGTGTTTTAAAATTCTTCTTTTAGGTTCAAAAGGCAGCCAGAATAACAAACCCACATTATAAACCATAGCATCTGCTTTTTGTCTATCTCTGCTTCTTAAAGATAAATTTTATTACATTCTTTTGCAATGTGCAATGTTATTAAGAATGGCCTAGACATGAGAGCATCTAAACAGAAGTTACCCCTTTGAATCATTAAAAAAACACCCAGCAGCATTAACCCTGTAGCTGAAAAATGTTTTCCCCTCCAGTAGATTCTTTTTTTAATCCTTTTACCAGGCTTATGAGGGAAGTTTCAAAATTGGTGAGAGCATCAGGCATATAGGATGAGCAATTGATGAACTGAGCAATGGATAGGAAAAATAGTCTCTTTATGCAGTGGTGCTGGGTCACTTCTGATTGACAGCAATTTTCCAAATAAGTAGGTGTCACCTGCTATAACATCTGTGCCCACCTGGCTAGAGGAGAAAATGACGATCAGGAAGTGGCTGTCTTAGAAGAGCGAGGTTAGAGATAGATAGTAAATGAGTTCTGAAAAAAATATTAGAAGTGAGATTATTAATTCATTTACTCATTTCTCCTTTGCTTGTATACCTATTTACTTAGAGTAATATGAAGTTCATAAGAGGTATATTTTTCCCCAAATCATTAGTCTCCAAGTATCTCACCTAATTCTTGTTCTGAAACTCTTGTGGCGAGCTTTTACCCATCTCCCAATGTACTGAAACCCCCAATTTTCAGCTGAGCACAAGGTCACCTGAAATCAAGACTGTTTTATAGTCTCTCTTTACTAGTCACCAGGGAAATATAAGCATCTTTTGCAACTAAGTGTAATGAAGTTCTTGTTAATATCATCTTAATGTTATATAAATGGAAACTGGACTTCTGAGAAAAACATTTAGAGGGCATGGCTCTTTTGCCCTCCTTCCTCTTCCTTCTCAGCTGGAAATGGACAGAATGGCTGGATCTCTGGGGGAGTTTTTGGTCGTGAGTTGACCTGGGGAATGGAGGCCATGCTCAGAATATCATCAAGGACGAAGAAACCTGATCCTCTGCACTGGGGTGTACAGTCGAGCCCTGGATTAACTCCTTCTAGACTTCAAGACAGAAAGAAACTATCTTATCTGTCATTGTTATTTTGTAGTTTTCTGTTCCCAACTTGTTCATTTGCAAAGGGTAGTTTTGTTATTGTTGTTCCCCTTGGCAGCCAGTACTGGGACTACCAAAAAATACTGACTAAATATAACCATTTATAATCCTCCAAAGCCAGATAAAAATTAGTAGTTACAAAAAGAAAAGATAGATATATTTAGCTATACCAAAATATAAGACAAATGTTACTATAAACAAATTTAGGGAAAAATTGATATGGAAAATTTAAATTAATAATGCAGATTACACAAAGGATGAGGTTACATCCTAATTCAAATTGTTTTTACTAATTCAGTTGGACATTTAACTTAGATTATGTAATAGAGAAGTCTGGATCTATTTAACGAGTTTAAGCAATATACCACTTGACCAAGAAACTGGAATTTTAAAATGTTTGTGTGGAGCTCTACCAAATGAGTATGAGTGTATGTGTTGCCACAAGACTTCGATATTGCCAAGTCATGTTATCACCACAGGTTACATAATTAAATATCTGGTTATCTGGTTTAGTGAATATCAGCATATTAGAACTTTGATATAGAAGAACATTAAAATTATATTGGGCATAATATGACTTCTTAGATTCAGAATGTAGCTTGGTATCATTCAGTGCTGTCGTTATGAGCAATTACTATTTTTATATATAGTACTTCAGACATGTGAGGGCTGCCTGAGGCATTCTCTGGATGTCGCTTTTCTAAAAATAAGTTTCTCATGCCAGCTTTAAAAAATCCAAATTGCAAACTTAAAGGAAAAAACAAATACCTCGTAAAAATAGACAAAATAAACAGGCAGAATAAACAACTCAGACAAAAATCAATTCCAACGATAAGCATTTGAAAAGATGCTCAAATTTTTTAATAGGGAAATCAAAGTTACAATGAGATATTACTTTATACTTATCAGATTGTCAAAAAATTAAAAAGAATAAGAATGCCAATTGCTTTCAGTAATGTGAGAAAAAGAATAGTCTTATACATGGCTGGTGAAATCGTTAAGTGTTACTGCCTTTTTGGAAAGTAATCTGGCAATTTCTATTAAACTTTTAAATACATTTTCTGACATTCCCCTCCTGGGATGCTTTCCCATAGAAATAAAACTATGAGTAATGATACATGTTAAAGGATGCCAGTGACATTTTTTCATAGTGGTAAAAATACTAGAAGCTTCAATAGGGGGATGGCTGAATAAATTATGGCATATCTACACTATGGAATATCACACAACTTTTGCAATAATAAAGTAGACTTCTAGCAGTTGTTTTGGCAGGTGTTCAATTGGGTGAGAAAGGCAAGAGACGGAGACCTATGTATATTGATCCAATTTTATTTACAACCATTAGCAATGTGTGATGTGTTTGCATGTCTACATGAGCATATAAGCATGGTGAAAATATGCCTATCAAAACTGGAAGCAAGAGGGGTGATGTCAGTGGAAGGATGAGATGCAAGATCTGATGCAGGTTACACAAAAGGACAAGTTTGACTTATCTGTGTGTTTAATTATATGTGTGTGTGTATATATGTGTGTGTGTGTGTGTGATGTATATGTACATCTACTTATATATTTCTCATACCCAATTTCGATCCTAATTTACACCCAGAAATACTAGGCAACTTATAAAATAATTTTTAAAGAACCCATAATCCCCTCACCCAGAGATAACCACTTTGGGACTATTTTTAACTGCATACATTTTTAAATATACTGTTTTACAATTCATTCTCATTTAAATACTATAATAAATTTTTTAATAATTAATTATTTCTCATAAGTTTATGATCTTATTTTCTAACAAAACATAAAACCATCACTTTATATCCATACATCAAGTCCTTTCACAAATGTGCTCATCCTCAGTTTACATGGTTAGAATTGGGGAAGGAAGAAAATGAGCACCCTGGAAGTGAATTGGGGGGGTTTCTTGTTTGTAAATCTGCAGCAAGCTTGTATGAAGGGCTCTCTCTGTCTCTCCCTCTATTCTCTAACATATCTCAACGTATTTTATGACATTGATTCTTCTATCCAGGTTGGAACAGCAAAGAATTACTTGTTATAAATGGTGTTTCAAGGCAACATCATGTGAATTCTGTGGCTCTCAAATGACTTATTATTGACCATGTTCTCTATGCTGCAAAACATTCCATCTTCAGCAATTATCACTGTAAGAGCTGAGAAGTGACTTTTGGATCAGTTACAGCAAGTCCTCAAATCATGTCCTTTTGTTTGTCACTTTGTTGCAATGTTGATGAGATGCCATGGGAACTTAACTCTTGTTTATATCAATTAGCCTATGGTAAAATTGGTTTTGTTAAAAGTCACAGAATCTATCTATGATCTTCAGTGAGGACTCACTGTGCTGGGATTATAATAATATCATAAACCAAATTTGAATCTCCAGGACTGCCACGCCTATCTACCTGTAGATTTCTCAACTAAGCCACACCAGCAACTCTCTGATCCTGCTCTTTCTTGGTATTTTTTTTTCCTAGTAGAGCCACAACACATACCCCTCCCCACCACATATACCTTCTCTTTCTCCCCACCACCTGCTCTCAGAGTTTGCTGGTACGTGCCTCTCCTCCTGACCATCCAAAATGGAAAGAGGTTTATTACTTTTAACAGCTGTCTCTTATTTATTTCAAATTAGACCCCTCTGAAAACCCAGTCTGGTTAGTTTTCTCCGCATTTGGACATTTCGAATCCTCAGAGCTCCTTGAAATGCAAATTAAACAGTTTTGTCTGCTTTATCGGGATTGATCCTTTTTTAAAAGTTCAAATACAGCAACATGGTCTTTTGCTCAAGCCCTAAGCACGCATGAAAAATGGCCTCTAGTTTCCCAAAGGCCAAATGGGCAGTTTTAATGTCTATTTTTTATGAACTGAAAGCCAGCCAGGGTGGTATTTCTCTTGCTTCATTTCATATTGCCTGGGATTCTGCGAGGTTACTGCTGACTGTCAGTTTACCCATTCTAATTAAACTGCATTCCTGTAAGAAGAAACAAGGATCATCATCTCAATTAGGCTGCCATATTGGCTCATTTTAGCATAACTGATTAGCTATAATTATGCAGTACTTGCTTCAGCATTCATTACTAGCCCATTTCTGCCCACAAGACTGCTGTAATCGGCCTCACTATAGGTGGCTCTCTCTTCGCTTTTTCCCTCGATGGGGAATGGTGAATTAATTGAGAGAAGACTTATGCAGAACTGGCCCATCAGTACTGAAAACTGCTTGTGCTGTTTTCTGCAACCCAAACAAGTTCCACTTTTTTTGTATTATTTCCCAAGTTACTTTAAACACAGTGAGGTCCTTTACTCCAGGGAGACATTTTCAGCTTTTGCAAAGGCTTTCAAGTCCTGGAAAAATGATTCAAAGCTAAAGGCTCTGACTGGATGTTCTCCCTTTCACAGTAATTGGTTAGCAGTTTGCTTCACCTGGTCTGCAGCAAAAGAAAATTTCCTGGCTGTTAGAAAAAATAAATTGCATTACATTTCCTTGGATAAAAAGGACACTCTGCGGGGCGGGGGGGGGGGGAATTAAAGACTATTATCAGAATTATGAGCTAATAATTGTATATCATAATAGTTATAAGAATAGATTTTTAGACCCAACATCTAGGCTCAAATCTTGTCTCCAAAAATTTCTAGCTTATTATCACTGCCTGTTTCCTCACTTGTAAAATGGAATAATAAAGGTCCTATCTTACAGGGTTCTTATGAGGCTCAAATAAATTTAAATATGTAAAGTGCTCAGAACAGGGATTGGAACACAATAAAACCCATTATATGTGTTGTTTTTTAGTATTCCAAGAATGGCCTAAATAAATAGTAGACAATTTTATTATTATCTATTTTCTTGGCAATGTGGAAAATGTTGAGACCATTAGCTTAATTGTTCAAAATCGCTGAGAGAGGTAGCATGAGAGCCCAAGACTTCAAAAATAATGCCACCAGACGGGCACTACTGCTTCTTTTATTAATATCATCTAATCTTATTATGCAGCAAGCATTTAGAGAATGAGTTAAATTAGTCTGTAGATTTGGGTTATAGAAATGGAATCATTTTCTGGCATCTCACACCCTCTCCTCAGAGACATTTTGGGTGCCAATCACAGATCCATGGGTTTGGTTTCTCAAAAACCAGTAGACAAATTTAGAAACAATGGCAAAATGGACTGAGGTTGTCACCATGGACCTTGAGAAAAGCATATAAAGCCTTGATTCAGCACTGGTCTGTTCATTTCTTTTGCTCTTTCCAAAGTACGTTTTTTCCTCTCCCTTTTCCACCAATATGTTGAATGACAGGTATGAAAGACAATTTGCTGTTTTTACTAATTTTTTTTCCATTGGGGGTTATCCATCATATGAAATGAAATATTTTAACAACAACAATGAAAAAAAAAACAGTGTATTTATAGAATGGAATTGTTCTGAGGTAAGAATTTTAACTATTTTATTTTATAATTTCTTGGAGAATATATGTCCATTATTGCACTTAATGGAAAATGATTTGTTGACAAGTCTTGTTTCCTACTAGACTCAGATCTTGAAAGTAGAAATCATGTGTTAATTATTCCGATATCCCAAGTACTTGCCAATTCTTGGCACTTATTTATTCTTCCAAATGTATTTGGTGAAATTAATTGAACGAGAATACATAATACTCCAGTTTTATTTTAGATAGGCATATCTTTGAGTATGTGTGTATCATGATTATAATTGTACATAGTTAAAACTCATATAATTTTCCTGGGTTAAGGTCATATCAATCAGAAAAATACAAAAACAATGAGATAATACAAATAATACCTGGGTTTTATATTATATATCACCTTTTAGAATCACTAGATATATTTAATACAAATCATTTGTGCTGAATAATAGCACTGGCAATTCCAAACTAGGTCTTAAGCTATTCTGCAGACCATGGGTCGCTCACACTAAGGCACATTATTTTACTAGACCATGACGGTGTTCCATTGCATCTAATATTTACTCTCTGACTATGACGTTAACTTGTATTTTATGTGACAGTATATTTGCCTTCAACTCTGAAGCCTAGCGACAGAGCTGCTAATCTTAGTTTTCTTCAGTTCCTTTTCATAGATCTGTCATGAGTGTTTTTTCCTATATTCTGCTCAAAAGTGTCCACAATTTCATCTTGGCTCTACTGTCATTGGCTGGAGAACTTGGGCCATGCATTTATTTTGCTGGTCCTTTTGACACTCACCTATAAATTATGGAGCACTGAGACAGTTGATATTAAAGAACTTTTAGTTCTTAAATTCCTCGGATTCAAAAATCATGGGAAAATACAATTTAAATTTCTGAACAAATACTTTTATTAGGAAATAATCTACTTATTTAAATTTTTCCCTGCAAGCTCAGTTTTCTTAGTACAAACGACCCATTGATTTTTATCTTCATCATACCACTTTTGAACCATACACCTAGATTGTCATTTCTCATCCAACTTAGAGAATGAGATGGTGATGCTTTCTTAACCAAGGACATATTATCTTTGAGGGCATGTTGCATCTTGTTCAGCACATTTTCTAATGAAGAACATGATCTGTCCTACACTGGAGCTCAGCCAGGAGGCAGTACAGCATCAATGCTTAGGAGCATGTACTCAGGAGGCACTTCGATGGGCCTAATTTGTTGGTTCATTCCCTACTCTGTGCAAAGGATTGGAGTCTGCTTTGAATGTAGCAGACCTAGTCCCTGCCCTAAGATTGCTTATGCTTAGTAGGAAGATAGACAATTAAATAATAATGATACAGAATGAAGATTACCATGCTACAACTAGAAAAGGGATCTAAGAATGCGTTTAAGAGAGACACAACCTGGAGATCATCTTTGATAGAAATGTTGTTCAATGCAGACACAAAGCATGATTAGGAATCAGCCAGGGGTGAGCGACAAGGCTGAATGTTGCAGGTGGAGGTCATGTTATGTGTTAACACCCAGAGGCCAGAGAATGCTGTTGGTGCAGACTGATGCACTAACCAGGTCATGCTTGGAAGTGAGAGAGTAAAGGAGGTGGAGTGGGGATATCAGGCAGGTCAGAGAGTGAAGAGTTTTGTAGGCCCTGTTAATATGTTGGACTTTGTCTTAAGTAGAATGCGCAAAGGCTTTTAAATAAAATAGTAATATGATTGTTCTTATATATTGTGCCTAACTTTGGATTGTCTGCTGTCAAGAAACTAATTGAGAAAGTAAAGCAATAAGCTAGGAGCGAAATGGTGATGACCTTGATCAGGATTCTGGCAAGGGATTGCAAAGATGTGATGGTTCTGAGCAATATCCGGAGAAAGAGTCAGCAGAGCTTGGGACATAACTGGTCATGAAGGTGAAGGGAGAAATAGGAATCGAGATAACTTATATTTGGAATCCAAACCAGAGACACCACTTCCTGCATCTCCAAGTCTCGGTGTCTCTGTATAATGTGGGTTATTATATATGTCATCATAGAGCTGCTGTGAGGTTGAAAAAGTTATTATATGTTAAAGCACTGGTGTACAATAAGCCCTCAGAAATGGCAACTATTCTTTGCTCTTAGAAAATAGTGTTGGTACTGACTATACAGGTATTGTTTCAGGGACTTTGGGGCTTCCATCCCTTGAGTTGCAGACTGTTATTTTAAAAATACAATTATAGTTGAGTGGGTCACACCTCCATGACCTGCATCATCCATCCTGTATACAGCTCTACCCCAGCCTTTCCCATTACCACTTGTAACAGCTCATACACATCTCTGTAGCCCAGCCCTTCCGGATTGGGAACTTCATGAGGTCTTCTTGGTTTTTTCACCCACAGAGCCTATGAGGACATACTCAAAGGGGAACACATGACGGAAGTATTCAGAGGTTCTTTTCTGGCTAAATAGAAAGCAGCTGAGAGAACTGGAATTTCGATCAGAGACTGGGAGATGGGAAGGAATAGGATACCTAGTCCTGGGCAGGATAGAAGAGACGTGGGAACCCGGGAGAGGGGAACCAGAGGAAGGAGGGAGCCGAAGAGAAGTCCGGGGCAGGATCCAGGGGTGTGACCCGGATGGCCTCTGGGCCTGTGGTCATCATCGTAATCGCTCTTGGGGTGAGTGCTTCAATAATCAATCACTTGGGTAACACTTTGACTCACAATTCAATTAAATTCAACATTTTAACATTTCTCTTTAAGGAGGTAAACCTGCTTAAAGTCCCTACTTTTATGGTAGGATAAAGTGCATATAAGTAAATAAAATGCAGATTTGTAGCTGGTTAAGGGGTGGAAGATTTATGCACAAAGACTAAGCTATTAGCAATTTCGTACTGAGTAAAATCTTGCTGAGTTGCGGCATGTGACATTATCCCAGCAGCACGAATATTAGGAGAATTCGGCCTCATCTGTCTACCCAGTAGTGCCTGTAATTAAGAGCATCTTGTGGCATTTCCCCAGATCCGTGGTGTTCACTGGGCCTTGTAACTAGATGTATTTCACTTACTGCCTTGAGACACATGTTTCAGTACGCTGGGAATCACTTACGTGCTTGATAATTCTCTCCCTCTGTTGACATCCGGATAAATCCATTCTCATTTTCAGACACTTTGTCTCCAATTTTAATAACAGAAGAGGCTTTGTCAAGAGATTCTTAGTATTTGTTTACTCAGAGGAATATTCATATTTGCTCTTGTTACTCGCATCATGGTTTCCCAGCAGTGGAAGACTTCGAAAGTAAACACTCATAATAACCCAATGTGATGAAGAACTCAAGTGAATCTAATCAATTATGACGAAACCATCTCAAAAACCTGTTGGGATTGCTAACTTGAAAATAATTTAACTCTTTTAACAATTTACTTGATAGGCCTCGATTTGGTTTCTGCTTACAGTCAAGGCACTAAAATGCCATGGCAATATAGATTTTGAAGAAGGCAGTCTCTGTGTCCCCTCCCTCCAGAAATGTATTGCCTGGCCCTGATTGAAAGAGATAAGATTTCCTGAAGACAGATTCACCATGGCCAGCAGCAAGAGGACTAGAGTCATCGTGACCTCCCAGGACGGAGGCACTGCCTAAGTAGGTGGCACTGTTGTCTCACTTCTACCTACCCAACTAAAGCTTTCACTTTGCAAATTTCCCTCCCTTCTTCCCAAAGGTAGTGTCCTCTATCATGGTTTTGTACAATTCAGTCACTAAGCAATTTAGAAAGCAAAGCAACCATCCTGCATATTTAGCACAGTGTTCAAAGACTAAACAAATGCTTGGTGAATAGCAATAAAGTAGTTAACATTGATTGAAATTTTATTATGCACCAGACACTATGCTGACTATTATTTACATACAGTCCTCACATCATCCTGGGAGAGAAATCAAGAACCTATATTAGGACAAAGACTGAGACATAATGTCTTCATTAACAATATTGTGTAGGCAAAAGCAGAAACTCACTCAAGATAATTTAAAGTTGAGGCAGAAATGAGAATTATTGGAAGGTTATTGAAAGATATTATGAAAACCAAAGGCAGGAGTTGAATCTAGGTCTCAAGAGGTACTGTGACCAGAAAAGCTTTTGGGAACATAAGCAAACAATCTCTCTTTCCCACATTGCTGCTTCTCCCCCTCTGCTGATGCGTCTACTGATTACCAGGAGGTGGCACCCTGGGACAATGCCAGCCTCAACCCCCAGGTGTGCATCACTTCATTCAAGCAAAAATCCCAGACTGAGGTGCACTAAGTCCCAGATCTGTATGCCAGAGAAACTCTGCCTGATTGTCCCTGATTGGATCAGGTACCCACACCTGCTGTAATCAGCAGGTCCAGGCCACCAGTGTCACTTTAGAAACACAACAGCTTGTGGTTCATGCCCGTGGATGGCAGGCACTGCTCAGAGAAGTGTGTGGGCTCAGCAGGCACTCCAAACCACGTCTGCTAGAAGTGGATAAGAATCTGATAATTACAGAATCAATAGAACTTGGTGATCAGTTGAATGTGGGCATGAGAGAGAAGGAGAAATGAGATGACTCTCAAGGTTTTATGCTGGGGGATGAAGAGGGTCGAAAAGGAACCCTTCCGATGAATTGTCAAGCAGAAGAGATGATGGAGTGAAGGAGCCTGTGAAAGAACAATGTAATGAAAAGGCCTCTTGAGCCATGAAAAATATAACAAAGTCTAAACTAAGGTTTTAGCTGAGTGATAAGCTGGAGTCATAGCTGCGCAAACTCACCTCTTCTGCTGGCTCTGCCCTTCCCCCTGGGCTCCCTTATGCTGATCTCTGCCTCATGACCACCACTGCCCCTCCCCAGAATGGGAAGATTTTTCTCTGCAAATTTGCCTAATGCATAATCCATATTTTAAGACAGAAAGAACTCCCTCCCCCACCATACCCAACCCAGTTCCAACCCTATCAATCTAAAAGGGTAAAGAGTGTGTTATAATGCCCATCTTTGTACACATACCCCCAACCCATGTGGGCAATTACTGTTGGGCAATAAATATATATTTAATGGGAGAATAGATGGACGTTTTCAAAAAGCTTTTTACAAAATACCCGGTGGGAGGGAGAATCACAAAAGTACAATCAGCATAAAAATAGCTAATTTTTAAACTAGAGATTCTCTTCTTAAAATAACTCAATGCTTTAGACTTCAAAGTAAGATAACCAACTTGTCCCAACTTGCCTGGGACTTGAGCATTGGAAATCTCAAGTCCTGGGAAATGATTCAGACCCCAGCTACCAGGATGGTCGGTCACCTAGGCTGAGGTCACCTCTTAAATGGCAGGTGTTAATTTATTTTTTATGAAGGGCAGCTAGATTTGGACCAGCATGATCCTTTCCAGGTCAAGGTGAAAAGCTCACATCTCAACTGTCCTTTCCACATAAGGCCTTTCCACTCTTCATCTTTACCTTGCTATCTAGGTAACTAAGATATATTTAATTCTGGAAATTGCATCATGTCAGTGCAAATGGGAGAGTGGTGGTTTATACAGAACTCAGTCTGAAAAAGGGAATGCTAGAACAGAGCAGGAGGAGCCATTTGGCTGTGCTACAAACAGAATGACAATACCCATCAGTATTTAAACCTTTCTCTGAGTTCAGCTTTCTGATAGTAATGTTGTCTAAGTACCCTGTGAGTGATGAAGACAAGCAATCTGAACTTTACAGTTACCCAAAAGGTGTACCTTTATTGCTGATTTATAAATTGTCATTCCAAGCCATCAATTCCTTTATGCCTGAGGTGTCCACATGTCTCTATTTGCTTGGGGTGGTATCCGATTATGTCTGTTATCCAGGGTTAGTTATGAATAGCACCCTCTTTCACTCTCAAAAGTGTTCCTGTATGAAAAAAATATGTCCAGGATTGGATAATAAATAATACGGTCACCACACTTATGAGCATAGCTATCTGACTCTCAGATCCTAATCATCCCTGTACAAAGTGACAAATCAAGCTCCTGGATGTCGAAAGGGACCACTGGGCCCAGATGTGAGGAAGTGACAGCAACGTGCAGACATCCCTGTGCCTCCCCCTCCTCTCCTCTGCCAGCTTTCCCACTCTGCTCCCTTCTCTCTTCTGCTTCTTCCATGTATTTACCAGCAGATCAAAGTTTACAATAGGCCTCAGAATCTTTTGACAAAAATACCAAAGTACCAATCTCAAATTTAATTTCCTGTCGATATATAGATTAGCTCTAATCCTAAACCTAAAAGAACTACCTTTAATTCAGTATTCACCTCTATTTCTCTAACATGATTAAAATATACCTCCTGCTTATTTTGCTGACAAGGTTAATTTTGTATACTTCTTTGGGAGTTTGGACTCTTTCATTTTCTATTTTAAGGTGTTGATATGACTGTGCTGTGATAAATGTGTTATTCGGTAAAATTCCAAAGCCATATGTACAACTGGAAACTAAAGAGACCCAGAGGATGGTAGGGGCATTGGGTTAATGGATGCAGGAGGAGGCTGAGGAGGAAGGAGGATTCTGAGCCTTTGTTTGCTCAGGTGGGTCATTTTATTGGCTTCAGTTACCTCCCTCCGAACAGTTGGCAGGTCCTCTGTGCTCCTGGCACATCTAGTCTCCTCCTATCTAGCCCTGCTTTCTACACATACTGCTTTCGTATTCCCTTAAATACGCTAAGTGGTCCAGACTAGCAAAGGGATTTACACAGCTGTGTGCACTGTACTTTGATGTGATTGTTTTTTCCTTGAAAGTTATGTTAAGAACTACTTTTAAAAATCTGTGGAAGTGCATACACACACCTGCACATTGAGACAGATAGGAATGCTATAAAGTGAAAGGTAACTGTCCCCTTCTCCCACTCATATCCTGTTCCTACTTCCTAGATACCCATTTCTTAGGTATTCATGTATTCATCCAGGAAATTTGTACACACACCCACACATTTATGAGTATCTTCTATATCCAAAATCTATTTCCTGAGCCCTTCTGTCTCCTGAGTGCAGGCCACCAGAGTGAGCTGCACAGAGTGAGAGGAGGAAGATACAGTTCAGTTCTCTCACAAATATGGACTCACCACTTGTCTCCCTGACTACAGCTTCTCCCTATTTCGATCTACCACAAATATGCTTCCAGAGCCATTTTCCTAAAATACTGCTGTCCTCGGGTCCCTGCCCAGAGTCTACAGTGTTTTCTGCAGTCTGTTTCTACATTTCTCTGTCTAACTTTTTTCATTTTGCTCCATTCAATCTATTCAAGTGTTCATTATTATTATTCTAAATGCTTGCCTGCAGAAAAGATCAATTTCATCTTCTGGGAATTGCTACCCTCCATGCTATATCTGGGCATTCGTGCAAGTGCTTCTCTTGAGTACCTTCTCGCCTGTCTACCTTGGGAAATGCCCCCCGTAGATTACGACTAGTTCTTGCATTGTGCAGGTGAGGAAATTGAACCTCAAGGGGACAAGTTGTTTCCTACAAGCCACATGCCTATTTCCTGGCAGAGATAAAACTAACTCTTAGCCTGGACCACTAGTCTTTGCTTTAAACCCCACTCATTAGATTCCAGAGAATGGTATCACCGGATACACCCAAGGCACCGCAAGAAAAGAGATTAAGTATAGTGAAATGCATTACTTTATTAGGGGTGTTAATTATCACCCATGTGATAATTAGAAAGTGATTGCAGTCCATTTTGGAGGGGTAGGCCATGGCACTAATGAGTCCTTGAGTGAGGCGCTGGAACGAAGCAAATTTGGCAAGACCTCTCCATCTGTAAAGTAGGGTTAATAATATTTGCTGTGCAAGCTGGAGCATAGAAGGCAAAGCCTAAGACTTTTGGTTTTCTGTCAGTTAGAAAGAATAATCTCTCACTTTGGAGCATGGTGGCCCAGACGCCATTGCTTCTCCTCCATGTTACCAAATGGAAAGTGTGAAGATTAATGATAAAATAAGTAAAGCATTTGGTATAGAGTGAATGAACAGTCAATGACTTTAGCCCTGGTGATTTGCCCGGCAACCCAGTCCCCCCAAAACTGGAAATGCTTGAGCACAGGAACTCCTTTGCTCACACCTGCTCCCTTCTTTCGCCACACAACCTGCTCCCCACCCACAGCACGTGCCTCCCCACCGTGGCCCTACGCCAGCTTCCCGAATGTCTGTCTGCCAGGGGTTTTACATTCCGTCTGCTCCCAGACACTCATCTCTACTGAGATACCTTTTCATTCCTTTACTCTCTAGTGCTGAGCAGCTCTCAAAATAACTTCTCCCCTCTGTCACCACCATCTGGCTACAATGCTCCATCTACCCTGATGCATCTAGATACCTGCAAGCCCTTCCTCCACTCCTAGCAGGGCAGCTAGTGCCTCAATTTGACGTTTCTCCATCTGGCCCAGTCTCTCACCTGCTAAGGTCAGAAGTCTGTGGTTCAGGGTTTCATTATGACTTTCATGGACTCTAGATACTTTTATCTTTGTAAACCCTTTCTTTCACACACACACACACACACACACACACACACACACACACACAAATTGAATTTTATAGCTGGGTTGGTGATGAAGGCTAATATTACCCAGGCTAGATTCATTATTTTATATGTATGTATAACATTTATATTTTGCCTGATTTTAAAAGAAATTAAAATACTTTTTTTGATCCCTAAAGGTATAATGGGCCACAGACACTGTGCCTAGTGGATAAATTGGCCCTGCTAGGTCAGGTGTTCTTAAGTCCAATTTTTGTCATAAACTTGAGACGTGACAGAGAGAGGAGGAATCGAGGTAGTTAAAAAGAAGACTTAATCTTTTTGGTCTATCTATAGTGAATGGTTTCTTATTTTGGTACCTGATGCCTCGTTTCCACTTTTTCTCCCTATACCTATCTTCTGCAGAGTGAACACTTTCAGCTCCCTGTAGGCCTAACATTGGGGTGGATCACTTTAAGAAGGATGGACTTGTCAGAGCTTGGAGAGGCTGCGACCTTCCTCAGAACAAGTGAGGTAGAGCTGCTTCTGCTACAGGCTAAGGGCTTCGATGGTAAGATCCATGGTGGCTGCTGGCTTCACTTTATTTTACTGCTTCCAGGTGGCAATCAAAATAGTTGATCTGTTGAGAGGATGCATCAGTTCTGCAGCCTACTTACTTGCTTGAGGCGTAACCCACATCTATGAACCTCTGACTGAGCAGCCGAGGAGCTCAGAGCGCCCAGGGAAAAGATGTAGGTTTGCAGAAAAGAAGAGGAGTGCTGGGAGATGGCCCAGGTGCAGGCCCTGCTTACTTGCCCCTACAACATGCTTTATCTTCCAGGAAACACAATTATAATGCTGATATCTGCAGGGGGTGGGGGCAGATAAAGCCATTCTCAGAAACCTCTTAGTTGTCAGTGAATGCCATAATAGAGTGATGGGACTGACACTTAGACCGTAGATTGGGCTTGTTTACTATGGAAAAGAAAGGAAAAGACTCTGGGGAGGCAGGAAAAATAGAGACTGTCTCTGGCTATCTTCAGAATTTACTAATGTTGGAACTTTGCCCTCTGAACATTTTCGAGGTCAGTAGGGTCACTCAGCCAAACACTAAACAAAAGGTAATTGGGAGACTAACTTACCCTGATTAATAATTTCTTGGTAGTTACAGGCAAAAACAAAGGTTAATGAGGATTTAGCTTCAAGATAAAGGCTAAGTGCTACATGAAAATCTCTAAATAAATATTTTCCCCTCTCTCTTTCCATGTGCGGGCTGCATGGCCATCTTCTGAATTTCAGCTAATTGGGGATCTGGAGTCAGATTCATAGTGTAAGCTAGCATCAAGCCACCTACATATCTTAATTCCAAAATTATTCAATAGCACAACATAAATACTGACTGAGAGTTGTATTAGTACTCCTATTTAGTCAACATTAGGCTTTAATATGACCAATTAGAATTCAGGCCAGTTATGTAGAACATTATATTTCCATCATAGACCAACTCTGGCTCAGTTCCCAGTTTCCAGTCATTGAATTTCATTACTGTGATTGCCTTTTAGAGTAGCTAATTATAATCCATCAAATCAAATATAATAACAGAACAGTCCCTGAGGTCAGAACTGGTCCTGCAGAAGCTTATCACAGGTAGTTAGATAACAAAGGACAAGACCATCGTGATGTCAGGGAGAAAATCAAAATCGAGCCAAAGCACTAGAGATAATTGAATGATACATTTAGAAGACTCAGTCGGCACTCTAAATAATTACTTAAAATATAACAAGCACATAATTTTTAATTAATTTTTTGGCCAAATTATTCTTCCTCATAGAAATGTACGGACAGCAAAAAGACAAGAGTCAGCAAAAGCTTTTCATCCCCCTGGGCTAGCAGACAACATAGGAGGCTTTTTTGAACTCAAGCCAAGTGAAATCAGTGTGATAAGAGTGTTAGGCAAGTAGTCTTGGGTTCAGATTTCCTGTCCTTGATGTCCTCCATCGGTGTAAGTAGAGCAAATCACTTCTTACTGAGCCTCGGTTTTCTCATCTGTCAAACTGTGTAATACTTACTCTACTGACCTTCCTCCATGAGGACCAAATGGGACAATATGTGGGAAAAACAAACACAATGCAATAGGGAGATACCCAGGAAAGAAAACTAGAATTGCTGGGAGTCAGGGGGGAAGCATGCTTTTAGAGATAAAGACAAAACACCATCTCAAAGCAAAATGTAAATGATTTTTATATGAGGACGGGTAAATAATCTACATAAAATAACTATGAAACTGAACATAGTATTACTCCAATTTTGATCCATATCCTAGAAAAAATACTTGAAAGAAATGCTTCACATAGATCATAGTGGGGTTTTTTTTTGAGTTACTGTACATTATGAGTGATTTTTTAAAAAAATTTCTTCATACATTTCTCTGCTTTCAAGTTTTCTCCAGTAACGCATGCTACTATTATATTGGAAAAGCTACTTAATCATCTAAAAATACAAAATCATATAGACAAACCTCCTGAGTTTACAGATGATTAAACTAGAGCCCATAGAAATGAGACTGTTCCTTATATCTTGTTACTAGGAAAACCAGAACTAAAATCCAGGCGTCCTAACTCAAATCCATTGCTGTCTCCATTGCCTTCTCTGTAATTGTTTATGAATGCAAAGTATTATGAGTTGACTGAGTTCATTTATTTCATCTTCAAAAATATCCTTATCAGGGACCGGGCCTCAGATAAGTAAGGATCTCTGAAAATTTTTCTCTCCCACTGTTTCCAGAGTTGATAAAAAATTGCTAATTAAGAGGCAAGTGATTAACTCAATACTTGAGAGAAACAATGGAGGAAACAAAGCTAAGCACAGGAGATAGAGGAAGCATGTTATAAGAATGCAAGAGCTCTGATTTAGGAGGTAGGTGATCTAATTTCTAGAGTCAGTATTCTAATGACTGCCACTAATTAGCTATGCAATTTTGGACAACTCTCTTAATCTCTTTTCTTTGGTTCTTTTCCTAAAAAGAAAAAAGGAAGGAGGGAATCTCTGCCAGGTGATATTCATGTTTCTTTCAAGTGATAACATTTGGTTTAAAATACAGTGTATTTACCTTAAACACACAAAAGGTATGCAAAATGGGTGCTTTTCATAAACAAACCACTTTCATAGAAATAACATAAAGCAAAATCCATTTTTGGGAAAAAAAGAGACCAAAAAATTAAATACAATGCAAACCCAGTATTTACATTGCAAATGACAAGTAGAAGCAAGCACAAAATCAGTCGAATGGCAATATAAA
Organism: Glossophaga mutica; assembly: GCA_039655065.1. Classification (NCBI taxonomy): domain Eukaryota; kingdom Metazoa; phylum Chordata; class Mammalia; order Chiroptera; family Phyllostomidae; genus Glossophaga; species Glossophaga mutica. The sequence goes on from CM077304.1 coordinate 135,022,806, forward strand.
AATCCCCTGGCCCAGCAGTTTTAGTGGTGAATTGGTTGCAATCAGGGAAACAGGGGAGGGAGCACAGTGCTGTAGATGGTGATGGCAAGGAAGTAGTGAGCAAAAACTTCTTTGCAGAGACAAGCATGGTGGCAGAAGGGGCAAATGCTGCCCAATTTCACCTGTTTTTTACACGTTCTGTCCCCAGGTTTGTCCCTGATGAGAGCCCTGTCCTGCAGCCTGAGGCCTCCCTTGCTTTGGTGGTTCATGTGTCAGGGGTGGTGGTGGTGACAAAATTGTCTGCAGCAGTGTTTCACCTGTGCCAGGGGTTCAAATTTTCCCTCTTTTAGCCGAATGTTCTCCTCTTCCCTTACCCCTATCTACTCAAGAAGCTGTAACAAGGGACTTCTGCGAGCTTCTGCTAAAACTCACTTTGCTTTAGAAGTCTACTTCTTATTCATCTTCCCTGGCTATCTGCTTAAGGTGGGAAAGAACCTGAGGAGATGGTTCAGGTATTTATAAGAGTTCCGGCACATTTTACCAGAAACCTCTTATTGGTTAGTCACTTTGTGGAGATCTGCTTTGCTTAGGGGTGCGTCATGGGCATCAGGAGGCTGAAGAGAGAAAAATAATGTATCTGGAAAAGTGACATGACCCAGCTATGCTGCATGACAAAAGTAACCTGTATTTCCTCTCCTCAACCTTCTCCCTCTAATTTTATCATGCACTTCTGTTGGAAGGCTTTCATTCCAAAATTAAAATTAAGGTCTAAAGAAATCCTGAAGGACAGACATGACCATTTTCACTGTTGTAACCAATCTAAGCGAGGTTCTTTGGAGGGGAGCTGGGAAGGGTCAGAGCACCAGGACAACCACCCAGGATCTGGGGTTGGGAGTAGGAGGTAAGTGCTGGGGTTGGGAGAAGTGGGTGAGATTTGGGCACGCAACCTTCCGGTGGCAAAATGGTATATGATGTTCCCAGCCTCTGCTTGCCCAAATGTTTCTTATTCCTACTGTGTCATTCTGTGGGTGTATTCAGGATGATCTTTCAGGATTTTATTGAATTTTGCAATTACCTATATTGGCGATTTCAAGTCAATGAGGAGAATTAAAAGAAACAAGGCCATACCTATCAATATGAAAGTGTCTGACATATGTTGTATATAACCCATATATTTTTTTCTCTACAGAAAAGAAGATGTGCTGGATTCATGACAGCAAGAGCGCTTATGTTGAGGCCAAGGTTAAAGGGAGGGGAGACGATGGCAAAATAATTGTTGAAACAACAGATGGCAAGGTAAAGGAATCATTTTTTAAATCTCAGGAATGACTAGGTTCTGAGTTTAACCAAATAATTAATATTTTCTCTAATAGTTTAATTAAGAACCTGTGATAGGAGATGCCACTAAGAACCTTGAGAAACCTTTCATTCATTTTCAGGAGCTTCTCTACTTACTATCAAAGATTTAATGACTAACACTGAGTAAATCAGAGTAAACTGATTGCTGGTGGTAAAGATCATTGACTCTGGAACTCACAACTTTTTTCACTTCTGTCATCAATGTTTCAAGTTTGTTTGTTTTTTAAGATGACCCTGGAGTCAATAGTGACCTAAGGAACAATTAAGCAAATTGTGTTTATAGGATCAAGAAAGAGAGGCATGATTTGAATAAGAATAGCAGTGTCAGAGAAGCCTAGAAATGTGGAAATTGTCAGTAATGTCAAATTCAAGGGAGATTAGGGCTTGGAGAAAGCTTTGCATTTCAAAATTAGGAGGTCACTTGTGCCCTCTGAAAGAGAAGGTTAGGTAGGGCAAGTGTTGGGGCACAAGCTAGACTGTATGGGGTCACAGAGGGAAGATGTAGTAAGGCTGTAACAGTCCCAACCCTCTCAACTCAATTATATTAGGCATCCATGTGAGAGGCTTGCCTCTTCTGAGCACAGTCTCTGTAACTACTGTTTTGTCAACAGTAGTTAAGGTGATTTATAAATACAATATGGTTTATATATAACTACGATTTTCAAAAGAAATCCTAAGTCTAAGAGCATGAAAGCAATACGTTAGGGACATAGAAAGAGGAGTCTAAAGATGGTTTGTTTTGCCTTGTTTTTCCACCATAAAATGGAGGTCCCATTACCAAAGCCCCACTCTGCATATCCCTGGCTCCAGGCTTCCTCTTCCTGCTGTTAGAAATGACTCCACTTCCAATCACTATTGGTCTTTATAACAGTAACAGAGGCAATAAAGCCAGTGGGTATAGAGTAATACTTATGCAAGAATATTGGTTGTGTTCTACAGAAGAGAAGGAGTCCTGGTAATACAAACATTGAAGAGACTTTAAAAAAGGGGGATTACTGTTGGAACAATGTCAAAGAAGACTGTGGGTGGAAACTGGATTAAGAATACAGAGAGTTTGAGAACCTTTGAATAAGAATTATTACCAACTTAGAATCAGATGATGCCAACATTTATTAATCAAGGAAAAGGGCTATAGGAAGTTGTGTTAGGAAACTTCTGAGAGAAACTCTATGCAATTATTTGATAGTGGCAATATACCCATATTAATGAAGTGATCAATATTTATTTAATACCTACCATGTCCCTAGCATTGTGATATGTCCTTTAACAACTATAGAAGAAGACATTAAAATGTCTTCTTAAAGTGCTTATAAACTATTTGGGAAATAATCTAACATAGTCAATTATTAAAATATATATGAGTTAACTCTTCCTGAAAGCAGCAAGAGGTGATTTATGAAAATAATTCGCTATTCACTTGACCCAGAAAACCCCACAAAATTGTGCAAATCAAGAGGTTCAAATCTTTGTATTTAAGGACACTTGTGAAACTGCCCAGGCCATCAAGAATGTGCATATTAAAAAAGCCACCAAGTACCTGAAGGATGTCACTTCACGGAAGCCATGTATGCCATTTTGTCATTACAATGGCAGAGTTAGTAGATGTGCCCAGGCCAAATGGTGCGGCTGGACTCAGGGTCAGCGGTCCCAAAAAGAGTGCTGAATTTTTGCTGGGCAAATTTAAAATGCAGAGAGTAATACTGAACTTAAGGGTTTAGATGTAGATTCTCTGATCATTGAGCACATCCAGGTGAACAAAGCTCCCAAGATGTGGCAGAGAACCTACAGAGCCCATAGGCGGATGTACCCCCACATGAGCTCTCCCCAGCACACTGAGATGGCCCTACTGAAAAAGAGCAGGTTGTTCCTAAACCAGAAGAGGAGGTTGCACAGAAGAAAAAGACACCCCAGAAAAAAAACTGAAGAAACAAAACTTATGGCCCAGGAGTAAATCCAGCATAAAATAAATACTAACAAAAAATAGATAGATTAGATAGATAGATTACAGGTAGGTAGGTAGGTAGATAGATAGATAGATAGATAGACAGATGAGCTCATAATATCAAGATAGTACAGGTGCTGTACGTGGTAAAAGACTTTACAAAAACAAACTGAGGGAGTTGGGGAAGGTTTGAGGATGAGAATACATCTTGAGCTAGTCTGAAAGGATGAGTCTGTCTCCTTGGTTCCTTCTTCTAAACCTCCAGGATATGTCAAGATATCTTCAGGGGCCAAATTATAATTACTGTAATGTGGGCACTCTCAGAGGTGGTCCAAGCCAGTGAGGAGCTATGGGATTAAGGCACTGCAATTTAGGAAATTTTGATTCAACAAAAATGCTTTTTATAAACTTCATCTTTGGGCAAGAAAAACACACGGGCAAGAGGAGTACCTCTTCCATTTCTTCCACTGAGGTTGGTGTAACTTCTCCTGGCCCCTTCCTCTAATGAGGCATCTTCTTGACTCTGAAAATTCTCTGTGATACATGGCAAAGTAAATAAGCATAGGTAAAAGAGGGAAGTAAATCTTAAATTTTCCTCTCTGCAGAGTCTGAGTGTCGAGGAGGAGGAAGTCCAGCAGATGAATCCTCCACGGTTTGAAATGACTGAGGACATGGCATTGCTGACTCATCTCAACGAAGCCTCCGTGCTGCACACCCTGAGGAGGCGCTGTGACCGTTGGATGATCTATGTCGGTGTCTAGGCTTCACTGCTGCAACATTGTATAGGCAATGTCCCAGCCCTCTGGCGGGTGAAAAATATGTCATCCAATTTAAGCCTAGTCACATGGAGATGACCTTTGAGGGATGCCCACGGGAAGGATCCTTATCTTAGCATTTCCCAGTTGTATTTTGTCAGTATTAATATCCCTTCCCAGAAGTTGTCCTGCTAAAGGCATGACGCTTGGAACCTGATAGACCAGTGTCGCAATGCCAGCTCAGTCACTTAACCAGGTGTTAGGTTTCTTATCTTTCTGAAGTCACTTTTACGGTAGAGTGGGATAATGCCTGTCTCTCTGCTTGGAGAATTTAGTAAAAGAATATAGGTAAAGCTGGTAGTTCAGTGCCTACTACCTTGTTTGTACCCTCCAAAACAGAGTTTTCTTCCCATCATCATTAAATTGGAGATGGTTGGTTGTTGAGATTTTCATTTACTCAGAACCTATTCAGCAGAAGCAGCACTGAGAAGATTAGCCTAAGATGATGACATTTGGGACCCATTACTGTGGAAGCCTTGACATGCAGCCAGCCAGCTTGCTCCTTGGCTCTCTGATTTACTGTGTGACTGTATGTGTCCCTGGGATGCTGTAACGAAATTACCATAAACTGGGGAGGCTTAACACAGCAGAAATTTATTCTGTCACGGTTCTAGGGGCCAGAGTCCAAAATCGAATCAGCAGAGTTGCACCCCCATGGAGCCTCTGGCGGGGAATCATTCCTTGCCTCTTTCAGTTTCTGGGGGCGATCGGCGTTCCTTGTGTCTGGATCACTCCAATCTCTGCCTTCCTCTTCACATCGCCTTCTCCTCTGTGTGTTTCCACTGGATTTAAGACCCATCCAGATATCTCGAGATCCTTCATTTAATTACATCTGCTAAGATCCTTTTTCCAAATAAAGTCATATTCACAGGTTCTGGGGATTAGGACACCGACCTATCTTTTGTGTCCGCAATGCAACCACTACAGTAACTGAGCGATTCACAGGATCCGTTCCCCCTCAGGGCCTTAAAGGTGGGTTTCCTAATCTTGCTGAGGAAGGTTCCCTTCTGGCCTCAAATGCCTGCAGAATCTGCAGGCCTGCTATTAGTTAGTATCTTCTCCATCTGAAAGGTGTTTGTGTCAGACCTGGGAGTTGTTCGGTTCTCCCAGGGGAAGAGGTGATCCCAGGTCCTGTGGTTACCCTAATCTGGTTCTGTCTCTTCCTGTTAGAACTCCCTTCTCTGCAAAAATCCAAAACGTCTCCCCTTCCAGTTCTTTTATAAATCAATATTCGAGCAAATGTTACCTGACAGTGAAAAAGCAGATAATCCTGGAAGTATTTCTAACCTGTTTTCTGAAATCTTTTCTGAACTTCCCTCAGACATATTCAGGCCTCTTGTGTGTGAGCACAAACCCTTGTAAGTGCCTTCCAGTGTATCAGAAAGGAGTGGTGGCCGCCTACAAAGGGAAGAGGCGATCAGAGGGCCCCCCTCACATCTTTGGTGTGGCCAATAACACCTTTCAGGATATGCTTCACAGTAAGTGACTGCCCTACAAAATGAAAGATAAAAATATCTGATCTACTTTTTCTGTGTCACTTAGAGGCACGTAGGCATTGTAAGCAGAGCATGGCCTTTACAGTTACCTAATCACTTGAAGCCTCTTTTTCTTTCTGGATAAAACGTGGGCAAAATAGGGCCTACCTCCTAGGGTTATGAGGACGATTAGCTCACACATCAAATTAAGTGAGATAATGCATTGAAATGGTCGGCCCAGTGGCAGACCCAGAGTAACCCCCCGGTAGATGGTTGCTTTGATTATATGAAATGCCTGCTAGAGTTTCTGGCATAAAGAAGATTTTCTGTAGCTATTATTACACCATGCTTCTTAAAAGGCTTAAAATGGCAAAAATGTCAACCATTTAGTCAGTTGCTATTTGTATTTGGAGCAAGAAAACAGGCCTAGAATTCATATGTTCTTATTACTGGCATAGATAGACATGGGCAGGAAAAGAAATCTATTTTACTCTGTACAATTTAAATGTTTTTTTTTCCTAACTATATACAGAGCAAATCCCTTTCCTTATTATCTGACTTCAAACTGCAACCAAGGAAATTTTTAATAAGTTTACTCCAATACATAGAAGCTCTGGCAGAAGGATGCTCTGACATTTTCCTCTCTTTTGTAGATCAAGAGAATCAGTCTGTAGTCTTCATGTAAGTGTTTGCCTTGCTTTTTCTTTTTGGCCAGCAGTGAGAGTTTCAGTGGAAACAGACACCTACATTTCACTGGGAATAAGACAAAATTTGCTGTCTATGAATTGTTTGCTCTTTAAATACAGACTATGGTCTGGGAAAGAATAAGGTGTTCAGGAAATTGCTCCAGATATGGTGCCAGCCAGGCTGCCTCCATCATTTCCGGAGATCTTTTAGAAACCACAGTGCACAAGCTGGTTTTAATCATCATTTTGATACAGAAAACTTCCCTGCCCAAAGAGTTTTCAAAGGTCTCTAGTCAGAGAGACTGAAAATCCAATGGGGATGACCATGAAAGAGATGATATGTTGTTGTAGCAGCCAGATTGGGGCAGGCCAAGGTACATTAAGTGGTAGGAGCTAAAAGATGGTGAGGCTTGGATGAACAAGAAAGAGGGGTGAGGAGGGAGGAAGGGAAGTGTGCAATGATACAATATGTATGTTAGTTTGGTTGGAAAGGGCATCTGGCCAGGTGAACTGTTAGCGTAGTGGCTGAGGGGATAGGCTGAGACTCAAGCGGCTGTGAAATGATAAGTCCCGGCTCTTCCTATGCAGTGATGATGCACCCTGTGTACTGAGCTCTCCATTTGCTTCAGCCATGCAATAATAATAATAATAATAATAACAATAATAACAATAACAATAATAATAAAACAGCATCTCAGAATCTTAGAACCAAAAGGGCAGTTAGAGTTCAGCCCTTTGCACATTTTGCACAGAGGATAGGCTACTTTCTGGTGTTCCATATGGGGAAAGGCAGGCCGTGATCCTTTGACACTTTAAATGATGAAGCTGTAAGTTTACCATTGTGTTCTCCCCACATTACAAAGTTAGCTAGTTCCCAAAAGTAAAAGGGAAGTCCCAAGCCCAGCTACCTGGTGAACTGAGTGGTAGGCCCTCTTCTGAGGGAGGTGGTTAGACCTGGCCACGAGGTGGCCACAATATATGAAATTTTTTTGAACAGCTGGTAATGAGGAGGCCTATCTCTAATTAGCAGAGGTACTCTTTAGCTTTTTGTTAACAGGACCATGAAGCATAGACTTCTTGTTTTCATAAGTGTCTTTGATATTTCCAGATTTTTGTTAATGCTGTTTTTACAGCCTGAGCTGTCCTTACCCTTCTCTCAACCAATGAACAGTCTGCATCTCCTTCAAATTCCCTCATAAGTTCCACTTTTCCATAAAATTTTCCCTTCTTGCCTTAGACTATATGGTTGAAATTATTTAACTTTCATTGTATTTATAATCAGAGCCAGTTAACTGTGCCATTGAATTTCCGATTGCAGAGGAGAATCTGGGGCAGGAAAGACCGTGAACACCAAGCACGTTATCCAGTATTTTGCTGCCATCGGGACCCTGGGAAAATCAAGAGAAAGGCCGGCAAGTGTTCACGTACCTTGGCAAAAAAGGTGAGGTGGTCCTACCCACTGATGATGGAGGTTGTGCCCTGACCACTGATAGGGAAAAACAAGGGGGCAAGAACCACAGAACAATTAGAAAATCATAGAAAAGTCTTTTTTGTCCATTTTTTCTTCACCTCTTGTGAGAGTCATCAATGGCTCCAAACCATTATTGGGTTATCCCCCAAACATGAAATTATGTAAGTTGTTTCAGATCTGCTTCAAGGGGTATTTGCTGGTGAACTCTTTGTCAATTGGACCCTCTGAAAATTGGGCACTTAAGATCCATACCACCTTTCTTGAAGGCTAGGGTCATCAGTGCCTTGAATGCCCACTTTTGATATTTCCAAATTCCTTTAGCTAGGGTGAGCTGGTAGTATGTGCCAAATAGAAGTCTGCTTCCTTTACCACTAACATCTGGATCAAATCTCAAACACTTGATGGATGTAACCTCAACCTAATCACTTTCCATGTTCTGAAAACTTAACTGTCTCTCTCTAGTCAGTTATCTGTATCCTTAATGATTTTTTAAGTTTGCTTACTTTGTTTAGCTTCATTAACAGGTTGATGGACTTCATAATAATTTGAGGATAACTAGACCATGAGAGATGGTATGCCAGACGAAATTAGATAACGTTGAGTGGAACTCAAAACAAATGAGTTATTGAGCTGTAAGAGCTTCACAACTTTCTATGTCTGACAGTGTTATCTTGCTTTTAAAATTCAGTCCTGGTTGTTTTCTGCTGTTTTTGCAAAGTAAGATGTATATCAAAATAGATCTAGTCCAATTTTCAAACCATGAAAAGTTTCTTTTCTAATCGCCAAATCCCCAAATTTGATTGATTTCCTTAAGTAGCATTGAACTCTATTAGCTATGACTTCATTTTCGTACCCATTTTAGGTTGTTTGGTGTGCATTTGTTTGTTTGGTCTAGCCATTGATCCTTATGATAATACAAAACACATAGCACATAACAGTTCTATAAAAATCTTTGCTCATACAGCTCTTTTACTTATTTAAAGAACAGTATACCCATGATACCTTACAAGGGATATAGAATTTGTAAACCTATAAATTCTTGAGTAACATATACTATGTAATTCCCCCCATAAAATAGGTCTTTGAGGCTGAGTGAAAGACAAAAGCCATAACAATTTGGTTACTGAATGGTCATTCAGACTTGCTGTGTATAGATGCCCATTGGCCTAAGCACACATCATTCAAATTCAAGATCAATACCATCACAAATCTTTGCTTGACATGGACTTCTAGATCACTTAGGAAGGGTAGCAAAGAAAAATACAATTTAATAATGCCAAGAGTGTGCTGTATTACCTTAGGATAAAATTTCAGGTGTGAGGATAGATGGGAAGAGAGTGAGATTAACAATGGGGGGAAATATATGGAATGAAGTTCAAAAGTAGGCTATGGTATTTGTTGTTTATTCTGCAAAATATCCATTTTCTTTCTTTTAAATTTTAATTGTTGTTCAAGTACAGTTTTCTGCCTTTACTCCCACCCCAGCCCACTCCCCGCCAGCCCTTCTCCATTTTGTTTTCCTACTCAAGCCAATACCAACCAAAAGAGAAGCATTTCAAATAAATGAGCTCCCACATATATTCACAGAGGCATTTTATATTGTCAGTCTCTCACTCATTTATTTTTATGAATTCCCTTTCCAAAACAACATTTCATTACCAAATTTGGCAGCAGCTTATTATTATTTTTTTTAATCCTCACCCATGTTCGAGGCTCACTGATTTTTAAAGAGAAAAGAAATGGGGGAGAAAGAAAGGGAGAGAAACATCGATGTGAGAGAGAAACTCCCATTGGTTGCCTTTCATTTGCACCCCAACTGGGGACTGAACCTGTGACCCAGGCATGTGCCCTGACTGGGAATCAAACACGTGACCCTTTGGTTCTTGGGACATGGCTCAACCAACCAAGCCACACTGGTCAGGGCTGGAAGCAGCTTTGACTACTGGTTATCAGAGCAAGAATGGGTTTGACCTGGGAATGGAGGGCTTGCCATGGTCCAGAGTTCTGCTAAAAGCTTCATTAGTCATACTTCTCTTACCTGTATCTCAGGGAGCTTTAGAAGATCAAATCAAACAAGTGAATCCTATCTTAGAAGCATTTGGAAGTGCCAAAACCCTGAGAAACGACAACTCCTCTCATTTCGTAACACAACTGGGCAGTAGATGGGTCTTTAATTTTTAGGCAAATGGTAAAATTCATGTCTGAGTACATAGGTATGGAGAAAATTTCTAGTGCATCAAAGATCTTTAATTGAAGTTTATAATATTAGATTCCTCAAGAAATTTAACCAGTATTATGATTAAAACAATTAAGACTACGTAAAAGTATGTACATGAGAAGGTTCTACTATTTTATCAATTTTAGGAAGAAAATGTTTATTTTACTAGCTTCAAATTTCTTTCTATTACCAGTAGTAGGGAAGCTTACCTAGCAAATTCTAGTAATGTTTTATATTTTGTCATATTTTACGAATTTGAAAGTACATTTTCTTCTTCACAGTTTCCGATACTTTTTATAACAAATTGATTTAATAAGCATTTTCTAATTCACTTACTACAATTATTATTTTTATTCCACCTTGACCCCTGTATATTTTTCACTGGGGATTTTTGTTTATTGGGAGAAAATATTTTTCAGTAGCTTTTGATAACTATAGCAGTCTCATAATAGGGGAAGGACTTGGATTTCCAACACTAACTTCACAAATCCATTTTATGCCAAGAATGCAGGGAGTGCCTATGAAATGTATAAGGAAATTTGCAGAAGGCTTTCTGCTTGAGTCTCTGGGCATGATTAACTAACAGCCTCTTGCTAATTTAGCTGGTTCCCACCCAAGGCCTTAGATTTACTTGCAATGTCTGGATGCATGGCAGGTACTAATACTGGTCCATAAAACAATTGCTAGATTTGGGATTTGTTAGAATATGAAGAGATTTTTTTTGTTGAAATCTAAAAGAAAAAAAGCTGAGGCAGGGGGGAACCAAGAGGGAAAGGGAAGAGGGGAAAGGAAAAAGAAAGGCAAAAAAGGATGACTAAGAGATAAGACAGTTAAAAAATGAAAAAAAGACTATCAAGGGGAAATAAAAATAAATAAGAGGGAAAGAAAATAGTGAAAAAAAGTTTAGAAGACTAGAAACAAGTAAAGAAGAAAAATAAACAAAAATAGATTAATGCAAGAAAGGGGGGGAAAGGAAGAGGGAAGAAACAAAAAGGAATTGGAAAATTTAAAAACCCAGGACAAATATTTTCAATTAATATGATATATGCATGTGCAGACATGCATGTAAACGTACACATACATATGTGTGCATTATACACCTATGTTCGGCTCCCATGATCCTACCTTTGTTAACTTACTGGCTGAATGCCCCCCTGTGCAGCCGCTCCCCTTCCCTTCCTAGGTATGGTCTTGCCCTGACTCCTTCCTTGCACAGGCAGACCTGCCTCTGCCCAGCACCAGCATCCCACCCTGCAGGCTCTGGCTGCCGGTGGCCTGCCTCCTTGGCTGCATCTGGCATTTGGACACAGGCTCTGTCACCTCTGGGCAGCCTTTCTGATCCACTACATGCTGTTGTAGCTTTTCACTGAGAAGCAAGTGAGCCCCATCTATTGTTTTTCCCAAAGTGGTGTTTTGAAACATAGATCACATCACTTCTCTGCTTAAACCCTCCCATGTCTCCCCAGCACACATGTACTAGAACTGTACTCCTTCCTGAGCCCACAGGGTTCCCATGATAGGGTGCCCAATGCCTGTCTACCTCTCAGACTCTATTTTATTGCCTCCCTCCTTTTCTCTTTCTCAGGAAACTCCAGCACAACTGGCTTTTCTTTGGATTTCAAAACACACCGCATATTTCTACATTAGAACCCTGGCATTCTCTGCTTACACCTAGTATCTAGAAGTATAGGGGCCACATCTATTTTTCTAATATGGTATCGCCAGTGCCTAGCAGGTTTCCTGGATCACATTGATGGTCAATGGATATTTGTTGAATAAATGAAAGAATATGCTAAACAGATAATTTTCCTCATTTTTTAGATAAGAACACTGGGGCCTGAAGAGATGCAGTAATACACATAAGAACACCCAGGAGATTGGAGACTAGGGTCCAGGACCACTGCTGGTCCTGATGTTTGTCTTAGCTGCCTCCCGACATTGACTCGTGTTAGCTCAGAACCATGTTACTTTTTTTAAAAAAACTTTCATGGAACTAGTCACTGTGTGAGTAATGTGTATAATGAAGCCAATGCAACTGTTAGGCTTGTTTCAATAGGACACTGTGTTCCGTGTCCACCTAGGGCAAATTCATCAGGATGCACTTCTGTGACAGGGGCAAGCTGTCATCTGCTGACATCGACATCTGTAAGTGCCCATCACACTGTCTGATCACTTTTCTTCTAAGTGTCACAAGAACAGCTAAATATGTGTCTTTTTCCATTTCTCATCATGCAGATTTGCTTGAAGAGTCCTGGGTGATTTTTCAGCAGCCTGGAGAGAGGAACTACCACATATTCTATCAGATTCTGTCTGGAAAGAAAGAACTTCGTGGCAAATGCATTATTCTGGAGTTGAGTGAGGGTCATTCTAAAACCAGAGGCAGAAGTCAGATGATCAGAACTGGCAAAGTGCTATTTAATAAGTCTTTTCACCTCTTTGCAACTCAGTTTATTCATCTAGAAACTTAGGGAATTGAACCAATTACAGAACCTATGTTTTATAACTTTATACAGATAGAGAGTAAATGGTAACTTTTTTCAATTTTGTAATGTTTGGAGGTGGGTAGGATGCCCAGCAAAGTTAAATGAATGTGTGTGTTTGTCTACAAAAAGCATTAGATGATTTAAGGCCTTAAACAACTAGAACCACATGGTATTTATAGACAAAAGACAAGAGGTAGGAGACATCACCATGGTGTATAGTGGACCATGGGAGTTTTATAAAGAAAAGATTAGGGTTGGAATATTAAGAACAGGAAGGGGATTTAATCAGCATAATGAGAGAAGTGTATTTCTGGAGGAACAGTGTACACAATGTCAGGGATAAGGGGAGGCAAAATCAGGGAACAGAGAGACAGGATTAACTATGGAAAGGATTTACTTAGAGGAATAATAGGGATTTTATTCTGATGGTTTCTGAACTCAGGTTGTTGGGAGGGTGTGGAGCATATGTGCGCGCGTGTGTGTCTCTGTTGTTGAGGTGGGGTGGAGCAATAGGAGGTCATCATTTGTTGAAGGCAATGATAATTAAGCTAGTATGACGGACAGGATGGAATGGAGGTAGAAATACTAGGGGAGAGTAATTGTAAAAGTCTCGGTATGAGAGGACAAGAGCGTTATCTAAGGTGGTACCCGTGGGAATAGGAGGGGTGGTGAAAGGGATGGATTCATGAAAGGCCAGAAAGGTCCTGGCAATGACTGAGTGTAAGAATGAGAGATAGTGATGAGTCAAAAATATTCCCAAGTTTTGTGATATGACTAGGATAACGGTAGTGCTATGAACAGAAGGAGAAAAGCAACTTGTGGGATAAAAGAATGAATTTTATGTATTTCTTCAACAAATACTGATTTCGAGACTAATGTAGGTGCATCAGGCACTACTTTCTAAGCATGGAAGACAGAAAAGGAAACGAGAAAGACAGGTTCCTGCCCTCGTGAGCTTATATTCTAGTATGAGAGACAGGAAACAAAAAAATAAATGAATGTATAATTTCAGAGAATGGAAGGTCTGCAAAGAAAAATAAAGGAGGGTGAGACAATAGAGTAAACTGGGATTTGGTAGGATAGCGGGTGGTTATATTTTAGATAGGATGGTCAGGCACAGTCTCTCTGAGAAGGCAATATTTTTCCAGGTACTTGAATGAGGGAGGGAGCAAGTAGACCAAGATTTTCAGTTCCAGGGTGAGGGAACAATGAGTTCAAAGGGCCTGAGGCAGAATGCATTTGGTTTATTCTTAGAATAGGAAAATGACCATTGTGGGTTAGGGAGAGGAGAGGGTAGTGTAGTGTGAGATAGGTGGGGACCAGACCACACGGTACCTTGCAGGCTAGGGCAGAGAGCTTACATTTTATTTTAAGGGCTATGGGGAGTCACTGGAAGAGGAGCGTGACAGGCTGATTGGATTTCAAAGGCATTGCATAAGATGTGAGCTAAGGACAACAATGGTCCCACAGGAGTGGAAGTGGGATGAGATGGAAGGTCCAAGCAAGCAAATTGAGGGAGAACGCCCCCAGCCTGTCACGCTTAGATGACGGATGGCATACCTCTGGCAGTGTTTCAACTTTGTGGTCTTCAACTCCAACGTGCCCTCAGCAGGTGTGGAAAGCTCTGCAAACAGAGCAACTGTTTTTTGCTGTGGATGAGATTAGTGATGCAAAAGTAGCAGCTATTCTCCTTCCCACCTTCCTTCCGCCTAAACCTGGAACAGATGTTTTGGGTCTTCCTTTGATCAGCAGTTGCAAATCTAATCATCTTGACATAAATTTCTATGCAGTGCACAGCATCTCACACACAGGGTCCAACGTGAGTACCAGGAGTGACTGCAAGGTTTTTCTTTTCTTTTCTTTTCTTTTCTTTTCTTTTCTTTTCTTTTCTTTTCTTTTCTTTTCTTTTCTTTTCTTTTCTTTTCTTTTCTTTTCTTTTCTTTTCTCTTTTCTTTTCTTTTCTTTTCTTTTCTTTTCTTTTTCTTCTTCTTCTTCTTCTTCTTCTTCTTCTTCTTCTTCTTCTTCTTCTTCTTCTTCTTCTTCTTCTTCTTCTTTTTTAGTATCTCTGTTTACTAACAGAACAGTCTGAGGACTGGGCTGCTGTGGAAAATTGGGTATTTTTTGAAGTGCATCATCTTGACACTCAACGAATTAACAGGGGTGGCTTCAGATTAGCCAGACTCAGGGTTTTGTGGCCCTTGAGGGAAGGCCCAGCTACAGAAATCACACAGAGAAAAGGACGAGGTGGGGTGGGGTTGGGGGGTGTGGTGGTTATAGTTGCCCTGAATTCATTTAGAGTCTTTGGGGACTGCTGGAATGATTGCTGCACGAAGCCTGACATCTGCTGGTTCAAATTAAGGATTGTCAGTTCACCTGTTTCAACACGAGTTGTCCTTGGAGACATTAAAAAATTTGGAATTCTTTCTATTCATGTTTGCCAGAGAAAAGCTTCAGAGTGTCCGAGGATTGATACAAGAGGGCACATCTTAGCAATGTGAAGATTGTGTCCAAAGTTCCCAAAATAGGAGATTTGAGTAGTACAAAAGAATCAAGTACAGAAAAATCACAGCAGACAGGCTGGCCCCCCACTGAAGAAGCCAAGGAAACAGGGTCATGAGCTACACCGGAGCCAGCCCCCTCCTAGTCTCCACATGGCTTGGGACATCCCTTCTCTCCTTTCCATCCAGCTAAGGCTGGCCTCCGGTCCAGGCACGGCTAAATCCACTTCCTCAGTTGCCTCGGATATGGTTCCTTGAAATCTTTTATTTCTTAATGCTGTCTGTATAGCTTGGTCCTGCATATATCTTCCTTTTTCACTTCTTTTCTTTGACTTCATTTTCTATATATCTATAATACCCATTTTTGCTATTCCACAGATGTGCAAACTTTAGGAGGAGAGCTCAGGAAGCATGTCCTTGCCTCTTGGAATCCTCGACACTTTTCCTAGTGCTCTGCATTGTTGGCAAGCTGTCAAGAGGTACGCCTGATCCTGTCTACTGGAGGCCTGAATGCCTCCAGGGGATGAAATTGTCAGCATCTGGATCTCCTATTCTGGAGCATGTTCAGTTGCATCCCTTTACCCGGGAGGTCTCTCTTGAACTAGTCTATCCTTACTCACTTTCTCTGCACTGGTTGTTCATGGGGCACAAGATGCGTTGGTTGTGCACACCGTGCACCGTGCAACTCCAGCTGCAGACTACGTGAATGACTCCGGAGCTGGGCCGTGTGTAGTCTCTTTAGCTGTGCGTGCACATCTGAGAAACAGGTAATGATGGGTGCTATGGCAGAGAGCGACAGCTATAAAACTTTATTTGTAATCTAAACTTTTTTTAGCCCAATGTCAGCTTTGCTCCCTTTCACAGTGAACACAGGTGAATCTTGGAGAACATCCAGCCACGCAGAAAGTAAAATTCAATGTCAGGGTGACGTGTAAAACAAAGCCTCGGATAGTAACATACTCACTTCCCACTGCTCCTGACAGGCTCCCCATCCTTCCTGTGCTCGTAGTCAGCAATCTTCTGTGTGGGTCCTGATTGGCTGGACAGTCTCGCCAGTCCTAGTAGTGTCTCACAAAAATACATTGACTTTTTTTGTTTGTTTTTCGTTCTCCCAGGGCCATTTCTCTTGGTAGAAATTAAATTAATTAAATAGAAGATCCCTGTTTACATGACACTCATTTGAGATAACCTCAATCCTTAAGCCAATTAAAATTCATTGCCCTTGAAAATAAAATTGTGTAAGGCCCAGTGAAGATAGTGCTTCAAGCTAAGGGCCTTTCAGAGTTTCTCAAACACTCGTGCGTTTAGTCAGCACATTCTTTGGAGCCTCCACTTCACACTGAGAGCAGCTGCCCCAGCAAGTGGTTAGGCCAGGGCCAGCAGCCATACTTCTGGTTGTAAGGAAATAAAAGAAAACTCCATTAGATGTGCTTAATGCCTTCTAGAAAGAATGCATCTGGAGGCAGGGAGGTGCCGAGGGAGAAGTGAGTACATTTGGGCCCACCATTCCACCTCGCTACTGTAACGGTAGAGCAGCTCAAACTGGCCTTCTCCTATTTAATGAGACCCAGAACCAGACTTTACACCACTCATGAGTAACACTTGTGAACCCTTAAACAGCCACCCCTTAAAATCCAGCCCCAGACCCTGGATATCAAGACTTGAATTTTCCCTCCTGTCTCCTTACTGGTCGACTTGCAAATAGAGCTCCTTTCATTTCTCAAAAGCTGGTGCTATATTTTTGGCTTCTATGTAGGTGAGGCAGCAAGCCCATGTTTGCTAACAATTTTAGTAACCACCAGGGAATTGGTCCTTGTGACTGCCTGCTGGAGGCACTGAAGCGCCACAGCCTCCCAGCTCCCCCCCACCCCCCACCCCCTGCCATGGGGTGTGGGCCCTTGTACGACTCTGGCCATCTAAACTAGTTTGTGTAGAAGCTTTTTACTGCTGGATTTTTGCACCATACCACCAATGACCCCTGCTCTCCACCCTACCCTGCCCCCATCCCCCCATTCTGCAAAGTGCTCCAGGCTCCTTCCTGCTATTTCTGAGAAAAGAAATAGCTCCTGGATAAGATTACTTTCAGGTGAGTGACCTCATTAAAATGCAGGTGTGCCTAAATTATCTGAAAAATCTCTTGAGGATTGTGGGTTCCAATTCCACCCTGGGGAGACAATTGGAAGAAAGGTTACAACTGCTGAGGTCCTCAAAGGTCAGGCTCGAGTCCCAGGGTCTTGAATTTCTTTGGAAGAGTATTTCATCTACTGTGTTGTGTGTGTGTCGGCCTTGTTCCGTGTGTCTTAGAGACTAAAGGTACCAGAGCCCCACATTAACTGCCTTCAAGGTGGAAAGTCATTAACCTGGCTGCCTTAACCTAAGAACTAAAGTTTTGCTAGGAAGGGGTGACCTATCTTTTATTGTCACTTTGGGTAAATGAATCACCGTGGTATGTCTTTTTGATCAAGTATGTTTGATAAACTTCTCAGGGTTCAAATTTTAAAAGGTGACTTTTTCTTAGCTTGGAAATGGCATTGGGTTATTCCAGTGAGCCCTTGAAATACCTTAGAGATTTATTCTCTCCTTATAAAAGAGAAATTTTAAACTAATTAGGATATTAAAATTACATGGGAAGTTTTGTCAGATATAGAAATTATTCTAGCTGTTATCTTAAAATGTTAAATATTGTCATAGCATATGTTACAGAAAAAAGAAAATTCCTTTGTCAATGCATTAAAATCAGATTTAAAATGGAAATTGTGGGAAATGTTACAACTGGCTGCAGTCCTTTGGGATATATTCATCAAAATTGGTCAATTTTAGAAAAATGTTTTTCGTATTAACACTGCTTGGCTCCATTATCAGAGTCAGGTGAGAAATGGCTCAAATATGGGTCTGAAACCATTTTTGAGGTTTAGAAGGAAGACCCTGAGGCAGAGGGGACAGCCAAAAAACCTTGCCTGAGTTAGAGTCAAATGATGATCTCAATTTTCTGCATCTGGCTCCTCCCAAGATTCCTCCCTGCATTCCTCAGTATGAAGGGTGACTTCTTTTTTTTTTTTTTTCCAACATGTTAAAGAATTTATCTGAACTTTTGAGGTAACTTCTTGGCAGGCCAAATATGCTCAAAATAAAACCTTTTATACAAAATTTAAGGGTGACTTCTTGAGAGTAATGCTGAGGCTTTCACCAAAAATCCTCAGGCCATCAGACCAGCCTTTTACCCTTCCTTGCCTGTTAGTCAGAAAGGAAGAGTAGTCTCCCCAGGGTATTCAATTTGGCCCAAGGGATACATTGCCTTCGGCAGGGCAATATCCTTTAGACAAGTTCCTGCAGTCTGGATGAGCAAGGTCCTGCAGTCTGGATGAGCAAGGTCAACCTAGGGGATTTGTACATGTACACTCCATCCTACTGAGGTGATCCTGAAAAGATGAATCTCTCTCTGTGCATTTTGGAAGCATCCATGAGGAGGAGCTGGGTAGTAGTGAAGGAACAGAGAACCTCATGGTACAGCTTTGTTCCAGATGCAGCAGTTTATTCCACAGCTGCTGTGAATACTGAAGCCAGGACTGGAGGAAGAAGCTTCAAAAAGCCCATGAGGTAGAGACACAGCAGGCAGCAGCCAGCTGGGACAGCACCGTGGCTGGGAGCCCCTGCCTCAGACCTTGTCCTAGGCTTCTGCACAGCTTAGTGTCTCCAAGGCCAGCCTGGGGCTGAGCCCAGGCTACAGCAACACCCTAGCTCCAGGTGGGAGCCTGCAGCAGCAATCAGGATCTGCCTGGGGTCCCTCAACCTGCACCCTGCAGAAGCATGTGGCTTGTGCCAGATAACAGGACTTCATAAAGGGGTCCTAAACAAGGGCTCAAGAAGAACAGCCTGTCATGAGAAAACAAGCTGCACCTCCCCCAGCACTTAACTGAGATCAATCAAGACCCAGTAGGGCACTTACTGGAAGGAAACAGCCAACATGGGTAAGACCCCTCCCAATGTGCACATTGTAAACAGGAGCGGCGTTGGAGGGGAGCATGTCCAGATCCCCTCCAAAGATGAGGGAAAGAATTTCCCACAAAGATGGCAGAAGGAACTTTCCACAAATCAGTGGCCAAAAGATGTAAGCTGATGGATTTTGCTGCTGAAAATGAAGGGACATTGGGAGGCATTCTCCACAGTGGAGCTGAGGGGGCGTGACTAAATCTCTGGACAAGTAGGAAGGGAGTCCGAGGCATAGCAGTCGGGAGGAGGCTCAGAGTGGAGAGGTGGGAATGGACTGACAGGAATGGAGAAAATAGGGGATAGAGAGAAAGGAGGTGGACAAAGGGCAGAGGAAATGTAAGTGGATCTCATGGCTGTGAAGCAAGAATTTATGGACTGGCGGGAAATGGAAGAAGGTATGCTGGATGGTCAGTGGGCAACAGCAGGAGGTGGAGGATGGGCCTGAGGTGAAGGAGGAGAAATTAGACACATTGGATGTGAAGCAGGAAATAGATAGTAGTATGGTGATAAAAGAAGAGAAGGTGAATGAATCAGGTGAAGGAAGAGAAAGTGACAGTGAAGCAAGAGAAGAAAAATGATGTGGTGATAAAACAATAGGAGGTGTATGTTGGTCAGAACAGAAAAGAGGAGGAAATAATGAAGTGTGCAAAAGAAGAAAAGTATTTCCTGAGGAAAGAAATGGAGGGTGATTCGAAGATGAGAAAAGAACCTCAGATAGTTCCCCGGTGGGCTCCAGGCAGAAACTGGCCTTGCCAAGGTGTGGAACTTGTGGTACAAAAGAAGCAAACTACAGCTGCCTACATTGTACTGGGTCTTCTCAGTTGCCTGGCTTAGGGTCAGAGTAGCCCCTTGGAAACAAGCTCCAATTGAAGGAGGAGCTCCAGTTGAGCCCCTCTGAAATGTTATATGGGAGACCCTTTCTTAAGACTATTACTGCAATCTTGAAAATGATCATATTGCAAAAGAATTAGATACCATAAAATGTATTCAGTCTCCAGGCACTACTTTATCTGCATACATGAATATGCCTATTAATGTCTCCTACAGATGTTCCCCTTTTGTAAGCCCAGGAGATTTGTTCCTTCTCAAGACTTGGCAAGCTAAATTAAATGGACCCTATGAAGTCCTTCTGTTACCCATCTCTAGTCCAAACCCCCTCATCCTCTTTACAATTCCCAAGTAGGCAGGAAGGAGCAGGAGAACCCGACCATCCTAACACCAAATAGGCCTGGAAACCCAATATTGACTGTCAACCCTTAATTATACTTGTGAACTCTTGATTACTCTTTTTTTTTTGATGTTTTTTAAATCTATTTTATTGATTATGCTATTACAGTTTTCCCAATTTTCCCCCTTTTGTCCCCTCCACCCAGGACCTCCCATCCCCTCCAACAATCTCCCCACTTTGTTCATGTCCATGGGCCATCTTTGGCTTCTCCATTTCCATTACTCTTAAATTACTTGTCAGAGGAAGCAGGGCAGCTGAGACGTCACCTGGCAAGGACAAGAAGGTCATCTTGAAGGCAGACTGCTTCTGCTCAAGAGTCCAGACCAGGGCTGTATAAACATAAATTCTTATGAGTTGCTATTGTTTCAGTTGTGATATTTGCTTGTATAGTTCTAGTATTCCACTTCCTTATGCTGTCTTGCATTTTTCCTGACTTACTTTGTCCACTTCTCAGTAGGCAGTAACTAGAGCATTTGTCCCCCATTCTCCAAGATTGAGGAATAAACAACAAAAATGGGGGATCGATCATCGTACACAGTTCAAACTGGTCCTGTTCTGTTTAACGAGACCTAGAACGAAACTTTACACCACTCACAAGTAACACTTAAGAAACATCACTCATGGGTAACACCTGTGAACTTTTAAGGTGCTACTACCCCTTAAAAGCCCACCCCAAACCCTGGATCAGTAAGACAGATTTGAACTTTGCCTCCTGTGTTCTTGCCAGTCGACTTGCAAATAGTGCTTCTTTTTTGGTTTTACTTAATATTTTTTATTGTTTTTTTGGTGGAATATTTTGGAAGGCTTAGTACCAATTTTCCTAGTCTTTTATATTATGTGGCTTTTTAATATTTTTTACTGTATTTTATTCCATTACCATTTATCACCTTTATGCCCTCTTCTACCTCTGCCCACCCCCGCACCCCTCCCTCCAATGCTCTTTTCTTTGCTCTAAAGCCAGTGCTATAGTCTTGGCTTCTATGTGTGTTGGAGCTGCAAGCCCTTGCTCAGTAATACTACCAGCCCTCTCCTGAATTACAACTCCTTCCTCCTCCCGGCCCTGTAGTTCTCACCCACATGGTGTCCCGCCATCTCCTTCAGTGCTTATCCAAATGAGCCTGCTGGGACAGAACAAGACTCTCCTTTTGTCTATGACAAAGGAGAAAATGGAATCCCATAATAGTTATAGACATAGGTTTGACTAGGTAAGTGACATAGTCTAACAAATACTAGAGACTGTGTTCTAAATTCAATTTATCCTTAACTGATTATGAGCAAGTATGTAAGCCTTTCTAAACTATTTTCCTGTGTTTAACATAGAGAAAACAATGCCAAACAAAGCACCTTTGATCCTTATGATTGAGATGAAAATTATCAAAAATGACGTAAATAAGAGACTAAAATGAAAAGTATATAAAGGTCGCAATTTAGAATAATCTGTAAGGTAATTCTTGACAAAGTAATCTTGGAAAAATAGGTTTTTTAAAAAATGAGTCAGCCAACTGAAAGATGCCTTCAACCCTAAAAGCAAAGCAGCATTTCCCAAACTGTTTATTTGTGAGTCTTCATTCTTGAGGAAAAGGACTATTTCATTTTTGTATCTTTACCTCCTTCCATAGCATTTTTCTCTGCCATGATAGAGGAAAAAGATTAAATAAATGCTTTGATTTGAAAGCCATGGAAATGATGTCTGCATTTGAGCTGTGAAGGAGGTGAAGGGGCAGGATGTCCTGATGCCTGGGTGTCTGGCCTGGGTAGGATTTGACACGTACTGCCATAGGGAGCCACATGAGCTACTTCAGTCTCCTGGCGTTGAAATGTCTAATGGGAAGTTGGAGATCTAGGTCTGGCACTCAGAAAATGCATACAGATTTGAGAGTCGTTAGGAAAGCCACGAATGTACCTTGCAGTAGAGTATATAGGAATATTCTTGACGTTTAGAGTGTGACAGTATTTGACATGGCCGGTTAGTCTCTCCGCCTTGCAAATCTCTCTCCTTGATTTCCAGGAGACCTCCCTCACTTCCTTCCTTCCTAAATCTTGGGTATTTCTTTGTGGATGGCTTCCTCACTTTCGTCTTTCCCATGAGTGTCCTGGGGCTCAGTACTTGGATCTGTCTTGTGGTGATTGATCATCTAGACAGATGGCTTTAAAGATCATTTCTGTTTGTTGATTTCCAAAGTTTGATCATGGGTCCAGATTCTCTCCAGTAGTCTAGAATTGTAGCTCACTGAATCTCTTATATCCCCACTTGGTTTAGACAAGGACCGATTTATATGAATGAATGTTTTATGATAAAATTTACTTGTTACTGGCCTTTTTGTTCGATTCTACCACTATTTTTTTTTTTTTGAGAATTTTCCACAGTGTAAAATGACATAATCATAAATTGCTATGGTTTAGGCTATTTATTTATACAGTAAAACTGTGGGTTTTAAATGTTTGGGAAAATTCGTATGGGGAAAAAGAGACATGCAGAAAAATCTCTAACAAGGTTCATGTGCATGCCCAAGATCCTCTGAGATTTCAGGGAGTAAATTTCCTTTTAGCTTTCACAAGAATAAAATAATTTAATAGAAATTTTTCCCTAGAATTTTATAAGATGGATTATACTTTTGATGTCTGGCTTATTTCATTCAGCATAATTATTTTGAGTAATAATCCATATGCAACAGTTTAACTGTTGACAGACATTTGGGTTGTTTCCAAAGAGAGCTGGTAGGAACAATTGCACAGTGGCTCAATTTTTTCTTTCTGAGATTTGGGGTTCAAGATAACAGAGCTTCACTTCACTGAGTGATAATAGAAAAATCGAATCAGCTCAAAGAAACTTCCTTGAGAGAGTGTGTGTGGCACTGAGTTATGTGATTTGGCCAAGGCAGTTGCTGAAGTGCTCCCAACAGCCCTGCCTTGACTTTGGCCTGCATCGTGTTTCCTGACTAAGTGAATCATGTCAGGAGTCTTAGATATATGAGAGGAGCAGCACTGAACACAGTAGCTGAGATATGGGTTTCTTGAAAGACAGACTCAGCCTCCTAATAGGGAGGACGTGCTGTGACAGGATTATATTGCTAATCTTCCTGGAGCGCTGACACCAGGGTCTGCTTGCTTCCTAGCCTTTGAAGCTCAAGCCCATTATACTTATAATTTTATAAAGCATTTTTTGTTCTTCAGCTCTCAACCACGCATCTAAGCCAAATTCCTGTTTTCAAAGTTTTGCCAACACATTATCTGTTTTCTTTCACACCAATTCATGCTGCTGCCATTGAATCTGCTTTCATATTTGACCTGCCTGGTGCTGGGAGGCGTTACCACATGACAAGTTAGCAGAGGGCAAAAATTGATCGCAGAGCTTTGGGTATTGAATGTGGGTTTATTTTGGCTTGATTATAAGTATATTATAAACTGTAAGAGTAAACTGTGAATATTGGTCAATTATTTTCTATAGCTCCATGGGTTGGTTTAGACTGTTTAACTGGTGATTTTCCCACTGCAGATATGGTCCTGGTGTCTGAAAATCCTTCTGACTTTCACATTTGCTGTCATGGAGTAGTGGCTGTGGAAAGCTCGGATGATGCCGAACAATTGCTGGCCGCAGATGTAAGGCTTGTTTGTTATCAAAGCAAAGTCTGGCAACACCAATGAGAAATAAAAGAAAGCATCTTAGATCTCCATTCTTCTGAAGGGTCCTGAGGAAGTGACCTTCCTTTTCTTAGAGATGGAGAGTAGAAGGAGGCCCTCCAGGGCTGTTTCTGTCCAAAGTTTACTTATTTCTTATAAAAATGCACATTGTTTATATATTGTAGTGAGTTTGGGACAAGTAGGAAAATATTTCAACTAAATGGCAACTACTGTTTTTCTATGTCATATATATGTTTGTTATATGTGCGTGTGTTTATATGTGTGTGTATAGATATACATATATATTTGTATACACATGACTTTATTGTCTATTCTTTTTTTCTATCTGGGGTTGCTATCTTTTACTTTTAAATAAAAGATCATAATCATACCATGTATATATTTGGTACATAGAGTTTACTTTTTCAGTTGATGTTATATGTTTTCAGTGTTATTATAAACTCTTTGTGACCATTTATGTGGATACTTAATATTTTATCAGGCATTTGTCCTGTCGTTTTTTTAGCCATTCTCCTATTGTTAGACACAAGGCTTTTCATTTGTTTGTTTTGTTTTTGTGCCATGGTGAATATCTTTGTAGGTAAGTGCTTTCTCCATATATCAGATTCACCTTATGCTAGATTCCTAAAAGTGAAATTACTAGGTAAGGATTATAATAGAATGTAAAATATGGACTATATTTTTTATAGTCTGTTCATGTGTATTCTAAATTCACCACTGGAAAGATTGTACCAATTTTCACCTTCCTAGAGCAGAAAATGGGAATTGGTACACATCTTACCATGTGCAGTGTCTTCTTAGGATACAGTTCTTTGATGAAATGGGTGTTTTTTCTTCTTTAACACTTCCTTTCACCAGCCTCTGAAATGTATCAGCTCTGGAATAAAGTTGGGAGAACATATGGAATCCCAGAAATAAGCAACTCATCAGATACAGAGCTATCTTTTGCCATAACCATGAGAAAGAAAATACTTACCTATATAGCCAGTTAATGATTCTGATTTCTGGAAGGGAGTGGAGAGACACAGGGCATCAAGAAAATTTCTAAAACTACTGGAAATTAAACGAGCCATGTCTGGTGTCTTCCTAATTCTTTTTTAAAGGGATCAGTAGATGTGGGTGACCAAGTGCCAACAGGGCTGATGTGTATTGCTTCACAGGGAGCTGTTATGCTGTGGGGCTACCGTGATCTGTCTCATTCCCTTCTGGATCCCACAGCCCGCGGAGTGTAGGGGACTGTGGCACACGGGGTGTCAGGGGTGAGCTGCTACCACAGCCATTAGGCAAAGGAAGACATGGCCATCTGTTTTTGTCTGTACAGCAAGCCATGGACATCTTGGGCTTTCTTCCCAAAGAGAAGTATGGATCCTATAAACTCACTGGAGCCATCATGCACTTAGGAAACATGAAATTTAAATAGAAACCCAGAGAAGAGCAAGTGGAAGCAGATGGCACAGAAAGTAAGAATGACTTTGAAGTCATGACATATACTTCAGATCCTTGACCCCAGGCCTACGCCCCTTTCCTTACAGTTGACCTCTCCTCTTGGTTTTCGAAAAAATGTTGAAATTAATCAACAATCTCCTGCAGATGCTATTCCTCAGAATTATTCTCCTAGCCACAACTCTGATGTAGAATCCTCATATCTCAGAATAAATAGCATTTCTTAGTTAATTATTGAGGATGCCAGTAAACCTGCTAAATTTGGGTAACACAGGGTTGACTGGGACATCGCCTGCCTTTAGCACACAGACTACTGAGAACAACAGGGAAGGGAAGGAACAGACAAATCACCATCAATGTAGTAAGTGGCATGACGGAGGTGTGAGCAAAGGGTTTTAGAATTTCGAAGGCAGAGTTTTCACTGGACAGAGACTACAATGGTTTCATTTCTCTTTGTTCTTTATTCATATTTTAAAAATCTATAGTCTTGCCTACTTATCAAAAAGATTTGAGGTATTTTTCAATGAATGACCTGTTTAGAATACTCATTAAAATAGAAAATCACAGTTATGAAGAGAAGGAAGCATAGTTGTTATAATTATTTTACTTAATATTAAAATTCCTGGCAACCAAAACGAAAAAAGAAAACTCATTCAAATCTTTCGACAAATAATTTTTAATAAAGTTCATATTTTTAATTGTGATGAGATACACATAACAAAAAATTTTCTATTTCAACTGTTTTTAAGTTTAGTGCCATTTTACAGGTTAGCGGCATTAGGCATCCTCACACTGTACACAGCCATCACCACTGTCCCTCCCCAGAAAGTGTCCGCCATCCCGCCAACCGAAACTCTGCCCCTGTTAAATGGTAACTCCCCATTCCCCCCTCCCTCAGCCCCTGGCAACCATTATTCTGCTTTCTGTCTCTACGATTTTGACTTCTCTAGATACTTCATGTAAGTGGAATCATACAATATTTGTGGGTTTGTTTGTTTGGGGTTTTTTTGGTCTGGCTCATTTCCCTTAGCATAAAGGCTTTCAGACTTATCCATGTTGTACGCGTCAAGATTTCATTCCTTTTGAAGTGTGAGTGATAGTCTATTCTATGTTCATGCCATGTCTTGTTTGCCTAGTCACCCGCCGATGGGCACTTCAGTCACTCCCACTCTTCACTACTGGAAAGGGATCTGTTCCTGGTTCCAGCTGGCATCATACGTGATTTCTTGATCTCTTCTGCAGTTCTTTCACTGACTGACTTGATAATTTTGCTTGTGTGTTATTTAACACAATCTCATGGATTATAAATTCCTTGATGCCAAGGATTTTTATCTTGTTTGACTCTCTTCTTACTATCGCATCTAGAAACAGGCCTTGCACATAGCAAGTGCTTAGTAAACTTTGCTCAATAAATTAATGAAATGTGTCCTGGCAGGTGTGGCTCAGTGGATTAAGTACCAGGCTGTGAAGCAAAGGGTCTCCAGTTGGATTCCCAGTCAGGGCACATGCCTGGGCTGTGGGCCGGGTCCCCACTAGGGGGTGTGTGGGAGGCAACCACACATTGAAGTTTCTCTCCCTTTCTTTCTCCCTCCCTTCCCCTCTCTCTAAACATAAATAAATAAAATCTTTAAAACAATTAATGAAATGTGAACAAATCAGAAATCATATACCAGCTATTGAATATTATAACGCCTCTTTCAATCAGGTGTGGACTGACAAAACTGTTTTGTTTTGTTTTTTTTTTCTTTCTGTATATCTGGTTGTTCACGGATGAGACTGAACTGGGAGAAAATTGTGAAGTTGAAAACAATTGTCTTTTGCTTTTCTCAGCCTTTTTATCTGTTTTCAGGTTAAGTCAGACTTTGTTCTCTCTATCTTCTTGACTTCAAAATGTACTACTTACAAACCCAAGTATTCTAGAGACTGCTTGTCAATGTTGGCTTTGTATTGGAATCACCTGGGGAGTTTGTAAATTGAAGCTCAAGCTCAGTTCTCACCCAGACCAAAGAAAATGGATCTAGGGGTGGGTGCAGGCAGCGGTGTTTGTTTTCACAGCTCCCCAGGTGACCCCTATGTTCAGTGAAGGTTGAGGACCACTGCAGTGAGGACTCTGTTCTCCCACATTTGCATGTATCAGAATCACTTGAAAAACACAATGAAAATAAGCCTAGACCCTAACCCCCTTCAGGGAGCTAGTCTTTTGTTTCTGTATTAGCTCTCCAGGCTATTCTGATCCACACCAATGTAAGAGAACCCCTGCTCTACCTACATGTTCCCCCCACCTCCCAGCTCAGATCATACTGCCTAATTAAAACCCATGGGTGTGTTCACAGCATCCTGAAGGAATGGTAATTATTGGTGGGGATTTCGGAAAGCATCTTCCAGGACCACATCAGGTCATTTGAGGAAAATGTGTTTACAGACATCGATTGCTTTGTTTGCAAAAGTGTCTTCTGAACATCAGATGGACTTTTATTCACAAATTTAACCTACTTTCATCTTGATTGTAAAACTATAAATTTTTAGTGCAAATGAAGTAATTTATTTTTTAGAACATGATGACCACTGTTTTCTGTCAAAAAATAAAAGATGGAGAACATGTGTGATGTGTAACGAACACCTGGGGGACAGGTGCCAGACATGCTGGTCCTCTGGGGACACTCGACTGCTTCCGCAGTGGGCAAGAAATGCTTCTGTAGTGGTGGATGCTATTTCTGTTAGAGCTTACGGTGGGATACTATCCAGAAAAATTGGGGGTGTTTTTGTTAATGGATAGAAATATACTCAAAGGACTGTTCTTAACACTAGAAAAATGGTGTATGAATTTGAGACTGTTATTACCTATAATGTCCACCTGAATGCTTCCAAACCTTAGAAAACCAGACTCCTGTCCTTTTTTCTTTTTCCTGGACAGATACTGTGGACTTATTCATTTTTCAGATTGTTGGTTACTGTTCATCTCCACTCAGATTCATCAGGCACGTTGCACTATTTCTTTTAAAATATCTTCATGTCGGGTTACATGGTGTCTTCCAGTCTAAAAACTCTCCAGCTCTGATGCACTGGATTCTCAACTTGAAGTAATCAGTCCTTTGTCTGCAAGCGTGGTGCTCTTAGCAGGAATATTTCAGCATAGGTGGGCATGTCTGCTCAGGTTTTGATTTTCCCATTTATTTCCCCAAACAGGCTTTGCGTTTTGAAAGGTTTCGTAGCAACTGAGTACCTAGACCATTATCACTGACACAGAGTGGGTGTGTAGCTTGCAGAAATGTATGTATAATACGTATTGATTTTAGTTAACAAGAAAATCAAACATTTCAAGCTTTTCAAGCCTTTGTGAAAATTTTGAAGCCCCACAAAGAGGAAGTGGATATGGTTAATGATGGCACACAGGTCTCTGATTGTGTGTGTGCGTGTGTGTTTTACTGGCCCCATTTGTGGTTATTGCTCAGGAAATTTTGTGCTTCTTAGTAAAGTGAGGAAAGACTGCATTTTTCTATCATAAAACATTATTTTATAGACTGACTACATCAGATATACTATATTGTATATGTCAGGATTCATTTAAAATGGGAGATGTAGCAGAGAGATTTCAGATGAGCGAAATATTCCTTTTGTTTGATAACTGAAGAAATACACAATTTGAAATGTGCTTATAACGTTTTGCCTGTGGCATTCTTGTTTTAAGGGTTTTTTTAAACACCTGACGTGATACATGCCCATTTACTTTTCCTTCTGGTAACACTCTTCCCCACTTCTGTCCTTAGAAAATAGAAACTGGTTTATAAAAGTGCAACTGTGTGGGTTGCAAGTATTCTTGTTGGGCAGCAGAGGGCACTATGGCACAAATGGAGACTGCAGAAAAAGGAATGTTTTTTAATACAGTACTGGGCAATTGTCCTGGCTTCTGTTGATTAGTGGTTGTCTTGAATGATCAAATTACAAGTCCCTGTTTAATTGAAAGAATCTACAAGTATATGCATAGGAGGGAAAAATAGGCAAAAAATAAAGATAAAATATTCTATGTCCTTCAGATAAACATTTCTTTTTAGAGATTCTTTTTAAAATTAAGCTATCATTTACACACAACAAAATCCTCCCTTTTTAAATATAAAGTTTAGTGAGATTTAATGTATACATAGGTTGTATAACCATCACCACCATCTAATTCTAGAACACTTCATTCCTCCAAAAAGAAACCCTGTGCCCTAGAGTAGTTACACCCCATGCCCTTCTCTCCCTAGCCTCTGGCAACAACAAATCTTGTTTTTGTCTATATGATTGGCCTTTTCTGGACAGGTCATGAAAATGGCATTATATAATATGTGACTTTTTGTGTCTGTCTTCTTTCACATAGCATATTTCAAGTTTCATCCATATTGTAGCTTCATCAATACTTCATTTCTTTTTATGGCTGAAAATACTTCATTGTATTTATATACAGCATTTTGTTTATCCATTCATCCATTGGTGAATATTTGGGCTTTTCTATTTTTTGTCTATTATGAATAATAATGCTAGGAACATTTGCATATAATTCGTGTGTGTGTGTGTCTGTGAATATATGTTTTCACTTCTATTGGCTATGTAACCTAGATGTGTGATTTCTGGGTTTAAAGTAACTCTGGATTGTTGGGGTTTTTTTTTTTTGAGCAATTTTTAAAAAATTGTTCAAGTACAGTTGTCTCCATTTTCCTCCCACAAATCCCCCCACCCCAGGCATCCCCACCTCTCTCCCCTGATCCCACTCTCCTTGGTTTTGTCCATGTGTCCTTTATACATGTTCTTGAAAACGCTTCCCACTTTCCCCCACATTATCCCCTCCCAACTCCCCTCTGGTTACTATCAGTTTGTTCTTTATTTCAATGTCTCTGGTTATATTTTGCTTGCTTGTTTGTTTTGTTGATTAGGTTCCACTTATTGGTGAGATCATATAGTATTTGTCTTTCACCGCCTGGCTTATTTCACTTAGCATAATGCTCTCCAGTTCCATCCATGCTGTTGCAAATGGTAGGAGTTCTTTCTTTCTGCTGCATAGTATTCCATCATGTAAATGTACCACAGTTTTTTATTCACTAATTTAATGATGGGCACTTAGGTTGCTTCCAGCATTTGGCTATTGTAAATTGTGCTGCTATGAACATTGGGGTGCATAGGTTCCTTAGGACTAGTGTTTCAGGGTTCTTAGGATATAATCCCAGCAATGGAATTTCCAGGTCAAAATGGAGATCTATGTTTAATTTTCTGAGGAAATTTTGTACTGTTTTCCACAGTGGCTGCACCAGTCTGCATTCCCACCAACGGTGCACTAGGTTTCCCTTTTCTCCACAACCTCTCCAACACTTATTGTTTGTTGCTTTGTTTATGATGGCCATTCTGACCAGTGTGAAGTGATATCTCACTGTGGTTTTAATTTGCATCCCTCTGATGGCTAGTGATGCCTAGCATCTTTTCATGTCTCTGAGCCCTCTGTATGTCCTCCTTGGAGAAGTGTCTGTTCAAGTCTTTTGCCCATTTTTTAATTGGGTTGTTTGTGTTCCTGGAGTGGAGTCATGTGAGTTCTTTATATATTCTGCTTACCTTTTGAGTAGCTGCCAAACTAATTTCCACAGCAACTATACTGTATTACACTGTAACCAGCAGTGTAGGAGGGTTCCAATTTCTCCACACCTTGACTAACACTTATTATTCTGTTTGGGGGGCTTTTTTTGTTTGTTTATAGCTATTCTAGTTGCTGTGAAGTGGTATTTCGTGTGGTTTTGATTTGCATCTCCAAGAAATAGAGTCTTAAATATTTAGGGTTCAGGTAATTATTTGAAAACTGTAATCTAATTTGCTACATCACTTTAAACATACTATCCTTTTATCCTCTGGATAGCATTTGACTATGATAGAATAAAATTTAACAGTATTTTTCCTTCCCCTCTTCCTCTCTTCTCTCTCCCTCCTTCTTTCCCTTCCTTTCTTCTGACAGGTGCTGACAAAGCTGCTTTCCTCATGGGCATTAACTCCTCTGAGCTGGTGAAGGGCTTGATCCATCCTAGAATCAACGTTGGTAATGAATATGTTACTAGAGGTCAAAATGTAGAACAGGTAAGGTGATTTTTAAGAAATCCTAAGCTGAGGATATTTTTATGGATTTTAGAGAGGAATGGAGAGGGAAAGAGAGAGAGAATTTTGATGTGAAAAACATCAATTAGTTGCCTCCCATGCATACCCCAAGTGAGGACTGAACCCACAAATTAGGTGCATGTCCTGACTGGGAGTCAAACTCACAACTTTTTGGTGCACAGGATGATGCTCCAACCAACTGAGCACCTGGCCAGGGCAGGTAAGGTGATGCTTTAGGAGCATCCTGATTCTATGATCTTGTTGTAAGTGTATACATATCGTCCTTGTGTATTTTTCAATTTCTGATGATGTCTGCAACAAAATCTTCTGTAAAAAAGCAAAAAGGAGCAACTGTGATGAACATTCCCAGTGTCTTCAGTCATGATGCACATCAGAGTAAAGGCTCTTGTATTAAGAGTCTTTGTAGCCTGAAATATACCACTTGGCAGTTTTCCCTTGAGCAGCAAATTTCTCTGCAGAGGCAGGCTAGCCCTTTACATGCTGTCATCAAATCTTTGTTGTCCAGCTAAGAGGTTTCAAAGCTGTTGGTTTCTGACATGAATGTAATTCATAAATTGGCATCCCTCATCTATCTGGAATATTGACTTTTGAGAGTAACAGACCCATGGTAACATAGTTGGGAAAGGATGTCAGAACATATGCTGAAGTTAGTATTTGAGGGGAGGGGATTAAGAACAGGAATGAAAGATGGAAGGTCATGTAGGTTTTGTTCAGCATCTAGGAGAAAGTTTTAATGATAGAATTAACAAGGGCTCTGAGGCTTTGCCAGAATGCAGCAGATATTCCCAGAGCTGCTGGGTAGTGAATTCATCTGAGCATGCCAGTGCATTTCAAAATGATAACTTACACCTGAAATGTGTGTTAGTCAGTATGAAATCTGCATGCTTCAGTAACACACGCACGCTAAAATCTCAGTGACAATAGAGTAAACATTTATTTCTTGCTCTCACCAAGACCAATCCACATCGGACAGTCTTCTTCCTCTTTGTAGTGAGGCTGCCTAAAATACATGGCCTCCGGGTTGCTGCGCAAGGACACAGATGATTTGTGGAGCTAGTGCTCCACCTGAACTGCTTGGGGCTGGAAGTGATATCACTTTCTCTAGTACTCTGTTGGTAAGAATTAGTCCAATTATCCCCTTAAGTTATAGGAGGCTGAGAAATGTGGTCTTTCTGGTAAGAGAATATGGTGTGATCGCATATATGTGTTAAACATTTAGAGATATTATCTCCTTCCATTCTTACAACACTCAGAGATAAGTAGGGAGAGCAGGAGTAATATTTTTCCACTTGAGGAAACTTAGGGTTAGGGAAACCAGTCACATTCCAAAGGACACACAGCTAGTACTCAGGTGATGCTTCGATTTTCTACATCTGAAATCCAAAACTGAGAGAGATGTGTACAAATTTGTGAAAGAAGACAGTTATTTTGACTGCAATAAACTATTTTGTTTGGTGCATTAAGGCATCTGGTGTAACTGTTTTACTTAAAACATTTCACCAACTAATCAAAACCTATTTCCTAGTTTAGCTTACTCTATGAATCAATAATTCTGCCTCTACCACAACACTAACTATACCGAAACAATTTGCCTACGTTTTTGTCCTCCCTGGTAGCTTGGGTTTCCTGGGGCCACTGAGTGTGTGTAATTCATCACGATACCCTCGGTAGTCAGCACAGTGCCCTGCAAGTGGCAGGTGCTCCGTGAGTGTTCAAATAAACTAAATACTGAGCTGAACATGAACCACGGTTAGCAGGACAAGTAGCTGAACTATTTCTTGGTAGTGAGCTTAGAGGTATTTGGCAGTTTCTTGCTTTGTAAGACATTCACCACAACATGCCTGCATGACATGCTATGATTATAGAACAAGGACTTGCTCTGTGAAAAACTAATAAGCCCATGGAAGGACTGGAATCAAACCTTCGCCTCTTTAATATTGTGTTCTCAGGGACTGAGTTACCACACCAGGCTTTATTATAATAGAACCAGTGAAGCAAGCTTCTATATTATTATTCAACATTAAATGAAAAGAAAATCCTTACCCTCCTCCCTCCCTCTCTCTCCCTCCGTCTTCTCCTCCTCCCCTTCCCTCCCCCCCCCCCCCCCCCCCGTCTTCCTCCCTTTCCTGGAGACAGAGTAAGAAAGCACACTGTAAGGCTTTTCTTTTCTTAGGAATTTTACTGACTTTATAGAGACAATTGCCACTGCTAAGAATAGAGATGTATGTATATGCTCTGTTGATGGCAATTGCAAAAGATGGCAAAAATTCTTGCAGTGTTAACACTGTAGGAAAATTTAGTTCTAGCTCTAATGCTAACTAACTCTGGGACCTTGGTTAAATATTTTCAGCACCCCAGAGAAGACATTGAATTCCTCTCTATGTTTCAGTAGAGGAGTGATTAGCATTTAAATGGGGCAGTTCTTCATACATGAGAGTGTCTTGAACATTGTAGGAGGTTTCCCATTCCCGCTTCCAGGTGTGGGATACCGGTAGCAAACTCAGTCATTGTGACATTCATCAAATGCCCTCTGTGTTTCCAAAGTCATTCTTCTCTAGAGGAAGGTGCCATCCTGAGTTGAGAGCCACTACATATGATTGTGTGCGTATATGCAATGGAATGCTACTTAGCCCTAAGAAAATATGAAATATTGCCATTTGTGACAATATGGATGGACCTTGAGAATATCATGCTAAGCAAAATAAGTTAGATGGAAAAAGTCAAGAACCATATGATTTCACTCCTCTGTGGGATATGAAACTGAAAGCAACAAATGAACAAGCAAGAACAACAAACAAACAAAAACTCATCGACACAGACAACTGTACAGAGGGAAGGAAGGTGGGGGAATAGTAAAAGGTAAAGGAGGTCAAGTATATGGTGACATAACATGATTTGACTTTGAATGGGGGCACACAGTGCAATAGCCATATCATGCATCATAGAAATGTACACTTGAAACCTATATAATTTTACTAACTAATGTTGCTCCAATAAATTTAATTAAAAAAAAAACAAAACAAAACTAGAGCTCTTTGGTCTAGTGTTTTATGATCTAATGACAATTCTAACCATGCCTTTTAGAAATAAGTTATTTTATTTTCTTTTTTCAAAAGATTTTATTTATTTCTAGAGAGCAGTAGGAAGGTAGAAAGAGAGGGAGGGAAACATCAATGTGTGGTTGCTTCTCACTCACCCCCTACTGGGGATCTGACCTGCAACCTAGGCATGTGCCCTGACTGGGAATCGAACCAGTGGCACTTTGCTTCACAGGCCAGCATTCAATTCACTGTGCCACACCAGCCAGGACAATTATTTTAATGTAAAAAGATTAATAATGATAAAACAACAATAAAAATCAGTATCCATTGAGTAATTAACAATGGATGCTATGCTAAGTGTGGATATGTCATTCAATTGAAAGCCAAGACTGCACAGTTGATACTGCCTATACCTCCATTTTATACTCAGAGATAGTGAACCTTAGAAACACAGCCAGGAAACAATGGAGGGAGGATGAGGAAGTGATAAAGGTGGAAAGGGGGAATGAACTGTATCCAATAAGTGCCTAATGTTGTGTTATATATATTTACATTGCCTGTCACATTGAATCTCTCCAGCGACCCTATGATATGCAAATTATAAAATTGGTATCTCACAGATGAGAAAGGTAGGGATCAAAGTGGTTAAAAATATGGCTGACTCCCTGGTTTTCGTTGTTGTTTTTGTCTTAGCTACTATGTGTCATTGCCACTCAGTAAGCTCAAAGTGAGTCTTCTGTGAGGTTATTTTAAAAAGAGCTAAGAAATGAGCCCTGGCTGCTGTAGCTCAGTGGATTGAGCGCGGGCCTGCGAACCAGAGGATCGCGGTTCGATTCCCAGTCAGGGCACATGCCTGGGTTGCAGGCCAGTTCCCGGCAGGGGACACACAGGAGGCAACCGTACATTGATGTTTCTCTCCCTCTCTCCTACCCTTCCCCTCTAAAGATAAATAAATAAAAAATAAAAAAAAAAAAAAAAAAGAGCTAAGAAATGAGTCCATTTAGTTCCTAAAAAGCAGAAGTGTAGGTTTAGCTGCCTAATTCAAGTCATTGGACAGAAAATGGTTGATTAGTGTGTTGTGTATTGGTTTATTGGTTTCAGTAATTCATTCAGCAGACATCATACCTTCTATTTCTTTCTCCGTGTACATCTTCAGGCTTTCCTCCAGTATTTCTTCACTACTCCCTGAGGCAAGTTTTTCTCCCACCCACACTTCTCAAGTATTTGGGGAATTAAAAAGAGGTGAACAAGTTAGTCATGTTCTTTTTAAAGCTCCAAAGTAACTGCTGTAGACAGAGAGTGATGTCCTCAGTGCTCCAGAGGATAAAAATCATTCTTGGTGCTTTATTTGCTCGGGTGTGCTCTTGACGCCAATAATAAAAAACTGAGATGCCATCCTGACTATAGATTACTGTGAGAATGACTCAAGATATAACTGATCAGAGAGTGGGTGACTCAGACCTAAATCACCACCAGACACCAACTGGCTCCCACTATGTGCGCTCTCCTGGGCAGCTGAAGGATGGATGCAATAGGTCTATTTTAATGTTAAGTGGTTGCAGCACATTCTGCTTCCAGGCTTGGAGTATGCCCAGCTGAAATTCACTCCTACTTGGAGTCTGTCAGAAACCTGCTACTACATCAGCGCCTTTGCATGTGGAAGTAGGATCTGCCTTTGCACAGCATCATCCAGACACAGAGGCTGGAGCTCTCCCCAGTAGGTTATGTGAGAGCCTTTGCCACACACCTCCAGGGAGGGGAACACAGCCTGAGTTTTACAGTAGGAGAATATGAGTCAGAATGATGCGCTGAATTGCCATTTTCCCTGCAGGGACTTGGGAGCAGCCCCGAGAAGCTGAGGTTACAAGCACCTTCAAGAGCATTATTCAGATGAAGATACTGCATGCAGCCCAGAGAGGTTAGGCCACTTGCCAAAGGTGACACAATTCATTAGCAGCTACAACAGCAGTAGGACAGGGCTAGGGATTCCAGAGTCCTCAGTTACTCTACCAGTACTTTTCAAACTTTATGGTACATGGGAATCAGCAGGGGATTGTGTTGGAATGCAAATTTGGATTCATAGGTCTGGAACTGGAATTGGCATCTTTAACAAGTTCCAAGGTAGTGCTGATGCTGCAGGTCGCAGGGTCACACTTTGAATAGCAAGGCTTCTGAACACATTGCCACCTCACCCCAGGGTATTTGGTCTTTGGTAATGGAAACATGATTTCTTTCACATACGTGTTGGGAAAAGAGCAACAGGGTAACTCACCTCCTTTCACCTCCTCCCTTTCTTACCCCACTCTCCCTCTTTCATCTCCCTCTCCTCCCTTCCTTGTTTCTTTTCTCCTTTTTTTCTCATTGTATTGTATTTCCTCTCATGTATCATCTCAGCAGTATGCTAGAACTACAGGGGGTCAATAAATATATCTGGGTTTACTAGAAGGCAGTTACAGATAGAGAATACTAGAATTAAAATGAACACTGCTGTCAGATGAAGGGGTGCTTTCGATGTGATTCCTAGGTGACCTATGCTGTCGGAGCTCTGTCCAAGTCAATATATGAAAGGATATTTAAGTGGCTGGTGGCACATATCAACAGGGCCCTGGATGCCCGGCTACTAAGGCAGTTCTTTATTGGCATTCTAGACATTACTGGCTTTGAAATCTTGATGTAAGTATATTTGATAAGATGAAGTCAATGCATATTTACAAGGAGATTAGAAAATGTGAATTGAACATCAGAAAATGTCATCAAAGCTCGATGCAATTTGTTCTTTGCAAACCTTAGAGCTACTTTGTTTGGAAAATAGCCATCATTAATAAATAATAATTAATAGTATTAAGAAATGAAGCTTTAACTAAAGCTACATAGAGATAAAGGAATATTTTGTGACTTTGAATTTTATTTTATTATTTTTAATATATTTTATTGATTATGCTATTACAGTTGTCCCATTTCTCCCCCATCATTCCCCTCCACCCTGCACACCCTCTCCCACCCACATTCCCCCACTTTAGTTCATGTCCATGTGTCATAAGTTCTTTAGCTTCTACATTTCCCACACTATTCTTGCCCTACCCCTATTTTCTACCCACCGTTTATGCTACTTATTCTCTGTACCTTTCCCCCCCTCTCCTCCTCCCACTTCCCTGTTGCTAACCCTCCACGTGATCTCCATTTCTGTGGTTCTGTTCCTGTTCTAGTTGTTTGCTTAGTTTGCTTTTGTGTTAGGTGTGGTTGTTAATAGCTGTGAGTTTGCTGTCTTTTCACTGTCATATTTTTATCTTCTTTTTCTTAGGTAAGTCCCTTTAACATTTCATATAAAAGGGGCTTGGTGATGATGAACTCCTTGAACTTGACCTTATCTGAGAAGCACTTTATCTGCCCTTCCATTCTAAATGACAGCTTTGTTGGATAGAACAATCTTGGCTGTAGGTCCTTGACTTTCATGACTTGGAATACTTGTTTCTAGCCCCTTCTTGCCTGTAAGGTCTCTTTTGAGAAATCAGCTGACAGTCTGATGGGAACTCCTTTGTAGGTGACTGTTCCTTTATCCCTTGCTGCTTCTAGAATTCTCTCCTTCATTTTAATCTTGGCTAATGTAATTACGATGTGCCTTGGTTTGTTCCTCCTTGGGTCTAACTTCTTTAAATTTTAATATCACTGTGTTATTTTATTGTCATGATCTTTAGTTTGTGAGTATGTCTCAAGGAAGTAAAAATTTAATTGAGTATTTATTACTTACTGGGTTTATTTGCCATCATGTGCTAGTGCTAATGGTTTTCTCTTCACATTTTTCCAAGTGGACCTCAATTTTATTTTATTTTATTGAGTTACACTCTATAATTTAAAAATATGTATATTTAAGGTGTATAATTTGACAGTTTGGTACACATATACATTATGAAGTAATCACCATAGTCAAGTTAATTAACATATCTATTCCCTCAGGTAGTGGCCATTTTCTCAATTTTATTTTTATCTTTTCTTCCTACCTAATTACACCTTTGAAATATAACAGCCTTGAGCAACTTTGCATTAATTTTACCAATGAAAAATTACAACAGTTCTTCAATCAGCACATGTTCGTTCTTGAACAAGAGGAATATAGGAAAGAAGGCATTGACTGGATGCCCATTGACTTTGGTCTGGATTTGCAAGCCTGCATAGATCTCATTGAGAAGGTGATGCATGTTTTTCTCCTTGCCCATTTTCAT
This sequence comes from Glossophaga mutica, assembly GCA_039655065.1. Lineage (NCBI taxonomy): Eukaryota > Metazoa > Chordata > Mammalia > Chiroptera > Phyllostomidae > Glossophaga > Glossophaga mutica. The sequence continues at coordinate 135,061,428 of CM077304.1, forward strand.
TTAAGGAGAGTTGTCCCTGCTCGCCATGTTGATCCACATCAGGACTTGGGCCCCAGCGGGGGACGGGAGATGGGGCAGGAGAGCTCTGCACTTTTTTTCTTAATGATTTTGTGTGCAGCACTTGTGACATCTTAACTAAATGCTCATGTCACTTATCCTACTCCATCATCTCTAACACAGACTGTGCTACGCATTTGCTGCTTACTCATGGCCTCCACTCCTAATGCATGAGGAAACTTGTCTAGATTAAAAATGGTCATGCTGTTGAGTGGAAAAACAGAGCTGAAAATATAAGCACTGTCGGGCCTGGCTGATTAGCATAAGGTGAAGGAATAGACCCAGAGCAGCTTAATGAAATTTGGCAAATTAGCATGCAAACAAACAACTGCCATAAATCCTCAAGGCCACTACCTTGCAGGACGTCATTTGTTCATTTAATTGGACAAGTACCAGTTTAAGTAATTTATGACAATACTTCATGGCTTATTAGTAAATTAGCCACAGTGTATGGTTTCTGAATCCAGTGGTGTTTCCAGCTCTGAAATATTTCCACGTGCTCTGGGAAAGATTAACTGGGTTTGCAGGAGGAAGTCACGATGCCTCTGCTCTGTGGCTTTGTCCATGGGAGCCAGTGTGGCAACGTGTTTATAGTCACCTGCCCCTGGTCTCTCACTGTAGCTGTGGATTGTTGTAAAGCCTGAAGACAGGGCTGAGCAGGTCAAGGCCTTGTGCTTCTAACTTGCTGAATGTTTTCTTGAGCTGTGCTGTCACCTTTGATTCTCAACAACCCTGTCAGGTGAGGGCTAAGGTGACAGTGTTTGCAGGCCTCAGTTTTTATCAATCAGTGTCCCATCAATTTTATTTATTAGACTTTATATTAAACTAAGTTTTCTTTGAAAATAACCATTATTTCCAACAGGTGTGGACATCACATTGATTTTATTTCTTTTATAACCAATGTACTTCCTTGGGGGTGAACAGGCTAATTAAAAAATAATGATAATGACCAACTCATGAGTTGCTTAAAAAAAAAAAAATAACCCAACCATGATCTGGTTAATGTTTGCTGGCATTATTGAAGCTGTAGGTTTCTAATTAGAAATGAAAGAAAAGAACTGGAACTTCTCAGAGGGGCAGATTTAGCTTCTGGCGCTTGTTCTGTAGTAGTGACTTACTCTGATGATGGCAAAATACTGTTTTCAGGCAGGAAGATGGCACCCAGACCTGATTCAGGTGCTGGTATGTCTGTGAATGCTACTGATTTTTAGTTGATCTGAAACCTATTGTATCATGCCTGTCACTATTGGTTATTCCAAATAACACACTAGCAACATGGATGTAATTTCCTACTAATATGATAAAATGAGAAAACAAAAACTGACCAGATGATAGAAGGAAAAGATAAGTCTTCAGATTTCTATGAGTGATTTCAAAGGTATTCATGTCAAGCAAATGAGGAATACCAAAACCTTTCTTAAAATTATTTTATATTTTGAAAAGATTCATTTCATTCACTCAAGCTATGTGAGGAAATTTGTAGTAAATATTAATGATCAAACTTACTCCTTGAAATAGAATAAATTATAGGAAGTTTTCAAAATTCAAAGGAACTAAAATACATCAGTATGTACAAAATGTGTTAGAGCGTGCATCTATGTGTATATATAAAGAAAGGGGATGTTCATACGTAAAAGTTCTAAATGTTTGTTTGTAAAAAAAGTTTGTGTCAAACTAACACAAATGTATTTTTTAATTAAGATTTTATTTTTAAAGCAGTTTTAGGTTCACAGGAAAATGTAGGACAAAGTGCAGAGATAGGCCCACTCCCCCATGTGTGCTTAGCCTCCTGGTCATCGACATCCCCCCACCAGGGTCGCACATTTGATACAGGTGATGAACCTACACTGACAGACACATCAGCATCACTCGAAGTCCACAATTTACCTGAGGGTTCACTCTTGGCGTTGTGCATTCTGTGGGTTTGGACACACGTATGATGACATGTATCCATCATTATGTCATCAGACATAGTATTTTCAATGCCCCCCAAAACCTCTGGGGATTGCTGATCTTTTTATTATCATCATAGTTTTGCCTTTTCCAGAATGTTACATAGTTGGGATTCATTCAGTATGTAGCCTTTTCAAATTGGCTTCTTTCACTTAGTCATATGTATTCAAGGTTCCTCCATGTCTTTTCATGGTTTGGTAGCTCATTTATTTTTAGCACTGAATAATATTCCATTGTCTGGCTATACCGCAGTTTATTTATCCATTTGCCTACTGAAGGAAATCTTGGTTGCTTCCAAGCTTTGGCAAGCAAAGCTGCTATAAATATCCACATGCAGGTTTTTTAGGTTGACATAAGTTTTTAGTTCTTTTGGGTAAACATCAGGGAAAGCAACGCAACTGTACTTTAACCCCAGCTTTAATCATTAATTTGGTCTTCGAGCATACAGTGACTTCCTTGCATGTATACGCAGTAGTCCAATCTATTACAGGATTAGCTCGTGCTCATTCATTACTTGGAATATTCTAGTTTGTTTAGAACTTGAGCATCAATCATTTATATATTAATGTATTTACATGTGATTACATATTTATGGTTTTACATAGGAATTGGTAAAGAGATTAATTCTAATATTTTTAAGCAAACAAATCAAAATTATACATTTCAAAATTTGTTGCCCCTTCATTGTGGTCTCTGTGAGAGGTGACATCCACCTTCCAATAATTTGGCCCTCTTGGAAAAGTCTCTCACGGGATGGGGATTGGAATAACAATTTAGAATTCTACCTGCTTTGAGAGAAAATTAGATTTGAATACTAATCATCTCACCTGTTTCTGTGTCCAAACTGTGTTACCTAGCTTGGCCACATTGTTTGCCTTATTTGCCTGACCTGGTCTCAACATCTTTTGATTATGTCTATAAAATGATACGCCATCACACAACAGGAAATTTCCAAGTACCAGTAGACAATGGGGTCAGATATCCTAAATAATTTTCTAAAATATTTTAAATCCTGGCAGCACCTGGACAGTAAGTGTTGTTGCTTCCCAAATGGGGTTCTTTGGATGTGCTAATTTCAATGCTTTTATTATAAAATGAATTACATTAATATCTAGTTATCTTTTATACGCACATAAATACTTTGTGCTTTTTTTTGTTTGTACCTCTTACTTTCTGCCTGTTGCCCACAGCAAAGCATCCCAGGCCCCAGAGCTCAAACCTGGATGGTAGAGTGTTCACCTGTCAAGTAATTATTTAAAAATTTGCCGAGAACTTATATTTTATTCACCTTGGAACTGACTATGCTAAGAGTTGTGAGAAATGTAAAGCAGAGGCATCATCCTAGCACTCATGGAACTTAGAGTATAATTGGAAAGATGTCTTAAAACCAAAACTATTATTGTTTTTTTTTTTTAATTAAAAAAACAAGTAAACTGATTCAGTAACAACTTGTTTTCGGTCACTTCCTGTCACCCCACTGGTGAGGGGAGAGGTTCCTGTCCTAGAGTGATGGGGCTGGCTAAACAGGACACCCTACCCTGGACTGATGAGATTGACAACTGCTTATTCACAGCCTGGAGGAGGAGAACACTGCACACCATGCAGAGCCCCATGGAGTTCGCACTTGAGAAGAGAATGAATGAGCAGGGGCTGTGGGAGGCAGGCTCTGTAGGAATAATGGGGGCAGGTGCCCCTTGGTTGCCGCTGAAGGATGCGATTTACTTGTTTGAATAATTCTGTGGGCTGGCAGAGAACTGAAGCTCATTACTCAGGGTAAGCAGGCACTGTGACAGGTCCCATGGTCAGGAGGGCTGTTGGCTAGGGGACCTCACCCACGGAAGCACAACTGGAAGGGGAACTTGTGATTTGGTCACTTGAAGCCCTGTTTGTTTTCCCTGATGTCAAAGCATACATAATGTTGGGACTTAATTTTAGGCCAAATACCACACTACTGTGCAGAAGTCTTTGAATTCAATTCTATAGAAAAGTTAAGCATTTGTTATAAATAGCACTTGCCCTTAGGAAGTATGCAGTCAAGTAGGAAATTTGTAAGTCTAATAAATGTAAAAATACATGTCAGTATAAATATAGTAAGGCACCAACAAAGACCCACAGAGCTCAGGAGAGCAGAGGTCACCTCTACTTGCAGGTATCTAGAAAGGTCTGGAGGGAAAGAGTGTGAAGTTTTATCTAGATTTAATAAACGGGTATGATTTCAGCAGGTGAACAAAGGAAGTTAGCAGGTGAGGTGACTGGCAAGAGCAAAGGCTAGAGACAGGAAAGCAAAGGACACGTTCCAAAATGTTAGGTACTCTAGTTAGAGCTTAGAACAGACAGATGGAGGTGGCTAGAAGTAAAAAAAAAAAAAAAAAAAAAAAAAAAAGTCAGCTGTGAAGGGACTTCAGTGAATTTCTACCTTATTTTTAGGCAATGGGGGGCCAAAGAGGGTTTTGCACTGGGCAATAGAATAGTCAGAGTTGCTTGTGTTTAATCCGGTGGATTTGTGTATGGTGGTTGCACTGGAAGGAAAGGCTAACATTAAGACATTTAGGAAGATGAGTAATAGACAGGCCCTGAATCAGGACAGCAGAGTGGAGAGAGTAAGGGAGTGACAGATATAAACAAGAAGAAGGCAGAATTGATCGTATTTGAAGAAGGAGAGGTTAGAGCACCAGTGTTCTGAGTCAGGGCAACGGGCTCAGACCATTTACTGTGCAATACAGAACAACTCATGTTACGGGGCAACATTTGGAAATCAATTTTCTGAAAAGCCTCATATATTTTTTAAGATTTATTTATTTTATTTATGAGAGAAGGGAAGGGAGGGAGAAAGGCAGAGAAACAGTGATGTACTTGAGAAACATTGATCAGTTGCCTCTCTCATGCCCTCAGCTAAGGACCTGGCCCTGCAACCCAGGCACATGTCCTTACCTGGAATCCAGTTACCACCTATTGGTTTGTGGGAAGATGCCCAACCCACTGAGTACACCAGTCAGGGATAAAGGGCCTCATATTTGTTAGAAGTTTTATGCTTTCCAAGCACTGGAGAAATGGAGAATACTCTATAGAAGGAGTGTTTTTCCCTCCTCAGTGATTTAGGTGTTGCATTTTGAGCTGTGATATCTACTTGTCTTATGTATAACTTCCATTCACCAACAAACTAGCATCATTGAAGTCTCAGAAATGGTGGTCCTCATGCATGGAAGGTGGCCCTGCCTGAAATGAGGTACCAATCTTGGTAGTTTCCCAAAACCCTCTAGTGGACAGACACCATCCCAGGAGATGTTTAAATTTTTTAATGACTAATTCCAGTTTTTACTGAGGGTTGACTATAGGCATGATGAGAAAATACATGGTACAAGATGGAGTCCAGGCCTCCATGAGTTTGTACCAGCAAGTTCACTTTAATTTATCAGATTCTCCCTTGTCTTCCTCATCATTTTTCTCATTTTTCACTTTCCCAAGAACCCACAAGGTCAGTGCTGCCAGGAGCAACACAGGTGTCGGTTCCACTTAGACTATTTTGTCCTCACTTAGAACACTTCACTGCATCACGTGAGGACAAAGTAGTCCTCACATTTCGCATGTTAACTCACTGCGTCGTTCCTCACCTAGGTGCTTGAGATGAAGGAAGATGTCCCAGGACTCCTCAGTTCAAGAGTTGTTGGTTGAATGTTGTCCAATACATTTTCTATTAAATGCAGGTTCTAAGTTTCTGAAAATAAACAAAAGAAATAGAAAACCACAGTCGACATATAAGAATGATAGATGTATAAAAACACAATCTTCAAATATCTAATGATCCACCATTGAAAAGAAAAATTAGACCAATTTATATTGGCTCCAGTGGAATGATTTAGAACAAAGAATTCTGAACTACAAGCAAATTTTCTTTTAATATATCACCCATGCAGAGCATTGACTCAAACTCAGTGTGTTCTGTTTCTATGGTAATTGTCAAGCATAAGCGTATCTGCTTTGCAGAAGAAAATTGTGAAAGGGACTCAAGGAGCTATTAGGTGGGTTGGACTAGACCTCTAATGTTTTTCTCAAACCTGAGATTCTATGGTTCTTAGGTACAAAGGGTTGGTAGAGAATTATGAAGTTTGTGTTGGGCCAAGGAGTCATGTTGTACCTTGGAATTCTCATAATGTTTTACCTGTACTTTTGTTTTGACGACTTCATGGTCTACATATGATGTGTATGTACGTATTGCCTCCTCTGCTAAATGCTCTAAAGCCAGAACCCAGTCTGATCCCTTCTTTTAAACTCAAAGTGCCTGGTACAGTAATTTGTTCATGAAGGCCCTTCCAGAATAATCATGAAGTAGATAAATGAGTGTACAAATATGCAAAATCATATGTAAATATCAGAGTCCTTGATCCCTCACCAAACCTGGTTTTCTCTTTCTGTACATACCCTATATTATTTAATGGCAGCATCCATTACCCATTTGCTTAAACCAAAAACCTGGTCATCCTTTCTATGACATCCCATGTTCTATCCACCGGCAGGCTGTAAACGAGCGCTAATTTCAATCTATATCACATTTTCAATGACTTCTCACAGCCTCCAACACTATCACTAGTCTAGACCAGCGGTCAATAAACTACAGCCCTGTGGGCCAATTCCAGGCTGAATCCTGCTTTTGTAAATAGTTTTAATGGAACATTGCCACACTCACTTTATTTACGTATTGTCAATTGCTCCTTCAGGGCTGAAAGTGCTGAGTTGCTGGCAGAGGTGCAACAAAGACTATATGGCCCACAAAGAGTAAAATATTTACTACAATATACGGCCCTTTTGAGAGAAATTCTGCTGAATGCGGTCATCAGGTTTTCTATCAAATATCCTATTTTTGTTTTTATAATCCTTAAAAAACGTAAAAACCAATACAAATTTTAAAAAAATCGAAATGTAAAAACCATTATTAGCTCACTGGCTTTACAATACAGGCCACGTCCAAGATTTGACCCATAGGCTCTGATTCACCAGCCCCCTTCTAAACATATGATCCTTTTGAAGCATGAATCAAATCATATCACTCCATATGAAAAATCACCAAATGCCTCCTATTACACTTCAAATAAAATCCAAATGTCTTACCATGGTCCATAAGACCTTTGGGATCCCAGAGGTAACTTCTTACCTCTCTGACTTTATCTTGTAACCACATACTCCGTTTGACTGGCTTTGCTCTGTCCACACTCAACTAGGGCAGGACCGCAAACTCACCACGTGTGCCACTGCCTGAGAGCGCTGCGTGCTCTGTTTCTCTGCCCAGAATGCTGCGTACAGATCATCTCAGGACTGCACTTCTCATTTGGGGCAGAGGGCTTTATCTCACTATTCCATTCTACTAAAATTGCTTCCAGTCATTCTCTGCCTCTTTACTTTGCATATCTTCAGAGCACTTATGTGAAATTAAGTCACTTATTTTTGTTGTTGTTTACTTGTCTTGTCTGTTTGCTCCACTAGAATGTGAGCACCATGGGGAAAGGCACTTTGTCCATGTGGCTCATGGCCAGCTCCTACTGGTGCCTGGTCCCGGTAGGTATTTGATAACTATCAGTTGAATGGATGATTGGCTGGCTGTATGTAGTGAATATTCCTTCCCCTTGTCAACTGATTACATTCCTGGGAAAGAATTTATACCAAACCTCCTACAGCAAGTATTATTTCTTGGTGTTTTTTTTATCTGCTATTTCTATGTATCTCCAGCAGCCAATGGGAATCTTTTTTATCCTTGAAGAGGAATGTATGTTTCCTCAGGCTACAGATGTGACCTTCAAGACCAAACTTTTTGACAACCATTTTGGAAAGTCAGTTCATTTCCAGAGACCCAGGCCTGATAAGAAGAAGAAATATGAAGCTCACTTTGAACTTGTCCATTACGCAGGAGTGGTAAGCTACCTTTAGACCTTCAGCTCTGACTGTTCCAAATGCACTCAGCCACAGTCCTTAGGTTATACATAAGAAAAGCTTAGATTAAATGAAGAGATGAACAAAATAAACCTCAGTTTCAGAAAAATGTTGGTTCAGCCTTTTAGCACTTAGGAAATGAAATACCTAAACTATACTAGTGTTCCATGTGCACAGAGGTCAAAAATCTCAAAATAGACTCTGTTGCCCCAACTCAAAGTAAGATAGCTTCAGAGTCATGGAGACTATCAAAGTAATGGTTTTTTCCCCTTCCTTTCAACTTAACATTGTATGAGTGAGTGATTTCAATTGATCTTTTTATTGAAGTTTTTTTATTCTTTCATAAAGAAATAGTCACTGTGAAGTAATGTTCCTCAACCTATGGCCAGCAAAGGTTTCTAATGACCCTCATTGCCTCTTCTCATTTCCCCACTGAGGGTGTGTGTGCCCCTTTTTTCTGCTTTTATAATTCTGGTAGTAATTCTGGGTGAAACAGAAAGAGAACTGATAAAGGCTGAAATAATACTTCAGTCTAAAAACAACCAGTCAACTGTAGAGTTATGCTTGTAATTCTCTTCTTTAATGCCTTTGAACATTAATTATAGTAATATTTACAGCAAACTACCATTATAATTGCCAATGGTTTTTTTTTTTTTTTTTTTAAATGCTCACTGTGTGTCAGAGACACTTGGATTATTTCATCTATTCTTGCCTATGAAGGAGTGCTGATGTGAATTGTTTCTACTGGAAATACCACCAATTTCTTTCTCCCTCTCCCTCCTACTTTCCTCCCCTTCCTCTCTTCACTTTCTCTCCTCCCTTTCTCTTCCTTTCTTCTGTAATGCAAGCGGTAAAGCCTGAGAATCTCTTTGGGTAGCACACTGGATTTCCGGGAATATTATTCAGTGCTGTTACATCAAACTAAAGTTAAAAGATCCACACAATTAGTGATATTTTTTAAAAGAATGCAAACGTGCTATGTAAATTTACATATTCTCCTCTTTTGTTCCTTGAATTTTGAATCTTTCCAAAGCTGCCTTATAACATCAGTGGCTGGCTTGACAAAAACAAAGACCTTCTTAATGAAACAGTGGTGGCTACATTTTGGAAGTCGTCTAACAGACTCTTGGCAAACCTTTTTGAAAACTACATCAATACCAACAGTGGTGAGTCAAACAATCTTCCCTCATTTTTCAGCCTCAGAATGGAACCCATGGCTACCTCAGTACGTACAACAATCTTTGCTTCTTTCTGGTGGTATCTGTGTCTGGTCCCTGTGGTCTGAGTTGCCCCCTCATATTGGCCTTTCTGTCCTCAGGCTGGCGGTTCTTCAGGGAAATGGTGCTCAAAGCCAGATATATCTGGCCTGCCTTCTTTCCCCCTCTGCTGGAGCCAGCTGCAAAGAAAGCAGCAAACCATGTTTTGATAAATGATTTGGGGGAAATAACAAGTCCCTTTCATAGATATTCCAAAAATATCTTGGAATTCTCCTTCCCAGTGCTTTCATAATAACTCGGGGTTATTTGAAGCTTCATGATGACAGGCATTGTGTCTGACTTTTTCAACTGTAGTCTCAAGCATGTAGCAAATGCCTGTTTAGCAGGTACTCCATAAATATTTATTGATCAACTAATAACTGATCATGTTTAGCAGTTTGTAATTTACAAAGCACTTTCAAATATATTATCTTACTCAATCCTTGCCATGACCCTTTCAGAAACATGTAGAGGAAACCTCTCCCTGTCTTACAAGAACAAATATAGAAGAGTTAATTAAATAGCATCCCTGGTTTAAAAAATCTACTAAATGGCAAAGCCAAGGTAGGAAGCAGGACTTCGGCTTCCTAGTCTTGTGCCTCTTCCACTCTCACTCTCTCCCAGAAACAAACAAAACAGAGAGATGGACAGTCTACATGTGTTTAGGATGCAGTTCAGACTTCTGCACAATGATACAAAGGATTTGAAAATACAAAATACTGAGTCTAAGTTGCTAACGTTCAGCCTCACAATCAAACTAATGCTAGGTTAGCTACAGAGGGAAGCTTTCGTGATTCACAGCAAAAGTCACAGATTGGCAGCCCCTGAGCAGAACCTGACCTTCAAACATGGTTGTGATTAAAAAATAATCAGAAGATTTCACATACACATTTGGTTTCCCTTTTTTTCTTTAAAAAAATTGGAATTATGGGAAAATCTGGTCAGCCTGGGTCAGATATGTTCACGCTGTGGGACAGAATACTAGCTCTTCTGTAAGTGGGGTGTGTACTCAGCCTCCTAACATTCTCATCCTACTGTTATCTTACACCCAGCTTCAGGTTGATTCCTAGCTCCTATAGAATGACTCGGCACTCCTGATAAATATGGTCAGGGAAGGGAGAGAGAGCTTAGCTCTTTCTGGCTGTATAAGCACGTGAGGATGTAATTCAGGAGCATATCTGAAATCCTGTTGGCTGCTCTCAAGAGTTCAGAAATGGAAGCTATTGTGTTTGGACCCCGATCATCTTCAGGCAGTGCATTTGCCTGATTCTAATAGCTTCTCAAGTGGCTCTGAGGAGTCTGTTAGATAGTGGTCATGTCGCTTATGGCTCCCAGATGAGTAATTCTCTGATCATAAGAAATCAGAGAGTGGTTTGGGCGGAGAATTAGAAAGGAAATCATCTTCTAACTCTTCAGGGTGTGGTCTGCGTTCTTTGGAAATGGGAGAGAATTGTGCAGAATGTCCTTTTTCATAATTCTTTAAACAACCCCTGAAAATACTTACCTCCAAATTTCTGCCTCATCTAAACATCAAGTTACCTATATTGACAACACTTTCTTCTGGGATATCCAAGTATTTTAAATCAGTTATAATTCAAAAATAATGGAAGGTAGTATATTTCCTTTTCATGTGTGGAGAAACTGAAGTACAAATAAGTCCAGTGATTCCTTTTGAGGGCCTGGGTCGTGTCAGTAGGACACTCATGATTAAACTTTATGACATCTATCTCACACAGCACTACTCAGGCAGAGAGGATATTTTATTAGTTTTCTGTACTGATATCTAGCCCGTTTCTTCTAGATTGCCTATGGATTATGTTGTTGTATATATTTGTGAGTTAGCTCTACACAGATGTTTGTAAAATAATTGGCTTAGCATAAATTCTTTTGCTTCAAGAAAATGGAAATAGATTGTTTTTTATAAATTATAAAAGTAGTGTATGAGTGTTGCCAAAAGCAGACAGTATAGAGGAACTAAAAAGAGGAACATAAAAATTACCTATAATTTCACATAAAGAGCTAACAACCCCTAACACTTGGTATATACTCCTTCCAACATTTTTTATGTATGTAGCCACCCATAATGCAACTGCAATTACAAACATGTGCATACACTCAGTATCATAATAGACAAACTGTTTTGTAACCAACTTTTTCTCTTAAAATAAATCCTACAAATCTTTCCATGCCAGTTTTATGAATCCACACCATCATTTCAAAAAGTCAAAGCATTTCATTGTATGAGTATTCTTGCATAATTTAACTAACCAACTTCCTATTGATGGACATTTATTGATAATTTTATTTTTTGCTTATTTTTTTGTAATGACTAAATGTTGCAATGAGTGTCTTTACACAGTTGCTTGATTATTTCCTTAAGGAAAAGCACTAGAAATGGACATTTTTGTGTTGAGACATAAGCATTTTTAAAGCTTTTGTAGATATTGCCATATTGTTTCTAGAACTTTGATGAATATACGCTTTCATCAGCAGGGTTTGGTAATGTGACAAAAAAGAGCATTTTAATTTTTTTTTCTTTTTTTAGTTCTACAGTTTGGGGAGAATAAACGCAAAAAGGGAGCTTCATTCTGAACAGTTGCATCTCTGTATAAAGTAATATTTAATTGCATCTAGTTGTATATTAACTGCCTTACAATATGCATAGATGATTATTTACTTGAAATTTTACATCTTCAAATAAGAATAAAATATCTGAAGTTGGAATAGTTGATGTTTGTCTTGGTATTACTGGGCTTTAGTGGACACTGTTGGCTTTAATGAGAATATTGGTTCATAACTTGTAGTTTCCAGAATTGCCCTTGGCCAAACGGGGAAGCTAAACTGCCTCCCTACCCTCAACTCCAGACTGTGGCCACTCCCTTGCCTCAAGGTGGGACCGACTGTGATGCAGTTGGTGCATTTGTGCTCAGTGCTCCTGCAGGGATCAGACTAAACAGAATCTACACCATTCCTTTCCCCGCCCTGTCGCCCCACCCTCAGCCCTACCCTGCTTCCCTCATTCGCCCTCTCAGATTCTGCTTCCAGAGAATCTGACCAAAGATTAATATTTCCCAGTCAGAAAACTTGAGAAACAGTTTCTTTCTTCAAGCTATTTATTGCTCAGCCATAAATTATTGCTATCGAATTCAAAATAGGTAGATGGGACTCATAATAGAACTATGTCAGATAAAGAACTACTTGGCATAGGAAAGAAATCATGTATGTTTGGTAAGCAGAAAAGAATCTTGACATCATTAAGTTATTGTTGGTATGCATGTTGGCTTTAAGATGAAGTTGATAGACTTGGAGACACTTGTGATAGGATGAATGTTTTTAGTGGTTTACAAAGTGATTTTGTGTTTGTTATGGTCTCTTTTAGGAAAACCTAAATAAGTTGATGATTAATCTGAAGTCAACAGCACCCCATTTTGTGAGATGCATAAATCCCAATGTAAACAAAATGCCTGGTAAGAACTGGACTTCTTTGTAATCCACACTATGGCACACAATTGATTCAAGCCATATTGAATATCTCCTTAGGAGACATTTACCGGTCCCCTTTACATAAGAGTAGATTTTCAGATAGAAAAAATGAAAGTAAGTTAAAAGTGAGATCTTTAGAACTTCCACAAGGTTGCCTTTGAATTGAGATTCAAGTGGGCATACAGAAGGATTTCACAAAGCAGGCTCAATTAGGTAACATTAGAATGCTTGATGTCACAATTTAAAGTCCTTGAATTTCATGGTAACATGTGGATGAGATTCTATGTCATTGTCTGAAAGAGCAAAGTATAATAAAAAGGGATTGAATGATCAATTGGGGATTAAGATAGATATATAAGCATAAAGGACATTATTTGGTCTGAGTTATCTAAATTGGCCATAAAGACAGGTCCTAAATTCATTTCTAATTATTAAGAACTTCTTCTAGTCTTTCTTCCTAATAATATCTATCTCTTTAGTTATGTACTTCTGGGCAGTGGGTACCTTTCTGTTGGGAACTGCCCTACCTGGTTTCAGAAGCTATAACCCCCACATGGCTAAGGCTGAGTGAGAGACCTTGGGACCATAAGCTACTAAGAATAAAGCTTATCTCCCTGGCAGGGGTGCTGCCTCTGCCCCCTTTACTTCACCCTGCTTGGCCTCTAGTGCATGACTGGTTAGCCAATGACAGGTAAGATTCCTCAAGGGAGGGATGACCTAAGACAGGAATGGTTATGGGGGCCCTCAGGGAAGGACTTGGGGGGCTATAGCTAAAGGGGGTGATGGACCCTCACCCCTCAGCTTTGACATAGCCTGAGTCCTCATTCTGTCTGCGAGAAGTCTCCTAATCTCTTGGTTGCCTGACTTGAGCCTGAAACAATGACAGAGGGTGGTGCAGCCCTGTGCTGGAAAAGGCGGGTTCCCCAGTGCAATCAGGCCTAAGAAAGAATGCATAAAATCCTGTGAAACCTGCTTTACTAAGAATGCTCTCAATTTTCTGATAAGGGTCTGAGGAGGAAATGAGTTTGTTTTCCAAAGTTTTATAGCCCTTTAGCTAACTGACCCTGACTCAGTATAAGCCCTCATAGTTCTTTGTGTGTTATCTATTGTTTGATCCTTACTACCTGACAATGATTGATGAGCTTTACCTGTATTTCTATGCAAATTGAACCCAATAAAAGTCCATTGAGGAAAAGGCATCTGGTCCTTCTCCTTTGAGAGATCGGCCACCTTTCCTCCCCAAGCAGATCATGTCTTAGTAGACTTATTTTCATCTGTGGTGGCTGGTGGGGGGCCCTGCAGGCAGAGCCCCCCCATGCCTTTCTAAACTTGTTCTACTTTTATTGAGATATTGTTGACATACAGTACTGTATAAGATTAAGGTGTACAGCATAATGATTTGACTTATCTATATGTGAAATGATTACCACAAGCTTAGTTAATATCCATCATCTCATACAGATATAAAAAAAAGAAAAAAATTTCTTTGTGATGAGAACTCTTAGGACTTGCTCTCATACACACACACACACACACACACACACACACACACACACACCAAAAGCAGTGTTTACTATTGTCATTGTGTTATATGTGCATCTGTAGTATTATTTATCTTGTAACTGGAAGTTTGTACTTTTTAACCACCTTCATTCAATTTTTCATTTCCCCATCCCCCACTATAGTACTATAGTAACTACAAACCTGATCTCTGTTTTTCTAAGAGGTTGGGATTTTTCTTCTTATTTTTTTTTAAGATTCCACATACAAGTGAGATCATATGGTATTTCTCTGTCTCTGTCTGACTTATTTCATTTAGCATAGTGGCCTCAAGTTTCATGCATGTTGTCGCATATGGCAGGATTTCCTCCTTTTTATGGCTAATATTCCACTGAATATATATAGTACAACTTTTTAACCCATTCATTTGTAGATGGATACTTAGATTGTTCACATGGCTTGGCTTATTATAATGGATATTATTTGATTAGTAGATGGTGGTAGGAAGATGATAGAATAAGATGGGTGATGATGAATTTTTTTTTTATGTTTTTAATTGCCAAAACAAAGTTTTTACAGTTATTAACTACATAGATTGCCTTTCTTAAACCATGGGGTTGGAAATTCTCAGGCTTGTCTTTAGAATTGCAGGCTTCTATAGAGTTTGGCCAGAGGCTGTCAGCCTCAAAGTTGGGTATTTGACAAACACTTATGTCTTCAGAGCACTAATCACCCTTGGAATATGTAGCCAGATGTTGCTCATTCCGATTTCTAAGGTTCTGTAGTATTTTGCATTTTTATTAACCTTCTGTAATTAAGACACCAATCTTGACAGTCTGTGACCTATTTTTGGAAAGTGTGATGCTAAACAATGATGCTGCAGTTTGAGTTTTTGCAATGCGAACACTTCATGTTCATCATGCTGTCTGTTTTTGCCTCATTGTTTCCTATCTCCTGGGTTCCTGAATGCATCTGGGGACATTGCTTCCATCTAGCAAGGAATCTAATTAGCTGCCTGGATTTTGGAGTCATTCTGTTACCTATTAGAGTTGCCTCCCATTGAGTCAGCTCTAATTTCAGCAGGGCTTTTTTTTTTTTTTTTTTTTAAGTCATAAGACAAAGTTATAAGAAAAGCTTCATGATCTACTCAAAACAGCTTTTCATAGAAACTTAAGGGAAGTGAGCATGCTTGTCTGTAAGGTGTAGTAGGCACATTTTCCCATTTCTCACAGATCATCTGTTTCTGTCTATGAACTGGATGGGAGGACAGGAATATTGGTACATGGCTTTCATTTGTTTACTGTGACCTGGCGCATGGACAGACATCTCATCCCCATTTTTCTTACAATGCTGTGGGAGGGCCTCGTGTTCAGAGGAGGGCTGCTTGGCTTCTTCCAGAAGACTTGCTGAGAGCCAGATACAGTGGCTCCTCTGGTGGTTTTTCAAAAGTTTCTGTCTGAGACTGCAGCTCTTAGAGGTACTTCTTTTGATGAAAGAAAAGATGATAGGAGAATGCTTATTCTATAGAATAAATCCTAGATGCTGAATGTAAGCTGGAATATAGCCAAGTCCTTTCTAAGTCAAAATGGTAGACGGGATTTTGTTGTGCCATTTTCTTCTTTCTTTTTATTTCCCCTTCTTGTAATCCCTTTGTCCTACTTGGAGAGATCAGTTTCCTTTTGAATTCTTATTTCTCTCTCTAGCTGTTTTTTGGCTGGTTAATAGATGTAGTAACAACCATTTACATTCTAGCAAAAATGTATTCTTTTTCATCTTCCAGGACTATTTGCTTACAAAATCTTGACTAACTGCAAGCTAAAGGGCTCATTCCAAGTTAAAGGAACTTTAGGTAAATCCTATTTGGAGACTCCCACAGAATAGGATGGGTACTGTAAGTACCATCAGGCCAGGAGTGGGTGTGCTATTCATTAACTATCATACAGAGAACACAAAACTCAAACTCTTTGAATCTAAGATGCAGCAATTAGGACAAAGTCTAGGGTATATATATATATATATTTTTTTAGATACAGACTCAACTTGGCTCCTTTTCCTGCAGGTGTAATGGACCTTCCTCAGTTCTACAGCAGCTGCGCTGTAATGGTGTCTTGGAAGGGGCTAGGATATGCTGCAAAGGTTTTCCAAACCGACTGCTGTATGCTGACTTTAAACAAAGGTAAACGTACACCTCAGGATCCAAAAAGCCTGAGGCAGTCTATTCTGTTTACCTCTCATTCCGAGAGCTCAGCCATGTGTTGTTTGTTTGGCTGATGTCCTCCAGACTACAGATCACTGTGTTTTGGTGGTGGTGAGATCGATGATGACGGGGTTTCATTATTACTTCCCCTTAAATCTCATATCCATGTAGCTGTAATATCCTTATATCTTTATTAATGGATAATAGTCCCACATATAGAAGAAATATATACAGCAGAAAGATATGGAGGCTGAATTGAATCTCTGAAACGTTGTGTATACTTAATTGTAGCTGCCATCCAAGCAGGCTGTTTCTTCACCAGCAAACATGTAAAAGGAAGGAAGCCAGCGGGGTGTGTAGCAGGAAGCAGGAGAGGCAGCTTTGCTGTCTGTTTCCCAAATTCTAAAAGTGTAAATTATAGGTCATCAAGCAAATTTAAGCAAAGTATGGTAGTGTAGACAGAGTACCTGTCTCACAATTAAAAGGCACATTTCTGGGTCTCTACCTACTTGCCATTAGGGTGACGTTTTCTTGGAATTTGTCTCTGCTTTTCATTTTTCTTATTTGTACAATAGAGACATGTAAACCTACTCCTTTCTCTTTTCCCCTTCCCAATTTCTCCTTCCCTCCCTAATTGAGCAGAGAGTCAAATGAGATTGTCTTTAAAATATGATGGAAAGTACTAACTCTTATACCAAAGTAAGGAATTATTGCTTGTACTCTCATTACTATTGCTAGGAGTTTCACGAAAATTGAACCTATTGGTAGGAGATAGAAGTCTGTACTTCTTTCCAGCTTACTTGTCCAGATTATTGTTTATTTGAATCATATGTCCTCCTGATCCCAGAATTTATTCTCTACCTATTTTAAATTAGGTACTGCATTCTGAACCCAAAGGCCTTCCCAAAGAGCAAGTTTATGAGCAGCAGAAAAGCAGCTGAAGAATTACTTGACTCCTTGGAGACAGACGATACTCAGTACCACTTGGGAATGACCAAGGTAACCAGAACACTACCCAAGGGTGCATTAGGAGGAGAGTGGGAGGAGAGATGTGTATCTTAAAGTACCCATAAAGGTTCAATTATAAGGCATTCTGTAGCTCTTGTGACCACAAATAATACAAATAGAGAGCAGGGAAAAGTGGAAATTTCCATGCTACTTGGGAGGAAATTTGGTGCTTCTTAAATCTCAGTCTTGACTACATTGACAATTTTTTACTTATTAATCTAAGCAAGTTTGTGCCAAGATATACTGAATCAACTGTGTATACATATCAGAGCTAGAAAAAGGGAAATGAATCAATGGTGTGGATAATGGTCAGTTTGTGTGTTAACTGATGAATCCGTAAGTACTGTTTTAGGGAATTAATTCTAGAAGACTATCTGAATGATTAAAAACTTTAATGTCAACCCCATTATCCAAAAAATTAATACAAAGTGAACTTCATTAAATGCAATTCACTAAACTCTGCTTTATCTGAGCTGATCCACATATTTTGGGAAACTTCTAACTAAGAGATTTGGTTTTATCTGGCAGTCAACATCATGCTGTTCCTAGTAATACCCATATAAGGATCACATTATTTGAAGGATAATTGGAGAGCCTAGATTGAAAAGCTCATAGGAAAAGATTGAGGAGCTCATAGGAAAAGAACTCTGTGGGACATAATTGTAAAATATTATATGATTCCCATATTTTGAGTATCTGAGAGTTCATTTCTGCTGTTGGTTGTTTCTGCTGATTTTCTCTACTGGTGCCTTGCTTCTTTGTGTGTTTAGTTATTTTTTTTCTGTATACTACTCACCTACATGAGGTGAGTGAGACTCTTAAGTCACAAAATTTAAGGAGGAGCTCACTGTTAGGGTTATGCAAGTGCTGACATGTACAACTCTGAAAGTGATGGTCTCCTTAATATTTGTGCCTTAGGTACTTCATTCACCTCATCTTGTCCATTACTAAAGATTTGCCACAAAATTTGCATGTGAATTCTTTAATACCTAGGACAAAAGTGCCTTTCTCTAGAGCAGGGGTCAACAAACTGTGGACTAAGGGTCTTTTCTATGGTCTATTTTTTTTAAATTTTTTTAATTAGTATTTTTAATTGTTGATATTGTCTATTTTTTTTATATGGCCCAATTGCTAAAAAAAGGTTTTACATTTTTAAGGTGTGATTTTAAAAAAGAAGAAGAAGACTATTCTATAGAGAATCTATGAGAACTACAAAACCTAAAGTATTTACAGTCTCGCCATTTACAGAAAAATTTGTAGAACCTTGCCTGTCACTTTAGAGAATGGCCTGCCTGGGCCTATCTTAAAATTTAAAGTTCCCTGGGTAACCTAGCCATTATTAATAGATGAGGGGAGGATAGTGTAAGTTCTTAAGGAACCAATATAAACACAGGATTAGATAAAAAAAATTTTTGCTAACTTAATGTTTATAAAAACCAGTCTTTCTGAGAACATGTATTTTAGACATTAAATAAAACTGAAGAAATAGAACTGAAAAAGATTAATACATCAGTCACTGTTAAGGTAAGTCAACAGACATTTACTGAATACACATTATAAGTGGAACTAACATCTGACTTATTTCTTTTAGGTGTTTTTAAAAGCTGGCTTTTTAGGCCAACTGGAAGCAATGAAGGAGGAAAGGCTATCTAAAGTCTTTACATTGTTCCAAGCCAGAATGCGGGGCACACTGATGCAAATCAAATTCCAGAGGAGTCTGGAAGAGAAGTACGCCATTCCTCCCGTGCATCTGCACTGCTAGGGTGACAGTGGGCCTCAGTCAGCGTGCTCTTATCTCATCGCCTTATACCAGGTCCGGGAAAGAGCTGCCTCCTCTGCTTAGGCTCGGACTGAACTTTAAAGTTTTTAAATCATGGAACACCAAACACAGCACAAAGGTCTTGTATTGTCTTATCCAACCAAGTATACGCATAATTCAGATATTTCTTGCATTGCTTGTAGCCTTCCCTTTGGAGGGATTCCTTATAGTCAGAGAAGCCTGGATCTCTGAGGGTGGCGTGATTCACAATCTGTAACAGCAGCAGACCTGGAAGGGTTCGTATGCACCCTACAGCCATCTCTGTGGGGAAATTTTCTGTTCACTTTGCAACCTCCCCTGGGTCAGAAACTGTGCACCTCTTGGTGACATGTAACCATAACTCTCTTAATTCATTTCAGGCCGGTTCACTAGGCACATTTATCACCACATTTGGACACTTAGGTGTAGGTTTTGTCTATTCTTTAATGGACTCATGGAAATCAATCTAGAAAAATCTCCTAATAGTATAACTGTGAGCAAGGGATTCTGCAGTTGTTGTATTTGCTTTTTCTGTGTAGCATAGTATACATTCTGGAGATACGTAAACTACGGTCTTGGTATAACTTACTTAATTAACAACCTGTTAAGTCCTTCTGTTAACCCTCATCTTACATGGTGAGGTCAGAGGTATAGGAGCTACATCTCTTAAGAGTCTTCTATCACCCTCACACAGTCTCAGTGTGGTATGGAAGTTTATGGGGATGTGGGATCAGGGGACATGGCTTCTGGGATCAATTGCATGAAATTGAGTAAAGCTCTTAATTTCTCCATCGCTCACTTTCTTTGTCACTACAATAAAGTCTTTACTATCTATTCTTTCTAAATCATAGGATGACTTTTTAAAAACTATTCTGAAATATTTTAAACACACTGAAAATATTGTAATATGCACTCATGAATCTATTACCAATGAATATCAATTGTTAACATTTTTCCCTATAATTGCTCACAACTTAAAAAAATAATTAACAAAGGAAAGCCCCTTTCATATTTCTCTCTTGATTCAAGTTTTGTAAAGATATGAAGACATGTAGATATGCAGATATCTTTAAAAGGTAACATGATTTTTATGTTTTTAGTTTTCACATAAATAGTATTCTGTATATATTATCCTAAAATTTGTTCTTTATATTCAGTACTAGTTTTGAATTTTATTAATGTTGATAAAAGTAGTGCTAGATTATTGATTTTAACTACCACATTATATTTTATTACCCAGATATACCACATTTATCCATTTTCCAATTCAAGTAAATTCAAGTCATTTATGATTTTTTGCTATTATCAACAGTTCTGCAGTGATATTTTTGTAAATGTGCCCCCTTGAGCATATGAAGTAGTTTTCTGAGGATACTGTTACTCAAAATGCTGGTCCATGCCAATAGTTTGTGGATAGCAGCTGTCTGAGGCCCATACTTTGAGTGGTATTTCTCCATGGTATGAATTATTAGGTTTTAAGCTATGTACAATTCAGCTTCATAAGATATTGCCAACATGCTTTCTAACTTAATATTTATCAGAAGTGTGTGCAAGTTGCCCTGATCTGTATGGATCAGTTGGTTGGGTATCATCCCACAAAGCAGAAGGTCACCAGTTCGATTCCTAGTCAGGACACATTCCTGGAGTGCAGGCTTAGTCCTTGGTCAGGGTGCATAAAACAGGCAATTTTTCTCTCACATTAATGTTTCTCTTACTTTTCCCTCCCATTCTATCTCAATTAATAAATAAAATCTTTTTTAAAAAGAGAAATGTATGGAAGTCCTATATTCTATATATTCATCAATTTGTGGTATCTCAGACTTCAAAAACTTTTGCCAAACTATCATATTTCTGACTTTGGGAGAAGCAATTATTTCCCTAAAATGATGTTTTCTGTAGAGTTTTTAATTTTTTTGGTTTTTTTTTTTTTTTGTAGATATGACATTTTGTGGAGGGCATTTCTTTCATCATCTTTTGTGAAGCATTTTTGCTAGGAAAATAGTTACATCCTTTTTTTTGCATCTAGTGAAATAATCACATTTTTTCCCATTTACCTATAAATTTATTAAATTATATTAATAGATTTTCAAATGCTAAACCTATTTTGTTTATGAAATATTCTTTTTCATAACACTAATAGTATTATCATGAGGATTTTTGCATCACTGTTCATGAATAAGTTTCTCCTATAATTGTCGTTTCTCCTATAATTGTCTTTTCTCCTGCTGGGTTACCTGACTTTGGATCAAGGTCACCTCGACCTATTAAAAAAGTTAAGGAATGTTTCATCTTTTCAAAACCTGAAAAATTTATTGTGCTTATTTATTCCTTGAACATTTGGTAAAATTTACCTATAAAACTATCAAGATCTGGTATTTCTTTTGTGATATATTTTATAATTTTGATTCAACTTATTTAATAGTTATAGGCCTATTGAGGTTTCTTTCTTCTTGAATCAGTTTATACGTCTTTTTTAAAAAAATTATGTTTCTTTTAAATTTTCCAATTTGCTAGATTTATTTTTAATTCTCTAGCATATCTATGATTGTTTTTAGAGCACATTCCTAGGTTATATTTCTAGAATATCACCATTCCTAGTATTATTTATTTGTGTTTTCTTTTTCTTGATTTTTCATGTCAGTTGTTTATTTAGCCTATTTAACAAACCAGCTTTTAAAATTTTCTTCATTTTTTTTCCTAGTTCATTAATTTCTGATCTCATCTTTATTCTTTCCTTCCATTTTCTTTGGGTTTATTCTTTTCTTAATTCACATTTTTTCCAGTGATCTACACAGCTGCTTAATTGTTCCACTGAGTGTTTGATTTCAATGAGTATACTTTTCAGTTTTAGACATTTTATTTGTTCCTCTTTCAAATATGTCTGCCCTTTTATCATAGTGGCTCATTTCTTTCTTGTTTTTTTTAGTTCTTTCCTTCATGCCTTTAATAATTTTAATAATTATTTTATGGTATCCAAAAGGTTGTTCAATTATATAAATTCTTAGGGGTTTAATCAAACTTTTTATTGTAGGCACTCACCCTCACTGGTGGTTGTTTTTTAAAAAATATGTGTTTTGTTATTTTGAATTGTAAGTTCGTCTTCAGGGGTTGGATCTAAGAGAATCTCTGATGCTTGATATTAGGGTGTTTTCGTCAGCAAAATTTTGTGTTGTCTTCCCCTAAGGGCCCATAGGGTATTTATTACCAGTGTAAAAAATGATCATGCTAATTCCTTGCATATTTCTATACCGATCAGGTAGTGTAATTTAAACCTCAGACATTTCAGAGTGCTAGCCTATGATTTAAAAAAAAATTCTCAGAGTAGGATTTTTTTCTTCACTCTGAGCTCAGACCAAATCAGATGTACTTCTCCTTGACATTTCTCTGTGCTGGTTGTGAATTTTTTAGCCATTCTCTTCATTAAGGGTGATATACTTTGAAGGTCTCAGCCTGTCTCTTTATCCATGTGGATATAAAACTACAAACCCCTAAAATACTAAGACTGGCTCCCTTCTTTCACGAAGATGGCCAAGCTGC
This sequence comes from Glossophaga mutica, assembly GCA_039655065.1. NCBI lineage: Eukaryota > Metazoa > Chordata > Mammalia > Chiroptera > Phyllostomidae > Glossophaga > Glossophaga mutica. The sequence goes on from CM077304.1 coordinate 135,084,139, forward strand.
AAATGCATTTACTTATTGCTCAGGTGTTCAGCTCCTTCTTTATTTCTCACACTTTTCAGGCTCTGCTTGCATTTAAAGGCTATTTGCGAAGGGAACAGTTTTAGGATATCTAGCCCACAATATCACTGGCCCCAGAAGTCCCACAAAGGGCTTTGCCAGAATTACATGAGAGCCCAGATGTAAAAGTGCTTCGAAGATGAATGAGAATATATAATGACTCCTAAAAAGATGTGCTTATTAAGCATTTTAATTTGGAAAATAACTCTGTCATAGTCTGGGTTAACTTGTTTTTCTTTTTTTCTCCTTGACTTAGGGATGCACTTCTTTTGATCCAGTGGAACATAAGAGCTTTTATGACTGTGAAGAACTGGCCCTGGATGAGACTCTTCTTCAAGATCAGGTCTCTTGTTAAATCTGCTGGGATGGGAAAGGAGGTAGCTGGACTGAAGGAAGAGTGTGTGCAATTGCAAAAAGCCTTGGAGAGATCAGAATCTCAGAGGAGGAACTGAAAGCAAAGCAAGTCTCCCTCATCCGGGAGAAGAATGACCTGGTTCTTCAGCTGCAGGCTGTGAGTGCCCCCACCATTCGTTCTGCAAACCAAGTTTTTAATTAGAGTCCCTGTTTTACACATAGTGTTGACTTGAAAAGAACAGAGGCGTGTGCTTTTCAAATATTATAGAATTTCATCAAACACGGACAATGGAAACACGGAAAGAGACACCCTGTTTCAACAGAGAAGTGATTTTATTGGCAGGATGTCTTTGAAAAAGAGACAAACTATTAGATGGGTTTTAATTACATAAAAGCCCTACCATCTATCATGGGAGCCAGCCAGGAAGCTCTGGGTTTTAATTTAAATTCTGTATATAGCTCATGACCCATTAACAAATCAAACGCAGGATTTTAGTAGATCTTCAGAATTATTGTAGTATGCACCTACTTGGTTTTCCTGATTTTTGTCCTCACTTCTCCTTTCCCTAGTCCAAATTAACATTATTAATCAATTCAGTTCTTAAATACAGCAGTTCTCAAATTTGGATTTGGATCACAATCATTTGTGAAGCATTAAAATAAAAAGAAAGATGCCTAGACCCCACTCTCAGATATCTTGATTAAGCAGACCCTGTGTGGGACTAAATAATTTGCATTGGTCATTCTGATATCCAGTCAAAATTGAGAACCATTGTCTTAAACAAACAGGACGTTGCTTCTCTGATGAACAAGCTTTGGATTCTGCAACATGTGCATTGTAGGCTCCAAATCCTTGCCCTTGGCATTGAGCCTCCATCTCCAATTGGCCGCCAATGTGCCATTACTCACTTCCTTTCATATTCCTCCTCTCTAGCCACTGGGATGACTGTCATCCCCAAACACCCCACAGGGAGGGCTAGGATTCACCCACCTCCATTATGTTCTTCACCTAACTTAGAACAGTGCTAGGCTAGAAGATACTGGGCTCAAATATAATTATATAAATAAAAGTTTTTCCTGGTTTCTGAATGTACCGAAAACAGAGAATTTAGTAATTTCAGACTAACCCAAGTTATTCTTTTATTTTGGAGCTGTGCTATCCATCAGTGTTTCAGTAGGCCATATTTTACATAATAATTTACACTCATACATATTTAAATAACAGTGATTCTAGAATTTAGAATATTTAGAATATGTCAGCCTGGGAGGCTTGTTAGAAATACAAATTCCTGCCTGCCCCTCCTTGAAACCTACTTTAAGATCCCCACCATGAGAATCACAAATTGTAATGTCTTATGTTGTTTGGCTTTGGAGAGAGGCAACCTTGGCTGAGACCTGGCCTCCCACTTTTCATGACTCTTCCCACTGATCTAGAGGGTGGCCAGTGCTATGCAGGCTGACACTGTAAATAGAAATAGACCCGACTTGTGTAGTGGGTGGGCGGGGGGGTTCAAAGCCTGGGAAACACGATAAAAGATCAGTGTGGTGAACATGGGACACATGCAGAAACCGATTCCAGAGCAAACTCCGGAAGTGTGAGATAAGTTCATGTTGTAACTGTGATTGAAAACCTTGACAGAGCTATGAAATGTTTTATCATCATTTATTTTCAAGGGACACCACACAGTAGGGATGAGGGAAATGAGGAATCTTTTAAAATCACTCACTCTGAATACCAGCAGAACTCGGAACCCATTCCAATTAACTTTGTGAGTACGTGAGAAAAGAATTGCCACTGGAGACAGGATATTTCTACTGCTCAACTGCTACACCATTGCTCAGCTGGGCTCCAAGTCCTGTCATCATGTTTAGTACAGGGGTTGATGATGGGGAATTGGATTCTTCATTCAGTGCTGGAGGCAGGTCCTTTACATGTGCTGAATGGGACGGAGCGAATGCTTGTTACCTTGGGGTGCACGAAGATCCATTGTGCCCCTTCTCAAACATCGGAAGATGGAAGATTCTCTGATATGCATGGACCCTTCCTGCTTTGATGTTGTTGTTTGTTTGTTTGTTTAATCTAGCCCTTTTCTTTGGGCCCTTGGTGATGTTGGGAATTTGCTATTCGACATCCCCCAGCTGTGTTTCTTTGAGCCCCATTTTTTTGGGCCATTCTTTTCAGGAATTAGCCAGAAACCAGTAGCCTGGATTTTTGCCTTTTTCTGCTCTTGATTTAATAACTGAAATTACCTAAGCCAGACAAATAGATACATGGTTAATAAAGTGCCTCTAACTAGCATATCGGAGAGGATGATTAAGGTCGAGGCATGCAAGATGGAGATGTGTGTGAAGTTATTCTGCCACGAGCCCTGCAGTAATTAAGAACTTGCTCACAAAGGGGAGGTTTTATTTAGCCTCTAATAGAGATAAATTAGAGGGGTTCAGAATTATAGAAGGTGATTTTGTAGCAAAAAGCAATCCGCTCCTTCATTTTTACTTGACCCATAGTGAGAGTCAGAGAGTACATTTGAAAGGATAAAAGGAAAGAGTATTTTATGCTGTATGTGTATGGCTTTCAGAATTTACTGCTGCAGAATCACTGAGGAAAAGATTTTAGATGAAAATGGTGAAATTTAGGCATTGACTTGCAAGTAATCTCATGAATTCTGAATTCAGCCTATGAATAAATCTATAGCTCAGCTTTTTTTTATTAGAAGATACCTATATATTAAATAAGTACATCAGAGCTCTTAAAACTATTATAAATATTCTGTTGTCTGAGGATCACTTCTTAAAAGACTGTATTCTGAGCAGGTATCAACCTCAAAGCCTGTGTCCAGTGGATGCTTCCAGAAGCTGTGATTTAAGCAGCACTCCCCTGGTTTCTGGAGGCATGTTCGCTCCTCCAGGCCACCAGAATTCTATTAAGTGCTTCAGAAGAGGTAATCTAATCTACTGAATGGCCTGAAAGATCGAAAGCATCTCCAAACACAAGCAACTCTTTTACTTCTCAACAATAGAATCAGGGAAACTGGGAATATTATTTCAGCTGCTTAGGAAAGAAGGTAGGTGAAAGTGCTGGGCAGAGGGCAGGCAATTATCTCTTTGCTAGTGTTAAGCAGCATTTTCGCCTAGCTGATAAATTACTTCCAGCTGTTGGCAACAATTTTTCTCCTCATCATGGCAGGAGCAAGAGACCCTGGCAAATGCTGAAGAGCAGTGCGAGTCGCTGATTAAATCCAAGATCCAGCTGGAGGCCAGAGTCAAGGCGCTGTCTGCACGGGTGGAGGAGGAAGAGGAGATAAATTCTGAGCTGACTGCCAGGGGGCGGAAACTCGAAGATGAATGTTCTGAGTTGAAGAAAGAAATCGATGACCTGGAAACAATGTTGGCGAAGTCAGAGAAGGAGAAGCGTGCTACAGAGCACAAGGTACTTTTTCTACAATATTAGGAAGGCCTAGATGCCTGAATGCTGTTCCCAACCAGGCTTTGATAGCAGACTTGCTCTGTTTAGATTAACTAACACAGAGATCTGCAGACTTGAGAAGCACTAGGAGTCAGAAATGCCATAAAATGAAGGGTATGATGAACTGTGCTGTCCCAATTCAAATTTCCAGCTTGATTTGTGCAACCCCACTAAATCTGCAGAATGAAACGTCTTCATTTGTTCTAATTTTATTATATCTGAAGTCTAATAGAAAGAGTGGAATGGTTTCATAGGACCACTGAGTGTCCTTTTCCTGGAAAGAGAGTGAGCATGATGTAGTTTTCTGGAAGGTGATTTAGGATGTGTCTGAACTTCCAGCTCCATCATTGGGTTGTAGTTTGACCTTGGGATGCCACCTGAATTCCAGTTATGGACTTTGCTGTTTTATCCTTTTCAGTTGAAGGTTTTAACTTCCACCTCTGTGTATGGATTGAAGTTAACTGGGAGTGTGTATCAGATTCTAAAAAATAACTAGTCTCCAGAATGACTCTAATTTTGGCTGATGATTAAATAGCAACTGCCATTAGTTCACTTTCACAAAAGCACTCGGGCTTGAGACTGCCAGCTTTCATTTTTGCATATCTTATCAGCTGGACCTCTTTTTTAACTTCCACTTTTTTGGTGCTATTGAGGCACAACAAATTAACGTGTGCCCCCTGAACACTCAAAAGGAGGCTCTACCACAACTGGTGTTCTTATTGTACAGTAATGTGACACTAAAACCTGGCCATCCATTGAGCTATATTGATAATATTTGATTGACCAGAATACCCAGACCATGACAGGTAATGTCATTTTGTGTGTGTGGAAGAAAAAGTGAATTCACAGTTTTTAAAAGTATATCAGGAATTGGGCTAGATTTCGTTCTTTATGACAGTGGCTTAGTGTTATGCACAGCCTTCTAGTGGTAGCTCTAACGAAGCTGTTGCTTTCTTCTTCCCACAGGTCAAGAACTTGACTGAGGAAGTGGAGTCTCTAAGTGAGGATATCAGCAAACTTAAAAGAGAAGTGAAGGTTGTGCAGGAGGCCCACCAGCGGACCCTGGATGACCTGCACGCCGAGGAGGAAAAATTCGGCAACCTGAGCAAAGCCAACTTGAAATTGGAACAGCAAGTAGAGGAGGTAAGAAGTGCTATGTCTAGCTGGTTAGCTGTCTGTCTACATATGTACAAATCTACAATTTTTATTTAGTTAATTTATCTTGACAGTTTCAGGAAAACTTAGTGACATGATTTGTTTCCCTCCTTACTAGAAATAGTGTTTTATTTTTCTTACTATACATTGAACCACTAAAGTATAAAGAGGCCCCAACATGTAATCTGTCAGTTTTTAAATGCAAATTTCATACAACCCTGGGCAGTCTGGGAAGAACATTGGGACGAATCATAGTGTTATCACTCCAAGTGGCTGATTTTTCCCCACAGAACCTGGTATTTTGCCCCACAGATATGTGGGCACTCTATTTGATACTAGCGTTGAAGGATTGATTTAAAGGCCCTGTTATGTCTCCAGTGTGACCTGAGGTTCATTTCTGGCTGAAAGAGATGTAAGTCACAAGCTGTGTTCTACATACATATTGGAAAGTACTTGTAATATTCTAAAGATGGTACTCTGCCTCTAAACCCCTTTGATATAAGTTACTGTATTTCAGACCAGCCTCAATGGATAGCTTCACTGTTCTTCCTTTCCCCTCCCCAGCTGACATAGTATATGCGTTCATTCTCTTATTAGTCCCCACAGCTTAGCCTTTATAAACCTGCTGGTAAGGTCGGATGGGATGATGATGATGATGATGATGATGATGATGATGGTGATCTGCTTTTTCCTCCAGCCTCTCTATTAGTTTCCTCTATTACCTACTAGTTGCTCACTTCTCTTCCTATTTCCACTGATTGTGCATCTCACAAAGCCTCTATGTGAGGACTGATTGCTGTCATGTACTTGTTCTCTCCTGGAGTTCATCTACTTTCAGTTTGGTACATAAAGCTTCTAGGAATTCTCTCTCCTCCACCTATTTAAGTTTTCTATGTTTTCTCCTTACAGGAAATAACTTCAATTACTAAAAAATAAACATACCAGTGAAAAAATAGTTATATTGCAATTGTTACCTATCCTGTTAAACTAACCTCAATATCATTGTTGGCAACTTTAACTCAGACAAAACTAGCATGTTCTGAGCACTTTGGTGTGATCCCAGACTATGGCATAATGTTATGGATAAGAAGAGGGCACCTGGGGGGTGAAGGAGGTACGTGAGTCATGCCATGTGAGATGTGTGTGAAAGGGTCAGACCAAGTTGGGAGACTTAGGACAGCTGCGGAGACAGGTTTGCTTGGTATTGCTCCAGGGATCAGAGCTTAGACTTGTGGGAAGAATTTACAGAGACTATCTTTGCTTCTTATGAAGAAGCACTCTGAATAAAGTGGATGTACCCACCCATGAAATGAGCTGTCATATGAAGAAGTGAGCTTCCCATCACTGGACAGTACCAAACAAGGCCTCACTAGCCATTCATCATTGGTTCCTTCCTTAGGATAGAATGTGTATTCCTTAATCTCTAAAGTTTTCTTCCATCGCTGTGATTGCTAGATATTTTTGTTATCCTATTCATGGATGCAATATTTATTTAATATATCTACATAGCTGGGCATCATTTACAGAATCTGTGCTTCTATTATTTTTTATTTTTCCAGAAGGTAAGTAATTAATGAACACATCTAGTGAAGTATAAACTTTACCAATTTGTTTAGCTAAATAATTATCTCCTTTTGTCAGCTTGAGGGTGTCCTTGAGCAGGAGAGAAAAGCAAGGATGACCAGTGAAAGGGAAAAGCGCAAACTGGAGAGCGATTTAAAGCTGAACCAGGAGAGAGTGGAGCACCTGGAGAGCAGCCAGCTGCAGCTTACAGAAAAGCTGAGAAAGTAAGCCACCTTTGTGCCCACATACGATTCTGGGAGACCTTAGGGTGGAAGGAACAGCTTTCTCATATCATTTATCCTCACGACTCCTGAGCTAGATCTCTCAAAACCTGAAGGGGATGATAACAAGCCTAGGAAATGGATGTGTGTGTGTGTGTGTGTGTGTGTGTGTATGTGTGTATTACACTTTATTATAAAAGAAGAGTTCATGTATAATCTAGAGGCATATGACATCTGATGAGCAGATGTGAATGAAAGATCTGAAGTACATGAGATGCAAATTATTGGAATTTGAGGCCACAAATCAAAAAATAAAAATGGCTCACTTCTTTTACTTATGATGAGACCAATGGCACAAAAGTAAAAATAAGTCAAAATAAACAATTGACCCTAATATGAAGTCTTATATATTCTCTGATTACTTAAAAAAATACTTGTTTGCAAGATATTATTCTCTATTATTCATATAGCTATTCTTTGCTATATTAACATTAAACCTTAAAATCTAAAACATAACATAACATAACACAATCCAAACTAGTGGAACCTCAGTTCACATGGATGCCCCAAGCAACTCAGGGCTAGAGAGAGGCCCCAGTTTCTCAACTCAGTGAAATGGATTCTTTCACCTTTTCCCTTTTGTCTTCTCTGTTTAGCTAGACTTTCTACTAACCATTAGGGATCTTCAAGTTAATTTGGAATATATCAAATGAGAGTGGAATCAGTGAGGTCCAAGAGTAAGGTAAGATTGAGTTAAAGCTGGGAGCGTGTTGGTCATTGCGTCCCAAAGCTCAAAAGAAGAGAGTCAGTGGGGCAGCTGTGAGCTTCTGGGTTTCCTGTTTGGGGACGCGAGTTTCCATTACACAAGCTTGTGTTCAGATGTGATTCATATTCTACCAAGTTACTAAACTTGATCTGTGTTTGGAAAAGATGAAATGAATAACCTTATGAATGTAATGGAACAGTGAAAGGCAAAATGATGATAGAGATTTCTTAGCCTTTAATTTTGAAGATTGTGTTTAAGCTCAGCAGAGTGAAAATGATACTCCATGTCCTTATAGGTCAAAGAGCTCTGGCATTTTAGAAACCCACGTTTGTAGTAAGTTATAACTTCATGGTAAGACCTTTTCTAGAAAAGAAACTATGTGTGGAAGTTTAGTACATGATAAAGATGGCATTTCAAAATATTGATGACAAGATAGACTACTTAATAAATGGTGCTGAGGTTATTAGCTTTTCATTTTCTGAGATAAAAGTTAATTTCTTACCTCACATTATTCACATACACAAAATCCAGTTGCATCTAAGAATTAAATGTAAAAATAAAGCTATAAAACCATTAGAAAATGTAGCATTATTTACGTGAGCCAAGATATGGAAGCAACCTAAATGCCCATTGATGGCTGAATGCATGAAGAAAGTGTTGTGTGCACATATAATGAAATATTGATCAGCCTTTAAAAAGAAGGAAATCCTCCCATATCCTACAACATGGACAAATCTGAAGGCTATTATGCTAAGTGGAGCAAGCCAGTCACAGAAGGACAAATACTGCATGATTCCACTTACATGAGGCATCTACAGCAGTCAGGCTCATCGGCACAGGGAGGAGGATGGTGGTTGCCAGGGGCAGGAGAGGGGGAAAGTGCAGCTGCTCTTCAGTGGGTGCAGAGTTTCGGCTGTGCGAGACGATTCAGGTCCGGGGCCGGCCATCTGACACTGTGCCTACAGTTACCAATGCTGTGCACGTGACTCTCTGTTAAGAGGGTAGATCTCATGTTAAATAAAGACAACAAAAACCATTGGAAGGCAATATATAGGTGATAAGTCTTTGGAGATTGGCAGGTCAAATCTTCTTGACTAAGTCACAAAAGGGCATAAAAAGGAATATCTAGATACATTTCACTACATCAAATTTCTAAACATTCATGTGACAAAAGCCAACACAAAAGTGTGACCAATCATAAGTGGGAGAAATATTTGCAACAGATATCAAAAATAAACATCGAGAATATTAAAATAAGTCTACAGTTTAATGATTACATGAACAACCTAATAGAAAAATGGGTAAAGGATACAGTAAGCAGTTCACTTGGTTTATTGACCATTTTTCAGTCCTTGTAGTTGACAAATGCTGTCATCACTAATAAACATTTAAAACAAGGACATTTAAAATAAAACAATGGCATACTAATGTAGTCCCTCAGATTAGAAGCATAAATGTAGAGAAATAATAATCTCACACTCCTGTTGGAGGGCAGAGGGCAGAGCTGTATATTTTTAAGCACATATCCTCACTGACCCAGCACTTCTCTGCTCAGTATGCACTCTGTGGAAACACTCAGTTGTATACAACAGGCATGTGTATGAAGTGTTACTTGTAAAAGCAAAATACATATTAAGAAAACCTAAGTGCTTATTAATAGGGAAATGGATGAATAAAACCACCGAATGCCTAAATCATGGACTAGTATATCACAGTTAATTTTTAAATGAAGCAATCTATGTGTGAACCAACATGAAAAATTCTCCAAAGTATTATTGGGTTAAAAAGAAGTTATAGAACTATAAACACAAATGTATACAATATTAAACCTATCTCAGTAAAAAAAGTGATTTCTACTGATATATAAACAGAAACATATGTTAATATTTAAAAAAATGTTTGGGTAGATTCACACCAAACTGATGATGGTGTTTACTTCTAGGGAAGGGACAGAGATTGGATGTGTAGTAGCCAAAAACTACTTCAGATGTAGATGTAATAGTTGAATTTTTACAATGAGAACGAATTCATGTGTTGTTATAATTCTAAAAATACTTAAACAAAACGTTATTGTGCTGAAGAATTTCATTTGGTACGTTTTCCCAAGCAGGAAAGAATTAGAAATGAGTCAGATGAGTTCAAAGGTGGAGAACGAGAAAGGCCTGGTGGCTTGGCTGCAGAAGGCGGTTACAGAGCTTCAGGTAATCACTTACCGAACACCTGTGAGGACCTGTATTTGGACGAATGGGTGATGACTGGTGCTTCAGTCACAAATGCTCTGCCAAGGTGTGCATACTGATAGCCAGCTGCAGACAGAGGCAGGAAAGAGCAGTAGTTAAAAAGTAAATGAGGGCATTCCACAGATATGTGAATCCAGGCAAAATTACTTTTTTTAAACCTAAATTTTCTTATGAGGATAATAAAAACAAATCACTAATTTGTTAAATGTTTGCCATGAACCAGGCATTGTGCTAAAACTCAGGACATATATTTTTTTACTTGTTAATCCTCCTGACAACCTTTGAGCTAATATTATTAAATGCAATGGTACATATGCCGGTATGTGGGAAGCACTGTGCCTGACCCACGGTGAGCATTCAGTGTTAGCGATTTAATTTTTATGATGGTTGGTCCTTGTGATTAAAAGTCAAGTGTGCTGCAGATGTGTTTTGTAGCTAGATTTAGCCTCAAAGCATTTGATAATGGACAGCTATTCATAAGTTTTAGACCATGTGATTGTTTTATACCATATGACCATGTTATACAATAATATATGTGTACTTATAAACCCTTACTTATGCATACAGATAGATGTTTTTCCTTTGGAGCTAAATATTTATGTTGGCAATTAACCATTACTCAACATAATTTTAGAACCCCTTTCTGATAATTTCTTCTGAGATATTTTGAGCCAAATAAAAAAAAAAAAAACAACTCACTGCTACATGGACATGCTTTCAGACACAACATTAATCTCCAAGTAATTATCTATCATTTTCACCAGGCTTGTCTCCAAATGATACTTGACTTTATCCAAAAAAAAAAAAAAAAAATTTACATTTATCCAAAAGACAAATTTTCTTACCTTGATGAATTTTTAAAATGCTCTAAAGATTATTTCTGAAGAAATACTTTGGAAATGTTTGATCAAATGGCAGCATTGTTTGCGGTAAAAGTGTTGGATCCCAAGATGACCAGTTGGAAGGAGATCACGTTTACTTGGATGTGAAATCATAAATTTTTTTAGCACCTACTCTGTCGTGACTTACCCACAGATCTGAGAGGCTATGTATTTGGTATGATGTAGAAATTGGCTTTCTTTAAGTTATAGTACTCTTATTTAGTGGAAAAGAAAACATTCTAAAATAGATTCAATTTTTTACTCCACCCCCACCTATGCTTAATTATTTAAGGTGATGTTAATGAACCTCAGTGGCTTCAAAGTACTGTAATACAATGATGTCATCAAGATATGTAGAGCTATTTGCCCCCACACCGAAAGAATTCAGGACTTTGTTTTCTTACCGCACTTTTCTCTGTGTAATCACTCTGCCTCTAATGGTATCAGATTTTTACTCTTTAGTAGTCCCCCCTCCTCCATCAGTTCCACTGTGTTACTTCAGATCTCCTGCTATTTGAAATGGCCTGCAGATTAAGAAACCAAATAACCAAGTTTGACAAAGTTGTGCATGAAATTAAATTGATATTGTTGATGAGTAGGTTGCTTAAACTCAGAGATATTCATTATATTGATCAGAGTCTTGCCCAAGTTTCCAATGTTTGCGACTGTCAGGTAAATGAATTCCAGATGAATGAGGTATTACATATAAAATTTATGTTAATTTTTTATAAGCCACCTTTAAAATTATTTTTTATTGTTATATGAAGGTGTACTCTATTCCTTTGAAAAGTGCTCTTTACTAAGATTTCCTCTTCCTGTATCTCACTTAATGGAGTTGCACATCACCAAGGGCTGGGAGATATGGAGGAAAAGCCAACTTATATTCTGGTCTTGCTACTGATTAGGAGCAAGTTAGTTAGTTTCTGAATATTCTATCTTTAACTATTAAATGGGGACCAAAAGTGTTATGTTACTTTTCTTAGCTGTGAGAAATTAAAAGATATATACTGAAATTAAAAAAATATGTATACACACACACACACACACACACACACACCAGTAAAGCTCTTAAATATAAACTATGCCACAAGGTCTTAGCTAAGGTCAAAATTATTTATTGCTACAGCCTCAAATACAGCATTTGAAAGAGGAACTGGAAGCTGAAAGGACCAGTCAAGCCAAGGTGGAGAGGGAGAACGCTGACCTCACCCAAGAACTGGAAGACTTGAATGAGAGGCTGGGGGAGGCAGGAGGGGCCAGTTTGGCTCAGCTGGAGAAAACTAAGAAACAAGAAGCAAAATTACAGAAGCTTCACCGAGACCTGGAAGAGGCCACACTGCACTTTGAGGCAACATCTGCGTCTTTGAAGAAGAGATATGCATACAGCCTGGCTGCACTCGAGGGCCAGGCAGAAAAATCTACAACAGGTCAAACAGAAATTGGAAAAAGACAACAGTGACTTGCAGCTACAAGTGGATGACCATCTGATCCATGTTGAGCAGATGACCCGAGTTAAGGTAATAAATATTCCCAAGCCTTCCTTGGGGAATTAGAACATAGAATTAGCTAAAAAATAAAAATTAACCAGCATGGTGACTTGAGGTATTTGCTAATGGAAGCCATAGCTCTTTGGATTGACTAGATCAGATGTAACCTCAGGGGTCATTCTCAATTAAGGTTCACATGTCCATCACCTAAATGTAGCCTTGTGATGACTTCTAGTTTTATTGAAATTCAGTCCATGTTCCCTGTGGCTCTTTCTTGTGATGATGCCATAAGTTAGTAGGCTGGAAAAGTGAAGCCAGTAGCTATTTGAGCTGTGTGTCTCTCCTTCCTTTTTTAATCCTTACCCAAGGATATGTTTATTGATTTTAGAGGGGATTGGAGAGGGAGGGAGAGATAGACATTGATGTGAGAGAAAAACATCAATCAGTTGCCTCCCGTATGTACCCTAACTGGAGATTAAACCCACAACCTAGGTATGTGCCCTGACCAGGAATCAAACCCACAACTCTTTGGTGCACAGGATGATGCTCCAACCAACTGAGCCACTGGCCCAGGGCAGGAGTGTGACTCTCTTGAAGAATGGCTTTGTGTTGGGAGTATCCTTTAAGGGTGACCCAGATAATTCTTGATTCTGTCTGAATGAATGTGGACACAAACAGCTTTTCTGAGAGAAGAAAACTTTTTCTCTCTCATGTCCTCTGGCATCTCTTTAATTGGCCAGCACTGAAAGAAAGTTTTATGACTTCTTTTTTCTTCACTGAGCCTTCTAATGTATACATTGCAAGCTCTCATCTCAAATGACTAGCATCAGATTACAGGTAATGACCACCCTACCTTCTGGCAGTTGAGAGGAGGCTTGTTTTAGGTCAAGCAGAGGAAATTTTCCTTGTGAGAAAAATTTGTAAAGGCACTGGGAAAGAGGCAAACCAATGGTGAAGCTTGATCTTCATGGACCATGGCCAGGAAAATGTACAATAGAATTTCTTTAGAAATATTGAGTGGCTCCTAAAATGTTTAGCATTAATTCCCTTTAAAGACCACATTGAGTGAAAAGAAGCACAGTCATCCTGATTCCCACTGCCCACCTTTGCTCTTTCTCTTCATTGCTCCCGCCACCCCCCCCCCCAATTACCTTACAAAATAAATCTAGTGGGGACAGGTCCTCTCGTTCCCTCTCTCTTGTGTGTTCTGTGTTTTATTCTGTCTTACACTCAGCAATGGAAACATTCTCTCTCCGTGCTGTGTAGGCTTCATTTGCCTTCCTCAGATCAAGTGAGGTCCTAGAAGACCTTGCTACTGTCTGTACTCTCCTGTGCCTCTTTTTTGTCCTCAGGAACGCTTCTGCTTCTACACAGTTCCATAGAAAGTCATGCAATCGTGAAACTGTTAATAGGTTCTCTGTAAGTCCATATAATTAGGCATAAATTTTATACTTTCCAACTTCCTTTAGAATCTTATTGCTTCTCAGTTCTTTATTCTTAAACTTTGTTTTATTTTTAAAACAAACAAAATCCTTCCTCAGATTCTAATCCTGCCTTTTTGAATCTTTTTTTTCCAATACATAAGACCCTAACTGATCAGATGAAGACTATTTAGTAAAACTTCTCTTTCCCCCATGTTATATTTCTCTTTTCACTCATCCATTTCTTTCCTCCTTGTCCCAAAGAATATAATATTCTTTGACATAACTATTATTCACCCATTCTTTAAAAACTAAAACCAAAAAGACCTTTCCTTAGGTACTAATGATTGAATTTTGAGAAGAAAGCAAAGGCTATCTATATCTGCCTTAATCTCTCTCCTTGACCAAAGAATAGTATTCCATTTACCTATTGCTGTATAACAAGTCACTCCTGAACCTTGTAGCTTAAAACAACAATTTATTATCACCTTTCCTGGTTCTGGTGATTGATAGGCTTAGCTTAGATGGGGCTGGAGACTATAGTTATCCAACTTGTTGTTCACTCAGACATCTGGCTCCTGTGCTGGGATAGCTAGAGCAGCTGGGGGTGGGCTGGGCATCTCTCTTTCCATGTGCCCTCTCCACAAGGCAAGCTTGGGCTTCCTCACAGCATAGCAGCCACAGGGGCTGTTCACTTCTTACAGGGCAATTCAAGGCACTGAGACCAAGTATGTATTCCAGGAGACCAGGGCAGAAGCTGCAAAGATTCTTCTAAGGTAAACTTACAGTGCAGTGACTCTTTGTGACTCCCATTAGTTACACAATACAGAGCCAGGGGTCTACACAAGGGTATGACTACCAGAAGGTAGGGTTCATTGGGGGGCCCACTTTGGAGACTAGCTTCTTCAGGTAGGAATATACCTCCATACCTCCTTACTCCTTTAACGCCAGCAATGTCTTTAATTTCTTCAACTTTTCTTCAACTTCTTTTTTGAGATAGGGGAAGGGAAGGAAAAAGAGAGAAGCATCAGTGTGAGAAAGGAACATTGATCGGTTCCCTCTTGCATGTGCCCCAGACCTGCAACCTAAGCATCATGTATCCTGACCGGGAATCAAACCCACGACCCTTTGCTTTACAGGAAAATACTCCAAACAAATGAGCCACACCAGCCAAGACTCTACGTTTCTTAAAAGCCTTCTCTTAAATTGTTCTTTCAAAGATGAGTAGTGATTTCTTTTTCTCAAACCAGCATTTCTAAAACCACACTTATCATCTTCTCCTGCAGCTGGTGTTTCCTCTGGACATTTCTGCCATGGGCACCTTGGTTCTGCCCACCATCTGGACTCTAAGCCTGTGCTTGATCATTTGTTTGCTCTCCTTTTCTTTGCTTTCCAGTCAATTCTTGCAGCAGGCCAATTCTGCACAGGTATATAGCTTTCCAGTCCACTCCCACAAACATGTAGCACTTCCATTACCTTTTAACTGGACTGTTGTGGTGATTTCCTAAATTATCCTTTTTGCTTCTGGTCTTCTTTTTTCTAACCCATCCTATAAAGTATCCATATTAATATTTCTAGACTTGGCTTCACCGAATCATGTCTCTACTTAAAAGTGATCTGAGAACTTTTGCCTTTTCCAAACTAACCTTCTCCCTGGAATGATAAATTTCAACTTTCCACATTAAAATTTATCTGTTTCTGAATTCCTCCAGCATTTTTAGGGCCCCTCTTGTACTGCTGCATCATAGCCTTTTAACTTTGCTTAAATAGAAAGTATATTTAAGGTAGAAGCTAGGTCTTATTTTACTTGTGTTTACTGCATCCTTTGCATAGTCTGTGCACTCAATTTCTAGCATTCACTTTTACACATGTGAAAATTACACAGAATTTTGGGAATTCTTTGGCTCATGGGTTCAGTAATTTGTCCAAGGTCACACAATTATATGTCACACATGGGCCTCAACTCTGAATCCCATGTGTATCTGTGGGTCACCACATCCTGCTGCTGCCTTAAATATTTGTTGGTTGGATAAATGCATTCTATTCACTTTCATAGGCATATACATTATGCTGAACTTTTTCTTGAATTGTTTATTTCATCTTTCCAGAATTATAATGCCAGAAATGCCAATACTCAATGGTGCATTGGAAATGGAAGCATTTCCAAAAGCCTATTATGCTCAGGGAGAGGCCCAGGGAAATTTAGAAGTTATAGGCAATCTCACAATTACTGTGATTATTGTGAATTCCTATTGGTTCCTGCATTTCTGGGAGGCAGCATTTTTATGGATCATTTCAAGAACCAGATATAAGATGAATGTGCATCTTTCCATTAACCTCTTCTCTCCTTGTCAAACTTAAGTGTCTATCCTTATGCTTAAGTGTGAAGTTCCACTGAAGGTACAATACCAGTCTCATTACCTTTGAAGATCCTGTGTATTAAAATACTTTGTAAATTAAAAATGCTGTAATAATGGCTAGCGGTGTCCACAGATGCCTGCCATTGAAGCTACGTCTAATAAGGCCAGTGCCTTTTCTGTCTGCCCAGGTGGCTGCCTTCTCTGCAGACTTGCACAGCCCAGCTGGGCTCTACCACACAGGTGTCTCTTGAAAACTGGGGATACTCTGGCTCCTCTGCTTGCCATTTCCACACATCATTGACTAAGTTGTTATATAGGTTTCTGTTCTTTCACCCCCAGCAAACAGCTGCCTGGCATAGCATATTTAGGACCATAAAACAGAAGTACCATGTCTCATACATGGATGTGTCCCTCCTGGCCCAGTCAATGGGTCATTTATTACTGGAGACATCAGAAAACAAAAATGATTAACAGTCATCATATTTTTATCTAGTTTCTTCTGGGACTTGGGATTCATGACAATTTGAGCCAAATAGGACATCAGCGTCCTTCGTTTTTACTAACTTATGTAACAAATGGAATCTAGTGTTACCTGCACAGGCAGTTATCATTTCAAATCCTAATTCCAACTTTTACTAGCTGTGTGAATTTGGGCAAGGTGTTCAGCCTCTCTAATGCTTTTTTCTCATTTATAAAACAGAGTCAACCTGAACTCTTGAGGAATATAATAAGGAAGAAACAATGAGTGTGCCAATTTTTGTAAATGAGAAGAAACCTGTTCTTCTCATTTGGGAAGAAACATGCCAAATATAATTACAAATTTCAGACTATCTACACACTGTTACATTTATCACTAGTATAGTTTTCATCTAATAGCATTGGAGGGTCTGGGTAATTGAGTGTGCCTGGCCTTTAACATCAGTTCTCTAACTAATGTGATGCTGATGGCATCATAGGACAAGCTGTCACGGAATATCTGCCAGGTGTGGTTTCACAACTACCATCAAGCCTGGGTGTGCTATGGGACATCTTGTGAGCTAAAACTATATGACTTTCCTCGTTAGCTTCCAAATGGGCGTACACCTGAGTTGGCTCTTCACTTGTTTACTGACCTGTGGATAATATCCTGACCAAGTTAAAAAATAAATTGGGGGTTAGGGTTTATAAGGAGAGCTCGACTATGACCTCTAAGTAAACTCTAGTGGGTATGAATGGCCAAACTCTTGCTAAAGTCTGCAATAATTTGAGTGTCTCTGACATTTATAAAGTGCCTAGTTTGTGTCAAGCAGTACATCTGGCCTTGGGGATATAAGAGATAGAATCGAGTAGTCTTTTGGAGGAAGCTTAAAATAGTCAGGAGTATGAGCTCAAACAGAACAGCATTCAACACAGTGTAGACTCCAGCTGGAGAGCTCCAGGACATTTACTGATTCAGAGTTTCCCTGAGGATCAAACCTGGTACCATCTTTTAAGTGTTCCTGGCCCTTGGCCATTGCTATGTCATAAAAATCAGGTTAACATTGAGACTATTAGATTTACTGCCAGATTCGCCATTTTCTCAAATGCCTTTGGTATGATGTCTTCTTTGTCTTCTTATTCTGCCATGTCTATAGCACTCTTTCTTTGTAGAGACAAAAGTCCATGGGATGGTTGTATGGGTTGGTATTTAATACATGTGAAGAGCGAAACACAGAAACAGCTACGTAAAATTGACAGAACTATGGATCTGTGGGACCACCAATGTCATTTTACCATGTTTGACCATAAGAATGATAAGAATACAAATTAAAGTTAAATAAAAAGCATAACACTATCTTATGTTTGGCAACACTTGGTCCTAAAAATATTGGGTTTCAAAGTCATATGTGTTGCTTTCTAGAGTATAGCAAAAATCCAGTATTAGATTGGTTACTGAAACCAGGTAGAAGTGCAAAGGTGGAAGGACATATCCCTTTTTCTAAGCATGAAAAACCAATTCTGAGAAGTTGCAGTTTGGAATTGAAGTATTAACCCAATAGAGTTATCCTGCACCTACATCCTTTATGATCAGGAGGGTGCAGATACTTTGATGGTTCAAATTTCTGTTATTAAGAAATTGCCACTTCCATCTATCTATTTGCTCCCATCCTGTCTGGTCAGCCTTTGGCTGTCCTTCCTTTTCCCTCCATTCCCTCTGTCCCCACTTCTACATCCACCCCCTTATTTTTTGAGCCTCCAGTATGTGCTTGGAACTATTCTAGGTACTGGAGGTATATCTGTGATCAAATAGAGCCTTCTGATGGCACTTAAATTCTAGTTGGAGAGAAAGATTATTAAATATATATTGGGTTGACCATAAAGTCCATTACGTTTTTTCTGTATGATGGCTCTAGTAGCACTTACCATATTTTTCCGTGTATAATGCACACCCATGTTTTTGGCCCAAACTTTTGGGAAAAAATCTTTTTTTAAAAATTTTAATTCAATTTTTTATTTATATTTTGATGCTTGTTTTTTTCTATTATTGTATTCTGCCTACAGACATTGTTATTGCTTTCTAGAGTTACACTTTTAATGCATAAGCATAAAAGAAAAAGATTTTTATAGATATGGAATTAGTACTACCCATGTACAATACATGTCCTTATTTTTCCCTCAAAAAATTTGGGCAAAAAAGTACACATTACACATGGCAAAATACAGTAGTTGTCTTTAACTTTATCTGAAACAATTTGGTTAGATTGTATTGTGACAGTTGTCATATCAGCCTGCATTTAAAAAAACATCAAAATTGGTGAATTTTTGTGCGGCCATTTTAGTATTGAAGATGGAAGAAAATACATTATATTTTTGGTATATTTATGCTTTATTATTTCAAGAAAGGTAAAAACACAACTGAAATGCAAAAAAAGATTTGTGCAGTGCATAGAGGAGGTGCTGTGACCAATTGAACATGTCAGAAGTGGTTTACAAAGTTTCTTGGTACTATTGACATTTTGGCCAAATAATTCTTTACTGTGGGCTGTCTTATTTATTGGAATATATTTAGCAGCACCTCTGGCTTTTACCCACTAGGAACCAATAGCAGGAGATAGCTGATACACTTAAAAGATCCAAATCAATAAAGTTATTGGTGAAAATGAAAAGTGTCTTATTTTATGGAAAAAATGTAACAGACTTTTGGCCAACCCAATAATATAATTTTGAGAAATGATTCTGTACTTCATTAATATTTTATATATTCCCTTCTAGAAGAACAAAAAGTTCTGGAGAGGGTCCAATACCCAGAGAGCTGGGTTTATCTGTTGAGACCTATAGTCTGAGAAGTTTGGGCTTCTTAGAAGCCCAGACCCTGAGTTTATTGTGCTTGCTTAAATGAGAAGATGTGGCTTCCCAATGCTGGCTGTGGTCTTCAGGGCAGAAGAGAGCACAAGGGTCCCAGGAACCTCCCCTCCCCCTCCCCCCTCCCTCCCTTTCCTCTCCTCTCCTTTCCTTCTCTCTCCCCACTTCCAACGCAGCTAATTCAGCATGGATTCTTTTTTTTCTAATCCTCACCCAAGGGTATGTTTATTAACTTTAGAGTGAGAAGAAGGGAGAGAGAAAAAAAGAAACATCAATATGAGAGAGAAACATTGATCTGTTGCCTCCCATATACACCCTGATAGGGGATCAAACACAGAATTTAGATATATGCCCTGACGGGATTGAGTTCTCAGCCTTTTAGTGTACAGGATGATGTTCCAAATGAGCCACTTGGCCAGGTCAGCATAGGATTCCATGAGCCATGTCCGACCCTTCTTTCTCACCTTCTAGGCTAATGCTGAGAAGCTCTGTGGTCTGTATAAAGAGTGCTTGAATGAAGCAAATGTAAAACTAGAGGAAGTGACTCAATTGGCAAATGCCCTGACAGCACAGAAGACAAAGCTACAAAGTGATAACAGTAAGTAAACATACTGCTTCACTTGTGACTGAACCTCAATCACAGCAGACTGGGGTCGGGGGCAGTGGAGACAGTTGAGATGATGAACCAACTACTGAGCCTCAGTGGGAAGATTTGAAGATTCTAGGGGAAGAATGAGGCTTTTGATACAGCCTTGTCTACTGACATACCCTCGTCTGGGAAGGGATACCTCTGAGCCACTTTGGGAAGCCCTGCCTAGCTCTCTTCCATGGAAGGGAAAAGTAGTAAGCAGTTGGCGGAAGCACGTAAGTTCAAAAGATGGTAGGGGCTGTCCACCTACAAGACATGTTTTGTAAGGTCTACTTCATTAAAATAGTCATTTTTTTCTCACTTTCAGTAATGAATCCACACTATTTTTTTAAACTCAGTAAAAGCCATAGTCTGTACAATGGGCTACAAGGGCCATAATTAGGCCCCTGATTATCTCTCTGATCTCTACTGCTACTTTTCCTTCTCTCATTCGGCCTTGACCACCTTGACCTCTTTGCTGTTTGCTTTGAAGACACCAAGCACATTCCCACCCAGAGACTTGCCCTAGCTATTCCTTCTGTCTGAAATCCCCTATTCCTTATGCGAGACTTGAAGGTGAGAGTCAGATACCGAGGGGAAGTTAGGTATGCCTCATTGGGAAGCTGACATTTGAGCACACACAACCTGTTTTTTCCATGTGCTTCTTTTTCATAGTATTTCATACCTTAAAACAAACTACACACTTAACATAATAAATATGATTATTTGTCTGTCTCCATCTGCCACACTGTAAGCTTTGTGAGGGAAGGGGGTGTCTGTTTTGCTCACTGATATGTGTCAATCATCTAGAGCAACACCAGTTCCTTGTTTCTGCTCCACAAACATTTGATAAATTAAAAATAGAAAAATGTCCCATGGTTTACTATCAACCACTCTTGAGAGTTGTGTGTGTACATTGTTGTATTTTTTCCAATCTTTTACATGTGTCAATTGTTGGTGTAAGAAATGTCCAAACCTATAGAGAATTGTATGAGTGTATGTGACCAAAATGCCAACAATTTCCAGGAAGCAGCATCTCAACAGATTGAGAAAATGCTCTGGAGAATGGCAGTTTTATAGCTCATTTTATACATTAGAATAAAAGGAGGAAATGGAGGAGGGTTATATGGGATCCATTGGCAATAGATTAAGAGGGCAGGAGAAAGCAAAGTGAGGGTTGGATAAAAAGCATAATAGATACATACTTCTTTTACATGGGTGGGTACGGTAATTAACATTTACAGCAGGCAGAGGTGGCACTCGGGCAACCAAATAGCAATGAGGAGTTCTGTGGTCAGGCGCTTTAGCAGTTGTGCCTCGAAGGGTCAGGGAAAAGAGATTACTCTGACATTTCAAAGGTATGTTGTCTTAGATGCAAAAAGACAATGCACAGGCTCACTTAAGGTAAATAGTGACCTTTGTCAAGGAAGCTACAGACCTAGGACACAGCTACCAGCCAGACTCACTTTTAATGAGAAATTTTTATGTTCGGACCATCCTATGTGGTTACTTTCAGTCCCTGAATTTGTAGGACCCACCATGCAAGCCTCCCCTGAGCTTGTCAGGTTTGGTGTATGGCCCCCTTTTTGTTCACATAATCTAATTGGGGTTTTTCTTTTTCAATTGGTCATAAGCTTTTTGTGTGTGTGTCTTAGCCATTTATAATGGCTTTTATTTTCTTTAATATTTTTAAAGGAAGAAATAAATATTGATTTGTGTGTGAGAGAGACATCGATTTGTTGTTCTGCTTATTTATGCAGTCATTTATTGACTCTTGTATGTGCCCTGACCTACGAACTTGAAACCTTGGCATACTGGGATGACATTCTAAGCAACTCAGCTACCCAGCCAGAACTATTATGTTTTCTTTGAATCCATCAAGTAGAAGGACTGTAGTTTACTTAACCTTTCCCTGTAACTTGTTTCTCTGCTATGAGCAGCATGTGACTAGATATTTGTCTGTAACTATAATTATTTCAGTAATATATTTCCAGAGATAGAATTTCTAGGCCAGTGAAAATAAACAATATGTTCCTGATGCCCAAAGGCACTCACTTTAGAACAAGAATGGAGACCGTTTAGACTGCGTAACATCCTTTGCCAGTGGATACCGCTAAATCTAGAGTCAAAACTACACACCTGGAAATCTAGAAGAGAAAACTGTTTTTGGTTCTAGCAGGGACACTGAATAGGATTCTTCCTATGCTGGCAACAGAGTGTATGGCACGTGACCCTGCGACAAAACTCTGAACTTGATCTTCTGTGCTGTTTAGGATGGAGTCTGGGTGTGGACTCCACAGTCCAGAGACAAGGCTGAAGAATCCCTGTGTATGTGGCTCCAAAGGAAGCTGTATAAAATTTGTTTTGATAGGCATTGCCGACTCCCTCTTAATTATTGCCATTAATTTTCTACTCATTTTTTTGATAAGAAAATTGGCAGGTAAGTGAAATGAATGTGGGTCTGAGATGCTAATTCTGCTTAGGACGCAGAACCTTCTTCTTCCTTTCATACTTATCTTTACATTTGGCTTTTGTGTGAACTAAATTGGAAATACTATATATGCCTATGCAAACCCCTCTCTCCTCACTGGGTCTTTGTTCCAGATTTTTTTGGTGCTTCTTTGCTACTATCATCAAAGTATTTTTCTCATGCCCAGGGGAAACCAATAGTAAATGTGATCAATTAAGTCATGTTAATGAGTTCTGGATCTGCAACATATGTGATATATTAGTCTCAACCCCTCATGGACTGGCATTTCTTCAGAATCCTTTTAAGTATGATGTTTTCACCCAGGGATTCTCAAAGTTTGGTCCACAGACTCCCAGTGATTGTCAGAGCCCTCTCAGGGGGCTTTGAGGTTAATAATTTTCTTCCATTTTGACCCTTCCATACATCTCCTTAGTGTTCTGTGTGCTACAACCAGAAGTATGCATAAAGCATTTCTGTTTCATATTGAGGGGTTCCACGTGATTAAGTTCTGAGTCAAACTAGCAGTTTTTTCAGGGAGCATCACATTTCCTTGAAGAATGATTGACAAATACACTTTGCTAATTCAGACTTAGATATTTAGCAGATACTTCTCAAAAATAAAGTGAGCCTGTTACGTCAAGGAAATAACTGACAATATTTGTTGCAATAAAATTGGAGCTTTTAGATAAAAATTTGGTTTTGGAAAACGTATGTGTCATTAAGAGTTTCATGGCTTTCAAGTCTTAAAGACTTTTCTGATGACTTTTCCAGTGGTGACACTGGAAAATGATTTTTTTATATTACGTAATGAAATATGCCAAATTGGAAGGTCTACGTAATTCAGTGAACACAGATTTTTTCAAATCACCACCGTATGATGTTACATAATAATGTGTGGGCAAAAGATCAACTGAACATTTAACATGGACCAATGAATTTAGCATAACAGTAAAAAAAAAAAAAAAAAAAAAAAAAAGATTGATTTGGTTTATTTCATACTGCAACTAACCCATAAGAAATTTCTGTTTGTTGGGTTTTGATGTAACAGCAAATAATGGTCATAATTATGTGAAAAGACTATGGATGTACATCCCTCTTTTCCAACTGCATATCTGTGACAGGCTGGATTTTCTTCACATATTGCAATGAAAACAGTATATTGCAATAGATTGAGTTCAGAAGCAGATATGAGATTCCAGCTGTCTTTTATTAAACTAGAGATTTTTTAAAAAATGTAAAATAATGTCATTTTTTCTTTTCTTTCTTTTTTGATTTTTGAGAATAGATTTTCTTCTAAAAATGTTGTTATATTAACATGTTAACTCAGCATTAAGATATTTGTTATGATTTCAAAACCAACTAATACATATTTTAAATTCTGATACACTATCTATTGACATAAAACTCACATTAACAAAATCTTGTTGGGGCCCACAATAATTTTTAATCATGTAAAGTGTCCCTGAGACCAAAAGGCTTCAGAGTTGCTACTTCAGCCTATATGGGTGCTTCCTTCCAACGTTAAGAGTGTTAGAATTTGTTTGTAGTAAGAGGGGTGGGATCACAGATATCTGGAACTGTATTGTTGCACTAATTGCACTGTGGAAGCAACTGCCTTTGCCCAGGATTGGCTCAGCTTTTAGTACCATTTTGAATAACAACAGTATTTCTGTCCTATTATTGATAAAATAAGCTAATTAGGGAGTGTAGACTACAGCGTAATATAATTTCCCCCTCTTATGGCCACATTTTCTACCGTTTAATGACTATTTCTAATATTTATTTAGCAGTTAGTCTGTAAAATACATTCGCACTCATTTAATTTTCGTTAATCTTTTATTGTTATCCTCATTTTACAAATGATGCAAGGAAGTGTAATTATCTAAAAACATTGTGTAGTCACAAATCGGTAGAGCTCCACATAATAAACAAGGGGCATGGCATACAAGAAAGAGTGTTCTGCAGGGGTAAAAACTCAATTTGAATGGACCTCCACCAGTTACTGGCTATGCATGTGTCCCAACCACATTTAAGTAAGCTGCCCTGTTTCTTTCTTTGAAAAATGGGTAACAATATCTATGTTATCAAGGTGTTATGAGACTTAAACTAGATAATAGACATAAAATGCCTACTGAATAAAAAATTCTCAATAAGTGGCAGCTAACATTTGTTATTGACTCATACTTACTACTAAAAATAGGTTTTTTTTGTTTTTTTTTTGTTTTGTTTTGTTTTAAATTAGGATTCTCTTGTGAGTCCTGGAAAGAATCATTGCCATAGTTTTGCTAATAATTAGACTCTCAAATCCTTTCTCAATATGAGTTATATGTGGTAGGAGTCATTCTGGTTGCTCTTAAATTCAACAAGTTGGGGAGGCCATATATGAAGAAGACCATGGTTAACTTACTTGTGAAATCTTTGTGTAGATGAGTTCCTAAGGAGGATGGAAGAAAAGGAGGCTCTGATAAACCAACTTTCCAGGGAGAAGAGCACCTTCATTCAGCAAATTGAAGGATTGAAAGGGCAACTGGAAGAGGAGACCAAAGTAATGCATCTATTATTTCTTACCAGTAGCTTGACCATACATTTTTCTTTGGTGCGTCAGCCTGCATATCTTCTCATATTAAAGAAAAGGGGAAAGTGCCCTAGAAGTTCGGGGAGAAAACGTGTTGGACCTTGTATATACTGGGAAGGACCGTGATCACTGAAGGAGTTTCCTCAGTGATTCAAATTGCACCTCTGGTTTGTCAGATTTAGAGCAAGCAAAGTATGTGTTTCCATTTTTCATTATTTCTTGCGCAGAAAGTCAGCAAGGTTCTTTATGGATCTTTGATTTTGAATTGCACTAAGAAGTGGAATTTAATAAAAGACCAGAATAAAATAAATGGAGCTAACTTAGCTCAACATTACTTTGAAGTTGTCAATAAATTATAGACATTAGTAATTTCTTCCTAAGAGAATATATAATGTTGCTAGTAGGTGACCTCAGTGAAAGTGATTCTCTAAGGTGAAAGCATAGTGACTAATGTGAGAGATGAGTTCTTTGAGCCCTGGCATTTCAAGCTAATTCTTAGTTGATATTCAAGTCATCTTGATACTAAGACCCTAAATTGCCTCACTTGTACATAATCTCACTGTAAAGACATTGACTGTCAGGGGTAAATGCCATTGAATCTTGAGACTTCTGTCTTTAAATATTTTATTTCCTTCACTCTCCTTATTTCTTATATTATATAGAAGTTGTTAAATGACTACCATGCTTTGTTCATCAGATATTATGCTTCTCTCATGTTACTTCAGTCTTCATGTGTCACATAAAGCAGGTAGAATTATACCTTTATACATGAAGAAACCAAACTCAGATGATGAATAACTTGTCCAAGGTCATACAGCTAGTAGTTGACTGTGAAGGAATTTACTCAGGTGGTGAAATGACTTGATTTATATATCAGAATATCATTCTGGCTGCCTTCCCAGTACCTTCCAATTGGCCTACAAGGCCCCTTTGCTCTGGCTCCAGCCTCCTTCCGTGATCTCACCTCATACATCTGCTTTTCTCATTTACTCCCCTGCAGTCACCCTGGCTCCTTTCTGCCTCTTAAACAGCTGCCATCATTCCTGCCCTAGGCCTTTTGTAGCTGCTGTTTCCATTGCTTGGAGGCCCTTCTCCAAGGTCTTTGGAAATGATGAGAAGGAGCGAACTATTCTAGATCACATTAGTCTGTTTTATTGTCTTACTGCTGTTAGCTATATTATTATTAATTTGTTTACATGTTTGATTTGTGTATCCTCTCATTCCTTTTTGGCTTCTTAGGGCAAAGACTTTGTCTATGTAAAACTTCTGAAACACTAATGTCTAGAACAGGTGCTCAATAAATATGTATTAAATAGGAGGAAGTGTCCCAATTTGAAGGCAAGTTTATCAGGTTGCAAAGCATGCACCTTTCTCAGGGTCATTGCACATTATGGCTCCTCATTCACCATCCATGGGTGTCTGGCGGAGGCTGCCATTAACTAAGCTTTGTGCTCTCAGCTGCATCTGCCTAACAATGTGTTTTCCTAATTTGCATAAAGAACACATGAGGACTGGTAGAGATTCCCCGTTCTTCTCATTAGACGAGGTTATCTCCTAGGAACTATGCTTCTAGGTTCACCAGACCACCACATAAGTGGTGAAATGTTCACTAAACTCAGCTCTGCTGTCCAGTAAATACAGTAGCCACTACTACATTATACATGGCTATCTAAATTTAAATTTTGTTAATCATTTTTTATTTTTTAATTAGAGTTGACATACAATATATATCAGTTTTAGGTGCTCAATACCTCAATAATAGATATTACATAACTTGTTAAGTGATCATCCTGATGAATCTTGTACCCATCTGACACCATACATAGTTATTAGAGTATTAGTGACTATATTCCCTATGCTGTACTTTACATCCCCATGACTATTATGAAACAACCAATTTGTACTTCTTAATCCCTTTACCTTGTTCACCCCTCAATCCACTCCCATCTGGCAACCATCAAAATATTCTCTGTATCTATGACTCTGTTTCTGTTCTGCTTGTTCATTTATTTTCTTTTTTAGATTCAGTTATTGATAGGTGTGTATCTATTGCCCTTTTATTGTTCATATTTTTAAAAGATTTTGTTTATTTTTAGAGAGAGGGAAAAGGAGGGAGAAAGAGAGTGAGAGAAACATCAATCTGTTGCCTCTTGCACAAACCTCAACTAGGGTCAACTCATAACCAGGCATGTGCCCTGACCAGGAATCAAACTGACAACCTTTCACTTTGCAGGTCAGTGCCCAAGCAACTGAACCACACTGGTCAGGGCTATTGTTCATACTTTTTATCATTTCTTTTTCTTCTTAAAGAAGATCTCTTAATATTTCATGTAATACTAGTTTGGTGGTGATGAAATCCTTTAGCTTTTTCTTGCCTGGGAAGCTCTGTATATATCCTTGGATTCAAAATGATAGCTTTTCTGGGTAGAGTAATCTTGGTTGTAAGCCCTTGGTTTTTATCACTTTGAATATTTCTTGCCAATCCCTTCTGGCCTGCAAAGTTTCTGTTGAGAAATCAGCTGACAGTATTATGGGAGCTCCCTCATAATTAACTAACTGATATTTGCTTGCTGCTTTTAAAATTCTCTCTTTGTCTTTATTCTTTGGCATTTTAATTATGATGTATCTTGGTGTGATCCTCTTTGGGTTCATTTTGTTTGGGACTCTCTGTGCTTCCTGGACTTGTATATCTATTTCCTTCACTAGTTTAGGGAAATTTTCTGTCATTATTTTTTCCAATAGGTTTTCCATTTCTTGCTCTATCTCATCTCCCTGTACCCCCATGATATGAATGTTGGTGTGCTTGAAGTTGTCCCAGAGGCTCCTTAAATTGTCTTCATTTTTGTGATTCTTTTTTCTTTTTGCTATTCTGATTGGGTGGTTTTTGCTTGTTTATATTCCAAATTGCTGATTTGATTCCTGGCTTCATCTACTCTACTATAGATTACTTGTAAATTATTCTTCATTTCAGTCAGTATATCCTTCAAATCTGACTGAATCTTTTTTATGCTATTGAGGTTCTTACTAAGTTCATTGAGCATCCTTACAAGCAGTGTTTTGAACTCTGTAACTGATAGATTGCTTGTCTCCATTTTGTTCTTTTTCTGGAGTTTTGTGCTAATCTTTCATTTGGGCCATGTTTCTTTATTTCCTCACTTTGATAGCCTGCCTGTGCTTGTTTCTATGTATTACATAGAGTTGCTACATCTCCTGAGCTTGGTAGAGTGGTCTCATATAGTAGGTATTCTGCAGGGTCAGGTGGTACAGCCTCCACGATCACCTGAGCTGGGCACTCCAGGTGCACCCCTCTACCTTACCCACTATGTGGGCTGTGTACACCCTCCTGTTGTAATTTGCCTTGATTGCTGTTGGTACCTCAATGGGAGGGATTTACCCCCCAGGTTGATCCACTGCAAAGACCAGCTACAACCACGAACCACTTTGGAGGATCAGCAGTGCAGGGGCCCACCCCACAGAGTAGGACTTACTTCAGCGGGGCTCTGGTGCCTGCTGAGTTTGTCCCTTGAGTGTGTTGCTTGTGGAGGTGGTTGGGTGGTGCTTCAGCGTGGTCTGAAGCTGTCCTCCAGGTACACTGGCTCTGGAGCCTACTGGAAGGTGTAGGCCAAGGTCAGCAATCACCTATGTTCTGCCTGGGGCTATCTGTAATAAGCTAAAAAGCAATCTTCAGGTGGCTGCTCCTGAAGTGCTGGGCTTGGAGGTGCCCAGGTGAGGCCAAGCTGTAGCTCAAGACCAGCTGCTGATAGTGTTGGGCCTGGGTCCACTTAGTGAGAGGTACGTGGCATGCTGAGGCCAGTTTCTACTTGTTTGAGAGATTTTACAAATGTCTGAAGTATGAGTCAAGACAGACCATTCATACAGAAAAGCCACTGGAAAGAGCTTGGGTGGCCCCACAAGTTAGGAGGGCCCACAAGTTGGGTGATGCATGGTGTCAGAGAATCAGGAGGGTGAGGTGAATGGTAATAGCCAGGTTGATGGAAAATCTGATGAGTGGCTGCCTGCTGACTTTGTTGGGGTTGAGCTCAGAAAAGGAATAATAGCCTCTGTCAACACTTTTGTCTGGCAGAAAGCTGCATCTCCAGCTCTTGAACTGGTGCCAGACAATTCTGTTCTTTTCTGTATGTCCCTGGTGCCTTTTGAGCTGCTGTCCCAGTGCTGGAGCTCAGAGTGAGTGAACCAGGGTAAGCCTATGTGTGGGCTCTTTTAGAGGAACTGCCTGGAACTCCAGAAGCCCTCAGGTTCACTCAACCACAATCCCTGCTGGTTTTCAAAGCCTGCAGTTATGGGGACTTCTCTTCCTGGCACCAGAACCCTGGGCTGGGAGGCCTGGTATGGGGCTGGGACCCCTTGCCCCTCAGGGGAACCTCTTTAGCTGAGATATCTTTCCTGATTTTCATTTGTAATATGTGGGTATGGGACCAGGCTGTTCCTCATCTCTGACCCTCTGACCAGTCTTGATGTGGCTTCTTCTTTAGATCTAGTTGTAGGACTTCCATTCAGGAGGTTTCAGGTGGTTTAAATGATGGTTGTTCTCTAAATTTAAGGTGATATTAATTAAAATTTAATATTAAAAATGAACATTAATAAAATTCAGTTTTGGCTGTACGTTGTACTTGGGACATTTTGAGTGTTCTGGAGGTACATGCGGCTATATGTACACATTGGACAGTGTACATATAGAATGTCTTCCTCACTATAGAAAGTTTTACTGGATAGTGCAATTTTAAAGTGATAAGATATGTTGCCAGAGAGTCACTTGTAAAATAAAAGATTTTGTTTTCCTCATCAGTAGAATGAAAAGGCTAGACTAAATCTCAGTGGTCCTTTCTAGTCCCAACAAGATCTGAATCTTATATATTGCTAAATCTAAATCTTATTGCCTAGATGATAATGTTCTCCTAGCTATCTTTTCCTTCTACAATTTTCCCAGAATTCCAGGCCTTGTCTATTGTTGAAGTCAGGCTGGCATTTCCCCAAATAGAACTCTCTCTCCTGTTTTAACAGCAGCAATTAGATACTCTAGTCCTTTTCTTATTGTCCCAAAGTCTCTTCCCGGTATTACCTTATCAGGTTCAGGTTCAGCTTCAACTTGTGGCAGGATGTTATTAACCTTATCTAAAAAAAAATGATGTCACCTCCAATCCTTTGATTGTTAATTATGGTGGTGTCTTTTGCCAATATGTATTGTGTCCCATCTAGTCACAGAGTGCCCTAGCCCAGTCCCTGCAGTCAGCCAAGCGTGACTGTGACCTTCTCTGAGAGCAATATGAAGAAGAGCAGGAGGCCAAGGCTGAGCTGCACCGGGCTGTCTCCAAAGGCAGCGCTGAAGTGGTGCAGTGGAGAATGAAGTATGAAGATGATGCCCTCCAGAGCACTGAAGACTTAGAGGATGCCAAGTGGGTAGAGTAAGGTGACCCTGAACCTGGAGTTAGTTACAAAGAGGAGCAGGAGAATAGGGACTCTGTCCTTAAGGCCAAGTGCATGGACAAGCCAAAGACCAAAGCTGAAAAAGCCACCACTGGCAAGAAGTACATGCTCTAGGGGGGCTAAAAAATAAAAACTATGAATATCAAATAATAAAGACTATAGAGAGGTCCTGGAGAGAGTAAAGATGCTCTTTCTAGGTCACAAGGGAAGTCTTCATAGAAGATGTGACTTTGAGTTATGGTTTGAAAATAGGCTAGCACTTAAAATTCTATATTTCATTCACCAAGGCAGTTGAGTTCCTATCTGTACAGGTCCCTATACATTAAAGTCATTGTGTCTCTGGTTCACCACCTGTAGACTACAAACTGGTCTGTGGAGATGATAGGGATAAGTCAGAAACATGTTAGGATCTGTCACCATGCCTTGAAGGTTGCTTTGAAAACAAGTCACCCTCAGGCTACCTCTAGGGTTAGAATATCAATTTTATAGCCAACACTACATAAAGGCTTTAGAAGTTCTCCTCAGGAACTACAGAAGTTTGGGGCCCAAATGGATCCAGACTTGGTACCAAAGTGTAGTCCTGAAACATTTTCCTCAAAGATCAAAAGACTATGTATCTTTGAGAGAAAATGTCAAACAACCCCAGTGTATAAGCATTAAAGGTTTACTCAGAACAATGTACCTGGCTTGGTAGCCTGGCAAAAATCCAGGGCAGATTGATACATTTCTTTTTAACTTCAGCCAAAAAATATCATTTTTCAGTTCTTCACCTAAGTCTTCAAAATCCATCTCTGTGCAGTTGTTGAACAGCTGCTGGGTTCTGTCCCAGAACCAGTACCAAGTGATCCATCTCTGTAGCCACAGTAACTGAAACAGGGCTTTGGGATGGCAGAGACGAAAAATACCTGCTGTAGGTGTTTTACAAACTCTGGACCACAGAAAAGTGGGGCTTTCAACTAAAATGGCTCTTCATGTCCAAAATACAGCATTTACTTCTGAAGAAAGATTTTTTTCTTCTAATATAAAGAATTTGGGTGAAAGTGCCTACTAATCATTCTGTTTTATAGGGGTTTGGGGGGCAGGTGAGTAGAAAAGAGGGTAAGTATATAGACTACTTTATGACCACATGGATTTGTTGGAAGTAAAAAATTGTTCTGTCGTACATGACAACTGAAGAAAAATATTGTAATATGGTCGCACCTGAAAACTATTTTTGCTTTAAACCTGGTTGAACTTCAATTCAGTATGGTGTTGTCTGTATTACGCTTTCCCTCTAAATGACCTCAGAGAGGCAGAGTCAAACACATACACAAATCTAGGACTCTATGTTTTTTTCCATTGGAAGGTTGAGGATTTCTCTCGATTTCCAGGCTTGGGCTCACATGATGAGTTAGTTTAGCAGGATCTAGCTCACAGGAACCCAGTTTACTGCTTCTGGTTCTAAATCCCACAACAACAGGGATTAGGTCTCCTAATCACCCACATCCCCGTGCACGTTCTAGACGACCAAGAGGGCACTTATGGTTGGCAAGTTGAAAAGCAACGTGGTAGTCAGTGGTAAATGTAGCACATTGTCAGTGAAGCAAGGGTTACCACCTTGGCAAGTCTGCCCTGCACAAGCCTGATTTTGGCTCTTACTGTGCCGTGTTCTGCAGAAACCCTGCAGTTCTGGGTACCGGCAGTGTTGCCCACCCAAAGTAAAATTCCTATTTTCTGGTACCCATTGAGCATTGGTAAAGTAGGTAAAATACATGTAATTATTTTATTTGATTTCTGTTTTAGGTGGAGGTAAAACATCCTCTTTTTTCAGCTTTATTGAGATACCATTGACATCTAACGTGTAAGTTTGATATACAAAGTTACATGTACATATTGCAAAATCTTGGCCATAGTAATGTTAGTTAATACATCCTTTACCCCACTGATCACCACTTGTTGTTATTGTTGCTGTTATGGTGAGAACATTAGAGCTCCACTCTCATAGCAACTTTCCACTATACAACACAGGGTTGTTAACCATGGCCACTATGCAGTACACCAGGATCTCCTCTGACCAGTCAAGGAAAGTGCAGCAGAGACAGGAAGTGGCCAAGTTTAGAAAGCCAGTAAACAAAGAAAAGTTGGTAGAGCGCAGCTCCTTCCTGGATGTTGAACACAGACTGGTTTTCACAGAAATCCCACAGAAAGGGGCCTTGTGACCACATTGCTCTCTTGGGCCAGTTGTGTGGCATGTGTGAAATCCTGAGGACCTTCTTCTGTTTAATAATAGTAGATGAGAAAAACTGTGGTACTTACAGTATCTTTCGTCTAAGAAGTATAAGAATGGGACTGCCAGTGTCCCAGCAGGAGATGTGAACAAGGGAACATGTTTCATCCATTAGGAAGTCCTTAAAGCACTGTATCATGTGGGAGCAGAAGAGGTACCTTAATAAACCATTCCACCCCAGGAGATCCAAATAGGGGCCACGGTACCTCCTGAGAGCAGTGACACCTGTTAAATGAGCTTAACAATGGGATGGATTTGGGTGAGCAAACTTGGGCAGAGGAACTGAGGTGGAAAAGACATTTAGAGAAAAGAGATAATTTAGGCAGGAGAGAGCCAACGAATGTTCTTTGAAAGCAACGTAGCCAAGGAACTCTTTAGCAACTAAGGATTGCTAAAGGATTTTTGATAGTTGCTTGCTGTTGGTGGGGTATTCAGTACAATCTTTCTCTTTCTCCCATTCCTTTCATCAATAAAGTCTGTATGCTTCATTGCTCAGTTAAGGTTTAAGGTGAGTAAATACAGGGATTTGGAGATCCTCAGTTCCAAGTTCAGGTTGGGAAGGGGTAGGGGAAAATAAAGGACATATGGTCACAGGAGCCACAGGATGGTGGTCAGTAGACATTTGGGTTCTATAAGCACAAGGAAGTCATTTACAGATACAAACTGCTTTTGCTTCATATTATTAAGCCAACCTCAGGGGCCACGCTATTCTGTCCCCAAGCACTGTCTTGAATCAAGTACAAACTGGATAAGCTCTGCAGGATTGTGTCTTCACTTGGCCTTTTGGGTCCCTCTTTCTCAGGAAGAAGCTAGCAATTAGGTTGCAGGAAGCTGCTGAAGCCATGGGTGTGGCCAATGCCAGAAATGCCTCCCTGGAGAGTGCCAGGCACCAACTGCAGCTGGAGCTGGGGGACGCCCTGTCGGACCTTGGCAAGGTCCGATCCATGGCAGCCACATTGGACCAGAAGCAGTGACACTTTGACAAGTGCCTGGATGACTGAAGGCAGAGGCACATGGAGTCCCAAGCGATGCTGGATGCCTCTCAAAAGGAGGCCTGGGCCCTCAGCGCCGAACTCCTCAAGCTCAGGCATGCCTACGAGGAGAGCACCATGAGCCAGGAGACCCTCCGGAGAGAGAACAGCAACCTCCAAGGTACTCCGAGCAGGGCCCGGAGCCAGAGTGGGGGCGAGGCGCTCTGGCAGAGCCCTGGCTTCGATGGCAAGACTGTCCTCCGGGGCAAACGCTTCGGCATTGGTGCGGTCTCACTCAGGTTTTAACTCTCCCATTTTCTCATACTTAACATTTTCTTTACTACAGATATGATTTTTATTCTAAAAATTAGACTACTTTTCTAGCTTTAATCCTAATTCTATTCTGTAAAGGAGGCTACAATTAAGAATTTCTTTATATCCATAGCCTTACCAAGATTTTCTGTATGTATATCCATGCATGTGTTTTTTACTCAAATTACACATTATTCTACACTTTTTATTTTTTTGTTTATCAATATATTTTCTAACTGAACAATGAACTCTGTAGCCCATAGTACATGCCAGGCACTGTTTTATATACAACTATTTATTGTTTAATGCTCAGGACAGTCTTATGTGTCAGTTTTTTTTATCTGTAAAATGCAGATTACATGGAGTCACAGAAGGTTAAGAACTTGTCCAGATTCACAGTTGGTAAGTAGCAGATCTGAGACGTGAGCTTGGCCAGCCTGACCCGGGCGGGTCACGCCGGTCCTGGCCTGCACCACCTTCCCACGCGCCTGTGAGTCTTCGCAGGGAGGCCTACCACATGATTGTCAGTAGCTACACAGTGTTTTATAAGGATGGCTAACACTGATTTAAGTAGGTTTTATTCATTTTAGATATAATTTTTCACAATTATAAATAATTCTGTATTATACATCCCTATACATATATTTGTGGACATGTAAAAAATATTTCAGTAGGATAGAGTCTTAGAATGAAACTGCTGGGTTAAAGGGATGGAGTTTTAAATTTTGAGATATGCCAAACAGCCCTTGAAAGTGGCTGCCAGCTTACACCAGCACTAACAGTGATGTGCATCAAAACCTGAGGTGCCCTGGGAGCAAGTTCATTACCATTGGAGGCATAAAGAAAGCTTCCTTTCTGTGGTGACCTATATCCACCATCCAGTCCCTGACTGGGCATGTGAGAGGTGCAGGAACAGCGGTGGGAAAACTAGCTTATCTGCATCACCTGGAGGGCTTGCTCAAACAGTTGGTCCCATCCAGAGAGTTTTTGATTCATTAGGTCTAGGAGGGGTCTGAGAATTTGCATTGCTACCAAGTTCCCAGGTGAGACCAGTGCTGCTCCTCTGGGGACCATATTTGGTCTGGGTGGGGCTTAGGCAGAAGCATAGGCAGAAGCCTATTTCAAAAGATCTGCAAGGGATTCTAAGGTATGGTCAGTAGAGAACCATTACCCTGGGCTTTCTCTTGGGAATATTTCTTCTGGAGAGAGCTTGTTACAGAGGAATTTATTATTCACATGAGAAATGCTATCTGATGGGTTTGTTTGTGTAACTTTTTAAAATTCTTGCCACATCACACCACAGCCTGAGATCTCAGAACCAGAGGAAAGGCAAGCTGTCTCCTCCTACTGATGCTAGCCTGAGGATGAGGCCCAGAGCGACTTGGCCCTACTCCACACCTCTTAGGTCACAGGTGGTGAACACAAGGCCCATGGGCCGAATCTGGCACTCCACCTTGTTTTATCCAGCCCAGAACCTTGTTCCTTCTACCCAGCAGCAGCGCCGAGCTCTTGCTTAACTGTTAAGGAGTGGTTACATTGATATGGTCCTAAAATTACATTCGGCCCTTCGAAGGCAACTGTGTGGCTGATGTGGCCCCTGGTGAAATGTGTTTAACGCTCATGTCTTAGGCAGTGGAGAAATCCTTCACAAAGAAGCAGAACTGACAATAACAACATCAGGTGGTGAGCATTTGGACACCTTACTCTGTCAAAGGCTTGTCTTCATGAGAGGCTAGCCACAGACCCTCAAGTGCTTGAGCTCCTTCAGATGCTTTGGTTTATCTCAGCTCATTGCGTTGGCTTCAGACAGAAAATGAGCCAGCTTTTGCTTTAGAAACCAATCCTGGTATTGAGTAGCAGCTGAGAAAACAAGTCACTGGTGCTGATAGCAAAGCACTTGCCTTGGAAATGTAAGGATTCCAGGTCTGCCTTTCAGAGCCTGGCCAGGCAGAATCTTGCATGGCTCCAGCACGCAGGAGCACCTTGCGAAGCTATACGGGTGTTCAACATACAATACTCGAAGGAGCACTACGCT
This sequence comes from Glossophaga mutica, assembly GCA_039655065.1. Classification (NCBI taxonomy): domain Eukaryota; kingdom Metazoa; phylum Chordata; class Mammalia; order Chiroptera; family Phyllostomidae; genus Glossophaga; species Glossophaga mutica. Next base: position 135,120,133 of record CM077304.1, read on the forward strand.
CACCAGTGGCTGTAGGCAACTTTCTGGCAGATGACAAAAGAATATATTGAAGAAGGGATGCATTTTTCTAATTCAGACAAACATCCCTTATGTGCCGGGGGTGGCCTTGCCACCAAGCTCCCAAGGACCGCACTTCCATGGTCCCACAGGGCCTCTGGGGGCAGTCCGTGCTGTCTGGTGTCATGGGCCTGAGACCGGATCTTCTCACTAACTTTGCTGCTCTCCCCCTTTCAGAAGAGATTTCTAATCTGACAAATCAGCTGAGAGAAGGAGATAAGAAGTTAAGTGAAATGGAAAAGGTCAACAAACAGATTGAACAAGAGAAGGCTGAAGTCCAGGGGGCGCCGGAAGAAGCAGAGGTATTACGTTCAGGGAGCAAAGAAGGTTTTTATCGTTGTCATGAAGCAGGTCTGCATTCCGGTAGCAATGGCAGTAACGCGGGCACTTACTCATGTGCTGACCACATGCTAGGCACTGTAACAAGGGCTTGGTGTGCATCAGTTCATGTTTATGCCCTAGCAAACTGTTATCTCATTTTTCAAATGAGAAATTGAAGCTCGGAGAGCAAGATCAGCCATAGTGGTTCACGTCTCCTGGTTGTAATGAAAACAGAAACTGAGAAACCATGTCTACATTGTTCACCAATTTATTCTCAGAGCCTCAACACTCACCATTCAAAATGGGCATCACTGGGGATGTTTTTGGAAATCTAGAGTATCAGGCCTTCCCCTGGTTCTGTTGAATCAGAATCTGCATTTTAACCAGGTCCCTTGGTGGTGCATGTTCACAGGAGCGTGTGAGAAGCACTGGCCTACAACACTGCCCAGGGTGTAGTAGAGGTCCCATGAACATTTGTTGAATGTTGAAAATGTCCTCATACTTTCTCTTCTCTAAACAGAATCAGTCAAAACACTTTTTTCCCCCAAAAAACTTTAGGCAGTTTGTTTCTGAAAGCTCATTGTGTGCATGTTGCTTGACAGGAATGTTTTCAGAGGTATGGATTAAAAGTCTAGGACAACTCCGATTTCCCCTGGGGTGTGATAGAGAAGGACTGCTGAGGAGATCTTTTGTCGAAGAGGGTGAACTAAAAAGGAAACAGGCGTTAAGTAGTTAATGAGCCCCTCGAACCCTCTTTTCTCACAGCCAGAGTTTCATTTTCTCGACCCACCCTCTGAATGGATCACCCAGTCACATGAACACGCAGCCCCCCCCCTGCCGCCCCAGCCTCTGATAGAGAAAATGAGTTTTAGAAGACACAGCAATCAGTTTTAGGCAGGGGCCTTTTGGAAGTAAATGAATGGATAAAAAAACTGTGGTACATTTACACAACGGAATTCTATGCAGCAGAAAGAAAGAAGGAGCTCCTACCCTTTGAGACAGCATGGGTGGAACTAGAGAGCATTATGCTAAGTGAAACAAGCCAGGCAGTGAAAGACAAATACCCTGTGATCTCACCTTTAACAGGAACCTAATCAACAAAACAAACAAACAAGCATAATATAACCAAAGACACTGAAATAGAGAACAGAGGGGAGGGAATTTCAGGAGAAAAGGGGAACGGTTTACAGCAACAAGTATAAGGGACACATGGACAAAAACTATGGGGGGTGGAAATGAGAGGGAGGTGGGGAGGGCTGGGGTGGTGGGCTGGGGAGGGAGTAAAAGACAGAAAACTGTACAAAATCAACAATTAAAATAAAAAATGAAATTTAAAAAAGAAAGAAAGAAAGATTAGACCTCAGAGGATTGCTTTGTGCCAAGTGGCGTCTGTTAAACTTACCTCACTGCTCTGTTTCTGTAAGAGGCCTGCCCAAAAGAAGCTGTGCTCCTATCGCCTGTGCATATAGAGCCATCAAGAGGACAGCTCTTGACACAGCTCTTCTCTTGCCTTTTTACCCGTAACGGTTTTCCAAAGTCATCTACATTATATACAGAATCCCAGCAATTCTCCATGTGGAGTTCCCTAGCAAGGCTGGCCCTTGTAAACTTGGTAAACCTTGCTGCATTTACTTGTTCCCTTTGGTTGGTCCTCTGGGCATCCAAGCTAGGGACTTTCTAAAGCTACTACCTTAAGCCAAAGAAGTAACTTCTGTGGTAGAAATTTCAAGCACTGTGACAATCCAATGAAAGGCAAGATTAGTTAGGGTTAATTTTAGTCCTGTATGACATGTAGACATCTTTGTGTAATATTAAGTCGACCAGCACTGACATCAATGGTGAGGCTGGTAAGACCATAGCGCTCATACCATCTTGTACCACTAGATGGCATTCTCTTCTATTCTCATTTTCTCAAACTTTGTCTTCAGCCACATCCATAAATACTTCATCAGCTTGGACATGTATTTATAAAATTGGGTTATTTTCCTGGGTGAGCCTTTATGAGAAACTTTATCAGATTATTTTTGAAGTCACAAAACTCAAATTATCCCAGGTCACCTTCTCCAAAGATTCACTTTCTCAGTGCGGTCTAGGGGGTGAGAGGTGACAGTTGCCCCCAAAGAAAGGAAGGGCAGTATTCCCCAGGAGGAAATTGCTATCCAGGCATTTGTTTTTGATTTATTTTCTTTTATATTGAAAGTAGTGTTCAGGGAACGGCATTGAGACCTTCAGCTATATTAAAATCTCCAACACCTTTCTTATTTTTGCTCTGAAATTGCTACTCGGCTTTACTTTCAGTGGTATGTGGGAATCACTCCTCAGAAGAGGCCACTCTAAAAATCACTCCTGCCCTCAGGACTATCTGCCAACTGTTAACTGACCAAGAGGTTATCATCGCCCCATGCTCTTTACAAACGTCCTCCTTTACAAACGTCCTCCTCGGCATCCTCCAAGTGTTTGCTGCTTCTTCTATATAAATTGTATTTTTAGAACGGGCTTTAACAATTTAATTAAACCTACATTTTTAAACTTGAGTCACCTTTAGAATAACCCTGGTGGTAATTGTTTTGTTTATCTTTAAATATTCACAGGGGCAGGAGATCTCCCTGCCTGTCAAAGGGATCCATTTGAAGCGGTGGTAATAATTACGGTGGTAATGGCCCACACTGAATGTTACTTGTCAAATGCATCCTAAATTCCCTCACTGTGCTTCTTATGACAGTATTTGGGCACAATTCTGTTCGCAGTATGCTGTTTCTTGCTCTCGGAACACTTTCAACTTTTTCTGCATCCCTCTGTGATATCCAGAATTAAAGAAGATTCCAGGTAGAATTCTTGTTCTAGCTTTGATACTTTTATTGATTTATCTCAGATGGAATATATCACAAAAAGTCAAGAGTAATAATTTTGAAAGTTTAAGTAGTCACAGGCAAGATTGAAATTTTCTAATTTACAAATGCTTTAGAACTCTAGTTCTTGAACTACAGCTAAAAACCTTAAGAATGTCAAAGCTATTAAGTGACATTGCTGGAGGTGAAATGACACCAGGTCTTAGACCGGTGGGGTGATACTGGACTTCAGTTCAACAACCTCAGTACTTGGATTCTGGCTAAGAAAGAATTCAGAGCCAACACAAACGATCAGAGAAAGTTTAGGAAGTCACAGAGGTGGAAGCAGTGAGCCGTAGAAGAAATGGGCTTTAGGAAATGAGTTACAGAAGAAAAAGAAGGGCCCTGGGTGCTTAGGAAAAAGAGAGAGGGAAGGAAAACCCACCTGGGGAAAGGAGTAGGGAAAGGCACAGGCAGGCTCCACAGAGAGAGCCCTACTGGGTCCGTCTTCTTGAGGGGATTTATGTGGAGGTCTCAGGGAAGGATCCCAATAGAATATTCATCAGCTTTCCAGCTGTGTCCTTTCAGGGTTGTGGTCCTCACTGACTGATCACAGTGCCAGGGTATGGGATCATTAGTCCATGTTGCTGGTCCTGATGCCAGTGTGGGGTCCCTTGTCAGGCTTTGCTGCTTTCCTGGGCCTGGAGCTGAGGCCTAGATATATTGATGTGAGTCAGAACCTCAGCGTCCTGGGGGTGCTTAATGTTTAAGGGCTGTTCTCTGGTTCCCTTGTTCGCATCCCCTCTCAGGGAGTCTGATCTGCACAACTAGCAACATGACGGGGGAGAGTCTAAACTGCACAACCAGTGATGTGACAGGCGAGGGGGTTCAAACTGCATAGCCAGCGATTCGCTAGGGGAGGAAAGATGACCCTGGGGACAAGGCCCTTGTTCTCCTGTTGCTGGGCACCTGGGGCTTTCTGCCCTGGTGACCCTCTGTACCTGGCCCATTGTCCTTGCTCTGCTCATGCCTGTCTCACTGCCTCCCACAACATAACAAACAAAAGGAATCACTTGTTTCATCCTGTTTCAAACTTCAGGGACCTGATTGGAACTATGACATATGTTTTGAGAAGAAAAAAAAATTCTCCCCAAGACTTAATTTAGTGCTGTTTGTTTATGTATTTCAGGGAGCCCTGGAACGTAATGAAAGCAAGATTCCTCGTTTCCAGCTTGAACTCTTGGAAACCAAAGTGGAACTTGAAAGAAAGCTTTCTGAGAAAGATGAAGAAATAGAAAAAATTAGGTATTTAAGATTATTTTGACAAGCAACAGTTGCATATTTCAGCACTTGCTGCTACTTTAAGACCTTTGTTGGAACATTCTCAAAGACACTTAGCCAGTCTAACCCTACACTAGAATATTTCTAGAAAGTTCACCACTGTTACTATCAAGAAATGTCTCCACACAATTACGCCAGTTTTTATCATTTTGTTTACATTTTAGTAGCTTCTATTCCCATACAAAACTCAAAAAAACTCCCACAAAAAGGCTTAATTATATATACAATTACTGCATATACTCTCTGGGTCTTTGTAAAAAAGGTCCCTTTCCTGAATATTGAAGAAACTGAAAATGCTAAACAGTGGAAAAGAAGAAGGAAAAAGTTGATGCTGTACATTAAAATGAATGTCAGATCAGAGTGAAATTTGCACATGCTCCCTGCCTGTCCCTGTAGCCATTTGTTTGGAGAGGAGCAAGCCAAGGGCTAAGCTGCTTATTGAACCCCGTTGAAGCAGCTGCGACCTAACAGCGAGGAAATGGAACAGACAGGATTCATGGGTGGCAGGGTCTCTTCTTCACTGCATCATTCCAAGCCGATGACTTTAGACATTTCACTTCTTAGCTCCTCAGTGGGGGGAGGGGATAAAAGCAGCCCCAGACATGCCGCAGAAGGTGGTAAGGAAGCTTGGTAAGCCGATGTTGGCAATGCACTTCACACTCTGTAGATCAAAGGCACAATTATAAACACATGGAATTAACTATGATTATATTATCTATCTGATCTGTTCCCTTAAGTCCATGTCTTATGTCAGCAAGGAAAATCATTCAAATCTAAGTTCCAACTGGTAACTTGCTCCCAGTGCATTTATTAAACATTACAAAAAAAAATCTGTTAACATGTGCAATTGAACTGACCCCTTTCTCATGGCGCATTTTCAGACAAAACTCCCACGGGGGGCCATGTTTTTAATGAGGATGTCCAGCCAGATCCGGCCTTCTGTGGCTTTGAGTTGTCTTTGCTCCCCCTCATCGGCACTCCCCGCTCTGGGACCGACTGTGGTGACGGCTTCTGGTGTAATAAAGAGGCTCCGCTGAGTCACTGTCTCAAAGAATTTTTTGATGAAGGGCAAAAACATGGGGCCTTAATATTTGCCCTACTTCCTTCCATGAGGAACAAAAATGAATGTCTTCTTGTACAGTTTTAAAAAAACTCATTTCAGGTAATGTCAAACCTGTGCCTATTAATAAACCTAGCTAAGGAAAAATGAATCCTCAGAGAGCCTGCATCTCATCAGGTACATCTGAATGTCATGGAGCCATTCACCAATGATAATCATCTTAGTGGAAAAGAAGCCGGAGAACCAAACAGCCAGGGCTGGAGAAGAAAGAATGGAAAACTAGGCAGGAGCTGCCGAGGGGCTGAAAAAGGAATAGGTGGGCTGGAGGGAGGGGTGAGCTATTCATGAGTTTTAAATAGCTACTGGTTCATAATCACTATAATAGGTACATCCGGAAAGAAAAGATGAGCATATTTTACAAACACATCACAAATAACATCCCAGGCTCTTTCTGTATGGAGTGCTGTTTGTGAGTACAGATTGTATCACAGCACTTTGGTTTAATCTGACTTCGGGGCTAGGAGAGGAAGGGATATTAAGGGAACTGAATAGAATGTTGGGAAAATTTGAGTAAAGCACAGGGTTTCTCAACCAATTAAGGATAAGCCAGGTAAAGTATAGAACTCAAGGGAAATATTGCCTGAGGGCAAGATGAGGTTCAAGGTCCTATGTCCCCATGAAGCTTAGGCAACTCCACCAGAACTGAAGGACTGTGAGACAGGCCCCCGGAAGACAAAGGGACCACAGAAGCAGACTCAGAGGCAGAGACAAAACCTTGACAGTGCTCCAAACTTGGTAACTCATTCAGTGCCTTCTCTGCTGCTGAGCTTGCTTGTCCATTCATTTCCTGAGGACTGATCCTGAGTGAGCTGGGCCTGGGGGCCTGTTGGTGGTAGAAAGTATGAGCAGCTGGATTTGCATGTAGGGCCATTTTCTTTTTTAAGTATCTACACATGTTATAATTAGCATAGCTAGAGGTAGGGAGATGATGATGTAGTCATTGATGGAAGGGAGGAGCATTGGTGACTGGCTTTGATCCTTCCCATCCCAGATACAGGGAAGGAGGACTGCTGTCAGAGTCCAGCTTAAAGGCCACCTGGTGGCCCTAACTGCCACGGCAGTCCAGTCTCGCCACAGGGTCCCAGACTGGGTTAAAACAAGTTGGTCGGGTACCTCCTGAAACCTCAGGGATTATCGACTCTATTCCCCCCAACCCAGGGTATTCAAAGACAGGCCGAAATGCATGAGGGTCTGCCCACTGGTCTAGGCCTGTATTCTGTGCTCCCAGACATTCCTGGAAAGGTGCTGTGGGAGGGGCTTTTGGGAATGAGGCACTGAAATTCCATCACAGCACATTTGTTTGCGTTGGTTTGACCACCTGTAGAAGGATTAGGCCAGTTTTTTTCTGTATAAGGCCAGACAGTAAATATTTGTGGTTGTGCAGGCCATAGAGACTCTGTCACAACCGCTCGGCTCTGCAGCTATAGTTTGAAAGCAGCCATAGACATTGGAAATCAAATGGTGGCCAGATTTGGCCCGGAACCCATAGTGTGCCCACCCCTGCCCTGTGGCCTCAGGTATGTAGTAATTAATGTTCCATCATCTTCTCCTTCCATATGGGCCACTCCTCTGAACTCAATAACATCACATTCTGCCACATGGTCTTAAGTTGGATGCACCACCTGACTTAATTTCTTTTGTTGTTTGAGTGTCTGCCAGAAGAATGTTTAAATCTCTTCTCATCTCTAACTAAAGTATTTTAGTGTGTCTTCAAAAACTTAGGGCATTTAGCTAGCAGAATGCCTTGTTATTCAATTTAAAACTGAATCACATGTATCGAAATTAAGGATCATCTTAATATTTCTCTGACATAGATGAGGGGGAAAACATATTGTAAGAGGGGGAAACGGACCTATTGAATTGACTCTATAGTTTTTCAAGTTTTAATTATTATTTTTCACATTGGGTTTTTTTCTCAAATTGTATTTAATATTTTTGGAGGATAAAAAGGAATTTCTTACCATATTGCCCTGGCCCTGAGAGATTCATTTTTCTTTGCAAATGTGCTTGGGGGAGCTTTCACTTTAAAGATACCTTGACCCCCGCATGAATTGTATTGATTGTCTAGTAGCCATTCTCTAGGTCTGTATCACATCCAAGCCTCTTAAAACACAGCACTTTTTACGTGTCTAGAGGCACTCATGAAGTTTCATAAACAACTGTGGAAAAAGGACAGTTTGAAGTATTCAGTTTGTCTGCTTAAGGAGAATGTATCTCTGTATAGAGGGTTTTGACACCAGACTAGGGATGCTTTAGTGTTTCCACGTAAGGAGAGTCAGCAGAGGCAAAATGAATTTCCGCAATGTAAGACAGAGAAATGCTTTCAGTGATGTTGAGCGTGCGCCTCCTTGTAGAAGTGATGGGCTAGGGCTGCCGTAACAAAATACGTGGCCTGGGTGGCTTAAACAACAGAAATTTATTTTCTCATAGTCCTGAAAGTTGGAAGTCCAAGGTCAAAGTGTAAGCAAAATTGGTTTGTCCTGAAGTCTCTCTCCTTGGCTTGTAGAAAGCCACTCTCTTGCTGTATCCTCAAAGGGTCCTTCTGTGTCTGTGCATCCCTGGTGCTTCTCTGTGTCCAAATGTCCTCTTTTTATAAGGATACCAGTCAGATTGGGTTAGGGCCCACCCTCAGGGCCTCATTTTACCTTAATCACCTCTTCTAAAGGTCCTATTTCCAAGTACAGTCTCATTGTGAGGTATTCGGGGTTAGGGTTTCAACATAAGAATTTGGGTGTAGAGAGTGGGGTGGACACATTTAGCCCATAACAGTCTCTATTAATTTTATACACTGGCGTACCTATAGGATTCTGATCTGGGAACTGAACAAAGGCCCAGGACCTCAAGATAGACATGCAAGGCTGACCTTACCATGTGTCGACCGGGGACATGGGTTTGGCAGAGGAGAGGTACTAGCTGTGAGTGAAGGGATTAAAGAAGCACAAATTGGTAATTACAGAACAGTCATGGGTCTGAAAAGTACAGCATAGGGAATAGAGCAGCCAAAGAATGTGTATGCGTGACCCATGGACATGGGCAACAGAGAGGGGATTGCCTGAGGGAGTGAGGGTGAGGCTGGGCAGAGGGGAGCAAAGGGGGAAAATTGGGACAACTGTAACAGCGTACACAATAAAATCTAATTAAAATAAATAAATATTATGGCTCTCTGAAAAAGCATCCTTTCCTTCACCCTTAGCCACTCTAGAAAATACAGATATTTGTCCTACGCTGTCCTTTAGGGGGTCTAAGATGAGGCTAAGTCTGCTGCACAGGAACCTCAGGAAGATTCTGGTGCTTTCCTGGATTCTTCCTGGTGGTTGGCCTGGGAATCTTAGTTTGTTATGATGGAAATATGCTCACTAACCTAATCCGTCAATTTCTGTGTTTTAAAAATGAAAACCCTTTAGACTCATTTCGTTAATTACCCAAACTTTATATTGAATTTTAATGCTTTTCTGTTTCCTAAACTGTTGTGTACACAGCAGGTAACCTTTCTTAATTTGGGTGCATGATTTCCCCCCCTGAACGTTATTCTAAAATTAGGAGGATCCAGCAGTGTGCTATTGACTCCCTGCAGTCCAGCCTGGATTCAGAGGCCAGGAGCAGAGTGGAGGCCAGCCGGCTGAGGAAGAACATGGAAGGGGACCTCAACGAGATGGAACTCCAGCTTACCCGTACTAACCGGCGGCGGGTGTCAGAGGCAACCAAGTCCCTGGGCCAGCTTCAGGTTCAAATCAAGGTATTTTCAAAAGGCAGTATGGGGGTGGGGAATGCTTCTGCTTATGGAGACAAACCAACTGACAGATTGTATTCAGCAATGAGAGAGGGGACAATGAATCAAATCCTTCAACAGAGCAGGAGCATGCTTACATTGAAACTGGTGGAGCTTTGTTCAGAACACGCGTGCACAGGCACCTATCCCATTGATGTCAGAGGGATCTGTGCCCCCGGCCCATGTTTTCTCTTGCAGGACCTTCGGGTGCAGCTGGATGACAGCACACACCAGAACAATGAGCTGAAGGAGCAGGTGGCTTTGGCTGAGCGATGCAACTCTCTTCTCCAGTCTGAACTGGAGGAACTGAGGTCCTTGCAAGAGCAGACAGAACGTGGGCGCAGGCTGGCAGAGGAAGAGCTCCTGGAGGCCACAGAAAAAAATTAATCTTTTCCATACCCAGGTGGGGCCCATAAGCTCTCCCCATTACCTGCACCAGCTGGTTGAAGGCAGTGGTTTCCCCACATGGGGCAGCCGGGGCCACACATAGTCGCCATGTTCGGCCTTGGGTGTGTACGTGAGGCACAGGGAGAGCCTTTGGCTTCAGAGCGGTGGTCACGCTTTATTTGTTTCCCAGGGCTGCTATAACAGAGTCCCCCAAACCGGGTGGCTTAAAACAACAGAACTTTATTCTCTTGCCTTTCTGAAGGCTAGAAGACTGAAACCAAGGTGTCAGCAGGGCCACACACCCTCTGAATCCCCTAGGTGCCTCCTTTCTCGCCTTTTCCTAGCTTCTGGTCATTTGTTGGCATTCTTTGGTGTTCCTTAGCTTATAGATGCATCACTCCAATCCTCCACCTTCATGTGACATTCTCCCTGAGTGTCTTAACTCCATCTTTCCTCTGAGCATCTGTCTCTGTCCAAATTTTCTCTTAAAAAAAAAAAAAAAAGGATATCAGTCATTTTGGATTAGTGCCCACCCTAATGACTATTTCAATTTGATTACATCCACAAAGGTCCCTTTTTCTAAATAAGGAAACATTCTGAAGTTTTTGGGGTTAGGACTTCAACATATTTTTTTTGTTAGGTTCACAATTAGTCTGTAACACTGAGCCTTCTTCCAGAAGAATGGACTGTCAGCACTCTTAAGCCAGGATGCTGAGGGGAGAGAGAGATAAACATTTCCTAGTGTTCCAGAACCACTTGCTGCTTCTCACGTTCCCTCTAAGGCACATGTTCCCCCAGCACTTTAGGATAAAAAAAAAAAAACCCTCCCACTTTAGAGCCAGAAGATACTGAACAATCTGAGTTGCTTCTGATGTGCTGTTGGTACTCTGGCTGCTGCTGGAAGGTTACGTAAGTGGCCCCAAGCAAGAATCCATTGAATCATTGCCCTTCCCATAAAATCAGGAAAATTTGTAGTGGCTAGGACAAATGTGTATAGTAAATGGGTCATTCACACATTTTTAGGGCACCCACCATAACTTGGACAGGTATACATGGTATAGACACAAACTGTCCCTATTGCCTAAAAATGTGAAGACCCTAAGCAAACAAACTGTAGGGCACCTCTGTGGGTTTCATAATAGAGCAAGCACATCCTTGCAGAAAGCTTTCTCTGACCATCCTAGACATAGATGCAGGACATGCTGAATCTGAGTCGTGAAGGACATGTAAGGTCAAGGGCAGGGGCCTGGGGAGAGGCCTGTTTCAGTAGGTCTGGGTGGGACCTGAGAATTTGCACTTTTGTGTTAGTTTCTCTTACACACCTAAAGTTTCAGGAACTTTGCCATAGAGACCAGGTCTCTACTGCCTAATTTTTTTTTCCTCAAATCTATCTCCTCACTAGAGCCATGGGATCAGGGCAGGACAGATCAGCGGCAATGAGGCTAAGCAAGAGGCAGAACACCAGGGACCTTGAATGTGAGACTGATGGATTGCGAATTCTGTCTTGCAGCTAGTGGGGGTCTGCTGAAGAATTTTAAGTAGCTGAATGTGAAGTTATTAGCTTGGTATTTTAGGAAGTATACTGTCATGATTGTTATGAGGGATGAATTAAAACAACTAGGGGCAGAATCACTATGCTCTGGGGTGTTTAGAAAGGTCTGTGGGGTCATTTTAGTTGCCACAGTGACTGGGACATGCCACTGACATTTAGTGGAAAAGGTCCAGAGATGCTAATGCTCCTGGGAGGTGCAGGGATAATCCTGCATCACAAAGGATTGCCCCTCCCAGAATGCCAATTGTGTCCCCACTGAGAAAAAAAAGAAGTAGAAGCCTGAGATGTGCCAGCTGGAAGGCATCACAATTAGTTTGTGCCTGCAGTCTGACTTCTGTGTCACGTGCAGGACACAGTCCTATTTGGAAACCATGTGGTGTAGAACAAATAGGTTGGAGGTTATGTGTGATTCCCAGCAGGCTCACTCACACCATGTTCTTTTTCTCTCAAGAAAGCTGATCTAAATACAATGAGCAGGATTCTTACATAGTAGAATATCGAATTTTTAAAAAGTAAATCATTCGCTATCTGTAGTATTTAACAGCTATTGGGAACAAATCATTTTCCATGCCTGCTATACATGATAAGGCAGCAGCGGGTGTTCGTGGGATGAAAAGCCACTAGCCTAGGGAGGCATGAGGCCATCAACCAAGCATAGAGAGGAGGAGATGGATTGGGGGGAGATATTAGGCATAGAGATCTGGTCTCTGTGGCAGAGTTTCTGAAACTATAGGTGTGTAAGAGAAACTAACACAAAAACGCAGACTCTCAGGTCTCCACCTGCCCTACTGAATTAGAATCCCTGCAGTGGCACCAGGGACTCAAGCGAGTTCTCAGGTGACGCTATTGGTCCAGGGATGGCCTTTCTTGCCCCGGGAGCCTAGGTGCTATCCTGTCGCTCATAAGGACCCTCCCCTACCTCAACCCTGTGGGGACGCCTTGCAGTTACTAGAACACTATCAGTCTTTTGGCAAATAATGAAACTTTATGGAACCTTCTTAGGCCCTTCTGAATTCTCAGACCTCTAGCCTAGAACAAATGTATGAGGCCATACTTCTCCTTGGCTTATTACATGTGTCCTTTTTCAAACCTCTGATAGTCTAGATTATGTTTCCGCAAAAATACTCTCAACCCAATTTTTTTTTCCCAAAAAGAACCAATTAGAGAGTCATTCAGCTTGAAAAGGTTATAACCATTATAACCCTAGCAGATTTGACTGATTCTATGTACAAAAAATATCATTTATGGCTGTATCTGCCTTTACAAAGAAGTAGTTTCTATGGAGTTAAGTGCATTGAGCATCCAGAATGTATTCCAGGAAAATACACTTAACCCCCCAGGCCACAGCCTTGGCGGAGAGAAGCCTGGCGGCACCCAGAGGCCAGCTCTCCATTAAGGGCAGAGGATGGCAGCCTTGGTGAAGATGCTTCTGCCATCAAGGAAACAGGGGGGAACCTGTGAGGCAGGAACATCTTTCTGATTCTAAGGCTTGGTCCTGCCACTGAGAGAGACACGAGCTAGAGGGATGTGAAAGGACAATGAGGAGAAATAAAAAATAGAAAGCTCATGCCTTTTATGCACACTGTATGCTGAGGATTCACATCCTCAGAAAATCTGTGCTTCAAACATGGACCAAAGAGTAGCAGAAGGAGCTCTAGCCTCTTGTCATACCCCAGGAAGGGAAAAATTAGGACAGCACCAGCCACAGAACAAAGAACCCTGGAGTGCAGTGGGGTGGGGGATGTGGCGCAGCTGAACTACTCTTCCCACCTCCTCGCCTAAGTCTGATAGGAAAGGGAGGTAGATAAAGAGGAAGGTTGTTTTTTCCTGGAGCATCATGCTGGAAACTGATTTTGATTTCTCCAACCCCCTACTCCCCAAAGGTCTGCTGTTAACCCTGACTTCTGCTCTGGGACATTTGTTCTGTCCTATCAAAGAACAAAAGGCAGAAAAACCTTGTTCAGCAAGTTGAAAACCAAGTACATGTTTGGGGCTTGTAGGTTCTCTGGATCCATTTCTCCTTTCTGATTCAGGCTACCATGTCTTTGATACTGAGTGGTTGAAGTCTCTTCCATTGAAGTATGCCTTTGACGGCAAGGGGCTTCTCTAAAGTGGCCTTCTGGGGTTGGAAATATTGCTTAAGTGAGTGTGGCTGGCTAGAATAAAACAGTATGGGCCCAAGCCTTCTCCATTGACTGTCCCGAACAGACTAGCTTGTGTTTGCATCGCTGGTCTCAAGTTGCCTAACAAGACAGCTGCTTTTCCTTAGAATGCAAGTCTCCTCGGCCAGAAGAAGAAACTTGAGGTTGATCTTGCCAGGATGCAGAAGGAAGTTGAAGAGGTAGTGCAGGGGTGTCAAAATGCAGAAGAGGAGGCCAAGAAGGCAGCCACTGAGGTGGGTGCAGTGACCGCCTGCTCACTCCTGCCTTCCGGAGTTGACAGGAACAGTAGCCAAGGGGCGGAGGCCAACCTGCAGCCAAAAAGGATTCCATTGATTCTCCACACAGCCTGGAGGTTAGCTCAGCCCTCTGCTCTCTGTTCCCATTTTGAAAAATTACGCCAATTAACTCCTCCCCTGCAACCTCCCAAGGCAATGAAAAGGAGCAGTTGAATTTCTATAAGCAAAACCTTATGAGAGTGAGAGATTTGTTTTAACTTAAGCCACTTTCTACTTGTGAATCAATATATCTAGTGTCTAGAAACAATGCTTCCTGTGCTTACTTACAAAGAGCTATGTTCCTAGAGTATGTAATGGTTTTATGACAATGATCTAGGAAGAATGCTTATTTCGTTTATTTTTTATAAGCCATGCTACTGCTTGAGTAAAAGAGTAGGTTGATAAAGAAGGGCTTCTGGGTTGGTGTGTACCTTCTTCATTTACAAGTTGAGGGCAGTGCTTTTCCCAAATGACACTAACTTCAGGGTTGGCTGCCAGCCTTGACTTTACCTTTGTGGGAAGTGGGAAAAGGCGACCGTGGTGGGCAGATGCAGCACTTCGCTCAAAGGATAAGGCAAGCAGAAGGAAATACCTAAACAATTCATGGAGAAAGTGCGGGGAGGAAGGTACAGGTATCTGTGGAGGACCCAGCCTTGCAGGTCTCAACACTTGCTGAGCCGGCTTGAGATTGATTTTAGCCTCCACTCACCCCACCCCCATCAAGTGATTTCATGTAGTCCAAACAAACAACTGTATACAGCAGCCTTAGCCTTGCGATGTGAATGGAAGCTGATCCTCTTGCTGAGAAGGGTATGGGAATTGGGGAGACAAGATATCCAATTTGATTTTACATTTGTCATTTGGGAATTCAGATTCGGGGAAGAGCTTGTGTCTGTATTTGCCTGAGTTATGTAGCACTTGGGGAGCTAAACAAAACCCTGCACCAAGTCCAAGCTACCAGCTCACTGTAGGATCCAGAAGAATGGAGCAGCATGCTTGTCACTCAGCCATTCTCTATCAAGGCAGATACTTCTGCTCTCTGATGGAAAAGAGGTGCACGAACGCTTGAAGATGTTTGGCCAAGGGAAGAATAATGTGCTGAACATTTATGTAAATCCACATGGATAGAGAGAAATAAAAAGAGCTTCTGAGTCTGCTTGGTAAATTTATGTAGTCATACATTATGAAGACTCTATCTGATTAACCTTGCTTTTTAAAGATTTTCTTCACTAAGTTGAAAAATGAATTCACTACTTCTCCTCCCCCCTTGAATTCTTCAGTAGTTCAGCTCTGAGTCCCAACCTCACATGGCAGAGCCCAGAGCTGCCTCCGTAATTTATTCCTCACCCTCACCATCTGCACACATGTCTCACACTTAAATTATACAGATGGTTGGTAACCTGATAGACAGAGAAGCTTTGACTGGGAGGGCAGTATTCTTACATCAAATGCACTGAGAGATTCAGGAAACAGTTCTTAATAATTGCATCAAAACACTAAGCCCTTGTATACACGGCCAAAGCCAAGAATGGGCTTCACAAGCAAGAATTAACCTACCATGTGCCAGACTATTGGCACTCAGAACATCTGTTGCTGCCAAATTCCTGGAGCCTAAACTTGTTTGCAGTTGTGAATCACAGAGTCATAGATGTGAGATGTGAAAAAGATTCTGATAGGCACTCCTCCGCACTTTTCCTGGTGCATGATGTTCAGAACACGTCCTGGTGCTTTGTTTGATTCTAAGTCATCGCCTCAGTGGGTCATCTTACTTTCAGTACAGGTGTTGTGTCATCATGTTCATACTGTACTTCATCTTTGGTCTGTTTCCATCACTCCTCACCCTATTCTCTTTAGTTGCTGCTGCTGTCTTGATTTCTTCACACATCTGAGGGCCACAGAGCTTAGGGAGAGCCTGTTGGGAAGAGGATACGTACACAGAGGCGAGGAATGACATCTAGTTAGACGAAGAACTGAAGATTGTGGGTAGAAATGTTAAAAGCAATCGGCCGCTGGATGATCTCAGTCTCTCCTACTTTTCTAGGTGGCAAATGTGTCAGAAGAACTGAAGAAGGAACAAGACACCAATGCCCACTTGGAGAAGATGAGAAGGAATATGGAGCAGACAATGAAAGACTTACAAAAGAGGCTCAGTGAAGCTGAACAGATGACCCTGATGGGGAGTAGAAAGCAAATCCAGAAACTAGAATCCAGGGTAGGATTGGCCTGGGTAATCATGGGGTCTTGACAACTCCCAGTTGAGGCCTTATTATTTTAGAAATCATACCAGATATTCCCTACCTCCCCTCTGGCTAAGTGAGACATCTCCTCCCACTCACCTACACCAGCTCTGTGCTCTCCACGGCCAGTGGCCTCCTGGCCCACATACACCCTCGCAGTCTTGATTCTGTGCCTTCACTCCTGTTACTTCCTCAGCCCATTTCGTACCAGCCAGAGTAAGGAGAATGGAAACAACTAAATCAAGTATCAACAAAGACTTAGTAAAGATTTAGTAAGGGCTGATAGAAATGATGTAGTGCCTGCCATCAGGGAGCTTAAAAACAAATAGAAAGAACGATCTTGAAAATAGGATTTTTAAAATTATTGAATCAATTTCAGTGACTATGCACAGGTCATGTGACAAGTGCTACAGATGGAAAGAATATTTGACTGGGATTTGATGACTCAGAAGGGCCTCTGAAAAGTAAAGTATTGCCTTTGCTCATTTATGGTATATGAATACAATGGATACCAGTGTGCATTTATGGTACCACATCCACATTGTCATGCTGTTTAAAAAGGAATGAGGAAAAGTTCTGTAACACCTTGCCTACCTGTATGATAAAAGGCACAGGTGATGTGGAGCATATACACTCTTTTGTGCAAGAAATGGGGGGATACGAAGATACGTACACATTTGCTTATATTTTAAGAAAGAAGTGGCGATGGTAAAAACAAAGACTAATAAAAATAGCTACTCATAGGAGGGGAATACAGAGATGAGAATTAGACCATCTGAAATGCACCTTGTTGTTCTTATTGCAAAATCATATAAAATATTTATGTGCTTTATAATTTTAAAAAGTTGTCATCAAAGAGGAAAACAAAGCAATCCCTATAATTTTAACACAAATGGAGGCAAATGAAGCCAATTGTATGAAGTTGGGGGCATAAAACACACAGAGAACAATCGTTCCCAGTGACTTTTAAACCTACTGTTTTGTTTGTGCATCTCTCATGAAATATACCTAAGGACAAAACAAAACAGCAAATAAAGCAAACAGCTTTTGTAGTTTTATAACAGTACCTTATTGCTACTAGCAATAACATTGATATCCTTATTTATCCAACAGCATATATAAGAACCAAGATTTTTAGGATAAAGAAAAAGTATTTAGGCACAAAATCAAAGAACTTATGACAGTCCTTTTCCCCCCTAAAAATACATAAATGATAGATTACAAGATTTTATATTATTTCCAATTCCTGTTTAGTATCAGGTGATACTAAAGAATGATGTTAATTTCATACAAACATAATCACAATACCATTATCTATTAGAATTACATAAGCATGTATAGGTAAAATTATATGGTCTAGGATTTGCTTTAATAGAGAGATTTTCCCCTCAGGTGTTTTGATCACGTAAGAAACACAGCGAAAACTTAAAGTAAAGGGGGGGGCTGTGTTAGTCTCATGTTCCCACCGATAGAACTATGTGTTGTATTCCTATATGACAGGGGTCCAGAAGGTTTTTTTTTAAATAGGCTTAATTCACAAGGAACATGCACACCTGCTGACTCCCCCACCCCCATCAGACCTCTCTGCTGAAGAACAAGGACAGAACAGCCAAAGGGGAGGGGAAGCGGAGGGGATTCGAGATGAGGTCAGGCAGGCCAGCGCATTCAGGGCGTCAGGCTCTGCGCTGGGAATGGTGGTCAGGAAGGCTCTGTGAGAAGGTGGCATTCGCCTTGAGAAGAAGGCAGGGAGGCAGACCTGGGCACGTGGAAGAAGAGAAGGAGCGAGCAACACCCTTCTCCATCAGCTCCCTAACCCTTTCCTCGTTTATTTTACTCCAAATCACTTATTACCATTTAACATAGTTTACATTTTACTTTGTTTTGTTTGTGTTTTCCCCCATTAGAATTCATGCTTATAGGGGTAAGAGATTTTCCCTAGCCTTGGGTCTGGCGTGAGTTGGCATCGAGTATTGTGGACTGGATATTATGTTAACTTTGTTTGTATGGCTCTGTAAGGCTCCAGGCAGACTGGTGGTCTGTACGTCAGCTCTCCCTCAAAGCAGGGCTGTGAGGCCATGTGACATACGTGTGACATACACTCAGGGTTTGATTATTAGGGAATCAGCTAAATATGGAAAAAGAAGCGTAAACTTAAGTAGTATATTGGCTGAATCCTCTAAATATAGTTTATTCTCTCCATGTGTTTGCGTACATTCATGTGTGTGTCTAATTTTGTCATCTAAGAGGGGAAGCATATCACCTCTTCATGGAATAACCTTTCACATCTTTCAGAGCCTAAACAGTCCTTATGTGAATGCACATAGTTCCCCCAACTCACTTTTGGCAAGAAGTTTTCCCAGAGAGGTTGCCCCATTGGCGAGGGATGTCTCTTCCCTTGATGATTTTGCTCTCTTTCAAGTGACCATGCCAGTTGGCAAGTACAATGCCAGCCCAGCTTGCTTCCTGCCAGCCTGTGGTCTGAGATTGTGGTTGTTTGCAGGTTTCTGAACTGGAAGGTGAACTGGAAGGCAAAATCCTGCGCAATGCAGAGGCACAGAGGGGAGCCCGCCAGCTGGAGCAATGCATCAGAGAGCTGACCTACCAGGTACTCCAGGAAAGCACCCCCTGTCTGGCTGGGTTCCATCCCAGAAAAATGGTCTCTGTCAAGCCAGTAATGGCCTTCTAGGTCTCCTGCATTTCTTTCTCCATGTTCGCTCTCACTCAGCGGTAGACACTGACTCACCCTTCCAGGGCCCCTGTGCTATTAGTGGTTTGGGTCGGTCCCTTTTCAGAGCTCTCAGGAAGCCAAATGTGAGCAGCAATTTGCAATTAGAAATAAAAATCTATTTATACTGTTCCTATTTTTTCACACATAATGCCTGCAGCACTTTCAGAAACACTCCTTCCTATGAGAGCCTGAGTGAGAACAATGTGTAAATGAAGTGAGTGGCAGACACTGGCAGCTCCTCAGCCAGAAGGTTACATTGGACGCTGACTAAACTGGAGCCGGGGACACGTGCACTCCAATTTTCTGGTTGCACAAACATTCCAGGCCACTGAGGACTCCATTCGGTGCTGGTGCCAGGTGAAAAAAGCAAATGCCTAATGAGAGGCCTCCGAAGCTTTCTGACTATTTTCCTGTTGACTAACATGGGTCTCAAGTAACTAGGGGAAAAGAAATGGGCAGACTTTCTACCAGTAATTAATACATTTCTAAAGTAACAACTAATCTTTCATTCTTATCTTTATCTTCTAACCTTTTTTCCTATTACTTCAAATGGAGTAAACCAGAGAGCAGAGGCACACAGTGGGCCTAGCACCTTCCTGGCTCAGAGCAGATGAACATATTTCAGTGGCTGAACCAGAGATGCCCAAGGTCTCTTTCTACCCCTTTCTGCTGCACAGTGCAGCTTATTTCAGTGAAAAGGCGAACTCATTCTAGGCTCCTGCATTTACAGCAACTCTGGCAGGACTAAAGCAACGTCTGCCTGTCCCATTCCGGCTCCTGGGGCTGTGTTGTTGATGTTAGAGACATCAAAGTCTTCCTCCCTTGCAGCAGGAAGGATAATGTTGATAAGAAAGCAGAGCACTTCAGAAGCATCGTCTTGGGCTAATTAAGATGAAATAAGCCACTTGTGCAGCTCTTCTTTACTGACTAAGTGGTTCTTTTCAAAGACGAGCTAGTCTGACACTTCTTTAGACCATGCAGGTGTATCAAAGCCACTGAGGAGTGAGCCCATGGGGTGCGCAGCTCAGGAAGTACACACCTGGGGGATATGAAGAATGTGGTGCTTTACTTTCCTTTTAAGGGGGGCAGGGGAAGCCACCTATGTTGAGGGAATGAAATGTTCCTTGTTAATAATGTCTGGGTTCTTCTTCTCTTCATTTTCCAATGGATTATTTTCACTGTTTCCTTCTGTAAACAACTTCATTCTAGAAATAAACACCAAAGCTATACTTTTTTCATTTTTTTTTTTTTGTCCCAAGGACTGCACTCATGTTTGATTGTGTTAGATCTTTGTTTCTTCATAGCAATAATCTTAGTATTCCCCAGGTGCTGGTATGGAGATGTATTTCTTAATTTCTCCCAACTGTCTGCACAATGCTTAGAGTGTATCTATTCAATTATGCAATGATTTTCTGTCATCAATCAGATAACACCTATTGAATACCTATGTTATGCAAATATTACTCTAGATTCTGTAAGTTTAAAGAGACATTTGAGAGCCTTCTACATTTCTTAATATCCACACCAGGTTTTGAAACATTCAAGGTGGACTCGGAGTTAATTGAGTCTGATCTCCTTTAACATCAAAATAACTGTCAGGACTAGGAGGCAGGGTGATTAGTGATAGCACTTTATGGGTACCAATTCAAAACGTCATTTTGAAAGGGACTGAAATACGGTTTTTCTTTCTTAGGAAAAATCCCTCTGGGAAGATCCTACTACATTAGAAAGGGAATCTAAGGTGACCCTGTCCACAATAGTTCTGTGGCCAGTCCCCACTGAGCATTTATCTCCCCTCACATGTCCTTTCTCTCTCCACTGCCTTGAAAATGGGCTAAAACGCAAGACATAATATTAGCAACTTACAATTGTTAAAAAGGTAAAGACAGTTTTCCTGCCCCGACTCTTCATCTACCTGCTCCACTTTACCTTGGACTGCTTCCTACATTCAGGGATCTGTGTGTAGACATTATTTAAGCCTTACAAATCTAAATACAGAGATGGTATCTTAATTTTTGGAGGAATAAGGAAACAAAATTTGGTCTTGGGTGGGTCCTCCAGGAACCAGATGCCAGAATGGAATTAGAAGCACAAGAGATTTGTTGGAGGTAACATCTGGGAAAGAAAGAGAAGAGCAAGCAGGATTTGGTAGAGAAAGCCTTCAGACCGCAATATGTGTCTGACACCTGTGAAAGGAAAGGATGAAGGAAGGATGATTGGATAGAAGGAGTTTCAGAGTGCAATGCTGCTCCCTGCAAGTCTCCAGCACAAAAATTGCCCACGCAAGAGTTGCATGTCAGGCGGAAATGGCCAGACCCTGGTAACTCCGCTGTGCCTAGTTGTTGGTAGGGGCCGCTGGGGAGTTTATGATCTCGGTGTAAACACTATGGCAGGTCCCAAAGGCACTGCAGTTGTAGGTTTTCAGGACACTACTCCTCGCAGCAGAGCAGCAAGTGTCTTGAAGGGAAATTTGAGCAGTGCACAACCATAGTTACCATAGTTACTTGATGCTTCAGAGCTGAGATGTATGTGGACCTAGGGCATGCCTTCCCAAATGGGAGGAACATTAACATCAACGACCACTTCTAGCCATTTTCAATTTTCTTCTTTGTGGCTTCCTTCACCACACAGTACATTTACTGGCTTCAGTAAATTGGTATTAAGCAATTCAACTTCCATTCGTTTTAGAACTTTCTATACATACAGAATTCTGTGAATCTTCAAATTTCTTAAACCTGAGAGATACAGGGATAGTCAGATGAAAACAGAAAAGAGATTTTATTTAAAAAATTGACTTGTCTCATTTTCCTAACCAGGCTATTTCTTATATATTGGTCCCTGCCTTAGTAAGCTCAAAATGAGTTATTAATTATCTATGGTCAGACTTACTTCAAGGTGGAGGTAGGAGGGAGCATTCTAGGCAACAGAAACAGCTTGATTGAACATACATTATTTATCAATATTTGTTTGTTTATAGATATACCTTACTTATAACATGGTCTTTTGGATGTACAGCATAATGATTTGATAGGTGTTTACATTGTGAAATGATTATCACAACATGTTTAGTTAATAGTCATCATAATACATAGTTACAAATTTTTTCTTGTGATGAGAACTCAAGATTTATACTCTCAGCAACTTTCAAATATGCAATGCAGTATTTCTAACTATAGTCACCAGGCTGTACATTACATTGCCAGGGCTTATTCATTTTATAACTAGAAGTTAGTACCTTTGACTACCTTCACCTATTTTTCCAGCCTCATGCCTTTTCTCCACCCCCATTGTGTCTGGCAACCACCAATCTGTTCTCATAACCTAAGTTCAGTTTTTTAGACTTTACATATAGATGAGACTGCATATTATTTGTCTTTCTCTGACTTCTTTCACCTAGCGTAATGCTTTCCAGGTCCATCCATGTTGTTGCAAATGGCAAACTTTTCTTCTTTCTTATGGCCGAATAGTATTCCATTGTAAATACATATCACATTTTCTTTATCTATTCACCCATCAGCGGACCCTTAGGTTGTCCCCATGTCTTGGCTATTGTAAATAACACTGCCGTGAACGTTAGGGTGCAGATGCTTTTTAGAGTTATTCTGTTTCCTTCAAATAAATACTGAGAAGTGAATCTCTGCATCATACAGTAGTTCTATTTTTAATTTTTTGAGGAAGTTCCACACTATTTTCCACAGTGATTATGCCAGTTCCCACCAAGAGTGTACAAAGATTCCCTTTTCTCCACATTCTTATCTCACCAACACTTATTTCTTCTCTTTCTGATAGTGCTATTCTAACAGGCGTGAGGTAATATCTCATTGTGGTCGTGATTTGCATTTCCCTGATGATTTGTGATGCTGAACATCTATCTATTTATGTACCTGTTGGTCATTTATTTATGTTCTTTGGAAAAATATCTCCTTATAGCCTCTACCCATTTTTAATCAGATTTTTTTTTTTGCTTCAGTTGTATGTTTCTTTATGTATTTCAGATATTATCCCTTTATCAGATATGATTTGCAATTATTTTTTCCTGTTCTATAGGTTGATTTTTCATTTTGTTGGTGGTTTCTTTTGCTGTATTTTTGGTGTCAAATCCAAAAAAAATTATTGCCAAGACCAATGTCAAGGAGCTTACTCCCTATGTTTTCTTCATGGAGTTTTATGGTTTCAGGTCTTACATTCAAGTCTTTAATCCATTCTGAGTTCATTTTTGTGTATGGTATAAAATAGTGGTTTAGTTTTCTTCTTTTGCATATGCCTGTCCAGTTTTCCCAACAGCATTTATTTCAGAGATTGTCCTTTTTCTTTTGTATATTCTTGGCTCCTTTGTCATAAATTGACCCCGAATGTGTGGGTTTTTTCCTGGACTCTCTATTCTGCTCCATTTATCTGGGTTATGTTTTTATAGTAATCAAAATAGTACATGCTGTTTTGATTACTGTAGCCTTGTAATATCATTTGAAATCAGGAAGCATAATACCTTCAACTTTTTCTTTTTCAAGATTACTTTAGTTACTCAGGATCTTTTGTGGTTTCATACAGATTTTAGAATTATTTTTTCTATTTCTGTGCCTTTGGAATTTTAGAAATTGCATTGAGTCTGAAGATTACTTTGGTAGTATGGACATTTTAACAATATTAATTCTTTTAATCCATGAGAATAGAATATTTTTATTGTTATTTTTTTAAAATATGGAATGCTTCATGAATTTGCATGTCATCCTTGCACAGGGGCCATGCTAATCTCTGTATCATTCCAATTTTAGTATATGTGCTGCCAAAGCAAGCACTTTTTTCATTGTTTTGTGTCAATTCCCTTCACCAATGTCTTACAGTTTGCAGCATATATATTTTTCACCTTCTAGGTTAAATTTATTCCTAATACTTTCTTCTTTTTGATGCAAGTGTAAATAGAATTATTTTCTCAATTTCTCTTTCTGATAGTTTGTTATTAGTGTGCAGAAAGAACTACTTTGTTTATTGTTTTGTATTCTGTAAATTTACTGAATCTGTTTATCAGTTCTAACAGGTTTTAGCAAAATCTTTAGGATCATCTCTATGTAATATATCATGTCATCTGAAAATAAAAACAATTTTATTTCTTACTTTGTTCTGGATGCCTTTTCTTTTTCTTACCTAATTGTTCTGGCTGGGACTTCCAGTACTGTGTTGAATAAAGTGATGAGAGTGGGCATCTTTGTCTTGTTCCCAATTTTACAGAAAAAACCTTCCATTTTTTCCATTGAGTATGATGCTAACTTTAGGCTTGTCATATGTGGACTTTATTGTTTTGAGGTACATTCCCTCTACAGCTTTTTTGTTGGGAGGCTTTTATCATGAATAAATATTAAGTTTTGTCAGGTCCTTTTTTTTTTTTTTTTTTTTGGCATGTCTTGAGATGATCATGATTTTTATCATTCATTTTGTTAATTTTGGTATATCACATTGATTGCTAAACCATACTTGTATTCCTGGAATAAATTTTATTTGACCACAGTGTATAATCCTTTTAATGTACTGTTGAATTTGATTTGCTGATATTTTGTTAAGGATTTTTGCATCCATGTTCATTGGGGATGTTGGCTTGTAATTTTCTTTGTGTGTGTGTTGTCCTTTTCTGGTTTGGGTATCAGGGTAATGCTGGCCTCATTAAAAGAGTTGGGAGGTATTCCCTTCTCTTCTATTTTTTTGGGAAGAGTTTGGGAAGAACTGGTATTAATTTTTCTTTAAAAGTTTGGTAGAGTTCACCAGTAAAGCTGTCTAGTACTGGCCTTTTCTTTGTTGGGAGGTTTTTGATTACTGATTCAATCTCCTGACTTGTAATTGAGCTGTTCAGATTTTCTATTTCTTCATGATTTAGTCTTGGTAGGTTGAATGTTCTTTATGTTCTAGGAATTTATAACTTTCTTCTAGGTTCTCCAGTTTATTGGCTCTAATTTTTCACAGTAGTTTCTTATGACCTTTTGAATTTTTGTGGTATTAGTTGTAATGTCTCCTCTTTCATGTTTGATTTCATTTATTTAAGTCCTTTTTTCTTTTTTTCTTGGTGAGTCTAGCTAAAGGCTTATCAATGTTGTTTATCCTTTTAAAAATAAGCACTTAGCCCTGGCTGGTGTAGCTCAGTGGATTGAGCGCGGGCCTGCGAACCGAAGGATCGCGGTTCGATTCCCAGTCAGGGCACATGCCTGGGTTGCCAGGCCAGTTCCCGGCAGGGGACATACAAGAGGCAACCGCACATTGATGTTTCTCTCCCTCTCTCCTTCCCTTCCTCTCTAAATATAAATAAATAAAATCTAAAAGGAAAAAAAAAAGTACTTAAAAATAAGCACTTAGTATCATTGACCTTTTCTGTTATCCTTTTAGCTTCTATTTCATTTGTTTCCACTCTGATCTTTATTTCCTTCCTTCTACTAACTTGATTTTAATCCTCTCAAATTTATTAAGACTCATTTGATAGCCCAACATATAACCTGTCCTATAGAATATTTTATGTATGCTTGAGAAGAATGTGTATTCCGTTGCTTTCAATGCAATGTTCTGTATATGTCTACTAAGTCCATCCAATTTAATGGTTTCATGTATCCTTTAAGGCCATTGTTTCCTTAATGATTTTCTGACTGTATGATTTATCCACTGATAAAGGGTGTTTATCACCTTTTATCAGTGGATAAAGTCCCTTACTATGCCCTGACTGGCATGGCTCAATGGGTTGGGTGTCATCCCACAAACTGAAAGTTCCCCAGTTTGATTCCTGGTCAGGGCACATGCCTGAGTTGTGGGCCAGGTCCCCTGTTAGAGGCCTGCAAAAGGCAACCGATCAACGTTTCTTTCCCTCTCTTTCTCTCTCCCTTCCCCACTCTCAAAAAATAAATAAATAAAATCTACAAAAAAGTCCACTGCTATTATTTATTGCTGTTTATTTTTACTTTTATTTCTGTTAATATATGTTTTATATATTTAGATGCTCCTATTTGCATAAATATTTACAAATGTTATCTCCTCTTCTTGAATTGACCTCTTTATCATTACATAATGACTTTTTTGTCACTTATTACAGTCTACCTTAAAGACTATTTTGTCTGATATAAGTGTAGCTAGCCCACCATTTTTGATTTCCATTTGCATAGAATATATTTTTCTATCCCTTCAATTTTAGTCTCTCTGTGTGCTTATATCTGAAGTGAGTCTCTTGTAAACAGCAGATAGAAGAGTTTTGTATTTTATCCATTCAGTAGCTCTATGTCTTTTGATTAAATAACTTAGTTAATTCACATTAAAAGTAATTATTCATAGGTATGTACTTATTGCCACTTTATTAATTGTTTTCTGGCTGTTTTGCAATTCCTTTGTTCCTTTCTTTTCTCTTACTTTCTCTGTTTGTGATTTGATTATTTTCTATGGTCGTTTACTTAGATTGTTTTTGTCTTTTGTGTATCTATCTACTGTAGTTTTTTCCTTTGTTTGTTACCATGAGGCTTGCATAAACAACCTGTTTTTATAATAGTCTATTTTAAATCAATAACCACTTGTTTTAATTCATTTTTAAGCTCTACAATTTTACTCTTCTCACCGGCATTTTGTTTTTGATACCACGATTTACATTTTATTATCTTGTCTATTTAATAACAAATGTTGTAGTTATAGTTATTTTTACTATTTTTATCTTTTAACTTTTACTCACCACCATTACATTAGGTTATTCTGAACTTAAGTATTTATCTTTACCAAAGCTATATTTTCATGTTTTCGTGTTTGTAATTAGTGCCCTTTCATTTCATCTTAAAGAAATCTTTTTAATGTTTCTTGTAAGGCTGGTCCAGTGGTGCTGAATTTTATCAGCTTTTGCTTGTCTGGAAAACTGTTGGTCTCTCCGTCAATTCTGAAGGAGGACAACTTTCCAGGTAGAATATTCTTTGTTGGCAGGGTTTTTATTTATTATTTTTTTTTCTTTTAGCACTTTGAGTATATTGTGCATTCCTTTCTGGCCTGGAAAGTTGCTCCTGAAAAATCTGCTGACGATCTTGTAGAAGGTGGGGGGCTGTGGGGGAGGGGTCCCTTATGTATAAAGAGTTGTTTTTCTCTTGCTGCTTTTAAGATTTTCTTCTTGTCTTTAACTTTTTACAATTTAACTATAATGTGTCTTAGGTTTATCTTATTTTGAATTCTTTGGGCTTCCTGCATCTGGATGTTTACTTTCTTTTCCAGGTTAAGGAACTTTTCAGCTGTTACTTCTTCAGTAAGTTTTCTGCCCCCTTTCTCTTTCTCTTCTTCTAGGACCTCTGTAATGAAAATGTTGGTCTGCTTGATGTTGTCTTATAAGTCCCTTAAGCTATCTTTACTCTTTCTTATTCCTTTTGTTCCTCTGATGGAATGAATTCCACTGCCCTCTCTTTGAGTAAATGGGCCCTTTCTTCTGCTTCACCTAGGTTGTCGTTGAGCTCCTCTATTGTATTTTTCAGTTTAGTTATTATATTATTCATCTCTGTATTTTCTGATTAGTACTTTTTTATATTTCCGCTTTGTTGGAATTTTTACTTTTCTCATGCATGTTCTCCTAAAATTGATGAGCAGTTTTATAGTTGTTATTTTGAACTCTTTATCAGATAAATCATCGACCTTCATTTGTTTTAATAAAGTTTATTTTGTTCTTTCATGTGGAACATGTTCCTTTGTAATTTCATTTCCCTTGACTCTTTGGGTTGGTTTCTATGCATTAAATAAAACAGCTACCTCTCTTAGTCTTGAATAAGTAGTATCATGTAGGAGATGATTCTTCTCATTCAACCTTGCCCTAGCTCTTGATTGTCTCCACAACCTTTATGATTGTCTAAGCAGTAGTCATTGTTCTTCATGGCTCCCTGTAGTTGAGGGTGTGCACAACCTGTCAGTATCCCAAAGGGGAGGATCTCAGTCAGTGCCTGATTGGAAGCTAGACCCTCAGGAAGGAGATTTTAAAATATGCCAATATACCTCTTTAAGAGTAAAAATGGGAGATGGGCATTTCTGTCTGTTTCCTCTGATTGAGGCTTGGGGTGGTAGCTAATTACATACTGTTTCTTTTGTTTGATACCATCTCATTGAACCCATGAACACAAACCTTGTAGCCACCAGAGCTAGGCTATCAAGGGATATGTGCTCTGCACAGCAGCCACAGATGCCAGGGCACCAGACATGTGCACATACTTCTTTCTCAGAGATACCAGTAGCATGAGGCAAGGCAGTTGGAGATCCTGAAGATGGCACCCAGCACGCAGCCTCCTCATCTTTGGAGAAGATTGAAGCCCGCCCCTTGATGTTTGTTAAATTAGAAGACTGTCCCTCAGGCTATAGCTACTAAGATAAGCAAATAGGCTTCTTTTTAAAAAAGTATATAATTCAGTGGCTTTTGCTGTATTCACAGATGTATGGATAGGTTACCATATTCAATTTTAGAACATTTTCTTATCCACAAAAGAAACCCCACACTCTTTAGCCATCATCCCAAATCCTCATCTTCCTCCTGGCCCTAGGCAACCAATAATCTACATATTTGTCTGCATATATTTCCTTCTGTTTCAAGCCTATCTTCTAACATACCGAGTTTCTATCAAGTCACAGAGTGCAATCTATTTTCTCTTGATACTCTGCCTTAGAATTTTCTGTTCCTTCTGCAAATAGGCTTCTTATATGCAACACTGGGTGCTTCTGTCCGCTGCCTTGGTGCTGTGTCATGGGGAGATATTGGCTAACCTTACAGAGGAGGAAATAAGAAAGGGAGCTGTGGGGAAATAGGAGATGAATCTGGTTGGTGTGGTAGGGGTTTTGGAAGGCGGTGGAGGGTATGTGCAGAGACAATGAAAACCGTTGAAGAAATTGATGTTGATGAAATAGGTAAGGTCGAACCAGGAAAAAAATAATGAGTACCAGGGGTAGGTCTTGATTAAGTCACATCACAATCACTAGCAGGTTGAGATACTTCCTTCTTTTGGGAGGTTTAACAGCCCCAATATGGAGATGCTCTAGTTTAAAGGTTGTGGGAAAGAGAGGGCAGGTAGAGCCTTGTCTACTTGCTTGTCTGTCCCCTCCTTTCTCCTCCAAAAAACCCAAAAGCTCCATGGAACACAGCTGAGAAACACCGTCTCACTAGATTTCCTTTCTCCAGCTCAAGTTTGGATTGCATGGTAGCAGTGACAATGGACAACGACATGCCTGTAGCTTATGGAATTTTCCTCACTGTCTCTGCTGATGTCCATATCAGAACTCCAGAAAACCAGCTTTCCTATTCCATTCACAAAAGTCAAGGGCCAATTAGAAAGTTCAAAGGAAGATTTGGTTTAATTGGTGGGAGAGAGGTGACTGAGAAACCACAGGCAGATGTAGCTTAGTGGGATAGGAGGACCGATGATCAAATTGAAACCAATGGCTTTAACTTCCATTTTAGCAATGGCTGGAACTTCTGTTGTGGATCAGGAGAAATAACTGTCATTCCTCAGAGCCGTGTTTACACATTTCTCACAACTTGGTACTAGTAGAGTTAAACTCATATTCAAGTCATAATTCTAATATGGTATTTTAACAAAGTTTCCTTACCCTTTACTTGCTCGTTTGAGGCTACTCCCAGTGCAGACTGTCAGACTCTTCAAATCACCTTCACATACATACCTATGCATTTCAGGCAGAGGAAGACAAGAAAAATCTGAGCAGAATGCAGTCTCTGATGGATAATCTTCAGCTAAAAGTGCAAAGTTACAAGCAGCAAATTGAGGCAGCGGTAAGTGCCTGAGGCAGTTGCAGCCTCATGGATTTCCCAGCCGTTGCTTTTGATTAATGGAGACCTGCGGCCCCGTGCTAGGTGTGCAGCTTGTCAGAGAGAAGCAGCTCAGCTTACAGTCTGTTCTTTTTTTTGCAAGCTAGAATCACCACCCATAGTGAAGTTTTATGCTACTTTTCCCTCCAGGAAGCCAGAGCTCTCTCCCTCAATGTCGTGATTATACCTAAACATGTACATTGCAAGAAATGAGCCAAGTAAGAGCATGGCATCTAGTAGAGATGGCACATTTTTTGGTTAGGTAATCACCCTAGAGCTTTCCTCACCCTAAAACCTTGACTGAGCATAAATGCAACTTACAGTCCCTTTCTGATGAATCTGGACATGACTGTGCACAAAAAGATACTTGATATGTATCTGCCAATGTTGGGTTAGTATGCATAGCTACATGGACTGTAATTGATAAGTGCTGTATACATTGGCTTATACCTAATAATACCTCTTTAGGGGGTTTGAATTGATTATTTAAATGGTTTGGGCTAAAACACTGTTATATCTATTACCCATTCACCTGTGTAACTGTAAAGGCCAGACCCCTCTGCCCAGTGTAGAATAAGATATTGAACTAAAGACAAAACAAACAACCTTGATTATTCTAGCACATACCAAATCTGAAAGAGCTGTTCTACACCCAGTACGTGGAACGTGCCGACCGTGTTCTACACTTATAGGGAGAAACAGTTATAAAAATAGAGCTTGTGCCTGCTGGAAAGTCTGCGTCCCTATATGTCATACCGAAATATGCTATTCCATTTAATATGCAGAAGTTTAGATTCCTTTCACACATTTTCAACTTTCTTATGTCAGAGCAAAAAAAATATGACTATGTAGGCACAGGGATTTCTTTTTTTCTTTTTCATTTTTTATTTTTATAGGAGGCACAAGCCAATCAATATCTTTCCAAGTACAAGAAGCAGCAACGTGAGTTGAACGAAGCTAAGGAAAGGGCAGAGATAGCAGAATCACAAGTCAATAAACTCAAGATTAAAGCAAAAGAGCTTGGAAAAAAGGTACGTCAGATGTAGAACTCTTAAAGTGTGTGTATTTAGGGCTCACAGCATAGCATGGACCAGTATTACATTTCTTGTTTTTCTCTTTAAATGCTTTTAAAAAACAGTAACATCAAAACCAAAATCTAATAAAACCTTCCATAGTTTTTAAATTCTACTTGTCCAGGTAGTAGGAAGTGCTAAGCATTTGAGTGGGATGCAGATTGTATTTATACTTCTCAAATGATTAATTCTAGGTTAACTTGCAGGCTCTGAGAGCCAGAGCCTAAATTCATTTGTATAGAATAGTCAGGAGCCCAGGGAGCAAAGATGGTTTAAAAAGCCCAGATGAATCTACTTGAAATTCCAGGTGCAAGTGCCTCTGGTAGATAAGTGCATGGCTTTGTGCCATGTCAATATGGAGACCTGGGGGCTCAGGTTTAAGACTGAGGGGGTGGAGGACAGATGCAAGAGTTCTGCTTTCTAGCCTCCTGCTCTAAATCGCAGAGAAAGAAACTTTCTATATCTCTGTGATCCATGAAACTGCCCTAATTTTCCTGGCAAAGTGGTAGAGAGACAAAGAACACTGAACAGTAGGCTCGGTGGGGTCAATGTCGTGGTCCTTTTGGGTTGCTCTAGCAGGACACAGAGACTGGGCTTCTCGTAGTTTTCACAGTCTGGAGTCTAGGGAGTTCAGGACCCGGTGCTGGCAGGTTCGGCATCTGGTGGGGCCACTTCTTCGATGGCACTCTTCTCACTGGAACCTCACGTGGTGTAAAACGGGGAAGAAGCTCTCTGGGGCCTTTTTTAATAAAAAGTTATTTTTATTTTTATTGTTGTTCAATTACAGTTATCCCATTTTCTCCTATTGCTCTCCCCTGTCCCACCCATCCCAGCTCCATCCACTAATACCATTTACGAGGACGCCAACCTCATGACCTAATCACCTCTCAAAGGCCCCATCCAATACCATCACCACGGGTGTTAGGATTTCAGCATGTGAATTTGTGGGGGGCACAAACATTCAGACTATAGCAGACAGGGTAGTCTCAGCTTCCTTATGGATTTTCCCAGGAACAAACAAATAATTTTTAAAATGAGATCTGGCTCTAGGAGAAGCTAGCTACAAGATATTGACTATCCTTCATAGCATGCCTGTAAAGCACTTGGCACAATGCCTAGCACAGACAGGCACCAGCATTTCATTTTTTAAAAATTGGCATATGCCTGGTCGTCTTTTTTATTTATTTTAAATGAATTACTCATAACACCACAAAATAAGTATATATGGTTGCCAGTAGTAAATACAACCTTAAGGGAGGTCAAAAGAACCTCTTTGGAAGGAGGGACTAAAAGTTGGTATGGTGACTATATTTGGATCTAAATCTGAGAAATGTGAGTCAGTGGTAAACTACAGAAATTTCTTTTATCCTCACCCGAGGACATTCTTTCATTGCTTTTAGAGAGGGAGAGAAAGAGAGAAACACTGATGTGAGAGAGAAACATCAGTTAGCTACCTTCTCATAGGTATCCTGACTGGGAATCAAACCCATAACCTTTAGGTCCACAGGATGACATTCCAACCAACTCAGCCACACTGGCCAGGGCCAGAGACCTCTTACTGGTGCTAGCTGTCTCAGGGATAAGGCCTAGGTGGAGAGGTCTAGTTAAGTGGTGTGAACTCTGGCCCCAATCTGAGAAGGTTATGGCGTTGGATTTGAGGTCTTCTGTGCAGAGCCTGCTCAGCAACCCCATATCATGAATTGTTTAGGGAGATGCCTCACATGTGCCACAATTGCACTCAGCTGCAGGAGGTTGAAGGGCCTCCAAAACAGATGTAAAGTATTAGACTTTGTCACAGTTATTTTCAACAAAGAATAAAATGAGC
This sequence comes from Glossophaga mutica, assembly GCA_039655065.1. Lineage (NCBI taxonomy): Eukaryota > Metazoa > Chordata > Mammalia > Chiroptera > Phyllostomidae > Glossophaga > Glossophaga mutica. Next base: position 135,152,600 of record CM077304.1, read on the forward strand.
AAAGCAGAAATTGCTTCTTCTGGGAGGCCAAAGATGAATAGGAAAAGCATTCTTGGCAGTGCAATGACTAATTGTTTCCCATTCACAGAAGGAAAGCCTGGAAAGCTCTCAACAACCATAAAGCAGGGGAAAAGGTTTTCTGATAGAATTGTGTGTCGGGGCTGTGGAGCAAATTGGTGATGTGGCTGTAGAGACGTTCCCTCGGGGGTCTTCTGCAGAGGCCTTTGCTTTCACTGGCCAGGCAAGGCAGGTGGAAAATCGAGTGGCCGACCCTGCCCTTGGGGTGAGTTACTGGTGGGTGTCTGCTTTCTCTAGTGCAGATAATTGCCCAGTTCTCGGCCTCCCTTTGAAGCTAATGAAGAGTTGGCTGAGGCCTGCTCACCTCTGGAAAGGAGTAGGCTTGGTTCTGGGCCTACGTTCCACTGAGGAAAAGCACAGGAATCTCACAGAACACACTGATACTGTTTTCCAGGTTCACAAAGAATAAGCAGTCCATACTTATGAAAGACAGTGGCTGAAGAAGTGCGCATTTCCACCTGATGGCCACAAAGTTCAGTTGCATTTGAAACAAATATTTAAAACAACATGTTTTGAAAAAGCGATTTAAAAGAAGTGATTAGAAAAATGTAACAATTAAAGGCAGTGTCCTTGCTTCCAAGGTTAATGAGGATCTTCTGATCCTCAAATACAAGTAAACATTTCACATGAAAGGTTAAATAGATGTAATGATCTTTTCAATTCTGAAGTTAATAAATGGATTGATACTTGTTCTTTGTTCATATTGTCTCTTAAATAGCAATATTCACTGGATGAATCCTTAGACAGTTACCGTCCATGATCACTAGAGCATGTTAGTAAGTGGTTATTACTGAAGTTAGTGAACTCTGCTGGACTCATCCCTACTCTGTAAATTGACAATTTTCACCACTAATAATGGGAACTGATAAACTCTCGCTAGCACTGTGATTTAGAGATAGTCACAGGTGGGTACTTTGTGCTTGTAGGGGAACCCTTCCTAACTGACACGCCTGTAGGCCACATGCTGGGGCAGACTTCACACACCGAAACAGCTCCCCACACAAGATGTCCAGGCAGTGATGGGTGGCATGGTGGCTTTGCATGGTGCCAGTTTTGCTAAGCTGGAGATAGGTTTCCAGAATTCCTTTCTCTGTGTGGTTCTGGTTTGGAGTTGGGTGTGGGGAAATTTCTACCAGATTTGAGAAGCAGAAGTGAAGGAGAAGCTCTTTATTTTATGCTCGTAAGGTCAGTATATGGCCCCAGGCACTGTGAGAGCTGGCAATTGGCCCCGGCCAGGGACAGTGAGCTGCCGGAGATCAGCAGTAGCTCCTGGACCCACAACCCTCCCAGTGCCTATCAGCCTCCCTCATCAGCCCCAGTCTCGGCCAGGCGTGCGTGCGACTCCATGGCAATGGGCACCAGCTTCTCTTGTAGGTCACCCACAGCAGGGACTTTGGAGGCCCTCAGACAGGCATGGATTCCAGCCAATCATCATTCTCCTCTCTCCATGTCCAACTCTTCCTCCTGACCACTGGCACTGCTGACCTGGAACGACTTCAGGCTCAGCACCAGTTGCAGAGGGGACAGCCTGGCATAGACTTCCTCAGCTGAGTCCCAATTATGTAAGGCTGAATCCCTATAATAAATCCTTATTTTCTCTCATTCTCATCAGTTTGCCTCTCCGGTCTAACACCAACCTCTACAGGTGGCTCTGAGATTAATTCAGGGGCTCAACAGTGTTAAAGGACTTGAGTTATTTCTTGTCTGCCATTCTCAATGTGTTGGCTTTGGTCTTTAAATTTATCCTCATCATCACTATAGGAACACCACAGCAGCTCTAAGGATTTCCTACTCACAGAGTATCTTCCTATGTTTCTTTTTAAAGGTCTTCTTCACAATGGCATCCTTACTACCTCACAGTTTATAAACACTCGTCACGATATCGTAGCAAATAAGATTAAACAAAACTATGCCCGAGGTATGAGACTATGAAGTTAATGCCAGCTGATAGAGAAAATTGGACCTGGTAGCATTCACACACAATTGAGAGCTGATTTTCTTCCGTAAACAATAGGGTTAAAATTTGATTAAGTCACAAAAATCCTGGTTAGGTTTTTCTTTCTTATAAATTGATGATTAAAATTAAGGGAAATAGATCATCAAGTCAGCTGGGCTATCCATTTCTCCTTGCATAAAAATTTATGTGGAAATCAAAATTTATTAGAAAACTGATGAATAATATGATGACTGAGCCAGAAGGGTGAATCAAATTATCTTCAGAGCTGGGGTCACTCAGCTATGCAAACCTGGCACTGGGAGCTATCACCCATCTCCAGAGATGTCAGTTCTCAAGTCGATAGGGCCCTTTGCTGCAGGCGGTCTTAGAGATACTGAGATACTTACTCTTCAGGATGCTAAGACTCAGCATCCTAAATCTAGTTGGTTATTCATATAAAACTAGAGTATAATACCTTAGCAAGTCAATTGCCTGGGTTTCCAGGCTCTGGTGTTTCAGCTTTTCGCTTAAGGTGATTTCTGTTCCTATCTGAGCTCTTACCCATCATTAGTTCATCAGATTTTTGAATCAATTCTAAGTGATAACATTTCTTCCAAAGTCTTGGTGGAAACCTCATTGCAGCCTCCTGGGCTGACTGCAGCAAGAAAGTAAATGAATGAGACAACTGTTTTCCAAGTTGAACTGGTGCCCAGACATTTATAACCTTGGTGCCATTAGGTGGTCCGTAAATGACACTTAGGTCTTGGAGAGTGAACATAATACTGGAAAAGGGAAAGCTTACAAGTCTCTGCAATGGTAGAACTGTCTGGTCATGGCCAGCCATTGCCGAATCCCGGTGAGGAGAGGGGAGAGGGAGTCCCTGGGTATTAAGGACCCTGAGAATTGTTGTCACAGTCCAGAAATGTATTCGTTTCCTGGACTGCCTCGCTCTTCTGAAAGAGCCTATAACCAAGATAAATGGACCTTAAATGGGTGTTTTCATGTCAGAATAACCATTTTCATCTTATTTAATGATGGTGGTGTTTTGTGTTGTTTTAGGGGAGGTGAGACTTGAAGCTATTGTTTGCATCTCTAATCAGAGATCCATAGCACTGGATCTAAATTGAGGAGTTAAGAAGTCTGGGTCTCCTCAATCAACTTTAATTTCCCTGCTGGATGTTCCTGAGTTTTTAACAAGTTTATGCCACTCTTAGCCCTTATTTGTATTCTGATTAACAGAACTCAATAAAAGGTATGTAACAAAAAGAAAATATACAATCAAGCTATAATTTGTAACTGGCTTATCAGCCCCCAATGAACCTACAAGTGGCTGGAAAACTATAAAAGGTCAGCAATCTGAGTTTGGGCAGAAACTGGGTATGTTTTCCTTCACTTTATCTTTCTGTACAATCGATACAATCCCGTTTCCTTCAGGAGAATACGTACGTGGGTGTGCCCTCATCCACATAGTGCCGTTCTCTACAAATAACAATAGGAGATGAGAAGAACAACCACTTATTTAAGCGGGTAGAGCCTGTTTAATTACAGACGTTGGGAAAAGCCTAATTGTATTTTTTCTGTTATATCATCCTGCAGTTCCCTCCCGCCTTGTTTTCCTCTATAAAAGTCTTGAATGACAATATGTGAATCAGTTAAAACTTCAATTACTTTTTACAGTAGTATTTTTATACTAGAAGTAGTCTGATAAAGGAAATGTCTTACCATTGTCTTCTTCATTATCGTCATCGCTAGCTCTCTCATCAGTAGAGACAGAACTTTGTTCTATAGGAAAAAAGAGAACAAAATTAAACAAAATACCTTTGCAAACACCCATTCCCCCTTATTCCCACCTCGGGGACACTGCAGGCTCTGTCCCTGAACACCACAACAGAGCAAAGATCACCATGCAATGAGTCACACAAACTTCTGGGTTTCCTTGGGCATGTAAAAGCTCTGCTTACACCATTCCGCAGTCGATTAGTGTGCGATGGCAGTGTGTCTAAGAAATAAAGTACATGCCTTAATTTAAAAACACTTTATTGCTAAAAAATGATAACTATCATGAGCCTTTTAGCAAGTTACCATCTTTATGCTGGTGAAGGGTCTTACCCTAGTAACATCAAAGATCACAGATGTGACCATAACAAATGCGATAATAGTGAAAAAGTTTGAAATGATGGAAGAATTACCAAAATGTAACACAGACATGAGTGAGCAAATGCTGTTGGAAAAAATGGCATTGATAGACTTGCTTGACACAGGGTTGCCACAAACCCTGAATTTGGAAAAAAAAAAAAACCCAAAAACAAACAAACAAACAAAAAAAAAACCCCACAATATCTGCAAAGCACAATACAATGAGGTGTGCCTATGATTATGTTATTAGAGTCACCTTAGTTACTCATCCTTTCTTAACTCTCTTTCAACTAACCACTTTTAAAATGCATTCAGTGTAGAAATACCTCCTCATAAACAGCAGTACATTCTTATGGCTCATTCAGGTGCTCCAAAGTGGTGATAAAGCCAATTCAACCAAGTCAGATATTCCCACATCTTTAGGATTGTAGGCCTGATTCCTTCCAACTGTTAATGTGAAATAACAGCTGAGGATGTGATGGTTAAAGCTGAGAATGATGGTTAAGGAAAAAGGAGGACAATGTCATTTCTCAAGAGAGAGCTTCTTCTGGGCCTTGCTAAAATCTAGGATAATTTATACTTATCTTAGAATAAGGGTATTTTAAAACAGAGTAATTGAAAAGGTAATTTAAAAGGAAAACATTGGAACCATAGTCATGCAAAACTACAACCAGGGACCTGGAGGTAGGCAACTTTGTGGCTTTTTTAATATGACAGCTTGAAATACACTTTCAGCCCATCTAACTACAGACCTACAGAACATTCTTTTTTTAAAAAAAGTGGCCAATACCCTGACATTGCTTTTTTTCCACTGTCTATAATTTGTATAGTCTTTATTATTAAAACTTTGGTTGAATAACTGGTTATTATTTTCTAGGACTCTCCTTTTTGTTTTTTGGGGGAATTTTTGTAATTTATTTTTTATTATATTTATTCCATTACCATTTATCACCCTTATAACCTCTTCCCAATCACTACATTGTTGTCCATGTCCATGAGTCCTCTTCCTTTGTTTTTGATCCTTCCACCCCCAAACCCACCCCACCCAGAGCTGTCAGCTTGCTCTCTTACCTATGCATCTGTCTCTACATGGCTTGTTAGTTCAGTTTGTTCATTAGATTCCAAATGAGTGAAATCACAAGGTGTTTGTCTTTCTCTGACTGGCTTATTTCACTTACCATAATGTTCTCCAGGTCTATCCATGGTGTCGCAAAGGGTAAAATATTCTTTGTTGTTTGGTTTTTTTTTTTTTTTTTTTTTTTTTTACAGCCAAGCAATATTCTACTCTATTTTATTCACTCATCTATTGATGGACACTTGGGCTACTTCCATATCTTGGTGATTGTAAGTAATGCTGCAATGAACATAGAAGTGCTTATGTTCTTTTGAATTAGTGTTTTGGGTTTCTCTGGATAAATTCCCAGAAGTGGAATCATTGAGTTATAAGGCAGTTCCATTTTTAATCTTTTGAGGTATCTCCATACTGCTTTTCACAGTGGCTGCACCAATACATTTTCCTATCAACGGTACAAAAAGCTTCCCCTTTCTCTACATCCTCACCAGCACTTGCTGTTCGTTGATTTATTGATGATAGCCATTTTGACTGCTGTGAAGTGATATCACATTGTGGTTTTAATTTGCATTTCTCTGATGATTAGTGGCATATGATTAGTGGCATTTTCATATGTCTATTGGCTATTTGTATGTCTTGCTGAGAGGAGTGTTTATTCATCCAGGCCCTTTGCCTATTTTTAAAATTGGATCGTTTGGGGCTTTTTTGGTGTTGAGTTTTGTAAGTTTTTTATAAATTTGGGTATTAACCCCTCATCAGATGTACCAGTGAATATGTTCTCCCATTCCATGGGTTGTCTTTTTATTTTGTTGATGGTTTCCTTCGCTTTGCAAAAACTTTTTAATTTGATGTCATCCCACTTGTTTACTTTTTCTCTTGTTTCCCTTGCCTGGGGAGATATATCAGATAAAATATTCCTACAAGCAATGTCCAAGATTTTGCTATCTATATTTTCTTCTAGGAATTTTATGGTTCCGGGGCTAACATTTAAGTCTTTAAACCATCTGATATCTCCTGACTGCTCCTCCAGACTCAGCATGCTTTCCGCCTTCTGCCATGGGAAGCTGACCGACATGGGTCCCATGTGCCGGGCATCTCTTCCCTCTGGTTTCTGGTTGGGGTGGAGATCAGAGGGAGGAGAGAGTAAAACTGAATGTTTCTTCTTCCAGCCCCTTCCCTTTAGGGTCATCTTGGTCTGGCTGTGTTCTTCAAGCGAAAGTCACTCTCCTTACAAGACAGCAGATTTTATGCAACTCTCTCCTTCCAGGTTTTGGGAACTGCTCTTTTTCCTTGTCCTCTCAAATTGAGTTTTGTTAATGAATCAGTTGCTCCCAGCTCTGGGGGAACACACTGTCTTCTGCACTCCCCTTTGTACAGCAGTTTTGAGTGTGCCAGGTGTCTTCTGTTAGGAACTGACCTATGCACACTACCAATATAGAAACAAAATTGTCACTCTTTAGCAGTATGTAGTGCTTCTCTCTCCTAGAATGTGAACCTAATCCAATCACAGTATCATTATATTAGGTCAAAGGTTACATTTGTGGGATGAACTGTATTGCCTGTGATCTACCTTTTCTACTTTTGGCCACCTAAGAGATGGGAGTGACAAGTGAGGGGAGCAGCCTGCCTATTCGTACAATCACAGGGCTAAAATTGTTGAAACTCTTGCTCATGGTCACTCTTAATATCTTACCTTCAATAATGGCTTCTGCTATGATCAGATCCTCTAACTTCCACATGAGTGACAGGCGGAAAACAACCAGAGGAAGAGACATGGAACTGCTTTCAGCCTCCCAGGAAGCTCGGAGCCTTCTCAGGGGAATTATGGCATGGGGCAGGGGCACTCCTTGGGGCCTGCCTAGATCTTCCTTTGCACTAGTTAGCTGAGTCATCTTGGGTCTGTTTCACATACCTGGTTAGCATTTATGCTGATATCTTGCACTCCAGTTTCCTAATCTGCAAAATAAGCTTTTCCTAGATCTAATTCTGGTGATAAAAGTGAAGTCTTTTAAGGAGTCCTATGACCACAGTATCTTAATATATCATTTAAATTGCCCTGAGTAACACTAGTTTGTTGCAGAAAATTTAGAAAAAGTTTTTAAACATTTTAAAAGGATTAAAATAAAATGACACCTAAAGGAAAATACTGTTTTGAGCAGTGGCCACTGTACATAAAGCTCAAAGGAAGAGAAAACAGAGCCAGGGACTTAAGGAGGCCCATAAAGTTCCTGGGCAGGTGAGTGGGGGACAGGAGCAACCTCTGTGTGAAAACAACCGCTTGTGAAGTTTGAGATTATTTCTTTTCAGCTATTTTTCAATCCCAGATCAATGGAATCATCCTGGACATTATTTTACTGCCAGATTTAATTTTTAAATTTTTTTTAGTAAAAACAAATAACATGTGATGCCAAGTTAATTTACTCAATCCTCTATTACATATTGAAGTAGCAGGAAAACTGGAATTAATGGCAGCGTGCTTATACATAGTTTGGTGTGTCTCCGATGATTAAATTCAGAATACATTTCTAGACTTAGAATAGTTAGGTGGTGGAAGTATGAAGCATTTAAAAAGATTTCTGATAAATTTTACACGTGACTTTCTGGAAAATTCAGATCTGTTTACATGCCCAGAAGCAGTGTAAGTGTGCAGCTGTATGCCTCACCTCAACTTGAATACCCAGGGACAGAACCAAACCCTTCATAGGATATTATCTTCAATGAAATTGATGCACGTCGTGACCTCAGGACTCTAAGTGCCACCAGGAGCACCACAAGCACCCAAATCACTGAAGGCAGAATGATTATCCAGGGGGCAGTTCTTTGACTCGGTTCGAAATAAAACAGAGTCTATAAACTGTAAGAAAAAATACCACAAAAACAAAAGAAAATATGTGGGTGGATGGGTAGAACATGCTTACTATTTTTAAAATAAGTTATTTCTGCCTTGTGGGTGGCAGGCAAATTTCATATTAGTGAAAACACTTTTCACAGGGAAGAGACAAGCCTGTCTGGGCCAGAGAGTTTTTTATGAGCATAAATAATAGCTCCCAGTCTCCATGTCTCTTTTGTGGGAAACCTGTCAAAGCTGTAATTTTAATGAATCTGAGGCTTAGTGAGGGCGAGAGTTGGGACAGAAAACCTGAGAGGCAAGGAGTCTATTACACATTTAAGTTTCTATTGTTTTATATTGTGGTAAGAGAATTAGCACCCTTTTTACTAAGGGATAATCATGACTACAAACTCCCCTCAGTCCAGTGTTCCCTTTGGGAGATAAAGGGAAGGTGCGATTCACCCTTGACTTGGAGAAGACGGCTTCCTAGAAAAACGGAGACAGGGAATGCAGAGGTGATGAGAAGACCTAAGAAGGAGCCATGGTCCTGAGTGAGAGGTGACAGGTGACCACAGGGATGATCGTGCTGAAGCTCCTCGGGAACAACTGGAGAAGCCTGAACTTTTCCCAGCATCTTTCTTGGTATTAGAATTGTAATTAGCATTAAAGGAATGGGGACCCCAGAAGGCAGAAACTTAGACACCTAACGTCACCAACGTCAGAACCTGCTTAACTTGTGAGCTAAGCAAGCATTAGAGTGCAAAGTATAATTCGGGGGGTGGGAGGGCGGGAAGGTTATGGCCATTTTTAAAATGAACAGCTCTATGTAATAGATGTCATTTTTATGAACATACTCTTAATGTTTTACAATAAAAAAACACTAATCTCTCCATATATTTGTGTCATTCTGAAATTCTGTACCCATGTAAAGAAGGAGCAATTAAGTAGAAATGTTAAATTGACTTTCCAAATTGTTTTCATATACACATTTTCCCTCCTTACAAAAATCCTGCTGGGTATTGCTTCTTCTTACTTTATCTGTGACCTTCAGTTCCCCCATCTGTAAAGATTTGCCCAAGGTCACATATTGATTCAGCAGCAAAATTTAGCAAGAGTTATTTAATTCCCTTCAATTCACTGCAACCATTATCTAGTAGATCTAGACTCTAGGAATAACAAGCACCCCTATCTAGGCCTCCTTTTCAAATGTTGCAATGTGTTCTGGACAAGGCAACAAGTGCAAAATTGCAATTCAGAATAGAAAATGAAGTGTCCTTGAAAGAGCAATGTGTAAGGGCTCAGGACTATTTGCCCTGTTCTCTTCCCTCCTGGGGTAGCTTGCACTGCAGACTTCTTCCTGGGGGTTAAAACCTGACCCTCCTCCAGTCTCAACTGGCCAGGGTTTGCTCAGGAGTGAGAGGTTCCGAAAAGCTTGTTTTCTATATTATCAGAGACGGATTTGTCCTGAGGTGTCGCATTGTGTAAACTGAAAGTTAGATCTTTGGTTAGAAAGATGGGCCAAATGTTGTCTGTAGACCATTTCTTCCTGATTATTTTGCTATACTCTGAAATGAATCCAACATGAAGCAACATTAAAAAAAACAACAACAACAAGCATAATATAACCAAAGACACTGAAATTGAGAACAGTCTGACAGTCTGACAGAGGGGAGAGGGGAGGGAATTTCAGGGGAAAAGGGGAAGGGTTTAGAGCAACAAGTATAAAGGACACATGGACAAAAACTATGGGGGGTGGAAATGGGAGGGAGGTGGGGTGGGCTGGGGTGGTGGGCTGGGATGGGAGTAAAAGACAGAAAACTGTACAAGAACAACAATTTAAAAAAATAAAGTCTTATAAAGTAAAAAAAAAAATAGGATGCAAGCTTAACTGTATTTTAAATTAAAAAACATTCCTATTTGGGAGAAAAGTAAGAGCTTCAAGTACATTTCAGTCTTCAGTACTCTCAAAGGAGGAGTTTTCACTTAGTGCCTGGAGGGTTCTATGTGTTCGAAGGCCACATAACCTAAGGACAATTCTCTCTTCTTATCTCCTAATCTCACTACATAGAATCACCAAACCTCCAAATATGTTATTTCTACTAATTTTCACAGCTAGAAGGATATGGTAGAAATATTTCTAAAGCATATTCCCCTGACTCAATAGCTTTACTAAAGAATAAAAAGAGAGATGACATGGTGTCCCATGATGTCAAGTTGATAGTTTATGGGTGAGGGGACTAGCCAATCCACCTAGGAAGCCAACTTCACAGGTACATACTCCACTATGAATAGTGGACTAGAAATATTTTAAATTGTTAGTTTTGGCATTTAGCTATCAATAGAGGTAAAAATTAGCTGAGTCAGGCATATGCTTAGTATGTCAAATGTCCTTTGGTGACTCTTTGTACCAGGTTCACGGACTATGCTTGCCCAGCATCCGGCAGAGGCCCAGTTCCAACGTCCCACTGTGCCTACAGCCTCGGCTCCGCACATCCTGGACCCTGAGGCACATAGTAGAGACAGTGGTAAACAGGATTTCAAGATGCTCAACTGACAGGGTCACAAAACATGTATGTTACCTCTTAATTTCTGAAGCCCCAAAACCCTAAAAAGGAAATCTTATGGGAGATTTTTTTCAATGCAGGACTTTTGTGTGGTTGAAGTAAGGAGGTTGTTTGCCATCTTGACCAGAAGTATCCCTGTAGAAAATATTTTCAGAAGTACTAATCAAAGGTATTCTTTAAATGCCAACCTGATTTCCCTGCTTGCAATTCACAATCTCTGCTGCTATAGCCTAAACCCATTATCCAACCCTACTTGTATTGATAACTTACCTATATGCAGTGTTTGGAAGATGAGCATAAGCATATTTGCTTGAAGAAATATTGCATAAATATTCCTCATTGTCTGAGGGACTAAGATTCCTCAAAGGAAAAAAAAAAGCCACTCTGGTTTATTAGCTCTTCATTCCATGAAAGTTAGGGTTCATTGATACTCGTATTTTGTGGGGAGCTCAGAGAGTAAGCCAGGATGGTGGAAATACCACTTCCCACTCTGGACCAAGCGACTATGATATCTTTGTAGTAGGAGTGATATTTTCCTATCATTCAGTGGGAAAATATAGTTTGCAACTTCACATGAGAGTAAAATGCTTTCCCTTTGCTTTTTACAAAGGCCATCTAACGACACGAGAGAAAAGGCAACACCAATGAGTATAAAATTTTCAAATGAATTTTTAAAGGTACACTTACAAATGCATTTACAAATATCATTGAAAATGCCTTCTTGTGGGGTTTCTTTAAAGGAAATGTTCACCACCACTCTTTTCAAGGCTCCCACAAAAGTTAAGTTGAGGCATTCGAGTCAGCCTAAGCTTGGGCTGGTGGGAGATGACACCCCTTGGGTTTTAACTCCTACAGTCTGACAGTGAGAACCCAAGCATGGCAAAGGCACCTGATATTAACATTGCTACCAGATACTAACCCGTCAACTCACTGTTCTGCTTCTGTGGACCCAGCAGTGCTGGTCTTCCCTAGGACTCCCCTCTTGTCACTCTACCTACTACCCAGTTGTCTGTTGTTTGTGGTCTCAGTTGTTTCTTAATCTCTTTCTAGACAAAGAGTCATTTCTTACCCATAAGAAGTACATTTCCAAGTGTTTGTAAATAATCGCCCACTGGACTGAGCTCGTTTGGAGCAGGGACAGTGCTGGGTATTCTCAGCTTGCCCCGGATCAGCTCTGTCTTGTCCTTCCTGTTCTATAGCTCTGCAGGCTGGCTTCTAGGGACCGCCCTAGATTGTTCTTTCTGGCCTTAGACTCACCTACTATTTAGTCCACCTGGAAGAGAATACGCCAAAGCAAACCATCTAAAATTCAAGCCTAGGATGTTTCTGACGCTCCTCGCTACCTCCAGGATCCCATTCGAGCTCCTTTGCAAGGCACAGTAGGCCTCTCATCCGGTTTCCGCCCTCCTCTCCAGGCTTGTCTCTGGATAATTTAGCCCGAGGGTCAGCAGCTTAAACTTTCATAAACCCAGTGATATTTACTCCTCGGTGCTTTTGCACATAATGCACTTTTTAAAACCTGGAATGCCTATGTTTCCCGGAATTTCCTACAACTCTTAAAATTCTGCTCTGGGGCAATTTTCTTAAGTATGTATTCTTAACTCCAGTCATACCCAACCACAGTGAACAGAATTAATTGTTCTCTTTTTCTGTATCCTTCCTCATCGAGTTTGCTTTTTATATGCTTAAACTGGATGCTGTAGATCCAGAAAATTAGAATTCATGTTCTTAAGTTCACAGTCAGAGAGCAACAACCCTTAGCACATTACAGCTCCTCAGCAAGATAAACAGCACAGAGCCAAAGGACCTGTTGGTGCCTCAGGATGCTAAGTTCTGAATAAACATGAGGAAATACAACTTCTCACAGAAAATATTTACAATTTAATATTAACATTTTCATTGTTTCCCACATTTCCACCACCACCTGGCTGATGAAAAGTGGACATTGGGTGGCCATGCCTTTAGCACTCAAATAATGGATAAGTGTGAACCACTTCTAACTTTAGTCCTCAGTGGGCATTTTGAGAATGAGGCTCAGCAGAAGGCAAAAATGGGTAGCTAATCTCCACTGTCCTTATGTAATGGAAATTTACAGGAAAATCTTGCTTTGCTTCTAATGAAAACAATATTTTCCCTTGGAATTGGGTAAACAGTGTCAAGTATATTTTTCTTCTTAATTTTTCTTAAACACTTCGTTATAGATACAGAGACTGGTCAGAGTTTGGGTTTGTTCAAAGGAATGAGAGGAAGGAGTGTGAAAACTGCCCAGGAAATGATAGAGGTGTTGATAAAGATGGCTGGGCTGGGACTGTGTGAAGATTCTAAAGGGAAGCAATTGAAAGATTGGCAAGAATCAAAGGTTGTGACCTGATAACACATAAGCATTCTTTCCTTCTCCTCTGATCTTTTGAAGTACAATGCTAGTAGGAAATCCTCTGCAGAAGATGAACTCTAGAGAAATACAGGAGTACTTATGAATAGATTTGCTACTGTGCACTTCACATGTTTTCCTTCAACTCGTAAACACCTAGGAAGGTAAGAAGTATTTCCATTTCATTATGAAGGAACTAATGCTCAGAAGTAAAAATGATTGCTTAAGGCAATACAGCCAGTAAATATTAGACCTGGGACTCTAGTCCTGGCCTTCCGACAGCCATGGATGCATTTTCTTTCTTTTCTGTCCCCTTCTTTTCCTGTAAATCAGTCCCATTCTCCTGCCCACTCTGACCTAGCACATATACACAGACAGCCCCAGGAAACCTATCTTTCATTGTCCATCTCTCTGTCCATGTTTGCTTCAGCATTAGATTTTCAATGGCACATTCATTAGATAAATTGGATCCTGTGATATTTACTCTACCATTATATAAAGGATCGAAAGATTCAATTTCTTCCAGAGTGCTTGCAGAGATAGGTGCATTGTCCACTTTCTGTGTGATAACTGGACGAAGATAAACACTTAACGCACCACATATGAAGGAGCTGTTTGTGTCCCTCTCTTCAGACTTCACCACAGTGTGACAAAAGCGATGGGGGAGAAAGAAGGGCACATAAGGAACGGTCATCACTACCTTCTTTTTAGGTCATCTGTGCAGAGCATTTATTATCCAATACCCATGAAAGGAAAAGCTAAGCTTTATGGGCAAAATTTGGCAGTTACTGAAAGCAAAAGCAACACAAAAGCTGTAGAACCTTAAGGTAGTGTGTGGTTATCTACAAGTGAAAAAGGGATTTGTGGATATAGAGCAACTAGCAATCTCGATTCTCCAGGAAGAATATTAGAAAGAAGTCAAATGGCCTCACTGAGCAACCAAGTGTGGGTGTTGGGTCTATTAACTAGAGCTCACACAATGCTCCATACTCTTCAGGTGCTGACTCAGCCTTTTTGACGCTGTTTACATATAATTCTTAGATTTCTGAGTCCATGTCTGAAGCAGGTATATGGGACACAGGGAGAAGGAACAGTGCAGGATAAAGCAACCATTAGAAAATGCCCCTTTCCCTAATAAATAAATGAATAGCTAAATACAATCAATATAGACAAGAGATATAGTTGACTCTTGAACAATGTACCTGTAAACTGCATGGGTCCACTTCCATGCAGGTATTTTTCAGTTGCCCAGTATGATTCAAACCCACTTTATTCAAGGGTCACACAGCCATTGGGAATCCATGCGTGCGAAGGGCTGACTTAAGTTTTAGGCAGATTTTCAACTGTGCGGGTGGTCAGCACTCTAATCCCTGTGTTCTCCAAGGGTCAATTGTACATAGTGTTAAAATGAACTCCATTAAGAAAACAGAAAAATGTACTTTAACTCAACAATTCAACATTTTTAAGCTATCATATTGGCACAAATTTTTCCAATTGATGATACTAAGTGCTGATAAGACTAAGGGAAAAATAGATGCTCTTACACTTCTGGTAGAAGTAATGTGTTAAAATCTTATGTCTGATACTTTTTTCAAATCATTTTCCTATATTAAGCATAAGAATATTCATCACAACATTTTTTGTAATGTAAAACACTGGAAATGCCTGCATGCCTACCAGTGGGGGAATGGATGTATCAATTATAGTATGTCTGTACTATAAGATACTATTCATTAAAAATGATGTAGATCTATATGTTTTGACATAGAAGAAAGCCCATAGTCTGTCAAATTAAGAAAAAGACACTTCAGGAAAACATGGAATGATATCATTGTTATGTTTTATCAACCTTACATGCATATGTCCCTCCCACATTTAGTAGCATTTCGGGATGCTTCTAACTGTTGTTCTCACACAACACATATAAGTTCCTTCATCCAGAAGGCTTAATCTTCTGAGAGATATGGAGGCATTCCCACTGTGAATTTCATGGTGGAAGAGCATGCGCTGTTTGTGTTATCTGGGATCTTGTTTTTACAAATAGTCACTGTCTTTGTAGTATGTGTAAACATTATCTTGATTCCTCCAGTGAATTATGACTTTGGGCCCACTCTCAAATAAGCAAGGAAGAATTATATCTTCATCAAGGCTTCCAAGTGAGTATTTGCTCACTCATTGTGATTGAAGAAAGCTGGAAAGACTATATAAAGTCAAGAGCAGTTATGAAGAGAACTAGTGATGATGCTTATCAAAGATTATATTGTGACTGTGCAGAAGTACTATCTCAGGTCAGTGGCCTATACACATCATCAAGAACCTTTGCTAGTCTAATTGCTAGAAACAACCCATGAAGCCCGTGTTTGAGTTACCGCTGTTTTAATTGAATATCTGTTTGATTCATTGTAGCTATGAGAACTGGCAACAGCCTAAAGCACAGAAACACTAGTTTGATCAATAATCTCATCTCTCCTCTGATTCTGGCCAGTACAGTTATTGGAAATTATGTATATTATGTAATAAAAGACTCCTGTTGATTTTTATTCCCTGAGAACACTCACTTTTAACACCTACTATAAAATAACAAATTAGTTTATCCAGCTAGCTAGAGCCAGTAGGCCCTAAAAGATTAGAGCAAACTTACCTTGGTTGGGCTAGGTAATATTTGAGTCTATAGAAGACAATCTGTGCAGAAGTCAGTTAGGAATATGCAGATGCTAGTTTCAAGTGAGGGGACACATGGGCAGGAGGAGTCCAAAAGGAGGCATGAAGTGACTCACTTCTTTCAGCTTTAGGACCACTCTCAGGATATCCCATG
This sequence comes from Glossophaga mutica, assembly GCA_039655065.1. Taxonomy (NCBI): domain Eukaryota; kingdom Metazoa; phylum Chordata; class Mammalia; order Chiroptera; family Phyllostomidae; genus Glossophaga; species Glossophaga mutica. The sequence goes on from CM077304.1 coordinate 135,168,402, forward strand.
AGTTAATCAGAACTAGTTGATAAATATTATTCTGAATATGAATGTGGAAGTTTAAGCCTCCACTTTAGAAGCTGACTTTAAAACAACAAATGGATTTATCAAAAGCAAGGATTTTGCAAAGAAAATATACTTAGCCATTTCATAATTATTGAAGGCAGCGTCCAGGTTCTTTGAACGTTTCATAACACATGTTAAGTAGACTGTGTGCCCTCTGTATGAATTCTATAACAGTAAGACTCAAAAGGAACTTTTCTCATGGACAGTGTAGTAAGCGCCTTTGTACCTCGGCCAAGGCCACCCACGAGGGGGAAATTGGGTGCTCGTGTGGCCCTGGCACAAGGTCTTTTCCTCTGCCTCCTCCTCTGCGGCCGTTTCCACTCGGCTATGTCTTACCTCTCTTCTTCAGAGAGATTTTGTTTATTTCTGTACAAAGTGTTGGGGGATGTGGTCTTGTGTGGAGGAAAAGGCATGGAAAGATGAGATAGAAAAGCAGTGATTTTGTTGACTTCCCTAACTGTTCTACTAAATGCCTCTAATATTTTATCAGTTAATTAAAAATTCCTGTCACAGGACCTAGCAAACCTGATAATGCCTTCTGTCAAGTGTTGAATAAGTACTAAGCTTACACTTAAAAAAAAAAAAATCAATCAACCAATCAATCAAACTTGCCCTTCTAGTGATTTTCTATCTGGCAGCAGATAACAGAAAGAGTCTTAATCAGAAAAGACAGGAAAAAATATGGTTTTTAATCGTCATGCAAACTTCCAGTCTCTTCCTTATTTCTCGTTAACTCATCTTTCAGAAAAGTTCACAATGTTATGGCTTCAGAGACAATAGCCCCCTGGCACTGTGTGCTCACACTCCATTCTAACCATACAAATAGCTAACACCCAGATGTGTTATAAAGGAACTTACCCTGAGATCCGCTTAGAGATGTTACAAGACTGAGGAAGACAGACAGCGCACACTGCCTGTGCCTTCATGTCTTGACTTTCAAGTAGCACAGTTCCTTTTTAAAACACACACATTTCTGTACATAGGAGACTGGCATGACATATCACTAACTGTACACTAGCATGTTAGCTCTGAAGAGCAGGTTCCTGCTACATGGCAGGTACTGAAAAACCACAGTTGAATGAATGAAGATTCGGTATATGTCCAATAGTGGTTCTCTGGATAATAATTTTTGTCTGTTATTTTTAAAGCTTTCTACAATGGATATGTAGTGCTTTTATAGGAAATATACTAAAAACCAAATTCAATTAAATATTAAGTGCCCATAATGTTAACTACAGTGCTATTTATAATCACACATATAAAAAGGCAATTAAAAACTGGAAACATTCTTAAATGTCCAATAATAGTGCAAATCATAAGGCAGCCATTAAAGTCACGTTTACAAAGCGTTTTTCAAAAACTTTAAAAAGTGACCCTGGCCAGGTGGCTCAGTTGGTTAAAGCACTGCCCTGTACACCTAAAGGTTGTGGGTTTGATTCCCAGTCAGGACACGTACCTAGTGGCAGGTTCCATTCTCGTTGGGGTGTGTACAGGAGGCAACTGACTGATGTCTCTGTTTCTCTGGTTCTCTCAAATCAATAATAAACTATTCTTGGATGAGAATTTTTAAAAAATTCCAAAGTGTAAACATTTTTTTTAATTTTAAAAGGAAAATACAGATGGAAAAATGTTTACACACAGTATAATTTCAAGTAAGTAAAGTACAACATATTTTCTCTGGTGATGTGATGATAGATCATTTTTAGTCTTTAAAACCATCTTATTAAAAATAGCATAGTTTTAAATACTTCTGAAAGATAATTTTAAGGAAATCATTTGGAAGCGCTACCATTACAAGGTTGTATTATAGGATATGAAATTTAAGAATGATTAAAACTATCCTAAAAATTAGATTCCTTCATCACATTCAATCAAATTAAAATCTGGTAGGTTAATAATTTGTTCTTTCATTTTAAATAGTAGAAAAAATAATTGGAATACACCCCGAAAGAGCACCTTTTTAACATGGCTATAAATTTTCTGTTATAGGTATATAGCTATGTAAAAATTAGAAAATCAACACAAACATTAAAATATGATTATAGAAACATTTGCAATATAACAAAGTTATCACTCCAATAGCTTTCATTTTTCTCAGAGCAATAGCTAAAATGCTTGGCAAAGTAAAATCTTATAAAATAGCATTAGTTATGAAAATAAGACTTTTATATTTCTTTCTATAGATGTATTTGCATGCATAATAAATAAAAAGATATATTACAATGATTATCTCTGAATAGTAAGATTATAAGTAATCATTAAACTAATTTCCTACTGTGAACATGTGTTAATATGTAATATATTTTTTTCACCTTTATAGCTGTTAAAAAAAAACCTTAAGTTTTAATAAATCTCTTTCCAAGCAAAACCACATTCAAATCCACCTTGTTTAATATAAGTTTAGGGGATTTCATGTTCACTATTATAGGTTCACCTTCCCATTCTCCATAGTGACTCGAATATTTGCTACTTTTTCTTGAGACTTACAGCATCCCGTTTTCCCATCTCCCTTTTAGCTGATGCTCTTGCTTCACTAATTAGTTACAATTAATTATGGATACTCCCTCATCCCCCTACCACCAATTCAATCACCTCTTTAACAGCTATGCCAATTCTTTCTGCCTCCTACTCTCCAAGCCAAACACTTCATGTTTGCTTTGCATCTCACATATTTTTTTTGCATCCAGCAATTTATCGCTGCAGTTATACCCCCTGTCTACTGTAGCATCAGGTTCCCTCTCTTTGCCAGACTGATCCCATGAGCATGAATACTCTAGTAGGCCCCCTCTTAAGAATGTGAGAAAAAAAAACAAGCAATATTTTCCTCTGACTCTTGGTTAGCTACCCATCTATTTCTCAGCTCTATTAACTTCTTAAAATAATTGCTTAAATAGCTATCCCTATCTTCCCTTTACCATCTCTCCTCAATCCACTCTGGGCCTTTGTTGGCATGACATGTCATAAACTTCCCTTGTCAGTGTGACCAAGAACTTCCATATTGCCCAAAACAGTGGATACAGTTTGTTCTTATCTTTTCCATCTCACAGCAGCATTCAACATAACCAGCTGTTACCTTCCTCTGGAAGATTCTTCTCTTCACTGCTCGACCACTGTATTCTTCTAGTTTTTCCTTCCTTGCTGCTGCTCCTTAGTCCTTCCCTGGGCCTCCTCCCAGGCTTGCCCTATTTATGTGGAAATGTGGATGTTCTCAGGCTTCATATTTTCTCTGTACTCTCTCCCCAGGTGAGTTGCCTTCTTCCATGACTCAGAATGCCAGCTGTATGCCAAGGATTCTCCAAGTTGTCTACTGAGTCAAGTCAAATATTCAACAACCCATTTGGCCTGTTCGTTCAGATGCCTTATGGGCATCATAGAATTAAAATGAGCCCTTGTTTCCACCTCATTCCCTTCACCATAGCTCCCTGCCCCACCCCAAATATGACAACGAAAACTACCCTGCTCCTCCTCCTGTCTTCATCTCAATAATTGATACCAAGTCCTCCCAGTTGTTTAGGCCAGAAACTTAGAAATCAACCTTGACTCTTCCTTTCCCTCATGTCCCATACCTAATTCGCTAATCAGTCCTTTTTTGCTAATGGATTAAATAAAACTACAAGTCGACCATTACCATCCTACTCCAAAGTCACTATCACCTCTTACTTCAATATCTGAAACAGATATCTGGCTGGTTACCCTTTTCTATTCTTGCCTCCTTACAATCCACTGACAACACAGTAGCCTAGAGTAAAATTTTTAAACTATAAATCATCCTCTGACACCTTCCTAATTAAATCCCTCCAGTGGCTTCCTACCACACTCAGATCCACATTCTTAACCCTGGCCTACCAATCCTTGTGGGCTCTGGCTCCTGGCCCTGCCTGCCCCTCCAGCTTCTCCCATAACAGTCTACCACATACCTTCCAAAAGCCTGGTGAACACAATTCAAGGGTCGGAATGAATATAAGCCAAAAATTAGGCCCTTGAGAACTACATAATTCATGTCTTTTGAATAAAATGACAAATTACAGTAACCCATTTATCAAAGATAAAGTACTATGAATAAAAAAACCCATACTCAACCTCTTCTACACAAACTCTTGATTTAGCGCTGTTGAAATCATTTCAGCATTCAGCTAAGTGAGGCAGTTAATGAGTATTTGGCCCTATTTTTATGCCTAAGTTTTATTTTTAGACATTGATTTTCTTCCCCAAAAGCAGCAGAAATCTTCTACCTTGGATTAAACTGAACTTACCCAAGTTGCAATCAGCACCCTTACAAAAGGGTTCAAATATTAGGAGCATCTTGTTCTGGTACATTTTGGCTGGATTCCAGTTGTGGAGGAGGGAGGCAAAGAGAGGTGGCCTTTGTACACAGAACACAGCAAAAAGAAATCCAGAGGCTAGGACCAATCAGACAGAAAAGAAAACTGAGGTCATTCCCCGTATAACAAAGAGGACAGAACGGTTACCCTGCACCCATCTTAATAGCTATAGACTAAGCTGACTGCAGCCATGAGCGCTATTGTGGCAATGATGACAACATCCCTTGTGTTCAGGTCAGATTCCCTAGCCTGCACATCAGTAGCACTCAAAACTAGTTCTGGTCTTATAACTGCTGGCCTAGAGGTGGTGAAAGCCACACTGCCAGTCAATTCAGTTTTTGAAAAACAAGACTGTTTCACATCGCTTGCATCATGCCGGTTCAGTGATGAATTACTTCAGGGAAAGCAGCTTTCAGGCTACTACATTCTCTGCATCATGTTTAAATTCACTGCCTCTTCTCGGTGTCCATGGCACTGAGCCCATTTTTTACTATAACAAAAGAAAAACTCTGTGTAGCATCCTGGGGATTTCTCCTTGGCATCCACTTGGGTTTTAATAGAATTGACTTTGTTCAGATAGAAAAGGAACAAGAGAACAATTTGAGGATCATTTTCGCTTTACTCAAAAAAATCTCCCCTGATGTTTTACAGTGAAAATCTGCCACTTAAGAATTTATATATGGGGTTGAAACTTTGAATTCTAGGGGTATTATGTTGCCTCGGGCTGGGTTTTTGGGGGATGGGGAGCAGTTTTTCTTTGTTTGTTTGGAACCGGGTTAAAAGAACGTGCTAATACGTTTTGGATGGGATACAGAGGCAGAGTGGCAGGGCAGCAGCAGCAAAGGAGAAGGAGAAGTGAAAGAAGGAAGAAAAGGAAGCAGATGCTAGCTGGTTGTTGCCTTGCTGGCTGACGTTTAGAACAGGAAGCAGAGCCACTTGCCTGGTCACAAAGGACGATCCTCAGGCATCCTCTATAGAACCACAGCACCGCAGAAAAACCGTCAGAGGAACAGAGCAAAACAAATTTACCTGTAGGTTTTCTCCATTGGTCCAAAGTCTTCCCCATGGGGCTTTAACTCCCATGTCCTTCCTGGTTGTACACCTGGCCCCTCGGGACAGCCACTGAGAAAGCCAGATGTCACGCCTCAAGGGTCTGGAAATACAGGGCAGGAGAAACCACAGCCTCTGTGAGTGTCCTTGGGTCACATCAGGGCTCTGCAGCTGTTGCACCTCCCCTGTGGTGGGTGCAGCGAGGACATGCTGAAGTCAGCCTCCCCAGGGAAGGCAGAGTTGGCCGCTCAGGTTTGGAAATGAGGCAGGGGCTCTCTTTGTCCAACCAGTTGGGGGACCAGGAAACGGGTGAGGCCAAGAAAATCGAGGGAGGCTCATAAACTGTGTCCAATAAAAGTAGCTATTTCAAAAATGCCACACATTTTCTATCTGATATTTTGTATATTAGCAGACAATTAAAAACCTGCTCAGATCCCCTGTGATCGCTTTTATCAGTTCAGTTTTCATGCGTGCATTGCTCAGCTACTGCTACTTGCTCCTATGACTGCGGCCTTCTTTGGAAGATTGCCCTGAGGTGATGGAAGCTGTGGTTCTGGAAGTTCCAGTCCTTCCCACTGCCTGCCCCAGTGGTGGCTTCAAGGCAAGAGACAGTTTGTAGTCCAGAAGCCCCCTGGGAATAAGGCTGAGACTTCACCAGGAGCCACACCCTCACCTAGCTTAAACCTTTGCCTCATCCTGCTTCCCACACTTCCTTATAGATTTCTCCTGAAAACACCCTCTTGCTACTCGTCCACAAATCCCCATCTCTGGTGGGCTTGGTTCCTAGAAGCAGAGCCTGAGCCAAAGCATGTATATAGGAAAGCACATTATATAGCAGGGACCAGGGCTCTGCTATGTGTGCCTTCATGGACCATTTTCCAGTTCAGGCTCGTACTGCAAAATGTTTCTTCTTGCCAAAGGACAGATTATGTAATCCTCCTCAATAATGCTCTATACAAGAGAGAATAGAGCTGAACAGGAAGTTTTTGTTTGTTTTGTTTTAGAAAGAATTCGCAAAGCCAAGACAACAGACAAGAGAAAATGCTAGGGTTAGCAGGGCAGGTGGCAGGTAATTTGTTGAGCACATAAAGTCAGGGAGCAGTTGAACAAGATTCTATCAAGTGACGTGAGTTTTGCACACGTGCAGATGTAAGGCCAAAGCATTCTGAAAACAGTGACCTCTCCCTCCATGAGGCAGCAATAGGGGCCCACGGCATGACAGACGCCTCTGGGAAGCTAGTTGGCTGTGTCCATGTACTTCTACTTTCATCCATTCAGTGTGTAATCATAATGAGTAGTTTTAACTAAATGTTATGGCAATTGATTAAATCGGAGGACCAAACTTGGTGTTTCTACAACAACTAAATTGAATAAGATGAATGCTTTGGAAAGGCTAAATAAAAGCAAGGCACAAAGAAGGAGGGAAGAAAATTCTGGTATTGGATTAGGTATGGGAGAGACAATAGTAAAAGCCTGAAAGCAAATTGTAAAGGTCTAGAAGGAGTTGGGCTCTTTTGTAACAATTTGAATGCAACGTTCTCTGGGTGCTTTCAAGAAACAAAAGCTGGAAATACTGGATGGTGCATTATTGATTTAGTCTGCGCAAGAAAGATAACTCAGAAAATCAAACAGCGGACTCCATACTCAGCACAAAGGCCGGATGCTCTCCACTCAGAAAATGAGAAAATAGAGGGACATTTGCATATTTCAATTTTAAAAACATTCAAAATATATAATTTGGATACCTTTTTAAAAAAATCATACCAACTACTGGCCTAATTTTGTTGGGTGTACGGATTTTAACTAAAGTAATGAAAGCCCTGAAATATGATGAATTTTCACCACAGATAATGGGAGAAAGGTTTAACACAGAAGAGGAGCAGCAAGACATGAAGGTCAAAGAATCTGGGCTCTGCTACAATGAGGAGCAGAAGGCTTCCATATGCCGGGTTAGACCTATTACTGAATTCTGATACCAGGATCCCAGGCTATGATGGTCACAGTTGTTACACTTAAATACCCTATTGCATGGTAGGTGATACATCCAGTACTCCTCATTCCCCCGTATGAGATTAACCATCCTGACTCAATATCTTGGTCTTCCTTTCTGATCCAAAAATAAAGAACTACTCCATGTATCTACATACCAAGGGGCTAGGGTTGAGTGACCTGTAAGGGATTATCAGAATCAAGGATGTGTGTGAAGAAAACCCAACTTCAACAGCAGAACACACTGCTTACAGCTTTTATTAAGCGATGCTTTCTAAAGGACTGCTTTCTGGCATGTGCTATGCCTATGTGCACCTGAGTTAATGGCTTTCAGTCCTTAGAAGTTAAAGCTGTAGCTAACCCAACTAGCGGGTACATAAGAAAAAAGACTGCTGGCCTAGTTGTATGTACACAGCTCAGTGGGTCATTTCAAAGTACAGTAGTTATCAGGTTGGCTTTGTACCAGTGGGTTTCCTGTGCAGCTGAGTCAGTTCTGGCAAATAACTTTTGTTTGTAAGGTGCCATTGCTTCACCTCTGTCTCCCACTCTCAATCCATCCCTAAATTAGAGTCAGAAAATGGTCAAGTTCCAAGAAACAAGAGAAAATGAAATACCTCAACTTTATCCTGATCTCCTTGGAAACAGGACCTGACTTTTCTTTGTATGGAATCCATTCTCATCCAGCAAGCTTACCATCTTTTCTGCCATTAAAAATATACAATTTGAATATGTCCTGTGGGTCACAAACTATACAGGGATGAATCAGAAAGTCCCTAATCTCAAAAATCGCAGTCTGGTACCAAAAAATAGACAGGCTATATAAACAAGTTATAATACAGAAATACAGGCAACAATAAGGACTCCCACCAGGTGCTACTGAAGGACAGAGGAAAAATATTTGAGCTTATTGGGGGAAGGGTGGCAAGGGAAGCTTCTTAAAGCATCACTTTTGAAAGGCCAAAAGAAACTGGCCTGTAAGGGAGAGTAGAGGGAATTGGGGGGGAGGGAAGATATTCTACGCAGACAGTAGGACAAAATTACACAGCTGCAAGAGAGAAAATAAATACCAAGCAAGCCATGTAAAAGAGAAAATGCTGAAGGTGAGTAAAGGCTAGGTCATGACCTTTCTTGTAAGCTCCACTAAGAAAATAGAGAGCTAAAGATGAAGTCAAATTTGGTTTTAGAAAGATCACACCAGTGAGATTACAGCAGATGAGTAGAAGGAGCCAAGTAAGAGGAGCCAGACTGTAAGCATCAATTAAGTGAATGTGACAGGAAGCCATTTAAAAGCAAACTTTTTATAGTGTGAAATAGATAAAACATGAAGGGACACTGTAACAGACATTGGTTCCATTCTCCTCCTTCCTCACTAACAGAGCTCCTCCTCTGCCCAGTCCTGTGCAGGACATGGCCACTCTTGCTTAAAGGAGAGCTGAGAAAGGCTCTGGAAGAGGGAAAATGAGATGATCACAGTGGCTCAGAGTGGGAGTCACCATGGACTGTATTTGGGAAAGACGGTGCTGGGTGGTGACCACTGGGAAGAGCTGGATTTGGGGAAGGGTGCAAGCCATTCAGAACTTCCCAGCTTTCTTGGAAACTGAGTCCAGCAACTAACCATGTTTACAAGCCTCTTGTGTATTGAGGTCTAATTTCAATGTCTATATGCTTGCTTTTTCCTCCTTCCTAACTGCACCCAATGGGAGTAGGAAAGTGCAGTGAGCCTCTTGTGTTGCTTTGTATCCAAAATAAATTACAGACACACCTCATTTTATTGCATTTCACTTTACTACACTTCACAGATGTTGCACTTTTTACAAATTGCAGGCAAAATCCTCCACCAGCAAAAAATTTAAGATTCACTTTACTGCAATTCTCGCTTTATTGTGGTGGTTTAGAACTGAATACGAAATACCTATGAGGTATGCCTGTACTAAAATCAAACTAAAAAAAAAAAAACATTTTGAGACTTTTGGACAATGGGCCATAAATAGAGGTCTGTTGGGAGCATTTTATGGAAACTTGTGTGTCATACAGGGATAGAGGCCAGAGCAGGACTTGATGACAAACCCCTTTCCTCTTCTTTTAGAGCATTGATTTGATGGCTGGAGCTGCAGCAGCCATCCTGTAAGGAAACAAGCATGAGGATTAAAAAGTCCACACACCAAGGATGACAGTGCGGAAAGTGGGTTTGTAATGAGATTTTTGAGTCCCTATACCTGTGTTTTCTGGATCCTCTACCTTTAGACTTCCTATGAAATTAAAGTGCTGTGAGCTGGGCCTTTAAGTGTCTCTAAATGTTCCAAAGTGACACAAAATAAAAATAACTTTTACCTGATGAAGAGAAACTGACACAGGAAGTAGGCTCTCTTTTTGCCTACATAAATAAATCAATAAAAATACAATCTTTCCTCCTGCTATAAAAATATATTGAAAGGCATCGTGTCATCTTTTAACAGAGTGAAGTTAGAGACATTTATTGGCTTGCTAATGGTAGCAAAACCACTTGTAATCCTGAAGCTAAAACAAACATTAGTTATGAGCCATTGGAAGTTTGCAATAAGTTTAATGTGACTTATGCTTTTTATAGGAAGAACTTTCTAACAGCAGAACCAAATTAACCTTAAATGTCCTACTTCTTTTTAACGTCAACATTAAAAGGAAAATACTGATTCTCGGCTGAAACATTATCTTGCAAATATGGAAGTTTTCTTATACAACTAGAAAAGAGCTTGGCTAGCTGTTTTACTCTCCAGAGCTCTTGTTCTTTCTTATTTCTTTCAAAGGAAAAAGAATAAATACTTGTTTTTAAGGGGCCTCTAAAAATAAGTCTATAATGTAGTGAAGTAAACTTTATAGTATATATCCAGGACTTGAATATTTGTACAAAGAATAAATTTGATGTGTCATGACAATTATGTGGTCTTCAATTTTGTAAGTTTAGTGTTGAATCTATAAAGTTAAGGCTAAAGAAGGGACAACAGAAAAGCTTGAAGTTGGTCTGTAGACTGTTCAAATGCGGAGTGCATGGGTCTCATTCAGACACATGAGTGTATTCATCCAATCATAGAACAAGCTATCCAGGTGCACCTCGTAGGTCAGCTTCTGCTCAGCTGTATTTGTTTCTATAGCTAGAAATTCTCCTGAGGGGGCGGTGTTCTGGGTTCGGTAAGACACTGGCAAACAGGCAGACAGAGAGAGACACCAGCCAATGCAGATAGGAGGATTTTTAAAAGTGCAGCGTCTTTGCCAACGTCCCTATCTATTCAGGCAGTGAGCTCCAGGCCCAGCATGATCCATGATAAAATGATGATTCTGCTTCTCCTTGCACTGGCTTCCAGTTCTTACTCTCCACAGATTAGCTACCATGTTATTCGAGAAATAGGAAATATTTCACCTACTCTGCACTCTGCCAGACCTGTCTTCTGGCAACTCTTCTCTGCCTCAATTCTGCCCCCTCTAATTTTTCCCTAGGCTCTAGTCCTTCTCCTACCCTCCCACCCCTACCTTCCTTCTCCCTATTCCCATGCCTATGAACACACTGAATAACATTCCTTGACCTCGGTGTTCCTTCTTGTTATGCCCCTGATTCCCACCTACCATTACCTTCTGAGTTGTGTCTGGGACCTTATCTATTGCCACTTCTTCTCATTATACAATGGCTCAAGTCCTGGGCACCAGACTTTTCTCCTACCAATACTGAAATCATTCTTGAAAGACTCTAAGGATACAAGTGACAAACCCAAAGACAATCTTAAACCATGAAAGACATTCGGTGACTCCATCCTTGCCACAAATATAAGGCATTTTCCGTATTTGTGGGGAACATGGTGGGGAGGAATGGGCAGATCAGAAGAGCACATTAGGTAAGTAAACAAAAATGGATGAAAGTACTGCTACGAACAATGCTTATAGGAGGTCCCATCTGCTAAAAACAAACAAGCAAACAAATAAACAAAAATTACAGTTTTTTTTTCTCCTGCATTTCATCCCTTTTGGTAGTATTGACAGATAACATTTCAGTGCTACTAATCATATAATAGTCTTATATACACTGCAAATATTTTATGTGAAATATAATGTCCATTTTAGAGATGGAGACACTGAGGTTTAGACAGGTTAAGTAACATGCCCAGGGTCACAGTTGGAAAATGACAAAGTAAAGACTATAAACTACATCAGGCTCATGATTTCCAGGCCTTCTATTAACCACTCCATTAGGAAACCTCACAAGTGATATTAATGATTCACCACCCTGAGGTAGTTCTCCTGAGAACCAACCATCGAGGAGTAATGGTTCCTTCCAGTGGAGATTTAGACTTTTTGTGAATCTTGATCTTTTCCCGACTTTTGACCTTGATTCCAAGAAGCTATTTTGTCTCAGCAATGGCTGATGATGGTTTTTAAACCATTAAACCACTGTCGGACATTTATCACATCAGATAAGAGGTTAGTGTGATAATTCCCAAGTAACCACTTTGCCTCCACTTAGCTCACCAAACAGGGCAGGCGGCATTCATTACCAGCCTCTTTCACTTTCCATAGTGTCCCAGTTTGGATGATAAATTATATGGTCACTCTACCTATGTATTATTGCCATCTTTGTTTTCTTGAAACATCAATTTCAACATGTAATCTGTCTGCTAAGAAATCGAGTCTTGCTAGATATATAAGGGACATTTCTGCCTGTCCAGCGACCTTGCCTCCAGGGGAAACTTTCTTCCCTGTTTCATTTCATTCTGTGGGGACTGTTAATCTCTATTGGTCTCAACATCCTGCCCTAACATCCCAACCAAGGATAGGCTAATGATCCAGGCATGGTGAATCCTGGCAACCCATTCCAAGAGTGGGCAAGTGATCCAAGAAATGCCAAAGCATTACTGGACATTAAATGAGAAGATCTTTTGTAGGCTGGGAGAATGCATATGGAACTGCTCGCAGCAATAGTTCCTGCCACGTGAAGAGAACTATTTGACAGAAACCAATTAACAGTAAGGAATACACAGAGTGGCTGAGGGTGGAGCATGATGGCAAGCAGGCAAGCACGTCAGAGCAGACGTAAGTGCTGCCCAATAAGCATGTCCTCACGTCTTTGGTTCCCATATTTCTTAATTCCATAAACCACTCCTGTGTCTTTCTATTTTATGAGTGCCAACAAAATCTCTTTTTCTGCTAGAGGTAGTTTGAATTTTGGTACTATAATTTGCATATAAACATGTCCTGACACCTAATCTCCCCCTCCAAATTAACCTTCAACAATAATTAAAGATGAGGAAAAAAATCTAAATAAGACCCCATTTCCAACCTAGCAGAATGACAAAGAGAAAGATACTTGGAGACAGTTGCTCATGTCATTGGTGATGGTATGCACTGATATACAACTTTCTGGAAAGCAAGTTAGCAATATTTATCAAAATGCATTTAAAACTGCAAGATCTTTTGTACCATTTAAGTTGAGTTTAGCAACAAGCAACAGGTTTAAAATTTAAGCAAAAAGAAAAAATTTTAAAGGACATTGGGGAGGTCCAGAACTGAGGGAAGAACAACCAAGCTGCACGAAGAGCAGAGGCAAACACAATTCCAGGGAAGTCAACTGCAGAAACCCTGGGGACTTCTCGAGTTCTGCTTTACAGTGACTCCTTCCACTCAGCTTCCACCTGCCACGGTGAGTAGGTCACTGTTCTACTGTCCAAATGGGAAAGACTGAACGTTGATCACCTACTTCTATCTTTGGCTAAGTCAGCTATGGCAGGGAAAGAAGAGATGGCAATAGGACATAAGCTACATGGCCAGCTCATTTGTATATTTCTATACATGCACCTTTGGCTGCCCAACACATGTTCCTGTTTAGTCAAAGATGCTACCACCACCCAAGTACTCTATGAACAATGGCAAGCTCACTGACCTCCTTCACAATGGGAAGTGGTCTGGAGTTACACACAGCGGCTGTATCCAAGAGTAAGAATAGATTTCACAAAGCTTTAACTCATCGAGACCAGTGATTCTCAGCTCTCTGTAGTAAACGAATAGTACATTTTTGTTTCTAATCTGTCGTGAACAAATTCATTGGGAAAATGCAATAAAAATGAATTGCTAGAAAAATGAAATTAAAAAGAACATAAAATGCAAGCCTTGATTTTTTATTATTACATGCAATAGACAGAGAGATTTTGGTGTCAATTTGACAGAGTAGTTTTAAATATTTACTCTCTATTCCTGTACTTCTTGCATCATGAACTGGTAATACAGACCTTACAGACTGGCACCAGCCTACAGATGCCCTGCTTTGAGTAGCTCTGCTTTAGATGTTTATTTTCCTCAAATTCCTCTTCAATTTATGGTCCAAGAGGAATACTTTACTACCAGCAACATATTCTACATGCAATATGGGTAGAAAGGAAGATATTTTTGTCTAAGTCCTGTCACTGCAAGCAAGGGAACAGGCTTTCTTCCTTTCTGCCCTCAAAGTCTGAAAAGCCTTTCTTTAAAATCTAGGAGCTCTCATTATAATTCTCCTATTAGGAACGGCCCCAGGCATCATTCAGAATCCAGTTCTGCCTCGGGCACTGCCTTAATTTGCTCCATTGAGGAGACAACATATATATAGCAGTTGCGATGAAAATCGCCACCTGGTTAAAGAATAATATGTTGGGCAGCTGTTCTGGCAGCTGGTGCATCTTTTTTCCGTGGCTCAAGCTGCCAGAGTTCCAGCTTCCAGGTGGTGACCTCATTCATCCCTGAGGCCTCATAGCACCAATTCCTTCCACTGTGGAAGTGACTTTCTACTGTTTCCCAAGTTCCTCACTATCTTCTATTTGATTTTCCAACTTCTCGATCACCTGCTTTTCTGCATTAAATTCTCTCTCTCTGCTGTAAATACTTCAAGTGGATGCCATTTTCCCAGAAAGACTACCTGTGTGTCAACTACTGTATTTTGCCATGTATAATGCTCACCTGCTCTTTTGGCCCAAACTTTCAGGGAAAAAAAAATCTTTCATTTTAATTTTCTAATTCAATTTTTATTTATTTATATGTAGATACTTTTCATATTATAAAGGTATTTTAGCATTTATTTTTTAACATATTATGGTACAAGAAATTTTATGTAACAAATAATTACAAAACACAAGAACAGATAAAAGGTATAAGAAATTTTAGGTACCAGTAACAAATTTACAGTATTTACACAGCATAGAAGGCCAAAAACTCTTCGTCACTGTCAATATCAGAAGTTAATTGCTTTCTAGAGTTACACTTTTAGTTCATAAGCATAAATAAAAGAATTAAAAACATTCATATAGATACAGAATTAGTACTGCCCATGTATAACGTGCATCTTTTTTTTTTAATATTTATTTATTTATTTATTTATCTTTAGAGGGGAAGGGTAGGAGAGAGGGAGAAGGAGAGAAATATCAATGTATGGTTGCCTCTTATGTGTCCCATGCTGGGAACTGGCCTGCAACCCAGGCAAGTGCCCTGACTGGGAATCGAACCGCGATCCTTTGGTTCACAGGCCCGCACTCAATCCACTGAGCTACACCAGCCAGGGCATAACGTGCATCTTTATTTTTGTGTGCAAAAATTTGGGCAAAAAGTGTGCATTATAAATGGCAAAATATGGTAAGTTTACTCACACTAGTCCCTGTGGTACTATAATTATAACTTTTTTCTGAGCGTATAATAGAAATGTTTATCCTTGGCAACTTTTAGAATCCCCAAACTAGCTCTTTCATCTCTTTTGTAGGCCCTTTAGAGTAGGAGAGCCAAATGACAGCTCTTTGCTACCCCAATACCTTCACAGCAATTGACCAAAAGCACTGCCACATCCTCGAGTATATCTAAAGGCTTAAAATAGGTGCATGTGACTATTCACATCTGATTCCTATCCCCTTGGTTCAGCCATTTCAAACATTGGTGACAAAAAGCATTTTTTTTAATATCAAGAAAGTAAAAAAAAACAAACAAGCCAACAAATAAACAAAAAATAGACTTGAAACGCTGGCTCATCAATATAAATTCTGAAGATTCCTTGTTTAATTTGAACCACAGCTTTCTGCTTGTCTATTTCCTGAGCCCTGATTACTGCACTCTGCCTTTGGATTCCTGACCACACCCCCTCGCTGTCTGCAGTCACTGGCCTCCAGCATGATCCCCAACGCTTCTTTTAGGGATCCCATTTTCATTGCCTCTCTCCTCTCTGCAGTTCTGGCCCACAAAAACCATTAGCCATGTGCATTTCGAAAGGATTCTGCAGCCTGGCTCAGCAGTCTGTTTCCTGTGGGAAAGGAGTCTTCTGAGCCACAGGGGAACAGAATGAGGAGGAGGTATGCCATACGCATGCACATATATCCAAACTAATGTGGTTAGTTGTGGTGAACTTTGAGAGCAAGAAAAACCCCAGAATGATAGAACGAAAGGAATTCAATGTCTCCTAGTGTAAAACAGCATTCAGCAATGGCCTGCACTCAGCGGGCCATCAAACATTTAATTAAAGCTGGTTGCTTAAGCTAGCTCATTGAATATAGGTGAGTGCTATAGCAACAATTTCAGCAGATCTCAATTTCTAAAATTTCCTTTGAAAATGTTTTCTTCACTGTATTCTCTAAGGCATGTATGTGCTAAATTTTAATTAATTTTTGTCACTGAGAGAGCAATGGTGAAAAAGAGAGATATGAGATCAGGCCAGGTATGGTTGCCAGATAAAAAATAGGACATCCAGTTAAATCTGAATTCAGATGATAATATTTTAGTATAATTATATCTTAAACAATATTTAGGACATACTTATACTAAAACAAATCCCTCATTGGTTATCTGGAATTTAAATTTAACTGGGAGTCTTGTGTTTTTATTTGCTATCTCTGGCAACTCTGTAGGTGGGGGCAGTTGGCATTAGCTCTTCTTCATATGAAAAAGACATAGCTACATTTGGTAAGGGAGTACAAAGGAGTGGTTAAGAACTAAGGCTGTGGAGTGAGGTTGCCTAGGTTTGAATCATATTACCTTCATTTAATGACTGTGACCTCGGAAGAGGACCAGCTCCATAATTTATGGAGCCAGGGTGCCTCATCAGTCTCCATTCTCTTCCTCTGGCTACAGCTACTGAAACACTGAGAGCTTCACCCCGAGGAGATGCCCAGTTGCTTAAGAGTGAGAGGTGGATGAGCCACCACTTACCATGAGCTTTCACATTTCTGTCCTGAACACAGTGGGGAGCCTTTTACCCCTGTACAGTCCAATGGCTCATTCCAAATACTATATCAGTGTCAGTTAGAGGTTTCTTTTTTGGTAGCAACAGAAAGGAAGCCAGACTAACAGGTAAAACATGGATTTGGGGGAAGGCATCTAGGGCTGTTCACATGACTCAAGCAAGGCTGCACCCACCAGCTTCAGGAAGGGCAGGAGGGGAAGCCGTGTGATGTCAGAACCCAGCTGCAGAAGCCCAAGGCCATTGCACCAGGTCCCCACATGAGATGACCCCATGTTTTCCACCTCTGTCTGTCAGGTTTCCAAATCTTTTGGGGGCTGCCAGCTTGAATCCAGGTGCTCTTTTCCTGGATCAGAATGATTGGGGTCAAGGACTGAGAATGGTGACACAATCAGAGCCTCTGAGGTAATCAACACAAGCCGGGCACCCTCTCCAGCTGGTGTCCATTTTACACTTTGCCTCAGCAACCCTGTCAGGACTCTATCATTAAAGAAATAATCAGAGATGTAATGGATATGTGAACAAAGCGCTCTTCTTACAGTGAAGAAGTGAAAGCAACTCAAATGCCCAATAATAGGGGGAAGGTTAAAATAATACAGAGAAATAAAATATGGTATGTAATTGTAATTATTTATGAAGTGAGTGCTGGATTGGTATTCAATGTAATGGGACGTTCTCATATGAAATTTATAATGCATGTCAGGATTCTATAATGATTCCTTTTTTGCAAAAGATTGGCAGGAAATATAAGAAAAATTAAAATTTACTGGTATCACCACCCAGACATAATTTTGCTGTTCACAGATTGCCTCCATTTTTCTAACGAGTCTGGAAATTACTATTTTTTAATTAAGATCTCTGATTGCTTATGAATCCAGCTGCAACGTGCCTTTCAAAATGGATTTTCTTTGTTTCTTGAACTAGCCACTCAAGAGAGACCAACTCACTTGGTTTCCCAAAAGCCTCATCCTTATCCCCACAAGTTTCTCTCCTTTCAGTCAGCACCTGTGAGTTCGGGATGGACAAAAGGCCATGTCTTCCATGAAACCTCAGTCAACTCCCAGCCACCACCCTCCTCTACATTTTGCTTGTATCATTTATACAAGAAAACTTACAAGTTTTTTTATGGCTGACTTTGAAAACATAGAAGAGCTTTAAAATTTAACATTGTTTTTGCAAGGGTGTATGAAAGGAAGAGAGGCAAAAAGGGAACAGAAGAAGAGAATAGACAAAAAAAAGACTATTTTATTTTATTTCACATTCAAAAAAATAACATTTATTACAACATAATTTGACTGATACTATGTGGGAATCTTTGATATTGGTACTATTTATACTCCAGCAATCATAATATAATGAAGCAAAGCTATGTTATTTATTTATTTTATTTTTTAAATTTAATCTTTATTGCATTTTTTCCATTATCATTTAATCCCTTTATACCTCCCTCTCCCCAGCAATCACCACACTGTTGTCCATGTCCAGGAGTCCTTTCTCCTTTCTACTCAATCCTTCTGTCTCTGAACTGCCCCCCGCTACCCTTAGCTGTCATCCTGCTCATAGATGGAGAGCAGGATGGCAAAATAGACTATTTTAGTTTAAAGATGCTAGAGAGTAAATAGCACATTGATAACCAAAATGCAATGTGATCCTTGATTATGTCTTTAATCAAAAAACTGCTACAGGCTTCTCAAACTCATGCATATATGAATCACTGGATTCTTGTCAAAATACAGTGATGTCTAAGCTGCTGGTTTATGGATCAAACTTTAAGAAGCAATTATCCAAAGGGCATTTTCAGGACTACTAGGGAAAAATGACTGTGTATTAGATAATAACATCAGTGTTTTGATTCTTCAGTGTGATAGGGTATATGATCATAATAGATACATTCATTTGTAGGAGATATGTATGTAAATTTTTCAAGGTAAAGTGTCATGATCTCTGTAACTTACTTTCAAATGTTTGGGAATAAAATCATGTTCATAAATATGCATATGAGAAATAAAAATATTGAGTAAAATATTAACAATTGATGAATCTTGGTAAAAGGCATGTGTTCAGCTTTTTTAATTTTTTTAAATATATTTTTATTGAGTTTATTGGGGTTACGTTGGTTAATAAGATTATGTAAGTTTCAAGGGCACAATTCTATAATACATCATCTGTATATTGTACTGTGTGTTCACCTCCCAAGCTCAAGTCTCCCTCCATCACCATTTATCTCTCCTTTCCCCTCTTCTACCTGCCCCCACTCACCTTTGCTTCTCGTCATCACCATACTGTTGTCTGTGTCTGTGAGTTTTGTTCTTAATCCCTTTCACCTCTTTCACCCAGCCTCCTGCCCCAAAAGCTGTTCAGCTTTTTCTGATTTTGAAACTCTATGAAGTGATAAATAAAAAAAAAACTCAATAATATGCCGGAGATGAGTCAATATGTCAGGAACTAAGCCTGGGAGCCTGTATTTCAACTAACACTACAGAGAGTTCTATTATAGGCCACACACAGACTACTTTTTGAGAACATTTTAAACATTGTTTGCTTAATGATTCAAATCTTTGAAATGGCTAAGGTGCCCAGGTTCCAAATTTTATACTCAACTCCGAGAGCTAAGTTTAGTGTGCCTGGCAGCTCGTGCTGTCCCTTATTTCTCCAACAGCATTTTCCTGTCCTTGGGAGGATCTCTATCCCGAATCACAGTGGGAGGAGATACTAAGAGAGGTGATAACTGTCTGTCCTTTACTTTTCACAGGTGGGCACCTGTACTAGTTTTCTATGCTGCACAGCAAATTATCACCAATTTAATAGATGAAAATAACACACATTTATTATTTCACACAATCTCTGTTGGTCAGGTGTCCAGACACAGCTTAATTGCAGCTTGTGTTCAGGCTGCGATCAAAGTGTGAGCCAGGGCTGCTATCTCATCTGAGGCCTGGATGGAGTCCCTTTCTGAGCCCACTGACTGTTGGCAGAATCTGGTTCCTTGCAGCTGAGGCCCTCAGCAGCTAGAGGTTATCCACAATTCCCTGGTTCAAGACCCTCTCCACAATGTGGCAGTTAGCTTCTTCAGGCTAACAGGACAGGGTCACCACTACTTCAAGTCTCTGGACCTCTGTTAAAGCACTCACTGCTTAGCTTGGGCCCAGCCAGAATGACCTCAAAATCAATCAATAGAGGACGTTCATAACATCTGCAAAGTTTCTTCACCTTTGTCACACAGTGTAATTTCATTAAGGCTGTGACTACTCAATCACATTCACAGGCCCAGTCCACACTCAAGGGGTGGGAATTATGCCAAGTGTGCACCCCAGGAAGCAAGAGTCTGGGGCCATCTTACGATTCTGCAGGAGCCAGCCTCTGAGACGGCCCTCAGTGATCGCTCTACTGCCTGGCATTCAGACCCTTGTAGAGTCCTCTCCCATACCAGAGCAGGTTCGGTCTGGAATCCATAGAATAGAGCAGAAACAATACTTCTGAGGTCACTTTTACAAGGTACTATGCTTCTATTTTGGTTTCTCCTGCTCCCTGATCACTCACTTTGGAGGGGAGCCCGCTGCTTTGCTGTGAGAACAGCATTGCGGCGAGATCCACACGGCCAGGAACTAAAGCCTTCCAACCAACACGCACATGAATTAGTTTCTTCAGCCCCTTTAGGTGACGACAACTCCAGCCAACACCTTAGCTGCCACCTCACGAGAGACGCTGAGCCATAACCATCCAGCTAAACTGCTTCCAGATTTCTAACCCTCAGAAACAGAGGTGATGTCTGTTTTTTAATCTGCTGCATTTTGGAAGGATTTGTCAAGCAGCAGTAGATGACTAATACAATAATTATCCCAGACCTGACTAACGAGCGAGAGTGGAAGATGCCTATGTCCTTCTTCCCCGAGAACACAGAAGTACATAGGCAGTTGGAGTTCGTAAGCCCACAGAGAAAGGGTGGAGAGCAAAGGCACGTTGGATGGTGCAAGGGCAGAAGTGGTACTTTAACCTCTGGGTTCAGTCCAAGTGTGATTTGGAGCCATGCCTATTAAATCCCCAATATTATGAGCCAATACATTCCTCCCCCCACCCCCACCCTTTAAATTCAAAGCCTTTCAAAGCGTATTAGGCCTGCTGAAAATATTTTGGAACTTTCTCCAGCCAAGAAACGGAAATTGATACTGGTGTGCAATGTAGTCAGCCAAGACAGTCATTGATTGGTTCCTCTTCCCCTTCTCTTGATGGCTGTGATGAGGCTGATTTGAATTTGTTTTCTGTCACTTGCAACTAGGAGTTCTGACTCCTAAAAGCCCTTACACCATTAGTTTCATGCTTTACTCTGGTCATTTTTTTTAAATTACATTTTTCCCTTCAAGGTCATGGTGGCTGGTCCTGAATCATAGGTTAGGCCATGCTTTTCAGGTTCCCTGGAAAATAAATTCTGTTTACTTATGTTTCTAAGAAAGTTCTTAAGGCATTTTCTCCCAATGAAGCCTTAACATGCTGAAAATATAGCAATTTGGCTAAATGATCTACATTCATCCAGGGTAAATTTCCACTATAGTATATGTTATTTTACTTCCCAACTCAGTTAATCTAACACTCTGTACGTACCGAGGCAACTGTCCCTGCTGAAGCAGCCGGAGTCAGCATTGTGACCAGAAACACAACGAACAAATCTCACCTATGAATCAAGCAAAGGTTCTAAGATGCAGTTTCTCCATACTTGCTCTCAGTGCTGAGTAGTCTGCAGAGACCACACACTCAACTGTCAGCTTGGCTTCCTCCTAATTCTGAACCACAGTAGTGAATTTGCAAAATTAGGATCTCTCTCAGCCAGTCTCTTCCTTCATAAAATAATCCTATTGTGATTTCCCCTAAACGCCCAGCACCACTGCCAAAATGACATGTATAATGCATTTTTAAATGTATAATTATTAGACAAAATTGAATGTGCTACTCCTAACTGCCCTTCCCTACATAATTCCAAAATTTACATTTCTCAGAATAATATAGTACCTTGAAGTCTAAATTCACTTCAACAGCATTATCTCTTACCAAATCAATTTTATTAAATCATCCTGTGACCACTCACAAAACTTGCCTCTGGAAAAACCTTAATTTAAATAATCATATTAATGGTGTTTGCCCTTTGGTTCATGTTATTCAGCAGCCAGAAACTGAGCTAAGGGAGCTCAGAGGAATCGACATAAACAATAACCAGCATTTCCCCCCCTAAAGCTGTTCCTACTCTACCACAACAGTCAGGATCAGAGACTCTGGAACCAGAGCACTTAGATTCAAATAGCAGCTTTTCCATTTAAAGCCACGTAACCAGCTCTTCCTGTCTGCCTCAGTTTCACATCTGTAACACAGGGACAATAGTAATATCCATTTCAGAACCATTGTGATAAAAATTGCCTCAGTGATATTTGTAAAGCACTTAAAATATTTCCTGATACAGAATAAGTGTTAAATAAATATCAAGCACAGATCATATTGAAATTGGATTGTATATCTCTCTACTTACATTAGGAGGTACTTGAACATCATTCAACAGAGGCATCACCATTGCATTCTGAGTAGCATTAGTGCTCTCCTTCATGCTGTGGAAGAAATTAGATTAAGGTGATCCTAGAGTATTAGTACCTCATACACATCCCCCATCCCACCCCAAGAGACACAAATCTTCTTTGTGAGGCAATTTCATCCCAAGCTAAAAGTTATTTCTGCAACATCTTTGCAAATACCATGCCTGGCACACAATAAAAAATAACCAGGAGCCCAGAAATAACTGGAAATAAAATTCACAAGGAATTCAGATGCTGGATGTTTTAGACATAGACTTTACAAGCCATACTTATTTTGGTCAAGGAGCCAAGATAAGATTGAGAATTTTGGTAGAAAATTGAAAAGCCATAATAAAGTGCCAAATAGAAATTATGAGAACTGGGAAGTAAGTGAAATAATCAACAATAGATTTAATAGATTGATTTAATAGCTGTTTAGATAGTTAAACAATCAGTAGCCTGGAATATTGATTGGTCAGAAAGAACTATCCAGAATGAAGCAAAGAGAAAGAAACAAACAAAAAAATGAAAACATTAGAAAGGAAGGTGAGAAGCAGAAGATACCATGAGAAGGTAGATACAGTGTAAGTAGAAAATGGGGGAAAAATAGAGAATGGGTAAGAAAGATCATTTGAAAAAATAATCAATGAGACTTTTCCAAAGTGAAAAACATTAACTTACAGATATAAGAAGCCAAAAACTCTAAGTAGAATAAAGAGAAAACAACCAAGTACCTTATGCTAAAATAATAAAAAGAAAAAAGAGAGAGAGAAAAAGAATCTTAAAGGAGTTGGAAGTAACATAAAAGGCAGATTGCCTTCAAAAAAGCAACAGTTAGGCAGATAGCTAACTTTTTCAGCAGTCAACAGAAGCCAGAAGACAAGAAAAAATATCTTCAAAGTGCTAAAAGAAAATAGCACTCGATCTAAAATAATAAGTCTAGCAAAAAGATATTTCAAGAATAAAGTGAAATAAACAATTTTAAGACTCAAAACAGAATTTGCATTCAGTAGATAAGCATTAAAGAAATATTAAAGGCGTATTTTGCAGGCAGAAGGGAAATTATACCAGGTCAAAGCTCAGATTCAAGAAGAAATGAAGACTAATAAAAATGTGAATATGGAGCAAATTTAAATGACAGACTAATGATGATGATGATAATTAGGATGATAATGTTTAAAGTACAGGCAGGATTAAAGGACATACAATAGTGGCTTAAAAGTTTAGAGGGGACTAAAAAGAACTGAGTTATCGAAAAGAGTCTAGGACCCATGTCTTGCCTATGAAAAGGGTAAAATATTAATTAATAAAAGATTTTAGGAACCAAAAATGTATGCCATAACCTTGTGAATAATCTTTACAAGAACCACAAAACAGTGTGTAATTTCAAGTTAGTAGGAGAAAAAATAGAATAATGATTTTCAGTAAAGGCCAGAAAAAAAAAATTTAGAAGGAAAAAAAAAAAAACCACAAAATAGGTGGGACAGATAGAAAGCATTGAGTAAGCCAGACATGAAACAATTCATACTACATGATTCCAATCACCAGAAATTCTAAACAGGCAAAACTAAACTATAAGGTTTAAGGATGTATACTTTGGTGGTAAAACTAAAGAAAAGCAGGAAAATGATAATTATACAAAAAGTTCAGAAAAGGTTTCCTTGGAGGGAGAGAGACGGTAGTAATTTGGAGTGGACATGAAGGGTTAGGAATGTTCTGCTGCTTGGCTAACTGGGAGGTTACCTGATGGGCTTTTGTGCTGATTCACTTAAATATAGTTTTCTTGTGTGTGTGTGTGTGTGTGTGTGTGCACTTCCTTGTATTTATTCCACTTCCACGAAAAGTAAAAATATGATGGAGACCTAAATGTGCTGATATGATAAATCTTCAGAAATATATAGTTAAAAAAATAAGGTACAGCACAGCAGAAATAGTATGCTCTTGTTAGTACTAAAAGCTCACACATATATATCTGCTTGCATTCATCTTTTTTCAAGACATATGTAAAAAATTTAATTTGGTCCCATGCCTCGAAGAGGGGAGACCAGGACTCTGGTATTTATGGAAAGGAGGGGCTAATTTTCACCTATATGTTTTTACTGTGAAAATAACTTTGAATTATATTTTCAATAATAAAAAGAAACTTTACTAACCTATAAATCAACTTGGGGGACAAATAGGGTTACCATTTAATGAAATCATTATTTTCAAACTAACAACTGCATTTTAAAATATTAATTTAAATCTGGCAGTAATAATCAAGAATTTTAAATCATTGCTAAATTTGTTCAAAAGATAGGCCAAATTTGCATAACCAAAAAGAGAAGTGACTTTTATTTTAAATAGATACCCATGATTCTAATGTCTTTCCATTAAAAATGGAGTAGAGATAGGTATAGATTACTCATTTTTATTTCAACTTGTTTCTGGAATATTGGTACAAGCCTTCCCATCTGCATTACAATGGAATGTTACAAATATAGGAAACAATTTTAGCATAAACTGAATGACTGAATTTAAGAATCTGCCATAAATCATTAAATTGTACTTTTGCTTTTTATTAGTACATATAGTCAACCAGTTCAGAATCTAATAATATGGATAATCTGTTGTCAGAGCAATTAGAACTAAATTCAGTATATATTTCAGAAATTCATCCATAAATAAAAAGGTAACACCCACATTGACAAGGTGTGAAGAAATGAGCCACCCAGGACTTCCGGATTAAGAAAGCAGCTTGAAGGCATGCTTCTAATTTTGTCTTACCTCAAGTCAATAAAAATTTAGGAAGGGATTTTTTAAAAAGAGAATACTACAAATCATAAAAGTATAAAAAGAAAAAATCAGCAAAATTATGGGAACTAGAGAAAGATAGTTAAGTATAAACTGACTTAGTACACCCAAGAAAACTATTCTTTATCTACTACTGGGAAAATGTGAGAGCCAACCAACTTATACCACAGTGTTCAAAAGACAAAGAAACTGCCTTTGAAACAGGTGGTGAAAGGAAGACTAACATAAAAAAAATTTTTTTCCGTGAAAACTATTTTTTACAGTCATCCAGTGCAGATGGCAGGACCTGCCCTGCTATAGACTAAATGTTTGTGCCCACCCCCAATGCGTATGCTGAAACCCTAACACCCAGTGTGATGGTATTGGGAGATGGTGCCCTCAGGATGAGATTAGTGCCCTTAGATAAGATAAGAAGAGGGCAAGCTTCTTGGTCTCTTTGCTCTCTGTGCTGTCAGGATGCAATGAGAAAATGGCCATCTGCAAACCAGGAAGCAAGAGTGCCCTCACCAAACATTGTATTTGCTAGCACCTTCATCTTGGACTCCCCAAACTCCAGAACAAGAAATAAATATTGCTATGTAAACCACCTAGTCAAAGGTAATTTTCTATAGCAGCCCAAGTAGACTTAAGACCTCCTTCCCACTCAATGAACAGGTTGGATGTCTACAATGATGACACTAGGCACACATTGAGAGGTAAGAAAAAATTCTATTACATCATGAAATTATCTGGGCAGAGCAGGACGGCACTCATGCTGGTCTGGAATTGGCTTGAGTTTCTTAGGAGAGAGTGTGAGTAAATGGCTCTGGGTTTTATCATTATTGGAGGATGGGATTACACTCCTGGAATGGTTAGAACTTCCCTCTGACCCTAGGGGAAGGAGTGCCCTGGCCTTCTTGTCAACTTCCCCAAATAGGCAGCAGAAAGGGAAGGTATAAACTGGGTTTTGGAAGCTCTCAACAGTCAAAGACTTGAACAAATAGAGTCAGATTCAACTCTACTATTTAAAAAGTTAAACCTTCCAGATTCCCTCCTGGACTCTACTGAGCAATTCACCCTTCCAACTCTGAGAGAAATCTGACAGTTTGTTCTTTGAAGAAACTAAAAGCGAGGTATTTGGACAGAAGATCTTGACACAGATTAGAGCTGCAGTACAAATTAGAAATAAGTGATCAAATGCATATCAAATGCTGAACACGGGTGGCCTTCCCTAGTCCCACTCTGGATCACCTACTGTGATTCAAACTCAGTTGACAGACAAGGCCTGCAGTTTGAGCTCTGAGAAGAGCCCCTGGTGAGCTTTGAAGGTCCCTGCCCTCATTCTTAATATTAAATAGATATTCAGGGATTACCAACTATCTGAGGAAATCTGTTCTCATGAACATTAGAAATTAAAATAAAACTGATCTCTCTCACACACAAAAAGCATCTTGGAGTAAATAGTGCAGGTGCCTGGGAGGTGGGGGATGAGAAGAATTCATAAAACTCAAGGAAATTTAAAAAAAAAAAATCTGTCTCCATGAAAGAAGAACAGGGTGCTATAAAAAATTGAAAGAGAAAAGAGACATCAGAATTGAGTACATAACGATAGAAATGAAGTCATTGGAGGGTTAGAAAATAAAGTAGAGGACATCTCCTAGAAAGTAGAACATAAAGAAAAGGAGGCAGAAAATAACAGAAAAGGACATAAGAAAACTGGATAACAACTCCAAGAAAATCTAGCGGGGAGCGGGGGGTAGGCAGAACAGAGAACAAAAAACAAAACAAAATTATTCAAAAATATTTCCCAGAACAATAGGAGATGAACTGCTATGTTACTGGTGTTGGGGGCGGGGAAGCTTACTGAATAGAAAGAAGTAGATAAAAATACCTACAGAGACATTTACACTTTGAGAACACCACGGGTAAAAAGTATTATACCACCTTCCAAGAAGAAAAAGCAGATCAGAAAGCATCAGGAATCATAATGGCTTTAGACTAAGCAACAGCATCACTGTGAGCAAGAAGAAAATGAAGTAATGTCCAGAATTCTGAAGAAAAATGACTTGTAACCTAAAATTATAGTCAATTTCTCAAACTTTGTGAGGGTAGAATGACATTTTCAGACATTCATGGTCTCAAAAAATAAATTTACTATTCATCTTCTCTTTCTCAAGAAGCGACTTGAAATATGCCCCACCAAAAAGAAAGCATAAAGCCAGAGAAATACATCAAACTAAAAAGATTTTGCACAGCATAGGAAACCATCGAAAGGCAGGGATGTCCAACCTGCAGCCTGCAGGCTGTATGCAGCCCAGGGTGGCTGTGAATGTGGCCCAACACAAAATTGCAAATTTATTTAAAACATTATGAGATTTTTTGTGTGATTGCATGTCACAATGTATTTAACGTGTGGCCCAAGACAGCTCTTCTTCTTTCAATGCGGTGCAGAGATGCCAAAAGGTTGGACACCCCTGAATGGCAGCCTACTGAATGGGAGAATTTATTTGCAAATGATATTTCCAATAAGAGGTTAATATAAAAAATATATAAAGAACTCATGCAACTCAATATCAAAACAAACAAACAACCAATTAAAAAACGGTCAGAGGACCTGAATAGACATTTCTCTAAAGATGACATACAGATGGCCAATAGACATATGAAAAGATCTTCAACATCACTAATCATTGGGGACATGCAAATCAAAACCACAGTGAAACACCTCACACCTGTCAAAATGGGTTACCAAAAAGATAACAAATAACAAGTGTTAGAGAGGATGTGGAAAAAGAGAAACTTCGTGTACTCTTGGTGCAGCCATTGTGGAAAACAGTTTGGAGATTCTGCAGAAAATTAAACATAGAACTACCACACAATCCAGCAATTCCACTCCTGAGTATTTATCCAAAGAAAACAAAAACACTAATTTGAAAAAGATATATGCATACCTATGTTTCTTGGAGCATTTTTTACAATAGCCAAAATATGGAAGAAACTTAGGTGCCCATAGATAGGTAAATGGATAAAGAAGTCAATGAAATATTATTCAGGCATAAAAAAGAATGAAATCTTGTCATCTGTAACAGCATGGATGGACCTAAAGAGTATTATTCTAAGTGAAATAAGTTAGACAGAGAAAGACAAATACCATACAATTTCACTTCCATGTTAAACCTAAAAAACAAAACAAATCAACAACAGCAACAAAAAACCCACAACAGAAAGAGACTTATATACAGAGAACAAATTAATGGTTGCCAGAGGGGAGAGAGTGGGAAGATGGGTCAAAAGGGTGAAGGGAATTAAAAGGCAAAAACTTCCAATTGTAAAACAAATCACAGGTATGTAATGTACAGCATAGAGAATAGAGTCAATAACATCATAATTAGTTTGTAAGGTGACACATGATTCCAAGACTTTTTATGGTGATCACTTCCTAAGGTATATAAATGTTGAATCACTCTTATACACCTGACACAAATATAATACTTTATGCCAACTATAATTTTAAAATTAATTAATTAATTTTTAAGAAGACATGGTACAGAACATGAGTTCCAGATAGGAGAGGGGTGCGGGGAGTCCTGGTGGGAGTGAACAGACATCATGAGACGCTCGCTGCCGGTAGGAAACCAGACCACACTGGAGCGGTGTGAGTCTAGATGGTTTTGCTGCAGGGCATATGACTGGTGTAGTTCGGCTTTTTTTCTAACACCTGAATGAAGGTTCTGGGGAGCCCTGCCCAGGTAGAAATGTGGTGATCTTGACAACTTGCTGATAAATTTCCTGCTCTTTCCTCCAGGTCTTTCGGCCTAAATTGGTCATGGACATTATTTCACCCCACCAAAGTTTTTTGCTTTATTTCTGCAAGCTGGAACAAGGCCATAGTGAGCTTAGAAGCAAGAAACACAGGGCAGTTCCTGTTGTTCACATGTTTAGTACCTATTTTTACATTAAAACCCTACCAAATTCATACACTGTGGTGAGCCTCAGGTTCCCTAGAACTCATGCATGACCTCTCCCACTGAAGACCCCAGAAAGTCCTCTTGAAAATTCCCAGGAAGCAGAAGCTTAAGATGACCTAGAGACGATATTGAGTTTATTTTTTTCTGGAATCCTTCACACAACTAGCTTTGTATTTGCCTTTTGGTGGGGGAGTGGGAAGGGAGACATGGAGAGGAATGTTGAGAAGTAGCAAACACAGGAGGATTTTAAGTTCTATTTCATAACCTATGTGAAGGACCCAAAGGGTTTATTTAAATTGTTTTCTGGATTAAACATTTATATTTTACACATAATTTCACATAGAGAAAAAATAAATAAGCCTACTCATACAATAATGGTTGGACTATAAATTGGAACAAACTTCCTAAATGATTTTTTGGCAATGAATATAATAAACTTAAAAATTGGGCATATATTTTGACCCAATAATTCTACTTCTAAAAAATATTCTATGAAAAGTTGGATAATGTCCAAAGTATACAGAAAGACTTTGCTAAATCTGAAAGTAGCAGTTAAAAATTAGGAACCAAAAACACTTACTCTTGCAGAATTGATTAAAATAAGTGAGATATTCATGCAATTAACTGTTATGCAATCATTAGATATGATGCATTTACTTACATGGATGAAGTTCACATTACACTGCAATTTACTTTAAAATACTTAAGCATAGACCATAAGATCTGTGTTTGCATTGGTGTTAATTTAATCCCTAGGGAGAGGTTAGTTAATCATTGAAGAACCCTGTTTAGTGCATTCTCTCTAGGTGTCTGTGCTATAGAAGCAGCTACTGTGAGTGCTTCAACAATAACTGACTCCATCAGCATTGGAGGATGCTCTTACTAGCATAAGAGATGCTCAAAATATTTATTCATTGGTGAAAAACACAAGCACATCTGCTCTTGTAGGAACAGGAGTATAATAGAAGCCTATACCCATAAGAGTGGTTAGCACTAGAATATTTCAGTGTCTACCTCTAGTAAACCTGTCATGCAAGGAACTTCAAGTGCTTAAGGGGCAGGAGCTCACCAAGCTTGCACAAACAGGTTTTATGACTCTTTATGTTCACTTGCTAAATAAGTGTGAGTATTGTTCTGGGTACTTCTGAGAAGCAGGTGCCAAGACAGGATTATTGCAGAATTATTGGGGAACATGAAGGAAAAGAGGAGAAAGCTGGAGAAGACAAAGATTCAGACTTTGATGAAGGTCTGATATGTGAAAGTGACAGGGGAGGAAGGAAGATGAGGTGGGAAGAACTTCAGATTACAGTGAGGTTCCAAGAAAATTGAAGTCAGTCTGATGGCAAGTCCTTACACCAAAGTCACCCATCGCTCATGTTGCAGCAAAGGTCTTGTGTGAATAGCGCCCAACTGTGCTCAGCCACAGGAATGAGCTGGCAGGTCCAGATGAGCAGCAGCTGGTGCTGCCAGCCAATTATGCTCCCCACAGAAGGAGACCTGAGTATGTTCATGGCTGCCGGTGTGTGCATGGTAGAAGATTACGTTTAGTTTAGACTGAGACAAACCACCTAGTAGAGAGACTGTGAGTGCCCTCATCAATACTCTAAACATTGGGAAAAAAAGAAACTGATGGTTGTCCAAAAGCCAAATTAGCTGTAAGCTATTCTCACCAATATAGCTGTGTGTATGTGGGTTTCAATGTGAATAAAGAATGGTACCACTTTTTTTGTTTTAAAGTCAATTACATTATATTTAATTTTAATAAATACATTTATTTTATTAAATAAAGTGGGTGGGTTTTTTTAAAGTATTTTGCTAGCTACCACGAGAATTTCTTCAGGGACTTTGCTTCCTTCTCAGCCAGGCCCTCGGGTCCTGAATCCCCGCGTGCAACCATCTTATCAAGGCCTTTTCCTAAAGCACTGTGAGTAAGAAATAAACAGAATTTTGGAATGCAGGAAGACATGAAGAAAAGAGCAAAGGTCCAGAGAAAGAGCAAAGCAAAAGGTGTTTAGGCAGAAGGACTTCATGCTGCCTTATGAGTGACACTACAGGTTTTGGGGAGGATAAGGAAAAGGAACTTCATGCCAAGTGATAAGGAAACTTCCACACGATGAAGTAAGAAATGATAACCAAGGCTGACACAGTCCCTGAGCAATTGCAGAAATCTGAGGGCACACACTAAACTTTCCACATGACTTGGGCGTGGGAGCGGTGGGGCGGGGGGTGGGAGGCACAGGCTGATCTTTGGTAAATAACAGGCAGGGTCACCACAGCTTACAGTTTAGTTAGAAATGTACACAGGCACAAACTACATGTGAGTAGAAATTATTTGATAGCACAAATAAAATGTTAGTATTGTCTTTAAAGAATTGGGCCCTAAATGATTTTTCTTGTCTCTATTTTCTTATTTTTAAACAATGAACACGAACCGGTATAATATAAAGAAAAAGATGCTGAGAAAAAGGAAGTAATTTGGGTAATTGCTTATTTCCAGAAACTAGGTTACACATTAGCTGTGTAAAGTCATTGTTTCCTGAACAGTCTCCAACATAATTGGTCATTATAAAAGAATTCCATAGAACAGGTCAATTTACCCTGTAACACATGCTCACATTTTGTAGCTAATTCGTCCTGGGCGGCATATTTAGTAGGCCATATTAGACAAAGTAGATCTTTTAGGTTTTTTCCCCGCCTCATGGCTGTTGATAACTGGCTTTTTGAAAATCCTTTGACCAGACCCATGTCTATTTTGCTTTGTAATAAAGTCTTAAGAAAAATATTGCTCCAATAATGACTGAATTCAAAACTGATTATAGCTATAGCTATACTTTCTCAAGAAGCAATTTCTTTGGATTATAGGCTACCTTACCCTCTCAAGAACATGACTGGATCAGGATTCCATTGATAAATTACTACATAAAGTTATTTCCTTCCAAAGAAGGAAATAATATGAAGTTATTTCCTTCTTTGCTACAGCTACTCACATGTCCACTTGCCAGCTTAATTTCTAAAACATATAGATCTATCACTAATTAGCAGTGGCTAGCACTTTAGACCTGTACTAGAGAGTATTGAAGAACACTTGTATCCATTAAAAAATACACCTGCCTGAAAGAATGTCACAGAGATTCTAATTGTATGCTGTATATGGCTTGTTAAGTTCTATCCTTGAATCAAGCTATGTCACTGGAAGATGACATATGTGGTCACTGTCCAGTGTCTTCCTGTAAAAGAAGAAAAAAAGGCTCCCTTTCTTCCAGACAGACCCGGCTCTACACCAGGGTGCGTGATTTGATGAGAATAACATGGACTGGATACCAAGTCCCACTCAGCCGATAAGCCTGTGCCCTAGAACACTGTTCAGTCTGAATAATCATCCAGGACAGCCCTGGTTTATGTGCTTAGAGGACATCACCTTACTCCCATGAGGAAATCCTGTCACCAGATCATGCTTCAAATCTAGACCTTTATTATTCTCCTGTTTCTCCAGCCACATTTGTTGAGGGTCCTATGTAAACCAAGGTTTCCCAGCTTTTTCAATTACATGGGCCAATTGAATTCCAAAAACATACAAAGGTGTTTTTTTGGAGCTGATAAAGGGTTGCCAAGTTTTATTTAAAAAAAAAAAAAAATGATGACTTAAAGTATGTAATTTACTGAGCATAATAATTTAAAAATCGAAGGCCAATATTTCTCAAGAAATAAAAGCCATCTACTTAGACTCACATTTTTACTTTAATAAAAGGAAGCTTGACCAGTGCATTGAGGAACTGCGGGTGTGGTCATCACCTGCCTTCCCTGTCTTCTCTGCACTGTTCCCCTCCAGGCACACTGGTTCTCTTACGGTGCTCCAACCTAGTGAGTCAATTCTCCTCTGTTGTCTTAATCTGATTTATGCCTATACATCCTTCAGGTCTCAAATTAGGGAGTCAGGGACAGATTCTAAGGCAGATACCTTTTAGGGAATTTAAGAATTGTAACGGTTTCAATAAGTTATCAAAAGAAAAGTATACTAGGTTATATATCAATAGATTTAATATTTATTACTCCTATAGACTTTGAGCTTCATAAGAAGAACACTCATACCTACAGTTTTGTCTCTAGCACCTGACACAGATCTGGCTACATAATAGGTGCTTGAATTTTTGTTAAATGGTTTAAACCAACATCCTTAGATAATGTGTTTTATTACAGACCTGGGTTTTGAGCCAGAACTTGGTCCCTTCTTAGAATGTGAAAGACTATATCATTTGGCCTTTACTGGTGTGGCTCAGTTGGTTGGATATCATCCCACAAAGCAAAAAAAATCATCCGTTCAGTTCCAGGTCAGGGGACGTGCTTGGGTTGTGGGTTTGGTCCCTGGTCAGGATGCGTGTGGCAGGCAACCAACGGATGTTTCTGTCCCTCTATTTCTCCTTTCCCTCCCCTCTCTCTAAAAATAAATACATTTTTATGCATTAAAAAAGATTATATAATTTGTTTCTTGCCTTGCCACATTCCCAAGAATCTTAGACACAGGTTTATAGTCTATCAGCAATAATGTTGACTCTTCTGGTTGGAATACTGACTCTGTTTCCCGTTTCTTATTATTTTACTCTTTCTTATAAGCTGTTCTAAGCTATTTCAAATTCCTCTTCAGAAAGATGCAGGGTATAAATAAACAAATAAAAGCCTTGTAGTGTAATCACTCACCTGTTCCTGAAATAAAATGCTGACATTTCAAATGTTCCTTTATTGTAAAGGTTAGATGTATAAATATATTCCTCTCCTGCTACCTCAGCTTATCCAAATAAACATCAACCACATGCAAACCACACAAGCAGATTAGGTTTTTGAATGGAGGTAGTTTTAAGGGATAGATAGATATTTAAAGATCAAGAGAAAATAAAATGCAAGGTGTAGCATTCTAGTTTAAAAACAAACAACAAACCTTAGGAAAACTTCCACATTTAAGCTTATTATATGCCCTCTTAAAATATCAAGAAAAGCCAGGAGCCAGCCAACGTATTTTCCAAAGATTTTGTAGAAGCAACGAAATTCTTTCCTCCCATGAAAACAAGCTTATTGTAGGTCTGCGTTTAACATTCAAAATGATTAGACTAGGTACCTTGTTTGGTAAATAGTATTTAAAATGAGGTCAAATAGGAATTAAACTTCTAATTCTGTATTATTTTCTAATAAAAAGGATTTAATACAAAATACACATAGGCTAATAATTCCTAATTGGCTTAATTGTTTCCCTGGGTTATATATCTTCCCTAGTCTCTAGCAGAATTTTATTATCTCAGAGGAAAGCTCCCCACATTTTCAGGAAAGTTTCCGTCATCAGTAAATCATCTTAGTTTATCTCATAGCTTGCCTATCCAAACAGATTGGAATTCTTGACGTAGAAAGCCTGTTGGAATGAATGCTAGCCAGCCTCATCCTCTCATGTGACAGATAAACAGACTGAAGCAGAGGTTAACAGACTTGCCTAAGACTACACAGTGAGCAGCGGTTAGGACTAAGTGCTTTCTCTGCACCTTCAGCCTCTGCAGGGAATACTGACTAGCTGGGAAGATCAACTGAGGGAGTCAAGAGGCAAAAGAGAGGTTAATAGCTCTAAGGAAGCACAATGGTATGTATCCTGGGCACATGCTTAAACTCCAAGAGACTATAACCCCCCATTCAATATAATAGGAGGCCATGCACTTGCTCTCATATCTGAGAGTTCTCCAGTTGCTGACATTCTTTACTCCAGAGTGACAGAATACACTCAATTGGTGTGCACAGAACTTTTGTAGAACATGGAGTGCTCAGCTCTGAACTCACAGCTCTTCCAAGGGCAGAGGGGCAAGAGAATGCACTCCTGGCCCACACTTGATGAACCACCTTGAATTTAATCTCATTTCACAGGGTGAGAGCCTCTGATGAAAGACTTAATGTAAGTACAAAAGCGCCATTTTCAACCCATCTGGGAAAATAAGGGCATTTGTTCTTCTGAAGAGCTGGAGAAAAGTTTTTGGCGCAGAGCCTGGCATCTTTCTTGGTAGGCATAGCAACCTCTGTATTCGGATGAGTAAGGGTGGGGGAAGGTCCCACCTGGAGTGGCAGGCTGCTTTCACAGGGGGACACTGGAGTCAGGTTGTCAGTACTGTTGTTAGGTGTTTTAGCAGCAGGCAGGCGAGAGCCTGGGCTCTGGAGTGGGGTGGGGTTTTCACTTCCAACTCCAAAATTTACTAGTTATATGACTTTGATAATATAGTAATCTTTAAGCTGCGCCTGTGCTTGTAAAATGGAGATTGGGAGTGGCGGTGGATACAAATAGTCCCTTTAATCCTCATAACAACATGATGAAGTAAAATGCCCAGCTTTATAATAGGTACATACACAGCAGGTACACACACTAGCAGAAGTAACACTTGTTTGAGTGTGGTTGGTAGGGTGATAATGTGGGTGTAATAATTTATAGTTTTAATTTGAACGTTTCACCTAAAATGTCATATGGTGTGCTTGAGTGTGATATTACAGAATTACATGCTTATGATTTTGTAATACAAAGAGAGACACTACTTGTGCCGGGTTCTGTATATTTTTCCCCATTCTATTGACCTCCTCATTTTCTATTGTCTTCCCAGCTTTTCCTCTGACAGGAGACATGGAGAAAGGAGCTGTGCACATAGCCTTGCCCGTCCCTAAGGCATCTGGGGCCGAGGTAAGCTCCTCTTCTTCTGGCAATCCTCCCTCACTCCCAACAATATTCTTTTCCTATTTAAAAATTGAGAAGCAATGAATTTCAATAACAGATTCAAAAGGGGAAAGACTCCACAAAATGACAAACGGCAAGCCAAGGGATGTGGGAGTAGAGAAAACTTTTTTCCCCAAAGAGGCAGTGCAGGCCCATGGATTGGCTTTGCTTGCAGAAACAGATAGCAGGTGCTCGCAAGAATACGGAATGTGCCTTTACGGCTGCCTATCCCAATGCCTTCTGCTCCCTTAGTCTTTCTCTGCAGTATGTGTCTTCACTGGGACTCATTAGTTCAACAGCTGGATTGTCAACCTGATAGCGTTTGGGGCACAAAGACAAAGAAATCAACGTGTCCCACACATTCTTATCCAGCATAAACAAAAGGATGTACCATTACTACGCTAAACATGGAGCACGCTAGACTTCTGCTAGGAAGAGTAGATGCTCAGAAGAGAAAGTGATACCTCCCGTGGGAAGCCA
The DNA here is from genome assembly GCA_039655065.1 of Glossophaga mutica. Lineage (NCBI taxonomy): Eukaryota > Metazoa > Chordata > Mammalia > Chiroptera > Phyllostomidae > Glossophaga > Glossophaga mutica. The sequence continues at coordinate 135,204,533 of CM077304.1, forward strand.
TCACAGTCCTCCAAAGATAATGTTTGAGTTGTGCCTTGCAAATTAAGGAGGGTTTAGTTGGGAGCTGGGGAGAAAAGGGAATCTCATGAAGTCATTTTAACCCTGTAAAGAGGTATGATGGGAGTTCAGTTTCTAAACACCCTCAGCTTCAACTTCACACTAGTAAATTAGAACTAACTAACCCAAAGTCAGAGATTAGTTTCAATTTGGCAAAGAGCCAGACCTTCCTACAGATCAAGTTTTTTCACTGCTCTGTGGCTATCCCCAACTCTGCATGTAGTAGCCTACGGATGCCCATTGAGCACGACCTGAATCCACTTCATATACCTCTTTTTCTGGCCATGTTCCAGGAACCAGCTCTGCATAGGCTTCAGCCAACTGCAGATATAGCCTGGGGCAACTTGCCTTGAGCCTCTATGATTGCCTAGAGGTTCTGGAGTGGAAGTGAAAGAGCCACAGGACTCCTCTCACTATGTTCCTGCACATGCACACACACTCAATCCAGAAATATACAGGAGGTAACGTCCATGGCAGGTCTGGAGAGGATGAATAAATGCTAACAGCTCTGAAAACATTTCCTAATGTTCTTTAGAAGGTCCTGAAAGACTGAACACTGTCATTGAAGGTGGTCACCCAATCAATAATGCACCTCTGGGTTAACCTTTTGTTCCTGGTTTTATTCCTCCTGAACCTTAGTCCTGCTCCCTGCCCCTAGCCTTTGTTTCCCAGAAAGCAGAGCCTGAGATAGTCAAAGTTTCATCCCTCCACCTTCTTTGGCCGATGTCATGCCCCCCATCCTCACCTGGTACAAGGATGTATTCTTCATGATCTAAAAGTCAATTAGGAACTTTATTTTCATTTCTGTAACAAAATGACCCATATTCTAGGTCTCCTGGTTGACCACTTTAAAGAGGGGCTACACAATTTCAGTGTCAATGTTGCTTTTGTTTGGCATCAAATTGTACAATTTTGTTCTGTTAATAAGGATGGGGCAGACCTATGTCAGTGACACCTTTTTATCAACTGAAGGCCAAATGACATATCACCTGGAAGGCAACACCAGTGGCTAAAAACAGTTAACATTGTACTAAAAATTATTTACATCATTACTGGGGACACAAGATTTTTTTCCTAAAAATAATTGTGTATCAAAAACCACCTTCACATAATGTCCAACAGAGTTTATAATTCTAGTTTTAGGTCAGACTTGCATTTCTAATCACTCTCGGGTATTTTTACTCTTGAAAACTTTCGGGGCTTCACATTCAACTAGTAAAAAGCACAATATCATCTTTTTGCTATGACATCTAGCTTTTCTGAAGCTTCTTAACATTATAAGGTGCTATTTTTCTAGTATTGAAATGATGAGTTCCTTAATAACTGTAGATTCTTCAAAGATGTTTGGCTATTGCTTCTTTTTTTTTATTCTTATGGATACCTGCACGGTGCCAGGAGTGCAGGGATGGGCCTGAAGCAGCGCAGGAGAGGCTTTGGTCCACGGATAAACAAGCTAGCACAGCACGTGACAACAGATTCTCTGACCCCCGCCCCCCCGAGATGGCGGAGAGGGCAGAAGGAGGCCTTGCATGGAACACGCACAATGCTGGTGAAAAGCGCTCCTACTCCCTTCCGGTACGTGGCAGAATGGGGAGGTGCTGTGCAAAGAAAACACTGTCAGTCTAGCGTGGGAAGAGGACAGGATTGCCTGTGGGGGTCAGGTTCCCTAGAAGCAGAGCCAGGGATGGGGATTCTCCTGCGGCTGGTTTTCTGAGATATACTCTCAAGAGAAAGTCATAAGGAAGTGAGGGAAGTAGGACAGAGAAGGGAAAGGAGCCCAGCAAAGACGAGTATGATTAGAATTTAGTATCTTACTAATGGCACAGGGAGCACTGAGGCATGAATGGAGCTACAGATTCATTTGTCCTTGAGAAGGCGTTAAGTTTTCCATCCTCAAGTCAGTCAGTCCTTAGGCATGAGCCAATCCAGATGGGACACACAACACCCCAGGCATCTCCAGTCAAGGGCAGTTCTCTGGAGAAGAGTGCATCTGTGAGCCATTGTCAACCAGCAGCCACAGCAGCTGGAAGTTGGGTGCACCTGCACAGCAAACAGGATCCAGACTAAACATTAATAGAGACTACTGCTCTCACTGGCATCTGTCCATTAACATAGCTAGTAGTCTATAAGGTCCATCCAGGAAACAGCGGTCTTTAATAAAGAAGAAATTAATTACAGGAAATTGTCCACATGAGTTACAGGAAGCAACAGGGGTGAATGAGGCAATTCAGTGATTAGCAGTAACAAGGAGCTGCTACAACCCTTAGGGCTAAAAGGCAGGGAAGAAGGTGCTGTTACCAGTCTGGGCTGTATGGGCGGAGCTGGAACCCCAAGGCGATGCAGATGGGACATTTCAGGAAGTAAGGAGGAGAAAACAACCTGGTTTCTCTTCTCCTGCCTTCCAGTTTTCTGCCTGTGCCTCCTGTTGGCTAAACCTACACAGAAGGTAGAGAAATGGGGGCCAGGGAGATGTAGCTTTCTGTGATACACAGCAGAGTAGGGAAAAGGCATAATGAGAACAAAAGCCAATCGGCAGGTGACTGACACAGGTGCTATAGCACCTGTGTATCCTTCTGTCCACAACAAGTGAGATACACACTTACCACAACAGCTGTGTGTCATCATTTTCTCCATTATATAGAATGAGCTCATTTGGGGACATAGGCAGATTAAAACAGAAGGTATCAAGTCTATGCCAGGTCTTAGTTAACTCTTTCAAATGCACACCATGTGTTGTTCTTCTACCTAGCCCTTAGTTCTCAAACTGTGAAAGAGACCAACGGGAAAAGCTATACTCCCCCTGGTGCCCATTCCCTAACCCAAGTTATATCCAGGCAAAGGGACAAGGAGAAGGTGAAGACTTTTTCAGGTAACATTAAGAACTGAGTTCCATCCTATTAATAATTTTGGCACAGGTTGGCTTGGCAGGACCCCTCCTTGGCTTGAATTTCCATTTTCTCCTTCAGATGTCTGGGTAAATACCACTTAATATTTGATATTACTTTATATTTTCAAAATGTTAGTAATTACCTGAAATGTTTTACCACTCACTAAAGAACAATTAAATATTAACCACAGATCCAAATTTGGTGGCTGCATTTACATGTGTCTTTAATTATTTGTTGATTTGTGTCAGTACTTGGCTTTACGCAAGAGACAGCTGCCCCAAGGGACTTAATGAGTGATTGTAGGCTCATTAGAAAACAGAGAGGAAAGCCTCCCAGTGTTGTTCTCTACCACTTGCAAATCAAATAGCTAAAAAAAAATAATAAGGCTTGCTATGAGTGGAAAGATTTTTCAAGTATATGCGAGTATAAACTACATGCAGACACTCATACTGGTCCCATTTAGTAAACAGAGAAAAATAAATAATAGAATCCTCCAAGTGTTCTCAACTCCATATTTCTTTAAATAACTAACTTAGAATCTCTGTAAGCGATAACCTTCTACCAAATCCATAGTGGATTTTGGTGAATGGTAAAATCTAATGCAAGAAATATTATTCATATGTGGGCATATTAGCACACAGTTGCCAAAACTTAATTTGTTAAAAATATTATGACTGAATATGCATGTTAAATGTTGAAATTCAAAAAAGTTACCATCTTCAAGGAACTTATATACTGGGGCAAGTGACACAGAGTCAACTATCTATAGTATACCAGGTATTCATATCTTCCCCAAATCCATATTTCTAATGGTCTCTCAAGCTTTCAAATCAGTCTTGAGATAAACCAGAAGGGCATCCAGTCCTGTATCTGCTGAGATGAGAAATCAAATTCATAATCATAACACACAGCAAATTATTCTCACTGCCAACATGGATGTGGATGCAGTTAATTTTCACTGATTAACAACTTTTGAGAATCAGGATTCAGACCGTTATACTATAAAATTTGTCTTGATAATCCAAATGAATTACTCTGACTTGCCAGGAAATTTCAAAAAAAAAATTAAGACAGCTGGTTTTTCCCAACAATTAAGAAGAAAACAATATGCCATTAATTCCAACAGAATATGATTGATGAAAATAATACAAGTATACTGACTTCTGAGAAATTTTGTATTTTTCAGATAATTTTCTCCTGAAAGCAATTTATGAAATATGTAACTGCTCTACATTCATGTAAGACTTATTTTTCTTACAAATACAAAAACTGCAGATAAAGTAATATTTTAAAAATTATTTTAGCCTAGAATTTCTCTCTAGAAAAATATATTTGCTAGTCTAGGTAAACATGAGTGGTCTGGGGGTACAAATGTGGAGGGTGATCAGGAAGGGAAAGAAAGTGATACTTAAAAGAAGAAAGTGGGGGAACTTCAACAGGACCCAGGCATCCACGTAAATGGCCTCTAATGGCCAAAGCTGAAAACTTGAAGCAGCAAAATTAATTAGAGTATTAGTTTATAACCCAAAGGATTCTTAAAACCCTATGAGTCCATAGCAATGTAAATGGTTGAATATTTTTTCTTACCAGAGAGTATGTGTACGTATAGCATCCTCTACCACCCCACTCTAGGAGATGGAGCTTAATTCCTCTTCCCCTGAGTGTAAGCCAGACTTAGTCACTGACTTCCAACAAACAGAGCATGAAGAAGAGAGGGAGTTGGGGAATCAGGGGGTGGGGGACACATGGAGGGATTGAGCAAAAAAGAAAAAAAAAGAGAAAAAATCTCACGGACACGGACAGCAGTGTGGTGATTGCTGACAGGGGTTGAAGGAGTGGGAGAGTGGTGGAGGGGTGGGGGAGTGGTGGAGGGGTGGGGGAGTGGTGGAGGGTCAGGGGAGAGGGGTAGAGGCGGGGGAGAGAGGTGGAAGGGTGGAGGAGTGGTGGAGGGGTGGGGGAGAGGTGGAGGGGTGGGGGAGGGGTCGGGGAGGGGTGGGGGAGGGTATGGGGAATAAATGGCAATGGACAGAGACTTGACTTGGGGTGGTGAATACACACTACAGTGTACAGATGATGTGTTATAGAATTGTGCACCTGAAACCTGCAGAATTTTGTTAACCAGTGTCACTGAAACCGGAAAATTCAGTGTCTGTGCTGCCTGTCACCACCAGAGCCAGTGAGCAGAGACAGGGACTGAATCTTTAGGGGCGGCTTATTCAGATGGCCAGCAATCTGATAAGACGGCAGACTATGTACCCTAAAAGACCATTTTATATTTCCTTTTAAGCCATTCTTTTTTATAAGGAGGGAAAAAGTATGTAGGTAAGGGTTTTGGAATTCAGAGGGAAAAAAATGTATAGGTAAAGGGTTCAGTCTGGATATTTTCCTACCACTTTTTTTTTAATCTGTGTCCTGGGGGAATTCTTTATTTGTGTCCTGTGTCAATTCTTTATTTGTGTCCTGTGTCCTAGGGGATTCTTTACCTGTGTCCTGCGTGGTGGCAAGTCTCACCCTGGAGCACAATGGCTCAGGTACCATCTTGATTGTTGCAGCCCTGCTGAGGCACAAAGGTGGAACTGCTTATGGCTTCCTAGAGTCAGGGTGGGTCATAGCTTCAGTTCCTGGAACAATAGCTTTTTACATACATTAACTTCTAAGCTTATTAACTATTACTTAAAACTAAAATATTCCAACTCTTGAGTTCCCCCATCAGCACCCCAACAAATTCAATAAAAAGGAAAAAATGAGATTTTAAAAAAGGGCATGAAAAGGGGGAAATGGTAACTTCAGAGTGGAAAAAAAACAGGCAGTATCACTTTAACAAAGTGATCAAGGTTAACACTACTAGTGATATGTCTGTTGCTGTCACTTACCCCAATATGACGAGGCAGTGACCTTCCTCATGTAGTATTCTTCCACAAAACCCACCACCCCAATCCAATCAGGAGACAAACCACAGACTAAGCCAACTTGAGAGATATGGTTTACAAAATATCTGACCACTACCTCAGAACTGTCAAGATCACCAAAACTAAGGAAAGACAAGAAATCGTTACAGATTAGTGAAGACTAGAGAGAGAAGTACTAACTGCAATGTGTGGTGTTCTGGGTTGGGTGAAATAGAAAATAGAAATTAGTTGAAAAACTGGTGGAATTCAAATAAAATCTGTAGTTTAGTTAATAGTATTTTACCAAGACTGATTTCACAGTTTTGACCAATGAACCACAGTGATATAAGATATTGTTAATATAAGGTAAGCTGGGTAAAAGTAAACAGCAATTCTATTATGTTCTTGCAATTTGTCTTCACAAAAATTAGTCCAAGATAAAAAAAAAAAAGTTAATTATAAACAAATGAAAAACACAACATATGCAAAAAAAACAAAATAAATAAAAGAATGAGATGAAAATGGGTTTGCAGATCTAAGGAAATAAAACAGGCATTAAGATTTCTAAAGAGAACTGGCAACAATATAGAGCTAGCTAAGGATGGAAGAGATATTACTGAAAGCCAATTACCATATATATATATATATATATATATATATTTTAAAACCTACGGTTCTCCTTCTCTTTGTCTCCTTTACTGCTAACACAGGATACCTCACTTCTGACACTTAGGTTACTAAGTGTGTGTGCACTCGAAATAATTGGGAGCAGGGTTGGGAAACAGAGCTGACTTCGGGTTGTGGTGGGAGAAAACTATGAAGAAAGAATTTGAGTTGAATAGAAAGTACGTTAAGAACAAAAGACTGCAAGAAGAATACTGTGGAAGAAAGCAAATGCCTCAGAAAACAACAGATGTGTTTGGAATCTTCATAAAAAGAAATGAATAAAAGTGAGAAAATAGAGCAACAATAGACTGGAATTCACTCTATTTCTGCTGTCATGTCTCTGGGATACACAGGAAAGACAAAAGGATGGGAGACAGCCCTTCAGACAACTTGCAGAACTGTACAGAGCATGCAACACTAAAAGCACAAGAATGTACAAGAGTTGGAAATGCAATCTATGAAGCACACAAGGTATAAACCTGTTTTGCATATAAAATAAAAAGCTAAATTCAATAAAGAAAATAGGTTTGGTCTCTTCACTTTCAAATATTAAATACCAGAAGACATAAATTAGAAAAGATATTTATAAATGCATAATCTTCTCTTTCCTTTCCAATGGAAAAGGACATTTTCTTTTATTTAACTGTAACACTATAAAAAATCTCAAATGTATTACAAGCTAAACCTAAATATTTGATGTCATTACCCATTTTTCCAACTCTTGATTACTCTCAAACTCAAGGTTAAAGCACATTTGGATAAATATAATAGGATTCTTAAAGTATTTGAGAATTTATAATTCTGTTGCAAGCAACAACAAAATCTTGGAACAAACTGGCTTGGACAACAAGGGAAGTTTTCTAATGATTTCAAGGCTCAACTCACCAGCCCCGTGTCTCCACCTGGCCTCCCCTGGGTGTACTGGACATACGATCTTGCTTCGCACTCTTGGTAATAAAAGTGGCTGCAGAAGTTTCAGGCCTGACAGCCGTATACCACCAAACTCTGGATAAAAATAATAGAACTTCTAGCCAGCACCTTTTGATGAGAAGCTTGTTTTTCCCAGAAGGCCAAGCAAACAACTTTTTGCATGTTATTGGCTCTACTGGGTTATGTTCTCATCCCATTTATCATGCTGGCTTCCCCCACTCCCTAACTGGTTTTTCCTGGGAGCACTATCTTAATAAATAATTTTCATCTAAATCTTTGACTAAGCAGCTGCTTGTAGTAGACTCTTCCCTAAGACACAAATGCAATCAAACCTCGTGGCAGTTGATCCTTGAAAGCCCTGAGCTGTTCCTTCCCACTCTTGCATCTCTGCAATGGCTAGCATTTTGTGCTGTAACCAAAAACACTCTTCATTACACCCTTACTCAGGTCTGTAGCTGCTTCTCTCCTGACCAAGCCTCGTAGTTCTCCAGCAACTCTCAAATCTCTTCTGTGTGCCCTCTGAAAACATCACTCAACAATAAACTCTCTTCGCCCATAACCTGCTTAGATTCCTGCCACTTGGCAGCCTCATTTGAAGCATGATTCATTCCCATGCACCACTCCCCCTCCCTCCTTTTCTTAAGAGAGGATAACTCATTTTTCTATCTTCTCTCACATTGGAATCTGGAAATAAAGCTGGCAATCTCCTTTTCCATCGCTACTTCTAGATCTCACTGCAAGAAACTGAATTTCTTCTGAAGTATCTTATCTCTACACAGAAGGAAACCAAGGGAATGCCAACTGTATTTAACCTGAATGGGGCATATGTGGCTAGGATATAGGATTTCCTTATTATCTATTATAGGCACATATCTATTTTTTTTAACTAATGCTTTGTGGCTTGGATTATCTGTCTTGGCTTTCCTATGCCCCTCATTCACTTGTTATCCACCAAATCCTAATTACATTCCACATATTTTGAAAAGTAGCACCAAAAACTCAGTCTCCCACTCAATCCCCAATGTTAATGATATTCTGGGTGATTCTGATGCCCATGGAATGAGAAACCCAAAACTCTTGAGGAAAAAAAAATTGAGAACTCGAAAACTAGTCACTTCTCCACTCAACCTATCACTTTCATAGATGAATTCCTGTTCTTATCACCCAGAACTGTTCCACCCCTGAAATCTAAAATTCAGAAAATTTTACCCCTTAAAAGTTCTCATTGCCAGAAAAAATGGTAACTATGTATAGTGACGAATTTTGACTAGACTTATTGTGGTGATCATTTTGCAATATATGCAAATTTCAAGTCAGTATGTTTGAAATCTTAGAATGCTGTACCTAGCGTTCTTCCTTGTCCTCACGATGAGCCTCACTGTGAAAATATTAACTTCTTCTAATGTAACCACGTCGATTGTAAATATTGTTTCTGAAACTAACGTTGTTATATGTCAATTTACACTTCAATAAATCTTTGTAAATTATAAAAAGAAAATTACATCATTAAAACAAGACTATCCTACCTTGACACAACTATCATTCTAATACTCCCATCCATTTTCCCCTTCCACCAAACTAACAATCTTACGATTTCTAAGCCCTGACTCCATCAATTGCCCCCATTTTCACTTAAGCTATTATATGTTTCCTGGGCCTTTTAACAAAAACTATTTAACATTTTGAGCTTATTTTTTTAAAAGACTAAAACAACAGGGTTTCTTTTCCTTGTTGCCAAGTTGATCTTGATAGATACAGACATGCTAGCTTAGCTTACATGTAATTATATTAGTAATATAATTTGTCAATTTGTAAATCTCTAAGAACAATGTTTAGCAATTGATGTGGTTACATTAGAAGAAGTTAATATTTTCACAATGAGGCTCGTTACGAGGACAGGAAAGAACACTAGGTACAGTGCTCTAAGATTTCATTAGGGCTTTGGGTTCTCTCTTTCCCCAAAAGATAAAACTGTGGTGGAAAGGCCCACTGTTCCCAATTAGCACTTAATACAACCAAAGATAAAATGAATGGTCAGCCAACATCCCTAGAGAATTTAGCCTAAAATTAACATTAGTGTTTAGTATTTAAAATTCTACGAGGAAATGAAAAAGAAGTCCTTTCAATTGAGACCATTAAGTGCATATCCTCTGAAAGAGAATGAAAGAAGAAAAGGAGACATTGGAATGTTTTCCTACATCCCTCCTGACCCCACTTACTCTCTGCCATGGGCATGCACAATTGGAGATCAATCCAGTTATCACCGACACTTACACAACACTGAACCACTGAAGCAAGTGGATTCCTGTTGATATCATCCAGACAGCTCCTTCTCCAGAAATACTAGAATTAGTTTTTTAATGGGCTACACAATGCTGAGGTCAAAGAGAGGAGGCTTGTCCCATTTCCATAATTAGCATTCCTCAACCATACAACATGTCCATGGCTTAAAACTGATTCCAGAAACAACAATCCATTACTTGTTAGAGTGGGAGTACCCTTTCTGAGGCTGAAAAACTAGTCAAAGTTCACAATGACCTTCCAGGGGCCCAAAAATTTTCAAACTGAGTGTGGACCCACTATTCCTAGAGAAATGAAGGGAAGAAGGGAAGTACTGAGTCAAGCAGGGGCTCCATCAGGTTAATCTTGGAGTGATCCCCAGGAAAACATCCTGTGTCCAAAAAGAAAGAAACAAGAATTCTGAGAACCACCTGGGAAGAACAAAAAGCTCTCAACAACTCCTTGGGGTGATTCTGTGGAAGGCATTGCTCTACCCCTGTCCTTCTACTGTACCACAAGCTCTAGTTAAAATACGAGGGAAAGATATTATTTCCCTGCACACTGTACAGTCTGTTCACATGCATCTTCAGAGGCGCAGATTTCAGAGGCTTATTTTTATCCATTACTTCAGCCAAGCTTTCATATCTTTTCCACCAGGTTCCTATTCTAGTAAAATGTGTAATATTTTACATGTCTGCATATACCATATGCCAGGTCACAGCTGTCCTCCACAGACACTGATTTTTAAATTGGTGAGGAAGTAAAAGTATGTTTCTAATGGTCATCCTTCTTACCAGAAGAGGTTTGGTATAAAAAAAGTTAGATAAGAACAAGTGCAGAGGAAGATGTAGTTTGGGATTTTAAAAAATATTGCCAACTCAGACTTCTGGCCAAAACAGAGGCATAGGGAGATATGTTTTGCCTCCTCACACAACCAAAAGGACAAGAATAAATTTTTTTTTTAAAAAGGAACTGCCAGAAAATTGAACTATCTGTAAGTCCAACCACCAAGAGTTAAAGAAGAAACATTCATCCAAACTGGTAGGAGGGGCAGAGATGGACAGCTAGGGTGAAGAGGATGTATGGCAAGGCAGGTCAGTGGCTGGAGGACCAGGCAGATGAGGCTGTGGTTGGTGGACCAGGTGGTTCCACATTTGCATGCAGGTAAACTGGGAGGAACAACTGGGGAGCAAGACAGATGGTGCAACCCAGGGTTCTAGTGCGGGGAAATAAAGCCTTAAAACCTCTGGCTATAAAAACCTGTGGGAATTGTGGTGGTGGGAGAAACTCCCAGCCCCATAGGAGAGTTTGTTGGAGAGGCCCACAGGGCCCTAGAAGGTACAGAAAACCACCCACCCAGGAATAAGCACCAGAAGGGCCCAACTTGCTTGTGGGTAGTAGGGGAAGTGACCAAAAGTCGGCTGAGAGCCGAACAAGTGACATTGTTCCCTCTTGGACCCCTGCCCCACATACAGCACCACAATACAGTGATGTGGGTTGCCCCTCCCTGGCAAATACCCAGGGCTCCACTCCTTACAATGTAACAGGTACACAGAGACAAAAAAAATATGGCCCAAATGAAAGAACAGATCAAAACTCCAGAAAAAATGCAGTAAGTGATGAAGAGATAGCCAATCTATCAGATGCACAGTTCAAAACACTGGTAATCAGGATGTTCACAGAAATGGTTGAATATGGTCCCAAAATAGAGGAAGAAGTGAAGGCTATGCAAAGTGAAATAAAGAAAAATATACAGGGAACCATCAGTGAGGGGAAGGAAACCAGGACTCAAATCAATGATTTGGAGCAGAAAGAAGAAATAAAAATTCAATCAGAACAGATTGAGAAAACAAAAATTCAAAAAGTAAGGAAAGGCTTAGGAACCTCTGGAACAACTTTAAACATTCCAACATCTGAATCATAGGGATGCCAGAAGGAGAATAGGAAGAGAAAAGAATTGAAAACTTATTTAAAAAAATAATGAAGGAAAACTTCCCTAATCTAGCAAAGGAAATAAACTTCCAGGAAGTCCAGGAAGCTCAGAGAATCCCAAAGAAGTTGGACCCAAGGAAGCATACACCAAACCACATCATAATTACATTACCCAAGATTAAAGGTAAGGAGAGAATCTTAAAAGCAGCAAGAGAAAAAAAGATGATTACCTACAAAAGAGTTCCCAAAAGGCTATCAGCTGATTTTTCAAAAGAAGCCTTACAGGCAAGAAGGGACTGGAAAGAAGTATTCCAAGTCATGAAAGGCAAGGACCTACACCCAAGATTACTCTATCCAGCAAAGCTATCATTTAGAATGGAGGCTCACTTGCTCTCTTGTTCTGAGGGAGCCAGCTGCCAACTGCAACCTGCTCTATGCAGAGGTTAACATGACACAGAATGTAGGGAGGCCTCTTGCCTATAACCAGCAATGAACTAAAGCCCTCAAGACCAAAAGCCCACAAGGGACTTAATCCTTTTAACAAACAAGTGTGTAAACTTGAAGTAAATCCTGCTTCTATCCAGCTTTCAGATGAGACTGCAGCCCTTCCTGACACACTGACTGCAACCTCTCAAGAGGCCTGGAGCCAGGCACACTCAGCCATGTTACACACACATTCCTGACCTACAGAAACCAGGCGCTAACTAAGGTTTGTTTATTTTGAGGCACTACATTGTGGGTTAATTTGCTACAAAACAGATAACTAATACAGTAAGGGTGCAATGTGTGCGTTATATTTTAGGATATATATTTGCAATGAAAGAGATATCTATATCCCAAAAAAAAGTACAAAATCTTTACCTGTGTCAAAGCTATAAAGAAAAAGCCATGAACACTTTGGTTTATAATTCAAAAGAGTCGAGCTGTCATTGTGCCAGGAATTTATAACCAGAGGGAGTTCTACAAAAAACTCACTTCTGAATGTTCACTATCAAAAGGGTGTTATCCATTCCAGGTACCTAACACTAGTCATGACAAATGAGGTAGAGAATGTGGATACAAACAATAAAAGCCCTTACTCTACAAAAGCTTTATAAATTCAGATATTAGAATTCTGGCTTAATATGGTAAAAGACTAATGTTCAAAGTACTGCCTCACACAGTACACATGCCACCTGTCTTTAACTTAAGCACAGTACAATGTCACTCTGCTAAAGAGAGGAAGAACAAAATGGGGAGTTTCCTGGAGAGACCTATGAAAAGATGTGTTATTTACAAAACAACCTATTGAGCACAGAGATATTAATATAGACTTTAGAAAAAACAAACTTCTAAACACTTCCAAGGATTTAGCTATGATCTCATGGTGAAACTCCCTGAAATAAAAAATGACATAAAGGATTGAATCTCTCAAATTCAATACAAATATCACAAATAATTCTGTCTACCCCACAAAGAAGAGAAACAGAAAAAAAAAAAAACCCTTCATGACAAAAATTTCTCTAAACTAAGATTTTGAAAAGAGAATAACTGAAGTTGGAAAGGTATTGTCAAGACTGAATTCAAAATAAGGATATCACAGGTTTTGAATAAAACATCAGCAAAGATGAGTTCCAGTTTGAAGTAAGGCTAAGCGTGAAGTTCAGCGTGAGAGAGGCTTTGCAAAGCCACCTTTGGAGCTTGTGCTGGAAGAAGGATGGGCTCTACTGTTTGTCACATCTTTAACAGTAAACAGAGAGTACAATTCTTACTTCGTTTGCATCATCCTATTTTTTTTTAAAGTAGTTCTTTAAGCTAAAAGTGATAGAAGAAAAAATGTCAAAGGGGAACTGAAAGCCCAGGTATACTACGGATCTCTAATTCCTAGGCCCAGATTAAACAACATAAGATGTAAAAAGAACTTACTTTGCAGTTGTAATTACAGCATCTTCGTCAAATTTCTCAAGGTTGTTCCCAAAGGCAATTTTTTAAGCATAATATGTATTGCTATACTGTGATATAGCAATATCTATAGTGATATATATTGATATATATTGTGATAAACTTAGCTGCTAATTTTCTTTTTTTTCTTTTTTTAAAATATATTTTACTGTCTATGCTATTGCAGTTGTCCCATTTCTCCCCCATCGTTCCATTCCACCCTGCACACCCCCTCCCACCCACATTCCCCCCTTTAGTTCATGTCCATGTGTCATAAGTTCTTTAGCTTCTACATTTCCCACACTATTCTTGCCCTCCCCATATTTTCTACCTACCGTCTATGCTACTTATTCCCTGTGCCTTTCCCCTTCTCTCCTCCTCCCACTCCCCTGTTGCTAACCCTCCATATGATCTCCATTTCTGTGTTTCTGTTAGTTCCTGTTTGAGTTGTTTGCTTAGTTTGCTTTTATTTTAGGTGTGATTGTTAATATCTGTGAGTTTGCTGTCTTTTTACTGTCATATTTTTTATCTTCTTTTTCTTAGATAAGTCACTTTAACATTTCATATAATAAGGGCTTGGTGATGATGAACTCCTTGAACTTCGCCTTATCTGAGAAGTGCTTTATCTTCCCTTTCATTCTAAATGAAAGCTTTGCTGGATAGAGCAATCTTGGATGGAGGTCCTTGCCTTTCGTGACTTGGAATACCTCTTTCCAGCCCCTTCTTGACTGTAAGGTCTCTTTTGAGAAATCAGCTGACAGTCTTATGGGAACTCCCTTGTAGGTGACTGTCCCATTATCTCTAGCTGCTTCTAGAATTCCCTCCTTCATTTTAATCTTGGCTAATGTAATTATGATGTGCCCTGATGCATTTCTCCTTGGGTCCAACTTCTTTGGGACTCTCTGAGCTTCCCGGACTTCCTGGAAGTCTATTTCCTTTGCTAGATTGGGGAAGTTCTCCTTTATTGTTTGTTAAAAAAAGTTTTCCTCTTGTTGCTCTTCTTCTTCCCCTTCTGGTACCCCTATCATTCAGATGTTGGGACATTTAAACATGTCCTGGAGGTTCCTAAGCCTTTCCTCATTTTTTTTGAATTCTGGTTTCTTCATTCTTTTCTGTTTGGTTGTTTCTTTCTTCCTTCTGGTTCACACCATTGATTTGAGTCCCAGTTTTTCTCCCATCACTGTTGGTTCCCTGTGCACTTTCCTTCATTTCACTTACTGTAGCCTTCATTTGTTCATCTAATTTGCGACCACAATCAACCAATTCTGTGAGCATCCTGATCACCAGGGCTTTGAACTGTGCATGTGATAGGTTGGCTATCTCTTTCTCGCTTAGAGGTATTGGCCCCGGGGATTTGATTTGTTCTCCCGTTTGAGCCATTTTGGAGTTTGTTTGTTTGTTTGTTTGTTTGTTTTTGGGTCTGGTCGCAGCTGTTACATAGTGAGGTGCAGAGCCTTAGGTGTTCCCCAGGGCAGGGCAGCCCAGTCACTGGGTAGTGATGCTGTATGTGGGGAGCGGGGTCCGAGAGGGAACATGGTGCTTGCTCTGCTCTCTCTCAGATTCCAGTCTCTTATGCTGCTTCCCCTCTGCCTGGATTATCTGAGTTCGAATGTGGGACCACCTGGTCAGCCAGCCGCCTTGCATGGCCTCACTGGGTCTGCATCATTGCCACGCTGTGCCTGGGGTCTGCTGGCCACCACTTGTGCACCTGGGGTCCACTAGCAGCCACCTGTATGTCTGGGATCTGCCAGCCGCTGCTGCCTGTGCACCCAGGTCTACCAAACTCCACTTTTTCCTGCCGTGACTCTGCCCCTCTTACCAGTCTGGATGAACGGTTGTTGGACTTCCGTACAGTTCAATTTTCTATCAGTTTAGATTATTTTCTTGTTTCTAAATCTTTGTTGTCTTTAATTTTCATTGTACGAGGAGGCACAGTGTGTCCACCTATGCCTCTGTCTTGGCCGGAAGTCCTAGCTGCTAATTTTCTTGAGTCACACATCCCTGTGACATCCCTGGACAAGTCAGCCATGGAGTAAACTGATAGGCAGTTACTTTACACCCATTTGAAGTTACTGGGTTTTTAATGCTGGGTGCATTCTGATTGGGTGGCATCTCCACTGACTGGCTAGTGCCCCAGCCTTAAGGGTTGTTAAACATTTTAAATATCCTTTCATTCATGGACAAATATTAAGCCCATAATTGTGCAGGCAAAAGCTAATTCTAGCATTTAACTTTCCAGAAATAATTATGGCAACCAAGAAGTACAGTACCATAGCTGTCTGATAATGTCCAGGAAGAAGGAATATAAAGATGCCATAAACAATCTTGTTGAGAAAGACCAATAGTGAATGACTGTTGGGATGCAGATCCTGGTTGTTAGGTCTGTGGCACTGGACAGAAATGGGAATAAAAACTCTTGGGGGGTTTGGAGGATTGAACAAATTATTTGTATAAAAGTACTTAGAACCCTGTCTGGGTGGCTCAGTTGGAGGGTCACCTCATAGACCAAAAGGTTGTGAGTTTGATTCCCAGTCAGGGCACTTACCTGGGTTATGGGTTTGATCCCCTGTCGGGTTGCATTAGAGAGGCAACAGATCGATGTTTTTTCTCTCCCTTCCTCTTTCTCTAAAAATCAATAAAAACATACCTTCTCAAGAGGATTTTAAAAAGTGCTTAGAACATTATCTGACATATAGTACCTATGCAATTAATTTTAATGATAATAAAAGCCTTGGGACTCAGGAATGAGTTCCCTTTACCAGTAATTACCTGATGGAGTTTTATAAATTGCCAAGAGCTTTTTGCTTTATAATAAAAAAGGATACAAGTCTTGGGAATAAAACACATTCATATTTTTATCTATAGGTCTCATAGGCAAATAATGCATTTTAGAAGAAAAAAGTTAATAACCAATAACATCTTACCTCTTAGAACTTTGTTCCATTGTACCCACGAGGTGATGGTCTTTCTAGTTATCTACTAAGTCTGAAAATAGGCTACTTTTTATACTCTATCTGAATTTGAAATTGACTCCAGAATTGTACATGCTTTGTATTTACTGAGCTATTGCTTTCAGAAATGGTTTTGTAATATACACTGCTGCTAGCCATGTTTGGAAATGCTTGTCATCCCTCAAGATCACCGGCATTAGATACTTAAAATATTTTGCAAATAAAAAGAGACATCTTTGTCTTGTATTAATTTGCATTTATAATTTTTTAAGCAAATGAGACATTTACTAAATGCTTTAGCTTGTTCCTTATGTTACTTAGAAACATAGCTTGAGGATTTTTTGCAATTATATCAAAAGTTTTGGTAAAAATTGATTACATAAACATAGGTAAATGATCATTAAATGTTTTAGGTTTTCTAAAAATATAACACAGCTATTAAAAGGTACAAAATTCTTTGGAGATCAGATGGTTAAATAAAATGTTTCAAAGATTACATAAATTAAGAAAGCCTATTTAAATATGAGAAAAAATTTTTAATACTTTAAATGCAGACTGAGGTAGGGATTGGGGGGTCAGGGGCAGCATGAAGGGAAAGGCCCAGTTTAACCATAATAAGTTTCAAAAATATATGGCTAAGGTAGCCCTAAAACAATAAGTAAATTTTAAATGCATAACTGGGCACAGAATGTTCAATAAAGTACTGGGCTTGGTATAAGACTGTGATATTTTCCAAGAAAGGAAATACTTTCTTAATTTGAAATGATGTTAAACCTTATCATCCTATAGATAGAAATATTACCAGAGTCAATTTTAGTAACACTTATTTTGTATAACTGACAGGGCATTTTAGTGATTTCAGCTAAGGTAGATGGGAGACAGAACAGAAAGAGAAGGCAAGAAGGTTTTTCTCTTCAGAAGGTGTTCTCTGCAATGCCTCCAATTTAGGTTAAATTAGATAAAAAGAACCTCATTTGTCAAAGATGGTGTATAGGGCAGAACCTGTGTGGTCGTGAAGAAGACATCCCGCATGACACAGAGAGTATTAACGCAATGAAGCTGTAAGCATACATTTGCACATCTCCAGTAGGTATCTTAATATCATGTTGGTTGGGGATTAGTAGTTTAAATGGCTGATAAGGAGTGATATAAAATTAAAGACTACAAGATTCTAAGGTCAAAAGCAAAGGAAGAGCAAACCTCATTACCCAGAATGTAAGAGTAAGCCTCTGAAGAGACACTTAACAGTTTTAACAGAAAAATCCTGAAACTGAAGACATGATAAGAAGCTATACCTTTTGGCCTCATTTTATTCTTCAACAAAGAGCGATGCAGTCGAGTGAGTTATCAGAGACCTGCTAGAAATGAACATCCGGAGTGAAGAAAGCCTTCAAGGGTAAGGTCTATCTCAAAAGGAAGAGATACCCATGTTTTTAAAGAGCATGGAGTCAATGAAGACCTAAAATATGTATTGGGGACTTTAATTTGGACTAAATTAGAGAGATTTTTAATACATAAATACCACAAGCAAACACGAATGAAAGATATGTGTATGTCAGAAAGATAGTACTGTGTTGGAATAGAGAACCCAAACTTAAAAAAAAAAAAATAGCAAGATTTTTAGAATGACATATGTTTTTAGCTCCAATTACCATATTTTTCAAACTATAAGACACACACACCCCAAATTTGGGAGGAATAATGGTTGTTAATGATGCTGTTGAGTTCTGTTTATATTTACATTGGTGAAATATTATGCTATTTATGTTATTAAATATTTTACCACATTTTTTGCTTCAAAATTTTTTTCCTATTTTTCTCCTCTAAAACCTAGGTGCATCTTATGGTCCAAAAAATATGGTAAGTGGAATAAACTTGGACTTTAGTTTTCTCTAGAAACCATGTCAGGGACCTAGAAAGTATACACAAGGAGCAGTGTCACTTGTTGAAAAAGACTGGGATTTTTTGCTGACTAGGCAATTTAGTCTCCCCAGAGCTTAAAATAAGTTCAAGGCTCTTGGATAAACCCTGTTCAATACTGAGGAACCTCTTAGAGAAGAGGTATTTTTTTCCCAGCAGGTGGAGGGGAAATGTTTGCATGTCTAGAGTTGGAAGTCAGTTACAGAGAACCATTCAAAGCCTCAATTAACATTGGCACTCAATACTTATTAAATATGGAAAAGTTCTAAAGAAATAAAAGTAACACTCATAGAACTTGAGGATGGGAGAGTAGCTACTGGCTGAATCCTCAGAGATCAAAAAGGGCTGAAATTAAGAATCCAGCTGGAGTCTTTCAATTACCAAAACACTGCAGAAGAAAGTGAATCTGAGCTCTAAAGCTGAGGCATAGACAGACAAGATTAAAATGTAGATCTTAAATTAGTGTGAGGCAGAGTAGGCAAGACAGTCTTCATATGATAGGCATTTCTAAATCAGTTGAATCCATGTTTATTTCTAACAAGAAATCTCCTAATATCCCAGCTAGCAGATAATTTGGTCTACTAAAATTCACTCATTTTCCAAGATGCTAATACATTATGTCTTCATTTGTTATGTCTTCCTCTCTGGTTGCTACAAAACTGTCACATAATATGCAGGGGCTTTTCATGGCATTCCAGATTCTTTCTGTGACCTCATGGTTCTCTGTTTTCCCTGTTATTTCTACATGTCTCAGCTCTAGAACATTCTCAACTACTTTCAGTTTTGTAGTGAGCTATCCTTTGAATTGCTTCCAAATTCTTTTACAAAGCCTTGATGATCACTCCAAGAAACAGGCAAGGTAGGTTACCCCCTGCCTCTTTTAAAGACAAAGAAACAGGTGCTAAAAGTGAACAATGAATACTTAATAAGTAACAAAGACATCACATTAAACATCTGCCATTCCCCTCTCACATCCCTTCAGCCCACATTTTAGCTCTGGCCATTGCTGAATCAACTGTAAGCTGTGCACAGTTGTTCTCGAGGGCACCTCATCTCAGCTATGTTGTGTGTATGCCTTGCTTGGACTCTCTACTTCCTAGTAAGAATCCTAAAGGAGAAAACTTTAACACCCTCCAGCATAATTTTAGCCTCTGGGAGTTCATGCTGCTTCTTTCTTTTGTGTCTCTGGTCAACATTTCTGAAGGATCTTATTACGAGGTTCCTTAAAGCATCCCCACTAGGACTAAGCCCCGGTTGCCCACAGAGATAGCCGACTCAACAATGCACTTTTGCATTAGCTCTCCCTCCTTCCCCATTTCACCCTTCTCAGGGGCCCCTCCCCTGTTCCCTGGGTTTACGTCCCCATATCACTCACTAGCATGAAAGATTTATTTCAGGCTCTGCTTCTTGGAGTAAACTAAATTGCAACAGACTACAAATACACTCTTTTGATTTTCTGGTTTATTTTTCTTATTACCCTATTAATCACTAGGCCTAAAATTCAGTATTCATCTTTTTTTTTCTCATTTACAATCACAGGCAAACAACAGCTATAAGAATGAATATTTGACACCAAAAATAACCTTTTTAAGCTCTGTAGAGCCTTGCACACATTAGGTGCTTAATATGGAAAATTTTGGTTACCTTTACAGTTGAGACTGTTTGAGAAGAATGATGCCTGTGTAAATACAGAGACAAATACGTGAGTTGCCCTTCTGTAGGTGTCGGTAGAGAGCTGGAAGAGCTGTCTTTACCCAATGGCATTTTTAGGGTCAGTCTATAAAAGTGCCATGTCTATACAACTTTCTGGTTGGCTTCTTTTGATCCTGTGCTTTCTAATAAAAAAGAAAATTTCTATTTTTATGGCTTCTTATTTTAGATATTGATGGCTATTTTAAACAGTCTCACTGAATGAAGAAAACAGAATGATATCTTTACAACTCTGAAGTTTTTAGCAATAATATCAATATTTACCAGTTCTAATGACACAAACATATATATAAGTGGGGGTTTGCCTTTCACAAATTGTATAAAGATGCAGCATGGTTTCGTATTTGTTTGTTTCTGGTACACAAAATAAATGAAATCGCTTGAATGAAGTACAATACTGCTATCATCGTCACATACCAGCACAGAATTAAGAAAACTAACTTCTGAATGTCTAACTCTTCTTGACTTGGAAAGGGCAAATCTAAGTATAAATAATAGTAAAAAGGAATTTTTTTACTCAGCTTGTACAGACTTTCAGATCATTTGACCCCAGTGCTTCTGATTTAATGACCAACAAAGATCATTTTATATTTGACAGATACCAGAAACCAAGCAGTCTGAATATAAACATTGCTGTGATTTCTTGTCACTAAAGACTGAGATGCAGTGTGTTGTTATAAAAATGAAGAAAAGAAACTAGACCCCACTCTGGATCTTAGATATATTGCTTGAAACACCCATCACTGTGGCACAACTGATTGAATTTTTTCCTTGCCTTTTCTAAGGAACATATATACAGCCTATACAGAGTGGCCAAGGAATCAATTTCCCTCAAAATATAAAATAGAGATACCTATAAAAAGTTATGTTACTATTTTATGGGCTGAACACCAGAATCCACATGATTAATAGCTTAATAAAATTATTAAATAACACTTAAATTGCAGTTTATTTGAATATAAAAAATAATAGTAGGTCATTTCAGTTGAAAAAAATAGTAGAGTAAAATCTATTTCCGTAATTGCTCTTAATTCCTCAGGAAAAAAAAATACATATCCTTGACTTTTAAAAATTCTTCTTGAAGCTCTGTGCAATTTACTCTTTAGTCAGAAAGTAAAATATCTTCATTCCAATAAGCTATTCTTTGACTTCATATTTCACTAGAATGTAAGTTCTCATGGCTATATTATTACAGCTTTCCCTATTTCTCAATGTTATCATCAAAATTAGATTCATTTTTATATGAGTATCTTTGTAAAAACAAAGTTATAAAAGTATTCTAATTAATTAATAAAATTCTATATGTTGACACAGCTATAAATACTAGCACTACATATTCAGAAAAGAGCAGGAATTCATTAAAAGAACAACAGTGACTAAAGTCGACATCAGAAATGGCCAGGACAGGTGGTCGGTCACATTTTAATGACACAGACGGCCAACAAGATTGAACAGGACTAACGGCAGAAAAATCCCTCTTAAGCCCTTGGTAAGACTTGGGCACCAACCGGTGGCAGACAGGATGGACTGTATTGGATATGCATTATGAAGCCTTCACTCTGTAGGAAAATTATATACTTGCTCTGGAAACGGGACAATTATGCAAAATGTTAATGAATACTTTCCCACAAAAGAAATGTCAAAATAGCAAAGTGGGATAGGATTTTATGAGGAGGTTAATTTCTAAAGTCAGCATTAAAGCAAAATACTCAGAGTCAAAATTACCTCTGAAAATCCCTTATAAAAATCTCTTACTACAGAACAGAAAAAAGCAGCCTCAGTTCATCAGAGTTTTTTTCTTTTGCATTTTTATTTTAAGCATGGAAACAGATTTCTATTTCTTTAGTTCAGATTACTATTTTTCAATTGAGGACCCTACATATTTGGCTTGCATTAGGAGATGTATGGCACCAAAAAATCTATTTCAAAGCAATACATTCCTAATGACCATGAAATAGTTGCACTCAAAATTATGCAGTATGACTTTTGGAAAGTCACAGAACAATGTGTGGTTTCAATTACCTGTAAGATTGCAACAGCACTTGGGGTCACTCCCTAGTTCAGGCTCTGGGTCTGCGAGATAGGGTCACTTCTGTGTGGAAGAAAGCGGTCAGGAAGTCCTGATCCACGATAAAGAAAATCGGAAGCCCTATGCCAAAATGCTACATTTTGACCTATCACTATTAACACTCAAGGTCAGTACTCACATCAATCACCTAAGTCTGAATTCAAAATTTGGATTTTTTTTACTCAACCTCAGATCTGAAGGTCCTCTGACAGAGGGCTGGGCCAATCTGGGTCAGTTTTGATTAAAAGTTTTTGCAACAGAGAGACCTTCATTTGAACCTCAGAAGCACTTTTTTAAAAACTTTTTATTTTGAGGTAATTGTAGATGCGCATGTAGTTGTGAGGAATAATACAAGGAAATCCCATGTACCCTTTACCCCGTTTCCCTGAAAGGTAACATCTTGTCAAACTGTAATACAATATTATAACTAGAATATTAATTTGCTAGGGCTGCCATGACCACTATAGGCTAGGTGGCTTGAACAACAGAAATTTATTTCCTCGTAATTCTGCAGGCTGAAAGTCCAGTATCAAGGAGTCATCAGGGTTAGCTTCTCTGAGGCCTCTTGGCTTCAGAAGCTGAAGTTCAGAGGAGCTGAACACCTCAAGGCATTGGCAGAGTTGGTTTCTCTCAAAATGTATAGGTAGGTGTCTTATCTCTGTGTCTGTGCAGGATCTTCCTTCTGTAGGTGTCTGTGCCCAACTTTTCTCTTCTTATAGGGAAACCAGTCATATCAGGTTAGGGGACACCTCAATGACCATATTTTAACTTACCTCTTTAAAGACCCTATCTCAAGCTCTCGCCAGGTAGCTCAGTTGATTAGAACATTGTACTAATATACCAGGGTTACAAGTTTGACCCCCCATCAGGGCACATACAAGAATGAACCAATGAATGCATGAATGAGTGGAACAACAGATATGTCCCCCCCCTCACACACACACATAAAATTTGAGAAAGAAATAAAGGCCCTATTTCCACATATGGTCACATTCTGAGGCTTTGAAGGTTAGGACTTAAACATATGAAAGGGCATGGGTGGGTATAATTCAGTCCATTACAAGCAGATATTGGTATTTACAGGCAAAATACAGAAAATTTCCATCGCCACAAGGATGCCGCAGAATGACCTCTTATAACCCTCCTTTCACCCCTCTTAACCGCTGGGTTTCACTAGTCTTTTCTCCATTTCTATAATTTTGTCATTTCAAGTACGCCTTATAAATGGTATCAGACAGTGTATAAACTTTCGGTATTTGCTTTTTCTTTTTTTCACTCAGCATAATTCTCAGGAGTTCATTCAGGTTGTGGCATGTATCAATAGTTCTTTTCCTTTTGTTGCTGAGTAGTATTCCGTGGGATTGGTGTACTACAATTTGTCTGACATTTAGTAGTTGAAGGATATCATGGCCATCTTTAGTTTTTGGCTATTATGGATAGAGCTGCTACAAATATGCATGTACAGGTCTCTGAGTTCACGTCTCTGGGATAAATACCCAGGAATTGTAATTGCTGGGATATTTAATTTTTAAAGAAAGCACCTTACCGTTTCACAGAATAATTATACTGTTTATATTCCCTCCGGCAACACAAGTGATTCACTCGCAATATGGGTGATCTAGTTTTTCTAAATCCTCACCAGCATTTGCTGCTGTCACTATTTAGCCATTTTGATACATGTATAGTTGTGCGTTTCCCTCATGTCTAACAATATTGAACATCTTTTCTTGTGCTTATTTACCATCTGTATATACTTGGGTGAAAATATCTGTTCACATTTTTGCTCATGTTCTAATTGGATTGCCTTTTTACTGTTGAGTTTTGAGAGTACTTTATATATTCTAGATACTAGGCCTTTGTCAGATCTCTGGTTCGCAAGTTTTTTCTCTCAGACTGTGGCTTGTCTTTTTATCCTCTTAACAGAGACTTTTGCAGAGCAAAAGTTTTTAATTTGTGAGACTCTGGATCTTATTTCTATACTGTACTTTAGTTGGCTTTTTCTGACAGAGCTCCAGCAGAGGAGGCAGGAATGCCATTCCACCTGGCAGAAGGCCAGGCTCCCCAGATAGCCCCCACTGACACCCTGGGGAGGCGAGTTTCTTCTTACTGCCAAGGAGAGAAGGAAGTCCCAGTTTCCTACAGAGCCTTCTCTGAGGCCATCCCAGAGGGAGGGTGTGGCACTGCCTTACTGTCTCCAGAAGATTGAAGTCTAAGCTCACCATGATAACTTTCCTGAGATGTTTGTCATGAATAGAGAGGTTATTATCTAAAAATTTTCTGCCTTGCTAAGTTTTCCCTTTCCCGGTCTTTCTAATAGAGAGACGAAACTTTTATTTGGGTGTTTTGGGTCTATGCCTGCTGAAATTTCTCGGTTACCAGCCTCTTTAGCCCCTTCAGGTGTATGAAGCTAAAAAAACCCCAGGGAACTCTTCTGTGTTCTCCCCAGGACCTGGGGTTCGGCTTTCTTCTCTGTACCATCAGAGCCTTATGTTTATTTCATATGTAATGTCCAGGTTTTCCATAGTACTGACTTGGGTGAAAAGAGACAAGAATTCCTACTGGACATTTCTGAAGGAAATGGACACTGCAGCTATTTGATCTTCATACTGCAGTTTACTCATCTGTGAAATATGGAAAACAGTTACCTCGGAGGGTTGTGTAGAAGACTTAACAAGAACATATGTAAAATACCTGAATCATGTAGATACTGAAATATTGGATTGCCCCTGTCTGAAACAATAAATTAATCACCTGATCTTTCACGTGCATATTACAAGACTTCCTCTAACTCACCTAGTTCCAGGGGCACTACGTATCTGCCAGACCCTCATACCCTCTTAATACTGTTAGGACTATTCCTGACTTTCCCCTTGAGGTTGGCGATTTTGTTCTGTACAGTGATTTCCTTAGCAAAGCCCTCGTACATAGTAGACACTTAAATGGCTACTGAAATGCAGGTCCCTCCTAAGCTACTGTGATTTTACAGTGTGTCTTTGAGCCAATCCTCAGCAACATGACCATTTTCTCAGCAACAGAATGAGGATGACACTTGACATCTCTCTCATAGGAACAAAGTGGTTTACATGTGCAAATACTTTCTTCTGAATATACCTTCACCTTTAACCAAAAAAGGCAGGTCATACCACCGCAATAATGTAGTAACATTCCCCTACTATCATCAGTCTTGCTCTGTCTTTTTTCCCAGGTCCCCATTGTTTTATAGCAGGGTGAAGGAGAGTTATAGTGAGGCCAGCAGAATAAACATCGAGGCAGTTTCCAACAGAATCAATGACTATTGCGTAAGGCAGCAATTTTCAACCGGTGTGCCACTGCACACTGGTGCCACAAGAATTTTTGAAACATGCGACACCTGACTATTAAGTCAGACGCACTGACTTTTTTCTTAGATTGTTAAATAAATTTTTAAAAATGAAAACAGACAACATAATAGCTATTAGTGTAAGTGAATGAAAATTATACCAATTTTTTGTCAGATTGGCAAACGATATATATTTTTGGTGTGCTGCAGAATTTTAGTAATTAGTTTATGTGTGCCATGAGATGAAAAAGATTGAAAAATGCTAATCGCTGGTGTCATGGAAGTATAGCCACCATAGGGAAAACTTGGGATTCTATTCTAGAAGTCACAAAGCTGGCTTTCCTTTACTATGAAATAGCAATATAGGTACATAGCTAGTGTGATATACAGATAGAGTCTTATATTGAATTCTTGGATGAGTGTTATGTGTAAGAAAATCCAAATTATAACATTCCAAAGCCATGTAACTTATTGAGTGAAGAACACTAATTTTAGTTAATTTTAGACCTCTATAACAATGGAGTACATAATGATAGATTCTTTGAATTATTAAATAGTTCAAAGTTTTAGAGCTGGAGGCAAATGTAAAGTTTACAATCACAACCCTGAAGTTGCTTCTGCTTCTATATACTAACAAGTCAAAGAAACCTGAAGGAAAAGATTCTTTTTTTCTTTTTTAAATATATTTTATTGATTATGCTATTACAGTTGTCCCATTTCCACCCCTTCACTCCCCTCCACCATGCACATCCCCTCCCACCCACATTCCCCCCTTCAGTTCATGTCCATGTGTCATAAGTTCTTTAGCTTCTACATTTCCCATACTATTCTTGCCCTCCCCCTGTCTATTTTCTACCCACCATCTATGCTACTTATTCTCTGTACCTTTTCCCCCTCTTTCCTCCTCCCACTCCCCTGTTGCTGACCCTCCACGTGATCTCCATTTCTGTGGTTCTATTCCTGTTCTAGGTGTTTGCTTAGTTTGCTTTTGCTTTTGTTTTACGTGTGGTTGTTAATAGCTGTGAGTTTTGCTGTCTTTTACTGTCATATTTTTCATCTTCTTTTTCTTAGGTAAGTCCCTTTAACATTTCATATAATAAGGGCTTGGTGATGATGAACTCCTTGAACTTGACCTTATCTGAGAAGCACTTTATTTTCCCTTCCATTCTAAATGACAGCTTTGCTGGATAGAGCAATCTTGGATGGAGGTCCTTGACTTTCATGACTTGTAATATTTCTTTCCACCCCCTTCTTGCCTGTAAGGTCTCTTTTGAGAAATCAGCTGACAATCTGGTGGGATCTCCTTTGTAAGTGACTGTCCCCTTATCTCTAGCTGCTTCTAGAATTCTCTCCTTCATTTGAATCTTGGCTAATGTAATTACGATGTGCCTTGGCATGTTCCTCCTTGGGTCCAACTTCTTTGGGACTCTCTGAGCTTCCCAGACTTCCTGGAAGTCTATTTCCTTTGCCAGATTGGGGAAGTTCTCCTTTATTATTTGTTCAAATAAGTTTTCCACTTGTTGCTCTTCCTCTTCCCCTTCTGATACCGCTATAATTAGAATGCTGGGACGTTTAAAGATGTTCTGGAGGTTCCTAAGCCTTTACTAATTTTTTTGAATTCTTGTTTCTTCATTCTTTTCTGTTTGGTTGTTTCTTTCTTCCTTCTGGTCCACACCATTGATTTGAGTCCCAGTTTTCCTCCCATCACTGTTGGTTCCCTGTGCGTTTTCCTTCATTTCACTTATTGTAGCCTTCATTTGTTCATCTAATTTGTGAGCAAAATCAACCAATTCTGTGAGCATCCAGATCACCAGGTGCATCTGATAGGTTGGCTATCTCTTGTCACTTAAAAGTATCAGCTCTGATGGTTTGATTTGTTCTTTTGTTTGAGCCATTTTTTTCTTCTTCTTCTTTTCTTTTTTTGGTCTGGTTGCTCCTGTTACGTATGAGGGGCGGAGCCTTAGGTGTTCACCAGGGTGGGGCAACCCAGTCGCAGAGTTGTGACACTGTATGTGGGGCGGAGTCCGAGAGGGAACAATGGCGCTTGCTCTGCTCTCTCTCGGATTTCAGTCCCCTCTGTGAGGCTGGGAGTCTCTCCTCACACTTCAACCCCCACACATGTTTTCAATCAGTGCTTTTTGGCTTTATTTCCAGGCACTGGGGCCCTGGGTTGCATAGTCTGTCTTGCTGCCTGTTTTCGCCTGGTTTATCTGCACGTGAATGTGTGACCGTGGTCAGCCACCTTGTGTGCCTCACTGGGTCTGCTTGTTGCCTCCCTGAGCCTGGTAACTGCTGCCTGCACATCTGGGACCACTAGCCACTGCTTTTTCCTGCAGCAACCCCTCTCCACCAGCTGCTGACTCTGCCCCTCTTACCGGTCTGGGTGAATCGTTCCATACAATTCAATTTTCTATCTGTTCTGGTTGGTTTTTTATTCTAAATTTTTGTTGTCCTTAATTTTGGTTGTGAGGAGGCACAATGTGTCCACCTATGCCTCCATCTTGGCTGGAAGTCTGGAAAAGATTCTTTTTTGCATTTTGGGGAAACTCTGATATGGTAATTTGATTGTCATTCCAGTGGTCTATTTAAAATATTTAGATTTCCTAAATGAATTTAGCCAAACAGCTGGATACAAAGTCAATATCCAGAAATCAAAGGCATTTTTGTATACCAACAATAAAACAACATAAGCAGAAATCAAGAAAAAAATACCATTTGATATAGCAAAAAAGAAAAATAAAGTACCTAGGAATTAACCTAACCAAGGAGGTAAAAGACCTGTATGCAGAAAACTACACAACACTGAAGAAGGAAATCAAGGAAGACACAAATAAATGGAAACACATACCGTGTTCATGGATCGGAAGAATTAACATCATCAAAATGTCCATACTTCCCAAAGCAATCTACAGATTCAATGCAATACCTATTAAAGTACCAATGGCATATTTCACAGATATAGAACAAACTCTTCAAAAATTTATATGGAACCATAAACGACCCAGAATAGCGGCAGCAATCTTGAGAAAGAAGAGCAAAGCGGGAGGGATCACAATACCTGATACCAAAATGTATTACAAGGCCACTGTAATCAAAACAGCCTGGTACTGGCATAAAAACAGGCACGTGGACCAGTGGAATAGAATAGAGAGCCCAGAAATAAACCCTAGTCTCTATAGTCAATTAATATTCGACAAAGGGGGCAGCAACATAAAATGGAGTAAAAACAGCCTCTTCAACAAGTGGTGTTGGGAGAACTGGACAGCTTCGTGCAAGAAAATGAAACTCGAGCACCAACTTACACCATACACAAAAATAAATTCAAGGTGGATAAAAGACTTAAACATAAGCCGTAACACC
This sequence comes from Glossophaga mutica, assembly GCA_039655065.1. NCBI lineage: Eukaryota > Metazoa > Chordata > Mammalia > Chiroptera > Phyllostomidae > Glossophaga > Glossophaga mutica. The sequence goes on from CM077304.1 coordinate 135,233,422, forward strand.
ATTAAAGTCCTAGAAGAGAACATAGGCAGGAAAATCTCAGATATTACACGCAGCAACATTTTTACTGATATGTCTCCTAAAGCAAGGGACATAAAGGAAAGAATAAACAAATGGGATCTCATCAAAATAAAAAGCTTCTGCATGGCCAAAGAAAACAGTATTAAAATAAAAAGAGAACCGACTGTGTGGGAAAACATATTTGCCAATGATATCTCAGATAAGGGTTTAATCTCCAAAATATACAAAGAACTTACACGACTCCACTCTAAGAAGACAAGCAACCCAATTAAAAAATGGGCAAAGGACTTGGGCAGACACCTCTCCAAGGAGGACATACAGAGGATCCAGAGACACATGAAAAGATGCTCGATATCGCTAGCTATCAGAGAGATGCAAATTAAAACCACAATGAGATACCACTTGACACCAGTCAGAATGGCCCTCATAAACAAAGCAACAAACAGCAAGTGTTGGAGAGGTTGTGGAGAAAAGGGGACACTACTGCACTGCTGGTGGGAGTGCAGACTGGTACAACCACTATGGAAAACAGTATGGAATTTTCTAGGAAAACTAAAATAGATATACCTTTTGACCCAGCAATTCCATTGCTAGGACTATATCCTAAGAACCCTGAAACACCAATCCAAAAGAAACTATGCATCCCTATGTTTATAGCAGCACAATTTACAATAGCCAAGTGTTGGAAGCAACCTAGATGCCCATCAGTAAATGAATGGATCGAAAAACTGTGGTACATTTATACAATGGAATTCTATGCAGCAGAAAGAAAGAAGGAGCTCATACCCTATGCAACAGCATGGATGGAACTTGAGAGCATCATGCTAAGCGAAGTAAGCCAGGCAGTGAAAGATAAATACCATATGATCTCACCTTTAACAGGAACCTAATCAACAAAACAAACAAACAAGCATAATATAACCAAAGACATGGAAATTGGGAACATGCTGAAAGTCACCAGAGGGGAGAGGGGAGGGAATTTCAGGGGAAAAGGGGAAGGATTTACAGGAACAAGTATAAAGGACACATGGACAAAAACTATGAGGGAGGTGGAAATGGGAGGGAGGTGGGGAGGGCTGGGGTGGAGGGTTCGGGTGAGAATAAAAGACAGAAAACTGTACAAGATCAACAATGAAAATAAAAATTAAAAAAAAAGTTAAAAAAAATAAAAATAATAAAATATTTAGATTTCCTTAAACACAGTAAATAATTCCATCTAACTTTAACATACCCACTTTTCTTTACTATTTGTAACTATAAATTTGTCATAATTTCCTTCTTTACTTTGGAAGAGAGTCAAAGGATAAGATTCCTTAAGAACAGCCTATGTTATGTGAAGAACAGATGTCTTCCTCTGTGGGAATGTATTTTGTCTCTGCTTATGGCGGAAGGAACCCCATACCCAGAAACATATGCTTTACATTTCCACATGAGTCAGATGTACCCTTGTATTCTTTCCTCTTATTCATCTGTATGGACCAAGTTCACCCAAACTTAGATTGTATTTCTTCAGTTACCAAGGGATGTGAAGAATGTCTCAAATGACAGAACCATTTATTTCTCTAAAGGTCTCTTTGAAGACAGGGTTGAGATTTATTCAATTTTGTCACCCTAGCACCCAGGTTACTCATAGGCTGATAACTAATAAGCAGTTATTGAGTGCAAAGGGTATGAAAATAGAAAAACAAACAAAAGGAGTTAGGTCAAGCACTTACTGAAAAGGTTGCAATAATGAGTGATCAAATTGAATGTTCTAAGGTGAACAAGACACTCAAAGAATTTATAGGCTATATTAAGGAAGATCAAATTTCATTGTCCAAATTCTTGAATGGCATGGGGAAAATGAGGTTAAGCATAGGACAAGATGCAGGGACAAGATTAGGACCACGGTTTAGCAACCATTGATGGGATCATTGGGTTTAGTGAGAAGGGTGAACATTTGGGGTTAAGGTCTTGTAGGGGGGTCAACAGAAAAGAAGAATTTTTAGTTCTTCAGCAGCTTTCACAGAGCAATGTAAATGGAATCTTTAGAAATGCACATTTCACTTCCTTATGGACTGAATGCTGCCCAAACACAAGAGCATTAAAAACAACATGAATTTTGACTATAGGGGAATAGAAAGCAGCAGATGGGAGAAGATGGACGGGACACTCTAGAAGTAGAACAAAGTATGAGTAAACCAGAAAGGGGTAAAGATTTTGGTAACATCAAGATCATATTAGAAAACAAAGGCAAGCAACAAGTTAACTTCAAAAAACAAAAATCTTTTGGTGACAAACAATTCTTCATCTTGGACTATGTTAACTTTTTCCTTCCCTCCATGGGGAGCTTTGCTCACAAAACTATTTTTGAGTAGGTTAGATTTTTGTTGAGAATTGGTTTTATTTAAAGTATCCAGTTACCAAAATATGCAATTTTATTTTTCCAGGAAAAAAAATTTCAGATTCCATGAAAAACATGACAGATGAAGAGCTACGAGTATTTATATTTTTAGAAGTATGGCAGATAAATATACAAAACAATGCTTCCCAGCTGAATCTTAGAGAATAGAAATATACAAACATCTTTTATAAAGTGTCAATAGGCTAGTACAAAAATAAGAAATATGAAAGATTCCCCAAATTCTTTAAAGCCAGGGATGGGTAAGGCAGATCCCAAATCATTCTATTGCCCTGGAAATTCTACTGAACCTTGGAGACTCTTGAGCTTCTTCTTTGTGAGCTAATGTGAGAAAAAGAACTAAATCTTATGGCCCATTAGGATATCCCTACATAATATTTTGACTCCTTCAGAATACAAATACAAAAAAAAAAAAAAAAATAGAAAGAAAAGTAAAGGAAAGAACATTGCCAAAAAAGATGATAGCAAGGATTCTTAGTGAAGGGAAAAGAAAACAAATTCTTCCCTAAAAACATAAACATAAATTAGCCTTCAAGTTTACTGTTTACATTCAAATTACCTATGTGATCCTAAATTCACAGAATTTAATTTGCAGTTGTCCTGGATTAGACATACCTCCAAGACACAGAAAAAAGAAAATACTAATCCTCTCTAAGAAACTTAACAACTCATAACTCTAAGAATTGCCACAGATAAAACTCCAAGGAAATTGAGTAACTCCATACATATGTATAACAAAATACAAGTCATGAACTAATAATGAAAACAGAATACAAGTAGGCCTACAAACATTTCCAGTCTCAAATTACCAATCAGAATTAAAAAACATGTTTAAAGGAATGAGATCCTTGAGAATGACCTAGGAACAAGAGATTTTTAAAACAGGAACCAACAGATTTAAAAATAGAATATGTGGAAAGAAGAATACAGTACATAAAATGTAAAATTTATAGTATGAATTTAAAAGCTGGTTAATTTTATTTTGCTTTATCTACACTGGAAGTATAATTTGAAGAAAATGTCCAAAAATGCATCCTAGAAGGATGATATATAAGTATAAAAGATAAATCAAGAGATGAGAAAAGAATGAAAAATCTAACATGCTTAGTTGGAGTTCCAGAAAGATTTGAGAACCTAAGGAACAGAAAAATAGTGGCTGATAATTTTTTATAATTATTAAAATGCCAAGAGTCCCAAGAAGTCCAAAGCATTAAAAGTGAAAATAAAACCACATGACATATCATAAATGAGGAAGATAGATTGTAAAAGTAGTCAGAGAGAAATGAAACACAATCTAAAAATAAAGGCAATTAGAATGAAAGTTGAATTCTTAAAAGTATTATATAAGGTAGAAGACAGTGAAATGATATATTTAAAGTGGGGAGAAAGATATGTATTCTATACCTATAGGCATTCTCAAGAAAGGGGACATTACATTTTTGGTAAATTCTAAAGAATGTTATTCAAACAGAAGGGAAATGATCCTAGATAAAGGGTCTAAAAAGTAAAAAGTAACACCTGATCTCCGGCCCATACCTAATTTGGCAGCATAATAGCACCAAAGTACAGTGCTCAGATCTCCTTTTCAGGGAGAACCTGTAATGAAGAGTGTAGTCTACTGACAGCCTCTAGCTGTAACATCTTCAGGATGTCACTGTGTTTGAGCCAAAGACAACCCTCTGCACATAGCTCCCAGCCAATGACTTAGAAAACTAGGGAGCCTAGAATGTGGTTATTTCTGGCCAGTGTAAGCCTCCTGTGACAGGCAGTCTTTGCTCTGGAACTCTGTCGGGCTCACCTCGTGTCTCAAAGCTGTGCCTCAGTCTCATGCTCTTCCTATCCAATTCTCCTTCTTTACCTGCCTTACTTCATAAATAATAGACTTGCATCATATTCTAAAAGGCTTTCATTATTTTTTTTCTTACTTTCCACTTTATGTTTCACAGGTATGACCAGCAATAAAACACATATCTTGGTGACTGCTTTCTGGAAGACACACTTAGCACAATTGATAGCTTCAGTGGTCCAAGAAAGCAGGTTGTAAAATGAGGTTTGGAGACCGGTTCAGGCACCAGATGGGTGGTAAGGAGGACTCCAGCTAACTGGTACATGAGGCAAAGCTCCTCCCTGGCACAAGCTGGAGGCTCAAATGCTAAAAATTTCACTCGTTAGGACAAGAAAACATTCCAGTGGAGGGAGATACGCTTAACACTGGAACAATTCAGGCGCTTAAAAAATAACGGTAAGAACATATACAAGAAAAAGAGATTTGACTGGTTATTGCTAAGTTTTATCAGGAACTAGAGAAGGGAAATGAGGCACTGTAGGCTAGTTAGAAAATTCCAAACCAACTGTGAGAACTGGAGGGCCCATCTAGGAGCTTACAAAGAATACCTTATGTTCTTCAGATGGAGAGCAAATACAAATGAGGAAAAACGACAAACGTGATAGCTATGGTTTGAAAGGTTCAAAGACTATTGAAAGCTCATCGATGACAGGGTTTGCTATGCTGAGGATATGGCTGTTTGGGAAAACATGACAGAAGTGTGTCTGCATTCTTGTTCCTGAGGACCGTGGCTCTGTGGACACCCTGAACCAGAGCCCAGAAATGTGGCAGCCTCCCTATTAAGGGTAACAGTGACCTGATACAGGAAGACACTTTGAAGAGCTCTTCTTCACAGGACATCAGGTGTCCACATCAAGAAATGTTCCCTTTTTGTCTCCTGGTTTTCAGACTGATTAATAGAGTTAATTCCCAGCATAAGCCAGCTGGGGTTATGCCAGCCAGGCTTGTTAAGAGAGGATAGAGTTTAGATCCCAAAGGAGCTACGAGAATTAGCTAGCTTATGCTGGAAGGAACAAGGGGAGTATATATCATAATAGATTATGAGGATGTTTAAGCAAAAGTGCCAAACTGGATAAATAAAGGTTTATTGACCTGGCACACTTAATGGGATGCGGCAAGCACCCTAGGTTTGGAGTGAATGCACTGCTAGGATGGTTCTTAGAAACCTAGGGGAGTGCTGATCCGCACTTGGCAAAATAAAAGAAATTCCTGAGTTGCAGAGACACTGGATAAAGGGACTAAAAGAGATTGTAAGAGATGTGAGCTTGCTGGAATGGATACATGAGGCCAGAATAGCTGCCACAGCGTTATGGCCCACAGGAGGGCCCACAAAATACTGTATTCAACACAGTCATTAGGAACACGCTGCAGAGAGGGGTTCCAGCATCTCTGAGGAGTTCAGTGATTGCTCTCCTCATCAGGCCAGGGCTAGTAAGAGTACAAAAGGCTGTGTCTCCTTATACTCTTGGTCTCCTAACAGCAATGGGATTAATGGGGGACAACAAAGAACAGGTTGTCATGCTTAAATGCCATAAACCAGAGGGCTAAAATGACCTTAACAACCAGCAAGTTTGGAGGAGCAGCCAGGCTGAGGCTTCAGAGAGTTACAGCCTATCTGGAAACAAAATAGACTATCAGTTCATGAGCGCACTGCTTAATACACATAAACAAAAAGCAAGAATGGAAGAGCAGGAGGGTGAAGGTGGTTTCCCATTTTAAAAAATTTACTTAGTTCTTGTACTTGAACAGTTTTAAGATCTGAAATTCACTGACTAAAGAGGAGGCTGGGCCCTTAAAGGAAGAAACTTTACAAAGCCATGGCAGGTACCTACCATCATGATTCCATTAGTCCTTTCCCAACAAGACTGATGCCCATTTACATAGAAGGGGAACATCCAGACATATCAAGGACTTCTGCACATAGATCCTTTATTGACATGGATACCCAGAGAACAGAATCAAGGCTCCACTGTTAGAGTTGAGCATGCAAAGATCAGGTAATGAATGGATTCCACTGATTTACAGTATTTCCATCTGGTCTACAGAATGACACAGTCATCATTTTCCGAGTCCTCAAATGTTTAATTAGGACTGACATACTTGCCAGTTAGCACAACTCTCACGTTGGATCCTTCTCCTATTAGTAGGGGCTATCATCGTGGGGAAGACCAAGTGGAAGTTTCTGAAATATCCTCACTCCAGATATGAGAGTGTATATAAAACAATATCACATTCCAAATAAGATACAAGGATGGTGGTCCCTATCACATCTCCATTTAATTTGCCACTCAGGTCCTAGGGAAACTGACTGGATCCTAAAGAATGAATGAAGACCACTGCAAGCTCAACCAACTAGTGGCCTCTGTCACAGCCACTGTGCTGAATGTGGTAGCATTGCTAGAGTAGATGAATAAGGCCTCAAGTACATGGTATGCAACCATGGATTGGACGAATGTTTTCTGTTCCAGTCAGGAACGAGAATCAGGAAGCCTGCGTTCACATGGAACAGACAAAAATCCTTTACAATCATGCCTTGAGGACAATTAATTCTCTAGCCCTGTCATAATACAGTCCAAAGAGATATGGACTGTCGGCTAGTAGTCATATCAGTTACAACCCTAGGACCAAGTGCAGTGACAAAGCTCAGGTTATTCCCACCAACATCCTCCTCTGAGTCCCCACTCAGGAAGAGAGGCTAATGGGAACCCTGGAGGAGTGGCTGGCTGAATTTGTGAGAATGAATGAATAGTGCAAGTGTGGGCTGGGACAGCAATGAAATGTTCCATTAGGACCTCCTGTACAAAGAAAGCCTGCCACAAGGAAAGTGGTTAGTGGACCACCTCTAAAAACTTGTGCTTTTGAGTTGTGCAAGTGTGCAAGAACACAATCTCCCAGGCAGACTGTGCCCAGTCACTTTGGTATAAGGTCCTGGCCATTTGTCCCAACATGGGACTTCCTTAAAGACAATCTTTGCTGTGGAGCTCCCTAATGGGTTGACCAAACGACTTTCTCTGAGATTTACCTCAGTTTGAGGTGCTTCTTTCTCAATTCTTCTTCTTTGTTTTACCAGTACCGGACCTGCATAACGGTCTAACAACCTAACCACTCCTCCCTCTCTCTCTTACTTTTATATTTCACAGGCTTATTGCTTCCAATGAAGCTCTTGCAATCTAACTTCTTGACATCTGTTTTTCCAGATATCCTGAACTAATACAATTATCTTTATTTTTTAATTATATGTTATTGATTATGTTAATACAGTTGTCCCATTTTCCCCCCCTTTGCCCCTTTCCACTCAATACCCCCTATTCCCTCAGGCACTCCCCACACCATTGTTCATGTCCATGGGTCATGTGTATAAGTTCTTTGGCTACTCCATTTCCTATACTGTACTTTACATCCCCATGGCTACTTTGTACACTCTATTGGTACAAATAGTGCCAATAATCCCCTCACCTCACCTCATTAATCCCCTCACCTCATTACCCAGTCCCCCACACATTCCCCCTCTATGACAACCATCAAAAACCCTATGTATCCATGGTTCTGTCTCTGTACTTCTTGTATGCTGAATTTATTTTTTCGATTCAACTGTTGATATATATTTATTGCCATTTTATTGTTCATAGTTTTAAACTTCTTTTTCTTAAATAAGTCCCCTTAACATTTCATATAATAGTGGTTTTGTGAGGATAAACTCTTTTAGTTTTATCTTGTCTGGGAAGTTCTGTATCTGCCCTTCAATTCTAAATGATAGCTTTGCTGGGTAGAGCAATCTTGGCAGTAGGTCCCTGCTTCTCATGACTTTAAATATTTCTTGCCAATCCCTTCTAGCCTGCAAAGTTTCTTTTGAGAAATCAGCTGACATTCTTATGGGAACTCCCCTGTGTGTAACTAAATGCTTTTCTCTGGCTGCTTTTAAGATTATCTCTTTATCTTTAACCTTTGGCATTTTAATTATGATATGTCTTAGAGTGGACCTCTGCATCCATCTTATTTGGGACACTGTGCTCCTTGGACTTGCATGTCTATTTCTTTCACCAAATTAGGAAAGTTTTCTTTCATTATTTTTTCAAACAGATTTCCAATTTCTTGCTCTTTCTCTTCTCCTTCTGGCACCCCTATGATGCAAGGAATGCTTGAAGTTATCCCAGAGGCTGCTTACAATATCCTCATTTCTTTATGGAAGGGGGATTGTTTTTACTTCTCATTTTTTTTAAAGATTTTATTTATTTTTAGAGAGAGGAAGGGAGAGAGCAAGAGAGGCAGGGAAACATTAGTGAGCAGTTTCCTCTCAAGCACCTCCTACTGGGATCTGGCCCACAAGTCAGGCATGTCCCTTGACTAAGAATTGAACTGGCAACCCTTTGGTTTGCAGTCTGGTGCTCAATCCACTGAACCATACGAGCCAGAGTCTTGCTGTTCTGATTGGTTGTTTTTTGATTGGTTGTTTTTTGTTTCTTTATGTTCCAAATCATTGATTTGATTCTTGGCTTCATTCACTTAACTGTTGTTTGCTTGTAAGTTGTTCTTTATTTCAATTAGTGTATCCTTCATTTCTGTCTGGATCTTTTTTATGCTGCTGAGGTCCTCACTAAGTTCCTTGACCATCCTTATAACCAGTGTTTTGAACTCTGCTTCTGATAGATTGCTTATCTCCACTTTGTTTAGTTCTTTTTCTGGAGTTTTGATCTGTTCTTTTATTTGGCTCATGTTTCTTTGCCTCCTCATTTTGGCAGCCTCCCTGTGTTTGTTTGTATGTATTAGGTAGAGCTGCTATGACTCTCTCTCTCGGTATCATGGCCTAATGTAGTAGGTGTCCTGTAGGGTCCAGTGTCACAGCCTCCCCTCTCACCCAAGCTGGATACTCAAGGTGTGCCCTTCATGTGGGCTGAGTATACCCTCTTCTTGTGGGTGAGCCTTGGTTGCTGTTGGCAGGTCAGTGAAAGGGATTTACCCAGGCTAGTCAGCTGCAAGGACTGGCTGTGACCATTGACCACCAACCTCTGCCCGCCATGGGGGACAAGCTGTGCAAGGACAGGGTGGTGGTACTCCGATGTGGTCTGTAGCTGTCTACTGGTGTACAGGTCAAGGTTACCCCTCACTTGTGCTGTACCTGGGGCCACCTTGCATGAGCTATGAAGCAATCTTAGATGGCTGCTACTTTTGCTGGGTTTGGAGGTTCCCAGACAAAGCCAGGCTATGAACGTAGGCCGGCTACTGCTAGTGCCAGGCCTGGAGCCACTTAGCAAGAGGTATGGGGCCTGGGGGCTCACTGAGGTTGGCTGTTGCTTGTTTGAGAGGATGTAGGAAGTTTTGAAGCATGAGTCGAGATCAACCATTCATATGGAAGAGCCACTGTTAATAACTTGTGTGGGCCCATAAGTTGTAAGGGACAGAGTCTCAGGGGATCTACAGGGCAGAGCAAACAGTGTTAGCCAGGTTGATGAAGTTTCAGATATGGCACCCACCTGCCAGCTGTGTGGCTCTGTGTGGGGAAGTTCAGAAAAGGTACAGTAGCCTCTGCCTGCCTTTCTGTCAGGGTGAAAGCTGTCCCCTAGCTCTTGCCTTGATTTCAGACACCTCATTTCCTCCCTGTATGCCACTGGCACCTGGAGCTCAGAGGGGGCGAGTCTGAGTAAGTCTGTGTATGGTTTCTTTAAGAGGAACTGCTTGGAACTCTAGAATTTTCTTTGACTGACTCGATCCCCACCATTTTTTGCAACCAGAAGTTATGGGAACTTATCTCCCTGATACTTGAACTCTGGTATGGAGGTCCTGGTGTGGGGCTGAGACTCCTCACTCCCAAGATACCACTCCTGAATATTTATTTATTTATTTATTTATTTATTTATTTATTTATTTATTTTATTTTTATTTTAATTGTTGTTCTTGTACAGTTTTCTGTCTTTTACTCCCATCCCAGCCCACTGCCCCAGCCCTCCCCACCTCCCTCCCATTTCCACCCCCCCCCCCAGTTTTTGTCCATGTGTCCTTTATACTTGTTGCTCTAAACACTTCCCCTTCTCCCCTGAAATTTCCTCCCCTCTCCCCTCTGGTGTCTGTCAGCCTGTTCTCAATTTCAGTGTCTTTGGTTCTATTATGCTTGTTAGTTTGTTTTGTTGATTAGGTTTCTGTTAAAGGTGAGATTATATGGTATTTGTCTTTCACTGCCTGGCTTATTTCGCTTAGCATGATGCTATCCAGTTCCAGCCATGACTCTGTTAAAGTCCTAGAGGAGAACATAGGCAGGAAAATCCCAGATATTTCATGCAGCAACATTTTTACTGATATGTCCCCTAGAGCAAGGGATATAAAGGAAAGAATAAACAAATGGAATCTCATCAAAATAAAAAGCTTCTGCACGGCTAAAGAAAACAGTATTAAAATGAAAAGAGAACCAACTGTATGGGAAAACATATTTGCCAATGATACCTCAGACAAGGATTTAATCTCCAAAATATATAAAGAACCCCTCCTGAATTTTGATCCACCACATGTGGATGTGTAACCAGCCCATTTCATGTCTGCACTCCTCCTGCCAGTCTGGATGGATGTGGTTTCTTTACTTCCGTAATTGTCAGACTTCCATTCAGCTCAATTTCTGACAGTTCCGAGTGATAGTTGTTCTATGGTATAGTTGTAATTTTGATTTGGTTGTGAGAGGATGTGAGCCATGTTTGCCTATGTTACCATTTTGAGTGGAAGTCTCAGCCAGTCTCTCCCTTTCTCTCTTTCTAAAAGAGAGAAAGAGAGAGAGAGCAAGTGCACTTTTGTGCATGATGAAAGGGAGCAACCCCGCTTGAAGAGAGAACATGCCAAAATAAACGGCAGATTACTGAAATGAAAGCAATGGGGGATATGCGATTCTTGCAAAGGAGCTCAGCATTACAGGTACGGTGTCAAAGTTTCCTATATTATGATATAGGGTATGACAGCAGCAGTGTGTCAATCTCCCCCTCTTTTGAAATTCCATTGCATGTTGGAGGATATGTTCAGTCTCAGCTAAAAAGCCCTGGGAGGCAATGTTCTTCAATAAACAATAGGGACTCTAGGAAGGATTGGGAAAGGAACTATGAAACGAGAGGCTGTAGAGAAACTGTGATGAACTATTAGAGACAATATTGTGGTGAGAACTGAGACCAGGCAACCCGCAATACTTACAACGCTATTTTCACAATACAAGTTTTTATCTTTCTACTATAAAAATAATGTAAGAGGGTAGAAATGTGAAATTTAAAATGCATTTTTTATGATGAAATGTAGGGAGGTCCCCATATGTTCTGCTAATTTAGTAATATTTGACATCAAGTATCTCAAAAGGAGTCCCAGAGCTGTTTCATGGCTGCAGTCTGTCTGCCTTGTCTCTTTTGCAGCGCTGGAATTGCACCTCTGCGCTGACACCCTTTTGACTAATAAGCACTTGAAAATGCTATACAGCATTGAGTGGATGGAAAGTCAAGAAAAGTCAATTATTCAATAGTTTTTAAATAGTCTTTATCCCATTAAGCTTTTCCCTCTTAAATTATGTTGACTTTTTGTATAAACATACATAAAATCTTTTCAGTATCCCATCGGCTAAAGTATTATTAATTTCTACTTGTAGTGAGTCTGGCACCCTGGGATATTCAAAAGTTGTTCAGGAAGCTACTTCCCTTGTGAGATTGTCCTGTGTGTTTTAGAATATTTAATATCTCTTGGGCCCTAACCACCGGATGCTTGAGATTCCACATCTCTGTCCCCAGTCATCAGACAAGCAAAAATGTTCCCATGTTTCCAAGATGTACCCTAGGCTATAGTACCTGCCTTGCTGAGAACCTCAACTAAATGCATGGTTTGGGACCTTTTATGAGCAGCATTGTACATTTCAGCTATTTGAACCTATAGAGTGAAGTCTGAACGAGTAGTTTCTGTAATGATTTCCTGGTGACTGAAGAGGCCATCGTGTGTTTCATGAAATGGGAGTTTTCAAGCTGAGTTGAAATGATAAATGTCAGATATTGCAAAGCTGGGTGCAAAAATGCCCTTCAGGACTAGATTGACTGTAAGCAAAGAAGAAAGCTTGGCCAGACACTAATTTTGCTCCTGGTTTGTTGTTGGTTATTAGTCCACAGAACTGGGTTAGGACACAGGAACCAAGAAGAAAAGGAAACTAATATGCAAGCACCTACCTTGTGCCAAGAGCACTATTGATACTTCCAGGTCTAATCTTCATAAAAATTCAGAGGAGGTTGCATTCTTCTTGTTCAGTGTTCAAATAGTAGGGGAAATAGGGATCCTCAGAAATTATGTAATTTTTCCTACCTCTGTTGAAAAATAGTATCTGCTGAAAAGAGGAACAAGGAGAAAATTGGATGTTGGAATAGATTGGTTTTCTCTTGTTGTTGAATAGTTGTGCAGGTTCATTAGGTGAAAGATATCTATGTTTTTGGGGAAAATAGATAGCCTCTGTGAAATGGTAGGTCCAGAAACTCTGTATCTCCCAACCTGATCTAAGGTCTTTTGTCCAAGTGGGAAGAATAACCCCTAAGTAGGAACAGAATATACCATCAAAAGTTTAGTCTTTTGATTCAGGTCTAGCTGTAGCTAGACCCCCATTAACTAATTGAGTCCTTTTTTCTGTAATAATTAAAGACTTCAAATTGAAAGATGGTACCAATTCCTCTTAGCTCAGACTAAAGATTCAGTAAAATGAGTTACTTTTTAAGAGATTGTGGACAAAAAAACCTCCAAGTGTTTATGCACCATGCCTGGCAAGATGTATGTTTAAATCAGTGGGTCTTGTGCTTTAATTCTGGAGTCTCAAAGGCAGTGTACCAGCTCATTAGGGCCAATTGTTAAATTTAAAGGAGGTTTGCCATCTGTTTGTTAAATGGTTGATAGTTTGAAATCAGCTGTGAGGGAACATTTACATCTTAGAACTCAGCAAACCCTGCAAGATGAGCCCCTATTCCCCCATCCTAGAACCAACTTGTAAACATTTATTAGCATACAGCTGTTTAAAGGTTATTAAATGGTTCCATTATGGTCATTGACAAGTACTGGTGCTCAAAGGATCATGAATTTCTCAGGGTACCTTCCTAAGACTTAAAGTCATTGGCCATTTGCCAATTACTGGAAAAATTATTTGATCCTTTGTCATAACCCACTTTCAGTTGGGATGAGGAAAGTAACAAAGTTACTTATTTGGGGAAAGATTTCTAGTGCAGATGGTGATGTAAATCGGTTTGTGGATCATTACCATTAAGGCTTTTACTATTTCCATTTATCTTGATTCTTTACTCCCATTGCCCTCTGCTGACATTGACAAACATTCTAATTGAGAAAATGTTTATACTTATGTCTATGTTCTTCTAAAATGCGTACTGTTCTGCATACATATATTAACTTACAGAGATGGTTTGTTTCACTCTGGGTGTTTTTTTCTATAGGGTCTGGCAGAAGTAAGGCCTGCTTGAGTGTGGTTGGTAGCTAATAATGTGGGTGTAATAATTTATAGTTTTAATTTGAACACTTCACCTAAAGTTTATATAGTATGCTTGAGTGTGATATTGTTACAGAATTACATGCTTATGACTTTGTAATAAAAGATTTTGTAATAAAAAGGGGGTGTTATTTGTGCCAGATCCTCTGTTTTATATCTTTTACACTGAGAACTAGTTTTTGCAGATTTTTAATTTGACTGTGTTATAACCAGTTATTCTCTGGAAAGACTTCACCAGTCACTTTCCCATTAACAATTCTTGAGGATTCCCATAGTTCCACATTGTTTCCAATACTCGAAAATTATCTAGCTTTTTCCTTCAGGCTAATAGGTATAAAGTCATATCTTTTCTTAATTTGCATTTCTTTGATTACTAATGATTGGAGCATTTTGTTATATACTGGCTAGCCTGTGCTTTTTTTTCCCATAAATACTATGTGTATATGTTGGGAACCACCCTGCCTGGTTTCAGAAGCTGTAACCCCGCATGGCTAAGGCTGAGTAAAGAGACTTTGAGATCATAAGCCACTAAGGAGACAAAGCTTATCCTCCTGGCAGGGGCGCTGCCTCTGCCCCCTTTACTCCACCCTGCTTGGTGCCAGGCAGATAACTGGTTAGCCAATGATGGGTAAGATTCCTCAAGGGAGGGATGACCTAAGATAGCCATGGTTATGAAGGGGCACTCAGAGAAGGAGTTGGGGGGGCTATAGAAAAAGTGGGTGATGGACCCTTGTCCCTTGGCTTTGACATAGCCTGAGTCCTCATTCTGTCTGCAAGAAGTCTCCTAATCTCTTGGCTGCCTTACTTCCCCTGCCCAACTTAAGTCTGAAACAATGCTGGAGGTGGGTGCAGCCCTGTGCTGGAAAGGGTGGGTTCCTCAGTGCAATTGGGCCTAAGAAAGAATACTGTAAAATCCTGTGAAACTTGCTTTGCTAATACCCTCAATTTAAATGATAAAGGTCCAAGCATGGAATGAGTTTGTTTCCCTAAAAGTTTTATGGCCCTTCAGCTATCTGACCCTGACTCAGAATAGTTCTTTGAATGTTATCTATTGTTTGATCATTACTGCATGACAATGATTGAGCTTTACATATATGCCCTGTGTTCCTATGCAAATTAAACCAAACAAAAGCCCATTGAGGAACAGGTTCCTGGCCCTTCTCCTTTGAGAGATTGGCCACATTTTCTCCCCAAGCAGATCATGTCTTGGTAGGCTTATTCTCATCCATGGCAAATTGGGGGGCCCTGCAGGCAGAGCCCCATATACATATTTCACACAGATTTTTTCCCCATGTAGTTCCTGTCGCCATATTGTACACTCTAGATATGTATTTTTGCTCAATTTCATGTCCTGAAAACTTCTTTGGAGGAACCTATTTACCTTTAATATCCAGGCCCTAAAATTAGAAGCCCATAATTTCATATCTTTTGGTGATATTGAGTAGTATGCCAAGAAGAAAACTGTGCCCATTACCTTGCCCTCCACCCTCCCTATTGGTTCTTTTATTAGTCAAGATAGATTAAATTATGTTGCAATGCTAAACATCCCCCATATCTTTGAAGCTTAAAAACAGGCAGCTTGCCTGCATGAGAAATGAACATGTCACCTGTGGATCAGCGGAGCAGTTCTGCTTGTCACAGTCACTCAGGGACTGATGGATCAGCCACCACATTGAGTGTTGCTGGTTGCTAAGATAAAAGGAAAGAGAGAATTCTGGAGGGTCTAGCACTATCCAATGCTTGGCTTGGGAGTGACCCCTGTTGTCTACAACTCTTTGGTTAGGAGTGGTCGTGAGGTCTTACCCATTTCCAAGAAGGCCAGGAAGTACAGTCCTGTCATTGTACAAGAAAGAGAGATGCAGATAGTTAGCAAAAATCACTAATATCTGCCTTTCTGGCCACCAAATATGCAGATCATCACTTTTTTTTTCCCCTATAGCCCAAACACTTTGACCTTCCTTGGTAGATACAACCCGAAAGTCACTTCCAGAGAATGTAACAAACTCAAACACCAACATCTCTGAATTGTAAATAGAATTCTTTATATCAGGTCCAGGAGCAATTCTTCATTACCTGAAACCTATGAATTAAGATGACAAGTTTTTGGTTTCCCACACACCTAATGTACTTTGGTGGAATAAGGAAAGGATAACTGAGAGAAACAATGTTCTGATTGGGAAAGAATGAGACACTTGGAGTCAATAGCAATTTTTAAAACCACCCTGGGAATGTGTGGTGAGGGTCCTTTATTCTGTGAGTAGAGGATATTCCTAAGTCAGATTCAATTCTACTTCTTGGGAAGGACTTGGACTTCCAAGTCTATTACTTTCCAAGGTCTTTCACATCAGCCTTGGGGTGATTTTTCTTCCTCCCTTATCTTCCCAAATGGGGAGAGTTTTGGAGAATACATCCTCCTTAGGTCTTGAGAACATTTCTCAGCTTATTCTTGAGGGCCCATACATCATTTTAAGTTTCAAAAAGTCAGCAAATTTTGGCCTAGTCTTGTGGTTCTTTGGACTACACCTACATGCTGGATTCTCATCTGTTTGGTCAACCTTAGCGGGGCTAAGGTTATTTAAGTGCCCAGCTTGATTCTGCGAGGATTTGGTGGGAGAATCATAGCCTTTATCTCTTTTTACTGAGCCATTTTTTTCTTCTTAAAATGATGTAGCAGGGGTGTCCAACCTTTTGAAGTTTCTGAGCCATGCTGGAAGAAGAGTTATCTTGGCTGTACATTAAATACATTGCAACACGTAATTAAAGAAAACTCTCACAATGTTTTAATACAATTTTGTGTTGGGCTGCATTCATAGTCAATGCATGCGGCCCACAGGCCACGGGTTGGACTCCCTGATTAGTGGGTACTATAACCTTAACTACAATAGATCTGTGCTGTGAGATAACTAAAACTACCCAGAATTTTTAAATAACAGCCATGCCTTTGATTTGGTTCTTGCTGTAAGGCTGAATTCTACTACGCCCCCCCTTTTTTTTTTGTTAAAAAGTCTATCCATTTTTATCTTTTACCAATTGGGGGTAAGAAGTAGTGTCTCTCTCAACCTTGCAAGTCTTAGACTTTCTGCATTTTTTCTGTTCCATTTCATTATTGCTTGCACACCATCCAGCTCTTTCCTGACTTGATCTATTTCTTTTTGTTGACAAATATAGCCAATGGTACTTGAAATTCTCTTTTCAATCTCTTCCCTCAGAAATGCAAGTGTACAACCATACACATTTTATACCTTCCCAAAGTGTCACAAATTACAATTTAACCAAATGTTTCACCACTGTTTAACATGCATTGTTATTCTTTCAGCCTGCAAAATTTTCCTGCTACCTAATCCCTAAACCAAATAGCCTGAGAATTTTGTTATGGTGACACCTCCTTTTCTAAGCACTTATATGTGTAATGATCCAGGCAGTCTTCTCTCTAAGATGAGTAATTAATGTAACTGGTAACTGTGAGCTCCTGCTGCTTACTGGGCTATATTCCCCTGTGTTACTCAGAAGGAGAAGACAGTTAATTGGTTCATTTTCTCTTAAGGTCTAATATTTCTAAGTCAGTTACTAAGTATAGCATGTTAAAGCACGATTAAATGAATAGAAAAAATTAAAATAGCTTCTAAAACTAATATATTGAATATCTCTTTTCCCATTTGCTGCAGTTGTAGCCATCTTGAGAACATACTTCATATGGTTTGCCTTCTTGCCTGACCCTTTCACACTGGTATAAAGAATACGTTGGTAATACCCGTCTTTTATCAACATATGCTTGCAAGATCAGAAATTTTTAAGGAATTGGGAAGGGCTTGGACTTCCAGTCAGCAGCTTTGGGGCTTTGTCCTCTCAAGGGATCCTTGAGTAATTTTAGACATGAATGTGCTGGGGTACCTATTTTGAGGAAGTAGAGAATTATACAATACTCCTGTCCCCTGGGGGCTGGGATAGGCAGCAGACTCTTCCACAAAGTTTGAGGGAGCTGATGTCAGTTTCATATTTAGAGTTTGTTAAACAATACGATTCAGACCCATCCAGCACTGTGAGGCATAACAGGGGGATGAAGATAGTAAAGACATCTGGATAGGTTAGGGAGGGTGAGGATGACCCCAAATTAACCACACCACTGATTTGGCATCGAGACTCAAGCTCCTCGTAAACCCACCTGACCGTTGGGTACCAGAGACCAAACTTCATAGGACCGGCAAATAGAGGGAGGTGACAGCATCGGAGAAATGTAGGCCAACACATGAGATCTGTATACAGAGTAGGGTTGACAAGCCTTTCCTTTATAGGACCAGATAGTAAATATTTAGGCTTTGCAGTCCATATATGATTTCTATCATGTTTTTTTTTAAAAATATCTTTTCCCTCCTCTTCTTTCCCTATGACCTCCTCCTCCTACTTTTTTTTCTACCTCTCCTCTTCCTCCACTTTCTTTTACAACCCTTCAAACATGTAAAACCATTCTTAGTTCATGGATCATACAAAACCAGGCTACAGACTACACAGGGTAAGGAAAAAATAGGTTTACAGTTGTTTATATGGAAAACAATACAATAATTAAAAAACAATAAAATAATAAGATGTTTTGTGTACTCACAACTGTAAACCTACATTTGCCCCACCCCATATTCCAGGGGTTTCCTGGTGTGAGGCAGCATTTGGAAATGCTTAACCAGCTCTGTCATTCATGGTTTTTGGTCTGTATCACTTTTACAGTGTTTTCAGTATTATGTTAATTATAAATGAGGCATGAACTGAGCATATCCTCTCTTATTCTAGAAAAGTTTTCCCATTAATATTTAATATCAGAGGCAATCTGTTCCAATTGTAATAAATTGTATCATCATGAAGCATGATACAATTTAGGCGGGGTCCATTTGAAGATATCTGATGACACTAGGCATCCCTCCTGGATTTGACAGGAGGATTCCTGATGAATTTTAGAACTTGATGATTTCCATTTTGCCCAGAATTTGGGGGCAAATTTCATGGTTCTATTATGGACTTCTACAACTTCTCTGGATTTTTCCTTTCAGTTCCGTAGAAGGTATTTGTATTTTAATTTCATTTGAAGAATCTGTTTAGTGTGGTAATCTACTATTGCTACCTCTTTTATTATATATAGATCTCTATCTTGATGACAGCAGCTTTTTTGGTATAAAATATTTGTGTTTCTATAACATTTTGAAATCAAAAACTACTGAGCTATTAATGAACTCCAAAAACATATCAGTGATCAGGATGTGTGTGTGTGTGTGTGTGTTTATCATTATGCTTATTGGCAAGTTAACATGTTCTTTGTGGGACCAAAACTTCAACCACTGAAGCTGGTTTGGCTTCTGGTAATGGCTTCTATTAGAGAATCTACAGTAATTATTGCATGTTTATTTTGGTATTATTTTCACTTTTACAATAAAACCCACCAACAGCAATGTCAGGATATTGTATGGACATGTGCAAAACATCTGTTCTTGTATGGGCACTTCTCAAAGTATAGAAATATAGAAAAAGAATGATGACATTTTCTTTCATTAGGTAAGGGCAATCATAAGTTGCTGGGGTAAGAATGTTAAATCGGTGGGTAAGGATATGAAGAGGAGAAAATGACAATATTTCATAATTAGTTCAGCTTCAACAGAAAATAGCTAAATATATTTAGTAACAATAGAAACTGTACTGGTTATGGCACCATCAGATGTAAAGATGATTGCATTGCATGATGGTGGCATAGGTAAATACGGCTCACCTCCTCAACAACGATATCAAAATTGCAACTAAATTATAGAACAACCATCACTCAGAGCCAGCAGAAATTGAGTTGAATGGAGAAATCTGACAACTCTGAAATTTTTAAAAAACACATCCATCCACATTGGTAGGAGGGGCAGAGACACAGAACAGGCTGGTCCCACATCCACATATAGGGGATAAAAATTCAGGAAGGATATCTCAGGAATGAGGAGTCCTGCCTCACACCAGGCACCTGTGGCCCAGGGTTCCAGTGCCAGGAAGATAAGTCCTCATAACTTCTAGCTGCAAAAACCAGTAGGAAATTAGCTGCTGGAAGAAACTTTTAGAGTCCCAAGCAGTTCCTCTTAAAGAACCCACACATGAACTTACACAGACTCACTCCATCTGAGCTCTAGCACTGGGGTAGCAGACTGAAAAGCAGACTCAGTGGCATACGGGGAGGAACCAAAGTGTCCAGCATCAAGATGATGCTGGGGGACAGCTTTCTCCCAGATGGAAAGGTGAGCAGAACTACAGGGCTAGCAGGCTGGTGCCATATCTGATATTCCATCAATATGGCTAATACTTGCTGCCCTGCCCTATTGATGCCCTGAGGGTCCATCCCACCTAACTTACAGTTGTTAACGGTAGTTTTCAATATGAATGACCAGCCTTGGCTTGTGATTCACAACTTCCTGAATCCTTTCAAACAAACAACAGAGGACCTCAGTGAGCCCCCAGCCCCCATACCTCTTGCTAAGTGGCCCCCAGGTGCAGTACTAGCAGCAGTCAACCTAGATTCACAGCTTGGCTTGGCCTGGCCTGGGAATCTCCAAGCCCAGCACAAGTAGCAGCCATCTCAGATTACTTTATAACTCAGACAGGGTGGCCCCTGGCAAAACACAGATAGGCTCTGACCTTTTCCTATACACCCCAGGAAACCCTAGGGACTGTGCACCCAGTGGACAGCTACAGACCACATCGGAGTACCACCACCCTGTCCCTGCACAGCTGATCCTCCACGGAGGGTAGAGGTTGGTGGTGAATGGTCACAGCCAGTCCTTGCAGCTAACTAGCCTGGGTAAATCCCTTCCACTGACCTGCCAACAGCAACCAAGGCTCAATCACAAGAAGAGGGTATACTCAGCCCACATGAAGGGCACACCTTGAGTATCCAGCTTGGGTGAGAGGGGAGGCTGTGACACTGGACCCTACAGGACACCTACTACATTAGGCCATGATACCGAGAGAGAGAGTCATAGCAGCTCTACCTAATACATACAAACAAACACAGGGAGGCTGCCAAAATGAGGAGGCAAAGAAACATGAGCCAAATAAAAGAACGGATCAAAACTCCAGAAAAAGAACTAAACAAAATGGAGATAAGCAATCTATCAGAAGCAGAGTTCAAATCACTGGTTATAAGGATGCTCAAGGAACTTAGTGAGGACCTCAGCAGCATAAAAAATGATCCAGACAGAAATGAAGGATACCACAAACCAAAAGAACAACTTACAGTGAAACAACAGTAGAGTGAATAAAGCCAAGAGTCAAATAAATGATTTGGAACATAAGGAAGAAAAAAAACAACTAATCAAAATCACAAGAAGCAGAAAGAATCCAAAAAAGTGAGGACAGTGTAATTAGCCCCTGGGACCACTTGAAGAATTCCAATGTTTGCACCATAGGGGTGCCAGAAGGAGAAGAGAAAGAGCAAGAAATTGGAAATCTTTGAAATCTGTTTGAATAAATAATGAAAGAAAACTTTTCTAATTTGGTGAAAGAAATAGGCATGCAAGTCCAAGAAGCACAGAGTCCCAAAAAAGGTGGATGTAGAGGTTCACTCCAAGAGACATCATAGTTATAAGCCAAAGGTTGCAGATAAAGAGGGAATCTTAATAGCAGCCAGAGAAAAGCTGTTAGTTACATGGAGGGAGTTCCCATAAGACTGTCAGCTGATTTCTCAAAAGAAATGTTGCAGGCAGGGAGGGACTGGCAAGAAATATTTAAAGTCACGAGAAGCAGGAACGTATTGCCAAGATTGTTCTACTCAGCGAAGCTATCACTTAGAATCAAAAGGCAGATAAAGAACTCCCAGACAAGATAAAACTAAAGGAGTTCATCATCACCAAGCCATTATTATATAAAATGTAAAAGGAACTTATTTAAGGAAAAAAAGAATATCAAAACTATGAACAATAAAATGGCAATAAATACATACCTATCAACACTTGAATGTAAAAAACAAATTCAGTATACAAGAACAGAGAGAGAACCATGGATACACAGAGTGTTTTGATGGTTGCTGAATGGGAGATGGTGAAGGAGAATGGGTGAGGAGGTGAGGGGACTAATAGGTAGTTACAGAATAGCCATAGGGATGTAAAGTACCGTATAGGAAATGAAGCAAAGAACTTGTATACATGACCCACGGATATGAACAATGGTATGGCGGTTGCCTGAGGGAGTGGGGGGTGCAGGGTGTAGGGGGGACATAGGAGGAAAATTGGGACAACTGTAATAGCATAATCAATAAAACTTTAAAAGATTTTAAAAAGAAAAACCAGAAGAGAGAGAAACATCAATTGTTTGCCTCCAGTATGTGCCCTGACCAAGAACTGAACTAGCAACTTTTGTTTACTCTCACCATATGAGCCACAGCAGTCAGGGCTAAGTTCTGTTCCTCTTGTACACAAGTGCAGTACTAGATTTTATTCTAGTGTCTACTCTCATCACTGTAAACTTCCCTGTATGTCTTGTATCGAATGACTCTGATCTTATCACTTACTTCTAGAAGAAGGTTCTAATGCTTAACTATTTCATTACCTTTTAATGTAGTTATGACTGAACACTTTACATGATGGAATATATAATTAAAATTTTTTAAAAATTATTCTTTAAGTAACAGGGCATTATATTGGTTTTAAAAAGTATTTAGTTAATTACAGCACTAATTAATTTCATCTTAGCATAGACAGGAAAGTATTGTAAACATCTATTGTAAGGACAGGTAGGATCTGATAAGGCTATGAACCACCTTAGGGAACCTTTACAAAACTGGGTTCTCCTGGGCCTTCAAATTCCTTAGCAGCAAGGCTACTCTTCCTTCTGTGAGGAGGAGATATCAATGGTTAGTAGCATCTTTGAACAGTATCATTGCTTTTGATTAATTCACCTGCATTGCAAAATAACCTACCTTCCAGTATATTTTTAAAAAGAAAAATATTTGCTACACATTTGTTATAATGGCTAAAGTTTTAAAAACTGACAAAACCGATAATACTAATTGCTGGTAAGGATACGGAGCAACAAGAACTCTCAACCACTGTGATGAGAATGCAACAAGATGCAGTCCTTTAGAAGACAGTATGTTACTTTCTTATCATACAACTCAGCAAACACCTAGACATTTAGTCAACGGATTTGAAAATGTAGGTCCACACAAAAATGTGCTCATGAATGCATACCGTACCTTTACTCATAGTCACAAAAAACTGAAAACAACCAAGGTGTGTCTAAATAAGTGAATGGATAAACAAGCTGTGTACATTCATTCAAAGGAATATTAGTTGGCTATAAAAAGGAAATGAGCTATCAAAATAAGAAAAGACATGGATTAATCATAAATGCATATTACAAAGTGAAAGGAGCCAGTCTAAAAAGGCTACATACTGTATGATTCCAATTATGTAACATTCTGGAAAAAACACAACTATACAGGTGATAAAGAAATCAGTGGTTGACAGGGAGGAGGAGGAAGAGGGAAGGCTGAGTAGGTGAGGAACATGCATTCTGTACTACAATGTAATTGTGGACACATGAAATTATGCATTTGGTAAAGCCTATAGAACTACATAGCACAAAAAGTAACTCATAATCTGTGCAAATTTTTAAAAAATTACTCAGAAAGTCTGGGGATTCCAGTATGGAATGCAAACTCTGACAAAATAATCTAATTGTACTACAAATGTATAAAACAATTTCGCTGAAGGGTGGAGAGGAAAAGGTGCTGATTTCAATAACTCTGGAAATGAGTAGGGAGAGTCTCTGACATTAAAGCAAAAGAAAGTGTACATAAGATTATACTGTAATTGGTAAAGTTGTTTCCCACTGGAGAAAAAGATTAATAATTCTGCTACACCATGCATGTATACTGGAATTGAACAATTAAGTAAATAGATGACCGTGATGGTTGCCAGATTTCCCACTGTAGGAAATTTATAGACATGCAAAGGGAGGAAGCTAGAATAACTCATATGTTAATGGATTAGAGTTGGAGACATCACTATAAACTCAGATTTAACTTAATACAGATCTAGATGGTTAGATATAAAAATATTTATAGATAGGTATATGAAAATTTTAACATGACACATATTTCCACAGTCTGTAGACTGATAAGCCTAAAATCAATGACACTCCAGTAACAAATACAGATCCCTGATTTCTAACACAATTCTCCAATAAAAGAATGAAAGAAGGAAAACTTACATTTACACAGAAACCTGAAGAGTAATTTTCATAGTTGCTTTGTGTGTAATAGTCAAAAATAGGAAACAACCCTGATATTCTTGAGAGTGAATAGTTAAACAAACTGGTATATCTATACCATAGAATACTACTCAGCAGCAAAAAGGAACTAACCACTCATAAATTCATCAACTTGAATGATTCTCCAGAGAATTATGCTGAGTTTAAAAAGCCAATCCTATTTATATAATATTCTTGAAATGACAACTTGTATAAACAGAGCACAGTTTAGTAGTTACCCGGGGGTTATGTGGATAGAGAGGGAGGTGGACGTGGCTACAGAAGGTCAGCGTGAGGGATTCTTGCGCTCATCTGTCTCGACTGTATCAGTGTGAATATCCTGGTGATATCGTATCATACTTTTGCAAAATGTTACCATTGGCATATACTAGGTAAAGGGTACATAGGACCTCTGCATCATTTCTTACAACTGCATGTGAATCCACAATTAGGTCAAAATAAAAAGTTTAATTTAACTTACAAATCTAATTCAAGGGCTGAGTAATGAAGTTTTATTGTATATTCAAATAATCCTGTTGGGGGCTGCTATATTATCTAAAGTGCTGTGGGAAAAGCATGGTAGCATTCACTGTGTAATGGAAAGATTATGTGCTTTGGTCAAATATAGCTCAAACATAGTTTTGTGGCCTTGGACAGTCTGACCTTCTGTGTCCTCATATATAAGATACCAGATTTCTTTCGAGGCTGAAGGAGGTAGTGTCTAAATTAGATGCATAAAACACAGTGTACTTCATACCCTTGGCACTATGCCTGGCACACAGTAAGTACTCAACTGCTAGCTGACACGAAGTAGAATCAGAAGTTTATGTAGCAAGCAACTGTTTCCTCTGTCCTTGTATTGTATTTGATAAGTGCTTACTAAACAGATTCTGAAACAACATGTGAAAGTGATAGAGAATTCCAACAAAACAGTCCATCCATTAATAGAAGTACATGTATGATAAAAAAATGGTCTAATAACTTTTCCTTATTTTTAAAGTAACATATAATTATAGAGTCTTTGGAAAATTAAAAAAGAAACAGATAATACAATTATTACAAAATTACTTTTGTTAATATAATGATTAATCTTATTTTTGTTTGCATATATTTTTACAATACTGGTATTATGCTTTGTATGCAAGTTTTCAAAACTCCTTTTGGCTACATGAGTATTTTCCCATGTCATTAAACATCTTAAAATATTTTTATGTTGCCTAAATTAGAGCCCAATATACAATGGAATATTAACTATATTAATAATAGACATGTTAGTTGATTCCATTTTTTCCTATTGTAGAAACTAGTAGAAATAACATAAAACTGAGTTGACTATGTATAGCAATGTTTCCTACAGAGGGGATATTGAGAAAAAAAAACTCATGAATTGTCTGACAAATACTTCTGAAAAGATGGAGTAGGATTTTTAAGAAGCTACTTTTCTGGAAGAAAGTATTTGCTTCCCTTGAATTAATTTCACTCTGACTAACATAAATAATGCTTTCTGAAATAGAAGTAATAGAAACTTGGAGAGAAAGTGAAAACACCTCAGAATCTATTTCAGCCAAAGAAAAGAGCATCAAGTACATTGTGAAAAGTATGCCGAATATTAGGAAGGCCTATTTCAAAGCATTCAGAGAATAAATACTAGACAATCTATTATTGTGAAGGACAGTTCAGGCCTAATGGGAGACTCAAACTAATCTCCAAATCATTTGGGAGGTAACAGAGGAAAGAAAAAGGGAAACATACATAAATTCAACAACTCAGATTACAGTTTCAGGGGACAGGCATATAACCAAAAACAGTAAAGGATTGTATCAGGAAGTCAAAATTAAATTTGCAAAAGAAGAAAGTAATAAAGATAGGATAGACTCCACTGCTTGAGGATGATTTTTAAAAAATCATTCAGATTAAAGAGGCCAAATTGTTTAATTTTGGTTTTATTTCTTATTCATAGAAGAAAAAAACTTTACTGTAAAGTAGAATAGTATTAATAGGAAGTCTAAGGCCAAGATGGAGGGAGTGATGTGATATCCAAGGGAGGAAGATTCACATTGCAAAATGTCACATCATAGTGCAGTTAATTTGACAGGCGATATTTTGTGAAAAAGAAAGAAAGTAGTGCTGAATTTTAATCTGTGGAAACCTGATTGAAGATAGAAGCAGTAACTTTCCTGGGAGGCTGATATAACTACTAGCTGCACTTCAGGTTCAACTGTGGAGATTAAACACATAGATGTACAGGCTGCATGAAATTGCAGTAAGCCAGAATGTCCTTGGTGAGGGATGGGCATCTTCATAGCAGCAGCTTAATTGCTGTTCAGTAACTAGTTTTTAATATAAAAGAATCATGTAGACCGCATATTTAAGAAGATACCTCATTAGATGTTGGTTTTGGTATCTAAAAGGATTACTCCTCTCCCTGGCTGGGTTGCTCAATTGGTTGGAGCATCATCCCATACACCAAAAGGTTGCAGGTTCGATCCCCAGTCAGGATACACATCTAGGTTGCGGGTTTGATCCCCGGTTAGGCACATTTGGGAGGCAACCGATTGATGTTTCTCTCTCTCTCCCTCTTCCTCTCTCTCTAAAATCCTCAGGTGAGGATTTAAAAAAATAATAATAAAATAAAATAAATAAAAGTATTAATCTTCGGTTATTTACCTTGACTTTATAGCCAGAAATTACCAATGACATATGGGTATTGCAAAATACATATATTCTTGATGTATATTGAATAATTATGTTCTCTTAAGATTCCTGTAAGTTCAATTAATTTCTCAAGCTAAAAGAATCTTCTCTTTAGTTTTGTAGCATTAATTGAGGTCCCTTTCCCTTTCTCCAAACTCTTAGAATTGGTCTCTAATCAGGATAGAGCTACATCAAATCTTTTTAGATTCGTGATACTCTTCACTATTATTTTCAGTTTTTAACTCAGTAGAGCTTATGCTAAAACAGAGTTGAAGAGCTACCTCCCATCCCCACGTGCGTACTCTCTCCTTTGGTCAGGCCTGTGGGAAGTGAGACAGGGAGAGCAGGGAGAAAGTCCACTTCGCTCTACAAAAACCAAAGGGAATACAAAAAAGATAAAGGTATAATCCTACCAATCTTCAAGAAAGACAGGCCCAGCTTTACTAATTAGACTCTATACAATTCAAAGCAAACCTACTGCTTTATCAAATCAAGATGAAAAGCACAGATTGTCAGGGAAGCTGGTTTTCTAGTTTCAATGGATCTTTGTTTTCTCTTAAAAATTCTAAATTTAAGTCACCAAGATATGAAGATTGCAATAGGCAAAATAAAAGTTATAAATAAATGGTATCTACTGCTGCACAAGAATAAAATAAGGATTTGATATTTACTGATAGGTAAAAGCCAAGTTTCCAATAAGGATTTCATTCATAATATAGCTTTGTATTGAGCTTTAGCTGGTCCCTGAGCCAATTTATTTTAGATGGTGGATTTTCTTATCTTTCCAACCCATTTTAGTTTGTAAAAACTGCCTTTATTCTGACACCTCTGAGTTCTCCAAATAATATCACAAATTAGCTAGCTCTTCATGTACAAATCACATAGAGATTAAACAAACTCAAGAGT
Organism: Glossophaga mutica; assembly: GCA_039655065.1. NCBI lineage: Eukaryota > Metazoa > Chordata > Mammalia > Chiroptera > Phyllostomidae > Glossophaga > Glossophaga mutica. The sequence continues at coordinate 135,261,034 of CM077304.1, forward strand.
AATTTGACACACAGCCATAGCTGTATTTTGGTTTGGTCTCATTCATTTCCCTCTTGCTTCTTCTGTTATTTTGCATTCAATCACTGTGCAGATAGAGTTGGAATACTTTAATCTATTTTATTGTCTAATATTTTCATTTAATTTTTGGTAATATTTTTAAAGTAGGAAAAGGTTGAAGAATTTTTCTGAAAGTCCTTCAGGTCAAAGTGCTGTCATTCTTCCTAATTCTCTTATAGTTTTGTTACAGAGATAAACATATTCATGGGAATAGAATGAGGGTATCCTTAAGAAGTCATTAATTACTTAATAAGGTCATTTAATTGCCTTTTGTTAAGAAATCAGTTTCCTAATTCCAGGTTTAAAAGGCCATTTCAGGAAACAAGTTAGGATTTTATTATTTTGGAATTAAACATCAGACTTTTCAGTTGAAAGAATCCTGAAATAGTTCCCTATAGTTTATTTGGATGTTATTATCCAAATAAACTTATCAACCCGAATTTAATTCAGATGAGGAATAAAAGAAAACTTAACTCTTATACTACAACTCGAACCACATGAACTTGTAATTTTATTGCCCTACATTGCAACTATTTTATGTTAGTTTTGCTCCCAAAGTAGGTTTTAGGAAGGAACAGTTAATTGAATGCCTAGTCAGCACCTGTGCACCAGGTGCAGGGGAACAAGAAGACTGAAACAGAAGTAAACAGGCAATTGCAATACAAGTTGAAGAGTGTCATGATGAGTATAAATCTAGGAAGCTAGCAATGGCAACAAATCAAGCTGCAGGTTTTCTACCACCTTCTTTACAGAAACCATTTGACCAGTTGTGGTGGTTTTAAAAAATGGCAAAAAATTATGTTACTCTTCCCATCAAAAGGTGGGGGGGTGGGCAGTGGTGTTCCCTCTCCATGAGACTGGGTGGGCTTGTGACTGCTTTGAGCAATACAATACAGCAGAGGTTGGATCATGAAAGGAAAGGTGGTCCTTGTTCACTAGGACGCTTCCACTTGGAGCCCCAAGCCTCCGTGTGAGCAGTCTGACTACCTGAGAGACCCATGTTGTAGAGAGGCCAGGCCACCAGGACAGCCGTGGTTAGGCACTCTAGCCTGCCCTGATCCTCCCACCCTCCCAGTCCAGGTGCCTGTTAGGAGTGAAAAACCTGTGATTGGTTATTATTCCTTTGAGGGTAGTAACACTGTATACACTTACTTATTTGTAGCTGATTGGCTAGGAACCTGTAAAGCCACACTAATACATGAAGAAAACTTAAGCTTCATTGAATGTTGGAGTCAGCATTTTAGAGAAATCAGGACAGTTTAAATTTTGGTTACGTGACTATGAATGTTTGGTCCAGGGGTATATTCAAATTGTGGTCTCCAATTTGTTTTTTAACAGTACAAACATAACAGAATGGTGTCAAGCTGCTGCTGAGTTTTGGTACATGTTGTTATGCATAAATAGTAACCAGAACACCGATTAAGCTGTGGTGGCCATGACAATGAGCCCAGCTGACCAAAGGTTCCAACTGCTAATATCTGAAAACCCACTGCCTTGTGCAGGTGCAATGCTTCTGAAGGGCTGCTTCCAGGCCATGGCTGGGTCCTGCAGGAGACATGGGACTCCTCGATGGTTGGTCTTGGTTTGAGGACTTGATGGCCTTCTTGAGCATTCTTTAAACTGTAGCCACAAACTTCCACTCAAACTTCCTTCTATCTCTTCCTCGCTCAGGTCAGATTTGCCCATGTGTCAGCTCTTCTAGTCTTTTCCATCTCCCTCATCATTTTTTACCATGTAGGCATTTTCTCCAATAAAATTAATTTATGTTTAGCAGTCTTGGTTTCTTATTCTCAGAGGACTCAAACACCAGCGGTACCAGGAATGGTCTGAAGAACAGGCAGTAAGATGGGGAGTTAGTACTGGCTCACCTGCTACCAGGCAAACTGAGGACTCTGTCCTGCTTGGTAGGTAGAACACACACAGTTCCGGCAAAAGGTAGTGACAAAATTGCTAGACTTCAGTGACCACTCACCTGTGTGTTCCTGATGGCCTTGTTGAATGGTGTGCTCTCAGGAAAACATTCCAGGGGGGGTGAATATTGTGACATGTGGAGATAATATTGGCATTTGAAAAATATGATGGAAACAATGCTTACAAAGATAGGGGACCTGGCTGGTTAGCACTAAGTTGTATGGATACCCTGCAGAGGCTGTAAACATATAGAAGATAAATACAGGGGCCAGAAAGCCTACGTAATAGCTGACAAACAGGTCCATCTCCTGCTAAGAGGCCAGGCACAGTTGAACAGTAGGCTGAAGACTTAGTTGTTCAAGTCCCAGAGGTCCTGAGACATTTTAATTCTCAGCCAAGGAAGCTCAGTTGTGTGAAGGTCAGGGCCCTGGCGGGGAAAACCCAGAACCCTGAAACAGGATAGGGACATCTACTAGATGCCCTGAGGATATTGATTCTGTAAACTTCTAGACTCTCCAGGACTGCAAAAGTAGCACACCCCTTCCTGGTACGAACTAGCATTTCTGCAGCATCTCCCAGAACTGCAGAAATTTTACCCTGAAGGCAACACATGATACCCAGGAAGGCTACCCCTACTACCTCTCCTGGCTGTCAGGCCGATAAGTAGTGTTAAATGCCAGTTTAACACAGCTGGAGACATGCTGGGCCTTATAAGGAAGGAAAGGACTATGCACCTAAGGAATTATACAAATGAGCTGTCATATATCAGCAGGAGTCAGGAAATTACTCCTGGAGGTGGATTTTGAAAGTGCTTGATCAATGGGGACAGAATGTACAACTGAATAATCCTGAATTCACTGACTTGGAGATACTTTATTAGGCCCCAGGATTTAACACCCTAGCAAAGACCCTAGAGGATAGGTAAACTCACAGCTGGAGTAGCTCTTAGAAGCCTGGCTAACTCTCAATAAAGTAAAAATGTCAAATTGCCCTAGTAGAAGGAACATTAAAATATTAAGTAGCTAAGGGAAGTGGGTATGCAGTATGGGTATATAAGGCCAGAAGCCCAACCAGAAGATTACGACGTTCCACAGGAGGAACACCATTCTCCAAGGCGATCAGGATGCACTACTGAGAGGGGTACCAGCACCACTAAATAGTTATATGATTGCTTTCCTCCGCAGGCCAAGAATGTTGATACTGGAAGCAGACACATAGCTGGACTGGTTAATATCCTTGGAGATGATGCAGCATAGGAGTAACAGAGGCCAGATGGCAACACCCATCTATCAGGAGCCAGAAGGCTGTAATTACCATGACTGGCAAGGCCAGAGGGAAGCCAAGGTGGCCTGACCCACAGGGAGTTGTAGAGATGGTTAATACAGCATGGTGTCTCCAGGGGCGGAACAGATGGGCAGCTAACAAGGGTGATGTTGCTTAACATCACAACCAAAGAAAGACAAGAATGAAGGAGCAGGATGTTGAAAATGGTTGTCCAATCGCTTGCTCAGTTCCCAGACCAGAACACATTTTTACATCTGTAACCCATTAACTAAGGAAGGGGCTGGGGCCTTAGGAGGAAAGACTCTGCTACACTATGGCAAGTATGTTCTATGACAATACTGTGTCTGGATGCATGATTCAAACTGATAGACTTGGCAGCTGGGGCAACTCCACATTATGCCCCTGCTCTCTGCAGTAAGAGCTGTCATAATGGGAATAGTCAAATGAAAACCTCTGAACCTCTGAACAGTCAAATGAACCTCTGAAACTGCCTCCACCAGGAGAGTAAATCAAATACATTATCAAATCCCATGGAAGGGTGTGACAAAGACAAGTACCAACATTAAACACTGGAAGGATGTAGCAATGGTGGCCACTATCATATCTTCACTTAATTTAATACTCTGGCCTCTTTAAAATCCAGGAGGATCCTGGAGAATTACTGTACACTATCACAATGTCAGCCAAGATGTATCCTAATTGTAGCTACTATACCAGGCATAGCATTGTTGATAGAGCAAATAAATATAGCATCAGGTATATAATAATAGAGCATTAATCCAGTGAACATCTTCTATTCAGTCCCAACCCAGAAAGAGGATCAGAAACAGTTTCCATCCATATGGATGGACGACAGTATCCATTTAAAATTTTCTGTCAGGGCTATGTTAACTCTTTTGTCCTCTGTTATTCCAAAGAGATCTACACCTTCAGGACATCCCACAGAACATCGCACCTGTCCATCACATCCATGATATAATGGTGATTGATCAGAAGAAAGAGTGGGTTAGCATGCTGGAGGCCTTGGTAAGTGGCATGCATTCTGAGACAGCCACAATTTAAATGCCAGTCCCTTTGGTGAAGCTTTGAGAACCCAGTGATCAGGGATGTGCTGGAACATGCTCCAAAGTGAAAGACAAATTACTGTATCTTGCACTCCCTGCACAATAAAGGAAGCAAAGCATTTGGAAGGCCTCTGGAGACAATATATTCCAAACCTGGGCATATTATCCCACTTATATACCAGGTGTCATAAAAGGCTTTTGAGTGTATGCTTAGACTGCGTGGCAGTGTAGACTGAGTTCTTCCATCCCTTTATTCTGCACTTGGGGTCAGTCTTGCACGACAGCCTTTGCAAGCTCCCTTCCTATTTTCCATCCCAGGCATGTAACCTAATACAATTCTTGCATATCTAATCCCATTTTAGTCTCTGATTCTTGGAAGACTTCGACTAACACAAGTGCTTTGGAGAAGAGTCACCTAAAGAAAATGTTACCATCTTTAAAGAGGCTCTAGAGGAAACAAAAGAGAGGAACCAAATTTGTATAGTGAGTAGAGACAGGATGCTTACATGAGGTAAGAAAAAATGAAAGTGTGTATGTGGCCGTTCTCATTATTCTTCCCTCTCTAGTCTCAAGTAAGTAGAAACCAGGCCACTGTCTGATGGAAGGAAGTGTTACTCATAGGTGTCACTAGCATGAAACCTATGGTGTCATGGTGGTGTTGACTACAAAGCCAGACAAAGGTATGAGAAATACAGAATTCAACCAGCCATTATTAAAATGTCACTAAGAATTGTGGCTCAGCCAGGCAGGAAGACTGTTAAATGGGTATTTCAACCAGGTAGTTAGGATTGGTGAGGGAAGTTAGTTACTACCAGGTAAAGAGTTGCAATCTCAAGTCACAGTTATATAATTTAACTAACTTTATTTAATTTAGTAATTTAAGAGTCAACCAACCTAATCTGAAAACTATGAACCCAATATTCTCCTTATTGTGGTGACTACAAAAAGGTGTCAGCATGTCCGTCCCCATGTTGGGAAGAACCGTCCTGGTCATAGGCAGCCCACGGGGTTCGGTTCTAATCAGACATCTCTATGCTAAAAGGGATCAGAATGTGTCATTTTGGCATAAGAATTATTTTGGGCTGAAGACAACTGAGAAATAGCAGCTATCCCCCGCCCCTCAAAAAAACACCTCTGCCCTCTTTTCAGCCAGAACTGCCATCTCCCAGTAATTCGCCAAAATGACAAACATGAAAGGAAAGAGGAGAGGCACCCACTGCGTGTTCTCTAAGCCTTTCAGAAAACAGAGCTGTGCGTTTGGCCACATACATGAGAACCTACAAGAAGGGTGATATTGCAGACATCAAGGGAGCGGGCAGTGTTCAAGAGGGAACGCCCCTCCAATGTTCGCGTGGCAGAACCAGAAGGGTCTGCAGTGCCACCCAGCATGCGGTGGGCATGGTTGTAAACAAACAACTTAAGGACAACATTCTTGCCAAGAGAATTAATGTAATGCATATTAATGTAGAGTATATTAAGCACTCTAAGGGCCAAGATAGCTTCCTGAAATGTGTGATGGAAAATGATTAGAAAAAGAAGGAGCCCAAGAGAAAGGTACCTGGGTCAGCTGGAGCGCCAGCCTGTGCCGCCCAGAGCAGCACACTGTGTGAGGACCAATGGAAAGGAGCCTGGCTGCTGGAGCCCTGTCCCTGTGAATTCATGGCAGGATAAGTATACAAAAAATAAAAGACCTCTGTATTGTTTTAAAGAACAAATAACTCTCCGCCCTCCCTTACATTTGTTTAAAATCAAACTTAGACTCTTAATCACCAGAGACTCTTGCTTGCCCAGAGACAGCACTGAAAGAAACCTATGCAATATGTCTTCCCCAAACAATCCTTATCTTCCATTAGTTTCTCCTACATATTTACCTTGGAAGCCTAAAACCCTTTTCCTTTGTCTTATCACTTCTCTACAAATGTATTGCTCTTAAGATGCTATAGTGTGTAAGTCCAAGTCCTAATCACCCTTTTGAGTTACTACGCATCACTGAGTATGCCTCATATATAATCTCTTCGCAGTTGTTAATAAATTGTTTTTTCTCTTGTTAATCTGTCTTTTGTCAGTTTAATTTGCAGGGCCCCAGCTAGGAAATGTATAAAGTTTTTTTTTCAATTTCAGTGGGTTGGATACTTTATCTTGGTCATTATTTACTGACCCAGGAACCTCATCTCATTTGCAATAAAATAATTCCCTTAGTAAAGGCAGATATACCAGGAAATTAGTGAAAGTAATGCTCCAAGGAGCCTCGCTTGCATTGTCCTTTCATAGGCCCTGTAGCTGATTTTGAATTCAAAATTTTATTTTTCTTCTTATTAAAAAGCCCCCCACGCCTAATTGAGTAAGTGTCAGGTCCCCCAAAGCCTGGATCTATCCCTAGAGGTTTGTATAGCAGGATAAAAAAATTGGATGTTCTCTCAAATGATGTGTGCTGGGGAGGGGGTCCATATATGAATGCCGGGTAGGCCAATGATGTGTCCATATTTGCATTTTAGAAAGACTACTCTGGGAACAATGTAGATAAAAGTACAAAGAGGACCGGATCTGTAGGGAAAGCTGTAAGGAAGCTGTCACTGTACTCCAAGCAAGAGAAAAGGCCATTTTCTTTTTCTCTCATAAAAGGACTTGGTGTTTTCTTGAAAGAGCAAGACCCTCTGGGGCAGTTCTAATTTTACTTACAAACGTTCCCACCTCCCATTTCAGCAGTATTGTTCCTCCTCCAAGAGGCGGAAGAGATTCAAATCTGTTACAGTGTAACAATCTGTCTTTGCCTTCAGAAAGTAAAATACAGAGTTTTCATACTCAACAGTGCTAACTTGCTAGTATAAGAAAAATAGCAAGAGTTTTAAAATTTACTGTCAAATTAAAAAATGAAAAGAGAATAATTTTTCAGAGTCCTTTTAACCCAAAAACAGATTCAAATAGAGTACAGGCTATCCCTGGAGGGTAAACTCAATATTACAAAACGTACTCTAAGAGTACATATTTTAACATGACATAAATTCAGAGTTCTGGAGGAACAAATGTGATCAAGAAGACTGAGAGAATTAGAGAGGTGGGTTGTTTTACAAGAGAATAAATCTTATTTTAAAGTCATGCAAACAAGAATAGTTTAACAGGCATGAGAATAAGCAAACGGAAGTCTGTTAAAAGTTTGAAGTCTGGAAATGGTCCAGATAAGTATAGACATTTCATATCAATAGGGAAAGAATGGGCTGGTAGATGGTCAGTCACTTTTTCACAGCACTATACAGTGACAGGAAAACCATCAATTCCTGGTCTCTGGCGGGGGCGGGGGAACAGTGGGGACGATTTCCCCTTCTTCATGGGAGCTTAGTCAACCACACAGTCTATGTACCAACAATTGTCTACTCTTCCTCAGACAGTTACTATGACAAATCCACACTCTGCCTTGGGATACTGGGGCGAATGAATCAAACTTTTACACGGAGTTTTTATGAATATTCCTCTGAACTCTGAAGCTACAACTTCAAAAAATGTATACAGGGAATACAGATCAAACACAAAAACTTACCGAAAATGGTAAGTTATTATGAAGTAGTAAAACGAGTTTTTAGTTTATGCTCTTCACTTCGGGCTATATTGGGGTGAATTCTTTGTAATAAACTTAAACACATTGTAATTTGAATTCTTAGCAGATGGCCCGCAAGTGCATATTCTTCTTCAGACTCTAGAAATATCTGACTATATATATGATCTGTCTGGAAAAATTCCAACTATTGTCAATATAATGAGAACAGTTTGTGCCTTTCTCAACGTAACCTGGCAGCTAATGAGAGTGGACTGGAATGTGCATGTGTGAACAATGACAACTTCACTGTGCTAGTCAGTGGGGGCAGTAGATGCTGTTGAATGAGCATGTGTACTGTGTGGCCATTGCATTCAAAATGATTGACTGAGTAGAGTGACAAACCGAATCACATTTTGCATTAAGCTTGAACATCCCTCCGTGGAAACTATTTGGATGACTCAGAATGCTGTAGCTATGGGCAACTGGTGATTGGCATCTTCATCACAACAACATAGCTGCTCATGAATCATGTCCTGTGTAGAGTTTTTTGGTGAAACATCCAATCACCCATAGGTGACTGAGCCCTGCTACAGCCCAGATTTGGCACCCTGCAACTTCTGGCTTTTCCTAAAACTAACATCACCTTTGAAAGGGAAGAGATTTCAGATTGTTGATGAGATTCAGGGAATATACGATAGGGCAGCTGATGGTGATTAGGAGAGCTGTGTGAGGTCCCAAGTGCCTACTTTAAAGGGGACTGAGGTGTCATTATCCTATGTACAATGTTTCTTGTATCTGCTTCAGTAAATGTCTCTATTTTTCAAATTATATGGCTGGGTACTTTATGGACAGACCTGCTATGCAGACCCCTTGCTAAAGTTCCTAGGCAGCGAGATTTATTTATTAGCTCCTACCCCTGCATGCTCATGCAAAAAGCTAAAGGGAATCAGCCCCCGCATTCGACATAAAGAAGAGGAGCCAGCATCTTTGCTCTGAATCTTGGCTTTCCAGGCAAGAGATCTACCTTAATACAATAATATTGGTTCCCCTACTAATTTCCCCACCCCTTCAGGCCCTAGGAGAAAAAGGGGACCCAAGAAAGAGAATGTATCAAGACTATGGGAGTACAGAAGAGGCACAAGCAACTCTGTCTTATGTAAGGGTAGGATAAAAGAAGTCTAGAGAGCCTTCTTCCAAACACACTCTACTTCTCTACATCCTAGGTTGGACTTGCCAGTTTACATGTATCCTGCATTAGAATATATTTGAGCACAGACACCAGGCTCAAGCATAGTGCTGAACACATTAAATAGATTTAAACATTAGCTGTGCAAAAAAAAAAAAAAAAAAAAAAAAAAAAAAATCTAGCAAATACTCTGTGGTTGTCAAAAGCAAAACACTGATCTCCGAATCTATTAGTTTGGGCTTTCACGTTCACACTTTCAGAAAGAAAATAAGTTCTCTCATTGTCAAAATCTCACTAGATGCAAAGGCAGGATGGTTTCCTTGTTCTAGTCATGAAGTAAAATGTGTAAGTATGGAGTATGAAATCATTTCCACTAAATAGCTAGGAATAAAAACAAGACATTTGAATTTAATGTTTTATTACCATGTAATGGTTTGGGCAACAAGTCCCAAAGCCTCAAGATAAGGTGCCAATAAGCATTTGGGTAACAGGCTGTCAGAAAGCCTGGTATACTGTGCTCTGAGATGCAAGGCTGTATCAGGAAAGTGTTGCATCGAGCAGATTTTGCTTTTATTAGGTTCTAGGAAGCCCCATTAAGAAATCTTTTTCTTGTAACATTTATTGTTTACTTTCCATCTTGAATTTAATTCTCCCTTGGGGGAAAAATGCCATCCGAGACAGTGAAGTAAATTGAATTTTTTGGTAATCTAGACCTTAAAGAATAAACCTATTTACATTTAATCTTCAAAAGTCTGACAAATAAGATCAATTCTTGTTAGTACCTGATATGTATCAAATCAAAGTGTTACTAACATACACCTCTTATGGAACAGACCTCTTATCAAGGAACTGGACTAAATGTTTCAATATTTGCAGTTACTTATCTGCTATTTCCCCATCTGATATTTTGTACAGTAACTGATGAATGGTTTATACTTTTACCAACCTTACTTTTTTTCCAAAAAGCTTATTTAAAGATCACCTTCATTATTTCAGCACACATCCCATATAAAGAAATTTGGAAGTGTTGCAGTTTAATGTCAACTATTGTAAAAGCTGCTGGTGCCTACCCAGATCCCTTTTCATCAGGCTGAGGTACCAGTTCCTCAGCTGCTATGAGTACTGGCTGCTCAATGTTCACAGATGTATCCATCTCCCAAAAATTATCCTTGGCCAACAGAAGCCACCTCACACAAAGCCATCCCACAGCCAGTGACCAAGTAGGATGGGGAATAAGAGCTAGCTTTCTTTGTGGTGCCCTCAATGCTCCAGAGAACATCTCATGGTGCCCATCACAAAGTTCTGTTGAATTTCCTTCCTAATATCTATCAGTTTTTCCACCATTCCAATTGCCACTATCCCAGTTAAGGACCATATCTCACCTGACTATTCAAATTGCCTTCTGAATCAATTTCCACATTATAGTCCCTTCTCTACAATACTGTCAGAACAAACTAAGATACAAATTTAATAATCTTCCACCCTCCTCCCCAACACACACACCCCTACTTGAAATCCTTCAATAACCATTTCAGATCACTTATCAGTGGCAGTAAACCAAACTCAGCTCGCACATGCACTTTGCTTCTCTCCTCTTTCAAAAAATGAGGCCATGAAGCAAAGCAAAGCCTTGAAATATGTACAAAATAATTAGATGGCATTTATCTGCCATGAGTACTAGTTAGCTGAAGCAATTAACTATAATTTTAATGGAGTTAGAGGACTTCCATTAGTAGAGAGGAACTACAAAACAAAGTAAACCCAGGAGAATGGGTTACAAAACCACTTTCCTTTCTAAGTTAGGTGGTTTGTTATAGCAAGTTAAGACTTAGCATGTCTTATTAGTGTTTTGGGCAAGAATCTCTTCTATCTCTGGCCCAGGAATCTCTTGGTATGTTGGATGGAAAACTTCACAGGTTCCGGTTCAGATGATGATTGGTGTCCAGGAGGGTATTTTAATCCTGGAAAATTGTAACACTAAGTACAGTAATGATACAGTCAAACCCACAGTAGTCATAATTTTGTTAAAGAATAATTGGTGCATATGTGATACTTAGGTATCTAATGTTTGAAAATTTGGCCTATTAGAGAAGCAGACTGACTTGTGATACTTTGTAATATGCAATTGAGTAACTGATTTTGTTTTATATTGAGATCAATGTTTGAATACTTAATAGAACTTACTCCTCTCTCCTCCCACCTTTTTTTTTTTTTTTTTTTTTAAGTCTTAGATTCAGGAGATTTAACAGCATCTGGAATAGTTTGTCAACAACATTAAAACAATTATAATAACCTTATGAACAGTTTAAAACCTCTATAGGAATTTAACTTGTAAATCCCCCCAGCCCAAACTTGACTGTAACCACCTTACAACAGTTACAAGTTTAATAACATTTTAATATAAAAAGAAAAGAACAAGGCTTCTCAAGTTTGAACTGCAGTATTTTAATAAATCAAATATCTTTAATAACTAAAGTAGCACCTGAAATAATATTTTCTGTGTAGAAATGGCACCCTCAAGAATCTTACATTGATATACAAATCTAGGTTTAAATCCTTGCAAAATCATGACATATGATGATACTGGGCTGAATTCTTGCATGGTAAAAATGTCCCATTCTTTTTTTTTTCTTTTTTTTAATATATTTTATTGATTATGCTATTACAGTTGTCCCGTTTCTCCCCCATCATTCCCCCCCACCCTGCACACCCTCTCCTACCCACATTCCCCCCTTTAGTTCATGTCCTTGTGTCATAAGTTCTTTAGCTTCTACATTTCCCATACTATTCTTGCCCTCCCCCTGTCTATTTTCTACCCATTATCTATGCTACTCATTCTCTGTACCTTTTCCCCCTCTCTCCTCCTCCCACGCCCCTGTTGCTAACCCTCCATATGATCTCCATTTCTGTGGTTCTGTTCCTGTTCTAGCTGCTTGCCCATTCTTGAGATGGTGCATAAATTTTCTAGTTCGCCATAGTCACTTCCCATACCTCCCCACCACCACCCACGAGAGGGCAGTCACTCATTTACCTTTACATTCCTAGTCCTCATAAAGGCATTTGCAATTCATGCATCTAGAGCACTGATTCTCAACCAGCAGTATAATGTCCCCAGAGGCCAGCTGGCAATGCCTGGAGATATTTTTGGTTGTTACAACTATGGATGGGTGCTATCGGCATCTAGTAGGTAAAGGCCAGGAATGTTGTTAAACATCCTACAATGCACAGAACAGACCCTAGCAACAAAAATTATCTAGCCTAAAATGTCAATAGTGCTAATGTTAAGTAATGCTTATATAGAAAAACACATTAAAACCCTTCAACATTGCATAGAGACCTTGCAATTACCTACTACCTTTGTGCCCTGGAGAGTAATCCACTGGTATTATATGGGTCACGAATAATTTCCTTTTTTATTGTTTATAGTGCCCTTCTTTGTACCTAAGTTCTTAAATTTGGTGAGTTTCTTTTCTTCAAAATTTGTTCTTTATTTCCTTCAAGAAATCCTTCCCTTTAAGATAATCTTTGTTTCCCTCTAAACATCCTACCAGTATTTCACATTTATGTCTTCAATCCATTTGGAATTTATGTGCTGGAATTCAGAGGTGAAATTTGGTTTCCACATGAATCCATAGCTTCAATAGCATTTATTGAATAGTTTATCTTTCTCTACTAACTGACAACACCAACTTTGTCATATACTGATTTTACATATAAATTTTCATCTGTTTCTAGGCTATTTTGTTTATTCCTGTGATGTCATTCTAAGTTATACTTCTATCAGGAAACTTACTTACTATATGGCATGATTCCTTCCTCGTACTTCTTTAAATTTACTCTTACATATGAATTTCAGTATCAGCCCTCTTGGAATTTTAGTTGAAATTGCCAATCTGAATTTACAGATTGGCTAAAGACAATGGACTTTTCTCACTCATGAACATTGTTTCCCTATTTGGATTTTTCCATGACTTTCAGGAAAGTTAAACACATTCTCCATAATGATGATAGACTTATTCCTGGATGCTATATATGGTTTGTTTTTGAGGTTTCTGTTTTTCCAGTAACTTTAATTTGGATCTTATAGACAGCACACTTGCTGAGGTATCTTAACAGCTTATTTTCTGTCTATGTTTTTGGCAGATACTTTTACTGGGTTAAGGAATTTTTATTCAATTAGTAGTTTTCTAAGTTTTTAACATACTGAATGTATGGTACTAAGCCATTTATAACAAAAAAGCAGCTTTCTTCTTTAAGCCTGCCCAGTCTTCTTGGAGAACTTGTCCTTAAATTTGGAGATGCAGCCGGAAAGCCTTCTTCCATCTTTGAACCTGCCTCCTTTTCACTCCCAGTTTTACTCAGCATCTTTCAGGAGAACCCATTTAACTTAAATCACCATTGATTGGGATACTGCTCAATCTTCAGAGATTAGCCCAATCATAGGAAGATCTTAAGGGCCTTAAAAATTACTTCCAACTATTTCACAGATAGTTTGCAAGAGATAAAATTCAAAGTCAGAAGCCAGGCTATAACTGTGGTCAACACAGAGATCAAGGGATAAATCTCTCTTAAGATTCTTGAAAAATATGAACTTATCTCAACATTCCATTCTCTTCAAGCTTTTATTTACCTCCTTAGTTAATGAATTAATCCTTCAAAAATACTAACACAAGGTAGCACAAAGCTTCCGAGTGGGTGAGACAGAAGGAAGAGAATCTGAGTGTACATTCTTACATGTGTGAAGGAAACTACTTCCATTAAGGGAAAATGTCTTGCAGTGTTAACTGTTGTGGGCCTGTAAACAAAGATTCATCAAAAATAATCCCTGGGGCCTTATAAAAATGAAATGACATTTCAGTGTTCTTTCCTATCTTTTTTCTGCAGTAAAAGCAGCATTGAACAGTTGGCTTTTCCTTTGTTTCTTCATTATTTCTGTTCCACAGTTACTGGGGGACACTTTTTATTTTAGTCTCTTTATTCAGAACATCTTAGTAGGCAACATGCCTTGAGTGAATATCTCTCTCTGTATAACCAACTAACCTGTAAAGTCTAACACCTTTTTGAGAGTCACTTTACTTTATTTTTTATTATTATTTATCACCACCCGAGGATATTTTTCATTGCTTCTAGAGAGAAGGGAAGGGAGAGAGAGAAACATCGATGCGAGAGGAGATAATCAGTTGCTTCCCAAACGCACCCAGATGGGGATGGAACCTGCAACCTAGGTGCATGACCTGATGGGAATCGAACTCTCAACTTTTCAGTTACAAGATGATGCTCCAACTAACTAAGCCACACTGGCCAGAGCGAGAGTCATTTTAAAAGCCACAGGTTGCTTGTTGATTAACCAAGCTTCCCAAAGTGTGATTTTGAACTTTATTTTTTTTCTATATTAAAAGGTTATACATCTGTTTTGTACTCTGAAAGTTAAACAGGCATACCACAATCTCTCTCACCCGAACATGTGTGGGGTTGGGGTGGGGATGTATGGAGAATACTGTTCTAAGGAGGCAAAGAAAAAGACCAATTTGGCAGTGGGGTAGTCAAATCCAATATTCTTACCTTTATTAAAAGCAGATGATTAATGACTTGTAGCAGGCAAACAACGTTATTTATTTAAAAAGTAATTCTCAATGGCCTTCCCCTTTGGGTTGTTTCTATACAAATCAGTTATTTTATGTATTATTTCCTTTCTTTGGTAAATAGAAAAGTATTTGCCTGTCTGGTTTTTCACTTTGATACCTTTATGAGTAACAAAAATAAGTTAGATCTAAACTGATAATGAAATGTGTTCATAAGCTTATTTTTCTAACAAAAAGCAAAAGATATTACAGATAAACTTCAAACTTCAGTTATGTCAAAAAATGTGATTCTTCTACATTGCCTAGTAGCAGATATAAGAGATCAGAGGTCCCTCAAAAAATACATTATAAACACAAACACATGCTCAACCTCTTACAGTAAGTTTTCTTCTCCCAGGAAACTTCCACGCAACTACCACTTACCTATTTTTTTATGTAGCTGTTACGTAAACCTCTTAATACACAAGACTTCTTTTAGCACAGTAAGTCTGTGTTTAGTTTTGTTCCCTTCCTTGTATTTTCCAGGTCAACAGCTGCAGAGTACAGTAATAATACTGTCTTTAGCTACACTTAGAGCAACAGTGCAGGCAAATAAATCCTTCCAAGATTATCACCTCTATTTTAACAAGGAACCCCAAAACGTTATACTACAGGTAATGGACTCGAAACAAATTAGGGGCAGGAAGTGAGTCTAGAATTCTTATTCATGAGGCAGAACAGATCCTTCCCAATGCCTCCTTTTTGCTCATCCTCTACCATTCTTTCCCCCACAGCTTCCCAACAAATAACCCCTTTCATAGCCCTGGTGTAATAACAGGAAATTATAATACTTCTACTCCTATAATAATACTGTTAAATCAAACACAGCATTCCCTAATTAAAGACTAAGTTTCAGGAGGGAAAAAAAGACGCTCCCTTTAGGAAGTTGCCGAGGTAAGGGGAAACCTCAGGATACTGTCTTTACAACTGTGAAAACTTTCAAATTTGCGAAAAAAGATGACAAGAAATCAGTAGGCTAGCGTAGCCTTCAACATCGCTCGTCGCCCTTCTTCCTTACTCTGGGAGGCTGCCACCAGCTGACTCAGAGGTTCGGATCCCGGTGGCCTTAACACCCAACCGACCCAGCCCACCTCGAAGACCGTCAGCGCACCCTCCTCCGCCTTTAAGCAGCGGCGGTGGGAGGGGCGGCTCTGCGTGAGACGCCGGGCGCCACGCCCCCAGGGTGGGCGGGGCTGCACCACCAGAGGCAAGGGAAGGGGCGGGCACTATGAGGTAATCCGAAAAGCCAGATCTGGTTGGAGAAAATTTAGAAGAGATTGGGGAGGGCGGGAGGCGGAGTCTAGTTTCCCTGGTGACCGGTTGCCTGGCGGTCGCCTGGTAACCGGTCGCGGCAGTCCTGGCAGTGGCAACGCGGGGCGCGTAAATCTGTGGGCTGGACCCCACGTTGGGCTCTTTCTGTTTGTTCCGCTATGGCGGCCGCGGCGGCAGTGGTCGCGCTGTCGGGTTTAGAGGATGGGGTGTCTCGGTCCCGCGGCGAAGGGGCTGGGGAGATGGTCGTGGAGCGTGGCCCCGGCGCGGCCTACCACATGTTCGTAGTGATGGAGGACCTGGTGGAGAAGCTGAAGTTGCTCCGCTATGAGGAGGAACTCCTACGGAAGAACAACCTGAAGCCCCCGTCCAGGTGGGTGCACGGGTCCTCGGAGCCCGGGTGCCGGCTGAGCCCTGGGAGGGTGCCTTTCTCCTGCCTCTCGGGGAACGCCGAGGGCGGGTTAGCAAGCACTCACCTCCATATACCTCTCCAGGAAAGGCTACTTGGCGACGGAGGGCTCCCATGGAGCTCACAGAGTTTTATCTTGGCATTTTAGTGAAGAGAGTGAAGTTTTGAAACAGCAGAAAGCACTGGAAGACAGCTTCCCTGGTCTTTAAAGCACAAACGCACTTCCACGAATCACACACAGTTTTTTCCTTCTGATTATAAAAGTAATAAAATACTTATTGTAGAGAACTCAGAAAAAATACAAGAAAATGTCTAGAAAAATACTAAAACCACCCATAACCTTACTCCCAAAGATGAATGCCGTTATCGTTTTAGATCTATCTCTAGTTTTTGTTTTCCTCTGCAAGAACCCGCTCCTGCATCTGGTAACCCTGGGTATCCCGGACCTTGCTGAACACTTTATATGAAGTTAGTAAACTTGTTGACTAATTGCTGTGGTTTAAAAGACTTTTGCCTTTGCAATAACAGTACTCTGAGAAATTGAGAAGTGGAAAAGACAAATGAAATGACAACTGCTGGAATTATCTCTATCATAGAACCTCAAGTTCTGCTCTTCTGGTGGGGAAAAGTTCATCATATCCCAAAGCCAGTGCCTCTTTGTTGTGTCGTGTAAGAAACAATCTAGGTTAAGAATCTGTAGTACTTCCTCTTAATGGTTATAGCTAGGCTCAAATAGTTTCCCTCTACAGTTTTGATTTTATTCCCTGTTCTCTTTCAGTAACTTGAATTAGAAGATATGTAGGCTTTGTGTAACTTGTCCATATTGTTAAGTCAGTCCATAATAAGAGAAAAGTTGGAAAAAGTAGTGTTGCTTGATCCGTGATAGAAATTGTAGGATTGGGAGTTACTACGTAAATGAGTTGGTCGAAATAATATAAACAAACATTTTCTATGTTAAAAAGTGCATTTTTCCCTAAGTATATTTTTCAAATTAAAAGAAAATGATCTAAAGGTTCTACTTATATAGCTTCTGTACTATTTCCTCAGGAGTTTCATAGAATACTTTGGATCATGGGTTTGGATGGAGATATTAATGGTTTTCAAAGTGTGGCCATCAGCATCACCTGGAAACTTACTAGAAATGCAATCCACAGGCCCCTTCCCTGGTCTACTGTATCAGAAATTCTGTGGGTGGGGCCTGGAAGTCTATGTTTTAAAAAGACTTCTAAGTGATTCTGATGCATGCTAAAGTTTGAGATACACTGTCTTAGGTCGACAGAATGTGTCAGTATCCATTACTCTGTCCTGGAGTTCTTAGTCATTAAGGAAAAGATTAGTTGTTACCAGTGGGTGTTTAAAGGGTTGTGAACATATACCTGCAAGGACATGGCCTTTATTTCGTCCCAGATTTCTGTTACCTTCCAGGACATTTATACTTATCCTACAGGGAAAAACATGGGAAACATGAAGTAGAGTGCTGCTTTTATTTAAAAATAGCTATAAATATAGTTATAAACATAATGATAGCTACACATAAAAAAGGAGAATAAAGTCTTTAATCAAACTGAATTGAGTGTTATATTACTAGCAAATTTTATTCCTAACATATTTAGGTAAAAATAATATTCTTCCTCATAGGACTATTTTTAGTAGGCTAGGGGATTTAGCAAAAGTCAACAAATGCAAATATTTGTTAAACTGGGGGTGTGATATTTAGTAGTTCTCAATCCTGGCTATGCCTTAGATCTATCTAGGAAGGTTTTGAAACATACTCATACTGGGGTGTCACTCCCAGAAGTTCTAATTTAATTCATGAGGGGAGAAATGTTCGGTCAGGTAGCAATAGTTTGATGAGTTCCTCAGGTGATTCAAATATGCAGCCAAGATGAGAACAACTGTTTAACATAACTGTTAAACAGTAAGTAAAGATACCCATGACTTTAAAAAATGCATAATGAATAATCATTAAGGTCTTTTCTTTAACTTCTGAGAGTCTCTTAAGTCCAAATTACCCTTTTCAGAAAGTACTTATTATTTCTGACACATAAATTATTTTGGCAAGAGTTTATATGCTCAGTTTGTTAACATATCCTGCATTTTCCAGGTGTAAGATCTTTGATCAAATATTTCTTGTACAGTAGTTATTGCCCTAATCCTGTTGATTAAAAATTTTAATGTGAGTGCTGTGGATTACTAGAAACTTTGAACAGTGAATTATCAATGTCTTTTTATTTCGAAGCTACTTTAGAAAAAAGTCTTTTGGCAATTTTGGACTTAACTCTTTCAGTTACTGTAGACTTTGCAATGTTTCATGTTCCACCCTCCCCTCTTGTTTTGAACAGACACTATTTTGCACTGCCTACCAACCCTGGTGAACAGTTCTACATGTTTTGCACTCTTGCTGCTTGGTTGGTTAACAAAGCAGGACGGCCCTTTGAGCAGCCTCAGGAATATGATGACCCTAATGCAACAATATCTAACATATTATCTGAGCTTCGATCATTTGTAAGTGTAAACAACTCTCTTCTTTCTGCATGCTCTCAAGTTATGAATTTTAATATTGATAATTAAGCAACAGAAATGCTAGCCTTTTAGATGAATCCACTGTGAATAACTATCTACATATATGCATACACACATACACTTATACACACATATGTGTATATAGAAATATATATATATTTATGTATAAAACTACAATTATATCTGGATTTATTTTACAGTAAAACCTCAGAATGGTTGATATTTAACAACAAAACCGCTTACAAAAATGCCTAGTGTACATTCTTTATAGCCCAAAGTAATATTTTTCTTAATCTTGATATATTTCAGAGGTGAATTTTTGGATATTTAGTTTTCTTTCTTAAAAATGATATAAAAAACTATGAAGCTGAAACACTATGTTGAAAGAGAACTTTGATTTAATACTTTCATGTCTGACTGTTCCTGGGTACTTTTCATTTTTTATTTTTCCTGGAGATAGTCAGTAAGAATTTTTTGACACACATATTATGTATGTTTGACAAGCGAATCACTCTGTCCTTCATATGGTTGTTTGAAAATACGATACCAAGCTAGTAGTTTTATTGGTTTTCACCCTAACAATATCAATGATTTGTTCTGCTGTCATGATGTGTTATTTCTTTTTAACTTGATACTTTTGACAATAAAATGTCTTCATTTTCCATTTTCTTTAGCTTTTTAATGCATCAATGAATTAAAAAAACTAGAGATAGACTTTTAAGAAGCAATGTAATTACTGTTATTTTAAATCATATTTGAAAAGTAGAGAAGTGATGAATTTATTCAGCAGTACTTTGCTTAAAATATTTTGACATTGGAATATAAATAACAAATAGTAATACCATGTTTATTGTTTGTATTTCAGGGAAGAACTGCGGATTTTCCTCCTTCAAAATTAAAGTCAGGTTGTGGAGAGCATGTATGCTATGTTCTTGACTGTTTAGCTGAAGAAGCATTAAAATATATTGGTTTCACTTGGAAAAGGTAAAAATTACCCAACAGTAGTAGTTTTATATGTATAGCCTTTTCCTGTATGGGTACGGAGCTATTTAATTGAAGAGATAAGAAGTATTTCTTCTTGACTTTTCTAAACTGAAAATACCACAGGTGATTAGAAAAGTCAGTTTGGACAAAATTAGAATATCTGATGTCTTCGGAGCCAGTTTTGATATTAATCATCCCTTTCCAGTTCAAATATATAATTACTGAAAGTTAAATTGTAATTGTTTATCCTTGTCAATTAGGGAATTTTTTAAAAGTCTCTTTGTGTGTATGTATATATATTTATATATACAAACATAATCTATACATGCAGATAACTGATAGCTGCAGATTTAAGGAAAAATGGAAATTAATGTAGTACTTCAAGTGGGATTTTTTTTCCTTTGCTTAAAGTGACTGGGCAAGAAAAATACTGAAGAAGCCAGCTGACACTGTCTTAGACATTGTTCATTGCTTCCTTATCTGACTGACAGTGCTATGTTTATATTTCTGTTATTTATCAAATGGTATTAAAGTAATTTGTTTACAGGTCTGGTTTTCTTGCTGGAAATAACGAAATCTTAATGTGTACTCTGTGGCTCTTAGCATAGTATATTGGTGTATTATAGATGCTCAATAAATGGATGAAGGAATAAAGTATTCAGAAACTATTAATTTAAATAGGTTATATAGGTTATAATTATAAAATACAAATTTGGTCCTTTGAAGATTGAGCTAATTGATAAGTTGGAGATTGTAGAAGGTTTTATTCAGGTCAAACAGGAGCAACAGTGATTTTGGTTAGAAATAGCTTCAGCTAATTGTTTGTGTATTCAGCTACATTTTCCCAGGTACATTATATACTCCCCATTAACAGAAACTTTTAAAAACTTACTTGACTTGGGCTATCTGATTGAACCATAAGAAATTAGTGTTATTCACTTATTTTAAACTAAAAAATGGCAATGTTAATGCTTCAACCAAAACATTACCACTTGGTACAATATAGAAAGAATGACTATGTGAGCCACATTATTTCTTTATTAGATTCCAAGAAGTTAGGTGTTGTGTTGCTCCATTTAGCACTTTTTAAAATTATGAAATCTATTGCCCAGTATATTCTAAAGTTAACAGAAGTATTGGTTTCTCAACCACAATTCAATTTTGTACTTCCTTTGCTTCTGGGCACATCTTATTCTTGGCCCTGTATTGTGATTTGAATATTGTATAAGGACTGCATAGTTTATATATGGAAAAGAAGAGGGGGGAAATATTGCAAATAGGCAGTAGAGAATATATCAGTTATGTAATATGTAAATGACATAGAATTTACATATTTATAGATGATTATTTTATATATCTAAATCTAACAAAATAAATCCTAGATTTGTTTTTATATAGATATTATCATGAGATATTATCTAACTCTAATTAATAAAAACATAGGAAATTTATTCTTTTTTTCCCATTGCCATTTAGCCCCCTTATACGCCCCTACCTCCCACGATCACCACAGTGTTGTGCATGTCCATGAGTCCTTTTCCTTTTTCTTGATCCTTCTGACCCCTAATTTCTCCACCAGAGCTGTCTGTCGTCCTGCTATCTATGAGTCTGTCTCTATTTTTCTTGTTAGTTCACTCTGTTCATTAGATGCCACATGTGAGTGAAATCATGTGGTATTTGTCTTTCTCTGACTGGCTTATTTCACTTAGCATCATGCTCTCCAGGTTTTTACGGCCGAGTAGTATTCCATTGTGTGAATGTCCCACAGTTGTTTCAGCCACTCATCTATTGATGGACACTTTGGCAGCTACCAAATCTTGGCAATTGAAAATAATTCTATAATGAACATAGCAGTGCTTATGTTCTTTCAAATTAGTGTTTTGGGTTTGGGTAAAAAGGCATATCCACTTTTCATTTTTTGAGGTATCTTGATAGTGCTTTCCACAGTGGCTGCACCAATCTACATTCCTACCAACAGTGCGAAAGGGTTCCGCTTTCTCCACATCCTCACCAGTACTTGTTGTTTGTTTATTTATTGAGGATAGTCATTCTGACAGGTATGAGATAATATCTTAATGTGGTTTTAATTTGCATTTCTCTGATGATTAATGACATTGAGCATCTTTATTATCTATTCGGCATCTATATGTCCTCTTTGGAGAAGTGTCTATTCAGGTCATTTGCCCATTTTTTAATTGGATTGTTTGTTTTTTTGGTGTTGAGTTTTGTAAGTTCTTCATAAATTTTGGGACCTGAATGGTGTAGCTCAGTGGATTGAGCATGGGCTGCGAACCAAAGGGTCACTAGTTCGATTACCAGTCAGGCCATATGTCTGGGTTGCGGGCCAGGTCCCCAGTGGGGGCCACGTGGGAGGCAACCACACATTGCTGTTTCTCTCCCTCTCTTTCTCACTCTCTTCTCCTCTCTCTAAAAAAATAAATAAATAAAATCTTCAAAAAATTTTTGGATATTAACCTCTTATCATATGTATTGACAAGTGTGTTCTCCCATTTTCCGAGTTGTCTTTTTATTTTGTTGATGGTTTCCTTTGCTGTACAAAACCTTTTTAGTTTGATGTGGTACCATTTGTTTATTTTTTCTTTTGTTTCCCTTGCCTGGGGAGATACAGCTGATAAAATACAGCATACTATGAACAATGTCCAAGATTTTACTGCCTATGTTTTCCTCTAGGATTTTTATGGTTTTGGGTCTAATATTTAAGTCTTTATTCCATTTTGAATTTATTCTTATGTGTGGTGTAAGAAGGTGGTCTAGTTTCATTTTTCTGCACATGTCCAATTTTTCCAACGCCATTTATTTAGTTAACTATCTTTAGCTCATTTTATGTGCTGGCTTCTCTGTCAAATATTAATTGACTATACAGCATAAACAGGTGTGGGTTTATTTCTGGGCTCTATATTCTGTTCCATTAATCTATATGTCTGTTTTTATGCCAATATCATGCTGATTTGATTACTGTGGCCTTATAGTATAGTTTGATATTTTGTAGCGTGATTCCTCCAACTTTGTTCTTCTCAGGATACTATTGCTATGCAGGTCCATTTGTGGTTCCCTATAAATTTTTGAGATATTTGTTCTAGTTCTGTGAAATACATCTTTGGAATCTTGATAGGAATTTTGATGAATCTATAGATTGCTTTGGGTAGTACAGACATTTTAATGATATTAGTTCTTCCTATCCATGAACATGGTATGTGCTTCCACTTATTCAGTGTCTTGGAATTTTCCGAGTACAGGTCCTTTTCATCCTTGGTTAGATTTATTTCTAGGTATTTTATTCCTTTTGAAGTAATTGTGAATGGGATTGTTTTCTTAATTTCCCTTTCTGTTCATTATGGGCATGTAAAAATGCAACTGATTTCTGGATATTAATTTTGTATCCTGCTGCTTTGCTAAATTAATTTATGACTTCTAGTACTTTCTTGGTGGAATCCTTGGGGTTCTCTATGTATAGTATCATGAAATCTGCAAATAAAGACAGTTTTAGTTCTTCCTTTCTAATTTGGATGCCTTTTATTTCTTCTTCTTGCCTGAATGCTATGGCTAAGACTTCCAGTACTATGTTGAATAAAAGAGGTGAAAGTGGACATTGCTCTCTTGTTCCCAGCCTTAAGGGGAAGGCTTGTAGTTTTT
Organism: Glossophaga mutica; assembly: GCA_039655065.1. NCBI lineage: Eukaryota > Metazoa > Chordata > Mammalia > Chiroptera > Phyllostomidae > Glossophaga > Glossophaga mutica. The sequence goes on from CM077304.1 coordinate 135,284,528, forward strand.
TGCCCATTGAGCATGATGCTGTCAGTGGGTTTGTCATATATGGCCTTTATTATGTTTAGGTATGTTCCCTCTATTCCCACTTTGCTGAGAGTTTTTATCATAAATGGGTGCTAGATTTTATCAAATGCTTTTTCTGTATCTATTGATATGACCATGTGGTTTTTGTCCTTCATTCAGTTTATGTGGTGAATCACATTTATTGATTTGCAAATATACCAACCTTTCATTCCCAGAATAAATCACACTTGATCATGGTGTATGATCTTCTGATGTATTATTGCTTTGTTTGGTTTGCTAATATCTTGTTGAGGATTTTAGCATCTACGTTCATCAGGGATATTGACCTATAATTTTCTTTTTGTGTAGTGTCTGTATCTGGTTTTGGAATTAGGATAATGCTGGCCTCGTAAAATGAGCTTGGGAGCCTTCCCTCTTCTTAAATTTTTTGAATAGTTTGAGAAGAAGAGGTGTTAGTTCTTCTCGGAAAGTTCTTCTCGGAAAATTCACCTGTGAAGCCATCCAGTCCAGGGCTTTTGTTTGTTGGGAATTTTTTTATTAATGCTTCAGTTTCATTAGGTATAATCTGTCTCATCAGATTATCTGATTCTTCCTGATTTAGTTTTGTAAGATTATATGTTTCTAGGAATTTATCCATTTCTTCGGGTTGTCCAGTTCATTGGCATTTAGTTGTTCATATTATTTTCTTACAATCCTTTGTATTTCTTTGATGTCAGTTGTTATTTCACCTCTTTAATTTTTGGTTTTATTTATTTGGGTCTTCTCTTTCTTGGTGTGTCTGGTCAAAGTATTGTCAATCTTGTTTATCTTTTCAGAGATCCAGCTCTTGGATTAATTGCTCTTTTGTATCCTTTTCTTTTTTTAAGTCTCTATTTCATTTATTTCTGCTCTGATCTTTGTTATTTCCTTCCTTCAACTCACTTTGGGCTTTGTTTGTTCTTTTTCTAGTTTCTTTATGTGTAAAGTTGGATTGTTTATTTAAACTTTTTCTTGTTTTTTGAGATAGGCCTGTAATGTTATGAATTTCCATCTTTGGATTGTTTTCCCAGTGTCCCACCAATTTTGGATTGTTGTGTCCTCGTTTTCATTTGTTTCACGGTATCTTTTGATTTCTTCCTTGATCTCATTGTTGACTCATTCATTGTTTATAACATGTTATTTAGCTTCCATGTCTCTGCGTGTTTTTCAGTGTTCTTGTGATTGATTTCTAGTTTCATAGCATTGTGGTCAGAGAAAATGGTTAATATGATATCAGTCTTTTTAAATTTATTGTGACTTGATTTGTGTCCTAACATGTGGTCTATCCTAGAAAATGTTCCATGTGTACTTGAAAAATATGTGTATTCTGCTGCTTTAGGGTAAAGTGCTCTGAAGTTATCAATTAAATCTATTTGATCTAGTGTGTTGTTTAAGGTCGCTGTCTCCTTGTTGATTTTCTGTCTAGAAGATCTATCTGTTGAAGTCAATGTGATATTAAAATCTCTGACTATCACTGTGTTTATGTTACTCTCTCCTTTTGTGTCATTCAGGATTTACTTCACATATTTAGGTGCCCCTATGTTTGGTGCATAAATGTTTACTAGGGTTATATCCTCTTCTTGGATTCTTCCCTTTATCATTATGCAGTGTCTTTCGTTGTCTCTTCCTATAGCCTTGGTTTTAAAGTCTATTTTGTTGGATATAAGTACTGCTACCAAAGCTTTTTTTCCTTTCCATTTGCATGAAATATCTTTGTCCATCCCTTTACTTTTAGTCTGTCTGTATCTTTCAACCTCAGATGGGTCTTTTGGAGGCAGCATTTATACAGGTCTTGTTTTCTTATCCACTCAACTACCCTCTGTCTTTTGATTGGAGCATTTAAGCCATTTACATTTAAGGTGATTGTTGATATATATTTAAACTATTTTCCTCTTTTTTTCTTTTTATTTTTCTTCATCTTCATCTTAAAGCAAGCTTTTTAACATTTGTTGCAGTACTGGTTTAGAGTTAAACTCCTTTAGCTTTTGCTTGTTTGGGAAGCTCCATATTTCACCTTCAGTTTTAAATGATAGCCTTACTGTGTAAAGTAGCCTTATTTGTTGGTCCCTTTCATCACTTTGATTATTTCTTGCTAGTCCCTTCTGATCTGAAATGCTTCTGTTAAGATATTGGGTGACAGTGTAATCCATAGGTGGCAAACACACCTGGCCTTCCACTGTGTTTTATCCAGCCCAGCACCTTGTTTCTACCAGCAGCAGCGCTGAGCTCTCACTTAACTGTTAAGGAGCAGTTACATTTATAGAGTCCTAAAATTACATTCGGCCCTTTGAAGTCAACCACAAGGCTGATGTGGCCCCCGGTGAAAATGAGTTTGACACCCTGGTCTAATTGGAGCTTCCTGCTTTTCTCTTGTGGCTTTTAGGATTCTCTTCTTGACTTTAAACTTTGCCATTTTAATTATGATGTTTCTTGGTGTGGGCCTCTTTGGATCCATCTTTTTTGGGACCCTGTGTACGTCCTGAACTTGTGTGTCTTTCTACTTCACCAGACTAGGAAAGTTTTTGGTCATTATATTCAAATAGGTTCTCCATCCCTTGCTCACTGCCCTTCTGGTATTCCCATGATATGGATGTTGTTATGCTTCATATTGTCCCAAATGTTTATCAAGCTTCTCATTTTTTAAAGTTCTTTTTTCTTTTTGCTGCTGTGCCTGGATGTTTTTTTTCTACCTTCTCTTCCAAATCACTGATACAGTCCTCTGCTTTATCTAATTTACTGTTCCTTCCAGTCTATTATTTATTTTAGATATTTCATTCTTTATTTTTGACTGGTCCTTTTTTTATGGTTTCTATGTCTTTTTTTTTCATGCTGTTGAGTATCCTTATAATCATTATTCTAAACTCTCTGTCTGATAAATGGGTTGCCTCCATTTCATTTAGTTCTTCTGTAGATTCTTGTTCTTTCATCTGGGGTCTTTCTTTGTCTTCCTATTTTGGCTGCTTCCTTCTATTTCTTTCTTTTTTTTTACAGTGATAATTCTTTTTATTATTTTCCATATTTCTCCTTTACTCTTAAACTTTCTGTATGCCTATTAACTCAATAATAAAAACAAGCAAAAATACCCACCAGATTTTGTTTGTATTATCTTTTTCTTTTCTTTTCTTTTTTTTGATACAGCTTTTCTTTATTTTTTTTAATTTTTTATTTTAATTGTTGATCTTGTACAGTTTTCTGTCTTTTACTCCCTCCCCAGCCTACCACCCCAGCCCTCCCCACCTCCCTCCCATTTCCACCCCCCATAGTTTTTGTCCATGTGTCCTTTATACTTGTTCCTGTAAACCCTTCCCCTTTTTCCCTGAAATTCCCTCCCCTCTCCCCTCTGGTCACTCAACAAAATAAACAAACAAGCAAAATATAACCAAAGACACTGAAATTGGGAACAGGCTGATATTTATTTCTATTAGGTAGATCTGCACAGACTCTGGTGCAGACCTAGCCAGATGCTGCCTATGAGTGGCCTTGGGCAGCCTCTTTGGAGCTATCAGTGATCCACAGCTTGTGGTTCCCTCTGCTAGGCCTGTTTGTGTGCTGAAAGAACCAGGCTGTGCACCAAACCTGCTTTTTCCAGTACCTGGACCCGAGGCAGGTGGTGGTGGTGGTGGGGGGGGGGAACGGTGGTGTCAGAGCTCCCAGAGATCTGCCTTAGTTGTTATACTTAATCACTGAGATAACAACCTCCAGCTAAATTCAGCAGATTGTGGAGTCACAAGGAGGTGCTGTTGCTTCCCTTCAGGCTGATGCCACTTGGAGGGGATTGTTCTGCCTGAGAAAGAGCCTATGCAGTATGGGGGATGACTCAGCACAGGGATCCTGGTGGCTCTTCCTTCAGTTCTCCCCAGAGTTGCCAACCCCAAACTCTCATGCATCTCTAGTTCGCTCTGCCCTCTCTCTGCCAGAGCCCAGGGTAAATGACTGCAAATGAAATTTTGTGCATTGGCCCTTTAAGAAGTTCTCTGCTGCTATAGCGATCTCACCCTGGCATACAGAAACCCTGCTGCTTTTCACAGCCAGATGTTATTTAGGTTCCTTTCCCAGTTCTGGTGCAGTAGGATGGGTACCCCCCACTTCTGGGTGGGGGGGTGGAATCCCCAGCCACTGCAGTATCCCTTCAGAACTTCAGCTGTTGCCAGTGGGAGCCCAGCCAGCCCTTTCGCATCTCCCCCTCAGTCATGTTGTGGTGATGTAGTTTCTTCTGTTTGTGGTTATAAGGCTTCTTTGCAGCTAATGTTCAATTGGTTATTCAGGATGATTTCTCCACATATTGGTTGTAATTCCAGTTGGATCCTGGGAGGAATTCTGTGCAACTTCCACTTGATCCTCTATCATCTTCTCCAATGTCAGATCCTCTCCCCTCCCCTCCCCTCCCCTTCCCTCCCCTCCCCTCCCCTCCTCTGCTTTCTCTTCTCTTCTCTTCTCTTCTCTTCTCTTCTCTTCTCTTCTCTTCTCTTCTCTTCTCTTCTCTTCTCTTCTCTTCTCTTCTCTTCCTCTCTCTCTTACTCTCTTTCTTTCTTTCTCATCCTTATGCTACTAGTTAACTGTGTGCCTTTTTAAAAGATTTTATTTATTTTTAGAGTGGGGGAAGGGAGGGAGAAAGAGAGGGAGAGAAACAGCAGTGTGCCGTTGCCTCTTGCACACCCCCTACTGGGGACCTGGCAGGCCTGACTAGGAATCAAACCAGCGACCCTTTGGTTCGCAGGCCTGCTCTAATCCACTGAACCACACCAGAGAGGGCTGGAAATTTATTCTTTAAAAAAACTGATTTGGTTTGCATTAGTTTTCTTTCTTAATATTAAATGTTGATTTTTATATTTTGTTAACTCGTCCCAGGTATGGGTGTTTTAAACAAGTTTCCAGAAATGAATTAAATACTTCTGATATTTTTAATATAGGAAATATATGTTCTTAATCTTTTTTAAAAATATATTTTATTGATTATGCTATTACAGTTGTCCCATTTCCCCCCCTTATTCCCCTCCACTCTGCACACCCCCTCCCACCCACATTCCCCACCTTTAGTTCATGTCCATGTGTCATACATGTAAATTCTTTGACTTTCACATTTTCTATACTATTCTTAACCTCCCCCTGTCTATTTTCTACCTACCATTCATGCTACTTATTCTCTGTACCTTTTCCCCCTCGCTCCCTCTCCCACTCCTCCACTGATAACCCTCCATGTGATCGCCATTTCTGTTTCTGTTTCTGTTCCTGTTCTAGCTGTTTGCTTAGTTCATTTTTGTTTTTGTTTTTGTTTTAGGTTCGGTTGTTAATAACTGAGTTTGTTGTCATTTTACTGTTCATATTTTTTATCTTCTTTTTCTTGGATAAATCCCTTTAACATTTTATATAATAAGGGCTTGGTGATGATTAACTCCTTTAACTTGACCTTATCTGGGAAACACTTTATCTGCTCTTCCATTCTAAATGAAAGCTGTGCTGGATAGAGTAATCTTGGATGTAGGTCCTTGCCTTTCATGACTTGGAATACTTCTTTCCAACCCCTTCTCAGCTGTAAGGTTTCTTTTGAGAAATCAGCTGACAGTCTGATGGGAACTCCTTTGTAGGTAACTGTCTCCTTTTCTCTTGCTGCTTTTAAGATCCTCTCCTTCTCTTTAATCATGGGTAATGTAATAATGATGAGCCTTTGTGTGTGCTTCCTTGTGTCTGACTTCTTTGGGACTCTTTGAGCTTCCTGGACTTCCTGGACTTCCTGGAAGTCTATTTCCTTTACCAGATTGGAGAAATTTTCCTTCATTATTTTTTCAAATAAGTTCTCAATTTCTTGTCTTCCTCTTCTCCTTCTGGCACCTCTATGTTTCGGATGTTGGAATGTTTAAGGATGTCCAGGAGGTCCCTAAGCCTCTGTTCTTTTCTTTGAATTCCTGTTTCCTCATTCTGTTCTGGTTGAATGTTTCTTTCTTCCTTCTGGTCCAAACCGTTGATTTGAGTCCTAGTTTCCTTCCTGTCACTGTTGGTTCCCTGTACATTTTCCTTTATTTCATTTATCACGGCTTCATTTTTTCCTCTAATTTTCGACCATATTCAGCCAATTGTATGAGCATCCTGATTGCCAGTGTTTTGAACTGTGCATCTGATAGGTTAGCTATCTCTTCATTGCTTAGTAGTTGTATTTGTTCTGGAGCTTTGATCTGTTCTTTCATTTGGGCCATTTCTTCTTCTTCTTTTTTTTGGTCTCAGCACACCTGTTGCATATGAGGGGCAGATCCTTAGGTGTTCACCAGGGCGGGGCAACCCAAGTCACTATGTTGTGACACTGTATGTGGGGAAGAGGTCTGAGGGGGAACAGTGCCGCCTGTTCTACTCTCTGCCAGTTTCCAGTCACTTGCTCCACTACCCACAAGGAAATTGGGCCCTTCTGGTGCTGATTCCCGGGTGGGTAGGTTTATGTACATTCTAGGACCCTGTTGGTCTCTCCAGTGGACTCTCCTGTGAGGCTGGGAGCTTCTCCCACCACCTCAACCCCCACAGGTGTTTTCAGTCAGAGGCTTTGAGGCTTTATTTCCCCTCGCTGTAACCCTGGGTTACTCTGTCTATCCTGCTCCCTAGTTGTTCCTCTTGGTTTATCTGCACACAAATGTGGGTCCACCCAGTCCGCAATCCGCCTTGCCCTCCCAGGTCCTCTAGCTACTGCCTTGCCGTCCGTCTTCTCCCCATGTGGCTGCCTGTCTTCACCCCTCCTATCCATCTGAATGAATGTTTCTTCTTTAACTCCTTGGGTGTCAGACTTCCATACAGTTTGATTTTCTGTCAGTTCTGGTTGTTTTTTGTTCTAAAATTTGTCGTTGTTCTTCTTTTGGTTGTGTGAAGAGGTATGGTGTGTCTACCTATGCCTCCATCTTGGCTGGAAGTCCACATGTTCTTAATCTTGATGAAGAAATGATTGTTCAATACTTAGTGTTAGGACCTCTGATTAGATTTTAGTAATTAGGATAAAGCTAGAGCTCTTCTTATTACTTCTACAGAAATAAATTCCAGATTGATCAAAGGTATAAATATGAAAAATGAAACTGTAGTAGTACTAAAAAACCCAAGGGGTGTGAGATATTTTGTATGATGTTAAAATTACGATGGATGCATGAAAGGTTGTAAAATCAATGTAATAAAAATTGTAACAGTCCTGAATAGCCAAGATTATAAGTAATAAACTAGGAAATTATTTTTGACACAAGTTAGGCCAATTAATTTTCTTAATATACAGAAGGCCAAAGAACATAAATAGTCATTTTCCTGAAAAAGAAACACAGATAACCAATTAAAATATGAAAAGGTATTCAACCAATTCCATGTGAAGGAAATACAATTAAAACAAGAATGAATATTTTCACTTAAATGATTGGCAAAGATCAAAGTTTGTTTACCATATTGGTGAATATGTGGAAGCAGAGTCAGTGTTGTTGGAAGTGTAACATAATAGAAGTTGGTTTTAGCAATATCTAGCAAAACAATAAAATGTACAAAGTTCTTGAACCAGCCATTGTAATGGTATACAGAATGATAAATATTCAATGATGACCTCTGCAATATTGTCTAGTAAAAAAACTAGAAATAACCTCAATGTTCAGCCATAGGTTACCAGTTAAGTAATATCATGGTATTTCTGTTAAATGTAATGCATGCAGGTCATAGAGAGGGGAGAGATGTATGTATAGGTGCTTAAATGTGGTATATTAGTAAGTGAAGAAAGTGTATAGGATAACAATATGCATGATACTAGCCTATTTATGTAAATTTACTCTTTAAATTTGGAAATAAATATTTTTCTTCTTTATAGAGAAAGTTTCAAGAATACATGACATATTTAACAGTGAATTATGGAAGAGGAATGGAATAGGACAAGATCTGTTGTAGAGAAGATCCTTAATATTCACATTATATGTACTTTTTTGTCCTACTAAAATGTTTTGTTCTGTTTTAAACTCTCATCTCATGTTAAGCTTCATTCTCTTAGACCAACATATCCAGTGGAAGAATTAGAAGAAGAAACTGTTCCAGAAGATGATGCAGAATTAATGTTAAATAAAGTGGATGAAGAATTTGTGGTGAGTGTTACTGAATTTATTGTTCATTTTCACCTTTGGATTTTTTCCTTCTTTTAATTCTCTTAGCCGTCCATTTTCTGCAATATAATTTATTACATTATTCTAGAGATGAAAAGTTTTTTTTAGAATACGATGTTCAGTTGTTTAAACCTTTGGTTAAGTTAATGCTCATGTTCTATAATGATTGAGGTTTGGATTTTAGTGGAGGTTCTTAAATTGTGGACTACTACTTATATGAGCAAACATTTTATTAACAACTATTCATGACCTTAAATAGTCATAAATAATAGACAATTTAAAACAGAATAATAGAATTTAGGATTAATACATTCTGCTTCATAAGAACACCATTCATTTCTCAGGAACTACATTATACTTCCAATTTGAGGGTAAATACCAATTTTAAAACTTAAACATTTTAAATGCAGGAACTTTAAAAATACTTGTAAACATCAGTATTATTTAAATTGTTTCGCAGCATCTGAGCTTTTTTCCATTCTTAATGTTCTGTCAATAGTATAACTCTAAATGATCAAGTCTCTACAACAGATTAGACTAGTAAAATGGCAGAAACAGAGAACTCTTTCTCAGAACCAGAGATGGATTAACCATGGTGTTTTAGGAAGTGTAGCTGTGATCTGAAATCAAAATGGCAGTGTATTTTACTCTCATAAGTCAATTTTCCAAGTGATTTTAAAAATTAATGTAGAATAAATATATTCTGTATCTCAGCTTAAAGTAATTTATTAAGCTACTATATGATACAAAAACATTAATCACTGCATTGTTTTATAGCAAGTGCTGAAAATAACCATTAAAGAACTTAGACTGTATTCAAGTAGTAGGGTATGGTATATCCATGAAAAAAATTTTTTTAATAGTTGTTTGTAAGAAGTACACAATTACATTTATAAGTTACAAGGATGTAATATACAACATAGGAAATACAGTGAATAACATCATAAATATATATGGTGACAGATTATTCCTAGACTTACTATGGTGATCACTTCCTAAGGTATATAAATGTTGAATCATTATGTCATTTATCTGAAACTAATATAATATTGTATGTCAACTATAATTAAAAATACATTTTAAAAAACCTACTCTGCTCCCCCAGACTAAATATATACCACTGGGTACATATTGTCAAATTACTAGGTTTTGAAGTCATGCGGAATGAAATACTTCTTCATAGTATGACTATGCCACAAACCAAATATACATTTTTCTAATAAATAAATACTATTTAAATGAAAAAAAATTATTTACAGAAAAAAGTGACATGGGCATGGTAACATACTATTATGCATAAACTTAGCTATGTAAGATGTGCAAAAAAAATAATATGTTAACGTTAGTCATATATAGGTAGCAGGATTATGAATAATTATTTTCTGTGCTTTGTATTTTCAAAATATTTAACATGTTTTACTGAAGGAAAAACACCATTATAAAACTAATTAATTTAAAAGGTTCTTTTTTGACATATATATTTTAAAACTTAAGATAAAAATATATTAATTTGTTCTACATGTGTTTATTGAGCACCTATTATGTAGCAGACAGTGGGCAACATCCTGGTGGTACAAAAGCTCTGAGGCAGGAAGGAACTTAGCGTACTAAGATCAAGGAACTGAGAAAAAACCCTTATGGCCAGATCTCCTGAGTGAGGGAGAAGGTGGCTTAAGATGAACTGGGAAGATAGGCCAGGTACTTACCATTTGGGGCATTTTAGGAGTTTAGACTTTATTCTTTGTGTAATCTTTCCATTCAGGCTCAGAAAATTTTAAGATCTCACATTTTCCCAGGTGTTCATTTTTTTTACTCAGGTATATTTCTCATCTTGTCTTTATAATAGCTGTTTATTAGTTACTAGTTTATTGACAGATACCTGGTCCCAATGCATCAACATTTAGCTTTAAAGAGATATAACTTGAAACTGCCAGTTCAGAAAAAAAAAGTATATAAGCATACTAGGCAGAAGAATAACCCTATGAGGACAGAAACACTTTTGTGCTTTTTCTTCATCTCCAGTTTATTGTTCAGGGCATGGTGCACAGTAGGTGTTTATTAAATATTTGGCTGCAAAATCATCTGTCAGCATATTGCTATATAATTTTTAGAAATTAGCTGATTTTTTTCTGAGAACACTTTAAAGTTTAAAGCAGCATTATAAGGCATGTAAATTAGAGAAACAAACTAGAAAGCAGCCTCATCACACATTTCTTCCCAACTGTGAGGTAAACACCTTCTACTGTCATAACACCAAACTCAAAGGCCTTCCTCAAAGGGTTGCCTCTGAAGCTATTAGTTCCCTTAGTTGGATCTCTGGAGGTTTTTTCCCTCTTCTCTTTTCTTATTGTCATTGTATTCTAAGGGGTCCTCTTACCTCTAGCCCACTGCTCAGGCTAAGGAGAACTGGACCAATGCTAAAAAGCATTTGGATGACTAGATACTCATTTTGTTGCCACAGTTTGTGGAGTGGCTCAAGGGTGGATGATAAAGATAGTCAGTGAAAGACAAATACCATATGATCTCACCTTTAACAGGAACCTAATCAACAAAACAAACAAACAAGCATAATATAACCAAAGACATTGAAATTGAGAACAGGCTGACAGTCACCAGAGGGGAGAGGGGAGGGAATTTCAGGGGAAAAGGGGAAGGGTTTACAGGAACAAGTATAAAGGACACATGGACAAAAACTAAGGGCTGGGGGTGGAAATGGGAGGGAGGTGGGGAGGGCTGGGGTGGTGGGCTGGGATGGGAGTAAAAGACAGAAAACTGTACTAGATCAACAATTAAAATAAAATTAAAGAAAAAAAGATAGTTTCCAACAAAGTTCTGTTGTAATCATCTAGAAACTAGAAACCTTCAATTTTAGACTGGCCAAATCATGATAGGATATAATAATAACTGTCAAAAAAAAAAGTATTGGTCCTGACAGAATATTCTCACCTGCTGTATTTTAATCATGTCCTTAGTAATTGGCAGTAACAGAATTATGAGGGTGCATATAAGGCAAAGAAATGATAGGAAATTGTTGAGTGCCTTCTAAATTGCTGAGATTAGAATTCTCAGTTTATTTTAAAGCTTTTTTTTCTCTAAGTCTGTTTATATTCAAAATCCTTTTGAATGCTCTCTTAATAATGTTTAGTAACTTAAATTCTTATCCTAGTACCTACTATGAAAGCTTTTTACCTATTAATCTTCAATCCAGTACAATTAACAAGTATTTATTGATCACCTATGTAAACAGTACTCATTAGGTTATTGCAAAAGCATTATAAACTCATCTCTTCTCCCGTGAGCATTTTTAGTCATTGGCATTTCAATCATTTACTCTCCTTAAGTAGACTGTCATTAGTGCAAACACAGAATAGACTGAGCTACTTTTCAAAGGCGTGTGTCTGCATATAGGCTTAGGATTTAAGATGTAAACAGATCAGTTTTGTCTGCATCTCTACGCCCCACTGCCCTCACCCTAAAAAGTAAACATCACTCAAGTGTGTGGAAGAAAACTGCATTTATATTGTTTTATACTTTACTAAAATCTTTCTAGTCCCAAGTATCAGCATAGTTCTCACATCTTGCTTTAGTGGCCCCACCGCCAGAGATCTGAGTAGATCTAGGATGGAGCCATAGACTTTGCATTCTTACAGGCTCCCATGTCATGCTAATGCTGCTCATCTGCTCATCTCAAAACGACCTTTGTAGAGCCACTATCTTATATACTTTTAAATTCTTGAAAATAATCATTATCTTTGAAATCCACTGCTTTTGTTTAGCTCTACACATAGAAGTGTCCACCAAACAACACCCACCATTTTTTTTTTCTTTACAAGAATTGAGGACCAAGCCTTGTTGGCTTTATTGCCATATTCCTAAGCTTCTGATATTCTTGTTAAATTTATTTCACCCACTATGTCACTTGTCACCGCAAAAACATTTGAAGAGAAAGGGGAACTAATGTTTTGTCCTACATGCTTATAGAACCCTGCTCAGACTCCGTATTTACTTTTTATTGGGAAAAGGATTACCTTTCCAAGGGTCACTTCTGACCCTGCCCTCCACAACAGTTGGTCCAGGGTTCAGGACCAACTTGGAATCTACCTGAACTGCTTTTTTAGATAGTTAATATCTAAGACACAAAGTTAATGTCTTAAATCTATATATTTCATGTCTTTAAATAGATTTAGTATTTGCTATCTTTAAATAGATTTAGGAACCATGGGCTAGGCACTACTGGTGACTTATTAACTGATTAAACTTCAACATATAAGATGAAATATCAAAAATATTCATTAATGTGATTGATCTCTGGAATATTCTCTCTGTCAGCCTTTCATTTTTGTCTATTTTAGTCATGTTATTCAAAATTTCTGTTAACTTTTTCCACTATTTCAGATATGCTACTTGGGACTGTTTCTTGTTTTTATGTTCATTTATCTGCAGATCTACAGTAATTGGACCTCCCTCCTTCCCTTCCCCCACCACCTTCTTTCAGTGACTGCTCAAAAAAGGCCTACTTTAAATGGTACCATCAAAACCTCAAAAAACAGATGAGCTGCTAATAAGTTTACATGCATCACTAGGCTTTCAAATACCCTTTCCTGCTTAGTCTTTTTATAGAACTTACATATGTGAAATTAGAAATTTTTTTAATGGTACCTTTTTATAATTATTAACTTTTAAAACTCTTATTTTTCTAAGGAAGAAGAGACAGATAATGAAGAAAACTTTATTGATCTTAATGTTTTAAAAGCCCAGACCTATCGCTTGGTAAGTGGCATGGAATATACACAGGACCAACGAGCAATCGGTGCACTTTTTTCTGCTGGAAATTGAAACAAGTACAAACCATTGTTGGCCATTGCTTAGTGTGTCATTTGAAATGTTGATTTCAAAATTGCTTTTCTAGACATAAAAGGAAATAGCAAATATAAAAACCCAAGGGTGCAAGTACAGCAGTCAGCCTCCTGTCTATACCGTGGAAAATTAACACAGTGCTTCTCTATAAAATGAAAATAATTTATTTGCCTTATGTCAAGGGTATTAAACTCATTTTCACTGGGGACCACGTCAGCCTCATGGTTGCCTTCAAAGGGCCAGATGCCATTTTAGGACTGTATAAATGTAACTACTCCTTGACTAGGGGCAAGGAGCTCTACATTCGGCCTTTTGAAGGCAGCTGCAAAGCTCATGTGGCCCCCCAGTGAAAATGAGTTTGACACCCCTGCCTTATGTCATTTTTTTTATTGTGGAAACACATACAAGGTCTGTCTAGAAAAGGTCCAGCCATTGTTAATATAACAAGAACAGTTTGTGCAACATTGATGTAACCTGGCAGCTAAAGAGAGTGGACTGGAAAGTGCACTCGTAACAATGACAACTTCACTGTACTAGTCACTGGGGGTGGTAGACGCCATTGAATGAGGATATGTACTGTGTTGCCGTGGGATTCAAAATGACTGAGTGAGTAGAGCATGAATCTGCATCATATTTTGCATTAAGCTTAAACATTACTCCATGGAAACTTTTCAGATGACTCGGAAGGCTTTCAGGGATGATGCAATGAATGCAGTGTAAATAAAAATGCTACAAACACTTCAAAGAGGATCAAAAATCTGTTGAAAGTGATCCATGTTCTGGAAGATCCATGTGCAACAAGCAGAACACCCGAGAATGTTGAATGTATATGGCCTTCAGTCAACAAAGATTGGTGACTGACAGTGCAAGAACTTGAAGCTGATCTGGGAATTCCAAAAACTACTGTTTCCGAGATTTTGACATAGGACCATGGCCTGAAACATGTCATGGCAAAATTTGTTCCATGGCTTCTGCTACCAGAGCAGAAGGAACATCATGCAGTTGCTAATGACTTGATTCAAACCATTACCAATGAACCAGATTTCCTCAAGAAGGTCATAACCAGAGATGAATTGTGGGTCTAATTTTAAAGGAGTTACACTTTTAACACATAAGCATAAATAAAGATTAAAAACATATACTACCCATGTGTAATGTGCACCCTTATTTTTCTTTCACTCAAAAGTTTGGGGGAAAATGTTCATTATACATGACAAAATTCAGTAAATCTAGTCTAAAAAAGAGAACCCACTGAATGAGACATTTCACAATTTAATATGGGATTTTGGTTTTTTTTTTATGTATATGATATTTCAATAAGGTGGTACCTATCTCATACTCAAAAAAGTACATGCAGAAAATAATATTTGTATTTTTTTTTCTTGGTCTAAACTTTTCAAATAAGTTTGAATCTAGTTTTGGGTTCATATTATAAAGACTTCCTTGGTGACCCCATCCCAGGATAATCTTTTCATTTATCATTTCCTACTTTAGTATTTTTAGTCAGCATTAGTTATTATCAATGATATATGTGTTTTTTCCTGCCCCCTTGAGGTACAATATAACTAAATGATACAACTAACTTGCCTGAATCTGTGAGTTGACTCTAATACTTTTAATGCTTACTAGGTGTCTGACCTTGCATAGGTTTCCATGCTTCTTGTGCTTATCTTTCTCATCTATAAAATGTGTATTAAAATATTACCTTTTTCACAGGGTTTTTACAGATTAAAAGAGTTACTATGTGTATAGTGTTTAGAACAATATCTGGCATCTAGAAAGTCCTGAATAAGTGTTGGCTGAAACCAAAACCATATCTCCCCCCCAATTTCCCCTCTCTGATAACAGGGATAATTATCATTTTTTATTGTCTCCATGGTGTAACACAGAAGATACTGAATAAATAATTCTTGAATGAATATTTTTTATTGCTCAATTGAAAATTTTATCAGAATAGTATGTTAACATTTACATCTAAACAAACTCCAGTTGTAACAATACATTTGCAGATTGCTTTATAGTTTTCAAAGTACTTTATTTATTTATTAATTTTTTTAATTGTTATTCTATTACAGTTTTTCCAATTTTTCCCCCTTTGCCCTCCTCTGCCCAGCCCACCCCCTGCTCCCACAGTCAATTCCCACACCATTGTCCATGTCCACGGGTCATTCATACATGTTCTTTGACTAGTCCCTTCCCCTTTCCACTATTTTCCTCCCTCCCCTCTTCCCTCTTATAGCTGTCAGTCTGTTTCATGATTCTATGCCTCTGATTCTACTTTGCTCATTAGTTTATTTTGTTCATTAGATTCCTCTTATAGGGGAGATCATATGGTATTTGTCTTTCACCAACTGGCCTATTTCACTTAGCATAATATTCTCCAGTTCCATCTATGCTGTCATGAAAGGTAGGAGTTCCTTCTTTCTTTCTGCTGCATAGTATTCCTTTGTCAATGTAGCATAGTTTTTTTGATTCACTCATTTATTGTTGGGCACCTAGGCTGTTTCCAGCACTTGACTATTGTAAATGGCTATTGTAAATGAACATAGGGGTGCATAAGTTCTTTTGAATTAGTGTTTCAGGATTCTTAGAGTATGATCCCAGCAGCAGAATCACTGAGTCAAAAGTCAGGTCCATTTTTAGTTTTTTGAGGAAATTCTATACCATTTTCTACAGTGGCTGCACCAGTCTGCATTCCTACCAGCAGTGTACTAGGATTTCCTTTTCTCCACATCCTCACCAGCATTTGTTTGTTGATTTATTAATGATAGCTATTCTGACAGGTATGAGGTGATACCTTATTGTGGCTTTAATTTGTATCTCTCTGATGGCTAATAATGTTGAGCATTCTTTCATATGTCTCTGGGCCATCTGTATGTCCTCCTTGTAAAAGTGTCTATTCAGGACCTTTGTCCATTTTTTAATTGGATTGTTTGTCTTTCTGGTGTTGAGTCAGGTGAATTCTTATGTATTTTGGAAATTAAACCTTTGTCTGATATATCATTGGCAAATATTTTCTCCCATATGTTAGGTTCCCTTTTCATTTTCATGATGGTTTCTTTAGGCATGCAGAAGCTTTTTAATTTGATATATTCCCATTTGCTTATTTTTCCTTTAGTTCCTTTGTCCTACAAGTTATATCAGCAAAAATATTGCTATGTGGGATATTTGAGATTTTACTGCCTCTGTTTTCCTCTAGGACTTTTATGGTGCCACGACGTATATTGAAGTCTTTTATCCATTTTGCGCTTATTCTGATTTATGGTGTAAGTTGGTAGTCTGGTTTCATTTTTTTACATGTACCAGCCCAGTTCTCCTAACATTTATTAAAGAGGTTATTTTTACTCCATTGTATGCTCATGACCCCTTTGTCAAATATTAATTGGCCATAGAGACATGGGTTTATTTCTGTGCTCTCCGTTTTGTTCCATTGATCTATGTTTCTGTTCTTATGCCAGTACCAGGCTGTCTTGATGATAGAGGCCCTAGGTATAGTTTGATATCAGGTATTGTGATCCCTCCTACTTTGTTATTCTTTCTTAAGATTGCTGAGGCTATTTGGGAACTTTTTTGGTTCCATATACATTTTTGAAATATTTGTTCTAGATCTGTGAAACATGCCTTTGGTATTTTAATAGGAATTGCATTGAATCTATAGATTGCTTAGGGTAGTATGGACATTTTAATTATGTTACTTCTTCCAATCCATGAACACAGTTTATGCTTCCATTCATTTGTATCTTCCTCAATTTTTGTCATCAGTATTCTGTAGTTTTCTGAGTACGGATCTTTTACCTCCTTGGTAAACCTAGGGCCAGTAAACCTAACGGTTTATTCCTAGTTACTTTATTTCTCTTCCTTTTTTAAAAAATAGTTTTTTTAAAGATTTTATTTCTTTATTTTTAGAGAGAGGGGAAGGGAGAGAGAAAGAGAGGAAGAGAAACATCAATGTGTGGTTGCCCCTCACGTGCCCCCCACCGGAGATCTGGCCTGCAATCCAGGCATGTGCCTTGACTGGGAATTGAACCAGAGACCCTTTGCTTTAATCCACTGAGCCACACCAGCCAGGGCTACTTTATTTTTCTTGTTGCTATAGTTAATAGGATTGTTTTTTCCCTAGTTTCTCTTTCTGATATTTTGTTTGGTGTACAAAAACGCCCTTTATTTTGAATATTGACGTTGTATCCTGCTATTCTGCTAAATTCACTTATTAGGTCAAGTAGTTTTTTGGTGGAGAGTGTAGGGGTTTTTATGTAGACTATCATGTTATCTGCAGATGAGTTTTACTTCCTCCTTTCCAATTTGGGTGTCTTTTGTTTCTTTTCTTGTCTGGTCACTGTGGGTAGAACTTCCAGTACTATGTTGAATAAGAGTGGTGAAAGCAGATGCCCTTGTCTTATTCCTGATCTTAAGTGGAAAGCTTTTAGTTTTTGCCCATTGACTATGATGTTGGCTGTAGGTCTCTCATATATGGCCTCTATTATGTTGAGGTATGTTCCCTCTACTCCTACTTTGCTAAGTGTTCTTTTTGTTTTAATCTTAAATCACTTCTGGATTTTTATCAAATGCTTTTCAGCTTCTGTTGATATGATCATGTAGTTGTTGTCCTTTATTTTATGTGATGTATTACATTTATTGATTTGTGAATATCATACCATCCTTGCATCCCTGGGATGAATCCCACTTAAACATGGTATATGACCTTTTTAATGTATTGCTGTATCTGGATTGCCAAAATTTTGTTGAGGATTCTAGTATTTACATTCATCAGAGATATTGGCCTGTAGTTTTCTTTCTTTGTTGTGTCTTTACCTGGTTTTGGAATTAGGGTGATACTGGTCTCATAAAAAGAGTTTGGGAGTCTTTCCTGTGCTTGAATTTTTTTGAATAGTTTAAGAAGGATAGGAGTTAGTTCTCCTTTAAATGTTTGGTTAAATTTGCTTCAGAAGCTATCCGATGCAGGGCTTTTGTGTGCCTGGAGTTTTTTGATTACTATTTCAATTTCACTAATTATTATCCATCTCTTCAGGCTTTGTGCTTCTTCTTGATTCAGTTTTGGAAGATGGTATGTTCCTAGAAATTTGTCCATTTCTCCCAGGTTGTCCAATTTCTTAGCATATAGTTGTTCATAGTAATTTCTTGCAATCCTTTATATTTCTGTGGTATCAGTTGTAACTTCTCTTTTGTTTCTAATGTTATTTTTAGGGGGTCCTTTTTCTTTTTTTCTTGGTGAGTCTGGTCAAAGGTTTGTCAATTTTGTTAATCTTTTCTAGCTCTTGGATTCACTGATCTTTTGAATTGTCGTTTTGGTCTCTATGTCATTTAATTCTCTGATCTTGATTATTTCTTTCTACTCTCACCTGGCCTTTGTTTGTTGTTGTTTCTGTAGTTCTTATAGATACAGTGTTAGGTTGTTTATTTGAGATATTTGTATCTTTAGGTAGGCCTGTACTGCTATGAACTTTCCTCTCAGGACTGCCTTCACTGGGTCTGATAGTTTTGGGGGGTTTTGTGTGTTCATTTTCATTTGTTTCCAGATACTTTTTGATTTCTTCCTTGATCTCATTGTTAACCCATTCATTATTTAATAGCATGTTATTCAGTCTCCTTGAATGTTTTTGAGGGTTTTTTTTTTTTTTTTTTTTTTGAGGTTGATTTCTACTTTCAAGCCATTGTGATCCAAGAAGATGCTTGATATGACTTCAGTTTTCTCAAATTTGTTGAGGTTTGTTTTGTGTTCTACTATGTGGTCTATCTGAAAATGTTCCATGTGCATTTGAAAGAATGTGTATTTTGCTTCTTTGGGGTAAAAGGTTCTGTATATATTAATTCCATTTGATCAACAGTGTCATTCAGTGACACAATATTCTTGTTGATTCTTCGTTTGAAAGATCTATCCATTGTTGACAGTGGGGTGTTAAAATCCCCTATGATGTCCTATGATGACTGTGTTGCTGTCAGTATCTTTCTTGAAGTCCTCAAACATATTCCTTATATATTTAGGTACTCTTATGTTGTGTGCATATATATTTACAAGGGTTATATCCTCTTGTTGGACTGTTCCCTTGAGTATTATGTACTGACCTTCTTTGTCTCTTGTTATGGCCTTTGTTTTGAAGTCTATTTTTTTCTGATATTGCTACCCCAGCTTTTCTTTCATGTCCATTTGCTTATATTTTTCCATCCCTTCACTTTCAGCCTGTGTAGATCTTTTGTTCTAAGGTGGGTATCTTTTAGAAAGCATATATATTGATAGTGTTTTTTTATCCATTCAGCTATTCTATGTCCTTTGATTGGAGCATTTAATCCATTTACATTTAAGGTTTTTATTGATAGCTACTTATTCATTGTCATTTTTACCCTTTGTACCTGCGTTCCTCTCTCTCTCTTTTTCTTCATCTTCTTAAAGCAGTCCCTTTAGCATGTCTTCCAATGCTGGTTTGGTGGAGTTGTACTACATTAGCATTTTTTTTTTCTGGGAAGCTCCTTATTTCCCCTCCAGTTTAATTCAGAGCCTTGCTGGGTAAAGTGGCCTTGGTTGCAGGCCTTCGATTTTCATGACTTAGAATATTTCATGCCATTCCCTTCTGACTTTTACTGTTTCTGTTGAGAAATCAGCTGATAGCCTTAGCAGAACTCTTTTATATGTTATTAGCTATTTCTTTCTTTCTGCCTTTAAGATTTTCTCTTTGTCTTTGAATTTTACCATTTTAATTATGATGTGCCTTAGAATGGGCCTCTTTGGGTTCATCTTGATTGGGATCTTTTGTGCTTCCTGGACTTGCATGACTTTTTCCCTCACCAAGATAGGGAAGTTTTCGGCCATTTTTCACTTGATCTTATCCAAAAGACCTAAAAGTAATAGCCCTTACTTTTTCAAACACATTTTCTATCCCTTCCTCCTTTTCTTCTCCCTCTCTTGTTCCTATGATGCAAATATGATTACATTTCATGTTGTCCTGCAGCTCCCTTAAACTGCCTTCTTGTTTTTTTTATCTTTGTTCATTTTGTTGCTCTGCCTAGGTGTTCTTTTTTCTACCTTGTCCTCCAACTTGCTGATTTAATCCTTTGCTTCATCTAGCCTGCTTTAATTCCCTCTAGTGTATTCTTCAGTTCAGATATTGCATTCTGTGTTTCCTCTTGGTTCTTATTCATAGTTTCTATGTCCTTTTTCATTCCGATGTAGTTTCCACTAAGTTCCTTGTAGCTTCCATAGAGTTCCTTATAGCTCTCCCTGAGTTTCTTGAGCATCCTTATAACCATTATTTTGAACTCTATGCCTGATGGATTGCTTGCCTCAATTTTATTTAGCACTCCTTTAGGGTATTCCTCCTTTTCTTTCAGTTGGGAGTGGTTTCTTTGTTTCCCTATTTTAGGTGACTTTTTGTGTCTGCATATTAGATTGATCTGCTTTTACTCCCTGTCTTCGTGGTTGGCCTTCTGTGTTAGGAGACCTGTGGCACTCAATGGTACAGTCTCCTTGATCTCCTGAGTTGGATGCTCTCAGGATGCCCTTTATGCCATTTATGTGGGCTCTCTTGTTGAAATTGGGTTTGGGGTTTTGTTCCATCATTCTTTGGTAGCCTCTTCCCTATGGCTGCCTGACTGAGAGTCACACCACCCATAAACCTCTTGTATACTATTGTAGAGGTGCAGATGGTGCAAAGCATCCTCTATACTCCTTGGCTTCAAAAATTTATATCAGCTGAGATGCTGTTGATTGTTCAGGTCACTTTTCAGAAGATAGCTGAAAATTCGTGCTGGGGGTACAAGCAAGTGGGCTCAGCTTCTACCTACTTGGTTGCTATCTTCTGAATCATTCAAAGTACTTTAAAACACATACTTCACTGACCTTGTAGGGTAATTGGATAGATGTTATCTCCATTTCACATATACAAAACCTGAAATTTACAACCTTAGGACAGTTAATCTTTTAAAAAGCTAACAAATTATGGAAATTTGAACTCAGTTTCTTCAGACTATCAAGTCTGTTGTTTTTTTTTCCCCTTTACATCATAACAAGAGTTCAACAGGGTAGGTATGGTTTGATTCTTGACTTAAGCAAGGACATAGTGGCACGTGGTGTTCCTGTGTGTGTTGAAGATGATGATGACAAAGTTCTCCTAAAGTATGAGGAAGAAAAGAAAAGTAGAGATGCATACACAGTTATTCTCAGAAAGAAACTGGCATTTGTGTTATTCATTCTTATATTGATGACGTAAAGGCTACCTGGGATTCCCTTTGGACCTAGTAGTTTTGAGTGTTGGGAATGAAGTAATTTAATTTGCTTCTACCACTACTTTTAGGTCCCTGTTAGTCCTGATTTCAATTTTTCACTTCAATTAAGCTACATAAGGAAGGATTTTCCCCGTACCTGCACCTTTATAAATTAATTACCTATGTATTATACCATTTGGATAAAAATTATAAAACATATATACCATTTCAAACTAAGACTATGTATGGTTGCATTTTCACTAGAGGAAGTCTGAACACCAGGTGTTTGTGAGTGGTCAGCCATGAAATACTAATGAGACAGAAAACTCCTTCGTATTTTAAAATGTCTGGCAAGCTTTTGATGTTGCCCATAAAGCCATCTGCCTGAGACAGCTGTGTCTGACCCTAGTTTATGATGGCTCAGGCCGCTCTTTCTCCAAGACAGAATTGCTGTTAGGTTAGTAACATAGATCTCAGATTTTGTGGTACATGCAGCAGGTGGACTCACAATGCAGAAGAAATATTATTTTAGTAAAGTCGAATGTGATGAAGTCTTCACCAGAACAGGAATGATGTGTACTGTCTAGGAAATTGATGTACTAAAAGTACTCGTGCATGTGACTGTGCCAGCCCAGCAGTGTATGGAGTACAGTAGTCTTTCTCCACCTGTGGTTTTGAAATAAGAGACGCTGCTCCAGTCATTCTCTAGTCCCTCGCCCTGCTTTGTTTTCCTTCAAAGACCCTGGTGTTGTATTAATTTCTGATCCGAACCACTAGAATGCAAACTTAAGAGTGACATCTTTTTGCACTGCCTTTTCATCTGTGCCTGCTGTCTAGAAAGTACGCAATTTGAAAAATATTGGATGAATACGTATATGCATGAATGCTATTTGATATTTAGAATTTTCTAGGCAAGCTACAGTTTAATCTTCATGGAAAAAGAAACCTCTTAGCAGTAATTGTAAGAAAAATCTACTTATATTCCTTTCTTTCATTAGAGTGAAGTCTAGACCCTGAAAAGAATGCTTTTAAGTATCATAATAATTCCAGAAAATGGGTATATACAGGCATTTTTCCTGAGATTTGTGGAAAATGGAGCAAGAGAGAATGTAAATGAAAAAGACGTGTTACAGATTCTGTTCTCTGGAAGCAGACACTGAGACAGAGTTTGGGGTGTGAGACATTTACTGTGATAGGAAGCGGGAAGGCGGTGGCTTTGGGCCATGGGAGAAGTCTACTTGTGATTTGAGCCTGACAAAGCCTAGGCCAACCTGGAACAAGGAACAAGGAACTCTGGAGCAAGTGTTGCCTTCTTGGCTCAGTGGAGACTGCTCTGGGAAGGACATAGCCCCAGGCAATGTGGCTGACTGCAGGTGAGGAAGAGCCTAAGGGAGCTGACAGCAGGAAGCTTTTTGCTGGCCACTTTTCCTGCAGCTGAGCAGCAAGTCCTTCCTTAAGAGGTGACCTGGTGGTCTATCTTCCTGACTTCCACAGCATATTTAAAGCCTGTAACTGCTAATTTGAGCAGTTTTAAAGGGAATGTGCGGCCACTGACTAAACTTTGTAATGTCTCCCTAACTGGATCTTGACACAGCAGCAATGTTTCATGAACGTTGGAAATTGTGTCCTAAGAAAGTGGTTCCTTCCATCAATGGCGAATGCTTACAGTGATGAAATTGGTTTGTTTTAGAAGCAGGCGGTTTTCAGAACATTTATTTACTTTAAAGTTTAAAAACTACAAGGTGGGGCAAAAGTAGGTTTACAGTTTTTTGTATGGAAAGTAATACAATAATTAGTAAATAATAATACAAGAATAAACTATGTTTTGCGTACTCACAACTGTAAACCTACTTTTGCCCCACCCTGTATATTTAAAGCCATTCTCACTGTGTGCTTTCCCCCTCTAACTCTCTTATCCCAGTTATGGTTTTACCAAATCTAATTTTCAAGAAGGTAATTACTACAACTAGTAAGGGATTGTTTTATGTACCAAATTTCATTTTCAGGTTAGTTATTCAAATTTTGATAACAGCTTTTCTTAAAAGGAAAAAAATTATGGATGGATATAAGGCTTTAAGGGTAGCCCATGAAGTTTTACATTTTCTCTGTTCCTCTGATTCTTGGATGTTCCTGAAGTGTGAAAGTTAGCCAAAGCCACCCTCAGAGTGATCCTGGGGAAGGACACTGGCGCTGTATCGAAGCTCTGACAGTTGAACTGACAGGGCCCCCGATGGGTAGGGTGCCATAGAACGTTCAGCGATGTAAGGGGTGAGGGTAGGCAAGGGAGGCCCTGGTGGCAAGGTGTTAGGGGGTGTTCTAGTCATTTCTGTTTCTAACTTGAGTGTGTCTACTGGAAACTGCCTGCATGTTTGCGGAAGCAATGCTGTGATTATGAGTGGTCTTTGTAGCTCCCCTCCATTCTGAAGCTCGATAGAATCACAGCAACAGTGTTCTGGCAGCATAACACAGATGCGT
This sequence comes from Glossophaga mutica, assembly GCA_039655065.1. NCBI lineage: Eukaryota > Metazoa > Chordata > Mammalia > Chiroptera > Phyllostomidae > Glossophaga > Glossophaga mutica. The sequence goes on from CM077304.1 coordinate 135,308,212, forward strand.
CATTCTCCTCCCCCAGTGAAAAAAGATGGGAGGGAAGCTGTGCACTCCCTGAATTCTATTTTTAAATGCCCATCACTTCATTTCAAAACATTTTTTAAGCATGCCATAGATACGATTCTTCCTTGAGGTGCTAAATTTGAGGTTTTAGAAACGAACTCCTGAGTTAGACAGCATAAAACCAACTATCTCAAAAGGTTTGAACACAATCGGTTTTTAATTACTTAGCAAAAAATTTACTGTACCAAGAATGAGAGGATTTTTAGCTTAAAAAGCAAAAGCTGTAAGGAAGTAAAAATCTGGGCTTAGAATAAAAGGTGTCACCATGGCAAGTCTGCAATATTGTAATCAAAGGGGGAAGAGGGTGGATACTTTGGATAATATCTTACCTACTTTAAATTTTCTTCACTTTGCGTATTGTTTATAATTCTCAACAAAATGTCCTTTCTGAGTAATGTAGGGGAAAAATGCTGTTCTACAATATAACTTGCCCCATGTTACCACTGGTTCTGATTCCTGCTTGAGGAAAATGTTTTTTCTTCTTCTTTCCTAAAACATTTGAATGTTAGTCTCACTTTCTGTATTGGGACAATGAAAAGTCTATTTCACAGGAGAAACAATGAAAACACCACCTGTTTAAGTGTGATGGAACGCACTGTGACTAAGTGCTTTTGTTTTTCTGGTGATTAACTTGCACCACCCTGTCAGTTTTATATCTGGAGGTGAATAGGAAATGTAGGTTAGAGAAGAAAGCTGTACTACTCCCTGCACCGAGGAGGCTCAAACAGCAGTTCTTGCTGGGTGTTAAAGAGAATTTTGCTTGATCTTTGTGTAGTTTTGAACCTACACTTGAAATAAGATAGATCCTTATTTTCATCCTGGTATTATTTTGAGCCTATCAAGAAGTAGGGCAAGGACTTTTCAAGGTCCCCTCCAAATCTGAACCCATAACTTCAAAGTAGTTGTTGTGGCTGAAATAGCAGCCATAGGTAAAATCCAGACTGCGCAACTGTAGCCACATCACAATAGCAAATTAACCTCTCTGTGACTGCTTTCTTCTCTGCAAAATGGGGACACAGTTCTTCCCAGGGTTGTTTTGAGATAACCATAACAACTTGTGCACAGCACCTAGCATGATGCTGGCAAAGATTATGCCCTTGATGCATTTCTTAAAATTTTTTCACCATTCTTGGAGATTGGGATTAGTTACATTATTTATTATGGGCTGTATGGCAGAACAGAATGAAGAAGCTCCCATCTCTCAATACTTATTAGTTTCTAGGTTACCATGAGTATTTTTGAGTAAGAGGCTTTGATGTAAATTAGTAAGCCCTGGTGATGTTCTGGTTTTATTTCATAATCTGTAATGTGGATTGTTATTGAAGGCCCACTAGAGTAAATCTGCTGTCACATAAGATCTGTCCTACAGAAATAACTAAGGGTAATTTGAAGAAAAGTGATATAATGATTTTTTCCAGCAATGATTTAAGAGTTATCATTTTATAAATAGATAGGTTATATTTTCTGAATCAACATAACAGATAATTCTTTTGTAATTTAATATGTTAGATGGGTACCCAGACTATGTGCTTTTTTTCAGTTCTTTATAAACCTGTAATCGTGAAGCCCATGCATACCCATTGCTACCCACCCCTGTCAGTGTCAGTGCTTTGAATATGTGCCTGGTGGGTGATTCATTTTTATCCAGAACATCTAGTCAGTCACTGAGACCTGTGGATGCAGCCTTTACAATACCTCTCATACCCATCCCTTCAGCTGTCTGTCAAAGTCAGGCCCTCTTCCTCTCCGTCTGGACTGTGCAACAGTAATGTCCTAAATGGTCTTTGGTCCTTATCCTTTAATCCCACCCCCACCCTTTTTAAAAATAGTTTTACTATACTCCTCTGTCTTACCAAAACATGGCTTTTATCAGGTCATTCTGACTTCATTAACTTTTGATAGCTTTTCAATGTCTACAGGTTCATTTAGATAGATTATAAAATGATAACTTTTGGGTCTGGCTTTCAAGATCCTTTCCAATTGGGTAACTGCTCACATAGCCAACCTTATGGTTTTCCACTGGTATAACTTTGTTGCAGGTAAACAGGTCCTCTCAGTTTCCAAACAATTCACGACCACATCTGCTTCCATTCCATTGTCCTCTTTTCCTTTGTCTTTTATCTAAAATGCCTTGCCATCATCTTTCTACCTGACTTAAAATGCTCAAGGTTTAGATCAAATTCTGCCTCTTAAGTGATGTCTTACTTTATCACCCAACCCCATTTAATTCTATGACCCACAAATCTTCATAAAACATCACTAGAATGTTCTTTTATAAGGATTTTTATCATCTTATTCTCTCTTCCTAGAACAAAACAGTACCTGGCATACAGTAGGCACTAAATAAAGATCTGTTGGATAACAAAGTCATTGTACATTGCTTGCGACTCTTCTTTGCCTCCCCTCTGGCTTAGAGGACAGTATTCATATTCCTTAGCCTAACTATTAAGGCATTTCACAACCTATTCAACTCTTTATTTTTGCTCTCTAGTATCCCCTTTCTAAACCCTAGTCTCTCTGTGATCCTCACAAGCTGTGCTTATACCTATTTCATTGTTTTTGCTTATGATGCTTTCCTGCCTATAAATTCTTGGCTTGTCTCCTTTCTAGTTATTTATGTTCCCTGAATTTTTGTGAGGTTAAACTGAAACCTCCAATTGCCATTACAACACACTGCTGTCTCTTACTCAAACACCTATAGCATTTACCACCTGTAGGTTTTGGAAGTGAATCAAACTTATAATATTACTTGCTTTTATTGGAAAAAGTACAAAGAGGGATGTGAAAATTTCTTCTAATCTCAGCATCCAGATGTGAACATTGTATCTCTTTATGCATAATTGCTCTGAGATTATGTAAGGTGATAATATTTGGTGAATCTGATGAGGGATATATGGGATATTTTGTGCTATTTGTGTAATTTTTTTCTAAGTCTGAAAAAATTAAACAAATTAATGAACTAATGCAGTGTTCATAAAATAATTCAAATATGTAGTGATATTAATATATGAAGCAATGCAAATCAGTGAGGAAAACTGAACTATTCAATTAAATGTTGAGAGGATAACAAGCTATTCATTTGGAGAAAAAAAGGTGCACTCCTCCCTCATATCTTACACAGAAATGAAACCCCTGTGGATCAACAAATTAAAGAATGATGAGACAAAAAAACAGGAGTGACAAGTGTTATATTCATGGGTTGAAATAGGCATGATAAAGCGTGGCAAGAAAACTAAACACTGTAAAAGAAAAATCCTGATAAATCTGAATAACATAAAAATTAAAACCTTGTATATGTAGGGGTGAGTTGGGGTGGGGAACGCCATAAAGTTAAAAGACAAGCAATAAACGAAGGGAATATGGTTGTAACCTATAGGACAAAGGATCAATAGGCGTTTCAGAGTTTGCGTTCTAGAGTAACATTCCCTAGGCCCTGACACTTACTAATGATGTGACATTGGGAAAATTCCCTAACTGCTCTTTAGTTCATTTTACTCATTTGCAAAAATGGGAATAAGACACCCTGGGAATAATAATACCCTACGGTGTTATGATTGTGCATCTAACCCATGTTTGGCGTATAATGATGATAAGAATAACTGCTGTAATATATGGGTGGCTAGCTTTGTATTAGGCACTGTTCAAGTCTTTTAAATGCATCATCTAATTTAATTCTCAGAGCAACTATTCCATTGAGAGGTAGCTGTCATTATGCCCATTTTACAGACAGGAATCCTGAGATTTAGAGAGGTTGAGTAACTTGACTGATGCCTAGTAAGTGACAGAGGTGGGGTTTGAGCAGAAATGGGACTCCTCCTCTTCTTACCATTTACACCATAATGTGGTGATTTTCAATTCAACTTAGTTCCCTTTCCCTTGAGTCTTGGGACTACATATTCAATCTTGACAGTTAATTGGATGTTCATGCCCCTTTTAGAAGGTATATGAATTGAGCTCTTCAGAGGTATTTGGGCACTGATATATCCAAGAAGTTGCCATCTCAAAGAAAAGAAGTTTTGTAGAAAGTCAGGCCATAAAGAATTAAATTTATTTTGCATAATCTATACCTCCAAGAAAATCTCTATAGTAGTTTCTCCATATATACTTCTTAGAGTACTTTCTTTTGGTTTTATTTTGAGGAAAGTAAAAATTCAGAGATGATTTTACCTTACCACAGAATGTACATTAAAATAACTAAAGTAATAGCAAAGTCGGGTGTCTGATATATTAAACAGAAATAATACTGGAAGTTGAAGTCTCATTCAACAATAATTTGAAATTCTCATTCAAAAATAATTATTGGAAAATCAATTTTGTGTGAATTTGGGGAGCTTTCTTTTTTAAAAATTTTAGGAACATAATTTATGCAAATCTTAGTTCACATTATAAGTCAGGATAAAATTTTTTGATAATCTTAAAATTGAACTTAAAAAATTAACTTCATACAAGGGGGGATCCCCCCAAAAAGTCAGAACTATCTTCTGGAGGGTGAGCCCTTTGTTGTACAATAGGCTTCCCCACTGAGTAAATGTTCTAGGAACCCATCTGTATCAATCTACCTGCTGGCATTGTGAGAGTGTGTGTTGGGCTCCAGTGAATTTTTTTTAAGATTTTTTAAAATTTATTTTTAGAGAGGGGGAAGGGAGGGAGAAAGAAAGGGAGAGAGAAACATCAGTGTGTGCTTGCCTCTCACATGGCCCCTATTGGGCTGCCACCCAGGCATGTGTCCTGACTGAGAATCAAACCGCTGACCCTATAGTTCACAGGCCAGCACTCAATCCACTGAACCACTGCAGCCAGGGCTGAAGACTCAGTGTGTTTTCCCATTTCATGATGGGTGATTTACAAGCACACCTGTCCACATGGGGCCGAGTGTCCAGTAGTTTTTGACCAAAAACATCGTGACCCCCATGCCCCACCCTTCCTGTTCAACCAGTCTCGCCCCCAGTGACTTTTTGTTTGTTTGTTTGTTTGTTTCCCTGGGTTAAAAAAGCCCTCAAAGGGAAACGTTTTGCTGATGCGAAAGAGGTGAAACAAAAAAACAGCAGAAGTGCTAAAAGGCATCAAAATTGGCAAGTTCGAAAACTGTTTTGAGCAGTGGAAAAAAGTCTTGATAGGTGTGTTGCATCAAATGGATAGTATTTGGAAGGTGACTGAAGTTTAAACATGTAAGAATAAATACACAATTTTTTATAAATAAATGCTGGTTTGACGGGGTGTATTTATTTTGGTAGATTATAGCCAGGGTTTAATTTAGTTATTCAGAACAAATGTGAAAATACTTTTTGTATGGTATTAAACATTTTTCTTTATAGTAATGTGTTAAATCATGTAAAACCTAATTTGGAAAGATTGAATGAATCACACTCAGGAGTTACGCTCCTTTAATCGTGAAATAGAATTGACTTGTAGGGACATGAACGGATTTAACTCTCTGCCTTAACTATGATTTGTTAAAGTCATTGGATTTTGAGCGAACACTCTCCTTGATTAAAACAACTTATTATTTATCCCTCTATCTAGCTTTTCATTTATTGATGGATAGTAAAGAGAAAGGAACACTAGATACCCTTAGGAAAAACACCTGTTGATTAAGGTAGTACCATCCATATTATATTTGCTACTTAGCTTTTTGGCCATCTAACCTATCTTGAACAAAGCATCAAATGAGGAAAGATTTTTTAAAAAATGCCTGTGAGCAACCAAAATAAGTACAACCACTTCGATTTTTTAAAATGTTTATGAAGAGTTTCAGCCTCACACCCTCTGCTCCCAATGCTCTCACTTTTTTCCTCTTGGATTCTTACTTTACCTAAATGCTAACAAGCCTGGGTATTAAGGTTCTAACCCCATAGCTCTTTAGGAGGAGGAAGAGTTACTCTGAGGCAAGCAAGGAAGCATCCAAAGGTGATCCCTTGGCATCCTGATAATAAGAAAAGCTACTGGAACACTTTAAAAGCAGACAAGAATGGAAAAAGTTATAGCCATCTGGTGTCATTTAGTGTGAGATCAGTCATATTCAGATTTCTCAGCCCTGAGGATGTCATTGTATTACAGAATAGTACAGGGAGAGACATCAAAAAAAGATTGTATTATGGTCAGTAAATGTCGGCCTTTACTAGTGTCCAGTATCCAGTCTGACGGTGATGCCTCATCCTTTCAAGAGACAGTGGTTTGGCTTGGTAGTTGAAAACAAGCATCTCCACTTGCGCTTGCTTCGTTGCTGGTTTCATACTGGGATCTTCTGGTCCTCTCTTCATATCCCATTTTCACTTGTAAGTCTGTGAATTCATTTTCTGCCCTGGACATTTTGATCTAGGTTCTACTGGCCAGGCTCCCTCCTGAACTTGTGATCTCTCTTTAACTTCCGATTCGGGGTCTCCGTGTCCCAGCAAATGTCTTCTCATGGTTGCTTGAGCCTGTGAGCTTCACTCTTGCATTTGTCCATGTAGCCATATATGTTCCCTTTCCTAGACAAGGTGTTTCTCAGTGATCAAGGGCAGTGTTGTAGGGTATTCATAGTTAGACAAGTTTAGGAAATACTTTCATTTGCACATTCACACATACACAGACCCAGAACATAGTATTTCTTCAGATGCTTAATCATCCCTTTAATATTACCTGGGAAAAGGGGCGATTACTTACTGGAAAGACTTCTGAGCAGACTATTAACACTACATGTTTGATCCTTGAACTGGCTTTCATGGTCTGTCTCTCTATGGAAGTCCAAGGTTGTTAAGGAATGGTTTAGACTGTTATCTTTTGTTTTTCCGTTGGCAATGTCAGAGTCGGTTCTCGTGAGTCTCTTCTCGTAGGACCAATTTTTACCGCCATTTAACTAGCCTCAGACTCTTCCTAATCAGCTGTAAACTCTTTGCAGACATGGATTAAATCCTTTTATCTTTCCACACTGAGCACAATACCTGGATTCTCACCTCACATTTTATGGAAGCTAAACAAATGGCTTATTGGTAAATTAATTAATTGTAAATGAGACTTCTGGATAGCCTGTGTATTATTGAGCTTCTAATTGTTTTTTCAGCAGCATTAACTGAAAAACACAATTTCTGAAGAGCTATGCTTTATCTTAGTTAATATTGTCTCAGAGAGGGACTTTGTTATGATGATAGAAAATTTTGATTAAATGGAAACAACAGTTTATTTCTCTTTTACTAATAGCTCCACATAAAATACCATTTGTTAAATAGAGAAACAATGGGAAAGGAAAGTTTTTCTCAAAGTACTATAACCAAAGCATAGTATATAGTTTTAAAATGATTTATACTCTGTATATAGAGCCTGCTCAGTTAATGTATCCACTTATTGGGCCTTTGAAAATTTTGAGTGAGAACTGGGGTTATGAAATAGATGTGTAAACATGGAAGTGGAAAGAGACTATATAGTTTGAATGAGTTAATGCTACTCTATCAAGCCTAATGTTCTCTTTTTGCCTTGCCTTCATTTAGTAAGTGGGCCATTTCCCCCAGTATATTGACTATGGCCCAGGAGTAAGTGAAAACTTTTGAGCATTAAAACATTTTAGAACATTAGGAATAGGAGTTAGCAAATCATTGCTTAAGGGGACCAAATAATAAGCTAAGAAGGGTAAATGCAACTTACTGAAGGGCCCTGTATAAAAACAAATAGCTTATGCACTGAGATGTCTTAATGGGGTGTTTGATCTCCATGTACCCTACTCTTAGATTATGAGTCTGATTCAAACAGGGCCACTGCTAACCCATCTGCATTTGAGAAAGTTAGAGAAATATGCCCTTCTTTGAGTAAAAGTTTTGAGTATGTTATATACAACTTGAACAACTCTATGTTCAGGCCTGAAGAAAGTGAGAATCTGCACGGGTACCCTCTCTGGCCTAATTTGGGGATTGCGACTCCACCCTCCTATAAGGAATGACAAAGAGGAGTGGGAATGAGGGGACAGGACTGTGAGTGTTGACTCAGGGAATTAATTAGTAGCATCCAGCTTCAGGTCACCCAAAGAGTGGTTCCATAAATCAGATTTATTTTTAAATCAGTGACCAGCATATCAACCTTCTGTTAAGATTAATACAGAACTGCTACTCAGAGGATATGCCCCTTTGACTCTGCCTGGCTCTGTGGGATTGGGATGTGGGGACCCATAACCCTGCAGGAACAAGCCCGTGTATATACCACCCACATGCCCCAAATATCAGGGCTCACATACCACTAGCAGTGCATACATCCTCTCACTCTCAACCCCATAAGTCTTCCTTGTTTGCTGTGGAAAGTGAGCTAGTCATGATTGGGCCTCCAAGAGCCAGAACAAGTAATGGGATGTACCATAAGTTGCATTACCTGGCTCCTCCAAGTATATGCATGTTAAGGGTGTCCATGTGGAGTTTCGCCATGGCTCTAGGTTTTAATTGGAAGACCCAGTATCTCCTTTCCTGCCATCACGTACATTCATATAATTTCATGCACGTCTACTTTGTGAGTGCTGCCATTTGTTCCTAGCTATGGTGTTCTTATGCTACACCGGACTCAATTTATAGGCATGCACATAACATTCTAATAAGTACTCAAAAGAATACAATGTTTCTGTATTCAAAGGAGTGCTGGAATGTTTAAAAGAGCATCTTGAATATTTTTACTTCAAGTTTCCACATTTTACTTTCTTAAATTAATGCTTATATTTTTTAATACTTCTGGTTGTTTAAATAGGATGTAACAATAAATTCAGACCACATATTATAAAATATAAAAGCATGTATTAGTTATCCATCCTCTAATTGTGTGGTTAGAAGTATAAAGATCCCTGAGTTTCTGAACAAAAAGCAATATATGTTCCTTTTAAGGCTCTAAGTCTACTCAGGACTTGCTAATGTGAGCTAGGAGGTGGGAGAGAAAGGATTTATGTCAGCAATGCCCTGGATACTCAACTGGGAGTGAGTTCAAAGCTCCTAAAGACTTCAGGCTCCCTCTAAAATACAAATGCCGATATAAGGTTATTCTTGTACTTAGTGTTAGACTAGATTGGGGAGGTTAGTCAATGAGCCTCCATCTAAGAAATGTCTTTTAGTAATGTAAGTTAACATGAGACTATAATTTACCATGAGGTTGTTTATACAGTGTATAGTCTTTTATTTTTAAGTTTTGTATTATGGAATATTTTAAACATGTACCAAATTACAGAGAATATGGTAATGAACTCTTATGCAGCAGTGCCTGGTTGCAGTGGCTAACATCTGGACAACCGTGTTTCCCCTAGGGCACTGCCTCCTGTATTTGCCCCGTAATATTAAGTTTCAGACATCATGTCAATTCACCTGGAATATTTCAGCATTTATCTCTAATTTATAAGAGCTTTTTAAAAATATAACCACTATGTCATTATCATATCTATAAAAGTAGTAGGTTCTTAATATCATCGTATACTCTTCCACATTCAGATTTCTCTGATGGTCTCAACAACATCTTTTTGTGGATTGTTTGTTCAAATTAGAATCTATATAATTTGGCTGCTTATGTCTCTTGGGTTTCTTTTTTTCTGTATTATTGTACAATAATGAATTTTATATTTTTTTTTACATTTTCTTGTAATTTATCAAGGTAACTAAATGGAAAAATTGCTACTTAAGTTAATGCATTAGGCTTTATCTTTAAATCATTGATTTATATATTTTTTACATTTTCAGATTTATACATACTCAGTGCTGAAATGTAAAGGGCTGAGAAAATGGGGAGAAAAAGAAAGGTTCCCTTTTTCATTTAAAAACAGGCATGAATTGACTTTCTTACTCAACAGCAGAAACCAAGTGCAGAAATTTGGCCCCCACTCTATTTGAGTTCAGATAGGTCTGCATTAAATCACATTTTTAAGCTACATTATATTTCAGCCTAACCAGAATATTACTTTAGTTATGAGTACAAAAATCTATAAATGATAAGCCCTTTGTTTTAGGATCTTGTCTTTTTTGTCTTTCAGATTAGGGGTTTGTATTGTCAGTAAGAAAATGTTTCATATCAAACGTGTGTGTCTTTTCTACTGTTACCAAGTAACACACCTAAATGGCTTCTCCATTTGATAATATTTCCCATTGAATTCACTATGGTATCTCAAAAATATTGTTTTATAAAAACAGTTAAATGGTAATGGGAAAACTACAATAAAATTTATTTAAAAATAGTTGAATCATGTATTTGCTTTAAAAAAAATACTTATTTTGCTATTCTACCAAGTTGGTGCATTATTTTCTTTCAACATGGATTAGGACAGAAAAGAATTTCTGCTGCCACTATAATTTTAACACTACCATGCTTGATATAAATTGTGTAGTCCTGCTAAAATTCCTCACAATTTTACTACTTCTTTTTATAAACTCTCCATCTTGTGATATCTTTCCTTTCTTAGGATACGAACGAGTCTGCCAAACAAGAAGATATTTTAGAATCCACAACAGATGCTGCAGAATGGAGTCTAGAAGTGGAACGTGTACTACCACAACTGAAAGTCACGATTAGGACTGACAATAAGGTATAGAGGAGAAAACACATTTTGTTCAAATAGACTTTTATAAGGCAAATTCAGGGTCAAGGGCACTCTCATACCAGTGATTTGAGAAGGGTGTTAGGGTTCAGTTTCCAGTTATTGTGTTATTGGAGACTTAATAAATTGACATTGAATGAATAAATAATGTCATATGGTCAATGAAACAAAACAAGGAATAGATCTTTAAAATGTTTTGCACCACTTCATGTTTCCCTGGGATTGAAAGGTATTTTCTCAATATATTTTGATACATTTTTTTGCGATTGTATTTTTGTTTAGGTGAATAGTGAATAAAATTGAAATTCCATGACTATATACCAACTGAGTAGAGTTAGACAATGATTAAGAACTCTGCTGAATGGTAAAATAGATGACTTCCTAGAAGCTGCCTTATATTATCTATTAATTACATATGATTAGAAGTTAAATATTGAGAAAATAATCAAGAAATCATGTGCAATAAAATTTGGGGATTAAGCCAGGTGAACTGGCCCATTTAATCAAGTTTCTACTTTCTTTTTACCTACAATTTATAAGTAAGAACTTCAGAAGGAGCTAATAGGTGACTAGACAATGTCATTCTCATTAGTACTATAATACAGTATTCTTTACAAAAGGGGTTAGAGAGACATCTAGGTAAAGGAATTAAAGGATTTTCATCCTTGGAGGCTGGAGACAAGCCTCAGCATTATGGAACAGTGTTCTAGGGAAGGGTGTCTGTCTGAAAATGAGGTCCTGTGTCTGCCCCCAAAGTAGAAGCCCTACAAAAATTTCTATTTTCAGAGTGCCCTGGGAGCTGATTTATTCTTAGAATGTCTGGATTTGAATTTGTGGAATGGTATCCTGGAGCGAGTAAGAAGTAGCCTAGACTCCTAGGGCAGTCCTAGAACAGGATAAGGAAAGCGAAGGTATTACTAGACTGTGAATAGCTGTGAAACAAACTTTATCCAAGTAAGCGAGCAAATTCTACAGCCTGTTTACCATACATTCAATCATTGTGGAGGACAGCTATTATTTGACTACCTTGAGAGTGAATTCATTGTTTATGTATCTCTTATCTATCAATACTCATTAATAAGAATTCTTCACTGATTACATCTCTGCTGAAAGTCATAAGTTGCAAAAATATTTTTATCTAAAAATCCCATTTTTGATTCTTTGGTTTTGTTAGAACAAAGTCTCTTCCTAAAATTAAAAATAACTATTATTGTGAATTAGTTAGAATGACATGTTAAAATAATTGTGTGGTCAGGAACTCTCAAGTACATCTTAATCCCACAAGGAAGCAAGTTTAATTTGTTTCCTTTAAAACTAAGTAAACTCTCGAAATCAGACATTTCATTTAGAACCCAATAGGATTAACAAGAGTGTTTTTTTATTTGTTAGTAAACACTGTCATTAATTTCCACATAATAGAAGTAACTGAATAAAGAAATCATATAAATGTAGCTGCCAACATGTACATTTTCACAAAATTAAGTGCAGATCAGATTCTATTACCAACCAGTATTAATAGTAATCAAAATCAGGGGTCCATAGCGAGCCAGTGTTATACTTTGGGGAAGAATTAACTGGTTGAAAGTTGGACTTAGTCTAATGCCATACATGACTAGCCTCGATCTTATACAGTGGCAAATTAATTGCAATCAGGATTTATAGGCAACATTTCAATATGTTAGATAAAGTTTTGGGTATTTTTTTAGCATTTTTTACAATATGTGAATATCACTTCAAATTTAGATTTTTGTGGTAAAACATACTGATCTAAAGTCATTATTTGATTGAGCCTTATCATTGGATCTTTGTGTCCAGTATTTCACAAACTTTTCTTTTGTCTAAGTATGTCAGCTGTAGCAAATGGGAAATACAGCTTTATGGGCAACTTTGTATTCAGCTTCTTTAAGGAAAATAAAATCATACACTGAGTTGAGAAAATACCATACTAGTGAGGAGAGAAATGTTTTTATGTATCAGAAATACAAAGAACCTGGTTACGTATGAGGTGTCTCAGACTCATTATCCTCCTTCATCAGAGGCTGACACTCCACCATGGTAGTGGATCCCGTTCTTCCTCAATCTGGCCCCTACCAAAACCGAAACCTTGCCTTTATTTTGGCCAAAATAATAAACTTCATTCAAGAGAGGCTATTTTGGACATTTGGAGATTTCAACATGGTGTTTGAGGGGAGAAAATGAATTATTTTCAGATCAATATGTTTTACTAATCACTGTTAGATTAAATTTTAAGGAGCATAGATATGTGGGAGATAAATAATAAAGGGCTTTCATTATTTAAATCCAATATAAATTTATTTTAAATGATCTTGTGTTAGTAGTAAATAAGCCCATATTTATTTGGCACCAAATCAAATGTTTGTTTTGCTTTACTTTTAAGTTTAGTTTATTCCTTGTATGCTTCCTAGCAGAGAATTACAAAAAAGTAAATCTCCTTTTCTGTTTTTTTTTTAATATATTTTATTGATTATGCTATTACAGTTGTCCCATTTCTCCCCCTTTTCTGTTCTTTGTGCATATTACATTATGTATGCTATGGTGAGATCCTATAATATACCAATATTTTACTTTGTATATTCTCCATGAGGTTGCAATCAGGTTTTTATTTCAGGCTAGCTTGTCCCTGTTTCTGGCACCACTTATTACTGTTGCTAGTTCTCAAGAATATAAACAGATTTTATATTAGCTTAAACAAATTACAATTAGGAAAATAAATATGTTGCCCAAAATACAAGTAGTATGTACCACAATGTGGATAAAAGACTTTTGTCATATGCTAGCTTGAATGGACTATATTAATAGTTCCCTTTTGAGAACTGGTTATAGAGGATGCTCCTGGTAGTCACTTGTAGAGTTGTTATACACCCAGAGACCCAACTCAGATCTGCCCAAACTAGGAATAACATGGCTAAAGATAGAGCAAGAAGTTTTGTTGTGAGAGTCAATAAATTCAGCCAAATCCTAGGTCATTCCACTCTAGTTAATAACCTCATTTATGATTAAGTAAGGAAGGCTCAGGAATTAATTCCTTAGAAGGGCTGTCTTAGAACCTCTACTTGAGTAGATATCAGTATCACCTAACATTATAAAATCATCTATAAGTATTGTTGCTTCACTGTGACTCTGTATCTTTTACTTTTGTTCTCTCCTCCTTATTTTTTTTTCTGTTTATTTCTCTTACACTTTTCTTTGCTGCTGTGTTTTTATCTTTTGGATTGTTCTGTATTAGACGCAATAGTACCCGCAAGTGTTACATTACTACTCTGATGGAATTTAAAACTAAAAGTAAACATCTGTGATTATTATCAGAATAGATTTAAATCTATAACTAGTCAAGAATCATTCTAATCTCTGAGTCTTTTTAAAGTACAGTTTTGTTTTTGATTATAAAAATAATATGAAAGCAATATTTCAAGGGGAGAGGGGGCAATCAGCATGCTGTGAATTAGAAGGTAGCAATCAGCTCTGACCCATGTGACTCGGTGGGGCATCCCTCTGCAAAGCGAAAGGTCACTGGTTTGATTCCTGGCCAGGGCACATGCCTGGGTTGTGGATTTTGCCCCCAATCAGGGCACAAGAAGCAACCAGTCAATGTTTCTCTCCCTCTCTTTCTCCCTCCCTTCACCTCTCTGTATTTGTAAAATAAATAAATACAAATTTTTAGACGGTAGCGATCACACATTTAGTCTATCAGTTTCTCATTTATTCAACAAAAGTTTCAGAAACTTAGTGTAATTGTGGTAGCCATAAAGACCCAGAACAAATGGAGCCCATCTCACACACCTTCCCTTGGTGCCCACGGTTTATATTTACACTGCGTACTAGTTCTGTGACACAGGGCAAGGTAGTACTGTGCCTCTCTATTCCTCCTTTGCCTTATCTGTAAAATTGGACTAATTATATTACTTACCTCACCGAGTTATTATAAAGCATCAAGTTCAGTGTCTGACACAAGTCAATACCTAATAAATATTTATTATTATGTAACACTATTGCTATGATAACATTATTGTTTTCTATCAGTCCTCTTATATTCAGTGCCTATATCAGTATTTAGGAAGAATTTACAAAATTTCATATGCTTTCCTCACTTTTAAAGGAATATTTAGAAACATCAGTCTTATATTCTTACATGTGGATATAATCAGATTCATACCAAAATGATACAAAATCATTTTGGTAAATCTTCCTAATACAATGATAATAATAATAACTGATATTTATTAACTGTTCACTGTGTGCCAAGTGCCTTCTTAGCACTTCACATACAGTAACTCCTTTAATCCTTTCCATGGCCTTTTAAGATGCAGCTACCTTATACTACAGATGAAGAAACAGAAACAGAGAAGTAACTTGCCTTTGCCTAGTAAGTGACAGGTAGATACTGCAATCTACTCCAGGCTCTTACCAGTTTGATTAGCAACAATATACCATGCTGGCTAAAAGCACAAATTCTGAATCCAGTTTGCTTGAGTACAAATCCTTGCTCTAACTCTTAACTGCTGGACCCTGTGGGCAAGTTACTCAAGCACTCTATGTCTCAGTTTCCTCATCTGTAAAATGGGGTTCATTATAAAACCTACTTCAAAGAGTTATTAAAAGGATTAAACGAATTAACATATGCAAAGGATTTACAATGGTGCCGGAAGAATGACTTAAAATATTTTGAACATTATTTCTGTGTACTTTTGTGTATATAGTTGAGATTATACCTCTTTTCTTTTTAACATAACATCTTGGGTATTTGCACATATCCTTAAAAATTATAAACCATAACTTTAGTGGTTGTCTGTAATGCTGAAAGATTACCACGAATCTCTAGCTGAGTACCAGGTAGCAGACATGGCTTGGCCAAGCTCAGCAGGTCTGGGTCAAAACAATAGGTCCATGGTCTGGGTCGGGGAATGACAGGGCGGAATCATGCAGGAGCTGGTGGTTAGAATATGGACAGACGTAAGAACCATAAGATCTAAGAACACAAACCAGTGTCAAGAAATGGAATCTGTCATTGAGTCATTTTAGAGAAACAAATGGTCGTTGAAGTTACAAGTCCAGTTAAAAGGCAACACATGGAGAGCAGAATGCAGAAATGAAGAAAAAATGAAGATTAAAAGAAAATTAGATTTGGAAATCTTGTGTAAATTACTTGTCACTGCAGGAGTGTACAGTCAGATCCGCCTGTAGGTTGTAGCTGCTGTTACTTTTTTTCAACTGTGTGAGGGCCTCTTCTCCAGGGTATTTTATGACAGTTATTGAAAGATAATATTTTTCTACATAATTGAAATTTTTTAACTTTTTAATAGTATATATTTTTTAACTTTTACGTGAATCAATTGACAGTTAATAAGTTGATTAATAATAGCAGTTGAAACTGAGCTGCCAAAGAATTCTACATGTCCCATGTTTCTGGAACAGTAGAAAATATGGAGTTATACACACACACACACACACACACACACACTTCACTTTTTGTGTTTCTGATTAATTTTGAATCACTAAATACTTAATGCTATTTCTTGAAGAAAATTATTCTATCTCTTTGAGTTTTCTTTTTACTATAAAAAGGAAGCCTTTATTTGACTTTGTGGAAATAAACAGAGACCACATAAATGAGAACAAGCAAAGGCTATTTACTCAGAACTTGCTCCGTAAGCAAGGGAGCCATCCACCATCGCTTGCATTTGGCAGAGACTCAAAGGCAGGCAGGAGAATTTATGGTGGGGAAAAGGGGAGGCTTCATATATGTTCAGGTGACTAGAAATTTGGAGGCAGGCTATCTAGTAGCAGCGCCTCCTATGTGATTGATTAGGGGAGTATATTTGGCTTTGTCTGATTGGTTTTACATTGGAAGTGGTCGGGGAAAGGAGAAAGCTGGCATTTATTAAGTCTTGATCATTTGGAGCCTATTGCTACAGAGCTTGGCTTCCTGGACTAGTTGCTATAGATTGCGAGTCAGAATTCTGTTTTGTATAATGATCTGGCTGTTGTTTTTTGTCCATTTGCCGTATAGTCATGTGCAATGTTTCAGTCAGTGATGAAGTACATATGTGATGGTGGTCCCATAAGATTACAGTGGAGCTCAAATATTCCTATGGCCTAGTAACATCGTAGATGTCATTAATAGGGAGGTATGTTCATGGTGTATTATCTGCTTACAAGCAAATATATGATGAGAAGAGAAAACAAACCAAATCACCATGAACATATTTCTGAAAAAAGTGACACCTCCTTTGGAAGAGCCTTAGGTTGGTCCTTCAGAAGGTCTTCCAGAAAAGGGCATTGTTATCATAGGAGCTGACAGCTCTGTGCTTGCTGTTGCCCCTGAAGACTTTCCAGTGGGACAAGATGTGGAGGTGGAGGTGGAGGTCAGTGATACTGATGATCCTGACCCCATGTAGGCCCTACGCTAGTGTGTGTCTTAGTTTTTTTAACAAAAAAGTTTGAAAAGCTAAAAAAACTAAGTAATTAAAAACTTAAAAATGCTTATAGAATAAGGATTTTTATTTTAAAATGTTTTGTATAGGTGTACTGTTTGTGTTTTAAGCTGCATTATTTCAAGAATTGAAAAGTTAAAAAAATAAAAATATTTGTAAAGTAAAAAGTTTGTATGGTAAGCTTAGTTTACTATAAAGAAAAATATTTTTTTATAAATTTAGTGTTGCCTAGTCATACAGTGTTTATGTTTGCTGTAAAACAATATGTTGTGTTACATCAGCAGTGGCCTCATACATCTTGTTCTTGATTTAATCTCATGCTGTTTTGTAAATTTAGTGTGTCTTAAGTGTACAGTGTTCATAAAATCTGCAGTAGTGTCCAAGTAGTGTACAGTAATGTCTAGGCCTTCATATTCATTCACTACTCATTCACTGATTTACCTAGAGCAACTTCCAGTTCTGCAAGTTGCATTTATGACATGCCCTGTACAGGTGAATAATTTTTATCTTTTATATTGTATTTTTACTGTACATTTTCTATGTTTAGATACACAGTACTTACCATTTTGTTACAGCCACTTACTGTATTCAGTATGGTAACATGCCGTACAGCTTTGTAGCCCAGGAAGCAACAGGTGATAGCATACAGCCCAGGTGTGCAGTGGGCTCTACCATCTAGATTTGTGTAGTACACTCTGTGATGTTCGCACGACAATGAAATAGCCTAACGATGCATTTCAACATATTCAGGTCATTAAGCAACACGTGACTATATTCAGTTTTCAACTTCATTCATTGAATTGAGGGAAAGTGGCTTCTGAAAATAATCAGTCTTATTAGTCTTTATCAGGAGAACAATTTGCTTCAAGTCAGGTGTTTTTATCTTAATATAAACCAGGTAAACAGTGATAAATATTTTCCCCAGACATAAGAGCAGAAAGTGCGAGATCAGTTTTCAACTAAACCTTACCTTTTTCTTCAATTATACAGTATTTAGCCCTAAAAGATTGTATAATGATTTAACATTAGGTATTTAATGCAATGAACAAATGTTCTGTCATGCTTTAATGCCTTATGGATATTGTAATTAAATTTTTGATTAATGACTTAGATTTTTTTCAAATTATAATTAAATGTTTCTTGCTTTGTTGTTTTAAAAGATAGTTGGCTAGGTACTTCCTCCATTTCACTAAAAAGTCTCTAGTCATTATGTAAATCTTTAGCTTCATTACAAGGGATTTAAATAGAGGGTTTTTTTTGTTTTTTTTTTTAAGGCTTTGGAACTACTACAGCATATGTTTCTAATTATTTCAAGCCTTTGATTCACTGAACTGCTTCTTTTTTTTTTGTATATCCTTACCTGTTCTTCAGTGTCTGCCTTTCTCAGGGTACAGTTGTAAAAAGAACGTTAAACTTTAAATTTCAACTCCAAGCAACTGGATTTTGTTTTAACATAAATAAAACATATAGGTGATACCTTAGGTGATTCGCAGGAAGAAACGTCTTGGGAAGAGTCATTGCACTAAGGGAGGAATCATTGCAGTAGCCTTGAGCCTTCTGACTCTCTCGTCACTTTGAGAGCTAAAACCTAGGAGAGAGGAGCGAGGCCTTCATTAATCAGCAGGTGAAATTCCATTTAAATGAACCTGGAGGGACTGCAAAATTGCTGTATTAGATCTAAGTCTCTTCAAATTGGAAGCCAAATCCTGCGAAAATGTACAATGGCAGGCTTTCTCTTTTTACTATTGTAGACACATCAGTATCTGGAAGCAATAGAGGGTGTTTTTCTCATCCCAGAGCAGTGGAAAGAGTAATTTGCTTTGACCTTCTGCCATCGCTGTGTTTGGATGCAGTGTAAGAAAAGTGTTAATAAAATTTAGCTTTCTTAATATTCCTGACCTGCAGTGATTTATAAATTGTTATAGTTTGGGAATAAAGAACATTTCTTAAAATTTGTACTCTGGTTGTTAAATTTAGTCTATATTGATAGGATTCTGGGATCCATGAACAAAAAGGTATAATATATTCTGTGGGCTAGGATATAGGAATGCATTTTATGTATATATTAGTCATTAAAATGAGATTCTGCTATATGAATAATAGAGAGACTACATTTATAATTCTTACAGATTTTCTGGTAGACAGACCTTTCATTGAGAAATAAAAGACAATTTTTTAAAAATAAGGCACCAAATTTTTAAAAATCAACTTTTACAATTACTGGTAACAAATGTAAGTACAGAGGGCAATAAGTTGGTCTCCATGAGGCTTCATGCAGGAGTAATAGCTCCAATTACTACCATAAATGTCTGTAATTTTATCTATTGCTGCCAGGCAATAAATGCTTTTTAATATAGTAAGGCCATAAATGTACCTGCTGCTGTTGTTTAAACAAAATACAATTTTCAGCAAATTTATCCTTGAAACACCTGCTATAATCAAAAAGAGGTGAATGCTATCAAAATAAACTGCCTAAATTAACTAGACACATACATTTTTAGAGCAGCCTGCATGATTACTCAACTGCCACATCGTCTCAGAGAATGAGGAGAAATATTCACTGATGGACTTGTACAGACAAGCTTTCTTTGAGGAAGAACAAAAACAAAACAAAATACTGTTTTGGATTTTTTAAATTATTTTTAAAACATGGTGTCATTTTTGTAGACTTAAAGTTGTATTCACAAAGTCAGTTGTTTTTTTCTTCGTAGCATGTGGGTCAAGGACAAATATCAGGGTTGTGGGAAAAAATACTGAGATGCTTAAAATTATGCTTAATAATTTGAAATGCTTAAAATGCTTAATATGCTTAAAATTATACATATAAATATACCGCAAAGGGGTGGAGAAAAACCCAGCCATCCTTAAGCAATTGGAAAGGCTTTTTAGCTGCTTCTGTCACAGTCTTGTTGAACATTCACGATATTCTGTGTTTAAACATAGTTGATGATGCCTTCCTTCTTATTTACCCTGAGTGTGATAAATGTTTCAACTGGATCAGGGAAAGGTTTCATTTATCACAGTGGAAATAGAACAAGTGTTTGTGCTTCAGAGATTACTATCAGCTCTAACTAAAGAACATCAACAATAGTAGCAGATTTTAAGGAAACAACCAGTAAAGACTGCATGCTATATATAACTACTGCAGAAAGAAGTTACTAATGCCTCACAGCAGATATGCCTCAAATAGACATTTGTGATTGAGAGCAGTGAATTAATGCATATTGATTATAATTAAAATTTCTAGACTGCCTAAATATTTTATTATTGCAAAGTATGATTAAATGTTCCCTTTAAATTACTTAATATAAAATATGAGTTGAAGCAGAAACCATTTGTCATTGGACTTCTCTATAAAATGTACTTATTAATTGGCTTGACTCATTTTTCCAGTCAATGATATTAGAGTAGTTGTCACTATCACTTTGTTTTATTACAAATTTCTTACTATTTGGACAAATTTTACTTCCATCATCTTTTTTCCATTACATTTAACTTATGCCAAGGTAAAATGCATGTTTTTTGGTTCTTCAAGTATGCAGATGACTTTTATGTTTTCAGGTTTTTGTTTGCTTTTTGAGTATCAGTATGAGATCAAAGTTTTGATTAGTAGATCCCTAAAGTGGGGAGGAACTGTCAAGGTCATGCCTTCCAACTGCCCACCATGTCACTCACTGTCCCGTGAAAGAACTGCATTCTGGGTTGTGCCTGCATTCTCAGCAGGAAGGCATGACCTGTCTGCCTTGCCAAATCTCTTCTCTGGGCATGTGACTCCTCCTAAAGTCTAGAAATCCTCACTCAGATTTGTGGTCATATAAAAGGGGTCTGGGTAGAATAAACATGAATAACAACTCTGAGTGTACATATGAAAATGCTTTAGTAACAGGTGGTAATCAGTAAAGATGATCTCTGAGCACACATTAGAACTGTATCTAATGAATAAGGTATTTTACTTAGAGATCATGGATTTCCAGTTTCAGTTCAATTATAGGCAGGTTTGAGAATACCAGTGATTGTTATGATAGCCTTCGCTCATAACTCTATGCACACTGTCTTATTTTCCTCTACAATGAGAATCTCTAGAAAGCAGGAACTTCCTGAGGGAACATGTATTTCCAGCAATTATGATTCCTACACCCCCTGCAACAAATACACACATACAACACACACCACGCATATATACTCAACTCTTCGTAAATCATATGTTTAGTTCTTTGAACATTTAAAAAGAAAAATGCTTTCACACCGCAAATGTATATCACAGAAGTCTTTAAGCTGCTGGCAATGAAAGAAAAATGTCTCATTTAAAAATTCAGGAAAGCCACAATCTGTAATTATCCCACAACCTAATGGTCATTTTTCATTAAGAAAGTAATTCAATCTCATGAAAAGGTTATTTACTTTAATGGGCAATCTCACTCTTTTTTTTTCTTTCACACATATACATGCAAATGCACAAATGTGAGCAATGGTGAAGCTCAAAATGAATAGAACAAGAAGAGACTGCAAAACTGCAAAGTGGCAAAAAGAGAATACAGATAATGTTCTGTTACCAGGAACGAGTGTTCTCCATGGAGAAGGGAAATGTGGACACTATTCATACAGCATAAGTTATCAACCGGTCCCGGGAATAGTTGCTACAGTGAACTTAGGCATATACTACTTCTGTCATGCTGTCTTCTCTGCCTCTTTCACTTAACCTGATTTCATGCTATCAGATTTCCAAAGAACTTTATCATTTTTAAAAAAATATATTTTATTGATGATGCTATTACAGTTGTTCCAATTATTCCCTCTTTGTTCCCCTCTGCCTGGCACCCCCATCTCTCCAGCAATCCCCAACCTTAGTTTACGTCCATGGGTCATGCATGTAAGTTCTTTATCTTCTGCATGTCCTATACTATTCTTCTTTTTTTTTTTTTTTTTTTAAGATTTTATTTATTTCTTTTATAGAGGGGGTAGGGAGGGAGGAAGAGAGAGAGAAATATCAATGTGTGATTGCCTCTAATGAGCTCTTTTTTGGGGACCTGGCCTGCACCCCAGGCATGTGCCCTGACTGGGAATCGAACTGGAAACCTTTTGGTTCGCAGGCCAGTACTCAGTCCACTAAGCCACACCAACCAGGGTCCCATACTGTTTTTAACTTCCCCCTGTCTATTTTGTGCCTACCAATTATGCTTCTTAATCCATGCACCTTTCTCCCATTCTCCTCCTTCCCCCTCCCAGCTGATAACCCTCCAAATGATCTCCATATCTATGATTCTGTTTCTGTTCTGCTTGTTTGCTTTGTTTTCTTAGATTCAGTGGTTAATAGTTGTGAATTTGTTGCCATTTTAATGTTCGTAGTTTAGATCTTCTTTAACATTTCATGTAATAATGGCTTGGTGATAATGAACTTCTCTTACTTTACCTTGTCTGGGAAGCACTTTATCTGTCCTTCCATTCTAAATGATAGCTTTGCTGGATAGAGTAATCTAGCTTGTAGGTCTTTGCTTTTCATCACTTTGAGTACTTCTTGTCAGTCCCTTCTTGCCTGCAAAGTTTCTTTTGAGAAATCAGTGATAGTCTTATGGGAACTCCTTTGTAGGTAACTCTCTGCTTTTCTCTTGCTGCTTTTAAGATTCTCGCTTTATCTTTAATCTTTGGCATTTTAATTATGATGTGTCTTGGTGTGTGCTTCTTTGGGTCCAACTTCTTTGGGACTTGCTGTGTGTACTGGACTCATATGTCTATTTCCTTCACCAAATTAGGGAAGTTTTCATTATTTTTTCAAATAAGTTTTCAGTTTCTTTTGCTTCCTCTTCTCCTTCTGGCATCCCTATGATTCGGATATTGGTACATTTGGAGACATCCCAGAGGGTCCTTATACTGTCATCATTTTTTTTAAATTCTGTTTTCTTGTTGCTGTTCTAGTTGAATGCTTATTTCTTCTTTATGTTCCAAATTGTTGATTTGAATCCCAGCTTCGTCCCCTCCACTGATGGGAGATTTTTCTTTATTTCACTTAGTGTGACCTTCTTTTCTTCCTTTATGCTGTTTCCATACTCAACGGTTTCTTTCGGCAGCCTGATAACCAGTGTTTTGAACTCTATCTGATAGGTTGGTTATCTCCATTTTGTTTAGTTCTTTTTCTGGGGCTTTGTTCTGTTCTTTCATTTGAGCCATATTTCTTTGTCTCCTCGATTTGGCAGCCTCCCTGTGCTCGTTTCTGTGGTAGAACTACTTTGACTCCCTGTCTTAGTAGCATGGCCTGTTGTAGAAAAGTCACCTGTAAAGTGTGTGTGGCTGAATCTTCGGTAGTTGCCAGGGCAGGGCAACCTCTTTGTGGCTCTGTGTGGTGGGGAGGGCTCAGAAGAGGGGACAGTGCTGTTGCCTGGCTTCTGGAGGCTTGCCAGGTATTCACCCCATTTCCAGTCACTTCATCCACTTTCTACATGTGACTGGCACACATCTAGCTGTTACCCTGGTGGCGAATCCCAGAATGGATGGGTTTGCATACGCTCTAAGTCCATGTGGGCCCTTTAAATGGAATCTCCTGAAAATCTAGCAGTTTCTTCCACTGCCGAAATCCTCCCTGGTTTTTACAGCCAAAAATTATAGGGATTTATCTTCCCGGCACTGGAACCCTGGGCTGTTTGGTCCTTCCTGGAGCTGGGATTGCTCTCTCCCGAGGTATCCATCCCAATTTTTTTCCACCATACGTGAATGTGGGACTGTCCCTTCTGCTGCCACCACCACCTGTCCTGCCTCTCTGTCAGTCTCCGTGACTCCACTGCTCCTCCCAGTCTGGATGAATGTGGCTTCTTTAAATCCTTGGTTGTCGGACTTCATGCAGCTCAATTTTCTAACGATTCTGGGTATTACTTGTTTTGAGATCTAGTAATTCTCTCTGATTGCATAAGGAGGTGAAGCATGTCCACCTACACCTCTATCTTGACTGGAAGTCCCAAAGAATTTTTCCGTTGGCCACGGATGGGGTATTAGACATGTCATGGGAACAGCAGTATTCTTCACTGAAATCTTGAGAGTGATCATTTTTGGACTGCAGCTCATAGTTGGCCCTACCTCTCTATCACTATGGCTACAGTTATAATTTTAACCACTGGTTGAAATGCATGAACTGTACAGATACCCTTATAAGCAAGGCCTTGCTGTCCAACCATAGAGAATATGGTCAATAGACAGCCTCCAGCTGTTTATTCCTATAGTGACAGAGAGCTGCCGAACCCCAGGTCATGTCCTTCCAGAGTAGCCTGTATCTGGACTTATATGAAGTTTGGAACTATTATAAATAATACTGCTTTGAAAATTCTCGGGCATGTCTCTTGATAAACATGTAGATTTTGAATTGCTAGGTCGTAGTGTAATGTGTATGTTCTGCTTTGGCAGACCCTGCCAAATAGTTTTCAAAGTGGTTATATAAATTTATTCTCCTTCCAGCAGTGTATGAAAGTTCCATTTGCTCCACGTCTTTATCAACATTAAGTGTTGTTTTAGTCTTTTTTATTTTAGTCATCATAGTAAATATATTGTAAGGTCTTATTTTCATTTTAATATACATTTCCCTAATGACCAATGATGTTGAGCCCCTTTCCATATGTTTATTTAGCATTTAGATATCCTCTTTCGTCTTTTATAATTGGATTATCTGCTTTTTATTTTGATTTATAGAAGTTTTTATGTATCCTGGGTATGAGTCCTTTGATATATGTATTGCAAATATCTACTCTTTAGCTTCCTTCCCTTTTCACTGTTATTGGTACATTATGATAAATAGTGGCTTAATTTTAATGTACTCAAAATGATCTTTTGGGGGGAGGGGATTATAGCTAATATTTATGTTTTATTTAAGAATCTTTGTTTACCCCAGTGTTATGAAGATATCCTCTTATGTTTTCTTGAATCTTTGTTGTTTTATCTTTACATTGAGATCTGCAATCCATCTAGCACTGATTCTTGTGTATGGTGTGAGGCAGAGCTTAAGATTTATTTGGTTTTCATCCGTACATGCAATTGACCCAGTTCCCAGAAAAGGTTATTCTTTCGCCAATGTACAGCCTTGTCATAGAAGGTCAGCATGTGTGTGTGGGTCTGTATCAGGTCACTATTTTATTGCATCAGTCTCTTTGTTGTTAGTTTATGCTATTGAATGTGGTATCTTTTTTAGTTATTCCCTGTTTATTTGTGGCTTATACAATTCTCTGTGCCTGTGTGTATAGTATACATACACACATCAACACAATTGCTAAATTCACTTACTGTAAGAGTAGGCTTATAGATTCTTTTGCATTTTCTGTATGTATGATTGTAGCATCTGCAAATAAATAATATCAATCTTCTTTCTTTACACACCTTTTATTTGTTTTATCTTATCTGATAGATCTCTTAAGCACTTTATACTGAAATTAAGTGGTTTTAACAGGAGGAAAACTTTCGGTACTCCAGTTTGCCATTGTAATGATGTTAGCTTTATGACTTTTATAAAAATCTTTTAATAACTTAAGGAACTTCCCTTTTGTTTCTAGTTTGCTAAGAGTCATTATGAATGGATGTTAAGTTTTTTGAGTGACATTTTTTCTCAACTTTTTTTACTCCTGTTATGGTGAGTTATATTGATTGATTTTTGAGTAACCTTGCATTTTGGAATAAATGCAAGTTAATCATGACATACTATGATTTTTATATATTACTAGTTTCAGTTTTCTGGTATTTTTTGAGGATTTATATATCTATTTTACAAAAGATATTGATCTGGAATTTTTCTTGGGTTAGTTTGGGGTCTTTTGTGTCTTCGTCAGGTTTCAGTGGCAGGCCTCATGAAACAAGTTGGCAATTGCTTCCTTTTTTTTTCTGTTTTCTGATAGAGTTTGTTCCCGCTATTTTTTTCTTAAATATTTGGGAAATTGCACGATGGAGCCATTTAGGTCTGGATATTTCTCTGTGAGAAAGTTTTTAAGTACATGTTTATCTTAAAAATGCCTTAATTTCATTTTTCATTATACAGTTGATATAAAAATTTATTATTGTAAAAATCCAAATATTACAGATAAAAACTAACACTCCTTTAATCATTAAATTAAAAATTAAATTAAAATTTGAGCCCCTTTCAAATTTTTAGCTATACTTTACTGCATCTCATCAGGGAAATGATATGTTATGACATACCAGACCTGAGCTCTACCACACATTTGCCTATGTGAGCCAGGGCTTTGCCTCAATTTCCTCATCTTAATAGAGTTTCAGAGAGAATTATATGTGATCATGTTTGGATAGTGCTTCTTAGCCTTGAATATCAACACCGAAGTTGTTACTGTTAAATTTAAAAAGGTCTCAGAAGAATATGACTACTGGGGATCACTATACACCCAAAGTAGGAGATAGAAAGTGCTTCTGGTAGCCAGACAGGTATCACAAGAAACTGTCTACTAAAGCTCACGCATTTTATTTGTAAGTCCTCCTGTAAATCCTTATTTGGAGCTTATATATACTTGTTTTAAAGATTATTCTGACAAGTTTCGCTATCCCGATTGTTCATCCACAGAAGATTAGAAGCAGCAAATTTCTGTAGTATCTATGCTTTCGCAAAACAACCAAGCTAAGAAACATGTATTTAATGTTCAGACTTGAACTGGGAGTGTTCAGAGTTTCTCGGGCTTCTCACTGAAATTGGGTGGCAAGGTTAGGAGACGAAAGCAGCAGTTGTGCAATGGAAAGTCTGTAAGTGCGAGAACGTGCATTAGGGTTCCTGTTTGTTTTGTGATTGATAGTGTAAAAATCACACAATCTCAGTTTGTTACCCAATATGTGAAATGGATTATCTCCCCAGAGTGGTCTTGAAAATTCCTAGAGAAAATAAATTCAAAGTTGAAACAAAGGCCTAATGAGAAAAATGGGGTTAAGCACCTTAAACGGAGGGAGCCCATAAAAGCCCTTGTAAATATTTGTATATTCACTAAAATAAGGCTGTAAAAACAGAACATGGAATTAAGATTTCATTAGTAATTATTCATAACAGAATTGAGGAAGGAGCAGTAAGAATAGAGGAGAGAGGTAGAATAGATGGCAGAAGTAACATTTTGTGATATAAGCAATTCAAGACACATCAGAGCTGTGGGGCCCTGCTTGTGGGAGCTGGAGCACAAGGGGCCAGTAGACCTGAAACTGATACAGTCAGCTGTGCTCTTCCGTGGGCTTCTCCTGAGCCCAGGAAGAAACATCCCAGTACACACAAAGGTGCCTTTTTCTACCGAATGTCCTTTGACACTTCACCCCTGCACACATAGAAGAGGCTCAAACTGGGGTGAAAAACACTGACAGTGTGATGTTTCACAGGTTGTAAATTACTGAAATGTATGCATATATATATAAGTTCCATTTCCCATCCCTCGCTCATGTTTTAGCCTCTCTTTCCCTGCAGATTTGGAGAAAAACTTGGAGTCTTAAGTTGGTGATTTGGACAAAGAAACAAAATGTCTCTGCACATGCAAAGGAAATCATTCAGGCATTATTCTGTTAAAGTAAAACCTAGAGAGCCATATAGTTTTGCCAGTCACCTTAACAGCTGCAAGCAGACTTCATACATTTTGATTTTATGGTATACTGTGAATCGTCATCTGCAGATACATCATCACAATCTTCCAGTTTCTGAAAAAAGGAGATAATATAATTTGGTGCTTAAGAATTTGGAGGGGAGGGGATTGTGGTTATGTTACCTTTGCGATCTACTTCACAAGTGACAGAGAGAATTATATGTGAGATTTTGTATGAAAGGACTTTGAAAAATAGAAAGTCTGAAGAAAAGATATTCAGTGTTATTAGTCTTCTCATTTCCATAGAGAGAGGTGAATAACTCAGCTTTGATAGGAAAAATGATGCTTACTAAACACACTTAGAGCACTTTGTAATAGGTGGCCAGTAAATTCCAGTGACCAATGGAAACTCACTTGATATATAACAGAAATAATTCTTGGTTTACCTTAGATACTATTTGGTAATTCATTTGATCACAAAGAATGGCAGCATTTACTGAAGCCAAATGCAGCTTCTCACAAGGCCAGCTGGTGCACTGATACAGATGGGTTCCTAGAACTCTTGCTTAGTGGGGAAGCCTGTACTACAAGGGGCCCGCCCTCCAGAAGATAATGCCATCATTTTTTTGGAGGGGGATCCCCTCTCGTATGTTCCACTATGTTCGTTGCAGCATTATTCACAGTGGCCAAGACATAGAAACAAGCGAAGTGTCCTTCAATAGATGATTGGATAAAGAAGATGTGGTACATAATATACAATAGAATACTACCTAGCCATCAGAAAAGAAGAAATACTGCCATTTGCAACAACGTGGATGGAACTCAAGAATATCATGTTAAGCAAAATAAGTCAGAAAAAGTGAAGAACCATATGATTCACTTATGTGGTATATAAAACTGAAAGCAACAGATAACAACACAATCAAACAAAAACTCACAGATTCAGACAACAGTATGGTGGTTACCAGTGGGAAAGCGGGGTTGAATGGAAGGTAGAAAAAGGTATAGGGGATCAACTAGATAACAGAAGGAGACTTGACTTTGGGTGTTGAACACACAATGCAGTGTACAGATGATGTATTACATATAGAATGGTACACTTGAAACCTATATAATTTTAGTAAGCACTGTTACCCCCAATAAATTTAATAAAATTTAAAATAAATTTAAAAAGAAAAGCAAAAAAAGGGATGCAAATACCTACTTAGTGTTCCAAACCTTTGTGGGTATCAGATAAGGAAAGGTATATAAAAGTATGTTGTAACCTAAGGGATTGTCTACTAACATAAGGTTGTCATTGCTGAACAGTTGCTTTTACTATTACTTACTTGGAGGATCAGTTCCTCAGATATCATTAAAATCCATCACCTCCTCAATTCTTACCACAAACCTTTAGAAAGTTTGTAACTATTTCAGTTGTAGTTTTTTAAAAGCTATGTATTTTGCCTTTCTGTAGTCATGTTTTTAAAATGTTACAAGTATAATCATTTATGTTTTCCACTATATTAAACCTCTTTGAAGAACTTCTTAGACATCCAAAAGTTTGTTGATTTTTTTCCCCTTCTGACTAAAGTGATAAAGTTCTTTTGTAGGAAATTAGGAAAAATTCAGAAAAATAAAAAAGTTGTTTAAAACACTAGAATTCAAACATCTGTCTTAATACACACATACATACAGACATACAAATATACACAAATACTAATTTTTATTAAATTGACCACCTCATGAATACACTTATTTGGGAACGTTTTTTCACTTTACTATATGCTGTTAGCATACCTTTTTGCAGATATTTGTATATTTTTAAAAACATACATTTTACATTTTAACATACAATATTAATGTATGTTATATGTAATACATCTATAGTTATTAAAGCCCAATAACAAAGCAAGCTCTCACAAACCCACTACACTACCCAACTTGAGAACTAGGCAATTACAACACCTTAAAGTTACCTCTGTGCTCCTTTACTGCGGCCCCTTCCACCTGTGGGTAACCACTGTCCTCAAGTTTGTGTATTGTCAACAGCTTTTTTTTTTTTAGTGTGTGTATGTATATTTTTTTCTCCAAACAATATATTGCTGTGTGTTGCTTAGTTTAGAGCTTTATAAGAATGGTATTATATTGTATTATTTTTAGTGGTGAAATGAATATTGCAAAATTAGTTTAAACTGTCTTTTACTGTTAGATATTTAGAGTTTTTTTTCTACTATTTACCTTTACAAAGAGGTTGTTCAGTCTTTGGGTATATACCTAATTATTTTCTTGGGAATGATTCGTAGAGATAAAATTGCTGGGTTAAAGGTTAAGAATACTTTTAAGGTTTTTTTTTTTTTTTTTAATAACTACACATCAGAAAATGTGTCCATCCTGAAGATTTTAATAAAACAAACATTGAGATTTACCTGGCAGATAATTATAAATCGTTACTAGTTTTCCACTTTAAAAGGCAATAAGAAACTCAAATGTCCCAGTATCTTAATAAAAGTCCAAAACAAAATTTCTCAATATGTCTGACTCCCTGAAATCTATTCTGTTCCATCACAGGGTGATATTATTATTCCCTTAGTTCCTAAGACTAGAAACCTTAAAGACACCTTCTGTCTCTTCCCCACTTGCACTTCAGCCACCCCACGCTTCCCTCAGTCAGTCCTCAAGTCCTGCTCGTTCTGTCTCCCCCTGCCCCAGGAACCCACCCCTTCCCTTCCATTCTCACAAGCACTCTAATTCAAACCTGCCCATGTGTCACGTGGATCATTATGCATCCTCTTAACTGCTCTCCTACCTGTCTTTAGTCTCCTGCCTCTCCAATCAGTCCTTCATGCTGTTACTTTTCTCAAAACATAGACTTGTCTTAGAAACTGACAAGAAAAAATCCTTGATAGCTCTCCATTATCCACATGATAAAATCCATACTCCCTAGTTAAAGCCCTTGATCTAATTTAACCTCCATCTCCAGCTTTGCTTCCTTGTAATTCATCCTCCCCACTCCGCACTCCACCCCATCCAGTCCCAAGAACTCTGTGTTTTACAGTCTAGCCAGCGTGGGCTACTTGCTCCCTATATATTTTTCTATTTTTCTGTGTACTTGTTGCTCCTTCAGCCTACAATACTCCTACCCTCCTGGATGAAGTGCTACTCTTGCTCCAAGGTTCCACCGCAATGCCAACTCCCCCACGTACTTTAACATCAGTGTAAGTTATCGGAGTTGCATATAGATGAGTCGGGCATGTTTGCATCTCTCGAAGTACTTTGAATGTCAAAACATGAAAAAAAATATTTGCTGGGTAGAATAAGCAGAACACAAGCTATTTTAAACATATCAATTATAATATGACTATATGTAAAATGTATATCTCTATATATGTATGTGTTTATTTGTATATATGTGTGCATTTATACATATATATGGACAGACACAGAGACTGATAAGAACACTTGAGCTTCTGAAATTCTTTTTGGAATTGGGCAGAGTGAATACTTTTTTATAAAATTAATTATAAAATGATACTCGTTAGTTTTATTTTCATTAAGGAAGATGCTTGCTTGGGCTTAAACAGGTGTCCATTTTGAGATTTAAACCATATTTGATCCAACTGCAGGAGACCCGCCAGTTGCTCCTCCCTGTTCCAGGCTGGGCTAGCTGGGTTGGAGGGGCCTGTTTCCTGGCCAGATCTGTCTAGTCAGAGACACACGTGGTAAACAGTCCCCTCAATTGTAAAATGAAAACATTGCACTAGGAAACTGTTAAATGGATGAGTAGATAGTCTTTAAGGCCCTTTCCAGTTCTCATATTCTGGGATATCTTTGGTTCATGAGATAGAAAAATGCTTAAGAACAAAGGAAACTGCTGATCTCTTCTCTGTTGTAGCACCTTCACTGGTGTCAAGTAGCCAATTGCTCCCTTCATCACCTGTGAACTGCCAAAACGTGTTGTGTGGGAATTTGTACATTTGGCCTCTGACCAAAGTGTACCTACCACTCACTACCTGTGTGGCCTTGGGTGTGTTCCTTTCTGTCACCAGGCCTCTGTTTGCTTATCTGAGAAATGATAAAGGTGAGACTAGATGCTCTGTGAGGTTCTTTGCAGCTTTCCTGTGATTTTATAATTGATGTGTGTGAAAATATCCAAGGATTTTTTACCCTGTAGTCACTATCCCATGTTTCAAAGTTAGGAAATCAGTAGCATGGGACTATTCACAAAATATTTTTCTCATCACAAAACACTGTAGATAGCAAAGTGGAGCATCAGGGTTTGCAAATTGGTATATGTGATAGAGGAATGTCTTGGTTCCGTCAGTTACTTCAACATACCATAATATTTGTTCTCTTGTACTGGGTATTTCTCCAGTCTTAAAATTATCATCTTTGGTAATATAAACGAAAGCATTTTGAAGATACCTTATAGGAAATTAAGATGTTGAAGTAGATTTCAAATATGCACACTAATTCAGATCAGTCTAGTAGTAATACAATATATCTCAAAATATATGAGCTCCAAAAATCATTGTAGACATCCTTTCTTCAGAAAGAGACTCCAAAGTCTCACTGAAGAAGAGGGCCCCATTTTAATTTCCAGGGGACAAACTAATATTTTATATATGAGACTGATTCCAAAGTTGCTTCTGGCAGACATAACTGTTAGTGCTTAAACAAGTATTTCTTTTCTAGTAATTAGATTTTTTTCATTTTGATAGTCATAAATATTAACCACCAGCAGTGCAGGAATAATTTATATTCGTATTGTCATACATCACTTTGAGAACATATAAAATCATTTACATTTATTTAGAACCTTTTATCCTAAAGTGCTCTACATGTATTTCTTTATAACCTGCTTGCCAGTTATATATAGGACTCCCACCTGAAATAGGGGAGCAACCAAAGTAATTAAAGTATACAACTTCAAAAAAATGGAGGAAAGAAGGAAATGTAGTTTTTTACTTGTTCTTATATACTCTTATGACTATAGGATTGGAGAATCCATGTTGACCAAATGCACCAGCACAAAAGTGGAATTGAATCTGCTCTAAAAGAGACCAAGGTATGTGAATTACTTCAAATGAATCAATGTGCATTTACTCATCTGTGGAACACCTGTTAGGGAGAACATGAGGAGCTTACTAATTGGGATGTAACATATTATATTTCAGCAGCTCTGACACTTAAACCAACTAAAGAAAGGTAACTTTATATAAAAGCAGTGTAATATATATTATATTACATATATTAGAGGTGTATCTAATATATGTATGTATATTTATATTGAGAGGAACATTTCATCATTCTTTCCTCCAAGGAGTAACAGAGCACCAGGCCAGCCATACCTAGAATCACAGCTTCCCCAGGCTTGCTGCCCTCCCAGAAATACGGACCTTGGAGGATAGCACAAAGAAGCAGAATTGGAATGAGAATTTGTGGGTCTCAGGCTAGAGCTTATGCATTTAATGATCTTCCTACTGGAATATTCCAGCCACACTTGAATTGTGCTAGAAGAAAGTCATGTTACCTACTTTAATTGTGAACTTCATATAAAGCAAATTTCACTCACATCTATTTTGGATATGCATAAAATGAATGAGTTAACTAACACTGCCAGGTGCTATTTTATTTTAACATTCTGCAACATGACTAAACTATTTCTCATTGCAGACTTCTTTTGCTATTAAAAATTTCAAACTGTCTTATTTTCACAAGTGGTTGAGAGTTTGTGGGGTGACTGAAGGGAGACTTAACCCATTTTAAACTATTTTTGAAAAATATATTTGTAAATTTTTTATGTACTAAAATCTCTTGGAATTTCTAGGGATTTTTAGACAAACTCCATAATGAAATTGGTAGGACCCTGGAAAAGATTGGCAGCCGAGAAAAGTACATCAACAATCAGCTTGAGCACTTGGTTCAAGAATACCGTGCAGCTCAAGCTCAGCTGAGTGAGGTAACTTAAGAATGCTATCTGGGGATTTATTCCAATTAATGATCCTAATTCCCAAACTTGACACAGCACTTTTCATTGGAGAGCTGTGAAACGTGTTTCACAAACAGCAATACAGTGGGTCCATACTTAACCTTGACAGCTGCTTGGAAAATGCAATTTTAAACAAAATGACATATAAATGAAACTATTTTTTTTTACCATAGGCTAATTGATAATACAGAAATATGCCATAGAAACATAACTCTTGTTTCTATCAGTTAGCTATGGTAGAATTGCTTAAAGTTGTAGAGAACCTATCGATGGATGACATCAAGTGAGAAGTTACTATGTTTTGATTCTCTGCCCACTTTAGGAAGTCAAGTGAGGCAATAAAACTTGTTTCCGTTTTACATGTGATAGAAATGATCTCCTAGAGTCTTTACATGCATTTCTTCATCCGATTTAAATAAATGAAGGCATATACTGTTGGAGGTCATGGCTTAGAACAGGAACGGTGTCAGGACCCCTTGTTTTGTTACTACATGCTGTGTCAGTAGGAGGAAGAAGAATAGTATGCATTCAACATCTGGGGTGGGGGGGGTGAGACATCCTTGCCACAGTGGCTTACCACCATGTAATGAGAAATGTGAAAGCAAGACAATTCAAAGACAAGCAGTTTAATTGAATGAACAAATATGTTAATCCTTTCTAAGTTTTAGAACTTCAACCAGAAATAAAACTTTCAGCCTTGGAAAGAGCAGTTCCTGTCTCAGCAGTAGGGATCTAAAGGCTTTTCTTTGAGATTTATGTCCCCTTTTTCCACATCTTGAAGAAGACCAGTAAGAACATTTACAAGTGTCAGTTGAAGACATTTGTGGGTTGTTGTTGTTGTTGTTTTTTTTTTTTGTCAGTTAGAAGGGAAGAAAAATGGAAATAAACTTAAGAGACTAATGTATTTTCAGAAGTTCTCAAAACCCAAAAAGAAAGTAATCTTCACTTTATTGTTATTTAATTATTTTCTCATATATGCATTTATTCATGGATATTTTTACTTTTAAAATGCTGTAAAAGTCTGATTAAAGCCACTCTGTATCTCTCAAACTTTGCTATTAAATAATTGATCTAATAATCAATTATTTAATAGCATACTGTCATACTGTTTGTTAATCCTTATTAATTGCTAATCCTGATGCTCTATTATGATTGATTTTTTAAAACTGGTTTTGTCTGCATAGCACACAAATTAGATCGACCGAGAGCCACTCTCCTAAACTGTATAATAATGGCTGAGGACAGTTTTTATTGTGAACCATGCCCATGTGAGTTACAGTCAGTATATGAAGGTTAAAGTAGTTCATCATTTTATAGTGTTTTAGTTAAATACATGGTGCCTATTAGGGAAATAAAATAGCTACAGTTAAATGTCACTTTCGCAGATGTGTTCACAAGTGAGGGGGGAGGTTGTCATAAAATGATATGCACAAATTGCAAACACAAAGAGGTCATATTTAAGTAATCTCCTTCAGGGTGAATTTGTCATTAAATAAAATGTCTTCTCCCTCAGGCAAGGGAGCGATACCAGCAAGGAAATGGTGGAGTGACTGAAAGGACGAGACTGCTGTCTGAGGTACCCGCCGCTGTGTACTCTTGCAGACTTCTCACCTGTCAGCTGGGCCCCCTGTTCTGAGCCTTGATGATTTAGTACTGCTGCACCATGGGTTGTTTTAGGCATTGTTTCCTTTGAATTTTTTTAATATATTTCATTGATTATGCTATTACAGTTGTCCCATTTTCCCCTTTCATTCCCCTCCACCCTGCATACTCCCTCCTACCCACATTCCCCCTCTTTAGTTCATGTCTATGTGTCATAAGTTCTTTAGCTTCTACATTTCCCACACTATTCTTGCCCTCCCCCTGCCTGTTTTCTACCCACTGTCTATGCTACTTTTTCTCTGTACTCCCCCCAACTCCCCTGTTGCTAACCCTCCATGTGATCTCCATTTCTGTGGTTCTGTTCCTGTTCAAGTTGTTTGCTTAGTTTGCTTTTGCTTTTGTTTTAGGTTTGGTTGTTAATAACTGTTTTCTGTCTTTTTACTATTCATATTTCTTCTTTTTCTTAGATAAGTCCCTTTAACATTTCATACAATAAGGGCTTGGTGATGATGAACTCCTTGAACTTGACCTTATCTGGGAAACGCTTTATCTGCCCTTCCATTCTTAATGAAAGCTTTGCTGGATAGAGCAATCTTGGATGTAGGTCCTTGCCTTTCATGACTTGGAATACTTCTTTCCAGTCCCTTCTTGCCTGCAAGGTCTCTTTTGAGAAATCAGCTGACAGTCTGATGGGAACTCCTTTGTAGGTAACTGTCTCCTTTTCTCTTGCTGCTTCTAAGATTCTCTCCTTAATTTTAATCTTGGCAAATGTAATTATGATGTGCCTTGGTGTGTTCCTCCTTGGGTCCAACTTCTTTGGAACTCTCTGAGCTTCCTGGACTTCCTGGAAGTCTATTTCCTTTGCCAGATTGGAGAAGTTCTCCTTTATTATTTGTTCAATTAACTTTTCCACGTGTCGTTCTTCCTCTTCTTCTTCTGGTACCCCTATAATTCGGATGTTGGAATGTTTAAAGATGTCCTGGAGGTACCTAAGCCTCTCCTCATTTTTTTTAATTGGTGTTTCTTCTTTGTTTTCTGTTTGGTTGTTTCTTTCTTCCTTCTGGTCCACTCCATTGATTTGAGTCCCAGTTTTCCTCCCATCACTATTGGTTCCCTGTGTGTTTTCCTTCATTTCACTTAGTGTACCCTTCATTTTTTCATCTAATTTGTGAGCAAAATCAACCAATTCTGTGAGCATCCTCATCACCAGTGCTTTGAACTGTGCATCTAATAGGTTGGCTGTCTCTTCGTCACTTAGAAGTATTTGCTCTGGGGCTTTGATCTGTTCTTCTGTTTAGGCCTTTTTTTTTTTTTTTTTTTTTTTTGTCTTGTCATACCTGTTATGCATGAGGGGCAGAGCCTTAGGTGTTCACCAGCGCAGGGCAACCGTGTTGCTGGGTTGTGATGCTGTATGTCGGGGAGGGGTCAGAGAGGGAATGATGGCGCTTTCTCAGCTCTCTGTCAGATTTCAGTCCCTTCCTCCACTTCCCCCAAGCAAATTGGGCCCTTCTGGTGCTGATTCCCGCGTGGGTGGGCTTGTGTAGGTTCTAGGACCCTGTGGGTCTCTGCAACGAACTCTCCTGTGAAGCTGGGAGTCTCCTGCTGCCTCAACCCCCACAGGTGTTTTCAGTCATTGTTTTAAGGCTTTATTTTCCCACACTGGGGCTCTGGGTTGTGCAGTCCATCCCTCTCCCTAGTTTCGCCTGGTTTATCTGCATGTGAATGTGTGACCTGGTCAGCCAGCCACTTTTCACACCTCACTGGGTCTGCCCACTGCCACCCCACACCGGGGGTCTGCAACCTCCGTCTTCGTAGCCAGGGTCTGTCAGCTGCTGTCTTATGTCCCTGGGGTCCACAAGCCACCACCTTTTTTTTTTTTTTTTTTTTTTTTTTTTTTTTTTTGCTGTGACCCCTGTCCACCTGGCCACTGATTCCACCATTCCTACCTGTGTGGATGAATGTGTCTATTTTAACTCCTTGCTTGTTGGACTTCCATACAGTTCAATTTTCTGTCAGTTCTGATTGTTTTTTTTTGTCTCTAAATTTTTGTTGTCTTTATTTTGGTTGTGCGAGGAGGCACAGTGTGTCTGCCTATACCTCCATCTTGGCAGGAAGTCTAGTCCTTGTCTGAATCCTTTTCTTTAGGAGAAAATCCCTATTTTCTTATCAGTGAATTAGTTATGTGTGTATATTCTCCTTGTTTCCATAAAATGCCCAAAGTTCCATTAAATTGAATGTCAAACCTGGTAATAACATTAGCAAATTCATAACCTTAATTTTCTTAAACATAATGATTATAATTGATATATAGAAGAGTAGGTAAAGCACTGGCTTAATTATCTGTAAAAGTTTTAATATTAGTCTGGAAGATATAAGATTTGTTAGTGATTATTGGTAACTTCTATATAATACTATTTCTCTGTATACAAATTGGGAGTGACTTAGAACCCTTTCCTTCTGAGAACTTCTGGAATATTTACATATATTGTTGTATTTATGTTCATCACTTTGAAAGAGAAGTAAGATCTAATATACATTGCCATTTTTCACTGAAAAGCTGAGAGAAAAAGTACCTTTATTAAGGTCAATAGCCAATGTGGGACTAAAATCCAAGATTATCTTTGATTACAATCCAGTATAATTGTTACAAATTTTTCTGTATAATACAATTAAGCTTCTTTTATAGAAATTATTTGAGGAGTAAATAGTTATTTTAAAATATGAAAAATATAACTTTAAAAACATTTAGCATTTAATCCTGTGGTTCTTCTAGGCAAATAAAACATTATATAGGAATAAATTGCTCACTTACGTTGAATAAATTAACACTTGAGCAGAGTCCAGGGAACCATTTAGTTCTTTTGGAGCAGGTAGTTATCCTCAGTTGTAACATTTCAGGTGCCAGGAAAAAATTAATTTGCTTTACTTGGATGAGCACTTTATTCCCAAGGAAGTTTTTACTCACCAGTTTGAAAAAAAATAAAACCAACTAAGTTGCAATAATTATCGCTTAGTTCTAGATCATAACAAAAATTTTCGATTTTTTAAGGATAGTATTTCCCTACATATATTAATTCTAGCTTGAAATTTTGTTAATAATGGTCATACAAGTTTGAGGGTGTAATTTTGTAATTTTGAGTGCCACGTGGAGCATAGATAAGAGCCAACCCAATAGCACAGTGTGCCTCTTGGAGTTAAGGGTTTGGATAGAGCAGTTAGAATATTTTTATATATAGCCCTGTGGTGTAAACATTATTTTAGTGTGCCATAGAGATAAAACTATAGTGATAAGAAAGACATCTAGTAAACCTGTAGAAATCCCAGGTCTGTCTAGGGTGTTACACCACATTAGTGAATAACCGATTATCGAAGACTGGCGTGGGAGCCACGGTGGGACAGCTGCAAGGTCCGAGTGCCTGAACCTACAGCAGCGGAGTTTCCATCTGTCCTGTGACCACCTGGCACCACTGATAAGGGAGTGGTTTGGGGAGATTCCACCTCAGGGGCACTCTCAGGAGATAAAAAGCTTTGTATGACTGCATATTTTATTATTCAAATTATGTCCCAAGTACTCCTAATATCTCTATTCCTTTATGCATGTATTATTTCTAAATTAATTTTTTAATCATTCAAAAATTTAGAAAGCTTATTAAAATTCAATGCTCATGAAAATATTTTTTTAATGAAAGGTTACCGAAGAACTAGAAAAGGTAAAGCAGGAAATGGAAGAAAAAGGTAGCAGTATGACTGATGGTGGTAAGTATGCACCCATTTTCAGGAGAAAATGAGCAAGAGAAGAATATTTCCTCGAGAAATCTACTTAACAAAATGGTATTAGAATGGGGAGTTTGCTTTTTAACATGAATTTGTTGAGGAGAGTTTCATGGTGCCAAAATGATGTCTAATAATCAGTGTACAGTTTTCCTTATACATCAGCTGGGAAGAGCCATTTTTTAGTTATAATTTAGGATTTTTTATATTCAAATGGAGTGAGAAATATGTATGCACTTTGTTGTGCTGATTTAAAAAAGTGTTTCATTGTGTTTTCATCGAATAAGCTTCATTATCCCATTTTGTGTACTGAAGAGCACTAAGTGTGATGCCCAAATGACATGAAGGCCGTGATCTGAGGGCCTCTGAGTTTTCCCTCTTCCCCAGTAGACCTGACTGGGCAGAGGTCAAACAGAGAAGAATTAATAATCCTTCGGTAATCATCCTCCATCGTGAGCTAGTTATTTTGACATGACCCAGTAGTGACTGCCTAAAGTCCTTCTATGCTCTGGAAAGATTTTCTAATGGCATATACTTAGCCATCTTTCAAAAGGGACATGTAGGGGTTTTGCAGTATGATTGAATGAGCCCATTGTGTGTATCTCAAAGATAATTCTTTCTTTTCTTTTTCTCCCAGTGTATTCCCTTTCCCTTCAGACAAATGTACCAGCCCATAAATATATATTGAAGATACCCCTAAACTACCTCTTTAAAAACTCTTTCCCTAGAAAAGTCAGGAAATTCAGCCTCAGTACTTCAAATGCAGTGTCATTGCCCATCCTAAAAGTCTCAGGAGGTTAAATGCCACAGCACAAACGGTGTGAATGTCAGTAAGTTGTTGGCTGTGTTTTCAACCCTATTTTTGGCTGAAGACAAAGTGAGGAAAATGTTATACAATTCTGTAATAGGATGCTACTCCAAATAAACATTTTTACTCCGTGTTATTTTCATTTGGTAGCTCCTTTGGTGAAGATTAAACAGAGCTTAACAAAGCTGAAGCAAGAAACCGTTCAGATGGACATCAGAATCGGCGTTGTGGAGCACACGCTGCTCCAGTCGAAGCTGAAGGAGAAGTCCAACATGACTAGGGACATGCACGCAACAGTCATTCCCGAGTCTTCGATGGGTGCTTATTAAAATGTACTGGCTTCTCATTGGCTGGTTTTTACATCAAATCATATTTCAAAGCACAATTATACCTCTAAAAGCATGTTCAGTGGGTATTTTTATAGACACACACATATTGTATCATGGTGATTATGAATGGTTAAAGCCTTTAAATGAATATAATATTTAATAAAGTAATTAAAAATTCTCACTTTTAAAGAAGCTTTCACTAATTATTACATACGTTAAAGTAAGGTTGACCCCCACCCGGTTGTTCCTTTTTCTTCTTGTTCTTTATGTAAGCCACTGTGTGACCCCTGCCTTCCAGAGGTTCGGCTGCTGCTCCCACCACGTGGACCTTCAACAAAGGCCTGGCCACCTTCGGTTCGGTCCACTCTGCAGGGATCACAAGGGCTTCCGCGCCTGCAGGCAGCTAGCTGTGGCTGCAGGTTCCTTCCAAGAACCCAAACTACCATTGCATCAGCTTTATGGTTACCTGAAATTACATTTAAGAAAAAGAAAGCATAAGAGAAAACTTCAGTGTGCTTGTTAACATTTGAAGTTTTATTATTTATCATGAGTATTTCGTGACTAAAGTAATTTTATATTTTCTATGATTTAAGGCCAACTAATAAGGAAATAAACAAATATTTCAGTCATGTTCACTCTGCTCCTGTAGTGACAAGAAGGTTAGATATATGTCTCAGTTCTGCTTTTTTCTGTGCCATTGATAATACTAAGGAATCCTTCTGTAGCTGAAGGAGGGAGAGCAAGTCCGTGCAAACCAGCGTCCTGGTACTGGTGATGGCTGCGCGCCCATCTCACCGCGCAGCTTTCTGGGTCCAAATTTCTAAATGGTAAAATAGGAAACATTAGAGAGAGCAGATTTACAACTAGGAGAATATGGTGCAGGAGCACTAACCAGAAGACAGTCCACATTTATTTTTGTGTAAATTTGTAAGTTTGGTGGTAAATTTTGATAAGGATACTATATATATAGAACAACTAAAATAATAAAATCCCTATCTCATTTTTAACCTAATGTTTTCTACTTCAAATTTTTTTCTTAGCCTTTGCTCTCTAGACATATACTCTAACACACATGCACAAATTTTCTTCTTTAATCTCTCTTAAGTTTAGATAAAAGGAAATCTATGTATAAATTACTCTGTTATTCAAGAAGGTGGCAATCAATACAATGGCAAATAAGATGGTTTATCTATTTTATAAAGAAGAGGGGGCGATCCACCATGTGATTATAGGCAGTTTGAAAAAGTCCAAACTTTTCCTTTATGGTCATTGGGAGGGGCGCATAGAGTGAAACCTCACATTGGTCCCACAAGCTAATATTGATTTCCCTGGAGTTTATTTGCATAGGTATTGTCAGGGCTGAGCAGTGTCTTTTGTTGTGGGGTTTTTTTTGTTTGGTTTTTTTTTTTTTTTTTTTGTTTTTTTTTTTTTGGTGAATTCAATCAATGTCGAGAACCCTTCTCAATACATCAGAGCTCTCCATAAAATGTATTTTTACTCAGAAGCAAAGTACACTCTCCATTTCATGCAAACACAATAATCTAAGCACTCTTCCAATGAGTAGTGTGAGCAGCCCGTTTGCCTTCTCTGAAACAATCCAGTTTGCTCTGAATGCCCTTCCTCTCTGTTCGCATGGGGCACTGTGAGTACCTCTAATGTAGAACTTACTGTGCCGCATTAGAGTTTTTTTTT
This sequence comes from Glossophaga mutica, assembly GCA_039655065.1. Taxonomy (NCBI): domain Eukaryota; kingdom Metazoa; phylum Chordata; class Mammalia; order Chiroptera; family Phyllostomidae; genus Glossophaga; species Glossophaga mutica. The sequence continues at coordinate 135,349,948 of CM077304.1, forward strand.
CTTCTACTCTCTCTAGATGTGTCTGCTTGAGGATAGGGAGAAAATCTTTTTCATTTCCACATTTGTAGTCTAGTACCTAGCACATAGAGTGAGTTAGTAAGTGAATGAGTAGATGACTGGCCTGATGCAATTCCAGAGTATCTAAAGCATGGCATATTTAGTGACTACGAGTTTGACACAGTTTCATAGAAGTAATTATAAATGATGGGTTTTCCTCTGTGGTATTGCACTGACATTGGAAGCATCAGTGTGAACTCCTGGTTTTTTTCATACATATAGGTTAATAGAAATAACTAGACGTACATGCATATTTACTTGTTTTGTCCTCTGAGAGGGCCTAGAGGCAGTGATATCCCATTAACAATGAGAATACGTGCCATTCAGATCCTAGTTTCTAAATTTTTCTACTAAAAAAAAAATGACTTCTTAGAAAATTACAGATTCCTGGCCTGGAGCAGAGAAAGGACAAAAATGAGCCTGAAATATCTTGCTGTCAGAAAGCAAAGAAGTGCTCAAAGAATGATGGGAAAATGGCAAAAGGACACACAGATTGAGGGGTATCCCTCTAGCCAAGCTGGGACAATTGAGTGTAAAAGTAAATGATTGTAGTGATGAGTCTAACCCATATAATAAAACAGGAAACCATGAGTCTATAAAGGTAGAAATAAATGAATCAAAGGAGAAAAGTCTTTTTTACAATAGGATGACAGCTAATGTAAAAGCAATAGTATATTTAGAAATCACCATCTGGTAACTACCATAGTGGTAATTTTGGGGGGCAAGAATCAGCAATGGATGCTAAAACTAGTAGGTAAAATTTCAGTAAGAAACTGAATGTTTACATTGTCTCAAAGTACATTGTAACCTTAGAAAAATGTGGTGGACAGCGCTTTAACTTAGTGATCAAAAGTTGACATCACTTCTAGTGGAGCAAACAAACATCACGTGTCTGCTGAAAAGGGCACACACACCCTTGTGCCATCACTGCTGAAATGCATAACCTGAGTCTCATCGGAGGAAGCACCAGGTGAAGCCAGGGGATGAACACGGTAGAAAATGGCCTGTATTCTTCAAAAATTATAAGGTCATGGAAAAACAAGAAGACAAAAATTCTCCCAAATTAAAGGAAACTAAAGGGACATTACTAGATGTCCTGGGCCAGGACAAAAGTTTTTTTGTAACAAAGGACATAATTGGGATGGCAGGTAAAATTTGAGTAAGGTCTGTAGATTAACAGATTTAATAGTATTAAATCAATGTTAATTATTTGGTATTTGTATTGTGGTTACATAAGAAAATGTCATTGCTTTTAGTAATGCACGCAGAAGTATTTGGATGTAAAGAAGAAGGTCAGCAATTTACTCTTAAATTGTTCAGGGGGAAAAACACGTTTGTGTGTGTATATACTGTGTATATAGAGAAGGAGAATGATAATGAAAATGTGAATTGTTAACGTTTTGGAGAATCTGGACAAAGAATATATAGAAATCTGTTATACATTTTAAAATATTTTTTCCATAAATCTGAATTTCAAAATGTAAAGCTTAAAAATAATGGTTCTTATAAATTACATATTCAATATAGAAGTTAGCCTCCTCTGAATCAAATAATCAACTTGAAATCATATGACCTTCCAAATAAAATTATATAGCCCATTGAATACATCTTAAACTCACAATTTTATTATCATTGATTTATTGATTATAAAAGCAAGCAGGGACAATTTTTTGACAATTCTAAGAAAGTTTTTTTCTGTTGCCCTCTAATTTATTTCAGCATTTCGCATGACTTTGACACAAAAGCTAAAGTTCCTATAACTGTCAAATCTGAGAAATGTTTAACAAGTTTCATTTTCTCCATGTCTTCCCAACTACACTGTAAATCTAAAGGGAGCAGATGTAGTTCCATTTTTTACAAATATGTAATCACAGACCTTTTTTTTAATCCTTACCCAAGGACATTTTAGAGAGGACGGGGGAGAGGTTTAAAAGAGAGGGGAAGAGAGGAAGAGAAACATCGGTATGACAGAGAACCGTCGGTTGGTTGCCTTCTGTACACACCCAACGGGACCAAACCTGCAACCTAGGCATGTGTCCAGACTGGGAATCAACCCGTGACCTTTCAGTCTGCAGAATGACGCCCAACTAACTGAGCCCAACTGGCCAAAGCCACAGACCCCTTTAACAATCGAACACACTTTGAGAAAGCAAATGCAGTGCACAAATTTGAAGTTATTTTCCAACCTTTTATTAGAACCAGCCAACCTATGTAGGAAGATAAGAGACACATGCTACGCTGATTCATAATTCTCCTGCCTGGATGGCTCACAAGCATGTGATGCTCTTCGGATGTCAATAAACTTCAAAGATGTGGGAAACTTCGTAGAGAACCTAGGATTACATGACCAAGCACTTTTCTTCTTAAAATTCTTCTGTATAGCCCTGGCTGGTATGGTTCAGTGGATTGAGCACCAGACTGCAAACCAAAGGGTTGCCAGTTCAATTCCCAGTCAGGGCACATGCCTGGGTTGTGGGCCAGGTCCCCAGTAGGGGGCGTGCGAGAGGCACCCACATTGATGTTTCCCTCTTTCTCCCTTCCCCCTGTCTTAAAAAAAAAAAAAAAAAAAAATTCTTTAAAAAAAATTCTTTACAAGTTCAAAAAATTGGTTTTCCTTAAAGCAGTCTTTATTATAACTGCAATTAAACGTAGTTAGAATATACTGCTCTACTTTGTGGTCAGATAGCATTGTCATAACTGTAGACTTTTTAAAACAATGTGACTAACAACCAAGTCATGAATCCAAAATTTTCCTGCTTAAAAGGGAGAAATGGTATTTTAAAGGGTAAAAACAATATTGGATTCACTAGATTTCGGGGATTTTTTTTTTTTTGGATGAGGTTTTTCTTTAAAAAATGCAAAATACAGGAGAGGAGAGCAAGAAGTATACTCATCTTAGTGTATTATAAGTTATACATCTCATGGGTTAGATTTTCATAATTACGTGTTTTTAATAACAGACTTGCAAAACTCAAATCTGATTCGCTGACTTACCATCAGCACCTTGTTTCAGGCCCTCCTTAGGCCCCTTCATACCTTGTTCTTGCACTGCTACGTACTACAAGGACACTTCCAGTTGATGACCAGATAGTACCCCATGGCCCTCCACCTGCTGCTTCCCACGCCCTACTTGAGAAGCTATCAGAAAGGCTTCAAGCTCCATACATAGCCTCTCCATACATGGGTCAGTTGTTAACAACTTTCTTACCCTGCAAAGCATTCTCTAGACTAGCTGTCTCTGAAGTTCCTAACTATGATTGGGTATCTAAATCAAATAGGAAACTTTTTAAAAAGCACCCAATTTCCCAGCCCTCTTCCCCTCAATTCTTACTAACTAGGTTCTGGGTGGAACTGGGGAGTGAGAAATTTTGAAAAGCTGCTCTGGTGATTGGTCCAGCTAATCTAAGAATTCCTGTGGGGTCCTACCCCTCCAGAAATTTTCTCTGGCTGTAAGTATGTAGATAGAGCATCTGAGATCTAAAAAGTTACTTAAAGAGGATCAAAATTAAAGTGTGGCCTATAGACTATCTTAACAGCCCCACCTGGGGTCATTGTTAACAATTACCCTAGATTATTTAAACATGCTAGAGTTTGAGACATACTAATATTAAAACTGACACACACCCAAAAATCATTAAAAAGTGCCCCAAAAGGTTAAGAGGACTGCTTGCTTGTAAATCAAGATTATAAACTGCAGTTTTCTACATGGTTCTCAGTGCCGCCTGTGGCAGTTCTGTGGGACTCCACGTTCACAGCACCCGTCCCCATCCCAACCCGTTGCATCCCAAGCCGTATTGTACAGCCATGTCTCCACTCCTGCCCACCGCCTATTTTTCTCCCTGTGTAAAGGCTTTGCCTGGAAGAGGGCATGGGGAGTCCAGACACTGATTCCTCCCAAATCTGCTAGTGACTTTCTGCATGACTGTGAGGACCTCCCATTTCCTCCATGTTGAGATTTTTCTCCTACAAAGTTAGGAGAAGGGCTCAAATGTGCTGAATGCTTCTAGCCCCAAAAGTGCATGATTTTTCGATCTTTAGCAGGTTCCCACCCACTGTTGTGATAACTAGCAATGGGATAACTACCAGCTCCAAATTGCTAATCATCAGATATCTGGAAACTTTGAGAGCAGTTGTTAAACTGTTGGTAGCTTAAAACCAGCCCATAATGGGAATATTTACACTGTGAAATAGGAAAACACTAAGAATTAGGGTTTTAAAAAGCAAAACCAAACTAAACAGAGGGCTGGTTTACCAACACACCACTGATAATAAGTATTACAGTGTTTCTAGACCAGAACCAAATGCAGTAAATATATAGCAGAATGTTCCACCATATTTTAAGGTAGATTATTACAGTACTAATTGAATCACATCAGATTTGTAAATTGTTCTCAAAAATCATTAAGTCTCCATAAAGCTACTCAGTGTGTCAAATGTGCATCCCCTGTACCATTTTATTGATGTTACTTTACTGCCTTCGCAACTAAACCCAGGCCCTTTTAGTGCTTCTCAAATCAATAGGCTAAAGCAGCCCAAGCATCTTCTCCTAGACGATGGATTCAAAGACCATGCTTGTATGACCGAAAAAATGGGGGATGCACAACTAGTTCAATTACCTGACTATAAAAAAGCAACTAATTCAGTTCACTGCATCATTGATCCCTTTAATTGTATGGCAGCTTCCTATTGATAACAGGAAATGTCCCTGAGCCAACCATGCTGAAACTGAAACTGGCCAGTTTTCCACAACCATAAATTTTAATAAGGATTCTATTATGCATAATATGCAGAGACTAAGAATCACAGCCGGAGCTTATTAGATTTTTTAAAAATTTCACTGACCTATTTCCCCTGCATATGACCCAATTTCTCTTATGCTTCCCGGACTTTGTTAGTCATTAAATGTTAGCCTCTACTTACGTGCGTGCCTGGGTACTTTATTTCACATAGAGGTTGTGATACATTTTAAACCATCTATCCATTTGGTTTTTGGAAACCATTCAACCACCCATGAGCTTTACAGAAGGTTCTGCTGACCCACAAATGGTAACTTCAGTCATATTTCTGACCTCTTGATTTAGGCAGATGCTATAAATGTGTATATTTTTCTAATAAAAATACAACAAAAATGCGATGGCTAGCTACTATATTTTGAGCACAGTATTAGGTACTTAGGGAAACAAGTATGAAGAAGCTATAATCGCCCCTTCCAAGAGCTCACAGTCTAATGGGGAAGATGTGTGCATGACAGTCAAAGGTTACAGTGGTAAGTAAGTTCCATAGCAGGGCATAGGCAGTGTTATTGACGCTTGGTGAGCAAATCATTCCAACTTGGAGAAAACAAGAATTCATAGATGGATGAGTACGATTCCAGTAGCAAAGGAAAATGGGAAGTGCCATTCCAGGCAGAGGGAAGGCACACAAACCAAGTCATGCGGAAGGGTAGTAAGGAACCCGGGGGCCAGGAGGAAGTGTTAGAGGAACACTGGGAGAAAAAGACAAGGATGGAGGGGTTTTGTTTTTCATGGCAATACTTATATTTATTTTTGCAATACCTCAGGTAAACCATTTAAGCAATGTTGGGTAAGGTGTTATTTTCACAAAAACATCTTTCAAAACAAAAGTATTTCTATTTTCCACAAGAATTAAAATTACATGCTAAAACAGAATTAAATGCTGAGATAGCATGAAACAGTATCAGGAGACTTAAGGAATAAGACCAGATAATGAACTTTATCATTAAATAATGACACAGAGCCAGAAAACTGATCCAGCAATAAAATATAAAAAATCTACAATTATGAATATAAATTTGGCCCATGGAGACACTAGAGCAGTGTTTACAGTATCAAATTATTTCCTACTCGAGGTGAATACTGCAGTTGTAAAATGTTGAATATCAGAGAGAACAGCATTTTATTTACTTGATCATTGCTACAAATAAATACAGCTAAAATTTCAACACTAAAAACAAACATGTTTTCTGTAGTTGAGAGTTCCTTTTATCTACAAATTGAAAATTTCTGTTAAAATAATACAAAAACTCATAATTCCATTCTTAGAAATGCTGTAGAACTCAATCATTTCAGTTGAAACACACTAAGTAAATTACAAGAGGTTTTGCACAGACTGTTAATGATATAAATTCGGCAGCAGAATCCTGTGTCATGGAAGTCACTGTCAGGTGGTGGGGGAAAGCAGGTACTGAAGGTTGGACTGGTTCTCCAGTCTCATTTTAGAAAGAGAAAAACAATGCCCGGATACGGACTTTCCTCTCCCTTCTGAGAGTGTACCAAGTCTCAGCTCTCGGCTGTATTTCCATCAGGCAGCGCTGCTCCGTTACCCTCCAGAGAGGTGGACAGATTCTCTTCTTGCTCACAAGGTGAGGAGCGCTGAATAGAGAAACTGGTGCTGCTTGATGTCAGCAAAGACTCCTGGCTTCATCAAATTAATCAACATCCGTGGAATTTTCTTTTTCTAGTTGGAACAAAGGGTTGTCAGAGCACAGAAAGTTCATGGGCCCCTCCCTGCCAGAAGCTTCTACTTTGAAAATACTTAGAAGTTCAGTTTTACTAACAGGGCCACCTGGGTTTGGACATTCGGACCACTGAAAATGTCTCGCTTCAAGTACATAATCATCCCTGATACAAGAGGCATCGGTGTATGCTGCGCCTTCCCCACTCAGGGACCAAATGCCACCCCTTGACCTTTCCACAGGGATGATGGGAGGAGTTCTGTTCTTTTCCCTGCTGCATCGCTCCTCTGTATGTTTGATTGACTCAGCAGTTTGAATTGTTTCTCTAGCTTTGTTTTCCCTGCCGGTCCAGGAATGAAGAGCATGTTGACATAGGCGTGAATATGACTGTCTGGCACCTCAGGCTCTTCACTAAGTATGGCCTCCACCAGTGCATCATACTATTTCTCAGCTTGCACCAAAGAGTTTCTTTGCGAACGAATGTGTTTTAAGAAGCCAAACATGTTGACAGTGCCTTCCTGCTGAATTTGCAACATACTGTCTAGCACAACGTGTGTTCCTGTTCTTCCAACTACAGCGCTGCGGCGGGCAACCACGGGCGCCACCGCACGGTGCTGAGCACGGGCACCTTTCTCTGCAAAGTCAGCGCTGGCAGCGAGTGGTGCAGGCTCCCGTGTCAGGCCACTGCGTGTGGTGGCCCGTGCCCACTGGGTCTTCCTTTCTGGGGGATCTTTGTGTTTTTTTCTTTTTCTTTAATCCTCACCTGAAGATACGTTTCTATTGATTTTAGAGAGAAAGGAAGGGAGAGCGAGAGAGAGAGAAGAGAGAAAACGATCGACATGAGAGAGAAACATTGATTGGTTGTCTACCACACATGCCCCAACTGGGGATCAAACCCACGACCAAGGTAGGTGCCCTGAACAGGAGTTGAACCTGTGAACTTTTGGTGTACGGGATGGCGTTCCAACCAACTGAGCCACCTGGCCTGGTCTATCTTTGTGTTTCTTAGAATAGAATTCCTCACAGTATAATAGGCAAACATTTGAAGACTCTTCTGAGTGACCAGAAAGTTCCTGTACTCTTCACTGTCATTGGCAGGCCAATGCTCGTCCCATTGCCTCCTTCCTTTCTCCATGAGGTCTGTGGTCATGACGGTGACCTCCACATTGTGTTCCTGTATCATTCTCCAGAGATTTTCGGCTGTGGATTTCAGTGGACCTGGGTCAGCAATGTAAGCTTTTGGCCTGTTGTAACCATCAACATAACTGGCATTGGTGTCATCAGTTATTTTGCCACCTTTTCAGCAAGTTTTTGAGTTTAACCCTGCTATGATCACCTGGTAAAACTGTTTTAGTGTCTCAGTTCTTCAGGAAACCCACTGTTTGCATGTAAGTCTGCAACGTGCTTTGGAAAGTGCTTCACTGGAATTGCTCCAACAGCATCTGAAATGGAAAAGATTGGTGTTGGAGATGAGGATATTACTTGAGAGGAAATATTGTCCTTCAGATAGGAAGAAGCATGCCGTCTAGAAGCATTTCTCTGAGCTCCAGCAGAGGGAGGGCAGAGGGGACTAGAGTGGTAAGAGAGTCTGGGGTTGGTGGCTCTGGGGAGAGAGCCGAAGTGTCAGCCACAGAGCCCTGGGCTGTCATTCCCCTTCCTGCAGAAGCTGTCTTTCTTGGGTCAAAATGGCATGTTTTGAATGCAAGGATAGGGTTGAGCAGGAAAAGTGGTAAATCAAATGTGCACCATACAATAAAGTATAATAATACGCCTGGGTGCAGTGAAGTGCAGTTGAGGAAATGTGACTCCAGTGAACGGAAAGGGTGTTTCAACCAGGACTTCTAGGACTTTGCAAAATGGGAGAGAGGAAAAACAGCACTGTAAGAAGGACTGACATGAACAAAGTCACAAAGACTATGGTAACGATCATTATCACTGTGTGTGCCAGGCACTGTGCTGAGCACTCTGTCTGCATTAACACACTTTATTTTGCAGCTGAGTGTAGGAGGTATTATTTTCATTTTACAGATCGGAAACTGGGATCCGGAAGAGCTAAGTAACATGCCCAAGGCCACATAATAGTGGATTCAGGATTTAAACTCACTATGCCACAAAATCTTTAACCTGGAAAAAAAAGTAAAGATATATGATGTAAGAGCACAACAGTCAAGTTATGGTATAATATATATTACATATACTTACATATGTATACACACACACCAGTTATGTTGATGGTTACAAAAGAATGGAAGTTATTTATGAAAATTGTGTTTATTCACACATGTTTAAACTTCAGTCACCTTCAAAGTACTTTCCATTTTATGCAATACACCTGTTGAGACTCTTTTTTCTACTGCTCAAAACAGTTTTTCAACTCATCGATTTTGATGCCTTTTAACGCTTCTACTATTTTTGTTTCACCTTTTCCATATTGACAAAACATTTTCCTTTGAGGACTTTTTCCATTGGGGAAACAAAAGAAAGTCACTCAGGGCAAGATCGGGTGAATAGGGAGGGCTGGGCATCGGGATCATGCCGCTTTTGTTCAAAAACTGCTGAACACTCAACACAGTGTTCAGCAGATGCATTCATAAGTCACCCATTGTGAAATGGGCAAACACATTGGAAAAGGCTTCAAAAAAATTTACTGAAGCTGAATGCAGCCTCTCACAACAACACCAGCTGGTACAGTGATACAGATGGGTTTCTAGAACACTCACCTGACATGGGAAGCCTGTACTACAAGGGGCCCATCTGCTAGAGGATAATTTTAGTTTGGGGGGGTTCTTCCTTCACATGTAATCATGTTTAAAATTTGTAATAACCCTTTATTGAGCAGTTACTATTTTTGCAAGAAAGTTAATTTAGGTATAAAATCATCACACAATGACTTGACCAAAGTCACCGGTTAGTGGCAAAGCTAGAGATTCTTGCCATGCAATAAGGACAGAGGGGGCTGAGGAGGAGTAGGAGAGAGGATGACAGTTATGACTTTCCAGAGAGGTATCAGTGGAAAAAAAACAAGGGAGTTTCGGCAGTTATGAATGACAACTACACTATTCTAAGTCTGCTGCCATTCATCCTTCTTACTTAACCCACATAGAGAAGGAATGAGATTCAGGGTCTACAGAGAGACCCTACTTCATTTAAACATTGCTGAATGTGAAATATGACCCAAACATCCATGTGGACATACTCAAATAGCCACAAATACTGGTGGTCAAGATTTGGTATGAGATACCTTGTAATGGAAGGTGGTGGAGGAAGCTGTCCAGAAACTAAAATAGACTATAAGAAAATAGATCAGCTTGCTTTCTTGGACAGGGCCAGCTTGGCAAAGATCAAGTCTGCCCAGCGATGTCATGATTTAGTCCAACTTGGAACAGGAGGTAGCAATCCTGGAGTTTCGGTCCAGGGGCAGCTGGCCAGGGATCGGAGCATTGTTGGTATGATGCCAGGTGCTAAACTAGGTGAGGATGTCAGGTCGTGCAGAATGAGAGTAACATCTGGCCTTCCCAGGGCCCGAGGCCAGTAAAGAAATGGGTAGAGGTAGGAACACTGAATGGGGTTCCCCCTGCAGGGACTATACCTTAGAAGGAATCCAGAAATCCAGGACACCGGAAAACTGCATGGCCCTTAGAAACTATTCAGCAGCCCCCATTGTTTTCAGGAGGTGTTGTTGATCCAAAAGTGCCCCTTCTGATCAGAGTTCTGATCTCTTCTTGGTTTAGGCAGATGTTATATAGTCCTGATCCCACTGGAATTCTGAAAGGGACTGAAGTGACTCTGGCCCAACACATACCACCGACCACGAGCACGGCAGCTCCACTCATTTGTGTGTACAGGTGGCAAGCTGGGAGCCGGCCAGGCAGACGCGGTTCCGGAATGTAGGACGGAAATGGGCAGAGATGGGAGTCATCTACCAGTAGGCTGGGCCTCAAGCCTGCCGTGTGCAAAATCATTCAGACGCGTAGGCTGGAAAAAGGACCAAAGATTGGAAACGCTTACCTTTAAGGACCAGTCGGAGGAAGGACACTAAGAAAGATTAATCAGATAAGTTAAAGACACGTGAGAATAATGTAACTTCTAATTTTCCCTTCTTTTCATTCGTCCCTCATTTCCCGTGTGACTCTTGTATTTTCTACTTTGATTTGTAATTGGAACAAGCTTTCAAAAAGAAAACTCACTTCATTGCAGCAGGGCAGTAACAGTTCCTCCCGCTGGGGATGTGATGAGTATTAACTGGGATAATGTACATGACTGCGTCTGCTGGGGGCTCCACATGTGTAGATTCTCACCACCACTGGCTGCTGCCCACCCTCCCCCTTCCCTGGGGTTACAGGCCTTAGCCTCTAAGTCTTTTGATTTCACCATGAAAATTGAAACAGCTGTGATTAAATTAGGTGTGGTCGATTTCTGCATGCAGGCTTCCCAGTGAGAGAAGAGGAAAGAATCAAGCTTTGGTTTCCATCATGTTTTCAAAGCTGTTCTTTGGCTATCCTGTTTCACGGGTGAGAAAATTGAAACAATCATCTGAACAGAAGTGTCTTCTCCAAATTCATAGCTGTAGTCTGTGCCCTGGCAGACACTTTACTGTAGGTTGCTTAGCATTTGGAAAATTTCACAATTTGAAAGAAGCATGGCAACGAATTGTTTGATAGTACTTACCCTACCAATCCTGAAGCACACCAGTTCCCCAGAATAACTTATAGGTGGTCTATGGCTCAGCTATTACATTTTAGCTCTGCCATTTTATAAATGCAAAGATGATGATCTGTTACCTTTCCCCTTGTTAGGAAGAAGTAGCCAGTGTTTATGATTATATGGGTCACCATTAGTTCCACTTCCTGAACCCACATTTCCCATGTGCTCACACAGTTTATCTTAGAAACTCACACAGCTTTCAAAACATAGTTCCATCGTTTAACAGTAGCTCCTATTTATAGGCTGGAGGACCCGTAATCTTGGACAAAGGAACGAAGAACCTAAAACAAACAGTTCCAACGTAGTCTTCCTGAACTGCTCAACCTAGGAAATTGATAGATGTTTACTTCATGGTCCAGAAGCCTCTCCACCTCTGCTTTGGAGGTAGGGCGGAGCTCCAGAAGGAGAAAACTCATCCTGGCTTATAATCGGCTCCTCCTCCTACCTATGACACCCTCCCCTCTCCACCACCTGAGGGGTCAAGGACCCCAGGGAGAATTTGTCTAACCTAATGGCCTGTGCATGTATGTGTATGTGTGTAGACACACGAGCATTCAAAAATGGGGGGACTTTACATAAAACGCAAATTTAGACCTCAGCTAAAAGTCAGAGAATGTCACAACACTAGGCCTGCTCTTCTATCCATGACAGTCAGGCTGAGTGGGGTAGTGCTATTCAAAGATCGCGCCTCCGTCTGCACCACTCCTGGTGGTGTTCCCAAAATAGATCAGTTGCTGTCCCTAATGCTAAATATGATGGATCTGGATTTTAAGAAAGCTCATCTTGACCATTTTACTCTTTTGTGCTACCTGAGGGGCTCAGTAGATCCTTACAGGAAGGTGGCGAATTCCCACTGGCTGCTAGTCTCCAACCACCAGCACAGTTGCCGGGGTCTCCAGGCGCCATTAGGCTGTCCGCTTCCTGGGAGGGGAAATCAACAGGGTTCCACCTGCCCTCAGCCCCGCCCCCCCCGCCCCCGCACCACTGCCCTGTTTCTCTGAGTCCCTAGAGCTCTTGGAACAGAATCTATCCAGACTCCTGAGGTCATCCAAAGGCCCCGGGGCACTCCCAGGGCTGGAACGCATGGTGGCAGGAATCAGAATTTAGCACTGGGCCCTCTGACACATCCTGGCTCCTCCAGCTCCCCTCCTAGAACAGTTCAATGTGAGCCGACTGAAAGGAAGACTTTTGCCGTTGTTGAAAGGTTGATACTTCTATATTTTATATCCGTATATGCATATTTTACATATATTCATATGTACATTGTACATATACATAGGCATGTATGATTTTGATATATCACAGTAGAAAATTTAGGTATGTTATTGGTCTGTTGTTCAGTTGAGGTGGGGAAGTCCTGGCCTGGAGTGTGTGGACCTTGTTCCCCAATATATCCAATTTCTTTCTAATTTGAAAAAGTACCCTGTATAGACACTAATGCTCATATTACTCTTTCATGAGTCTTATTCTGCTGAACCACTTGTACATCCATTCTCGCTCACTGCCCTTTCCCGTTCATCCTCAGAGATGCACAGGGTAGAAGTCATTACCCTGTGTAATGACAAGGAAAGCAAGGCTCAGGCGAAGCAAGCTGCTGGCGGCCATCAGCTGGGCGGGATGGAGTCAGGGAAAAGCCCGCCTCCCAGCCCGCAGCCCAGAGCTCTTTCTGAGACGGATGCCTCCATCAAGATCCAGTGCACATTTAAAGTATATCTGTGATTGAATAAACTATCCACAGTCCTAGGCATTTGGTACATAGGAAGATAAAGCAGAATATTAAAAAGACATATGCGCTGTACTGAAGTTTCTAGCCATTGTATTGGAGTAAGAGGCTTAGGGCAGCTGTCAAGTTACTCTGTAATGAAAAATGGTCATGGTTGGAATATGCTCCTTTATCTCACTAATTCTATAACCTATTTTTTTTTATCAAGGACCTCAAGCCTGAAGAACTCAAACTGGGTTTTGAAGCTTATCTCATTAATATGCACCACCATACCCTCAAAGGATGTGGGCCTGTATCATTATCTTCACGTTTCAGATGAAACATGGCCGTGGAGAGAAGCCCAGTCATACATGTCTGGGTGAAGGATTCAGAGATGGCTTCCTTGTATCACCATTTATCCACGTCTGATTTGGCTTTGCCCTCGCTTGTAGGAAACAACACTGAGATAAACCAAGTGGAATGCTGCCATTTCAGCCCGATGTGCCTGGTGTCACAGTCTGACCAGCACAATAAGATCAAAGCCCTACGGCTGTGGCGAGAACGAAAGGCTGCGAGGAAGCAAGGCGGGCAAAGAAGCCATTATGCAGTGGCCTGGGTACTCACATGTCCTTGGAAAAATATGAAAAACAAAGATGTGAATTATTAAACAGTGACAGTTAAAACCTACATCTCACAGGGAAAACAGCCAGCTCAGAGACCCAAGCAGAGGCCAGGCCAGAGCTGGGATCTGAGATCTGAGTCCAGTGTGATCTTTCACACGGCACAGTCTTGGGCCTCCGTGTGCAATTTTATGGCTTCCGACACTTCTCACCATGTCTCATTCTGCAGATTTCTCCACATTTTTTTTAAAAAAGCAGGCCAAAGACACTTGTCATTAGCAACCCAATGACTACTAAAAAGAACATGACAAGCGTCATACTGGGAAAACCAGTGGTCCATCTGACCAAGAATTCTGTCATCGTTGCCTGAGACACTGGGGGGAGATGTGATGGTAACAGCAATTACCTGTTGGGGGAGGCAGGGACTGGACAGATGTGGGACAGATGCAAGGCAAAGAAAGCAAGTTTTCACTGAATGGCCTTTTGTAACAGGGTGCAGCCAAGGGGGGGCATCCAAAATAGGGATTTTCAATGGGGTCCAGAACACTTGGTGTCCAGGAAATATTAGAAAAAAAATTATAGATAGATAGATAGATAGATAGATAGAGGATGTCCTCATCCCCACCAGTCTGAGCTGGGGGATGGGACACATGGAGCAGGGCCACTGAGAAGAGCTTGGAGATGATTGGCTCCACACCACAGGGCCACACCTGCCTGGACTTACTGTGGCAGCCCAGTAAAGCTGGAAAAATATGGGAATGCTGGCAGCTGTGGCCAATTGTGGGAGGAGTCAGAAATAGTGCAGCAGAGGAAGATTGGCGCTGGGATTTAAACCCAGGCGTGGCAACCATGCAGGGTCTTTTTGGAACCACATATGTTTTTGGAACCACGCAGCTTGGGCAGAGAAGAACCACAGACTTCTACTTCTTTTTCTGAGACACGGTACCCCAGACTGGGCAGAGGGGGAAGGAAGGACTCTGCATTTGTGGGTATTCTAAAGGACTTTGGGATCTCAATGAAGACATTAAGTTTATTACTGTTAAGTTTGTATAACTTTTAAAATAAATAATCCCTTTTCTTGCACCAATCTCTGGCACTGAGCAACACTTTTCCCTGGTGGTGGGCAAGGTGAACATAGTATAGTGGGGTCGGGGGGGGGACCCCTGGACCACAAGGGTGGGTCCATTCGATAATAGAATATCGTTCACCCCACCCTGGGTCTGTTCTGTGACACTTTCATATCTTCTAAATAGTTAAATCAAATATAAATTTTAAAAAAACAGAAAAATCTTAAGTGCCTTTTCTTATTAATCTGATTGATTTTCACTCACTAATTTATCCAAACCTGTCTTTGACCCCTTTACCTACTTAGCCAAAGTATTACCCTCTGGGACATAACTTCTTTCATATACTTACTCGAGGAATTTAAATAAAAATACCATTCTCTTTGCTTATCCTATAGGCATTTGGATCTTGGTTGCAAAACACCCCTTTCATCTAATATTCTGATATTAAATGAATATATTTACATTTATTATCCTCAAACCATTCATTAACCTATAAGCATTAATGAAATCTCCCCATTATCTTCGCTTTTTCTCACTGGAGTTCTCATTTCTGTTAGTAAATTTCTTATTTCCATTATGTTTATGACATAAACCAGCTTCTTAACTTTTAATTGAGGTGATTAGAACTCCATTTCTTTCCCTATTAGTACCACCAGCCACCAGCCTCTCCACTCCCACGACTTGCTTTCACCTTCATTTTTATCTATGAATTCCTTTCCTTCAGGAAACATCCAAAAATGAGCATTTCAGAACACTTTCTTAAAACAGTTTCTAACTAACAGTAAATTCCTCTCTTTCTGCCCCCCTCCTTTCTCTAACCTCCAGTTTCCCACCTGTCTGTCATTCTCTTCGCACCCTCATCCTCAGGTGACTCTGCTGTGCGCCATTGTTGAGTTGCATGTTCCAGCCCGGCTCCTGGCCCCACCAGTGTGCCCTCTGACCCTCTCCTCTCACCCATGCCTCTAACTGCCAAAATAAAAGATGTTTCTCCACTTTGATCATCCTCAGACCTTTTCCAGTATTTGAAACCCTTTGAAAACATTCATACCTATTATAGGTCACAGGCTGTTACATTAAAATTGTTGTTGGCTGCTTGTTGACCGCCAGCATCCCAGTGCACCCTGACTCCCAAATTTTACTGCCCATGTCTCCTATCAGGGGGCTGCTGCTAGCATCCCCTACACCTGCTTTCCCAGAGAGCCAGAAGTGACAGGGAGTTTGAGCATCCCTTGGGGACGCCCTTAACCAAGACTGAAGGATAAAGGAGTTCAGATTCTGCCGTGTCTTTGACCCTGAGGGGCACAACCCTGAGTTACGACTTACACTGCATCCAGAACTCCTTACAGAGCCAGGTCACGCTCATCCTCCATGGCACTTTGTTTGGATGTCTTCCCCTTGCTGTCCCAATTCCCCACACCACTTCTTGCTTTTCCTGGGAACACATCCTAATAAGTTACTTTCTAATTTCAGAGGCTGCTTATGGGGAGTCCAAATGTTCCAGTTATCTATTGCTATGTAGAAAACCACCCCCAATGTAGTAGTTAAAAAAAAACCAACACTTTACTCTTGCACAATTTGGTGGGTCGACTGGACTCCGCTGGGTGGCTGGCTCTTCTGCTCCACGTGGTGACAACCAGGGCTGCAGTAACCTAGGGCTTTACTGGTCTGGGATGTCCAAGGTGTCCCACGCCATGAACATTCATGTGCCCAGGGCCCCTCGACAGTTCTGCTTGTCTCACTGGGGGTCTCTTGGGTGGTTGTGGGCAGACAGCAGCTGAAGCTCAAGTCATCTGGATGACCAACCTTGAATACCGGATAACTAAGTAGTCTTCATTCTCTCTCCACATAGTTTCAAGGCCTTTCCTCTTAAATGAGTTTTCTAGAATTGCCATAACAAAACACCACAGAACGATGGTTTAAAACAACAGGTACCAGGGAGTAGAGGGATTGAGCAAAAAGGAAAAGGACTCATGGACATGGACAACAGTGTGGTGATTGCTGGGGGGAGGTGGATATAAAGGAACTAAATGGTAATGGAAAAAATACAATAAAGATTAAATAAATAATAAAATAAATACACTTACGTCTTTAAAAAAAAACAGACATGTACACATGTTCTCTCATAGTTCAGGTGGCTAGAAGTCCATACTCAAGGTACCAGCAGGACCATGGTCCTTCTGAAGTCTCTGAGAAAGAGTCCTCTTGCACACCCTTCTGGCTTCTGGAGGTTGCTGCAAATCCTTGACATTCCTTAGTTTGCAGCTGCACAACTAAAATCTCTGCTCTGCTATCACATGGCCTTCTCTCTATGTGCATCTGTATTTTTATACAGCCTCCTTATAAGGACACCAGTCATTGGGTTTAGGTTCCATCTAATCCAGCATGACCTCAGTTTCACTTGATTACATCTGCAAAAAACCTCTTTCCAAGTAAGGTCTCATTCGCAGGTTCCTGTGGGCACACAATCCCTCCCTCAGAATAGCTGGACTTCTTATAGGCAGCTCAGAGTTCTCAGAAACACAAAAGTAGAAGCTCCCAGGCCTTCTTAAAACTTACCAAGTATTCACAATATGCCTAGCACTGTTTTAAATGCTAAGGTTACAGTGGAGAACAAGACAGACAAGTACCTGTGTCACACAATTTCCACTGTAGTAGAGAGAATATCATCGACCATTCCCGATGCCTAGAACACTGAGTTAACAAGTTACGATGGTGTGAGGGGGATACTGAACTCCACCTGATGCCTGGACTCCAGCTATAATTTGGGTTCCAGACAGAATAGGAGATAATGTAGCCTATCTCTTGGCTGATTCACATAAAGTCCCTGGGCCACCATTTCCTCATCTACACAATAAAGGTTTTGAGTCAGAGGCTCTCAGGACCTTCCAACTGAGGTCTCCACCATTTATACCATCGTTTTCCTTTGTTTGAACAACTTACAGCTTTCGTCCCCTTCATAAAGTCTTTAGAAGTAGCTAATGCTTTGGGGATGAGTAAAGAAGGGATGAGAACTTGTAAAGGGGATGAACGAAAATGAGGTTCCCAGACAGTTGAAAGCTGCCTCTCAAGCCCTACAAGATCTATTCCATATTCTTATACTCTTTTAAATTGTGACAGTTCTCTAAATTATTAATACACATCTGCTCAGATTGTGGTTGCCATCTCAACTGGCCCATTTGGCAAGAGTGACAGGCTGCAAATTGTGATCTGGGCCAATGTCATAGGATTTTTTAGCATTGCTATCTCAAGCATGCACCTGTTACAGAGAACTCCAGGTGTTAGACAACAGATGTTCTTGGGATTCACAAAGAAAAACAGTTAACTGCTCCTCCATGCTTCTTGCGTAAAGACATGATGATATCCATTAATATACTTTGATGGAAGGGACCAGAGGGCCAGCCCGCATGGTGGCCTGTGTGTATCTTGTTCCAAGCCAGTCAGTAAAGCCAAGAATACAGGTTCATTTTTTTGTTTTTGTTTTTGCTTTTGCTTTTGTTTACAGAATAAGTGTTAACATTGCTCTGAATAAAAGGTGCTGCTATGCCAGTGTTTTTTCAAAGTGCATTACAGGAAATACGTGCCTCAAAATGACTTGAGCTGCATATTAAAATGCAGATTTCTGGGCCAATTTTGGAAATTCAGAGTTAGTAGGCCTGGCACTTAATCAGTTCCCCAAAACACACTGAAAATAATGAATGCTGCTGACATCTTTCTGTGCACCTCCCACCACTCCCTGGGCTTTCTGCTAGGCAGTTCAGATTCCAGGTCAGATATTCACCAATTCCCCTCCTGGTAGGGACCATAAATTGAGACAGCCTTCAGTATCAGCACCACCACCCCATCACCTCCATCCATTACCACCCTCATTTCCTACTCCTGCCAAAGCTGTGGGGACAAAAACTCCAAGGGCGTAACAAAAACTAGACTCTAAAGAGTCACCCCAACCAAGGGCCGAAATAGGCTCTGACTTGAAGGAAAGGTGGCTGAGCAGCCCAAGGCTGGAGATGTGTGGGAGCTTGGTGAGTGTGGCAGAAGGGGCGGCCAGGCCGGGTCTCAGGGCAGCGTGCTCTGGCTGCCACGAGCACAATGGGGCCAGTTTCAGGACCTGGGGGGTGGGGTGGGGGGTTCCAGACCAGATCACACCGTTTTGTAATATGCCACTGAGAAAATGGAAAGGATTATACACTGAGATATTCTGAGCGTTGAGAATCTTATA
The DNA here is from genome assembly GCA_039655065.1 of Glossophaga mutica. Lineage (NCBI taxonomy): Eukaryota > Metazoa > Chordata > Mammalia > Chiroptera > Phyllostomidae > Glossophaga > Glossophaga mutica. Next base: position 135,368,789 of record CM077304.1, read on the forward strand.
GTAGAAGAGGGAAGTTTTGAGTCAAAAAATGTAACTATCTTAAAATTTAATATATGACCTATTACTCAACAGAAATGTAGTTTCTACCACTTAATCTGTTACTTATAAAATGAATTCTGTTGTGTTTTTAGATTGATTCATCTTGATCATTCAATGAATATTTATCAGTGTTTGCAGGGATACAATGTTCAGCAAAAGCTGACTTGGTCTCTGCCCTTATGGAGTATATTTTATTGCACTGGGGAAGAGAGTTATTGAATAAATAATCACATGACCAAAGGCGTAATTATAAACTGAGCTAAGTGTTATGACAGTGAGGTTCATGATGTTACACAGTTATATTACAGAAGAACCTGCCACAGCCTTGGGGTCAGGGGTAGGACGGTGTCTCTGAAGAATGACATGTGATTTAAAGAACTGAAGAATGAGTAAAAGTTATCCAGACTTGATCTGCATGGGAGAGATTCAGGGAAGAGAGAGCATTTCAGACAGAGGGAACAGCAGGCGCAAGAGTCCTGCCGTGGGCTGAAGTTGCCCAGATGAAAGAAGGCCTGTGTCCTGAGTACACAGAGCAGGGAGACAGGATTCATATTAGGCTGGAGCTTCAGGCAGAGGCCAGCCTTTGCAGGTCCTTACCGGTCACGCTAAGTAGACAATTCTTTATCTGATGGTTCATTATCTAAGAACAGGAAAGAGCTTAAGCAGGAGATGATATGGTCTGATTTGCATTTGGAAAAGGCCACTTCGACAGCAGAGTCCAGAGAAGATGAGAAGAGCCACGGCTAGATGTGAGGAGCTCAGTTAGGGGCCTACGGCACTAGGTCAGATGAATGACAACAGGGCTTGGGTGGAGGGGGTAGCTGTGGAGGTGCAGTAGGGGATTGCTCTGACTCACGTATCAGCGGCATCAGTGTCAGTGCTTAACAATGGACTGGACACAGGATTGAAGGAGAGGAGAGGAATGAGTCAAGGATGATGCCCAGGTGTTTGGATTGTTTTGCTAAATAGAGCACTGCAGGGAACTGATGTGGGAACCTTAAGAGGACTGTGTTGTGGGCTGGGGAGGATAATTGAATTAACTTTTGGCTGTGTTTAGATCGAAGTGTTTTTGAGATATTCTAATGAAGACCTTGAGTAGGTAACTGAAGTTTGGGAATCATCAATGCTTCGATAGTAATTGAACTCATAAGCGTGGATGTGATCACCTAGAGGTTCCATATAAACCAATGGCAATGCACAGCAGTGCTTGAAGACAGGGGTCTTAGAGTAAAGCTACCTGGATTTTCAGCCCAGCTGCGTTGCTTCCTAGCTGTCCAACCATGAGGAAATTACTCAAACACTCTAAAAATATTCCTGTCTGTACGACAGAGGCAACAGTATTTCAGAATTTGGAATGCTGCTGGGAATATGAAATGGCGTGATGCATTTAAAAGTCTTAGCATGGTTCTCAAAATCTAGTAACTGTACTATCAACCAGCCCGTAGATGTGGACTTCCCTTCTTTCAGAGAGCACACAAAGTTAGCAAGCGGGATCTTAAGCCTTGAGGAAATCCGATGCTCAGTGGCTAAAGAAGGATGAGGGAACAGCCAAGTTATGGTCTGAAACCGTTCTGTGCAAATCCAGCCACCAGAAAAACCAGATCAGTGTCTGTTTCTGGAGCTTCCTAAGGTGGGTTATCCCTTTTAAAGCTGCTGGAAAGGGAGTCAGGAGTCCTTGAAGAGAACCCAAAGTCAAAGGTCTGATCTAAGGAATAAAGGGAGACAGAGAGTAGGGGACAATAAAGCTGAGTCAGGAGCAACCTGGAAATAGGCTTAGAAGCAGGTGAGAAACCAGCGAGCTCGGGGTTGGGAAACACCTATTAACTGCAGGATGCCCAGAGCATCCTAATAAAGGTAGGGGAACAGGATGGAAGAAGCCAGAGAATTTCATAACATTGTTGGGTGATGCCTGCTGCTCAAAATCACCGACCCTAGAAATATTTAGAATTGTTCTGTATATAAAGAAGGAAACAGAAGAATTCGGTAGTCTTTCTAGTTAAAGAGTTTAAGAGTATCCTATGTTATATAAGTTTAGTCATACAGCATCCAATTTTGATACATAACACATTATGTTAATTCAATATGTTACTTTTAATTATACATCTTCTCTGGTACTCTTAATTAGTGTCATTGTTTGTAGATGGAACATACCAAGCAGGAAGTATTTACTTTATCTAAAGCACAGGTGATGGCCACATTTAAATGTTCACTGATATGATAATGACAGTGTAACGGCAGTGTCATCAATATTTCCAGTGACAACAGGGTCTGGTCAAATGTGATACCTGTGCTATGAAAAAAAGCACAGGTGTCACATGTGTGGAGAGAGAGAGAGAGAAGCATACCAAGGCAAGGAAACTTAATTAAAAGAAAATTTGGACTGAGACCGAACACGTAGCTATAGAATTTGCATTATTGAAGTATTGGTATTGGCTCAAACTCCTAGAACTCTATTCTCATTATTTCAATAGCTTCTATTTCTCTCATTAGACTGATGAATTGCTGAAGGAAGCAAAAAGTGAATTTGTCTCAGTAAGTAAAAATCGTTTCCTTGAGCACGAATTTCTCCTGGTCCAGCCTCAGTACTAACATAGTCACAGGTTGAATATTAAATGGTGTTTAGCCCAGACTATTCTCAGTCAAAGGCAAACATACACTGCTTGCTCAAAGAAAGGAACATTATTACCTGAAATTTAACAAAGATCTTGGGAAGTATTTGAATAAACTAAATCTACCTTTATTTTTTTCCCCCTGAGTAGCAATGTTGTTCTGAAAGGTCTTCGGGCTGACATGGCCTGCTTACTTATTGATTGCAAATTTCCTACAGTGCCAACAGCATTATAGTCCCTGGGGTCATTTTTGAATGTAGCTTTTTTCAATTAGAGTATCGTGATGTATTAGAGGCAGGCAGAAAGTGAAAAGTACCTATCTTTCCACACACCCATAAGCACACATCCATTTAACAATAACCTCTCATCCCTGGCCTATACCCCCAGTCTTCCTCTTGCTGCCCTTGGTTTCTATTGGAATTTGGGGGCAGGGTAAAAATCACTCATCCAATAATCACCTTCCAATTCCATACAGTTAAGAACTTGGCAAAGAGATCAAGCAGAGAGAGGATGAAAGCACAGCATCGGCTTTACCATCAGTACAGCTGGATTGAATAACACTGTGTGATCCAAGCACAGTATCAACTTGATGTTATGGGCCAAAAAGCACAGGGAACTCTGTTTAACTGTGGGGGAAATACAGCCAGGCCTACTAATACTTCCGTGCTCCACGTCCGCATGTGGACCCCCACCAAACCCTGACGTATCACCCAGCTTCCAGAAGAGAAGCAAGAACAAGAGCCTTAGCAGGGCCCACCAGTGACAAGCTAACCACTTGGAGACTTGAGATGGACATATGCAGCCTCTAGGAGCGTTTGGGTCTACAAGACCAAGAGAAAAAGAGCAATGACCTAACAAAACATACCTTTGCCCAGTAAAGCGATGTGGCCACGTGGGTGGCATGCTGTCCCCAGTCTCACCAGTCAGGAAAATCATCTTCGCCTCAAGATTAAGCCAGAAAGGGCAGGGCAATGGCACTTTTCCTGAGGGAGCCACTGACCATTCTCGATGCACGTAGAGAAACTATTATATTTCATTATTTCTCCAATGGAAAGAATACATTATTTTTCCCCTTTCATATCAATAACTGGTTATAGATGACCCAGAAATCCAAAAACAGAAAGGACTTTATGGAGATAAAGTTTAATTACTCATGTTCACCATTTGGGTGATTATTAACCTTCTCCAACTGGCAACGAAGGAATTCTGGAGATCAGCTCACTCTCCCTCTCTGAAGAAGTGGATGCAGTTTGTTGTAAATGTGTTTTGCTTCACAGACAATAGTGCTGTGATGGAGTGGTTAGTCCATGAGTCTGAATAAATGAATAAATCACACACCTGTTAAATTGTGTGCTGCACATAATGAAAGGGTTGTGATGTATGTACGTGTTTAAAGCAAAATGTGGCTTCTCTCCATTTGCTTCTCTTGAGCAATTTCTAAATGCAATGTCTTGTGTATCTCCCCTTTTAATGAAGCTCAGGATACTTCATGGTGTTTGTATATATGAATTGTAGCTCTGTTTATTCTCCTTATCAATTCTTGGAATTGCAAATAAACACTGCAATTTGGCATATGAGCAAATTAACATATATTAACACCCTGCCCTGGCTGGTATAGCTCAGTGTATTGAGTGCGGCCTGCAAACCAAAGGGTCACTGGTTCAATTCCCAGTCAGGGCACATGCCTGGGTTGCAGGCCAGATCCCCAGTTGGGGAGCACACAAGAGACACCCACACATTGATATTTCTCTCCCTCCCTTCTGCTCTCTCTAAAAATAAATAAATAAAATCTTTTAAAAGATAAAATGTATCATTATCCTGTACCAGTTTATAAGTCAAATATAGAAAAGTGGAAACAACAGATTCTGAACTGGTGCTATGATCATGCCATTCACCTAGGTGGGCACCCTATGGAAAGGTATAAGGTATACAGGATCCTGGAGGAACCCTCCTAAGCCTTGGGCCTCAGGTGCAAATTCAGACGCACTCACCATAGATGAACTCTCCATGCCAGGTATATGGCCATTGCGTCCATTACCAAGCCAGGCCAAAGGAAGAAAAAAGACCATGAAGCTGCTGGGTTTTAAAACTCGTGCATGGATAGCTTCCGAGTCCTTGGTTGTATTTCGTAGCTTTGATTTTCCTCTTCTACAGTAGGGAAATGTACTCCATTACGTACTCCATTTTGAACGAGGGCATTACGTCTTTATCTAAGCTAAACGGTAATTATAACGTTGATTTTGTCCCACTTTGTACCTATTATCTTCCAAGATAGACGAGAAAAAAAGTATAAGCTTTGGAGCCAGACAACTTAGCTTTAAATTCATGATCCACATTCTATTTGTTATTGGCCAAGGTACTTAACGTACCTGAATTTGTTTGCTGAACTAAAAAATGTGCATACGAATATAGTGTAGGCTGTTAGGGAAATTAAATGAGATTGTGTGTGTGTGTGTGAAAATAAAACATGTAACACACTCAGATTGAAATAGATCTGTGAAGAATAGATATTTTTACAGGATTTGGTCACTTTACATGGTCTTCCTGGTCCATTTATATTTATCTGTAACAATATCAAACAAGGTTCTTTAACTTGAAATGTCATAAAGAAAGAGGAAGATGAGAGAGAAAGAAAGAGAGATGGGGGAGAGAGAGGAAAAAGAGAAAGAAAAGAAGAAGAAAACTGAACATGACTGAATGCCGCATTACTAAGAACTACATAGGGGTGATTCAGCCACATTTGCGTTGATCAACCGCATGTTATAAACAGTGTAGTTCTGATATAACTTACAACTTTGCCTCACTAAGAACTTAAGAAGACACCCACCAGAAAGATTAATAGAGCAGTCTCTGGTCTGGAATAAACTTTCCTTCCCTCATTTAGCCGAGCCTCTCCTGCATGTGCTGAGAGACTACATTCTAGATCTTCTCAGTGTTTTCTCATTCACTTTCTCAAAGTTTGCTTTATTCTGAAAAGAACTCTATCATTGTGTCATTAAGGAGGGTCTTGTGCACTAGTAACTGAGTTGAAATGCTAGCCAGTACTTACTTGAAATACTTCTCTTTTTATTATTTTTTTCCTGAAGCCACCTTTCTGTTTTTAGCTGAACATTCTATGTCATACTGTAAAGATGGGGAGATTCTACTTTAGAGGGTTTTTTTTTTTTTTAATTTTATGCTCCTGTGATTGGAAGGAGTAATTTCCATATTAGTTATTTCCATATTAGTTCCCTATTGTTCCACCTGAACAACAGGTTCCCTCACTAAGTGAAACATGGGTACCATGACACTGTCTATATAATTTCTGTGCATTCAAAGTTCTTATGGCTGCAGTATGTCAAGGCTATACTCCTGAACTATTTATATCCAATGCTGAGTAGGTTTCTAAACAATTTAAAGTGATATTTAAATCTGTACCTGTTTTCTTCCAGTGACATTTTCAAAGGTTTATCAGCATGGTCTTCTAGCCTTATAAAATAACTAAATAGGAGGCATTAATGAAAGCCACCTGGCCTCCAAAATACTGCTTTGTTTTTCCTCACTCCATCACTTTTCCATAGGTCCTAAAATTCTCGGCATTGTTTATTTATTTTTCAAGTATTTACTGAGATACTCTGAGTATTCCATCTCAGACCTAGGTGGGGGGAATCAACATGTGTACGTACACCCATGAGGCTGTGCACACGAAGAGCCCACAGTCCACCTGCAAGGGGTACTGTTTTGCAACCTCAGAAGCTTCCTGGGTGAGACCAAAGAAAGAGGCAAATCACTCCAGATTGGGAGGTGGTGGTGTTGGTAAGCAAGGGAACTTGCACACAAGACTTGTCCTGGGTGGCTGCAAGATGAGTGGAGCTCCACAACCTCCCACCAGAATCTTAAGACTTTACATAGAGGCCTTAACAGGATTCAGTCACGTGTTCCATTCAGATGGTCCCAACAACGCATTGCTCTCTCAAGTCAGTGTCTTTATGTGGCTCCTGGTGTAGGAAAAACCAGAAGATGAGGGAGCAAGGAGCCTCTGATTGCCTAGGTCCAGGCAGCAGGTCAACCAGTGTCCCTCCAACAGGGGGACAGCTAAACAAGTGATCACAATGATGCGTGCTACGTGCCATAACAGGAAAAGTGCCCTTTACTTAGGAGCCTTACTAGGAACTTCTAACTTACGGGGGTAGAGTGAGGCTGGAAGAAGTGGGATTTTAACAGTCCCATGATGCTATTCTTTTGAACTAAGGCATTTTCCCCCTGTTAAAATTCAAACCACTTATTCAGAAGAATAACACTTTTAGATCATAAGAACTGTGGTAGAAGTGTGGATAAATGTCCCAAAACTGGAGCCATCTGGAGATAAATATTAGAATTGTTACATTTTAGGTGGCGGCAAAAGGAGAATGAAGCCCTGGGCACTGTTTAAAGAGCAAAGAGACACTTTTGTGGGTGATTTTGTACCTGCAGAGATTTGGGGTGCCCAGGGGCAAGATTAGGGTTTAGACTCAAGTCATTGAAACAAAATGCAGCTGCAGCAATAATTTGCTCCCACATTACAGTTTCGCTTAAAGCCTACTCTACTCTCGAGCTAGTCCCTACAAGTCCCACTCATCAAAGAAAATGCCTCAGCTTGGCTTTTAGGTAGCGAAAGGGAAGTGTGAGAGGGAAAATATCTTTATAAAATCTGACAACATGTCTAAAGTAGTTATGTACCTGCGCAAGTTTGGCTGGTAAAATCTGTGTTGTTTTACTACAGGTTCTCTCTGTGACCCGCCTTTTATGTGAATTATTTATGACTGTAAGCTTCTGTACTCAATGTAAAAATTGGTCATTTGTTATTTCATCGCATTGCATGAACATGCGCTGACACCTACACTTCCTCATTCCTGTAGCATTTCAGAAGTGCCGGTAAATGGGTTTCCTGTTTATTATCTAGAAAAAGCTCAACTAAGCATCAGTGCAACATAATTTATATAGGCGTTCCGGATGAAATTAAAATCTCTAACTCTAATCTCAACCTGCGTTCTTTTTAAATCCAATACAAAACATGCGTCAATGATTTCCTTCCTTCTATTAAGCAAAGAATAGACTGTGTTTTCTTGTGAAAATGAAGAGAGCTCACAAGTAATAAGTAACCAGAAGTTTTGTCGTGAATCCCCGCCCTGCTGTGAGAGGTGCGAACTCTGCGAACCACGTTTCCGGCTTCCCTTCCTCACCCTGACTGGACGGGAGGTGTATTTCTATGTGTGTACGTGCCCTCACATGTGTGGAATAAGAAGAAATTAAGCTTAGAGTTCCCACCTTTGCTGTGGAACAAGAACAAAGATCTGTCCCTGGTGTTTGAACATGGAAGTGTGGAAATGGGGCACGTTTCATGGAAATGATAACAAAGATCTGAATAACGTTTTACAGTTTCACTTTGACTTTATCCCAACAACACACCTGTGAAGAAGATGGATTAGTTACAGCCACTCCTCTGCTCATCGACTTTCAACCTCTGACCACTCACAGATGAAAACGAAGCTCCCCTGTGAAAACACTCTGCACGGTCCCAGTAGATGACGCTGGGGTGTGTGCTGCTGGCTTTTTCCTCTTAAACTGCGCCATTTGCCATCGGTGCATTTTGCTTCGTGTTTGTTTTAAGGTGTTTCTCCAGCAGGTCCAATAAGTCCAAAAACACTGAGAGTTTTAAAAGTTCTTGTCAGGATGCACAATGACCGTGGAAACAGAGGCGATTTCTAAATTTTTAAAGTGGTGATGAAAGGAAAAATGCTCATGTGAATATAGAATGAATTATTGAGGAGTAGAAAACATTCTGGAAAACAAAGCACAAATCACGTAACGTACAAAGGTGTTGTGCCTGCGCCAACAGACAGTATCAACAGATGATGAAAGAGACACACCATGGAACCATTTGTAAGTGTGCAGTGAGAAACTGGGTGGGTAAGAACCTTGTGTTAATTCTAGGCATTGGAAAATTTTAAGAGTTAACAGAGGGTCCTGCTTCTGAATCTCCAGTCTCTGGCAAAAGAGAAAAGCCTCTTTCAATCTGGATTACATCCACACAAAGGTGAGGTATTGAGAGTGAAGACCGTCTTCTAAGGGACAGCCAAGCATATCTCGAGGAGGGCAGTTATCTGCCTCCACAGACCCCCAGTGGGCACAAACAAGGATGATTTGGGGAAAAGATGTCATTTGCTCATTCAAAAAATATGTATTCAATGGCTCCTACATGCCAAACATTATTCTCTCAGCTAGGTACACCTGGCATAGAACAGGTATGAGCCAGAACATGAGCCTTAATAAAAGGTTTGAAAATGGATTCGTGCTCCTACTCTTGGGAAAGCATTTGTGGCTGCAAGCTTAGTCACTTTAAACTTTCCAACAAATACATTCACTCACACCTTGATTTTAAACTGAGGTTCTATGTTATTATTTTCAGTCTATTGATGAGGAAAGTAAGCTTTGGAGAGGTTAAGTGGTGTGCCCCAAGTAGTCCGAGGTGGAATAAAAATTTAAATTCAGCAGTTGACTTCAAAGCAGTGCTCTCTTCTACTACATCTTAACTCCTTACAATGCAGTCTAACATTTTATGCAAAAGTTGGTGAAAAACTGATTCCCAAAATTCTCTTCCTTCAGTTCTTGGAAGCAAACAACATGTAATGCCTTAGACTTTCTTTTTTCCACATGATAACAGCTGTTTTCTAGTAACCTACAAAGTATGTTACTGAGGATTACTAACACATGGTATCACCCTCTAAAACTGACACGTTATTAGAGTTACCAAGGATTTCATTCTATATTCTACTAGGAGACTGAATAACACCAAAGGATTGTCACTTTGGCATGTGACCTGCTTAAAGACGCTGAGATAGTTCAGGCCTGCTGTAGCTGTTAGGGAACCAGCTGCACATTTTCATCATTGTTATCATGGGTGGGCTGGAGATTTCACCTTCTGCCTTTCTCACCTTCAGTTACAATTCATGGTTAATTTAATTTTAAAATTTTCATTTTCATTTGTGGTGAGTTATTGGGTTAATCCTATAACAAACAGGAATGTATCAGCAGAATTTTGGCTCGAAATTATCCAATGACTAGGTTTTAAGACATAGTTCCTTTGGAGCTTAAAGTAAATTTCATTTTGCTAAAGCACATACATGTAGAATCCACCTTCACCCAGGAAATGTACTTGTACAGAGACACTTCTTTTTTTTTTTAATTGAGTAATTTTTTTTATTGGAAAGTGGGAATTAGGAGAGGAGGAAACACAAAGTATTTTCCACTTGTGCTCAAAAACATCTGAGAGTCACTTTAACCTCTGGAATCCATTACTACCATCCTTTATATGTAAGTATTAATCCTTCACTACCTTCACTGCACTGCTGGTTAGCTACTTAAAAAGCCATCCTTCACTACTGGTTAGCTATTTAAAAGCCATCCTTCACTACTGGTTAGCTATTTAAGAGCTGCTCCCAATTCTTTCTCCCTTGCTGCCTCCCACCATGGAGGCTAAAAAGCAGAAGACCTGCTTTCCCCATTTTTCTTGAAGCTAGAGATAATCACATGATCCTGTCAAAACCATGAGAAATAAATGGAAGTCTTCTGGGAGAGGTTACTAAAGAGCTTGTTCTCTTCTCATGAATAGGGACACCCCCACTTCCAAATTCTTCTGGCATGGAAGACAATGCTCGGGACAACAGCCGTTCTGTAACTATGAGGGAAGTAGCAACAGAATCATCGATGCATCAGTAAAACCCTGAACAGAGGCATACAGTTGCCTGTCTACAAACTTATTTTAGGAGAAGATTCCTATTTGACGGGGTCTGTGAGCATTGATTTTTTTTTTTTTTTTGTTAGAATCTAAAAGCATTTTCAATGGGATTGGTGAACGCAGAAACAATATACAGATGATATATTAAAGAATTGTAAAACTGAAATCTATGTAATTGTACTAACTAATGTCACCCCAATAAATTCAATAAAATTAACAAAGAAAGAAAGAATTTTCACTAACACTTATGTATGGGAAACTAAGTTTTTAAATGCTTATGTTTATGCATAATTCTTATTTATAACATTGTTTCAAGGCAGGGGTGGGGTGGTATTCCAGGTTCGAACAAACATAAATTTAAACAAATTTTGAAACATAGCTCCTGTAGAGGAAGTCAGAGATGCAATGTGGCGGCAGCAGCAAAGGCATCTGGGCAATGGTGGACTCTCTGTTTAACCTTCTATGACTTTAACTCTCTGTAGCCTCAGGCTTGGCTGACTACCTGGAAAGCCTGAAGGCCACCCACAGATAAATGTCATGCCCCCAGAAAGGAGGTTAAGGAATCCACAGATATCTGCCTGATGTTATCTGTTAGCTTTGGAATGCATTGTTCTTTCTTGTGGTTTACACGACCACCCACTGTTTGGTTTGTTAGGAACCACCCTGCCTGGTTTCAGGAGCTGTAACCCCCGCTTGGCTAAGGCTGAATGAGAGACCTTTGGACTGTGAGCCACTAAGGAGACAAAGCTTATCTCCCTGCCAGGAGCGCAGCTTCTGCTTCATCCATAACTGGCCCCCAATGCTTGGTTGGTTAGCCAATGACGGGTAAGATCCCTCAAGGGAGGGGTCACCTAAGACAGGCATGATCATATGGGAGGCCCTCAAGGAAGGACTTGGAGGTACAGCAAAAGGGGGTGATGGACCCTTGCCCCTCAGCTATCCTGACATAGCCTGAGTCCTCATTCTGTCTTCAAGAAGTCTCCTCCTAATCTCTTGGCTGCCTGCCTTCCTCTGCTCCACTTAAGCCTGAAACAATGACAGAGGGCAGTGCAGCTCTGTGCTGAAAAGGGCGGGTTCCCCAGGTGATCAGGCCTGAGAAAGAATACATAAAAATCCTGTGAAACCTGCTTTGCTAAGGATGCTCTCAATTAAATGATAAGGGTCCAAGCAGGAAATGAGTTTGTTTCCCAAAGTTTTGTAGCCCTTTAGCTGACAGACCCTGACTCAGAATAAGCCCTCAGTGTTATCTGTTGTTTGATCCTTGTTGCCTGACAATGATTGATGAGCTTTACCTGCATTCCTGTGTAAAATGAACCTAATAAAAGACATTGAGGAAGGGGCTCTTGGCCCTTCTCCTTTGAAAGATCGGCCACGTTTCCTCCCCAAGCCAATCATGTCTTGGTAGACTTATTCTCATCCGTGGTGGCTGGGAAGGCCCTGCAGGTGGAGTCCCCCCACAACGGTTTTACCACTAACCCCATATAGAAACCGTCTCCATCCTGGAAGGGGTGTGGATTCTTCCCTCTGGCCACCACAGGGAGCAACTGCTTTGCCCATGTGTCTAAGTTCTTCCTATTAAATCTTGTAAATTTGAATAAGGCTACATGTTAGTTCTTTGGAATCCATCAGAATTTAGACTCTTGGGGCTCTCACCCAACAGCTCCCTAAATGATAAATTCAAGTGTTCATTTCTGTTATGTCTCTTTCAACTCCATGCTCTGGTCAGCACTCACACACATGTTTGTGCACATACACCAGCTCGGAGACCTACATTTGCTCCTATTACCTAGTATTGGGATGATAAATTGCTTTCATCTCAGGCAGTAACACTGATAGATTGGAGTGGCTGCCTGGATCACCATGCTGAGAATAATTCTGAGGCAGACAACACAACTCATGAGGAAGAAGGTTGTGATCAATCAGCCACATCTGCCATGAATGTGCAAAATGGGAGTGGCGGCACCTGTGTTTTTGTAACAGTTGACCTATTCCAGCATATCAGGTTTTAAACACCCAACCTACTGTAATCCCCTCTCTTCTCTTCACCCTGTAGGTAGGAATTTCGTATTTTCAGATTGGGACATTTACTCCACTCCTTATGTTGGCTAGAGTTTACTAACTGGAAAGTCAGGATATGCTAAATAAAACAATATCCAGCTAGGACACTTAGGTTAGAATTGTGGAGAAAATGGCATATTTTAAGAAAAACAATATATGCTAGGCCCGGCCCTTCAAGAAAGCGCTTGCCATTCAGTGGCAAGGAGAGCGGTCTGCTGACAGCATCCAGCTGCTGTGCTTGCAGAACACACCTCAACTCTCAAGCTGAAGCCATGTGCTTGCTAGGCAGACCCGGGCGGGCACTGACTGAGCATGGTAGGGGGCGGCAGCCTGGCCGTTTCTATCGGGTGCAGGGCTTCACTGTAGGCAGTCTTTGCTCCGGGACTCCCACTGATGTATGGGAGACTTCATCAGATCTGCATCACGGTCTGAGGCACCCCCAGCTTGATTCTGCTTCCTTCCACCTGTTCGTTCACAAATGCCAGATCAGCATCCCTGCACCATCCTGCTCCCTTGCCCTTTATGTTTCACAGGTGATAGCTCTTCTCCTCATGCACTTGCTCCTAACTCCACCAGAGTGCCTGCTTCCTGTTGGACCCAAACTGCTACCCATTCCTACTATGGATAGGGCTACTTAAATTTCCAAAGCGTTCACAGTCAATGTGCAACATTTCAAAAGAGGCAAACTGCTGTATTGGCTTTGGCATCAGAGAGTATAGATTAAAATCCCAGCCATGTACCACTGAGCACCATTAAACTAGTGCCCTCACATTTAAAGAGGATGTTAGTGGTGATACTTGATGGGACGGCATGAGGATTAAATGAGATAATAGCCGCAAAATTGATTTCTCAACTATTAAGAACTGCATAAAATTTAAGTATCACTATTATTATTATTATTCCAGGTAATATTAAATATCAAGTACAGCTGATCACATTCTTTCATAAATCTTTATCACCCCCTCACCAGGACCCTGGTGCTGATCTAGGAAATGAGGTGGGCATAGTCCCTGCTCTAGCAAAGCTTACATTTTCTAAGTGAACCAAGTAAATATGAATTTCATTTTAAAAATACTAAGCAGCAGTTCACTCACAGGGGAGGCCATTTCTCTGGCTTGCTTCAACTCTAATAGCAGTTTGGTCCTGTCCCAGGATTTATCTTTGTTGATCTTTCCTGCTGAACTGCCTCTCTTTCTTTTAGTTTCCCCACTGTGATGCTCTGGATCCCGCAGGGGGCTAACAAACTAGAGCGATTCGTCGTCCACCCACAGCTCGGCTGGCCCAGCCCCTTGCCTCTTACACTTGCTATATTTTTCTTTGCTCTTCTCTCCTGTCTGAACCTACCCCATTTCCCCAAACATTTGCTACATTTTGACCTCTCTGCTCCCCGTTTCTCTTTTCCTCACTTTTGCATGTCAGCTTTTGCTTTCACCCTTGGTGAAAGAGGCTCTTTTTGTTTCCTCAGATGGCCTGGATGTTCTGGCAGGAAAGAACAAACTCCTTGGTGGAGATAACAGGAAGGCACACTTCTCGGGAAACAAGACCACTGCTTACCGCTTCCTGGGGTCTCATGATCATGGGAATCAGCATGTGTCTCTAGGGCCTCAACAAGGCGTGAGGGATGTAGCGATCCATTATGGCTGTGACTGGGGCCAGCAGGTTAGCATCCACCAGTGAGAGGCTGGCTGGAATGTGTCTATGTGGTGTCCCCAATGCCAAATGTCTGCACAAACCTGAACCCCCCAATCTGGTTGGAAAGATAAATATTCCACCACGTTCTACACCCATAATTTTTAATAGATATTTTTAGTTTTCACCCTAAAGTCTAGAACTCTAGAGAGAGATCAGTGGCTATCAAATTGTTTGGCCATGCCCTACTGTTAGAAATAAATGTGTGTGGATATGTATACATATACATATCTGAAACCGTTTCACAAAATAATACTTACCCTTATTACACGTAGGCCTCAATGTCTATATTTCCTTTTAATCCAGTCTATCATAACTTGTATTCAATACTGGCCATCACCCAGGGATTTGTATCCTTTGTGTGTGTGTGTGTGTGTGTGTGTGCGCGTGCGCACGCCATTTCTATTCAATGTGGTGACGCTTATGGATCCCTTCTTGGAGTGATGTTTTTAAATGCATAAAACAAAATTCAGAGGATTATACTGAAATATAGGCCTATCCTTGGGCATCCGGGGGGAGACAAGCCACGTTCGTGGGCCCCAGGTTAAGAACTCCTGCATTACTAAACTGATTTCACAACCCGTTTTCACAACCGCAGTTTGGAAAATGTGGCTGTACTAGACAAAGCCTCAGCATGTTTTGTAGTAGTTAAATATTTCAAATACTTATTATCCTGTCATGGGTTTGTTTTTTTTTTTTCTCTTTTCCCTCCCGTTTCCTATGCTCTCCATTCCAGTCACACCCGCTGGCCCTGTCAACCCCAATGTCCCACCCCCCACCCCACCCCCACACAGGCAGATCTTAGGGCAAATGTTTGAAATGAGAGGAGACAGTGGACCCCTGGGCCCAGCGGCTCCCATCTTGCCTGTGTCCTGCTACCTGTGGGTCCCAGTCCCTCTGGCTTCTGCCTCAGAACAATTTCATCCGTCGTTATCTCTGCAGGCCAGTGTTCACAGTTGTGGCTTTCTGGGTTTGCTGCCTGGCAGTGTCATCCAATAGCCTTAGAATAACGGTGGAGGCTGCTGGTGAGACAGCTCAGAACTCTCAACCCTTAGTTTCCTGCATCAGCGAAACTTAGGGACAAGTGTTTCCTTTCGATAGGCAGAGGCTTCGCATCTCAGCTCGAGGCAGTTGCTCCCCGTCACACACCTGCCCCACCCGACCCCGCCGGCAGCGGAAGCCCTAAGTTGGCTGAACAAACTGCATCCCCAGCACGGAGCAGCGCGGCCAGGGGCTCCGGGAAAAACGGAGTAGCTGCCGCACTGCATTCTGCAGGTGCTTTCTCCAACAGCTCGCTACTCTGGTTTCTCAGAGATATGCACACTTACATGAACAAAAAGGAAATGAAGGAGGGAGAAAAGCATTCATTCACTTCCTTGTTCTGACAAAGTTCTGACATGAGAACAAGACTGCTCTAGAATGATTATAATGAACATCTTCACTAAACCCAACACTCATAATTTCAAAAGTAGATTTTCTGGGTTTTACCCTAATGTCTAGTAGTCAATAGGAAAGTGACTATAATTTTTTTAACATGTTCTACAATTAGAAATGCAAATATACAGACTAGGGCCTCCCAGGCATTCAATCCACCTGACTTCATGCAGACAGGAGGCCCCTAGGGCCCTGAGGGTGGATGGGACTCACCCAAGGTCACACAGCCCAAATTTGTCTTCTCCTCTAGAGGCCTCTGTGGCACATCACAGTAAGGAGATTTCTACTATAAGATCTACACCCTAAAAATTAACGTTTTAAATTCATGCCTTATCATCTTTCCCCCAAACAAATGTTTAGAAGTTGAAAGGTCTTTCCCCCAAACAAATATTTAGTAGTTGAGAGGTGACAAAGGCAAAACTTACCCAGAAGAATTAAAAAGGAGTTTGATGACAGTATTTCAAAATCTCTGTTTTTGATGAAGACAGCTTTTTTCCCTCGAATAAATTTAAGTTTTCTCCCCCCACCCCCACCCCTGGCAATGTTCTTCTAATTGTGTCTGGGCCTGAATTAGGGGTTTCTTTCTGTACATTAATTACCTTACAATGCTCCCTTTTTTAGCAATAAAAATTCCAAAACATCTTTTATCTTCATTTTTTATCCTTAGTTCTTCTCTCATCATAATTCACTTTTCCTATCCTGGTTAATAATTATACAATTAATTATTTTCTCAGCTTCCAAATGGTTTGCTGTTGTGTATGTGATAGTTTTCTTCAGGATAAAAAAAAAAATTCTTATTTCACACAATAGTGCCATTGCTTTTATCCTTCTTCCTGTTGCTGGAGGTTGGGGGGTGGGGGCCGTAGATCAAGAACAAAACAATAGGACTGTTATGTGCCATCACTGCAGAGCTGTCCCGAAGGTCAGTACAAGCCTCTGTCATTGTGCGTGTTCATCTCGTGTGTGTTGCCTGAGGTGCATACAAGGGCAGCAATCTTCAAGACCAGATGCCTAATCGCTTCACGTCGCAGGAGGAACGGAGGCAACCAAGGCCGCAGGGCCAGCTAGTGGCAGATTCAGAACCCAACCTGAGGCCTCTGATGCCCAACGCACTCACCGTCTTTTCCACTGCTTGGTAAGTCCCAGGAATTCTTCCTGAACTCCTTGAGTTCATCCCAAGTGAGGACTGCAGTACATCTGTGTTCATCTGAGCAGTATGGAGGAAAGGGAATGTAATGAATCCTGGCTCAGCAACATGAATTTACATAATTTACATAACCTTACTGATTAGTTTCAGCTTCTTTAGCTCCAACTTTCAGTCTACCTTCGGAAGTTCTTCCACCGATCAGAATTCAGAAGCTGTCTTTATGATGCTGCGCATGGCCTAGTGGTGGCCAGAAGATGGGCTCGAGCATCAAACCTGGACAAGTTATTAACCACTCTCTGCCTCAGTTTCCCTATAAATAAAACAAGGATACAGATGGTACCTGCTCACACTGCTATTGCTAAGGGTTAAATGAGATAATGCATGGAAAAGGCTTGATAGTCATAATAACTCAGTAAATATTAATATTTACGATTCTAGCTACCAATAAGGAAATATGGCTTGACAGTGTTTTAATAAAAATGTTTAAAGAAATGTGAGAGTGATTAGTGCAACTGTAACAGTTGCAGTGCAGTGTAGTGGAAATCCTCTTCAGCTGTGTTTTGGGAAACCCAAGTACCAGATCTAGCTCTGCCACAAAGAAACTCCGTGGCCAGTGAGAAGCAAGCTCATCATCTCTCTGGGTCCCGATTTTTTAATCAGCAAATCTAATTCTAATCTCTAAATGCGAGAGAGCTATTCCCTGAGAAATACAACTTAAGGAACTCAAAACCAGTCGAAGAAACCCCATCTCAAACCAGAAGAAGGTGAACCTCTGCCCAGAATTACTGTCGTCTCTGGAGTGAGGAACCTGGTACCTCCGTCTACCTCCGAGAGAAAACCAGTCTCTGGGGCATTGCTCCGCAACATCCTGCCCGCAGCAACCCAGGAGTAATTCTAGCCTTGCTTCCCTCAAGCCACCTGCCTGATCTCGAGAAGAGAGCAAATGAACAATGAATGTCATAGTAATTAGTTTTGGCAATTAAGCAGGAAATTAGTTCTATGGCATGTAGAATGGGAGAAGAAAATAAATCAGTGCTGAGAGGTGACAGGGAAGTATGATTAGGACATCAGGTTCAGAGACATCGGGGCATGCACCAGGGTCTCAGCCTCCCCTCTGCCATCCCTGCCATGGCAAAGGAGGCCTTTGAAAACACCTACTTTCCAGTAGGGAAGGGGCTGTCAGCTCACTGTTCTAGCTCTTTCTCAGGGCCACTTACACCTCCATTGTTCACTTCAGGCTAGTTTCTCTCCAGGAACTGTGCTCACAATATTAAATAAATGGACCAGAAGTTCCCTGGGGATTGTCTTCTCTTAGCTGAGAGTATGTTCGGATTTTTGTTGTTTTTTGTTGCTTACTTGGTTTTTTGTTTGTTTATTTGTTTGTTTATTTGTTTTACAGCTTCAGTAGTTTTTGTCTAGGGACAAATTAATCCCACATTTTGGGGGGTTAGAGGGAAATAATATAAAATTGTATTATATGGTGAAGGAAACATCTGAATTTTAAAGTCACAAACCTGGGCTGGGATTCCAGCTCAGCTACTTGCCAGACTCCAAGCTGCGGTTTCATCAGATCCAAAACGGGCATAATAATAGGGTTGCCAGGCATTGCTCTTCTCCAAAGACAAATTAGCTTCACATTTGAAGGGGAGGGCACATTTATAGTAAACAATTACTTGTTTTATCTGAAATTCAAATTTAACTGGGCATTCTTTAGTGTGTTTGCTATATCTGATGACACTCGATAATAATAATAGCACCAACCTCAGAGATTTACTGTGAAAATTGAATGAAACACTGTGCGAAACCCCTCACAGCATTCCTTGTAAGGAGGCTCAGCTCAAGTTACTTTATATTCACTTGCCTCCGCCAATATCATCCGAAAGGTTAGGCTTGTACGGAGCACATTAGCATAGAACAATGCCAATAGTGACAGGTTTTGACTCCAGACCAGGGAAAATCTTTCTAATGGGTTGCTTCAGGTAACAGGTTAGAGCCCAGGTCCAGGTGCCTTGAAGAGGAGAATCCAGAAGAAGAGGGATACCTGGACAGACCCCTCAGGTAGGTCCCAGCAACCCTGAGATTCTGAACTGGTGTTTCCAAGCTGATTTCCTCATGATTAAGAAGTAACAGAACCGCTTAGGAGGAGAGAGTAGAGAAATCAGGAATGCGGTGATGCATAAACCCCTGAGAAGAAGAGCAGTTTGTCTAGTATTTATGCCATGGTTCTGGGGGAGTATCAGGGGTGGAATTCAGAGGTAGATTTCACCCTCAACGTTACTCAGTTGCTGTTCTGTGACCCACCTCATCAAAGGCACCTTCAGGCTCTGCGAGGTATGACGCGTATACAATTATGGGAGCTCTCTAAGAAAAAGAATGCAGATTCACAAATACAAAATTAGGCATGACAGTGAATATTACTTAGAATGAGAAAATAGATCATCACAAATTAGAGGAGCGCTGGGGAATTAGGTACCTTTCTTCTGAGATCTCTTCCAGTGATTTACCAGAAACGCTGACTAGAAACTTTTCTGATTGTAACACAACTCCTCTCTGCACCTGGAATGTGCTACACTCTGAGCTACTCAGGCATTCACAGGGCCCTTGCAAGGGAGAGGGCCTGTAGCTTGCATTTTATTACCTTCATGGCATAGCTTCTCCTGCACCTAACTAAATACTCCCCATTTTACAGCTATACTTATTACACAACAATATGGTAGGAGCGTTCATGGACAACTAAAAAATGGGGAGTATTCTAATAATCCCACCATTTTAACCCACTGTCCGTTTCCTTTTTCCACATTCCTTTTTCAGTCTGTTCTCATATGTGCATAATTTATGCACTCAGAATCACAGTATGGCTGCACTTAACATGCCATCATTTCCGCAGTGTGTTTCATGTCTCCATCAACGTGATCTTTCCAGACTGCAGGGTAATGCACTTTCCTAGCATTGTTAAAAATTCATATTATACAAATGAGAATTTTGAAGGTGGAAACAGATTTTTAGCCTGACTATGGAAAATTTCAACCTCCTTTTTTTTTTTTTTTTTTTTTTTTTTTAAGAAGAGAGACCTTAGCAGCATTGTAATCCACAGGGGAAAAAAATCAATCAAACCAATTATTAGGTATGGGTAGATGAAGAAACTATCAGCAGGTTTGATTTCCACTTTTCAACTAATTTCTTTAGTGAAGCAATTGAAAATCCAGTGTGAATGACCCCTTGCATAGGGTCACTGAATAGAATAAACAGAGATTGCCACATGACTGCATACTACAGTGAACATTTCTTTTTCCTAAGGAGAATTTCCTCACAGATGATTCCAACTGGAGTCACACCGTGTCAATTCTATAGCAATAATTTAATTATGCCAATTAGAATACAAATTATTGCACAAAACACTGTGAGGAGCCCCTCAAACTTCTGAACAAAACATTTCAATAGCACACAGTGGTTTTGCCTTCCTGGGTGGAAATTAGGAGTCGATTATAACATGATTCATAACTTCACGGAGCAGTTGCTGTGGGTGGACTGGTGTCACTCACTCCCCCTTCCACCCCTGGCGACACCTCCTTACCTTGTACTTTCTCAGCTTCTCAGTGGGGTGCAACAGCCAAACCGCCCTGCAGAGGGTTGACTTTTCAAAACTCCAGTATAAAAAACTCGGGTGGTAAAGATGTGACAAAAGAATCAAAAGTTCCTATTTTAAATTCTTTGAGTGTCATATCAGTTGGCAAGATGGGGTTTGAAACGTTTTTTTCTGTGGTTTGGAATGAACTCCATAGCCCATTCAATTCATAAGTAAAGGAGATTATGGCTCACCACGATTCATTATGGCATACATCGAAATGGGCATAAGCTACTGGAATCATGGCTAAGTCATCTTTAAAATGAGCGCTCACATTGTTATGACTCCCCTTATTTTGAGGGTCCTAATATATCAAAGATTGTTGCAAAGGTCCCCTGTGAGGTTTTAAATCTGCTTCTCTCATGCTCTCATATGAAGTGTACGATGGGGGATCTGAGGGTATCTGAGTGAGGCCGATCTCTCTTTTAGCTGAAGATGTCTTGGATTCTATGATAGGACAACGTTGAGGCCTAGACCCTCTCTATGCCACAATCTGTAACTTCCTCTCAGACTTTTTGGTTTTGGTGTCCTGTTACAAGAACTAAGATTTGGGTGGTAACCACAAAAAACTGATTTCATAGTCTCCTAAGGCATTAATCTTCCTTCTGCATCTGGGACTCACCTAATGTCACAGGGATGGGGATGATCAAAGGGTTTCTGCCTGGCAAAGACAAAAATGTGTACATTTTAAAAGATTTTATAAAAGCCAACATTTATGTGAACCAAAAACAGGGAATGACATTCTGACCAGCCAACTTTCTCACTGAAGCTTTTGTAAAATGAAATTTTCTTTGCTTCCTATTTTTATGCTGCCTTCTAGTGTTGCTGGCACGGGTAACAACCACACTTGGCGCTTCTGTCATGCTTTTCATCCAAAGATTTCAAAGTGCTCCACAACAGGATTTCATCCTCACTGCAGGGCAGGGAGGAAGGTCAGCTCTATTATGCCTAGTGAGCAGATGGGACGCCGGGAGGTGACGTGACATATATGCATGCCCTGCAAGGCTGCAGGGGCAGAGCCAGGTGAGAGCCCAAGCTTCCTAATTCCTAACTCAGTCTGCTGCTCGCTTGTCCAGGCTGATGTGGCCTCTCCTTTGAAGGGCTGATCATTAGGCTCAGCAGGACACATTATGAACAGCTTGTTAAGTGTTTTACTGGAAAGCCACCATGCCAAGGTGACTGACCTCAAGGAGAAACCAGAAGCCCAAATCAAAAGAGGTTCGATTTGTGTCTGAGAACTGCTTTTCAGTCTTTAAGAACTTGGACAAATAAGCCTCAAAACTTAGTGCAAATCTCCTAAGTGAAAAATGACTACCAGATTTCAATACTTGAAAATATCAACATATTGGCAAGGAAAGCTAGCAACAAAAATCTTTCGCTCTGCAGTTGGGGATGTAATTAGTATAACCATTCAGAAAAACAATTTAGCAATAGCTTGTAAAATTGAACATGCATGCATGCATAGTTCAACCCAGTAATTCTATTCCCACGTATATACACGTATATATGTATGTATACATTTAATGTATATATTCATTAAATAAAATATTTTCCAGGGGTGAAAATAAATGAATTGTATCTTCACATAAAATATGGATAGGTCTTAAAAATAGTACCTAATAGAAAAAGGAAAACCGAGAAGACGAGATAGAAGATGAATCTATTTTTGTAAAGCTCAAAAATATGAAAACTAAACATATGCTTTGAGGCACAAACATACGCAGGGTAACAGTGTTTTTTCAAAAAAGCAAGGGAAAGGTAATGGCAAAAGCACAGTGGTAGCTACATCTGGAGGAAGGCAGAGATCTGAGGTTGAGGTGCATTAGGGTTCCGCAGAGAAACAAAACCAATAGTGCATATATAGGAAGAGATTTATTATAAGGAATTGGCTCACATAGTTATAGAGGCTGGGAAGTCCTGTGATCTGCCATCTGCAAGCTGGAGACCCAAAAAAGCCAGCGGTGTGATACGGTCCAAAGGCCTAAAACCAGGGAGATGACGGTATAGATCCCAGTCCAAGGGCAGGAGAAGGCCAATGTCCCAGCTCAAGTAGGCAGGCAGGAAGCAAAAAGGGTGAATTTTTCCTTCCTCTGTCTTTTTATTGCATTCCAGGCCTTTAGCACATTGGATGTGCCCACCCACAGTGAGGAGGGCAATTTACTTTACTGAGGCCACCAATTCAAAGGCTAATTGCATCCAGAAACACCTTCACAGCCACACTCAGAAGTATTGTTTAATCTGGGGCACCCCGTGGCTCGGTCAAGATGGCACATAAAATTAACCATCGTGGGGAACACAGAGTGTTTGGTATGCTTCAGTTCTTGGGTTGGGTGGTGATTTTGTTTTACCATGTTTTCCCAAAGTGACATAGATGTTACACATATTCTTTTCAAATATAACAGAATAATTTTAAGTCTGATGAGCTAAGAGTGAAAGAAGGTTTTTAAAGGGAAGTGTAGGCCTCCCCCAAGGGTTGTGTGTGTGCATGTGCGCAGTTTAACGAATCGTGAACATCGAGGATTTTTAAGGGTCAGTATTTTAAAAACATCTATCCAACCAGAGATCACAAAAGGTATTTGAAGAAAAAAGTATTTGAAACAAAGTATGACCTTAAAAAGTTATCAGAGTTTATAAAGAGTTCGTACAAATTGAGAAGACATTAAGACTGAGTATAAAAGCTGGGGAAATATATGAAAAAATTTATAGGAAAGGTCAAATGAGAAAGCTATGGAAGAGGTTTGCACTTCATAAGTAAACAAAGAAATGAAGATTATTTAGGATTTTTTTTTAACCTACTCCTTTTTTTAAACCAATAGCATTGGTGAAGATTGAAAAATTACCGAGTGCTGGAGGGAGTTCACTGGGGCAGGCATAAATGCTGCTGACGTACAGCGCCTTCCAGAAGCGTTTTGGAGACAGGATTCAGTAGCTTTAACTAATCCCTTAACTGTTCACCTAATAATGCCCTGGAAACCTGTCCAAAAGAAATAATTAGAAACCCAAAGATGTTCACTGCAACATTATCATTAACAGTGAAAATTAGCCTAAATGCGGAACAACAAGAGAATGGTTAAGTAAAGCGTCCTTAATGAAAATTATGCAACCATAGCACTGGTGTTTTCAAAAAGTATTTATTGAAATGGGAGAATGCTCATGCGAAGTGAAAATCAGGATACAAAGTGTTTGTACTGCACTGTTTTCGTTGTAAACTATATGTACACACGCACATAGAGAAAAGCTCACCGTAAGCATCAGAAGAGATCTCTTTTGATCTTAACATCAAAAGAGTTCACATGTGGTTTTCAGTTTCTTCTTTATTTCCTTCCATTGTTTCTACTTTTTGATTTAATAATAAAATACAAGTATTTTTGAGATAATAGAAAGTGCCTACACTAGAGGAGCAGGTGTTTCCTGTAACATAAACATGCTGGATCATAAAATGTCCATTACAGGGCAATCGCTCGCCTGGGTTGCCTGCACCCTCCCAGTCTCAGCAACAAGAGTCACATTCTGAACCCCCTCAACCCCAGGGAAAACCAGGACAGTTGGTCATCCTACCGTTTGGCCTGAAAAACTCATCGGAGTGGAACAATCTCCCAACTGTGAATTGCACTAGTAGTCTTGATAATCCTTCAGTCTCCCTACAGAAGTGGCTATTTTGACCTTGCAGGTTTATGAAGATGGTTGTTAAATAAGTCACATCTTAAAGAGCTTGTTGAAAGCAGAGCAGAATGCATAAATGCTAAATAGGCTGGTTAAACTACATTATACAAGCTCTGCATGTGTACGCAAATAGGTCAGGAACAAGAAGTACCTCTCGACTTAGGAAGAGAAGCTCGTTTACCTGTCCTTTTGTGTGTCTGTGTGAGAGTGAGTGCTCTGCACATTCTTGTCTTTTGCAAGAGTGGGAGTGGCAGGTGTATCATGTCACCAGAGGAAAACTGAGCTCTGGGGAATCAGCTTGGAGGGTGAATTGAACTCCCTGGTTAAGGCTAAAGCCCAGCGCAAGAACAGGGATTCAGGTTACAACTGCTTTTACCTGTCTTTCTTACACAATCAGGACAAATCCCCTCCCGTGCTCAATCTCCAGGAAGTTTTTCTACATCTTTGCTTAGGGAATCACCTCGAAGATATGATGGATATGATAGAACTACGATACAGTGCATGCTAAGAGCAATCTCTGTGTCACAGAGGAGAGCCATGTGTGGCAGATCGGGGTGACAGGGACTGTGAGATGCCTGTGTCTGCGTCAGCCTTGACATGTCCCAGCCGTGTGAGTACTTTTGGGCAGTCACTTAGCCACCGTGAGCAATCTGTGCCTCAGGTTGCTCACATATAAAGTGGGGATGCTAATAGCACCTATCATATAGCATTGTAAGGATTACACATGTTTATAGATAATAAGAGCACAGTACTTGGAGATGGGCATATGGGCAGTGCATTAGGCAACACTCTGAAAATGAGAACCAGGTGTAGCTAAAGGGAGGAAGCAGGACTGAGCAGAGGGAGAAGTCGACTTGTGATGAAGTCTTGACAGAGCCTCAGAAGGGACCCTCCAGATCTGTCCTGAATGCGGGGAGAGGGCACTTGGCCTTGATGCTCCTGCAATCAATCAGATGAAGACCCAACAGAGAAGGGGAAATGACCCTGCTTGGCAGCCCATTAGTCACCTCTCTGGACTCCTCCAGTAGTCCTAGGGGCTGGGATCTGAAATCCATTGCTGTGTTTTGCTTGCAGGAATATTTAGGCAGGTCCTTTCTTGGAGGCCTGGAGACTGACCTGATAGCTGATTTTGTCTGAAGTTCCTGATGGCCTTGTTGAAACTTCCTTAGATTTCAGTGTTCCATGATGATTCCACCCAGCCTTCTGTCTCTTTCTCCTCTACTTATTATCCTATTCCTTAAAATTCATGGCGAATGCCATGACGTTCTGCCCCAATCCCCTTTTAGGAACACATTTTAAAGCTCGGTATATTTTAGTTCTCTTTCATTTTCTGTTATATTTTGAATATGTAAAACTTTCTGATTCAAAAGCAAAAAATAAAAATACAAAACAAACAAACAAAAACAAGAGCACAGTCAGAAAATTCAGATGCCCAACTTGGAAGGCAGAAAGCAGGGGAAAAGAATTGCTCTGGACCAAAAGGGACTAAAGGAACGCGGTGACCAGTCAGATCAGGGGGAACATCTTTCTGCCGATAGCAAGACACAAAAGTAAATGTAGCAGAATGCTGACAGTTGTTGAACAGGTTAAGAACATCGTATTATTCTTTGAATCTTTCTGTGAATTTTGAAAGTTTTCAAAAATATAAATACAGAAGAAAAATAAGAAATTTCTCCAGGTTGAATTATCCAGCACATGGGTTCTTATTCGTCTGTAAACATGTTAAAACTGAAAAGATAGCAATGGGGCCTGAAGGGAACCAAGTAAGTCAGACACTTAAATTATAATCTAATTTCTTATAAATCAAACAGGCATTAGTAGAGGGAGATTGTTGGGTTTTGATAGAACACCTCCTTTAATTCTCAATGAAGTTCTGGACAGAGGAATTAAACACAGAATCTGGGAACACTTAAAAGGGAAAGCAGTGATCACTCGCAGACAACATAAGCTCGTGAAGGATAGGTCATGCAGAATGCACATTTCCCAGTAGGGATCATCAAAGACGCAGTATAATTTACTTACTACAAAGTATTTGAAAAAGTCAGTCATACTGGCTGTGTTATAAAAATGGGAAGACGTAAACTGGGTTATTAGCTGAGCTTTCCTTCGTGTCCTTCATTTCTTTATCCTTTCACGCATTCGTTCAGTATTAATTACGTGTCCAGAACTGTGCTAGATGATCGCCCTGTTAGAATTAATGAACACATACCATCAACTTACACTTAAAGCAAATTTAGAGTGTCACGTAGGACCAAAAGCATCCGAATCACATGTGCTTCTTAGAAACACACATTCCTGGAGTCCCATTCTGCATTTAATCAAAATTTTTGAAAATGAAACAGAAATCTGCATGTTTGACAAACATCCCAGATAATTCTTTTTTACACTCAAACTCTCTCTTCTCTGTTCTGAAATTATAAATGTATTAATCAGTGAATTAGGTGAATTTCAATGTAAATTTTGCCTATCTAATTTGTAGATGACTAAAAGTTGAAGTAAAAGCTGATAAACCATATTAAATAATCAAACTTGAAAAGACCTTGACAAAGGAAAAGGAGAGAATAAAATTAACAATACACAACTTAATAGGGTTAAATGGTAAGTTCTGCATCTAAGTTCAAAGAGTCAACTACTTAAATATAAGGCAGGAAAGCTCTGAACTGACAGTGGTTCACTTAAAAAACATTTAAAGTTCACTGAGAGTCAAAAATGTGGTATTATTTCTAAAAAACTAATACAAATTTTATGATGAATTAATAGAAATAGAAATTAAGGAAGGGAGGGGTGAGGTTACACCCATCATATTTTGCACTGACACAGAACATCTATTTTTAAATATTTAAGTTACTATTTTTTAAAAGAAGACATTGGCAAACTAGAATGTGTCCAAGGGAAGGTGACTAGGTAGTAAAGTGTGTTAAGCACGCGTCATATGGAGAAATAATCGAGGAGCAATGTTTTACACAGAGAAATGAAGGTTCACATGTTACAATAGCTGACTTTTTGGGACTGAAAAGCTATGGAGTTGAGAAAGGAATTAACTTTTTTCTGTAGAGTTCCACAAGAAATACCTGAGAACATTGGGGCACTCATAGGAAAGTTATTTTTGGTTTAATGTAAGAATTGTCTAAGAATTAGAGGGTTCTATAAGTGGTACAGGCCATTTCCTTTAGAATGAGTTCCAGCTGGACATTAAAACATCCGTCAGAGATATGGAGGAGAGGAATCCAATTAAACAGTAAGTCAATCAAGGGAGGCCTTGCATGGACCAATAGTGATGGTGGGCTAGGAACTAAGGAATATGTTTAACTCAACCCTCTGTAACTGAAATACAAAATGTTTTTTTTTTTTTTTTTTTTTTTAAGGGAAAGAAGAACAAATAAGAAAGGATATCTGCATTACATACGTGGTGCCTTCAAACAAAGATCAATTCTTTAAATTTTTATATAAGTTCATCCAGAATTTCACTTTCAAGGAAATTTTTCATCCCCTATCTTTAATCCTTCCAAAGAAATTCATTCCTGGCATCTTTTAGAAGGACTGTTTTGGAACAGGCAAGAGTCAGAAAGCCATGACATTTTTTTCTGCAAAAACCGGTATGAATCAGTCCTTAAGTGACATAATTTTAATCCCTAAACTGTGTTACTCCGCTGACACCGTCAGCCGCACCAGTCGTGGAAACTGAATTCGATGGCAAGCAACACATAGGCTGGCTGGTGCTCTAGGAGGCAGCGTGGCACAAAACCTATGTCAAAATAGAGATAATGGTGAGTAATTGAAGGAATTAATCACCCTCCTTTGGAGAGCTTTGCATTTAATTCATAAATTGGCTTAGGCATTTGAAAGATGGAACGGAAGCAAAAGATACCCAGAGAGAAAGTGGGTTGTAGAGGCTATGGAAGACCACTGGATATACTGAAATTGTTAACAGTAAAAGCTATAACAAAGTAGAAAGATGTAAAAGGAGTGGGGAGGGTGTAGGCTGGTGGCAGGAAGTACTGTTGGAGAGGGCATATGACCCTTGCTGGCGTTATCTTAAGGATGCAGAATGAAACATTCAGCTGCTGAGGTGATGTCAAGATAATTCATTTTGTCAGAGCCATCTTGGATTTTTTTTTAGCTAACTTAGTATTCCAATCTCTAACAATCCCTGTTGTGTGGCTCCTGCTATTTACTGTCTTCATTTCTACGTGAATCCCATACAATACTTCTCTGACTTTTCCCTTTCACCGAAGCTAAGAAACAAGTGTAGTCTGGGACTTAGCCCAGGCAGCTTGTCACAAGTTCAATTTCTTTGCAGTCTCATGTTTTTATCTTTAAAATTTCATGAGACATTTGCATTTTCCTTGTTAAAAGATCTGTACTAAATTTTGTATAAAAATTAATGTTTAATCCTTTGATTAAATTGAACAACTTAGGGAGGTATGCCACATTTTTTTTCCCAATTGTTTCTCATACCTCCTGGCTGATAACTTATGTAATTCTCTGAGGTATGGCCTGCATTTGAGAAACATGATCTTACAATAAACTTACATTACTTGAGATTATCAGAGTGACTGTTTTCTGAAGATTCTAACAAACACAGTGGTTTTAGGGAGCTATAAATGTGGGCGGGTGTGCACCCCATTCCAGACCCTCTTCTGAACACAAAAGCCAGAACAGACAGCATTCTAGATATTTTAACTACTTGATAATCCATAACAAAATTAAATACATGCTACAGAAAAAAAAGTAATTAAATGTTCAAACTCAAATATGCTTGTAGACATTTTAATATCTTCCTGTATATTAAAAGTAAGTGTATTTTGTTTGTTCTTATTAAGTCTGTTAATTTCCCCAACTTCACTGTGATACATCTTCTTTCACTTAAACCTCAATAAAAAAATGACAGGAAGAAAGAGAAAGCTGCAGACCGAGCAATACAGAAAAACGATGAGAATCAGAACTCAAAATTGGTCAAATAGTAGAGTTGCATGTAATTGTTTCCATTATGTTTTATTTAACAATTATGTTAAAAATTAAGTGTTTGTATGTGCTGAGATGTCATGGTAGTTATTAAATGTTATTATTTAGTAAAGCTCTAATAACAATTAGATTTTTAAATTACATATTGACCCTTAGTAAAATAAAATTAAATAATTAAGCCTAATATTAATGGTGAGGGATTATAGAAGAAGAAAAAGTCCATTGTGAAAGTTCCTTTTTATTAAAAATTTTAATCTACAAATAATATGTTTAAAAATTTATGATTTTCCAAACATTTTTTCCTTATTGCTAGCGTGTACTTCCTTTAGAGACTGGTTTATACTTCCCAGGCACTATTATATCCAGTGAAAATTACTGAGAACCCACAAATGACATACACACCAATCAAAAACTTTTATTGCACAGTAATCTGTACCCAACACATCGAGGAAAGAGCACGAAGATATGGCCCTGCTCTTCAGGAGCCCACAGCCTGGAGAGAGGGAAGAGCACAGTTACAGAGCAGTGCTGTATGTGCCAGATAGGAAGTGTGTATAGGGCATCGAGTCAGGTCGTCCCTGGGTAGGATTTTGACAGAATATTAAGTAGGACTTGACAACCGAATATCAGAGAGGAGGATCCCAGGCAAAAGCATTCAATAGGAGCAGAGGTGTGAAGCACCACGAGGTCTTACAAGGACAGCTGAAATAATCAGGATGACTGGGAGAGGTTAGAGGAAATGAATTGTAGCATGAGTGAGCAAAGAAATGAGGTCAAGGCTAGATTATCATTTCTTTCCGTTTGACCTTAAGCAAATTACCTGACTTCTACAGGCTTCAGTTTTCTCATTTATAAAATTTCTTCTTAGAGTTATTGTGAAAATTGAAGGAGATAAAGCAGTTTCATATTATAGACAAGGATTGGCCCTTAGCATTCAGTGAAAATTAGCTGTTCATTGTATTCATGGAGTTTGACACAATTAAATACGGGACTGGGACTCCAGGATCATGACCTCATGGGACCACCTCAAGCTCACTGCCATGCCAACATCTGTAGATGGGAAAGTGGAGCAAAGACAGAACTCTGGTTGTGTGTGTATGTGTGTGAAAGAGAGAAAGAGGGAGACCCTGGAAAGCAGCAACTTCATTGCACCTGTGTCTTCTACTGACAACTGACATCCAGGTGATTATAATACTTAATCAACTTTCTATAATGAATTGAGTATGTTAGTATATCACCTAGCCTGGATAACCATGGAGCTTGTAGGGACTGCACATGTTCTTGCTCTGTAGTCTCAGAAATCCACTGGAGTATGGCAAGTGAACATGCCTGTTTGAATGATGCCTGACAGAGTGAAATTCAATACACGTTTTTAAAAAACCACTTTAGGAGAACTTCCGGCCAAGATAGAAGCATAGGTAGATATGCTTCACTTCCTTGCACAACCAAAAGGAGGATAAAAACCAATTTAAAAACAAAAAACAACTAGAACTTCCCCAAAATCAAACCATATGGAAGTCTGACAACCAAGGAGTTAAAGAAGAAACATTTATCCATACTGGTAGCAGGGGTGAAGATGAGGAACCAGGTCAGAGAGGACATGTGGCAGGGCTGCTGCTGGAAGACCAAGTAGTCCCACATTTGTGTGCAGATAAACTGGGAGGAATAACTGGGGAGCAAGATAGACTGTGTAACCCAGGTTTCCAGTACTGGGAAAAGAAAGTTTCAAAACCTCTGGCTGTAAAAATCTTTGGGGGTTGCAGTGGCAGGGAAAACTGCCAGTCTCACAGGAGAGTCCGTTGGAGGCACCTAAGGGATCCTAGAACATACACAAGCCCACCCATCTGGAAATCAGCATCAGAAGGGCACAGCTACCCACTTACCTTGTGGATAGCAGGGTAAGTGACTAAAATTGGGAGAAAGCTGAGCAAGCAACATTGTTCCCTCTCTCACTCCTTCCTCACATACAGTACCATAACATAGTGATGTGGGTTGTCCCATCCTGGTGAATACCTGAAGCTCTGCCCCTTACAATGTAATAGGTGTACCAAGATAAAGAAATATGGCCCAAGTGTAAGAACAGATCAAAACTCCAAAAAAGAACTAAGTAATGGGGAAATAGCCAACCTATCAGATGCAGAATTCAAAACACTGGTAATCAAGATGCTCACAGAAATGGTTGAGTATGGTCGCAAAAGAGAGGGAAAAGTGAAGGTTATGCAAAGTGAAATATAGAAAAATATACAGGGAACCAACAGTGACAGGACAGAAACCAGGACTCAAATCTATTTGGATGAGAAAGAAGAAATAAATATGCAACCAGAACACAGTGAAGAAATAAGAATTCAAGAAAAAAAAAATGAGGAGAAGCAGGAACCTCTCAGGCAACTTTAAACATTCCAACATCTAAATCATAGGGATGCCAGAAGGAAAAGAGGAAGAGCAAGAAATGGAAACCTTATGTAAAAAAATAATTAAAGAAAACTTCCCCAATCTGGCAAAGGAAATAGACATACAAGTCCAGGAAGCTCAGAGAACCGCAAAGAAGTTGGAACCAAAGGCACATCATAATTAAACTACCAAAGATTAAAGATAAAGAGAGCAGCAAAGATTAAAAGCAGCAAGAGAAAAGGAGACAGTTACCTGCAAAGGAATTCTCATAAGACTATCAGCTGATTTCTCAAAAGAAACCTTACAGGCAAGAAGGGGCTGGAAGGCAGTATTCTAAGTCATGAAAAGCAAGGACCTATATCCAAGATTGCTCTATCCAACAAAGCTATCATTTATAATGGAAAGGCAGATAAAGTGCTTCCCAGATAAGGTCAAGTTAGAGTTCATCATCACCAAGCCCTTATTGTATGAAATGTTAAAGGGACTTATCTAAGAAAAAGAAGACCAAAACTACGAACAGTAAAATGATGACAAACTCAAAACTATCAGCAACTGAGGGGAAAAAAATAACTAAGTAAACAACTAGAACAGGAACTGAATCACAGGAATGGAGATCAAATGGAGGGTTATCAGTGGGGAGTGGGAGGAGGGAGAATGGGAGAAAGGTACAAGGAATAAGAAGCACAAATGGTAGGTACAAAATTAGATAGGGGGAAGTTAAGAATAGTATGGGAAATGGAAAACAAAAGAACTTCTTTGTACAACCCATGGACATGAACTAAGGGTGGGGAATGCTAGAGGGAAGAGGGGTACAGGGTGGAAGGAGATAAAGGGGAGAAAAAATGGGACAACTGTAGTAGCATAACCAATAAATATACTAAAAATATCTCCACTTTATTGAGGTAAAATTGGTATACAAAAAAGTTTAAATAATTAATGTATACCACTTGATGAGTTCAGAGATAAGTATACATCCATGAAACCATCACCACAATCTATGGCATAAACATATACCACCTTTAAAAGTTTACTTCCACCCTCTTATTTATTACTGTTTTTATGATAAGAACTGTTAACATAAGATCTACTCTCTTAGCAAATTTTTAAGTATACAGTGTTGTTAACTACAAGCACTTCGCTATACAGCAGATCTGTAGGACTTATTTGTATAACCAAACTTTGTACACTTTGACTATTACCCCTTCCCCTCAGCTCCAGCCACTACCATTCCACTCTCTGCTTCATGAGACTGACTAATTCAGATTCCTCATATAACTGGTAGGTATCATGTATTATTTGTCCTTCTGTGTCTGCCTTATTTTATTTAGTATAATGTTCCCCAGGTTCATCCATGCTGTTGAAAATGGCAGGATTTCTTTCTTTCTTAAGGCTGCAATATATTTATTGCTCATATATACCACATTTTCTTTATCCATTCATCTGTCAGTAGACATACAAGTTGCTTCCATATCTTGGCTATTGGGAATAATGCTGAAATGAAATGGAAGTGCAGATATCTCTTTAAGATCTTGATCTTGATTTCTTTGAGAATATACTCAGACATGAAACTGCTGGATCACATGCTCTTGTAGTTTTAAGATTTTGAAGAACCTCCAAGCTGTTTCCCACAGTGGCTGCACAAACTGACATTCCCATAAACAGTGTACAAGCATCCCCTTTTCTCCACAACACAATACACTTTTAATAAAAGTCCTCACATCACAGTCCAATTGGACATCTTTCTGTGTTTTGAGTTCACTTATCTGAAAGCCAGTTTTCCTGAACCTTGGCTCCAAACTTGCATCTACTTCTCTGTTCCCTGTGTCAGTCAGCGGTGTCACTGTTCACCCAGTGCTCTTACCAGGAACTGCAAGTCATCCTTGATCCTCCCTCTCCTCCACACTCACACTCACACTCACACTCAATCAATTACTAAGTCCCAGTGAATCTAACTGCAAACCACCAAGCTTGTCTCCTTCCTTCTACTTCTATTGTGGCTTCCTCAATTCAGATTTTCTTTATTTCTATGTTTAAGCAACATAATTATAAAAGCCTTCTTGCTGAATACCCCGTGTCCAGCAGAGCCATCCCACACATTGTCAGAGATCTAACTTCACACACCACTACTTAAAATCCTTTCAGGGTCTCTACTGCCTACAAAGTGAAGTCCGGAGTGTACAATGCCCTGCCTGCTCTGACTCTGCCTCATTCTCTAATCTCATCTCTCACCACATAACACCTTGCACTTTGTGCTCTGATTTTACCAAGTGACTAGTTGTTTCCCAAAAAAGCTCTTCCAGGCCTCTGTACCTTCATTCATGCAATTCTTTGTCTAGATCTTTGCTACTCAAAGTGTGGTCCATGGACATGTAACTTCAGCATCACTTGGGAGCGTTAG
Source organism: Glossophaga mutica (assembly GCA_039655065.1). Classification (NCBI taxonomy): domain Eukaryota; kingdom Metazoa; phylum Chordata; class Mammalia; order Chiroptera; family Phyllostomidae; genus Glossophaga; species Glossophaga mutica. Next base: position 135,402,563 of record CM077304.1, read on the forward strand.
AAAATTAAGCTCTCAGGCCTCACCTCAGACCTACTAAACCCAAATCCACATTTTCACAAAACCCTCAGGTGATTCCTGCACACATTAAAAGTTTAGAGTACAGTGAGACCTTACTTAACATCATTGATAAGTTCTAAGACTTTAAGCAAAATCATGTCTAACAAAACCAATTTTACCATAAGCTGATTGATGAGATACTGCCTCTCATCAATGTTATAATGAAACGATGTCATTCAAGCACCTGCTATACTTCTTAGAATGCTCTTTCCACCTATTTTGCCCATCTTACTGGTTCTCAGCCTTCAATGTTCCCCTTTTATGTATAAAAAATGCAACCTGCCCTTTACCATATTGAAATAAATGTCCTGGATAACATAGCTATACTCATAATTTTAAAAATCCTATATAATATTTTAACTATAATAATAAAAAAGAAAGTAATATGAAATAAAATATGTATTTCTATATGTGAATGCTTGGAGGGAACTGCTCTCAAATACTTAACAAAGTAATGAAATGTTTACCCAGACTCACTGGGGATGGACAAATACCGATGAAGCTGGACTCAGGTGCACTGGTGACACGAACACCATGACCAATAAGACAGTCGATGATACGACTTTTCAAGATGGAGAACGACTCTTGGCAAAATTCCAGAGAGAGCAAACCACAATCTTCCTTTGGCTCATAAGGCAGTCCTATTCTTGCAAAATGAAGGTTTTATTAAAACTGTGCAGAGTATGATTTCTGTTTATACATGAAAGGAGTTGGGTTTGGGGCTAAGAGCATTCTAATAAGCAGAATTTCACCTACATAAATGTCTGGGAGGGGACACTCAAATGCCATGTTGGATGCAGAGGGTTCTCTGTTACAGAGGGCTGAATCACACATGGCAGCACATATAGCATCTCTGGCCTCCATCCAGTAAATGCCAGAGCTGTCCTGCCATCAGTGACCACCAGTGATTTCCTCCTGTGATTTCCAAACCCCCAGAAGGGGCAATATCTCCTGCTGAGAACTTCTGGTCAGCCTGATCCACACAACGCTTCCTTTAAGCCTCAGTTTACACAGCCACTCCCTCCATCCCCAGTGCTTCCCCGTATCTTTCCTCCCACGGTGTTCTCGTAGTTCCCTGAACCTAGTTCTGGCCCCGTCCTAGTAGTGGGGGAGGGCAGTTTGTAGGGGGGACTCTCTCTTGATCACTTCCTACCTCCCAAGGGATCACACAGTCTGAAACTGAGTAAATCTTCAGCACAGGTTGTTGAATAAATGACTTAAAAATAATAATAATTAACAAATAAAACAACTCCGGGAGTTTGTGGATTAGTGGTATAGTCATCCATAACAATTGAGTGTTTTCTAATATATCTACACTGAAGATAACTTGATAAATATGGACGATGGTTGGTAATCTTTCTTTTTTATTCTTTATAACTGCATGTATTTCTGCACAGGATAAAGACATTTGACACATTCAGTGCCAGCTATGTTGGGCACTGTGCTGCACATTCCTTGAGGAATTCACAGTGAGTCGTGAGAAAGAGCAAAGAACATAACCTGGTATATTTAAATCTGATGTTACGCCTCTCAGGTGGCACCAAGGGAAGGCATGATTAATTCTGACCAGGGGATTTGGAATCACATCTTCTACACATAATAGAGCAAAGGATCATATGTTGGGACTCTCACATAAAGATAATCTGAAGAAATGTGTGGTTTATTTATTGATAGCACTTTTAAAACACTCTCTAAAATAAAAGGAAAAAAAGAAGATGAAAAAACCCAGAAGGCAAGCATTTTCCCAAAGGCTCATGGGGTATGGATGGTGAACTATTTGCCCTTGGCTGCATGACTTGATGCCCTTCTACAGACCTTAGTTCAGCTGTTAAAACTGGCCTTCTAAACGGAATGGCATTCCCATGGTGCTCTGGGCAAATGGACAATTTGAAATAATGTCATTGTTTTTCCCCCTCTAACGTGTTGAGTTTGGTGCTTGTGCTCTGAAGAAATTTACTGCTAAAAAAAACGCTTTTTTTTTTTACTTCAAATAATAAATAAAATAGATCTTGAATGTATTTGTACTTTTAGGGGTGGGGATGGTGGTAAGAAATTAAAACAAACATACTTTTGACAGTTGTAATATTTCAGAATTGTAACATATAGACATGCCTGTTTCTTCTCTGTCCCAGAGTATTCCACGGCTCCTGGCATGTCTGAGGCATATAACAAATATTTGTTGAATGAATTAACGCATGCCTTATTGATGAAATGGCCTGTATTTCCATTTGTTCTGAGCTTCAAAATTTTTATTAAACTTACTAAGTTTTAGGGAAGTCAAACTGTGAAGGAAAGGGACGGTGGAAGGGTTTCCTTCGCACCCGAGAGTGAATGCAGCCTTTGAGGCACCGAGGACTCAGTCAGGGAACGCTGTGACCTCCCCGACCTAGCACAAAGGTGGCCGTTTTTGTTTCCCTCCTTCCCTTCAATGGTTTCAGGGGCTGGTGCCAGCTGACTCTAGATGGTACGCACTTTACACTTGAATGAAACACTCCCTGCCCTCGGTTCTGGGAGCTCCACTCTGTTGCCTCCATCTGCCACTTCTGATAAATGCTCACATTTTAAATATATTCCTATCAGCTCACTCCCAAAGTGGTTTGCCAGCTCTCCACACAGCAAACAACCCCACTGGCACAGAGCCCCTTCTTGGGTGGAAAGAATTTGGGCAGGGAGAAGATGTATCTCCCAGTGAGGGGAGATGAGAGAGAAGAGGGGGAAATCGCCTGGAGAAGCCGATGACAAAGACCCTGTCTGTGTCCTGTGGGTCTCCAGGGGCCATCAGGATGAATGCAGGGCTCTGGGGTATCTATGCAGAGGGCCAGGGGGTGTGAAGTGTGGCCATACTAAGAGTAGAGAGGAGGTGGAGTTGAAGATGTTTTTGCTCTTTCTTGGAAAACAAATTGAACATTGAACGTGCGTAGCCTAGTCGGCTGACAGCCCTCCATTATGAATAAGCCCCAGGGAACAAGGATGCACGGGAATTTGCCTCCAGCCCTCAAAGCCTCCTCGGGCACATACAGCATTTAAACGGCTCTTCCAAGTCCCCCTGCTAGTTTCAGCTGGCAGTTGCCTTCCTTTCAGTGTTTCTTCCTTGCAGCAACTGATCTCTAGCCAGCATAATTACCAAGTGCATTTGGGAAAGATGAAGTAATTCGGTGTGGAAGGTCCCCCCAAAGAACAAGATCACAGCAGACGCCAGCAGGGCACATGCTTATTCCCTCACAGTCGCAGGGACACAGAATGGTGGAGCTAGAAGGGGAGGTAGGGATCATCGAATCCAATTCCTTTATCCTAAAGGCATCTTAAATTTTCATGTCTCAAACTGACTCCTGATACCCCTCCTCTTCTTCCCCATCAGACCTCGCCTCTCAGTTTTTTCCCACTTCAGTTAACAGTGACTCCGTTTCTCCAGTTGCTTAGGATAAAAACCTCAGAGTCCTCCTTGGTGTCTCTCACAACCCACATCTGGTCTGACCGCAAATCCAGCAGGCTTTATCTTCAGCAGATAGTCAGCATCTGACCCTGTCTTGCTACCTCCATGGCTACCACCCTGGTCCCAGCCACCTTCTTCTCTCCTCTGGATTATAACAGCCCAAGGATCTGCATGGCCAGTCTGGCCTGCCACCTGGTTTTGTAAAAAAGCTTTATTGCAACACAGCTGTACTCATTAGTTTACCTTATGCTACAACAGCAGCATCAAGGAGTTGCAACAGAAACCTCATGTCCTGCAAAAAGTACTTACCATCTCTAGCTATCTCCTTTAGTAGACTATTAAATTGTAAGGTGAATAATATCATGCCCTGCTCAAAACCCTCTCCCTCAGGGTAGAAGCTAAATTTGTATAAGGTTCTGCAGGAACTGGACCACCCCTTGATCTTCTGACCTCATCTCCTACCATTCTCCCCTGAGGTGTTCGTGCTCATCTGGCCACACTGCCCACTCCCTCCAGCCCAGGTAACCTCTATCTCTACTCACCCCTTCTCTTCCTCGGACACGCCAGGCCTGCTCCTGCTATGGGACCCTGTGTTCCCTGTTCCCTCTGCTGCAAATGGTTTCCACATTAACATCTACCCAGCTCGCTCACTCTTCATTCACTCTTTACTGAAATGTCACCTTCTAGTGGTCTTCTCTGACCCCCTTATTTAAAATGGCCCTCCCTCCCCATCTTCCTGCATTGCTTTATTTTTCTCTGTGGCTTCTATCACCATTTAATAAATGTACCACATTTCCCTAGTTTGTTGTGCCTGTTGTCTCTCCCCACTATCACTCTTGTTGGGAACCACCCTGCCTGGATTCAGAAACTGTAATCCCCCATGGCTAAAGCTGAGTAAGAGACCTTGGGACGATAAGCCACTAAGGAAATAAAGCTTATCTTCCTGGTAGAGGCGCCACCTCTGTCCCCTTTTATTTCACCCTGCTTGGCCCCAGGCGGATGACTGGTTAGCCAATGACAGGTAGGATTCCTCAAGGGAGGGATGACCTAAGATAGCCATGGTTATGAAGGGGCACTCAGGGAAGGAGTTGGGGGGCTAGAGAAAAAGTGGGTGATGGACCCTTGCCCCTTGGCTTTGACATAGCCTGAGTCCTCATTCTGTCTGCAAGAAGTCTCCTAATCTCTTGGCTGCTTTACTTCCCCTGCTTGACCTAAGCCTGAAACAATGCTGGAAGTGGGTGCAGCCCTGGACAGGAATGGGCGGTTCCCTGGGGTGATCAGGCCTAAGAAAGAATGCATAAAATCCTGTGAATCCTGCTTTGCTAAGAATGCCCTCAATTTTCTGATAAGCGTCCAAGCGTGAACTGAGTTTGTTTCCCAAAGTTTTACGGCCCTTTAGCTAACTGACCCTGATTCAGAATAAGCCCTCATAGTTCTTTGAATGTTATGTATTGTTTGATCATTACTGCCTGACAATGATGAATGAAGACCTTCCTTGAAGTAATGTTCCCAGAAAAGCAGCAAAAGCCTGTCCAGGCAGGGGTCGGGGCCCTCTCTCCCTCAGAGAGTGGCCATGCCATCCCTTTTCTCCACAGGACTTCTGCAGCCCGTGTGAATTTGTTCGTCACATCCACAACACCGCAGACACCACTGGCTGAGGTCTGCGTCACCCTCTAAAACGCCAAGTCCCACGAAGGCAGGGGCTTTGTCTGTGCCTAGCCATGGACTAGGCGTTCAGCAACCTCTTACATAAATTAATACATTTTTTAAAGCAGTGATGCTGCAGCAAATGTGAAATATGTTAGTTACTCAGCAAGAGTTTCTACAAATACTCCCGCTCAGGAAAGAAACTCCAGGGGCTCCAAGCACAAATGACCTGTGGATTTGGGGAGGCACTTTATTTCCCATTTTCCCACTTCCCTTTTCCCATCTTATTTCTTACCAGGTAATGAGCATCCGTGTGCTGTTCTTTGAGTCTATGGCTATAGTTTCAGCAGCAGTCCAGATCTCACTATTTTTTCCCCACTTTTCACTAACATATATCTCTCCGGCTTCTATTACTAAAAGACTCTGGCCTATTCCCTTCTAAGCTGATAAACTCATTAAAGTCCAAATATTAATGAATAATAATGTCTCTACCTCCTAGAAAATAATTTGCATTTAAACAACTTTCAGTACCTGAATCCAAAGATGCCAGTGACGTGAGAATTCCCAGCAGGCAACAAGCCTGGGCCAGTTGGAGTAGCCATGGAGAGGTCCCCGTAGCCAAATCAAATCTCAGCCCCTCGACAGCTGCCCACTTTGCCTCCACAGGGTGAGTCCAGCTGTGTATATTTCGATCAGAGTGTCCAAGCACACAGGTACACAGGGTGTCAGTTAGAGGCACTGAGAACATCTTTGCTTCCATGGAAATGAGCCTGTCACTTACAGTACATGTATGCACTTACATATACTTCTATCAATTCCTTCCCTTTGTGCTTTGATAGATTTTCATCCAGTTTACAGTCCCACTAGCAAAGAGACACTTCTTGGGAAGGAAAAGGAAGTTAGATAGGAATAGGACTCAGCCTCCAAAGAGGCAAGAGAGGGAAAGGGGGGTGACTATTGGAACACAAATAGCCACAAGCATGTTCCATTGGCCCTCTGGGGCCATGTCCACCATGCTGCAGAACACAGTAAGAGTTCAGAGGAAGAAAAGATTGAGAAGTACAACTTTTTCTCCAGTAAAGAACTGGTTATGCCTGCAAAACCAAATTGTGGCTTATAAGATTTTAAGCAAAAATCTTATCTTTGCATATCTGGTTTATGTAAAAAAAAATTCTGGTTTATAAGATTTTGTGCTATGCAAGGGATACAATAGACATCTTTAGGCAACCCAGTGCTGGCAAATAGAATTAAGAAAATCACCTGAAGAAGAAGAAGAATATATCCTTTAGCCAATTTGACTGATTTGTCTATCAGGAGCTGCTCTTACATCTCCAGAGGCAGAAGCGCTCATCATGCTCATGGACAAGGGTGCTGCTTGCCTTTTAAGGACAGTGGAAGCTAAGATGAGCCCTTTACCTGAACGTACCAGAACCAGCTCCAGGTGGTCTAGCCCATATGGCTGTCGTAAATAAATGAATCATTTTCTTTTGAATTATGATAGAGTATAAATAAATTGTTTCTCTCCTACTTCACACACTGCCATGGAGGTGCGTCTGAATTTGTCATCTGGTGAAATGGATATTGATCTGTCCTCCCTCCAGGGAATCTTTGGTTTGTTTACTTCATTCTCTAGACAAAGAGGTGCAATTATGTAACCATATAAAAGAATGGTACATTTCATCAAAATGGCACCTTGTAAGTGGAAACTCACAAGAGATTAGCACAGATATCATGTAGTTGGTACCTTTATGGACACACAACAAAGGTAGTTCGTAGGCCACAGTGAAACCAGTTTCTTAAGCCACTTCTAAACTCACTAAATATAGAACTAAAGAGATCCTCAAGCCCCTTGGAAGTGCACAGAGGTTTCCATCAGAACACAAGAAGGGTATTGCCCCTTCCCAGCAGATGTTACAGAATTCCTGCTCCACACGAGAGGCCTCCCTTGGGGCTGGCAGGATTCTGTCACTTGGGCACTGTGGCCACCTGACAAGCACTTGTGACCACAGCTAATAGAAAATGCCCAGTGCTCCAGGAGACAGCCAGGCTTCCTAGGGATTCTCCACTGTACTCCAGGTGGGCCTTTCCCACCAAATCAAAGGGGCAGAATTGCTGATGATACTTTCACCAAGATGGATCACCTTCTTGACAGGCCACCTGACCCTAAGCCAGTGGCTCTTAAACTTCAGTGTGCACCAGAGTTACCCGGACGACTCCCTAAACCACAGCTTGCTGAGCCCCAGCCCAGAGTTTCTGGTTTAAGAGGTTTGACATAAGGCCAGGAATTTGCAGTTTCTACTAAGTTTTCAGGTGCTGCTGATGCTGCAGATCCAGGTACCACACTCTGAGAGCTATCCCTCTCAGCCCAGTTTCTATGGAATTTTTTCTGTTCTCTTATCGTTGCGGTTTGTGGAGCCTGTGTTTGGGGAACAGAGTGTGGAAGTTGTAGCAGCTGGCATGTGGGGGCCTTCAAGCCCAGGCTACCAATCAAGACAGGCAAATACGTGAGGTTAAAGGGACATGGAATTGGGCAACCTTTTTCATGATTCCAAATATGCACGTCCCTCTTGTCTGGCAGTTTGATCCTAGTTTATCCACTTCACTTTTAAAATCCATCTGATGATAGTTTGAGTGTGCTGCCCTGTACCCACAGCAATTCAGCCAGTGTTAGAGAAAGGTAGACTGGCAGGTGTACCCAGAAAACTCATGCAGCATCAATAAATGAACGTCACGAGGCACAATGTCTCGAGCACTTTTGCACAAGTGGCCATAGCAGGGCAGCGAGGAGCCCACCGGGAGGCCCTGGTTTCGGCAGAGAGCAACGGTTTCTCAGCAGAGGTTTGTGGCTGCTTCGGGGGGAATCTTCTGAGACAGGAAATGAGACAGCCTGAAATGCAGTCAGCTACTCAGTTTCAGAGATCACCCATGCGCTCTTGCCTTCATTCTTTTTTCCCCCTAGAAAACTTGCCCCTCTAAGGATTCAAAAGGCTGTCTTTAAAATCTATTTCTTTCTATTCCTTAGCCCCAAGGAGGAAATAGAGTGCAGTGAAATATTGCCAACAGAGTTGGGACTATAAGGACCAATGAGGCCGCAAACTGGTTTTGGTTACCGCCCATATTAAAGGGTGTTTTCACAGGCAAGGAAGGAAGTGAATAGCTGTCTTAGCTGCTGGGAATATCTCTGAAGGGCAGGACTGTAGTTATCAAATCCTGTCAATGATGTCAGGAGAGATGACACATTTATTTCTATGCTTGTTGTACTTCCTTTGTAGGTCAGCTGGGGCTCTGCTTTGTCTCATCGTCACCCTAGAGCTCATCCCAGGCTGAGGGAGCACCCAGTCAGAGCCCTGCTGATTACCATGGGGGAGAGTAGCAAATTGCATGCTGGGTCTTGATGCTTCTTCCCAGAAGTAACACATATTACTGGCTATTGTGGGTTGAACAGTATCCTCTCAAAATTCATGTCCACTTGCAGAATCTCTAAATGTGACCTTATTTGCAAGTAGGGTCTTTGCAGATGCATTTAGTTAAGGATCAGGAGATGATATTATATTGGATTTAGGGTGGGCCCTGAATCCGATGACTTGTGTCCTTATAAAAAAAAGAGAGGATGTAGAAACAGAGAAGAAAACCATGTGAAAATGGAGGCAGAGCCTGGAGTGTTGCAGCTCAAACCGAGGAACTCCAAGGACTGCTGAGACCTTCCAGAAGCTGGAATATGGCTCTGTGACATCTTAATTTCGAATGTCTAGTCTCCAGAACTATGAGAAAACAAGTTTCTCTTGTTTTAAGCCCCCTTGTTTATGGTAATTTCTTAGGACAACTCTAGGAGACTAATATCAAGCTCAAAGCAAGGCACAGTATCCCACCCAAATTTGAGGGGGCTGGGAGAGACAGTCCTGCTGTGCTGAACAGCTTCCCTTAGATCCACTTTCTCCCCTTCCATACTCTGAGCCTGTGAGTGCACAAACAGACTCCCTGCTGCCTAGCTTCTGGTTGCTGTTTACCAAAAGCAGAAGTTCAGAATGTAGGAGGGGAGTAAAGTCAGGGTGTTTACTTGAACACCTTCCTCTCCACCAGGCCGATATTGGCTGTTCCTCTTCGAAGGTCATAGCTCCTGCCAGGAAGCCCTCCTTCAGTTTCTCCTTTCTCTTAGGGTTCTCATAACTGTTCTCCTTGCACCTCCAGAACTAGAGACCAGGGGACGACAGCTGTTGTTAGCTAACAACACTTCTCCTTTCCTTGTCACTCTCCCTTAACCCTGCCAACACCCTTGTAAACAGTGCCTTTATTAATCTCATCTCAGTATTTCATTTGAGCGTGCCATCTGTTTTCTGCTGGGACTCAGTGGATACACATATCGTGCAATTAGAAGGAGAGCTGGAAAGTTGGTGGACACAATGGGGACGACCTCCCTGAGCTGAGAAGCCACGCTGGTGAAGCAACGGTGGGAACTGCAATGGAAGTGACAATCACACAGTTGCTTTGCTTCCACCTTTCCTTCACTCACAGAGGAAGGAGCCTGAGCTACGTGGCAGGACACACTCCAGCTCCAACATTTACTGCCTGTGATATGAACCTCTCTGGTCCTCAGTTTCTTCACATGCACAATGGGTAGAACAATGCTTCCCTTACTGAGCTGTTTAAAGTTCCAAGGAGATAAATACAAAGAGAACCTAACTGTGGTAGGCAGAATAAGGCCTCCCAAAGCCCTAATCCCTGGGAATCTTTGAAGATGTTACTTTACCTGGCCAAAGAGACTTGTGGGTGTGATTAAGTTTACAGACCTTAAAATGGGCAGATTATCCTGGATTCCTCGAGGGACCCAATCTAATTGTTTGAGTACTTAAACGTGGAAGGGGAGGCAGAAGAGCAGTCGTGGAAATGTGGCAGAGGAAGGGGAGGCAGCAGAGGCACCACAACAGGAGAAGGCTTTGCTGTTACCCGAAGCAGGCCCGCAGATGCTAACCCCTACCGAGATGGCAGCCAGAAAAACATGGTGACCTCATCCTACAGACACTGAGTTCTGCGGACTGCTTAAATGAACCTGAAAATGATTCTCTCCCAGAACATTCAGAAGGGAAAGCATCCCAGACAATGCCTTGATTTTGGCCTTGGGAGACCAGAAGCAGGGAAGCTACTGGACTTCTACAGAATTGTGAGATAATAAATGGGTACTGTTCAAAGCCCCAAAATTTGTGGTAATTTGTTCTGGCGGCATCAGTCTATAAATACACTAGCGTGGCAAAGTCTTGGTGCGTAGTGTGTGCCCACTACACGTATGTTATCTGTCTTCAAAGAGGAGAGTTGGGCAAGGTACAAAGACACCTTCCCAGGACCCCAAATATGATGTACTCTCAAAAAAAAAAAAAAAATACACCTGCTGTGATTTTACAACTAACCTAGGAGCTGGCTTTCTCCAGTGCTTTCCAGCTGTCATGAGTATGGGCCCCCTACCTGAGCAGCCTCTAGTCACAGCAGCAAGAGGAATAAGAAGTGCTATGCTTCTCCCGACTGAGGCAAAAAAAGCCTGGGCACAGCGACATCCAGATGGAAATTCACATCAGATCCCACTGTCATCTCTCTGGTAGGCTATCCCCTACCTGAAACCCTCAGTCCTGCCATCCTCCTACTTGGGGGCAGTTTCTGTTTCTAATATTTTCCCCTAATTGAAGCACAGGCTAGGAAGAAGATCATTTCCTGCTGCTGGAGACTTCCTTCTGTTTCCCTAAGTCAAATCCATCTCTCTAACTGCATGTCAGTATCTTCCATCTGCCTGACCATCTAAACCCAGTCCTCGCCTACTGAGCACAGACACTCGTTGCTACACTGCTTTATTTGATGACTGGGGCAACTATGCTTTCATAAATGGCTCCAGCTGAAACAGTATCCTAGGACACTGGGCCCTGAGCCAGGTGTCAGAGATGTGGGTCCCTCTGCGTTCAGTCACCAACAATGTGTACAGAAGAGCGTGCGGATAAAGGGCTACCCACTGGGCACGGACTTGCACCTCAAGCTTGAATCAAAATTGTAGACACTTTGCCAACTCACAGTGCCTCTTCAGTGTTTCAGACCAGCAATTGGTGATCCTTTAGATGATAATTTTTGCTGTTCTTCTAGGAGGCTCGTCTCACTATAAGAAGATTGCCATAACATAATATTGATTGTGTGCTTACTGTGCACCAGGCACTACTCTATGTAGCTGTAAAAATATTAATATTAAATTCTCAAGGCAATTTAAAGAGTTAACATCAATTATTGTTATCATCTAGCTTTAGAACTGAGGAAAATAGGGCTCAGAAGGGTTAAGTGACTTGTTCAAAGTTAACCATAGTACATAGCTGAAGCTGAAACTTGAACTTTGGCTAGCATGTTTCCGTATACCACGTGTCACACTGATTCTCTTGGTTGAGTCGACACACACAGAGCTTTTAGGTATCGACCACACACTGTGACAGACCCTGGAAATACAAATATACCCAGGAAAAATTTCATTTTCTCCTAGCTAACATGATAGAAGAGGAGACAGATATGTACAAAGAAATATATAGATACATTTTATTAGCATCATAAACACAGTGCAATGGAAGAGATAATTAGATGTTGTAGTGTGAGAAGAAAAAGTAGGAAAAGGAGGACAGGAAGATAGACATAATCAAGAGAGACAGAGTCAGAAAAGTATCACGTATAATCAGGGGCAAAGTACTCATTATCCCTCTTTCCCTCTGTTTCTTCAGTGCTAAAATGGGGGCCATAATACTTATTCCAAGGCTGTTATGAAGACTAATTTCGGTAATAAATGTGTATTACCTCTGTTCAAAACATTCTAATATGCATTAATTACTCTCTCACCTTCCAATCAAGAAACTTCTTACGTAAAGATGAGCTCAAAACCCAAACAAAAACACTTGGAAGTGTTAAAAGAGAAACAGAAATGTAAGGTACTTAGATACTGAAAAAAGGAGCACAAGGTTATCTCAGAGAAAAGATAATCAAAACTAGGCAGCTTGCTTTGGATTCTGTCTCCTAGATTAGGCCTCCACTTGCCCCACTGGCAAAACACATCCCAGCTAGATTCCCCAGAGCTGAGGTGGTCACTCAGGCGGCCTCTCAGTCACCTGATTAGAGATTACTCCATTCCGCACAAAGCTACATTTAGTATACAGCCTCAGCAGCTCCCAGTACAAAAACATAGCATCACTCCAACTCTACCTCTGAAGGTTGAGGACAGTCCCTTCCCACTCACAGGTCTGCTTCGGGGGGGCGGCGGGGGGGTGGCTAGTCTCAGAGACAGCTGACAGCCGGATTTAGCCAACCAGCTGCTCTGTGATACACCGTGTTCAGAATGCTCCAAGTCTGGTGGGTGATGCTTTTGTACCCGCCTAAGCAGCAGTTGGAGGAGAATCCACCAGTCCCTTTGATATCCTCAGGGTGTCAAAGCTGTCATTCAAATCATGACCACCATGATTATTAACCTTATTAACCATCGTTTTAGTGAAATATCTGTTTTCCTTTCTTTTTTTTAATCATTTAAAAACAATCAAATTTCACTGGAGCAATGCTTGCCTCAAGTCACATCAACACATTTATTAAACCCCTTCTGTTTGCCCAGTTGAATGGAGGAGGGAATACTTAAAACACTGTCTGATTTTAAAGAATTGATAATGCGGTGGAAAAGAGTTTTACATAAGAAAACCATTACACAAAGTTACATAGCATATAATGCACTGCTACCGAGTGTCAGAGAGCAGAAATTTTGTTTCCTGGATTGTATTACTTGGGGATGGGGTGCGACGGCTGAGATGCCATAGGTAGAGGATTTGGAAACCTGGGATATTGTGGTGGGAAGTTGCTTTCTTTCCCAGCAGGTTAAGAGAAAAACAAGCAGAGGTGCTGCCAGGATAGCAGCCCCTTAGGGCAGCCACCAGAGCCTGACTCTGTGACAAGAGTTCATTATTTCGGATAAATTTGCAGGTAGTTTTAAAAGGGCTTCGCTTCGGTTTGATTGATATGGCCTGTGTAATTCAGTGAGATACCCAAAGACCTTGTTCATGTTATGGCTTGGAGCCACATCTTGAATCCATTTTCCCAGCAAGAGCGGACTGTGGAGGGAGGACAGCCGGGCCCAGGGCGGTGGAGAGGCAGGACGGGGAGCGGCGGGTGCAGTCCAGTCCCCAGAGAGAGCAGGAACAGGAGCCCAGCCCCCTGTGGCCAGGGGCGACGCGGGCCGGGGCGCGGGTGGTGGTGGGTGCGGTGGGGCGTGCCTGGGAAGCCCGGCCTCTGCCACCTCCCGGTCTCGGGGAGCCGAGGGAGAGCGTAGACACGACTCCACGAATGAGGACGACTCGCGTCAGCAGGCGCTGCGGCGGGGCTGGGGGAGGGCGAGTGCGCGTGCGCGGCTCGCGCGCGCTGGGGAGCGGGTGTGCGGAGCGAGAGCTCGGGTGCGCGCAGAAGCCGGAGCTCGCGTGCGCGCCGCCGGGCATCCTGGGTGGTGGGGTCCTGCTTGCGACAGGAGGCGGCACAGGGTCTTGACTGTGACGGAGGTGGTTGCTCCAGACGAGGGCGGCGGCGGCGGCGGCGGCGGCAGCAGCAGCGGGCGCGGAGATGTGGCCCCTGGTGGTGCTGCTGCTGCTGAGCTCGGCTTGCTGCGGTGAGTGGCCCCTAGATCCTGGCTCTGCGGATCGCGCTTCGTCGCCTCCGCGGCGCCCCCGCAGGCGTGTGGGTTGTGCCCTGGCTGGTTCCGCGGTGTCCTGGACAGGGTGGTCGGGGTGCTGGATGCGCGGGCCCTGCCTGCCCTGGTACGAACGTGGGAGGGCCCCTCGGGTAATGAGGCACCCCCTTCCTTCCTCTTTCCCTCCTCATCTTCCCCTGGGTGACAGCAGGGCTCAGCTCCTTCCCGCGTTCTCCGCCTCCAGATGCACACAGCGAGGAAGACTCCAAACCGTGCATCTCCAGCGCAAATTAACTGTACAGAGAAAGGGCGCGATCGGAGGCGAGTGGATGGCAGCTGTTGCGGTCCCCCCTCTTTCGCACCCCTCTTCCTCCTCAGTGCTTTAATGCGTGGGACTGAAGGAGGGAGAGTGGGAGAGCCCGGGCCTCTTGCGATGGAAGTGCGCATTTTGGCGAAGTCTGCCAGACGGGTTTTTGTTTGTTCGTTTGTTTTGTTTTCTTCCTATTTGCCCTCTCACTTGAGCACCGAAGTCAAGGGGACATAATGGATACAATTAAGTTTTACTTACAACCCACCATTTAATCAGAAGAATCTTCTGGCCGCTTAAAAAATATATATATTAAACCCTAGAAATAGGCTTCCTGGAAACTCTCGCTACCCCCACGCCACACCAACCACTTTAATACAGTCCAAATTGTAAATTCAAGTTTCCCCGCTCTATTTTAGGAAACGTTTAACAGTAGTATCGATTTCTCATGAAATATGAAGACGATAACCCCTAGTGAAAACGTATTTGCAGCTAAGTGAGATTTGGTGTTAATTTCACCCCCGAAAGCGTCTTGGACCCTAAGCTTTTAGAATCTATTTAAGACAAAAAAAAAAAAAAAAGTGTGCTTCGTAAACATTGAGGAAGGAATAGGAGTTTTTTTGTGGCTTCTTTAGGTAGTGCCTTTTCTGAACTTTTTGTAAGATTCGAATTGAGTTTGAGTAACAGTTATATGCAATTGTTATATTTAATTCTAGAATACTAAACTAATTAGAACTTAAATGGATTATTACCTTCACTGTTCCATTCATTAAGGATTGTGATTTCAACTACTTTCAAGATGCTCTTAAGACCCTGCTTACCACTTTCCCCATTCTCTGAATATTCTAGGATGTTGAAACTTAATAATCATTGTACCTATTTTCTGAAGAGTTGACATTAGATAGTGTTTTCTGTCACTATCATCAATGATCTGTTGCTATTACTATAAAAATAGCTGAAATAATAGTGCTTTCAGAAACCTGTCTTCGGATCAGAAAGCATGTTGAACCAGATTATAAATTTGTGATAAAATATCTCTAATTCATACTGTAGGCATCAAAAGCTAATCTGAAGAATAAAAACTATAAATCATGTACTGCTTTAAAAACAGGGGTCCTGTTTTCAAGTAAATTAGAAAGAACTGCTAGAATGGTACTTTTGGGGATAGGAATTTTGTTAGGCCTCCTTTAGTAATAGTTAAGATTATGTGTAATTAACACTTATTCACAACTAATATTAGTGTGCTCAAGTCCCCATAGAGTCATAGACTTGAGAATTTATGGTATTTTATTGTAGTTGGTCAATAACTTGAAAAAATAAGAAAAACAGAATAGAGGCATTATGCATTTGGGTTCTGTTAAGTGTTGAATATAAACAAGGAAGTGATAGTATTTGCCATAAAATACAGTGGATTTTTGTGTGTGCATTTAATATTTAATTTTAAAAGGATATGTTTGAATAAATGTTAACAGTCTCAGAACACAAGTAATTCTAAACCAAGGTATTTGAGAGACTGAATTTAGAATCTAGAATGAGTAAGAAAGTACATGGATTTGTACATCCATTTATACTCGATCTTTGATTTTGCTTTCAGTTTCTTGTAATTGGTAATCAAAGGGCATTTCCTGGTAGGCTCTACAGTATCAGTTCATCTTTGTAGTAAAATAAGTTATCTAAAATGCCCATTTGATCTAATTACAGGCAAACTGTAAGCCCCTGTATTGGCTTCCAAGATGCAGAATGAATTATTATGCTCCTTTCCTCCTCTCCATCCCATATGTCCAATTGTACTTTGTTTAAAAGCACATCAACATTTCCAGTGGTAGTCACAAAATGGTAAATAAAGCCTTACTCAAATAATGAGAGTATATAAACTGTCAGTGGTTGAATCATTTTTCAAAGTGAGTTTTTGAAATCAAGGGTTCACATAATTAAAAAACATGTTTATTGTCTAAGTCTAGTAGTAATTTGGCTTGCTTAAAAGAAAATGTTTTCTCCTCAAAAAGTGTATTACTTTTAAACAGAAGTTGCCATTTTTAAGGAAGTAAATGCCTATTTAAAGTAGTTACGGATGGGGCCGCCCCAGCAGTCTGGAGGCAGTGTGTCAGAGCGTCACACTCAATGTCTGCCATCAGGGTATGGCTCATGCTGTCATCCGTATTTTGGCAGATGCTTTATCTTTGCCACTGAGTTGTTAATGGAGATTTGAAAGGCCAGATTCTAAAGATGAGAATAGGTGTTTTTCCCCAAATTGATAAATAATCTAAATCCAAACTTACCACTTATATTATTAAAACTAAGTCTGTATTCTTTCATGTCAGTCCAACTATTGCTAATATAGGCATTGCTTTTAATACATTAATGTTATTTTTGTGACACAATTTTCATAAAGCCATTTCCCCATCTTTTAGGTTTTTACTGTCATAGCTTTTTATACAAAATAAATAAAAAACTCTACATTTTTGTATCTTGTGTCTCAGCCTAATATAATGCACTCTTGGGTTGTCATAAAGCTACTTTGACTTGTACTAGTGCAGATATTTTTTTCTATGATAAAAGAATAAGAAAATAGTGTAGGGTCAGTGTTGCTTAGCTCATTGTAATACTAAAGTAAAAAATATAGAGCACTGGGAAATTTGATTCTGACAGACCTAGACTTAAAACAATAGATCCTGGATTTTCTCTCTCTTAGTGGTTGTGTGGAGAGAAACAGGAATTAAAAGCTACACCCTTCTCTGTTTCATCCCATAATATCCACAGAGAAGTTGTGTACAAATCTGGTCAGCCCCAGGATTTGAGAATAGTTGTGCATATTTGAATACATGTTACACTTACAGGTTAGAAGACAAGGCAGGGAAATGGGCACGTGCAGGGTCTATCAGAATTGCCCCCCCCCCCCCGTTTCAAGCCAAGTATGAGCCCTTGCTATGCTCCAATAACTTCACAAGGCCCTCTTGGGCACAGAGATAACTTTCAGACCCTGTACCCCTTAATAACATAAAATGTAGTTTATAAGATGGTAGGGATTTTTTGTTTTATCCTTCAGTGGTACTTAATATGTTTTAAGTGCTTGATAAGGCCTTAACTCTGTATGATGCTGACTGTAAACTGCCTTTCTCCCTGTAATTCTAGGTCAGCCACTTCAGTTCTTGTAAGGCCGCTTCACAATCTGGTGAGGGCTTACTCTGAGCCAGAACTAAACACTTTGTGCACACCCCCACTTTATTCCAGACCTTATTTGATCTCTACTGAGGAGAGATCTGACTAAATCCTCCTTTTTGACCATAATTCTAACCCAGTTCGGTTGGCAGCCCTAGTTTTCATACCGGAGTCAGGGTCTGATGGCAAACAGAATTCACTTCTAGCAGGTATCTTTACTCACGAGCTCTGCTTCATTTACTGTAGTGACTGCTAGGCGTTCTTACCCCATTCCTAAATATCCATTCCAAGCAGATAATTAACTTTCTGCTCTGCTGAAAAAAAAATTATGATGTGTGGTGTAGGCTCTCTCAACTTCTCTCCCATCATTTCTAAACTTATCTATACAATCTTAAGGTAACCTTTGTCTCTTTATCCTTTTTCACCCAGTTTCACAAGTATACCTGTTCACCCTTTTAGGGAAAGGATCACCTGTCCACAGCTCTTCCACTTCCACCATCTTGGAGACCTAACCAGTTTAATTCATCAGTCTTGTATCTTAGATCCTTCCTTTTCCATCGTTTCTTTCACCTGAGCTTGCAGACATGCTCAGGTTTTATCCCGTATTAGAAACAAGCAAGAAGAACCAAAACAAATCTTGCCCTTGTCCCTGCCTCCACACTCCTACCATCATCATCTTCTCTCTCTGCTCTCTTAGACTCCCATGTTTGTTGAGAGGATAATTGCCTCTTCTTTCTCCCCTCCCATTAACTTCCCAAATGCAATCTGACTTCTGATTTCACTAGTCTATTGACATTGCTGCCGATAGGGAAGCGAATGTAATTTTTGATCTAGGTGCTGTTTGTACATGTCCCATTTAACATCTGTTTTGTCCATATCAAGACCTTTCCTTGATGTCTGCACTGGAGTTCTTTGCTGCCTCACCTGCTTCTCCCGCTACTTCACGCTTCCTTAGTTTATTCCTTTTTAACTATTTGTTCCATGAACATTGGTATTCCGCAACATTTGATTCTCTGTTACTTGCTCTGTTGCTTTGCAGAGACTCTCTGGGCAATCTTGTTTATGCTCGTGATTTCAATTATCAGCTATATTCTTGGTGATTCCCAAGTCTTTGTAGCTCCAACCTTTCTCCTTAAACATAGATCCATATATCCTGGGATCTACTGGACATCTCCATTTCATTGTACCATATATACTTTAATACTTGGCCTATTAAATATTACAAGAACACTTTCCCCTAAATCTCCTAAGTCTTTTCTCTCTACAGTTAATCCACAATCTAACTGGTTACACGTATATTTTGGTTAACAACTTTAACGCTCCTCTTACTTCCCACATCTGATTTACATTGATTTTCTTCCTTTCCTTTCCTTTCCTTTCCTTTCCTTTCCTTTCCTTTCCTTTCCTTTCCTTTCCTTTCCTTTCCTTTTCTTTTTCCTTCCTCCCTTCCTTCCTTCCTTCCTTCCTTCCTTCCTTCCTTCCTTCCTTCCTTCCTTCTTTCTTTCTTCTTTCTTTTTTACTATAATGTTTGGCTTTCTCTGCAGTTGTCATTTACCTGGACTATTGCAATGATCTCTTAGTGGGCTTCCCATTCTTGTCTCCCTTTCTGTCCTCAATTCACCCTTCATACTGCTTTATTACTCATTTAAGTGTAAGTAAATCTGAGTGGTTTGCTATTGCTTATTTTATCAAGTCCATACTCCTCAAAATTATATTCAAGGAAGCCTTTCAGTATTTATTAACCATCTTTTCCAGTCCCTTTTTCTAGAGATCACCTGAATAATCTTCTGCTTCCAGTTACTCATTCTCTTCACTCCTCTGTATCTGTTACTCCTCTGCCTAGAAAGCCCATCCTTCTCCATGACACTCCTGCTCATCCTTTAAGACCCAGTTTAAACATCACCCTCTAGGGAGATCATCCTTTGGTACACTCATGTGGTTTTTAGGAACTCTGCCATCTCACCTGCAACTGACTTAATTGAGATTTTCTAGTGAAGTGTAGAGCTTCATGATTCCATAATCGGGTTCTAGAAGTAAGAAGTAGAGGATTCTCTTGAAACATGGAAGCAAAATGAATTCTCCCTGATATGATTTTTTTATATTTTCTTTCTTAGGATTCATACTTTATTTATTTATTTATTTATTTATTTATTTATTTATATTCATAAAGAATATCTTGAGTTCTATTTGCTGGACCCTGGGTTAAATCCATAGGATACCAAATGATGACATTGTCCTCCCTTTTCTACCTTTTGAGCCTGATGGGGAGACCAGTTAAGTCCAGCATTAATACAAGATTCAGTAATAGGGGTAGTGACGACACTTGGGTAGGGGATGATGGGAGCAATGAAGAGAGGATAAGTACAGTTGAGTTGTGGTGGAGAAGGGGAACAGGGTTAAATATCTCAACTGTCCTTTAGCAGGAAGAGCCAAAGTTAGTCAACTCTAGCTGCCATGTATTGAGCATTTGCTATGTGTGTGAAAGACATTGTGATAGGAACTTCATGTTCCTTATCTCACTAAGTCTTAACAAAATCTCTCTGAGGTATATACTATCACTATTCACTTTATATAAATGAGGACACTGAGGTGCAGAGGTTAAATAATTTGCCTAAATAATATATCTAGGAAGGACTAAGTCTTCAGCCAAGGTCTGACACCAAAGTGTGTGCTTTTACCTATATGCCCAGTGAAAGGGTATGGGCCTTTTTGGGCTGGGAGGATGTATGCAAAGGTATGGATATGAAAGTACATATGCATATTTACGGGATGTTGAGAAGGCCATTGTGATTGGACTTTGGTTTGGAAATGAGGAAGGAAAGGAGGTGGGGCTGGACAGGACCTTGGAGGACCTAGTTTATATTTCGTATTAATATGCTTTAAATTTAGCCTGAGAAAAGGGAAGAGCGTTGTTAAAGTATCTTAAGCAAAAGAGTACACATTTACATTTAGAACATTTATTTTTGGGAACTGTGGAAAATACACGGGGGCTGGGGTGGGGAAATGTTGAGACTGGAGTCAGGGAGCCATGTAAATGGCAGTAGTTCAAGGCAGAAGTGATGAATGTTTAATTCATTCATAAAGCAGACATTGGATTTAGGAACTGTTAAATAGGCCAAGTCTACCAAAAATTCTCCAGGGCTAAAAAAGAGGAAAAATTCCAGTATAATTCTTAGGTCTAGGTCTGATTGACTAGTAGATAATAGAATATACATTAGGGAGGTGAGGATTTGGAAGAAGGGTAGGGAGAAGGTGAATTGATGTTTCGAAACGTTGACTTTGAATTAAAGGTAGTACGTTTAAGTAGAAATGCACAGCAGACAGTTGGCTTTCCCAGGTCTTAAGGAGAAAGGTAGGACTGATTAAATAAAAAATATGTAGGTAATTGCCTCGGCTGGTGTGAATCAGTTGGTTGCAGCATCATCTGGTATACCAAAAGGTTGGTTCGATTCGCAGTCAGGGCACATACCAAGGTTACAGGTTTGATCCTGGGTGGGGGTGCGTAGGGGAGGCAACAAGTCGATGTTCCTCTCTCACATCGATGCCTCTCTCTCTCAACTCTCCCCTTTCCTCTCTCTCTAAAAAATCAATAAACATATTTTTGTAAACATTTTAAAAATGTGTGTAGGTAGTTAAAATCATGAAGTATGGGAGAAAACGGAAGAGGGGAAGGCAATGCAGAATGTGAAGCCTTTAGAAACACTAATATTTATTGTGAATCAATGAATAGTTTTCAATAAAGAAAGGGAGTTGGCATGGGTAAACTAAGCAGTGGAAAGAAATTTGGAATTCAGAGACATCATAGAGACCAGGGGACAAGAGCAAGAAAGGAGCTGCCCACTAACTAGCTCAAGAACGATAAAGAAGTTAAGATAGAAAGTGAACCATGCATGTTTGATTTTTCACAAGGAATTATTGGTGACTTTGTCAAGAGCTGTTGTGAAGTAGAGGTGGAGAAATTGCAGCTAGGTGGCAGAGATTTAGGAAATGAGATGGAAGTGAAGAAATGTTTTTAGGTTAATATTTTAGGATGCTAAGGAAGAGAAAGACAAATATGAGAGATTGTTAAAAGTTGGTGAATATTCAAGCATTTTTTAAAATGTTTTTAAAAAAAATCCTATGTAAATGGAATACGGGGATGTGGGAGGCCTATAATCAACTAGGGAAAGTCCTTGAGGAGATTGATGGGTGTGGAGGTAGAAATGGAAACTTGATCTCAGGTGAAGAGATTCATTTCTGAAGAGAAGTGTGGGTGGGGGACAGGTGTGGGTTGTTGAGGTTGCAGGTGAATTTATAGCTGGGGAGTATTTGAAGCTTTTGGCTTCTCATCTGAAGGACTCAATTTCAATTAAAAAAATAAGGAGAGAGCCGCTTTGGAGAGCATAGGATAAGTCTTGCAGCAGGAGAGTGATTTAAGAGCTGTTACAAAAAAAAAAATAAATAAAATAAAATAAATAAAAAAGCCCTGGCTGGTGTAGCTCAGTGGATTGAGCACGGGCTGTGAACCAAAGGGTCGCTAGTTCGATTCCCAGTCAGGGCACATGCCTGGGTTGCAGGCCAGGTCCCTAGTTGGGGCCATGTGAGAGGCAACCACACATTGATGTTTCTTTCCCTCTCTTTCTTCTCCCTTCCCCTCTCTCTAAAAATTAATAAAATCCTTTAAAAAATTTTAAAAAAAGCTGTTACAAAGGAGAGAAAATTTACATGGAACATGTTTTAAAAGATTGAAGACCACCCAAGTGCACGGGGACTATAACAGTTTTCTGTTGTTCCTCTGGTAGCAACATACATTTTCTTAGAAACCTGTAAGACTGATTCGCTCCTGCCCTTCCAGAGCACTTCGTTCATGCAGGCAGGATAGCACTTATATAACCTTGTATTATGAAAAGTACATATCATTCTCCCAAGTGAGAATTGTAAGCTTTTAAAAGATAATTCATACTTTTTTTTTCATCTTTGTATCCACACATCCTGTCACAATGTTTCAGATCAGGTAATTCTCAGTAAATGTTGGCTGCAGTTTTAAATTTCTGAGCTGGACCCGTGGACAGTGTCTACCATATATTGAGCCTTCTTGGCAACTACTATTGGCTGTTTTCAGGATTGTGGAATGAGAGATGGTCTAGGTTGGTGATCTACATTAACAGAAATTGTAAATGGCCAGTAATTTGGGCATTTAATATAAAATAATCTTCCCATTTTTAAAAACTTCTTGGTAACTCTGCATCACTGATGCTCATATTTATATCTTTCTATATGATTTAGACTGCTATAAGCATATCTTGATTATTCAGAATTTCCTCATCCATGTTAATTATCTATGTTCCCTGACTTGCTCTCTATATTTCAAATCTTTTCTTCACTTTGCTCTTCCATCAGAATGCAGTAGGCAAAAAAGAAAACCCAGATCATAATTTTACTACGTAACAGTGTTTTAATAAGTGTTTTTAGAAGATAAAGTTGTGGTTAACAGCAGGTAGAGTGATGTTTTTGGACTACCCTTATTTATTAATTATTAGTGTAAGCCTTATTCAGGTTTTGGTTTACCCATGTCAATTTTATTTGAATTTTATTGACAGCCTTAATTCTTTTTAAATTGCTTCGGCTATAAGATTTTTTTTATTACAGCAAATAATGCAGTGCAATTAGCACTTCCTGTATTCTGTAGAAAATTCATTCACTGGGCATTAGTTATGAAATTGTGACGTGTTTGGTGACCACTTTTTACTTACCTAGAGCCTTCTAAAAAATGTTCACTAGGATAACTGAGCTCTTTACTTGTATCTTGTTACAGGATAATTTTTATTTTTATTTATTTATTTGTTCATTTATTTTTTGATGAGTCAAAATTTGTATTTACAGTCTAAAATAGAGCACCCATACCCTTGCTATGATGATATATGTGGGGGAAATGCAGAGAGGCTATGAAATTTTGCCTGTTGAATTCTCGCCCTTTGTCTTCTTATTATAATTATAGAACTATACATCCACATAGGTTTTTTTAAGTTTCAGGCTGTGCCACTAACATGATCGCTCACAAAAGACATCACATGTATTTGACATTTTTATAGCACATGTATTGTGGCTCCAAGAGGCCAAGTTCTGGGTTATGATTCCATTCCAATTTCCAAGGGCCAGTTCTAGGGGTGAGTTTCCTGTTGGATTATTTATAACCAAGGAATTAAATGATGAGGTTTGGAGGGCCTTGGCCTAACTTCGAATTGCTTTGCAATGACTACAATAAGTATGGAGTCTTTAGAATTCTTTGACTGTTCCATTTGGTGGAGTCATCAATCAATTTTTTGGGTAACACTTTCTTCTTAAAGGGTAATTTTTAGAAGGTAATACCTTGACTCAAACAAATATAAAGTGAACACGTGTCAAAGATTTTATTTCATGCATTAATAAGCAAACCAGCAAGATGGTAAGACCATCTTAGTTTTTAAAGAAAATTGGAAGAATGGACACATTTATAGGCAATCAGGAATGCTGAAATGAATTTGCGAATATATGCAAATTGGTCAACATCCCTAAGGCAATAAAATGTAATTTCTAAAAATCCTCTCTTCCACCAGGTGGAAATCAATTGCAGAACAAAGTTTATTTGTATCTCTATGAACATGAATTATTTGCATTACCATCAGTTTTCTACAACTTAAAAAAGTTGTTAAATACCTCAGTCAAACACAGTGAAAGGCACAGACCCCTGTAGAATCAGATATTCCAGAAGGACCTGTCTGACAATGCCCAGAGCTCCATTGCAGAGACACTCAGAAATCCTTTTGTCCACTGCAAAATTGTTCTCCATATTTTCTGACTCACTCTTTCTTTTCTAGTTCCAACATCACAGCCAGCCACTTTCCTCTCTCCTTGTTGTATACTATAACATCCCTCTCAAAGCTTCCTTCTCAGGGGAAATAATTCAGAACCCTAGAGTTTTGAAAAATGGAATTGGAAGTCCAGGTTTTGCCTGGGGCCTCCTAATATTTGGATGGCTAGAAATGTAGGGAACTGGGAAGAAGTGACTGTGGATGCCCACAAGCTTGGGTCAGACTGCAAATTCCCAGAAAACTCATATAACAATTCGCACCTGCCAGTCAGAGAAGGTCTATATGTAGGTCATTCATTACATAAAAATGCTGTGGTGCCTAGTTTTTAGAGTATTGCCCTGCATGCTTGTAGCAGAGTATTGTTTGGAGGGCCCTTGCCCATACGTTTTTCTCCTTTGATGCTCGCCACAATTCTGCGAAGTAGTCCAGTGTTCATTTTTGATCCTCTTACTTACAGAGAGTAAACCAAGACATAGAAAAGTTAAGCAAATTGCTTAAGGTCATGTACTGAAAAGTGACAGATAGGACTTGTACTCAGGCTTTCTGAACACTGTCCAGTTCGTATTTCACTATGCATCCTAGCTTTGGACTTAATGGACATTTATTCAGTAATGTGTTCCTCGAATGACATCCTATGCCCCTGATTTTTATTCCCAATTTACATAGAAGGGAGAAATCATAAGGATGAACTATTAAAGTTGACATTTTATTTATATTTGTTAGTGCTTTGTTTTTTGAGGGAAAAACCAACTGGTTACTTAGATAAAAGTGTTGGTAAATGGCTGAAAAATGTGGAAGACAATCACAATTTCTTCACAGTCTTGCACATTTTAGATGGAAGATGAGTGATTGCATTTATTTTCCCATTCCCCATTTTGTATGACAAATAGCAGTTTGTCCTACTGAGAAGAGTTAGATAGAATATACCCTATTTATAAGCAGTATCTGTTTTTGGTTTCTATTTGTTTTTTAGCTTTATTTTGAGGGATTTATGGTTTCTAAGATGAAGAAATACCTGTAATAATTCATTTGGAAATTGTTGTTCTATACTTTCAATGAAATGTGGGGGTGAGAAAATGCCTTTTAATTGTATATAATCTTTCGTAATACTTGCACACAAAATGTCTATTGCTGTCTGTATTTTGCAAAGGGAAATAGCCACACAGAATATTTTTTCTCCTTAGCTTTCTAAGACTTTCCATCTTAGTGGAAAGATGTGATGTGACTTATCTGATTTACTTTTTATATTGAAGTACAGAATATCTCACCACGTTTCTTGGAAATGCTACATAAAGATAGAGATAAACTTCATATCAGTTTAGCAAGTTCTATTTGGAGAAAGTATATAGAAGTTGAGACTGAATATAATATTTGGGCTGATTTTCTCTTCAAAAATTTCCCGTGGTAAGGACAATATTTTTCTACAGACATGAGCAAGCAGGAATGGTTACTTCAAAGCTCCAGAAGCTAGATACTTGCATGTTCCAACACAGGTTCCTGAATTTATTCCCAAGATATATGGTAATGTGTACTTTGTACCACTGAGAATGAATAAGAAAAAGTTACAGTTTTGTTTACCAGCTGTGCATGTTTATATTAAAATAATTTGTTTCTTTTTTCACCTTGCCTGTCTTCTCTCTGTAGGTGCACTGCTTACTTAAGTGAACAATTGAATCATTTATCTTTTAGCTTAAGGATTTGTAGCATACCTAAGATATAGTATAGAATTCTCCAATAAAATGAGACTCTTTGTTTTTCTTTCCTAGGCTCAGCTCAGCTAACATTTAATTCAGTCAAATCTGTAGAATACACCGCCTGCAATGACACTGTCGTCATCCCATGCTTTGTTAATAATGTGGAGGCAACTGACCTTAAAGAAATGTATTTAAAGTGGCATTTTGGAAAAAGTTGGATTTTCATCTATGATGGAGACAGAAATCTTTCCAAACACAGCGCAGGCTATAGTAGTGCCAGCATCGTGAGACTTGCATTGCTAAAGGGCATTGCATCTTTGAGGATGAACAAGAAGGATGCTGTCCCAGGAAACTACACTTGTGAAGTAACAGAATTAAGCAGAGAAGGTGAAACAGTCGTAGAACTGAAGTATCGTGAAGGTAAGAATTCTATAAAAGCTTTCGTTTCTATTATTTGTCCTGTAGCAACCTGATGCTATTAGAAATGGGACAAAATGGGGCTGGGAACGCCTATGAATCAAAAAGTAGGCTATTAATAATAAATGTTTATGGAATGTTTAGCAGCTTTAAGATCGAGTTTTATCTTATTTGCTCTTCTCCTTCTCATAACAAAACTCCTTTGCTGTTTGGTATTTGTGTATTGTATGGTTCTCAAACTGTTGGTCTGAGAACTATTCTTTCGGGGCGAGTAGTCCTGAGGTCATCCACTCTGTGTTTCTGTTTGCTGCTATCAAAAGTACTTTCTTTCATGTGATAAATTTTCCAGGCTCCTTCCAATTATTTAGCTATTTTTTATTACCTACACTTTGTTCAAGGGTTGACAAGTTCCAGCCTTTTTCCAGCTAGAAAGAATCGATTAGAAGGAGAATCAAGAGATTAAAAATCAGGTTAAATAATGTTTCCTTGAGGTTTCCTGTGTTTAGCCTTCCTATGGTGTTTTTTTGTTTGTTTGTTTGGTTTTTGTTTTTTTGTGGGTTTTTTTTTTTTTTTTTTTTTTTTTTTTTTTGGCATTGGGGGTCCTGAGATGCGGGAGAGCCAGGGATCCAATGTAATTAATTTGAATTCAGCCTTGGGCACAGCACCATGATCCTGCCCATTCTTCACAAACTTGGTTTGGTGAGTTTCATAAAGCTGTAAAGTTAGCTGAAGTAAACAGTCTGCTTTCTTATCTATTCCTTGCTGTACCAACTGATTACTTTACCCACAGATAGGTGCATGCTGGCTTTCTGCTTTGAAAGCTCTATTTAGAACCACTAGACATATTACCGATCTTAGGATTTGACCATTTTTTTTGAGAACCCCTGCTTTAGATGGCATCAGACAGTTGAGTTGGATCAACTATTTACCTTCTCTTCTATCATTTCTAGTCTGTGACCAGATTGGGAATGGAGTGTTTTGTTTGATGGAATATTTTGACATTGCTTAAGATGAGGAGTCAGGAAATCTGATTATATCCCCTATTGTGCAACTTAACTATATTGAACTTGAGAAGTTACTTCACTGAGTCTAAGTTACCTCATCCCTAAAATGGGAATGAAAATAGATTCCTGTTTGTATGCACTCAAGTGAGACCCCTTGCATATGAGCCCTTTGTAAACCGAAGTACTTTCCAAATGTTAGTTGTGTTGCTGGGATGTTTAGGTTGTGAAGTAAGGTACTGAGTTGTTGAAGCTAGGGTAGGTATATATAATAATGAGAGGGATGTTTGTGCAGTGAAGAATGGGCAAGAGATAGCTTACAGCAGTCTAGCAGATTTTGGAAGGCTTTTCTGCTCAAAAATCTCTCCTACATTATAAATTTCATTACTTTGATATTTTAAAAATATATTCTATTGATTATGCTATTACAGTTGTCCCATTCTTTCCCCCTTCACGCCCCTCCGCCCTGCACACTCCCTCCTACCACGTTCCCCCCCTTTAGTTCATGTCCATGGGTCGTACATATAAATTCTTTGGCTTCTACATTTCCCACACTATTCTTGCCTTCCCCCTGTCTATTTTCTACCCACCATCTGTGCTACTTATTCTCTGTACCTTTTCCCCCCTCTCCTCCTCCCACTCCCCTGTTGCTAACCCTCCATGTGATCTCCATTTCTGTGTTTCTGTTCCTGTTCTAGTTGTTTGCTTTTGTTTTAGGTGTGGTTGTTAATAGCTGTGAGTTTGCTGTCTTTTGACTGTCATATTTTTTATCTTCTTTTTCTTAGGTAAGTCCCTTTAACATTTCATATAATAAGGACTTGGTGATGATGAACTCCTTGAACTTGACCTTATCTGAGAAGCACTTTATCTGCCCTTCTATTCTAAATAATAGCTTTGCTGGATAGAGCAATCTTGGATATAGGTCCTTGCCTTTCATGACTTGGAATACTTCTTTCCAGCCCCTTCTTGCCTGTAAGGTCTCTTTTGAGAAATCAGCTGACAGTCTGATGGGAACTCCTTTGGAGGTGACTGTCCCCTTATCTCTTGCTGCTTCTAGAATTCTCTCCTTCATGTTAATCTTGGCTAATGTAATTATGATGTGCCTTGGTGTGTTCCTCCTTGGGCCCAACTTCTTTGGGACTCTCTGAGCTTCCTGGACTTCCTGGAAGTCTATTTCCTTTGCCAGATTGGGGAAGTTCTCCTTTACTATCTATTCAACTAACTTTTCCACTTGTTGCTCTTCCTCTTCTTCTTCTGGTACCCCTATAATTCGGATGTTGGAATGTTTAAAGATGTCCCAGAGGTTCCTAAGCCTCTCCTCATTTTTTTGAATTCTTGTTTCTTCATTCTTTTCTGGTTGAATGTTCCTTTCTTCCTTCTGTCCACACTGTTGATTAAACTCCCAGTTTCCTTCCCATCACTATTGGTTCCCTGTACGTTTTCCTTCATTTCACTAGTGTAGCCTTCATTTTTTCATCTAATTTGCAACCAAATT
Organism: Glossophaga mutica; assembly: GCA_039655065.1. Taxonomy (NCBI): domain Eukaryota; kingdom Metazoa; phylum Chordata; class Mammalia; order Chiroptera; family Phyllostomidae; genus Glossophaga; species Glossophaga mutica. The sequence goes on from CM077304.1 coordinate 135,431,274, forward strand.
CAACCAATTTTGTGAGCACCCTTGATTACTATTGTTTTGAACTATGCATCTGATAGGTTGGCTATCTCTTCATCGCTTAGTTGTATTTTTTCTGGAGCTTTGATCTGTTCTTTCGTTTGGACCTTTTTTTTTTTTTTTGGTCTGGTCGCACCTGTTACATAGTGAGTGGCGGGGCCTTAGGTGTTCACCCGGGAGGGCTAACACACATAGCTGAGATGTGACGCTGTACATGGGGGAGGGGTCTGAGAGTGAACAATGGCGTTGGCTCAGCTCTCTGCTGGATTTCAGTCACTTCCCCCACTTCCCACAAGCAAATTGGGCCCTTCTGATGCTGATTCCTGTGTGAGTGGGCTTGTGTACATTCTAGAACCCTATGGGTCTCTCCAAAGAACTCTCCTGTGAGGCTGGGAGTCTCTCCCACTGCCACCTCAACCCCCACCAGTGTTTTCAATCAGTGGTTTGAGGCTTTATTGCTCCGCGTTGGAGCTCTGGGTTGCGCGATCTGTCTTGCTCCCCACTTGTTCCTCCTGGTTTGTCTGTGCACAACTGTGGGTCCGCCTGCTCCACTAGCTACCACCATAGCCTTGTGGGCCAGCCACTGCCTTGCTGCGAGTCCTCTCTGCCCAGCTGCCCATCTCCATCTGCCCCTCCTATCAGTCTGGATGAATATGTCTTCTTTAACTCCCTGGTTGTCAGACTTCCATACAGTTCAATGTTCTGTCAGTTCTATTGCTTTTTGTTTTTAAATTGTTGTCCTTCTTTTGGTTGTGTGAAGAGGCACAGTGTGTCTACCTACACCGCCGTCTTGGCTGGAAGTCTCATTACTTTGATATTAAGTTGAGCTACATTTTGTTTTAAGTAAACTTTTTAGGAGGGGTAAAATCATTGAGTCATATGCACTGTGAGAGACTAGAATTATATAACCTAATATCTACTTAAAATTTTTCTGAGGGGAATGTACAGTTTCATAGGAATGAAAAAATAAATACATGGGGGAGTGGCAATTTGAGAATATAATGTAGGTCACTGAGAGGAAAATTAGTAAGTTCAAGAGACTTGAAAGGCCAGAAGATGGATGGGAAAGGAGTAACAATATCTGAGATAAAGACAAAGTTTGTAATTTTATGTGTGATTGTTTCATCTTTGTTTTCAAAGTACTTTATAAAAATATGAACTATACTTACTTTTGGGGCCATTAAAATGAGAAGGTGTTGTTTTGTTGTAGAAATGTAAAAAAATTCTACCAGAGGTCTCAGACATTTGGCTTTACACCCATTTTTATTTTTTTGAAATAACTAATAGAGTCACAGAAAGTTTCAAAGATAGAAGAGGGGTGCTGTGTGCTCTTTACCTAGCTTCCCCCAATGTTTACATTTTATATAATGGTAATTAAATGTCACAGCCAGCAAGTACACAAAGATACAATGTATATACTATTTAATTACCACCACAATCTGGGTATTTCATTGACACAAATATCTCCCTCATGCAACCCCTTTATAGTCACTCCCTCCATTTGTTCACCATGTCTATACTTTTGTCATTTAGAAATGTTATATAAAAGTATGTAACCTTTTTTTTAAAGGTTTCATTTATTTATTTATTTTTAGAGAGAGGGGAAGGGAGGGAGAAAGAGAGGGAGAGAAACATCAATGTGTGGTTGCCACTCACATGCACCCTACTGGGGACCTGGCCTGCAACCCAGGAATGTGCCCTGACTGGGAATCGAACTAGTGACCCTTTGGTTCACAACTCTAGCTCAATCCACTGACCTACATCAGCCAGGGCAAATGTAACCTTTTGAGATGGGCTTTTTTTCACTCAGCCCGATGCCCTTGAGATCCATCCATGCTGCAGTATCATGTATCAACACTTTGTCTCCTCCCTCTTCCCCCACACTCCTCACCCTGGGCACTGAGTAGTATTCCATGGCATGGAGATGTCACAGCTTGTGTAACCATCTACCTACTGTGGGACATTTTCATTGTTCCCCATTGTTTTTGGCTATTATAATGAAATTGCTATAAACAATCACATATGAGTTTTTATGTGGACCTAGTCCTCATTTCTCGGGATAAATGTGCAGAAATACAATTACTGGGCTGTATGTAACTGTGGGCTTAGTTTTAAAAGAAACTGCCAAACTGTATTCCAGAGTGATTAGTCCGTTTTACATTCCCATCAGCAACATATAAGTGATCGAGCTCCCCCACATCCATGCCAGCATCTAGTGTTGTCACTGTTTTGTACCATGTTTGACTGGGAAAAAAAAAAAAAAACTCCTCTGCACAAAAAGGTTAATTGAAACAGGGCTTTTGCAAATTTATTGTGATAAATTTACTTACCCATCCTTTGAGTTTTGGGGATTAAGCAGTAGAATCCATTTTTACTATGTTGTGTGTTTTGCAAATATTGGCATAAATGAAAACTAGAAATTGTTTAATAAAGAATTCAGCTTAATCGAATGTAGATTAATGGTGGCCATTCTTTGTTCCCTTTTAGGAAGCTGAGGGACTGACTCTGTGGAAATATTATCAATGAGATAAAGTTTTATATGCCTCTGGTACTCATGTAGAGTAGTACCAAGAAAGGAACATAGAACTAATTTAAGAAAACTTATGGAAGAAATTCAACCTATCTGACCCTTAGTTTTCATCTGTAAAGTGAGGATACCATCTTCATTACAGAATTGTTTGAGATGTAAATATATTAATCTCTCTCTTACTTTAAAAAGATTTATTATTGAGTTCTGGCCTAGTAGCTCAATTGGTTAGAACATCCTCCCTGATATATCAAGGTTGCCGGTTTGATCCCTAATCAGTGCACATACAAGAAAGAACCAGTGAATGCATCAATAAGTAAAACAACAAATCTCTCTTCTTCCTTCCCTTTTCCCTTCCTTTTCCCCTTCCTCCTACTCCTCCTTCTTCTCCTCCTTCCCTTTCTCCACTTCCTCCTCCCCCCCATCCTCCTCCTCCTTCTTCTTCTTCCTTCTCTTTCTTCTTCCTTCTCTCTCTCTCTCACTCATCAACAAAGATTTATTGAGTAGCTACTGTGGGCCAGGCACTGTACCAGGCACTTTGAATTTGAATTTAGTGGTAACTAAAATATGATACCTGCTTTCAATGAAGTGGTAACAGTACAAATAAGAACAGTAATGTGTCCTAACATTTGTTTGAGCAGATGCCACATACTTCATGTATATTGCATCCTGTGATCTCAGCAACTCTAGGAGATAGATGTAGGTCTTACCATTCAACAGGAGAGAGATTGAGGGAACTCATTCAAAGTCAGAGTCTTGGTCAGGATTTTAGCATAAGTCTGTCTTCAAAACCCAGTATTTTTTTAACCATGGTATATAGTTTCCGTTCAAACACCTTGTTAACAATCAAATATTAAATGTAAATAGTCATAAAATTTGTTATTAATGTCTATATTTAAATTATTAATGATAAAAAAACTTAGATGCTTAATATTTTACATTTTGTCCAAGCAAGCTATTAGGATTTTATTTAAAAAGGTCAGTTCAAGTACAGCAGAGTTGCCACTTCCATCTTTGTCAACATGATGTATACTATGTTCATAATGTTGACATGAAGGCATCACAAGATCCTTATATTAGTTTTCTAGTGCTGCATAACAAATAACCACAAAAAAAAAAAAAAGCAGCCTAATGCAATTCCCATTTATTAGCTCACAGATTTGTAGGTCGCACGCAGTTCTGGTTGAGGTGTGACTGGGCTCTAAAATCCAGGCATGGGCCAGGCTGTGTTCTCATATGGAGGTTGGGGTCCTGTTCCAAGCTCACATGATTGTGGCAGAATTCAGTTCCTTGTGGCCATAGGACTGAGGGCCCTGTTTCTATGTTGGGTGTGTGCTGAGGGCTTTTCTCGATTGTTAGAGGCAGCCCCCATTCCTTGCCCCATAGCCTCTTCCATACTTGAAGCTGGCAAAGGAAAATCTTCCTCTTATTGAAACCTTCTCACATGTTGGATTTCTTTTGCCAAGAAGAGCACACACCCTTTTAAGGGCTCAATTGATGAAGTCAACCCTCTTCCAAGGACTATCTCTGTTTCTTAAAGTCAGCTGATTAAGGACCCTAATTACAGCAGCAAAATCCCTTTTGTCATATGACACAACAATCACAGGAATGAAATCCATCCTATTCACAGTCCCACATCTCCACCAAGGGGAAGAAACTATAAAAGATTGACTGTAGCAGACAGGGATTTGGGGAGCCACCTTACAATTCTGGGTTTGATTAAATAACTGGGGTTATAGCCAAGATAGTACCTCAAAAAAAAGCCATCATGGCTCTGGCTGCTGTGGCTCAGTGGATCGAGTGCTAGCCAGGTACCCTTTGGTTCGATTGTCCGTCAGGGCACATGTCTGGGTTGCAGGCCAGGTCCCCAGTAGGGGGTGTGTGAGAGGCAACCACACATTGATGTTTGTCTACCTCTCTTTCTCTTTCCTTTCCCCTCTCTCTAAAAATAAATAAGTAAAATCTTTTTTTAAAAAAGGTATCACAGTCCTAAAACATCAAGTAAAACTTTGGCTTGAATTTTAGTGTTGTAAGTTTATTGCGATCTTCTTTTGTGGGAACTGGTGTTCTCTGTGTTTGTGAAGGTTTGCCACGTACAGGTGTACCTTGGAGGTATTGAGGGTTTGGTTCTTGACCACCCCAATAAAGCGAGCATCTCAATAAGGCAAGTTGTAATCTTTATGCTGGTGGAGGGTTTTGCCTTCAATTTGTAGAAAAACACAGCATCGGTGAAGTGTAATAAGTGAAGCATAGTTAAATGAAGTATGCCATATATATTTGAAGGAGAGGCACACTTAATTGATTGGAGTGATCTCTTTAGTTTTTTGAGTTATACAGTGATAAGAAAAATAAAGTACTGGGTTTTATAATATGTAGGCTTGGGAGCAAAACTTAAACACTCATCCATATACCACACTCTCTTAATACTACTTCCTGGCTCTCTCACTAATACGAAGGGTCTCTTCCTGGGAGCTGCCCAGCCTGACCAGGAGTTGGGGCAGAGGAGCGGGCACAGTCTATGTCAGCCCTAGCTTAGGTGGAGTGAGAGTGTTGGCACCTTTGATTTGTTTTTCTTAATTCTGAAGTGGACAAATATTGGATACTGTTCTTAGTGCATTTTAAGTTAATTTATTTTCTTCGTGCCATAGGACTGAAGGGAACCTTAGAGAAGTATTTTGTCCCCTTCTCCCCTTTGGGGAACAAGAGTTAAAGCCACCTGACAGTGCTACCATACCAAATCAATAGCTTAATGGGCACATAAGTGGTTTTATAGGAAACATTGGGTTTCTCCCCATCATCTCATTTAGTCCTTGACCGTCCAATTCAATGATCCTCCAACTCTTCCCACCTTAACAAATTAGGGAGAGGCAACACGTTCATGTCAGTGGGAGGAGGTATCACATTCATGTAAATTACAGCAGAGGTCTGCAGCAGGGATTTTGAACTGCGAACCATGGATAACACCCGCCATCCCCCTGTCCCCCCCCCCACACACACATACACTTACTCTGGGGAACATATTAAAATCCTAGGGTGGGAGGTGAGAGGGGAGAGTATGTGAAGCTTGAATAACCCCCAGGTGATTCTGATAAGCTTCATGTAAGAATCACTTAGACAATAATACTGTGTATTCTATAATCCCACCCTCTTCTGTCATTGAAATATCTGTTACACTTATTATTTCTGCACAGAGGCTTGGAGTCATTAGTAGTTATGTAGTCTATCTTGCCACCTAATTCAGGAATTGCTTCTATCATACCCCAGCTAATTGGTCGTTCAAAATTTTTACCTAGCCCTGGCTGGTGTAGCTCAGTGGATTGAGCGCGGGCCTGTGAACCGAAGGATCGTGGTTCGATTTCCAGTCAGGGCACATGCCTGGGTTGCCAGGCCAGTTCCCGGCAGGGGACATACAAGAGGGAACCGCACATTGATGTTTCTCTCCCTCTCTCCTTCCCTTCCCCTCTAAAGATAAATAAATAAAATCTAAAAGGAAAAAAAAAATCTTTGAAAAAAAAAATCTTAAAAAAAAAATTTTTTTTACCTAATTGCTTGTCATGATGAGACTGTAACTTTCTATCATCAGGCAGGTCCAGTTCTCCTGTAAGTCAGGCTAAGGTTTGTAGTCCTGCAATTTCTCACTCACTAGGAAGGCTACAGTATTTCTCCCCCAAGTTTATTCTTCTCTGAGGCAGGAATCCTCAGTGCTGTCCGCCATTGCTCATGTTTCAGGATCCCCATTCTGGTCACCTTTCTCTGGAGTGATCCCCTGTTTATCTGGGAGTGTGATGAGTAAAACTGAAGCCAGGAGTGCATGTGTGGGCTGCGCCCCACCACCCAACTGCTGTGGTGACTTTCTGATAGGTCCTGCTTCGCATGGCTTCCAAAGGTGTTAAATAAATCAGGTCACTTTTATTCTCTATTTGAGGCTTTTCAATCACTTGTCATTGCTCTTAGAATAAAATACAAACTATCTTGACAAACTGTTAAGGCCCAACATGATCTTGCCCCAACAACCTCTTCCCATCCCGTCTGTATCACTAAATTGTAGCCACATTCGGTTGCTCAGTTGCTGTTCCTTAGTCTCTTCTTCCCTGTTTTTGCATGGCAGGCTCTTTCACATCCAAGGCTCAGATGTAATTCCTCTCCCCAGAGGCCTTTCCTTACTACCCCACAAGGCTCTGTTCATCTGCTGCTCACATTCCTCAAGCTCATCGCCCCACCTTCCTTGTTCACTGCTATACCTCAAATACCTAGAAGAATATTCTACCCATGGTGGGCTTTCAATAAATGTTTGTGTAACAAGTGCAAAATGAGTGGTCCAACCAGGGTCAAACACACCTCTTATTTTCACTAATATTTAGATCCTGAGGTTGTTGATGATTGTTCTGTTGTATAGGGAGGCCAGTGAAAGAATATTTCATTGTCAGCTCGTCTTGAGCAAGAGATCAGATACTGGCTATTTTGAAGGGAGATCCCAGAGGATTGACCATTGGAACAGAGGTGGGGTGTGAGAGAAGCCAAGGAGCCAGGGGTGACTCCAAGATTTTTGGCCTGAGCAACTGGAGAAGTGGAGTTACCACTACTGAAATGGTGAAAACCAGGAGGGAAGGTTTGGTGGAGGGGCAGGGAGAGGGATATCAAGAGTCAGTTTTGGACATACAAAATTATCATCCTTAATTCACTGTGCCTCAGTTTTCTCAGCGATAAGGAGGGGTTAATAGTTCCTCCTATAATAGTTGTAAGGATTTGAGCCCTGACCAGCATGGCTCAGTGGGTTGGGAATCATCCCAAAAAGTGAAAGGTCGCCTATTTGATTCCTGTTCAGGGCACATGCGTGGGTTGTGGGCCAGATCCTGGGTTGGGGCTTGCAAGAGGCAGCTGATCAATATAACACATTGATGTTTCTTTCCTTCTTTCTCCCTCCCTTTCCCTCTCTCTGAAAACAAGTAAATAAAATCTTAAAAACATAATTGTAAAAATTTGCGAAGTTAATGTTCCCAACGCAAAACAAAATAATAGAGAAAGTGGGTAGAGAAAAATAAGTTGATTAAGAATAGCCATTAGGTTGCTTCCAGCACTTGGCTATTGTAAATTGTGATGCCCATCAGTTAATGAATGGATCAAAAAACTGTGGTACATTTACACAATGGAATTCTATGCAGCAGAAAGAAAGAAGGAGCTTCTACCCTTTGCGACAGCATGGAAGGAATTGGAGAGTATCATGCTAAGCGAAATAAGCCAGGCAGTGAAAGACAAATACCATATGATCTCACCTTTAACAGGAAGCTAATCAACAAAACAAACAAAAAAGCATAATATAAACAAAGACACTGAATTTGAGAACAGTCTGACAGTGTCCAGAGTGGGAGGGGAGGGAATTTCAGGGGAAAAGGGGAACGGTTTAGAGCAACAAGTATAAAGGACTCTTGGACAAAAACTATGGGGGGTGGAAATGGGAGGAAGGTGGGGAGGGCTGGGGTGGTGGGCTGGGGCGGGGTAAAAGACAGAAAACTGTACAATATCAACAATTAAAAAAATACTGAAAAAAAAAAAAGAATAGCCATTAGAACATAGAGCTTTTACCAAGTTTTTCAGGCATGTGAAAACCTAAGAATAATTCACAAAGGTGTTTTTCCTGTAGGATATTAGGTTGGATTGAAATGAGTTTTCTTTAGCATAAGGAGATGTTCAGTAATTCGGTTGGAAATTAAGGTGGTATCAACTCAGAGTACCTGAAAACCATTTCTGCCACCATTAGAGCATTAACAACAACCGCCCCCCGCCCCCGCCAAAAAAAAAAAAAAAAAAACCTACACCTGTCTTCTATTCACTCACTAAACTATCTTGTGACTATTGCCACCGTGAGCAGCAAACCTATTGAGTCTCTGCTGTGTACAGTGCAAAATGCTAGACTCTGGAAAGCTAGTATCTCAAAGATAAGAATTTATAATATTGTTATATTCTGGGGATTATTGTGAATACTTACCAGAGTTTAACATTATGAGCTTAACACAAGAAATGCATGGGTAGCATTATGGTTTAAAAGCCCACAAGGTTCCTCACATGCTGATATAGGGGAGGATTTGAAAGGGTTAATTTCAGAGCAACACCAGTACTTGCGTTGTGCAGTATTCGGAAGTGTCCTTCACACAGCAGATTCTGCCAGGCAGGCCAACTTTGAAATGCTTTCGGTGCATTTCCTTGGCTTTACTGTTACAGGAGAAATTTCATAGACAGAAATATGGTCTTAAAAGTTCTCAATAAATTGCATTTGAAGTGTTAATATCACAATTTCCTTTATGTAGAATGGGTGGCTATATTTTCACTGTTTAGGTAACTTGCGACCCACTTAATAGAAGTTCCTTAGCACCTAAAGCTCTTCATGTTACTTTGTATGTAAACAGTCAGTTTAAGCCTGATTACCTATGAGTACATCGTCTGTTCCAGAGTAAGTTTCAGAAAAGCTCGGGCCCACCTCTGTCTTGGTCTTAAATCACTGGAAGGGGGGTGGGTACCCAGTTGTACAACTTCCTCACTTCCATCCCCTGGTTCAGTCTTTACAAGAAGACTTAACTCTTCTTTAAGGTAAATTCTTTGTGCCAGGCTTTGTTTTCAGCCCTTTTCCTATCTTCACTTTGTTAACAGTCACAACAGCCCTTCAAGGTGTAGGTGCTGTCTTGCACTGGTGTAACAACCGAAGAACAGAGAGGTGGTGAGAATGTCCAGCGGCACAGGGACTGCAAGTGAGAGTCTGGTTTCAGACGGGCAGTGTGGCCGCAGAGCCTTGTGCTCAGAGCCTGTGGCATGGCGCCTCCTTCTGTAACTCCCAGTGTAGGGAGGATGTTGTAGAAAACAGTTAACTTAGTATTTTTAGTTTCATGAATATTCGTTATATGAGTAAATTATGTGTAATTATTTATGTGCGTGTTTAAGGTCACAGTTTTAATTAATTATCTTTATTTTCCATCTCCACAATAAAATATATTGTTGACCATTGATTGGCAGGACTTAAAGTTACTACAGTATATATTAATTGTGATTTTTTTGTGTTCTTTCTCCTCAGTTTCATGGTTTTCTACAAATGAAAATATCCTTATCATTATTTTCCCCATGTTGGCTGTGCTTCTCTTCTGGGGACAGTTTGGTATTGTGAGTAAGTACTTGTTTCCGCTTTTCATTTGTGTTTTAGTGATGAAGTTGTCATTTCCAGGAGGCAATATTACTGAAATACTCTATTTAAGTCATATCAGGAAGTGTAATAATGTTATAAATAAGAATATACAGTCTTAATATTCTCCTTGAAGTATATATTATCCTCCATAATTTGCTGCAGTTCCTAAGAATTTTTTTTTTTTTTTTTTTAAAGAATAGTGGGGCCCTGGCTGGTGTGACTCAGTGGATTGAGCGCTGGACTGTGAAGCAACGGGTCTCTGGCTCAATTCCCAGTCCGGGCACATGCCTGGGTTGTGGGCAAGGTCCCCAGTAGAGGGTGTGTGAGAGGCAACCACACACTGATGTTTCTCTCCCTCTTCTTCCTCCCTTCCCCTCTCTCTAAAAATAAATAAAATCTTAAAAAAAAATAAAAGAATGGTGAGAATCCTAACAATAACATACCTAAAACTCATGCTGATTTTAACATTTACCAAGCACTTACACACACATTATTTCGTTTAGGGAGGCGATTGTCACAGCCTACATTATGGTGTTAAGATAGGATTTTGCACTTTTGAGCATTAAGACTTCCCTCTGTTTATTTTCCCATTTTAAGCTTCTCTTTCTACGTGTGTTCATCCTTGGAAAAGCTGAGTTTGAACCATGTTTGTCATCCTTACTGTGCAATTCTGCAGCCTCTAGAAAGTAGCCACAGGAGGGTTCTGTTCTTTGATCATGTTTTGCTGAATAGCCATATGAACAAACTTCTCAGGGCAGCTCCTGGCGCTGCATAAGATTAGCATCAATACTGTAGAGTTGTCACTGCTGCGTAAACAGGTAATGTACATTCTGGTTGAGGACTATACTTAACCGTACAGTTGACCCTTAAACAACACAGGGTTATTAATAACATTTTTTATTCTCTAGCTTACTTTATTTGTAAGAATACAATATATAATACATGTAACATACAAAATACAATATGTGTTAACCAACTGTTAATTTTATTGGTAAGGCTTTTGGTCAACAATAGGCTGTTAGTAGTTAAGTTTGGAGGGAGTTTAAAGTTACTTGGGGATTTCTGACTATGTGGGGTGGGGGGGGTGTGAGTTCTCTGTATATTCAAGTTGTCTGTGCAAATACAGTTGACCCCTGTGTATTTAAGGGTCAACTGTATTTGCATACCAATGTGATAAAGGAGATCTACAAAATTAGTGAATTTTTGAGGTGACAGTCTAAACTTTTAAACTTTCAACAACATGTAAGAGTCATTCCTTGTCTCCTACTAGTGCACTGAAATAGTCGTTCAAGGCCAGTCAGCATCTATGCAAGGCAAGGAGTAAAACAATGCTGATTTCATTTATCTGTTTCATTCTGCAACCTTTAAAACAAGTGAAAACTAGTAAAATATTGTAGTGGATTGGCCTGTTGTGTATTTCATGAATCTTACTTCTACTCAGAAGTTTAAGGCTTGTATATCTAAAATGATTATATAAAAATGGAAAGGGAGATGACTGGTTATATATTAAAGGCTCTTCTCAATATATGGCACTCTGAAAATGATTTCAAAGCTGTTCTCAATTTTTGTCTAAAAGGCAAAAAAGGGGGAAGGAAAGGGCTAACAGTGAGAACTGTGAGGACATTTCACTTTTGTCTCACTTTGAAATGGTGTCTAGAATTCCTGTGGAAATTTTCTTAGAATTTTAAGAAGCCTTTTATATCAAGTAAATGATTTGTATAGGATCAAGACCTTGTCAGTCTTCACGGATATTAGGGAAGGCCTTGAACCCTGTTGGCAGACCCAGGCGTTAAGGCTTATATCATATAATTTAGGTAAAAAATTGCCTTTTCTTAAGATCATGAAGTTATTTCTCAGAGTGTGATTTGTTGCAGTTGGGTTGATTGCAGTTTGCTGATCATTACGTCCTCATTAGTAACATGATTTTTAGTGGAACAATGAGTGAGTCTGTTCCTGGCAGCCGTGTTTTGACAAAATAAGATTTACAATTTTTTTCTGTCTTTAAAAAGTAGTACATATCACTTTAGAATACCTTATGCAATATGGGAAGTTATAGGAGAAAAAACAAAAATAGTCTAGAATCCTACAACCTACAAATAAACTGTAGGTCTAGTCTAGTGAATTTTCTGCTTCCTTTTTGTATTTTTCTATGTATTTTTGTTACCTTCTTTTAAAAAAGAGAAAAACCATAAATGGACTCATATAGCTTATGTGCATCCTGACCCCCCACCATATTTTTAGAAATCCTTTCACAGCTGCCTGTGCTTTACTTTCACTGATGCACTGTAATTTACTTAACTCTTATCTTGATGGATATTAAACATTGTTTCCAATTTTTTTTGATGCTCTGAAAGTAACCCTGCTAAAGATATATGTAAGGCGGGAAATGGCCCCTGACATCGTTGTCATTCTAAAATCTTTGCTGATTTGATGGGTGATAAAGATCTTGTTTTAATTTTCATTTTTGTGTTAGTGAGGTGGATGTTCTTTTTCATACTTGTTGTACTTTTCATATTTTAAAGGATGTGTTTATGAAGCTAAATATTTTGGCGGTAATATTTTATGTAGGCTGATCTTAGAACAAACAACTGTGGGGTGGTGTGCATGTATAGAAGGCACCTATATATTTGATTCACTCAGCCTAGATTCACATTTAAAGGTCTTTGTAAAAATAGCACCTAAACATTTGTGGAACTCTGGTGCTGTGTGACAGGCACTATGCAAACTATCCATCTGAAGTCACATTCACATCTCCTGGGAACTTTATGGGTGCAGGTACTATTGTTAGAAATCCTATTTTATAGAAGAAAGAGAGGCATGCATAGGTTGGGCTGTTCGCCCACACTTACCCAGTTTCTGAGCAATACTGGGATTTGATCTAGTGTTATTTACTACTACTATGTACTGCATCCCTGTCCTGAACTTACTGTGAGATTATTTTGAGACTGTATTTTTCCACAAAGAGTGAACCTATATCTGGTACACAGACCAAGTGAAACTGTTATTGATAGAGTAGAACGTGAACCTGCTTTGTTTATTTATTCAACGAAGTCTATTGACAAGATGCCTGCTGATTGCTAGGTGGAGGACTGTGTGTACATGATGTGAACATGAAATGCATGTTCTCCCTGGCTTTGTAGCACTCGTATTTCTGTTGAGGGGACAAGTAAGTGTGCACGTTCTCTGTCATCTGTCACATCTTTGGGGTAGACACAGATCTAAATCTACCATTTTGGGGGAATGGTGAGGGACCCTTTGTAAGAGGTCTCCTGTTTATGGCCTGGGGATGTAACCAGCAGGAGAGTCCTTCGGTTTTCTATTTGCTGCTTAATTATACACTTTTTTTTAAATGTACTAACATAAAATAGTACCATTTTTATTTCAAATTGTTAGTCACAGAGATATTAAGCCACATAAAAATAAATGTTTTACTAAATTTGTCTCACCTTTTATTACTTCTCCGTTGATTGTCTTTATCTTTATTGGGATTTTAATATTATCACCATTGTTATCAACTACAGGAAGATTAGCAGCTATGTTTATAATTTAGAGATTGCACACTTTTTCTTTTTTTAATATTTTTTAAATTTTTCAATCACAGTAGATATATAGTATTATATTACTTTCAGGTGTGCAACAAAGTGATCAGGCTTTCGTGACTAAAAAGTGATCAACCCGATAAATCTAGTACCCATCTGACACCATGTGTAGTTGTTACAGTACTCTTGACCACATTCCCCATGCTGTACCTTGTATCTCCCTGATTATTTTCTGACTACCAACTTGTACTTCTTAATCCTTTTTTACCCATCCTCCCAACCCCCTGCCATCTGGCAGCCATCATAATGTTCTCCTTATCCATGAGGATATTTCTGTTCTGCTAGTTCGCCTATTTTGTTTCACTTATAGATTCCACATATAAGTGAAATCATCTGGCATTTGTCTTCCTCTGACTTATTTCACTCAGCACAATACCCTGTAGGTCCATCCATGTTGTTGCTGATGCAAGACTTCATTTTTTTTATGGCTGAATCATATTCCATTGTATATAAGTACCACTTCTTTATCCATTCATCTGTTGATGGAACTTAGATTGCTTTTATATCTTGGCAACTGTAAATAATGCTTCACTGAATATACGGTGCATGTGTCTTTTAGATTTACTGTGTTGAGTTTCTTCTCATAAATACCCTGAAATGAAATTGCTGCGTCTTTCTTAGTCTCTTGTTATAGCCCCTATTTTAAAGTCTATTTTGTCTGGTGTAAGTATTGCTACCTCAGCTTTTTTCATTTTCATTTTCATGAAATATCTTTTTCCATCCTTTAATTTCAGTCTGTGTGTGTCTTTCAATCTGAAGTGAGTCTCTTGTAGACAGCATATGTTAGGATCTTGTTTTGTTATCCACTCACTGTATGTGTTTTGATTGGAGCATTTAATCCATTTGTATTTAAAGTTATTATTAATAGATATGTATTTATTGCCACTTTATTATTCATATTTTTATTCTTTTTTTCTTCTTAAAGAAGACCCTTTAACATTTTAAATAAGGTTTGCTGGTGATGAACTCCTTTAGCTTTTTCTTGTCTAGCCTTCAATTCTAAATGATAGCTTTACTTGGTAGAGTGATCTTGGTTGTAGGTCCTTGCTTTTCCTCAGTTTAAATATTTCATGCCAGTCCCTTCTCGCCTACTAAGTTTCTGTTGAGAAATCAGTTGACAGTTATGGGAACTTCCTTGCAGGTAAGTAACTACTTTTCTCTTTCTGCTTTAAGATTATCTCTTTGTTTTCAACCTTTGGCATTTTAACTATGACATATCTTGGTGTAGGCCTCTTTGGGTTCATCTTGTTTGGAATCTCTGCATTTCCTGGACTTGTATGTCTGTTTCCTTCACCAGGTTAAGGAATTTTTTTATCATTATTTTTTTAAATAGGTTTTCAATCCCTTGCTCTCTCTTTTTTTCCTTCTGGCACCCCCATGATGCACATATTAGTATGCTTGAATTTGTCCCAGAGCCCTTACACTGTCCTCATTTTTGGGGGGATTTATTTTCTTTTTCTATTCCAATTGGGTGTTTTCTGCTTCCTTATCTTCCAAATCACTGATTTGATCCTTGGCTTTGTCTACTCTATTGTTAATTTCCTATAATGTAGTCTTCATTTCTGACCGGTTCTTTATGCTTTCTATCTCCATTTTTTTTTTTGTTTCCTCTCTGTTGAAGTTCTCGCTGAAATCATTGAGCATCCTTATAACCAGTATTTGAACTCTATATCTGCAAGATTGCTTGTCTCTGTTATTTTTAGTACTTTTCTGGAATTTTGTTCTGCTTTTTCAATTTGAACATGTTTCTTTGTTCTTCTCATTTTGACTCCTTTCTGTGTTTGTTTCTATGTATTATGTAGAGCTGCTATGTCACTTGGTTGTAATAGTGTGACCTAATGTAGTAGGTATCCTATTGGGCCCAGTTGTACAGCCTCCCCAGTCACCTGAGCTGGGTCCTCCAGGTGTGCCCCATGTGGGCTATGTGTACCCTCCTGTTGTGGTTGAGCCTTGATTGCTGTTGGCACGTCAGTAGGAGGATTTACCCTCAAACCAATTGGCTGTGAGGACTGGCTGCAATCACAGTGGAGTATCTGCTGTTCAGGGGCAAACCCCACAGACCAGGACTTATTTCTGTAGGCTCTGTTGCCCCATGAATCTGCCCTTTGAGTGTGTCTCTGGTGGAGGTGGTTGGATGGTTCCCTGGCATGGTCTGAGGCTGGCCACTGGGTATACTGGCTTGGGACCTCCCTGCAAGTGCAGGCCAAGATCAGCTTCTGCCTGTGCCCTGCCTGGGGCCACTCACATGAGCTACAAAGTAATCTGCAGATGGCTGCTACTTATGCTGGGCTGGAGATGCCTAAAAGAGGCCAAGCTGCAGACTGAGGCTAGCTACCACTAGTACCAGGCCTGAGGCCAATTAGCAAGAGGTATGGGGCATGCTGAGGCCAGATGCTGCTTGTCTGGGGTTTGTGAACCTTTAAGAGATTTTAGGAAAATCTGAAGCATGAGCTGAGACAGGCAGTTTGTATGGGAGAGCCACTGGAAAGGGCTTGAGTGTGCCCACAAGTTGGGTGGGGCGGTGTCTCAGAGAATCACCAGGGTGGGACTAACAGTGTGAGCCAGTTTGATGGAGACTCAGATGTGGGAAGGTCTCAGCAAAGGAACTCTGCCAGTTACTTTTTGTCCAGAAACAAAAAGGTCTCTGCCAGTACTTCTGTCTGGGAGGACACTGCCCTTCAGCCCTTGCCCCTGAAACCTCCCTGTATGTCCCTTATACCCCTTTCAAGCTGCAGCCCCCACACTGGAGCTCAGAGACAGTGAGTCCAGTATGTCTGTGTGTGGGCCCTTTAAGAGGAACTGCCTGGGACTTCCCGAGTCATTGGTCTCCCTCAGCCACAACCGCTGCTGGTTTTCATAGCCAGAAGTATGGAGACTTCCTTTCCTTGCCCTGGAACCCTGGGCTTGGGGGCCAGGTGTGGCACTGGAACCCCTCGCCTCTCAGGGGTGACCTCTGCAGCCAAGCTATCCCTCCCAGTTTTTATCTGCCACACGTGGGTGTGGGACCAGCCCATTCCTCATCTCTGCCCCTCCTACCCATCTCATGGGGCTTTGTCTCTATATCCTTAGTTGTAAAACTTCTGTTTAGTCAGGTTTCAGACAGGTCTCAATCATGGTGTCCTGTACTTTAGTCGCAGTTTTGACGTGGTTGTGAGAGGATGTGAGTACCATGTTTACCTACCTGCCATCTTCACTGGAGCTTTGGTCATACACCTTTTAGAGCATGGTATAAAGCAGGCGTGTCAAACTCATTTTCACCAGGGGCCACATCAGCCTCCAGGTTGCCTTCAAAAGGCCGAATAACTTGAGGACTGTATAAATGTAACTACTCCTTAACAGTTAAGTGAGAGCTTGGTGCTGCCGCTGGGTAGAAACAAGGTGCCAGGCCAAATAAAACAAGGTGGAGGGCCGGATTCAGCCTGCGGGCCTTGTGTTTGCCACCTGTGGTTTAGAGTATAAATAGTAATTCTGACTCTCATGGCTTTCACTTTGTAGATTTCTAGTTCTCCTTAACTTCTGATTACCATTTATGGTCTGTACTTGACCACAGAGGGTTTCTCTCAGTGGTTTTTCCAGCTCTGCATGTTTGTCTGTTGGTGGTCCTAGATAAAACCTGGGCCTTCCATAGGCTAAACATTCAGTAAAGACAGCAGGTTATGCCTTCACTTTGAAGAGAAAGAGTTTCTTTATACTGGGACGGTGTCTTGAACTGATCTGAGGGGACCATTGCCCCTACTGAGAAAGAAGCCTGAGAAGACTTCTGAACTCCTGAAGCCAAGCCAAGGGCTCTCAGATATGGGGAACCCTATACCACCTTTTGGAGACAAAGTTCACTTACAGGAAAATGTCCCTAAATTCCTTTGCCTTTAGCTTTAACTTAAGGACTTTTAAGCAGAATCCTAGGCTTAGCAAACAGCGCAGAGATTACGGGAATCAAATGCTGAGCTGTAACTGAGGTAACGAATTTCTAATAGTCTTGCATTTCAGGCACTTGCTTTTGTTCTCTCTCACAGTTTCCCACTCCACTGACATGAAGTTCCGGGTTGATTTTCAGGGGGGGTCTGTCCTCATTCTTTGATAGCACAATAGGCACTTTCACTATTTAGATGTTTGATAAAAGATTTCAAGTGCTGCTTCCCATGACTTCTTGTTCCTATAAGATTATGGTCCAACTCCATGTCAACAACTGGTTAACAGTTTGAAATTCTTTGAGATAGGTGTGTCTAGGCTTACTTTTCCCTTCTTGGGACTTTTGCTGTATACAAAGAGTGTTCGTTTTACACAGACCTGGGAGACTAGAAGCATGACCATGTAAGCTGAAACTCTGTAGAGCAATCTAATAATAAATATGAAAAATGACTATTCTCCATGACCTCTAAAACTTTTTGTCAAAACATTAAAAACTCTCTTACTGTACTTTTGAAACTAATATAACATTGTATGTCAGTTGTAATTGGAAAAAAATTAAAAACTCTTGTCAGTAATAACTGTATTAGAAAATAAAAAATAGTAACACTAGTATTTAGAAGATGGTAAACTAAAATATTAAGACATTGAAAGTGAAAGTGGTTTTAACATGCTGGCTTTCTTGTCATAAAACTTCGAGTAGAGAACAAGCATCTTTTCTGTGCTTTGGTGAATTGTCACACTCCCTCCAAGTTCAGCTGTTTCCAGGGTTTTATCCTGTGCATTTTCAGTGTCATGGACGACCTCTAAGAGTTCCTTTCATGTGAAGTTTTTTGCCAGAGTCACTTCTTATGGGACATCGTTATTCTTTGTGTCACAGCCTCCTCACTGTCCTAATTTATGCCCATACGTTCACTTTTATGAAGACTATGTCTCTGAAATAGCAGTAGTGTTGACATTCCCACAGTCAGCTCTTTCTTCTGTGATGTCGTTTATATTCTATTCAAATTTCACTTCCAGTGTTATCACTTCTCATTTCTTTGCTCTTTCATCTTTATTGCCCAGTTTCCTCTTTGGATTATCCATTGTAAATGTCACAGTGGTTTATCACCCGGAGACAGGAGCTAATGCAGCTTTGCTGTCCATGCATGAGGCGGATAACAGATGGACAGTGACCCATCCCCAGCAGTCTTTGGAAAAAGTCACGTGATTGGCCACTGATCATGATAGACGTCTGTTATTTATGTTGTGATTTGTGGACTAAACAGATGGCAGTGAAGTTTGCACTTTAGGCAATGACTCAATATATTACGGTACTGAAGTCTGAACTGTAATTGTAGGGGATTTGTATTATTTAACTACATCATGGTAACTGAAATTCATGTATATCAGAGCTATGGTCTGTGTGGGCCTATATGAACTTATCAAATTCTGTCTTCAGAGTATTATGAAAACTAAGATGATAGATATTATTTGATCTCCACATCGACCTCCAATTGCTCCATTAACCACCACCTGCATTCTATCTTACGTGTGCTTTATAACAGTGACCAGGAAAGGAGAAAACCCTACTGGAGTATCTGTTTTTAACATTAGCTGTTTCTTCAGGTGACTAGAGGGACATGCCATTTCTTCATTCACATGAATGAATTACGTGAAGGGACTTTCTTAGGCTGGCAAAGACCCACACTTTTTTATTTAACTGCAGAGAAAGATCTGGGAGAAACACTTTCCATCCCTTACTCCTCCCCCGCCCCAACCACACATATTTACTCACACATTAGAACATAAGGGTCTTGAGGCATCACTTAGAATAATTATCACATAGTAGGTGCTCAATCAATTCTTGAATAAAGTTATCTACTTGTATCTTGATTTGGTTGAGGCGGACTAATGAAAGGGCCAGCTACATTGTAGCTACACAGTACGTTATTTGTAGAGCAACAAATGAAGCAACCTAGCTCATTTCTGAAAAGTAGCTAGCTAGATTTATAGATGGTATCGAATATTTTATAGATGGTATAAAAGCTATAAAACTTTAGAATTCTGAATTTCCTGACAAAAATATAATATTGCCTCCCAATGTTGTTGGTATGCCTGTGTCAGGTAGCACTGAGGTTGTAAGTTCTGGTTGTAAGGTTTAAAAATGTAACTAAAATACCACATGCTAGTGAGGATATGGCGCAGCAGGAACCTCTCACTCATCGCTGGTGGGGATGCAGAATGGTGCAGCTACTCTGAAAGACAGTTTGGCAGTTTATTACAACATCACATATACTATTTTGTACAATGACCCAGCAATTGTGCTCCTTCGTATTTATCCAAATGGAATTGAAACTTATGTCCACATAGAAATCTGCACATGGATATTTATAGCAGCTTATAGATGATTGCCAAAACTTGGAAGCAACCAAGACATTTTTCAGTAGGTGAGTGGATAAATGCACTGTGATACATCCAGATAAAGAGAAATGAGCTATCAAGCATGAAAAGACATGGAGAAACCTTAACTGCGTATGACTAAGTGTCATCCTGGAAAGGATACATGCTGTATGATTCCAACTGTAAGACATTCTGGAGAAGGCAAACGTGCGGAAACAAGGAGAAGACCAGTTGTTGCTAGCAGTGGGGCACAGGGAGAGGTGCATGGGCAGAGCACAGAGGGTTTTTACGGCAGTGAAAAGCCTCCGTGTGATACTGTAGTGATGGATGTGTGTCATTTCACATTTGTCCAAACCCATAGAATGTACAGCACCTAAGGCAAACTACAGACTTTGGGTGATCATGATGTGTCAGTGTAGGTTTGTGCTTGGTGAAAACTGTGCTGGTCTGGTGAGTGATGTTGGTAATGGGGGACTTACACACGTATGGGGGTAGGGCGGGCATGGGAGTTCTCTGTACCTCCCTCTAAGTTTTGTTCTAAAGCTAAACTGGTGCTTAAAAAGTATTTAAAAAGTGTAAATACTGTTATTTCTAACAGTTGATTTTTTTTGTATTGATTTCAGTACTTTTAGCTGAGGGGAATCTTTTAAAGCATGCAAATTTTTTAAATTACAATACATAGATTGCCTTACCAAGCAGCTAGAAAATGATACCAGGAAGTTTGATAAGAGCCTGCTGTTAAGAACACATTAAATTATCTTTATCTTAATGCTAAGTGTTTGTAGAGTTACTTGAATTTCTTTTCTTTGTTTACATTTAAATTTTTATAGATTTGATCAATAAGGATAAATCTATCTATTAAAGGACAAGAAAAGATTACCAAAAAAAAAGATCCTCACAATTATTGAGTTCTATAGCATCTATACTAGATTCCAAACCCTTTCGCTACAATGAAAAAATTGACAACTGGGCTGCAAAAAACTGTCTCCCCACTTGCTGTGGGATGTGCCAAAATGTGGCCATTGTGAGCAAAGAAAATGAGCAAAAGAAACTCTTTTTAAAAGATTCACTAAAGAAAACATGCAGATAGATACTCATTCATTCCTGTGTTTACATAAATACATCTCACTAATGTATTTATTTTAGAAATGGTTGTTTAAGCCCTGGCCAGGCCTACAGGGCACATACAAGAAGCAACCAATGAATGCATTAATAAGTGGAACAACAAAGTCGATGTTTCTCTCTCTCCCCCCTCCCTCCCCTTCCTCCCTTCTCTTAAAAATCAATAAATAGAAATGGTTGCTTAACTGAAGAGTTGCAGGTAGCCTGGAAAATAAATAGTAGTTGAACCAATTAATAGAAACTAAAGCTACCTCCAATATTTATATGCAAAGCTTTTGAAAAGGTCATTCTATGGTAAAACACTGTCAATCATAGTATTTTATGGTCTTTTATTTTTGTTGCTATTCTTGGTAGTAGTTTTTTTATTTTTCCTTTAACTCTTCTAAGCCTCAAGAGGTTAAATTTTATATAAGGGTCAAACTCTTATTTTTATTAAGAATGGTATGTCAGCCTTTTTGCATGAACTTCTACTGTACTATAAAGGTGAATTCTTGCTGCTAACTTAGTAGCTCTTTTTTTTTTAATTTTTATTTTAATTGTTGATCTTGTACAGTTTTCTGTCTTTTATTCTCACCCGAACCCACCACCCCAGCCCTCCCCACCTCCCTCCCATTTCCACCCCCCATAGTTTTTGTCCATGTGTCCTTTATACTTGTTCCTGGCTTAGTAGCTCTTTTATGTATTTAGTTAAAACTGGAAGAGTATCTTTTGAATGTTCGATTAATTGTGAGGAGCATTTGAAACAGCTTCTATTTTATAACCCTTTTGTAGAATTTTCAAGCTCTGTTTAGATACCAATATGCATTGAATTAAATGGAAAACCTGACGTATGTCTAGAGAAAGTTTATTTTCTGTCCATGCCTTTTGTAACCTATACACTGAATTTTATCCTCACTAGTGTTTGAGCCTAGAAAATAGGGAGTCCATGAAAATCTGTGCCCTATAAGAAGGCAGGGACAGGACTGAGTCATAGTGGTGACTTAAGTGGCTGCACTAAGTTCTGAGCCTGCATGGATCAAACGAAAGCTTGAGGAACTTGCCATATGGTTTTTCTCCCTTTTCTGATGAATGTAATTCCAGTTACTCATCTTCAGGATTGATGATTGATTAGCTCTCCATCTTCTCCCTAAAGAGAATAAAGTTGAGGTTTACAGTCTAACGTATGAGTAGGCAGTGATTTTTGAAAATCTTCAGGTGCCTGTATATACCTCAAATACTTTACCATAGGTTATCATATAACCCTAGGTTATAATACCTTTCAAATAGATATTGGCAGGGTCATTTAGGGGGTTATTTCTTGTTCATACTGTATTTGATCTGTCATTTTAGTGGAACAAATTTTAATGCTAAATATAACATTTTTTAAAATTTTTACCTCCTCAGGATACTGATTAAATAGCCTGGATGGAACCAAACAGAATTTCAGTCATGCACTGTTTCTCTTTGTTACTCAGTCTGCTTTTAGGTTACTTTTGACAACTTTCTTTGCAAAAAATTAATTTTAATATTAACTAAAACAAAATCCAGAAAGTGAAGATACAGTAAAAGAAATATTATTAGGCTTATCCATTACATTATTCTTTCAGGAAGGTACCAGATTCTTGACAATAGAGGTAGCACCAAAATCAATAACATGCATAATGAGTCCTGTTGAGTACTTATAGTATATTTTTAAGAAAATATTTTAATTGGACAATTTAAGCATTTCCTTCCCTCAGGATTTCTAGAGTGTGTGATTTGTCCAATGTTTATTTTACTTTTTAAAAAGAAAATATCTAGATTTCCAGATGCTGTACTAATTTTATATAAGCTGGAACAAAGTTTTCTTTTTCTCAATATTACTAATTAGTTATTTCCTGTAAGCATTATCTATACCAGTTGTAAACCTGAGGCAGTTTTACTCCTCGGGGGGACATTTCACACTGGCTGGAGGTATTGTTGATTGATACAACATGGTGGGGGGTGGGGTGACACGTAGTTTGTAGGGAGGTGGGGATGCTACAAAACATTCTCTAATGTACAGAGCATCCCCCTTCCCCCACGAAGACTTACCTGGCCCTAAATGTTAACTGGGAAAGCCTAATGTAACGTATATGACTTATCTATAAAGTGTAGGGGGATAAAAGCATCACCTACAAATGCAGCATCTATATTTATACTGTCATGACTGTTAGTCATGGACTTCTTAAGAAAAAAATTTGAGGTGGCTTGATGTGATGTGAAGGAGTTGATCCTCAAGGGCTTCACTTATCGGAAGTTGTCAGTTTGTTGCTATACTTTTTAAGTTACAGAAACACCTTCACTTCTAGAGGTTGAGTTCATGGAATTCTTTTTGTTTTTGTTTCTTTAAGCACTTAAATATAGTTCCAGTGTTACGAAGGAAAAGTCCATTTTTTTATTTATTGCTGGAATAGTGCTCACTGCATTTGTCGTCGTTGGAGCCATTCTTTTGGTCCCAGGTAAGATGTACGGTTACTGGGAGGGAAGTCAGGATAGATAAGGTTGAGAACATTGTGGGGGCGGGGGGGGGGTGGAATATTAGTTTCTAAGGCTGCTATACCACAAACTGGGTGTCTTAAAACAAGAGCAATTCCCTCAGTTTTGATGACCTTAGATTAGGTCTGAAATAAAGACATCATCATGGGTATACTTCTCCCAAGACTCTAAGGGAGAATCCATTCCTTGCCTCTTCTAGTTGCTGGTATTTGCTGACAGTCTTTGTAACTCCTTGGTTTGTGGCAACGTGACTCCAATTTCCTGTGTTAAATCTCCTTCTGCCTTTTTCCTCCAAAGACACTTACTGGGTTTAGGGCCCACCCGGTTAGTCCAGGATAATCTCCTTCCTTCAGGATCCTAAATTTATTCATATCCTTTGCCATATAATGAAATACTCTTTAGCTGTATAGATTAATATTCATAGACTCTGGGGATTAGGAGGTAGACATATCTTTATGGCCACCATTGAACCCACTACAGTGGCAAACTTCATTGGCCGAGACACGGATGTGGGAGTAAATGTGGGAAACAAATTGATCTGAAACAGCATTTGCATTTGGAGAATGGGGCATGAGGGTATGCAGCACATGGAAAGAAAACAGCAAAGATAGGCTGGGGCTTAATGTGTAGACTGTATAAAGCCATTGTTTTTTGAGCAGAATACAGTATGGGTATAATGTTTAGGAGCATAGATTTGGCAGCTTGTTTCCATACAGCCAGAGTTAGTGGGAATGTAGGGAGGAAGGAGATGAATTCAGAAGGCAGCTAGAAAGAAGAGCTATTTTGACTTTGGGACATATTAAATACAGCAGATTAAGGGATTGGTAAGAGAGGCTCCAAGGTAGTTAAGAAGGAAGCAAAGCCAATTCAAGGTTTTGGCATGTTGAGACTTAGATGTTGACATTTGGATATCTGAAGTTTGATTTTAAATAAAACAATAGTCACTTATTTTGTGTGAAGTTTGGGGGTAAGCACATTTTTAAACATTTTACAGTTTATAAGACTAGTATTACTATAAATATATTTAATAAATTAGGTACTTTGACTTTCTGTGGAGTAGGAAGTATGTATTAAAATATTTTAAATATTATTTATATTTATTAATAGGCGAATATTCAACAAAGAAAGCCAGTGGACTTGGTTTAATTGTGGTGCCTACAGTGATATTAATATTACTTCAGTACTCTATATTTATGATAAGTAAGTATTTGTTGTTTTAGCATGATTGTGCCTACCTTTTTCATTTAAAAATGGCATTTTTGATTAAAATATTCTTGTATCGTTTTTTTATAACACAATGGAAGTTGGTTTATCTCCTTAGCTATTCTTAGTGAAATTTTCCCCATATGGATTAATTTTAAGGTTATATTAGGTTTTCAAGGTTTTTAATTATTTTGTAAAAAATGATTTTAATAGATATATTTAATGCAAGTCAGTTGATTTTAAAAATTATGCTATATAATTTCTAAATGACTATCTTCATATTCTTATTTCAGTTTTTTAAAGTTATAAGTAGATAGTTAACAGTCCCATTCTCTTCTTTTGCTAAAACTCACTTAAAAAAAAAAAACTAGTTCTACAAAATAAAGTTATAGAGTTATATAAATCATAGAGTGAATAAATGTATATTTTTTAGTTATTGGAAAATCTTAACATTGTAGTTTTAAAAGAATATGTATAATCTCCAACCTGTAATTGCTAACATTTTCACTACATTTTGGGAGTAAATCACAGAATATTTTTGTTACTATCAAAAAATCTATTTTTTTCTATTTGCACATTTAACTCTTCATCTTAGAGTCTCTCTCTGGGTTGCTCTACCTTGAAAGGTATTAATTTGTTATAAAAACACAGATCTAGGCCCAGTACAGAGGCTATGGTGTTTACAACGACATGCTTGCAGAATGGTTCTCCACCAGGGCAGTTTTGTGTGCTTGTGGCAAAGCCCTTCATAATAGCCATTCATATTATAAAATGCACAAGTGCAGTAAAAGCAGCATTGTTCTAAGACTCCAGGTGAAAACTGCCAGTCTAGCTCAGCTCACTGCGAAAATAAAAGGCTGCTGAGCCTGTGAATCTGGAGCTGACGACTTGGGTAGAATGTCCCGGTTTCGATCGATCACTGGGAAAGCATCTACCGTCTGACAAGGAGCTCTAGAGTCAGTCTCTGGTCATACGATGCTAGCCTTGATTGTACAGAATACAAGTTGAAGTGATTGCTTCTTAAACACTCTCAACATGCTTTTTCCTCAAAGGTCCAGCTGTTGGGCTGTCCTCCTTCAGCATCGCCATACTGGTTATTCAGCTGCTGGGCTTTGTGCTCTCTGTGGTTGGACTAAGCCTTTGTGTCTCAGGTAAGGGTCACGTTCTTCTCTAGTCCCAATTTCTCTCCTTACTAGGACTTTCTCTTAGACAGAACTCTTTCTTTTTTTCTTTTTCTTTGTTTTTCTTATTCTTTTTCTTAAAGTAGATTTTATTTTTTTAGAGCATTTGTGGTTCACAGCAAATAGAATGGGAAATACAGAGAGTTCCTCTGTACCCCCTATACTCACAGCCTCCTCCATGATCAACATCCCACCAGAGTGGTACATTTGTTACAGGGTGTGGGACCAACATTGACACAACACTATTTCCTGAAGTCTGTAGTTTATATTAGGGTCTGCTCTGGTGTTATATGTTCTGTGATTTTGGTAAATGTGTAATGACATGGATCGTAGTCATAGAATATCTAATACAGAGAAGTTAACTGCCCTAAAAATCCTCTGTGCTCTGCCTGTTCATCCTCTCTATCCTGAAAACCCTGGCAACCATTGATCTTTCTACTGCCTCCATAGTTTTGCATTTTCCAAAACATCTTTTACTTGGAATCATATAATATCTAGGCTTTTCAGAGTGACTTCTTTCCCTTACTAGTATGCATTAAGGTTCCTCCATGTCTTTTTGTGGCTTGATAACTTACCTCCTGTTAGCACTGAGTAATATTCCATTGTGTGAATGGACCATAGTTTGTTTATCCATTCACCTATTGAGAAACATCTTGGTTGCTTTCAGTACTTTGGAAATGTATTGATTTGTTCTAAAATCACAGATCTAGACACACAATATAGAAGTGCATGTTTTGTGTGAGTATAATTTTGAACTTCATTGGGATAGATACTACAGAGTGCAATAGCTAGACTATATGTTAAGAGTATATTTAGCTTTGCAACAAATTACCGAACTGTCTTCCACAGTGGCTCTACCATTTTGTTTTTCTACCAGCAACGAGTGGACATTTCTGTTGCTCCACGTTCTTGTCAGCATTGAGTGTTGTGAGCTTTTTATTTTAAACTCTCATTTTGCCCCCACTGAGATCAGTGCTTTCCACATTTCGTTATATATGGCTTATGGGCTTGTTGTTCTTGCCGCCAAATTGCTTATCATAGGAGAGCTTTTAAAATAACCAGGCTTCAAATGGTTGGAGGCTTAAGCTTTACAGACTATTTTCCATTATTCCTGATATAAGGTACACATTATGCAAACAAGGAGTTTTTTATTTTAATAAAAAGTAAAATGAGTCACTTAAAAATAAAAAGATAGAATTGGAGTCATTTCACTGAGTGAAGAATGGATGAACATATGCAGGTAAATTTTGTTTCTTGATAATGAGAAAAATAATTATTTTCCTTAAAACTTGATAGTATTACTTTTATTGTTTCTTTTAAGAAGTTTAGTTATTTCATGTGAATTCCTAATGGAAGGTTTTATTTGTTTTACAGCGTGTTCCCCAGTGCACGGCCCTCTTCTGATTTCAGGTTTGGGTGTTGTAGCTTTAGCAGAGTTACTTGGACTAGTTTATATGAAATTTAATGGTAAGTTAATTTTATTTTTGTTAGCCTATGCTAAGATTTCAGATATACAGGGTGAGGCAAAAGTAGGTTTACAGTTGTGAGTACATGAAGTACAGAGTTTATTCTTGTATTACGATTTACTAACTATTCTATTATTTTTCCATATGAACAACTGTAAACCTACTTCTGCCCCACCCTGTGTAACTAGGAAAATGCTTTTTGGTTGGTTCTTAAGTTAGGATCAAAGAAATGTATTGGTAACTCATGAACGAGGGTAGAGATCATATGAATAAATGAAAAGTTTAGATTATAGACTATTTTAAAAGAAAATGGCTTTATGTTTTAGAATGTATAAACCTTTTTATACTATGGAAAAGGAGAGCTAATTGAGGATTCATTTTAATAAATAGAGAACAGGCTGACAGTGACCAGAGGGGAGAAGGGAGGGAATTTCAGGGGAAAAAGGGAAGGGTTTAGAGCAACAAGTATAAAGGACACATGGACAAAAACCAGGGGGGGGGCAGAAATGGGAGGGAGGGAGGAGGGCTGGAAGGGGTAGGCTAGGATGGGAGTAAAAGACAGAAAGTTCTACTTGAACAACAATTAAAATTAAAAAAAAAAAAAAAATTCCAGACAACAGCTTAGCTAATGAGGTTAAAAGAAAAGAGAAGAAAAGGTTTTAATCGGCCCATTTTTTCACGGCAGTGCGTTCTCACAGAGGTCTGTTCACTTTTCTCGCAGATGGTTTGTGCACCTCGACACCCATAAGTGGACAGGAACTGAAATTCAAAATCTCAAAATCTGTCACTTTTGCTAATTAAAGAGCAGTGTCCTGTGATACTCGACTTTAAAATATGAATTTTAAAATTTAGGCTTTTATTACTTTTAAAATCAATTGTTACTAAGTGTGGAATTAGCTTATTGTTTCTAAACTTCATATTTAATCTGCCAATTATCAGCTGACAGCTTTCTGTGTAAGTTATTTTTAATACATATATAGAGATAACTGCTTTTATTAGTGCCTAAAGATGTTTCCTACAATCTGGTTTATATTAGTATCCCTTAAAATTTTTTTTTAATTTATGAAGTAAAGCAAACTCTTAAACTTCTAGTAAAATAGTCAAAAGTTACAAACTAATAGAGTAAAAAAATCAGTCTGTCTGCTTTAAGTGAACTTTACTGTATGTGTTTCTAAAAGTTCATACAAACCGTGAATTGTTAAATTCAAATAATCTTTGCATTTAACAAATCCATATAGTCAAATAATATTCCATATGACTTGCATAGTACTTTCAAAAAAATTCTATCTTTATTTTTGAACTTCAGCTTCTGGCTGATCGTTGAATTCCATTCTGTTGCATATTCTATGTCTCCCTTTAATTAATGTTTATTAGATAAACAATTAAAATACAATATTTAAATGTACCTATTTTAGTTTATGTGTTCATAAAGTCATAGTTTTTTCATCAGTGAAATTTTCTGAGTTCCTGCCTCCTAAGTCCTAAAGCACATTTAAGACTTCTAAAGCAGAGTGGCATTCCTTTGGTAGTTATCGTGAGCATCATATTGGGAATGTTGATACATATTCTGTTTTGTCGATTCATCCGGTCACCATTTGTCTGGTTCTTGAAGATGACACTGCTGACTATGTCACTCCCTATGAGTGCCTGAGAACAGTACATGAGTGGCAGTCTCCATACGACATTCTGTAGTATTCGGTATCCCTGGCTGATGGTCAGATCCTTTTTCTTTCTTCCCTCATTATCTGGCTTGCTCTCCCTTTCACTGCCCTGCTCCGCCATGCCTCCCACGTGTAACAAAGAATGATGTTCAGTACAGTTGCCAGTAGGTCTGGAGATGCTGGCTCAAGCGGAGATAGGCATTGTCTAGCTGCCGCCCCCTTGACCTTGCTCTCCCCCTTCTCCATTGCTGGCACCCCTCAGAAGCCTGTGGAACCAGTACCGTTACAAATACACTGTTCTCACATTAAAATCGAAGTGAAAATGAAATGATGAAAATTTCCCCAGGTTATTTTTTGTCATAGTTTAACATATAAATATGCCTATTGTAAGTTAAGAATTTAGTCCAATTTTATTGGCATGATGAGGATAATCTAAATTAACTTTTCAAATCAACTTGTCTGATACTAGAGTTCAGAGGCACACCTTTCCGCAGTTGAAGGGCGAGAAGAGAAAAGGTACAGGTAGTTGCTCTCTGGATACTGTGCTAGACTGGGAGAATGGATGTGTTTTTCTTAGGTAATCTATGTCTGATTATAGGTAACATTAAGGTCGCAAATTTGAGCATTCGAATCAGGAAGTAAAATTATAAATGTTTCCAAAATAACTTTTACTCTTTGCAGATGCTCTGCTTTGGAAAAGCCTAATGAATGTGTCTCAACTTAAATGCAATAAAATCCTCAGATAGTTTTTTTAAAAATCCAAGCTATTTTTTAAGATTAAATTAATGTCCCAATGAGAGGTTTAACTTTTATCATCTTCATTATTTCCCAGTTTAAATTTGTGGCCTTACTTGTTACTTTAAAGAGTAAGATTTTAACTTTCATTTTTTTCTGGTCTTTTAATTATGTTAGATATCTTTTTAATGGAAACACTTAAATTTTATGAAAGGAAATTAGGGTCTGGGGACAATAACAATAGGAGAGCATATAGAAAGTTAAAAGGAACTAATTAAACATGATAAAGTTAGGCTTGCTATTTATATAGGGTGTTCATATACTTATTAATTTTTAAAGCCATTACCACTATAAGTACCTATAATCATGTTTTGATACAAATCAACCTACTAGCGGTCAGAAAGCATATTTACCACATCTCAAATATATTAGAATGACATGGAATATGTATATAAATTAGTGATAATTTCCTACCCATTGTTGAGGAAAGGTGCATTGGGTATCAATAGAAAAAAGTATTTCCAAAAGTTCAAAATCTAGGAATATTAATATATTTATGGCATGTGTCAGGCATTTCAGAGAGAGAAGAACAAATCAAGAAACATTGCAAGTGAGCTCATATGAAATGCTTAAGGCTTCGAGGTTTTAAAAATACATAGCTATGGCTGCCAGTGCCTTAGGCCCCCAGTGGCAGCAGATAAATCACAATCGTTCTTTTGTTACATAGGTCCTATGCTTATTGAAGAGGATTAAGTCCAGTGAAATTAACTTCTGCACTGGTTGGTTATATAACATTAAAGGGATCACACCTGATCTGTGTCCCTTTGAATCACTGTTCTTTATAGATCTGGTTTTTTCACAATTGGCTAGCTAAATGTGATATTCCTGTGCCTGAGAATGGGAATGCACAAACTATTCTTTACAAGTCATTAGGATAGAAAAGGAGCTACTTGGCAGTTA
The DNA here is from genome assembly GCA_039655065.1 of Glossophaga mutica. Taxonomy (NCBI): domain Eukaryota; kingdom Metazoa; phylum Chordata; class Mammalia; order Chiroptera; family Phyllostomidae; genus Glossophaga; species Glossophaga mutica. The sequence continues at coordinate 135,461,698 of CM077304.1, forward strand.
GTTCTTAGTATTAATTCTGATGAATAAATTTCTGAGCTCAAAAATTTAATTCTAAAATCCTACCTCTGATTCTTCACATTGCCAGTTAGTAGTTTACATAGCTGTTCAGTTCCGTTTCAGATAGAATGTAGATAGAGTGCATGGCTTAGTTAAAGTGAGTTATTTATACATGTAATAGGATAGTGCCTAATAAAGTTCTATAATTCTGCCTGTTTTTTTTGAAGTTTGCCAAACGCATTTCACTCCATAGTGCTTTAAAAAGAAGCTTCCTTCTTCTTTGGTTGCAAGGACCAAACCACTTTCCATGTACTTCCAATAAGGGAGCTTTACTTTAAAGCCACACATGATAGAACAGAGATGGGAATCTCGTGAGAACGGATGTAAGGGGAGACCCAAAACACCCGGAATTTATATTGAAAATTATGTATTTATTCTGACATGTTTACAGTTCACTCGCTTTCATAGTACTCTCCATTAGGTGCAATACACATATTGAGATGTTTTTTACACTGCTCAGAACAGTTTTTGAACTCATCAATTTTGATACCTTTCAGTGCTTCTGCCCTTTTTTGTTTCACTTTTTCTGCATTGGCAAAACATTTCTCTCTGAGGGCTTTTTACATTGGGGAAACAAAAAAACAACAGTTCCTCAAGGCAAGATTGGGTAAATAGGTAGGGTGGGGCATGAGGGTCATCCCTTTTTTGGTCAAAAACTGCTGAACACTCAGTGCAGTGTGGGCAGGTGCATAGGTAAATCACCTTCATGAAATGGGCAAACATGTTGAAAGAGTCTTCAGAAAAATTTCACTGAAGCCAAACGCAGGCTTTCACAACGCCAGCTGGTACATGATACCAATGGGTTCCTAGAACACGCACCTAGAGGGGGAAGCCTGTATTACAAGGAGCCCACCTTCCAGAAGATAATTCCAGGTTTTTTGGGGGTCTCCCCCTCATACATAACTGGGCCTCACAGAGAGTGGAACAGTAAGTAGTTTAGGAATTGGAAGTATGTCTCAAAGATCTGAGTGATCATGTTGCCCTCTGAGGGACAAGAGTCAGTTAATCCTTGCTCTGTGTATGGTTACTTAGTTCCTCTCTCTGTGGTTCTTCACCTACTAGCCAACTAGCCCATCCTCTCTTTATATGTCCTTACCTTGCATCCAATTTATGTCTTCTCACTGTTAGCTTTTCTTACCTAGAGCTCTAAGCTTTGAGCTTCTCCTTGCTTACTTTCCTTATCACCTTACTTTACCATCAGCAACTTTCTAGTCATTCTCTCTCTCTCCCACTTCAGATTTCCTCAGGATAAAGAAACTTGCCAGGCCAGTTGGTTGCCATTTTCCCTATTTCAGAGGCTTGTCAGCTTCTGGTTCGCCTGTAGAGTGGCTGCCCTTGGGTCAGTTCTCACTCACCCCCATTTCCCATCAGCTTTGGGAGCTTCATAAAGCGGGTGTGGAGGGATAGTAAATAAGTAACATAGAAAACCAGAGCAGTTCTGGGGGCCTGCCTCAATCTGCTAATACACAAATCCAGTACTGTCACCCAATTCGGAGAGCAGTGGAATTCACTAACCAGTAGCGTCACCGTCCTAGAGTCCTTTGCAGGGTGTTGCTGCTGGTTGTTGCTTTCATGCCTGTAGGACCCATTCTGTACTTAGGACCAGTTTTAGCTGCTCTGGGTCCTTGTCCCTTAGTTTTTGTAAGAAAGTGTTCTCTTCTCTACGCAACTAGAGCAATTCTTTTTCCTTTCAGCACTTTCTTATACCCTATATTCCTTCGTCTTCATGAACCAGTCAATCCATTCAGAAGCAGTGAAGGGCAAGCTAAGAAGGAACATGTAGAGAAGGGCCTGATTGCAGCTTAAACTACCTGTCTAGAATAATTCTTTAAACTCAGAAGGATCTGAGTATTTCCTTTCATTGTAGCTATCTGGAGCTTTGGAAAGTTGAAAGATGAAAGAAAGAAAAAAGAAGACTAGGCTTCAAGGAACAGGAGCAGTGATCTAAGGGTAGGAGGCAGAGACTGGTCACTGTCACATTCTGTCCACTTAGTAGGGAGGGATATAGAGTCAACAGTGGTGTGAGCGGATGGCAGCCTTTTTCCGCCACAGAGTGGGGGAAGTTACGGCATGTGCAGACGAGTGAATGTGTATGTTTATTATTCGATGGAGGTGGATTATTTGCATTATTTTATTCTATCCGTTCACAAGTCAGGAATGTTCTGTATTTTTTAATAGACTGTCAAAACTGGAACTCTTTCAATGGACTTTCTGGCACCTCTAGTTTCAGCCTGAACATTTTATTTTAAAATTAAACAGTGCATTGCATTGTTGTAATTGCTTTCATTTATTCCGTTTATTTTCTTATTTTTTAATTTTACCAGCTTCTGATCAGAGGACTATACAACCTCCTAGGGTAAGTTAAAATTTCTCAAATGAATTGGGTCTGATCACTTGATGATTTAGACGGAGGAAAGATGATTGAGATGCGGAGCCCTTTTGCTGTCTGGTGTAACATCCAACTGAGAAAACACTGAAGTCATTTCATGACCTTTGCACAAATAGATCTAATTCTACTTTTGAATGTTTAGTCATTTAGTAGCAATGGGATAGAATAAATGACTCCTTAAGATTATGCTAAGGTCTCATAGCCAGAACTGGAAAGTTTATGTGTAGAAATAATGGTCCTTGTCTCTGCTGAAGGACAGCTGATTCCAGCCCAGTGCCTCACCTGTTGGATTTACTCCATGTGCGTATGCAAAATGGTATTCGGGCTTCAAATCAGGGAGAGATTTCTATCAAGTTGATTTTATTACAGTAATAATCGACCAAATAAATGTAAACATTGCTTTAAAATACCTATTCTGAATTATGATTTATTTTCCTCCTTGCCTCATTTTATAAGCATTTTCCTTCCTCGAAACTGTACCCTAGTTTTCACTATATCTTGGATACATTATTAAGCTACCTGAGAAAATTCCAACAAAAGGAGTAAATTTAGCAGATAAACAGGGAGGAATAAATGAGGGGGTTAAAAAAAACTTTTATAAATAGAAATTTGTTGTGGCGACAGGCGCAAGAGCTACTCTATGCAAATAAAACCTGGAAAGTGCTGTGCTGCACCCATCTTCCTATAAAGGATTTAACGATAGCTGTATTGGGGATGCCAAAAGTGTGTGTGGCAGGAAGTGGAGATTACCTATGCTCCTCAGTCTGATAAGCCTCAACAGCGAACCTGACAGGCCAGGGAGAGAAGGGATGTGTCTGCCACCGGTATTTGTTCTGAAGAGATTGGTGTGGTGGCTACATCAGTCACAAACACACAGCAGTTTTTCACATGCCTCCGTTAGAGATAATCCAGCCAGCAGACCTTTAAATACTAATACATCCTCTCTCCCTGTCACTGAGTTTAATTGCATGACTTAAAAATGATTGTTTTGCTTTTGTTTCTTGTTTAACTGTATTATTTACTTTGCTATTTAGTTCGGACTTTAATAATTTTTTTTGAGAATTTAAGATTTCTTGAATTGAGAGAGGCTGGTTGGAGTGGAAAATTTTGCATAGAAAATGAATGTTAAGAGAACGATACAGTTATTATTAAACTATTAGTGAGACTTGGCAAGCTTTGTGTTTAACCTTTATTGCCTTGTTTTTGGACTATAGGATTCACTGGTTACTATAGTTTAAACGTTAGCTTATGTAAATTTCAGTATGCAGGACATGAAATATATTCTATTTTTATATAAATATATTTTAAATATTTTCCAGAAAGCTGTAGAGGAGCCCCTTAATGGTATGTGGTTATTACAAACTTGTATATTTTTCTTCATCTGTTACCAGATCATAATTTGAACTGGTCCCCAAATCAGTTAGAATATTCTGTGTATGTCTTGGGAAGAATCTAGTTTTTTTCCTTGCCTTGGCCTCTTTTCTGATTATTAGTCAAGAATTAGCAGTGTTGCTTTTGTAATATCCTCACCGCTGAGGAAAGTGCACTGCTCTATGCCTCGCAAGTGGCCCTATGCACTGGTCAAGTGAGGCTCGACGAGGGGGCTGTCGCTTTTTTATGTTGGCCATGATGAAGTGTAGCACCCCAGCTACACAGAAAAATCTCCATGGATTTTTATCTCTGATTTACAAATTTAGAATGATGTAGTCTATCACCGTGGAGTGAGGCCAAAACACTTCCCTTTCTCTCTCCCTGATTCTCGGTCTATGTTCTCCTCTGACTGTGTGTCCGAGCTGGGGGCTCTGGGCAGGGTCCACAGAAAGGCATTGTGATCAGATGCCTTACAGTCAATGTGCACTTACAGCTGTGGAGTAGTTGGCATGATATTACTGCATATTTGTTTATTTACAAATGATTTTTAATTGTGGAACCTTACTAATTGCTTGTTTGGCTTGTTACTAATTCTTAGCATTTAAAGAATCAAAGGGAATGATGAATGATGGTAAGTGTAAAATGCACCTACAATTGTAGACTGCTTAAAATACGGACACTGAAAAGAAATAAAATGGCTTCTTGAAAACACGGCTTTTTAAATAAAAGGGACACTGTCAAATCATAAAGGTTTACATTTCTCAATATACAAATCTTAAATCTACTCTGTTGAAATTGCAAAACAGTGATGGAAAAGCTGTAGGGTACCACTGGCCAGGCTCTCAGTTACGTTGCTCATAGCAAAGAGAAATTACTGCTTTTTGAAAACCACACTTTAGATGCAGTGTCTGGTGACTGTAACTTTAAAATCACCAGATTTAAAAGTTACATTTAAAAATCATTGGGTTTTATATGACACAGATAACCTGACACAAATCTTTATAATCTTGACAGAGTTTCTTTTGTGCTTGTGTTGGTGATTTTGTTTCGTATAATCCATGGAGGCTTAATATCTCTGCTTTTCCACAAAGACACTTGGGTCTAACCTTTTGGGAGAGGATTTAAAGAGACAGAGAGAAAAATGTTTCATCACTCCAGCTTTTGCTTCTTTGGGGGACTCTGGACTAACAACTTAAAGTTTTTATTAAGTATTTCAAAGACATACATTTGTTCTTAAAGAAGTCAGAGATATTGAATACTAGAAGTGTTCATTTTTAATTTTACCTTAACATGCTACGATACTTGAGCTCTGTTTTTATCACAAACTTCTTCATAGCTGTGGTGTTTACAGTCACGCCTTGATCATGTAAACAGTCCGCTTTCCATTTTACTGTTTTAAAGTCTGTGACCTGCCTGCTCACCTCTGTAGCAGAGTGCAGTGTTGAACTCAAGAAGCTGTACTCCCCTGAGTACAGTTCATGTTTGCCTAAGAGTAAAACAACACTGATTGTGGGTTGGTGGGTTAAGTCTAAAAACAGTGTTGAACCTGCGTTCAACTGGGAGACACAGAAGGACCCCACTTCTGTAGGTTCGTGTCACAGCCTTTATTACAAATGCATGTTTTACTGTGCCAGCCACAGCCCTGCAAAAAATCGTAGTTCGTAGGAATAAATGGTATTTAAAGAAAGAACTGGGGCCTAGAACTGTAGCATGGTTTGTTCATGTTTTTATTCTGGTATTCTGTTTTTAAGTTTTATTTTGTTCTTTCCTTTTTCCGCTGTGGAGTCATTCTTCTGTAGTGGTACAGAGAAACTGGAGTCTTTTTCTCTGTTGTCAGAAAGTCAGTATAAGAACCTTGAGTACCTCTTTCTTTGTTAAGTTCCCATAAGATGTGACTGTTTTTGATCCACTGTATCAGAAGATACAGCAGTGTTTGTTCATTCATAACATGTAAAATCTATCATGACCTTTGAAATGTCTTTAATTTTACTAATATTTTGCTGTTCAGAATTTGCCAATTATTTTTAAATGTCTGTCTGGTTGGGATTTTCCAGCTGACAACTAACTGCTCTATGCTCACAGTGCGGTCGCCTCATCAGTGGGCGAGGCTCAGAGTACCCTCCCGGGGGTCATGGTGCCACCTCCTCTTTCGCTAATACCTAATCACATGTTTATTTCACTCACGTTAAATGAATGATGTAGACCTAAAGTGAATGTGATGGAATATTCATCTGCACACAATATCTTCTGCTTTGAAAAATTAACTCTTCTTGGCTTCTCCTCAGCTAATCCAGCAAATGGAAATGACCAGAATTGGTTGATCTTTATTTTCATTTGCCATTTCCCTTTTACTTACTGCGACCAAAAAGGCTAATGGTTTGCCTGCTTTATATCTGTGACCTTTGCAAATCTAAGATTAAATACCTTACCTTTATTTTTAGATATCATATACCTCAAACAACTCCAAATCTTTAAGCTACATCAACTTGTTAATGCATAGAACAGAGACATGAATAGTAATTAAATGTTCATTTTTCAATTTTTCAGAGTAGCTGAATTGAAGTGATGGACTCAGATTTGGAGAGTAGTAGGACATGAAAAGAATGCACTTGCATTTAAGCACCACGGCCTTGATTCGCTCACTCTACAAGAGAAGATGTCTTTCACCTTTAATAAAAAGTAAATCATTGACTTTCAAATGGTTACTCCAGTTAAGTTTTTATTCAAAGCATTTGTGATTTAGTTAATAAAAATTATGATGTGTTGTGTGCCCAATTGAGATCCAATTTTTTATTTTTATTTTTCTTCAATTAGGGGCAAAAGTAGAGTGGGCAACTTCCAAGAATGATGACTTTCAGATCCTAGGACCTTTTGACTCCAGGTCACCAGTTTAAATTGGTTCAACTTGAGAATTACCTGGCATTAACCTTGTCGTTTACCCAGAGATATTGCTGAAAAACAGGGGCTTCCATCAGACTTCAGCAAACTCAGGTTTATAGCTGCATTGGCAGTTACGGTGTTAGCTGAATAATGTGTCTGCTACTTTTGGATCAAGGGAATAGCAAATTAAGTCCAGGCAGGAATTGGGCTGGAAGCATTTTGTGCGTTGCTGACGTGAAATGTGCTATTGATGGAGATTATGCTCCTCATTCTTGGGGGTTGCCATTCACATATTCTTCAACGTACAGTGTAACAGATCCTTTCCAGATTTAGGGTAGTTTTATTGATGGATGTCTTTTTCTTTTATTCACACAACCCTTTAAACCCTGTCTTGTCCTCCTGTTGTTTGCTTCTGCTGTACAAGATGTAGCACCTTTTCTCTTCTTTGAACATGGTCCAGAGACATGGTAGCATCATTGCAGAAAGGAGCCAGACTTGTTCTCAGAGAATTATGTTCACACTTGTCAGCAAAAATAGCGATGGTTGTAACATATGTATTCCCTTCCTTGGATTCGAAGGCACAATCTACGGTGTTTCTTCACTTCTTTTCTGATCTGGGGCATGAAAAACCAAGATTGAGGTTTTAACTATGTGTCTCCTGCATGGCAACATACTGTGTGTCACTGTCAGGCCCATGGGCCAGCCCTCGAAAGGGTGGTTTTATTGCCGTTGTATCTCTGTTGCATGATGAACACTCACCATCTTCCTCCTGTAGTCCTGCCTCGTATTCCCCTGACTCTGAGATTGAAAAAGAAAACATAAACCCGCACATTTTTTACCCTGTTAGAAGAAAATTAACATTCTGACTGTTGTGATCGCCTGGAGTACTTTTAGATTATTAGCACTCGTTTTCCTCCTTTGTGAGTGTGTGTTTCTGTGTGCACATGTATGAGGTGGGCACGTGTGTCTTCCATGTGGACAGCAGTGGGGTACCTGCAGGAGAGCAAATGCTAATTCACGCTCTTAGCAAAATGTTGAAAAACAAAGATCTTTGTCGGGTGGGATTATATTTGACGCAAATATTTGATCACTTAAAACTTTCAAAATTTCTAGGTAATTTGCCAAGTCTTTTGACTGCTCACCAATACTGTCTAAAAATACTAGTGATTCTTCCTGTTTGTGTAATAATAAGACATATTCGTAGTTGTGTTACAAATAGTTATTTCTTAGTCCACTAAATGTCCCCATGTGCCTCTTTTATGCCAAATTAATTGTCATTTTTCCTGTTGGGACCAAGTGGTTTGCCCAGGGCAAACCAAAATTTGTGACCTGCTGATGCCTCTCAGAAAATTGAACATACTATAAAGACAGTTCTTCTTGAAAAAAGCAACAAAAATAATTTTTCCCTCTGTTGCTGTTCAAAATATTACCGTATGTGGAGGGAGCTGTATTCCTTTATACAGATCGCATGGCTCCTGCTGCTCTTTTTTCTTCTGAAAATATTTGTATTTTAGTAATATCGTTTGTTACTTTAGAAATCAAGTTTGATGAAAGGAGGAAAAAAACCGGTGGACTTGACAAAGATCCAAATTCCTATTCTCTCAAGAAAAAGTCAGGTATGAGAATGTTTCTAGTAAACTTTTTAATAAACTAACATCGTACCTTTTAATATGTAGTAAACTCTCCTTTACTGGGGACTCAGTCTTGGGACTTACCCGTCCTTGGTGTTCTCTTTGATGCTGCCTATCCTTTGAGGCACTCACTGCCCTAGACAACGCAGCGAGGTAGCAGGAGAAAGGCCAGATGAAGTCAACTCTTGCTCTTACTAGTTGTCAGCTGCCCTGGAAAAGGGACCACAGCAGCAGCAACCCTCTTACCTGGGCATCATTGGGCCAGTTCATTCTCTTTCGATCAGACTTATAATGGCTCCCAATTTCCTGTCACACCTAATGAAAATTGCTAACAATGTTTTGGGCATCATATATGTGTCCCCCCCCATAATCTGATTTTTACTCACTGATGCGATTTTTGCCCTTGACTCTTTTGTTCAGTTTTATTTATTGCATGTCCTCAGAGTGATGCCATTTGTCATTTTTGCAACAACCTTATCAACCTTTCTGGCCAAATCCAATTTTTCCTCTGCCTCGAAACACCATCCTCCAGCCCTCCCTTCCCCATGGGCTCCCCTTTGCAGTCTGTCCCTATCTGCCTACCTGCCTCTTTCATCCTCACTTACCTTTCCCAGGACTTCACATGTCTCTGCTTAGCTCTCTCGGTTTGTCTTACTTTTTCTCAGTTGAAAATTCCTCCATAGCAAGAGCTTTTTTTTTTCTTCCTTTCTCTTCCTGCAGTGTTTTGCATACATTAGATACTCAGTATATGTTTGATGATTGAGAGCTGTATGTAGATTTTCCACTATTTTTAATAGGGTGAGCTAGAGAGTTTTCTTTTTTGACAAATTTCACATGCTCTGAAAACCTTCAAAGGTGATGATTTTTCACCTGGAAGCTCCAGCTTTATTCTGTTTAAATTTCTGAGGATGTCAGAATGAAAATATTGAGGCTGTCCCATAATTAGGAACATTGCTTTTTTCAGGATGCTGTAGTCAGTTTAGCAAGTGACCAAACTGTGGTTTGACTAATAAAGCTCAAAAGTGATAAGTTTACACTTCCATCTCATTGGTAAGAATTACGCTCTGTGTTACCGTCTAGATTTCTCTTGTCCTAAAACAAGTGTTCGAGAATGGACATCTGTGGCGTTATGTATGGAAATACATACCCCTTTGTTTACCTGTCCTTGAAAACTAGAGAAATTGTTGGGCAACCCTTATCTTCTCATCGTGTTTTATTTGATGGAGAGGATGTTCGGAAACAGTTTTACATGTGTCACATTTTCAAAATCATTAACTGCCATCAGCCACTGGGGTCCTTCATCAAGTCACTTTCCGTGGCTAATAGGAATAGTCCAGGTAACTTTCAAGAGATGAGCAGTGAACAGGCAGTTTTCTCGCATTTGGTTTTTGACAGCTCTTATCATTTAAGACCAGTTTTTCCAAAATTTAGCCCTTTGAAAAAAAAGAAGAGATCATTTGTAATACGCTTCTCTGTAAGGCAACATCAGTGGAATCTTAGACATGTTGTTATGAGGGTAGATGAGAGAGTGAAACATTTTTGTTCTTATTAAATGGAGAATTATTTACAAAAAGCCATCGTTGAAAATTGTATCCCACACCAGAGGAATACCCATTAACCATTCTAAGTAAAGAGAACTCCAGCGTTGCTATGCGCAAGGTCCTCTGTCGGAGGCTTTTTTTCCATAGCAATTAAAGGTGTGCTATTTGTCGGTAGCCATTTTTGCAGTGATTTAAAGACCAAAGTTGTTTTACAGCTGTGTTACCCTTAAAGGTTTTTTTTTAAAATATGTATTAAATCAATTTATCACTGTTGAAGCTTTGAATATCTGCAATCTTTGCCAAGGTAATTTTTTATTTAAAAAACATAACTTTGTAAATATTACCCTGTAATATTACATATACTTAATAAAACATTTTAAGCTATTTCGTTGGGCTGTTTCTATTGCTACTACAGCAGACCACAGCACATCCCTGAGAAATGTTGTCTGTTGCTGTCCTTTCAAGTTTATATCCTAGGTAACAACAGAAAGGATGACTTAAAATATTAATATATACATTCTTTTTTAAGGTATAATGTACAATAAGTAAACTTTTAACTGGAGCACAGTTTTAATTAAAAGTTTTAAACAAGTCCCGTGTGTTAATTTTCCCCACCATGTAGTGCAGACATCACGTGAGAAAGTAAGAGACCTGGGCTCGAGTCCCGGCTCTGCTACCAACTAGCAGAGGACCTCGGCAGGTAAGGCAAGCCATCCAACTGCGTCTCAGTGTCCCTCGTCATTTGTAGAATGAGATAGGCCTCTTCCCAAACCGGACTGTAAATTAAAACGATTCTCCATTTTCATTGGCTGTCAATTGGACTATTTTGATTCCAAGTGAAAGAAAACCCAAACCTAAGAAAAATGGGATTTATTGGCTAACCTAACTGAAAATTCAGACATGTGACTGGATTCTGGGCCCAGAACAGTGTCAGAAGGACCCCATGACTCACCACCCTTCAGCTTTCCTCTCCTCCCTGTTGCCTGCCCTCCCGGATTTCGTGTGAGGGCAAAGAGCTGACTGCAGTCCCAGACCCACCTTCTTCCAAGTTCAGGGAGAGTAGAGGGGAGCAAAAAGAGTGCATCTCTACCCTGGCCAGGTGGGTCAATTGGTTGCAGTGCTGTCCCATGCAACGCAAGGTTGTGGGTTCAATTCCTAGTCAGGGCACATGCCTAGGACGCTGGTTCTATCTCCGGTCCCCAGTCAGGGTATGTATGGGAGGCAACCACTCAGTGTTTCTCTCTCTGTTGCAGACTCTGGCCCATGGGGTCTGTGTGTTGTGGGTGCGGTGAACAAATTCACACGGACTGTAGAAGTCCTGTGGAGAAAAAGGGACGGCCTGGCCACTCTCTCAAGAGGAGAGCACTTCGACCCTTGCCTGGACAGGCTTTTATTGCTTTCCAGCAGCATTACATCAGAGAAGGTTCTCATTCATTATACTTAGGTTTACTTTAAGTGATTATTTCTTACAGATAACAAGGAAAAAAATGTTGCAAATGCAAGGGAATGATAAAAGTGATTGATTATGTTCCGTCCTTGGGACTTGCTTCAGAGATACACATTAAACATCTGCAGTTTCAACTCAGGGTGAGGGAGTTTTAGCAAAAGCAAGTCTCACAGTGGCCTAGGTACAATGCAGGCCTGATTCCTCACGGGAGAACCTTTCCATGGGTGTGGGTCCTGTGTGCGGACTAGCTCCCCACTGGCCTTTCCGAGTGGGGGCTGGGCTACATTTCCCACGCCACTTGGAATGGCCCCATAGATCTCTCCCTGTTTTTCTCCCTTCCTCTCTCTGTAAAATCAGTAAGAAATATCCTCAAGTGAGAGTTTTTTTAAAAAGAACGGAAAAAAAAAGAGTGTATCTCCCTTTCTCAGCCATCCCACCCACGCCAGATGGCAGGCATCTTGTGCTCTGACTGGGTCATGTGCCTCCCTCCCTCAGGGTGGCCAGGCACCTCTGCTGCTCTGACTGTGCCAACCCAAAGCCTGGGTCTAGCGTGCAATGGAGACGGTGGGTTCCATCTGGACAGGTGCTGGGGGTCTGAGGTGAAATTATCTTGAAGCAAAATCAGGGGGTTATCACCAGCAGTGAGATGCCATTAGATTGGGGGTGCAGAATTCCTACTCGGTGCTTCATGCCTTTCTGCCTCTGCACTGTATGTGTGGTTGTAGACCATTTGAACAGAAAATCGTATTTGGCAGCAAAATACTATCTCATTCCTTACCTCATAGGCAATTTAATTTTTCTGCATTTATGAGGACTTTTTTAGTCTCAGCAGGAGTAACTAATGGAGTTCAGAAAGCACTTAACGGCCTACCTCCTGCACCGAAAGCTGTTCGGTGTGGCACGGAGCCTTCCCCAACCTGATTACAACTCCCACGGAGGTGGGGGCTTCCAAGTGCAACTGGATTTCATTTTTGTGCTGCACCTTTCCAGCTCAAGGCCTCAAGTGTGACACCTTTAGAAAATAATGGGTTATGGTACTGCCATCTATGTTAGACATGATTTCACCGGCAGCACAGTGGTTTAGCGCAATTGACAGTACTTGGTGTGAGAAGTGAGACTGCTGGAACTCTCTGCCCAGTGTTTACTTTGTACCTGGAAGCTTCCTGCTCAAGGACCCATCCGTCAGATCAGAGGGAAATGAAGTGTTCATCCCGAGTTATGGGTAATTGGACTGAGGGTAATGTTGAAGACAGCACTACAGACTGCAGAGGAGTGACTGTGGACTTAATGATCACAACTCTGCTTAGCAGTCGTTTATTTATTTGGCTTGAGACGCACTAGCTTTTCAGCTCTGATAATAGGCAGTCAGAGAAGAGCAGGTACCTTTTCCGAATTTTACAATGAGAAATGCTTGGTAAGGGGTCCAATTTGCAGAGGAATGATTGGAAAGTCTGCACACTGCAACCTGGTGTCAGCCTTGATGCTAGTTTGCAGATGTTCAAACCCCTTGCTCTCTTCTCTTGAGACCTTACAACACCAAGGCATGGTACTGGGCCCTGGGATCCTCCTCTTAAGATAAATCCTCTTTGATCATAGGCCTGTTTGCCTTCCAAAAAAAAAAGACAGCTCTCATTTTGTTTTCTAATTTTCTGTGAATTGCCTGCAAAATTCCTCAAGGTTCAACTAGCAGCATGTAAGCGTCTGTCATCTTAAATAAGTGGATTGTTTGCCAAGTTTAAGTGTATTTATTTAAAATGTCTTCCATGGACGCTCTCTATTTATTTTTTAAAATAAATAGTAATTAAGCACTTTCGGTCCATCTATAAAGGCTTTCTTAGTCATTTCTATTACAAACATTATTTGGGGGATGATGTAGCTAAGCTGTGTGATGGGTGAAGTGAACTTGTGTGTAGAAACCAACCATCGTATGTGTAATGCACTCTCTGGGAAGATCTCTCTCTCATGCTGAGGGCACCTGGGAAGTGCTGGGGCCTTTGCTTTGCCCACTGCTACCCCTCCTTCCCTAGCACTGGTAGGAGCAGCTGCCCCCTGCATGGGTGAGAGCCCCATGGTGGTGCACGCCCCCCCCCCCACTCCCAGGCGCTCCTCCAGGAATGCTTCCTGCTCCCCAGGCAGGGCCACCCGCAGCTCAGCCAGACATTTTTAGAATGTAATGCTCCTAAACCTCATTTTTCACAAGTGAGAGGATACCTAAATTTGTTACCTCAGAAAAGCTTTCTTTATTACAATGTTATCAAGTGTTCAGTTCTCACAGTTGAATTGGTTAGGTATACATCTCGGGTTTTTTAAATTTTGATTATCCTGGATTCAATAGAGCCCATATCTTCTACCCTCAGCTCTATGCCTAACTATCAACAGGGAGTGTTCTGGTAACAACTATTACTAAATGAAACAGAAAATATCACTCTGGATCCTATGCAGGAATATATTTGAAAACATCAACAGATATCAATTTTTCTCACCTGTATTCAGAGAAAGCTATCAGAAAATTGTGGAATCTTTCTTTATGCTTTAAGCTGATTGATAGATTGGGGGCTTTTATTAATTGCCTGAAAGAATTGTGCTTGAAATTGCACAAAATTATTTTCTTCAGTTGAGGTTTTTTTGTTTTTTTTTTCCCAAAGCATCACATTTAGTGAAATAAAATATTGTTTTCGTGTCCCTGGGAAAATATTAAATACAATCTCCTGGAAAATATTTGGCTAAAGGGTTTGAATGAAATAGTCAGCAAGTCTTACCCTTGGACCTTCTGGCCGGAATTGTTTTCTTTATGAGTAGACTAACCTTAGCAGAGAAACCACCAAGCTCTTGGCCTCCCTCCTCAAAAGCAACTAGGATTCTCCAAAGGATTCAGAATATGAAGCAGTAAGAAGGTCTCCGAACAGATTTTTTCCTGAGCAACTGACTGAGTCCCCTGGGAGGCCCCTTGGTTGCCTTAACAGGTGTTAATGAGGCCAGCCTCTCCACCTGAGCCAGGTATTTATTTATACGACTCTGTCTTGCTCCTCACAGGATTTGAAGTGCCTCCTCTGAGTGAGAGAAAGTCTGCTTTCCATAATTACAACCACATTAGCGCGGCCATAGATCAGCCTGGGGGTCCAAGGACATTGAAACTGTGGTGGGTAAACAGCTCGATGCACAACCTTGCCGGAAACGCCTAGCTCCAAGCAACCGGGCACAGAGGCCGAAGAGATTAATTTATTCACATAAAGAACGGTTTTTTATTTTTCCCCCTGAGAAGCAAAACCAACACAATAGTTTTCACTAGATGTAGAGAACAAATTTAGGGGAAAGAAATGAAAACAGAACAAAATCCCCGTCCAAGTGAACCTGGCAGTGGCTCAGGGCCGATGACAAGGTTTCCTGAGCCCCTCCCCCGACTCCCCGCCCTCCCGCGCCTCTTCGTTCCTCAAATTGGAGATAAAAATCAGGGTCGTCCCTCAAGGTGAGCAAGAGAGAGCGGCAGGTGTTCTCCAGAAGACTCCACAAGATAATAGATTTCTTTAAAGCTGTTGCTTGGTGTTACTTACTTATAATTTCACGGGGCTTTTTTAAAATAAAATCTTTTCAAGCAATAGTAAAGAAACCTAGAACCCCCTGGGGTGATGGTTAAAGTCCTGTCAGGGATTTAAATCTAATTATTAGTCTGAAAGTAAAGAAGAGAAAGAAACGCCGAGAGTCAGCCGGAAAACAATAATAGCTGTCATTAGTGCCCTAAAGGGTGGCTGAGCACATTTATTCTTACCCCGGGAAGAACGCCATGCGATTTGGTGTTTTCTGATAATAGTTTCTGTGGAGCAGAGATGCTGTGTGTGCTTCTGGACATCATCTTTTCCTTGCACAGGCAGACTGGGAACTGGCTCGCTGCAGGCGTTTAGAGGAGAGGTGCCCCCGCCCCCCTGCACTGCATCAGCTGTGTGACCCTGTGCAAGTAACCTGACCTCTCTGTGCCTTCCTGTCTCCATCAGTAAAATGAAGATTAAATAAGATAATGCATGCAAAGCGTTTAGCACAGTGCCTGCCTGGCCCAGTGTCGACACCCAGGAACTGTAAGCTGTTTCTGGTTTTCCTCTTCTTATTAAACATTGGCCAAGGAGGAAAAACCTTAGCATGACCATATACAGAAAGATAAACAGAACATATACTTGAGTCCATATTTTCCTGTGCTGGATTATTGCCAAAGAAGCAAATAGAACATACAGTGACTTGGAGTATAAAATAGTATGACAAGTACAGCTACGCTGCAGACATGTTCACTCTGAGCACAATATTCTCGTTGGGACACCCTCAGGTTCCCTTAGTGAAACCAGAAGCTGGGGTGGCACTGGAGAAAGGCACCTAGTCGGCCTGTCTACCCCAGCCTGGAAGGCGGAGAAGATGGGAGCAGGAGAGCCCGCCCTGCAGCACCTGGCAGGTCTTTGGAACCCCACTCCCCTTGCCAGCACCTCTCAGCTCATCTATTTATTCATTCATGTCAGTGACTGATTATTGAAACTTATAAACTGTGTAAAGAGTAGTTCCTCCAAACATTCTAGATAGAATTCAATTAAGAACTTAGATCAGCCAACTCATAGACACAGACGATGGCATGGTGATTACCAGGGGGCGGGGCATAGGGGGGAGGCAGGGGGAGGGGGGTGCGGGGAGGTAGAAGAGGGTAAAGTGATGAGAAATGGTAATGGCAGGAGACTTGACTCAAGGTGGTGATCACAGTAAAATATAGAGATGATGTATTATAGAATCGTACGCCTATATGAAACCTACATGATTTCATTAACCAATATATGTTACCTCAATAAATTCAATTTAAAAAAAGGGGTGAGGGGAAAGAACTTGGAGCTGTTGCTAGGCTAATAACCAGCAGAAACTAAATCCAAGTATATGGGAGGGAAGATGGATATTTAAAATATTGAGGCCTGATAAATATTTCACAGATGACAAATGGAAGTATTTTAGTTGAGGGGTTTTGTTTAAGTTGTATTGTAATCAGCATGCTCTTTTTTCTAAAATGTAAGTTCCATCAGTCCTGGGTGGCTGTAGGGGGAAAAAAGCAGTTGGAGACATGCTGTGAATCTAAACTAGCTTCTGTTTACTTCTTCTCCGCCTACTCTGTGGCCTCAAGGATGCCCAGGTCAAGGGGGAATCAAATGGCAAGTGGTACTGTCTGGCCTCAGTCCTTTGAGCTGGTGCAGAAGCTTACTGTAGAAAGTGCTTGATTAAAGGCCTCAAAGTCATTTGAAGGCATAATTTTCTACTAAGACTCTAATTCTTACAATTTTTATGTACTTTCCACAGAGAGGGAATCTGAACTGTCCTAATATGTTGGGGTGTTTTAACTCCTGACTCCTAACTTGGCCAGAGATGTATGGCGAATCAGTATGTCACAGTTCATTAAAAGATGTCTCACTGTTTGTTTGTTTTGGGGGTATTTAGAGATGTGATAACTATCTTGGAGTATTTTTTTTAGTCTGTCACCTGTTTCTGAGCTAACAGAAAATAATGTAGAGAGCTAATCACAGCACCATAATTACCGTATTTTGCTGCATATAATGCTCACCTTTTTGCCCAAATTTTTGAGGGGAAAAAGGATGTACATTATACATGGGTAGTACTAATTCTTTATCTATATAAATGTTTTTAATTCTTTTATTTATGCTTATGCATTAACAGTGTAACTCTAGAAAATAATGACAGCATCCATATGCAAAATAATACCCCGGAATACGAGAATCAATTTTACATATAAATAAAAAATTGAATTAAAAAATTAAAACAAAAGATTTTTTTCCTGAAAGTTTGGGCCAAAAACATGGGTGCACATAACACACAGTAAAATATGGTATATCAAAAAATGTGGGCACTTGTGTCCTTCATTAGAACACACTACCAAATGAAGAGTATTTTATAAACACCTCACTCTCATTTCATTCTACAAACCAATCCCTTGCTTTCTTCCACCCAAAATAGAAGTACACCGTGAATCGTGGCACTGTCCATGAATTTGCAGTGGAAAGGATGTTCTGAGCAGTAAAAACTATAAATAAATTGGTTCTGCACTGGAATTAACTGTGGAACCAGGAAGATAAACACCTCACAGCTAATTGCATCCAAACAGGGTTAAAAAGAATGCTGTTCTACAGGGAGAAAAAAAAATCAACAGCATTGATGAAAATTAAGCAATTGCTCAATGGAATTAGTAAATTAATAAATATGTATCTATATGTTTAGTTAAAAGCAAGACCAATTTACATCTGGTTTCTTACTAAGCTTCTTAAATCAAGTAAATCTAATGTTAAATGAGAAAAGTCAACTCAGGACATCTTATCATCTGCAGATAATCAAGATTTCTGTGTCTCACATAAGCTTTTAAGACAGGTAGTGATGAAGGTGTATTTAGGAGTCTTATGTATACATTCCAGTTTACAGGCCTATAGATTACAGTTTTGGTACAGAAATCTCCTAGAAGTATTATTACTGTAAAGCCACTTCCCCTATAATTTTCACTCTGTGATTTTGATAAGAAGATAGTGTATCGGGCCAAATATAAGCAAAAGTTATATCTGTAGCTAAAGCTAAAACTATTAGCATGTTGTTTTTTTCTGATAACAAAAGCAATACAAAAAGGTTCAGCCAAGTATTTATTTTGCTTCTTTTCAGCTTCTTTTCAGCATGTTCTAAGCATTAAAGCTCAAATTTTGAGTAGAAAACAGACGTGCGGGTTTGTCCCCATCTGCTTTGTCTAAATACTTCGCCATTTACTCAAAGCCCGAGGTGATACCCCAGCCACCCATAGAATATGAACTGCTCACGAGAAGTGCAGTGAAGTGAATGGAATGTGTGGCTGGCTGGCTGTTCCATTGTGCGTGGGCGGTCAGAAGCTTAACCATGAAGGGCTTGACAGTGGTACTGAGGCAGGATAGCAAGAAGCTAGGGAAATTCCTTGACCAGTGGAATAAGGAAAACTGAGACAAAATAATTAAACAAGGACAAACAATTTTAGCAATTCACAGCCAGTTAATGAATCACAAGATTGTATCTCCCCTAACCAAGGACACTTAGGAGCAAATGATTTACACAGTCCAGACCATCCAGGGGCAAACCAGCCTCGGTCCTGGGTCCTCCTCAATGGCATTCTTTAAAAACAAAACTAACCAGAAAACCCCTGGCCTATCTATCTGTACACACATTTGAATTTTGATAGGTCAGCACGTGGAAGGACACACCTGGAAAGCTAATGAATATTCTGTCAAGAACCCCTGCCTCTGCCCCAAGGCCTTAGCTAGGATTCCCACAGGCCAAAGAAAGATACAAAAGCCTCAAGTCAAAGAACCCAGGGCTCCCTCTCCTTGGAGTACGCCCACATCTTGTATCTCTGCTCTTTTTCCTCTAAATTCTGAGGGTCCCCACAACACTTGCAACCAAGGGAGCAGTGCACAGCGACAGGTCATTTCACCCTTACCCTGTGAACCGTCTCCAAGGTCCCCTTTTCTCTGACTTTCCACTGAGCTGATGGCTGCCCTGCCTTGGCTTGCTTCTTTTCCTGTGACTTCTGTTTCTCAGTGAGCCAAAGCAGCCCTGCCCAGGCTCTCTCCTGTTGCTTCCTTTATCCTAAGTCCTTCCTTGACTCGTGCACCAGCCCGCAGTGCCCGTGGTGTTATGGATGAGATACGAGACAAATTCACAGAGACTACGGAGTCCTGTGGAGGAAAAGGGACTGCACGGCTACTCTCTCAAGGGGAGAGCGAGAGCGCCCGGACCCTTGCCTTGACAGATTTTTACTGGGTTTCACTTTGCACAGGAATACAGGTAAAGTTCATTAATCATTGCCAGGCAGTAAGGATCAAACAATAGCATGCAAAGAACTACGAGGGCCTATTCTGAGTCAGGGTCTGTTAGCTAAAAGGCTACAAAACTTTGGTAAACAAACTCATTTCCTGCTTATACCCTTATCATTTAAATGAGAGCACTCTTAGCAAAGCAGGTTTCACAGGATTTTATGTATTCTTTCTCAGGCCTGATCACCTGGGGAATCCGCCCTTTCCAGCACAGAGCTGCACCCACCACCAGCATTGTTTCAGGCTTAAGTCATTGTCTCAGGCTTAAGTCAGGCCTGGTAACCAAGGCAACCAAGAGATTAGGAGACTTCTCGAAGACAAATTGAGGACTCAGGCTATGTCAGGATAGCCAAAGGGCAAGGGTCCGTCACCCCCTTTTGCTGTAGCCCCCCAAGTCCTTCCTTGGGGCCTCCACATGATCATGCCTGGCTTAGGTCGTTCCCCCCTTGGGGAATCTTACCTGTCATTGGCTAACCGATCAAGCATTGGGGGCCAGTTATGGATGAAGCAGAAGGAGCAGAGTGGCACTCCTGCCAGGGAGATAAGCTTTGTCTCCTTAGTGGCTTACGGTCCGAAGGTTGCTCACTCAGCCTTAGCCATGGGAGGTTACAGTTCCTGAAAACAGGCAGGGCGCTCCCCAACACTTCCTCTGTTTCACGGTCCCCATCTTTAATAAACCTGCTCTCAAAATCACCTGGACCTGTGTTGTGAAGTCTTTCCTGCATGATGCCAAGAAACCACATACTTACAGTGAACACGAGACAGACCCACGCTGGGGTCTCTTTATTAAACACACTTTGTTTGACATATAAAATGAGAATCAAGCTGAAGGAATTATGCAGTAGAAAGATGATTATACTCATAGGGTAAAGAGATAAAATATTCAAAGATAGATCTTTAATCGTGGGGCCTGTTATTTTAACCTCAGATGTTAATAGCACCTACCAAAAAGTAATACAAAATAGAGCTAAATGTTGACATTGAAAATGGAAAAAATGAAAATTTGCAAGTTATTTTTTTCAAGATATATTTTTAGGTGCTTTTGTGTTATCCTCCCATACAGTCATTAAAGCCACTGCTTTACTATATTGCACTGCCACTTAAAAAATAATTACTTGAGGGTGTGGGGGCACTGGACGAAAGAAAGTGAAGGGATTAACCAAAGAATATGCCTGCACAACCAGCAGACACAGACAATGGCGGGGCGACAGCCAGAGAGAGGGTGGGGCTGGGTGGAGGTAGGCAAAGGGAGGATGGGGGAAATGAGGACATATGTAATAGTGTCAACAAGAAAAATAATAAAATAATTAAAAACCCAAATTACCTGATATTGTTTTTTTGACTAATTTTACTCTATTCTGTGTAACTAATTATTTTTAAATGAGTAAACTTTGTATTCTCTCTTTTTAAAAAATGGGTGAAATTTGAGTTAATCCTCCTTGCTGAGTCCAATGATAATCTCCTCCTAAGTGATGGGGAGGGGAGAGGAGGTGGGCGACCCTCTCCCTGGGAGGGTCTGCAGAAAGAGTGAGCCCTGGGGACCCCATGGTGCAGAAAGGAGTGGACAGAGCACAGGGTACCGCCTTCGGTCCCTGAGCTGCGTGTGGCTCCTCACTAAATCAATCCATGCCGCCTGTCCTCTCACCTGGCAGGAACGCTGCCAGGACTGGTGAAAAGGCAAGGGAGATAACTGTCAAATCCCTCCAAAGCCTTGGAAGAAAGATGTTGTGACATATAAATCAGTCATTTCTCAGTTCACCAGTAATTATGCAAACCTCTTCTTCATCCCACAAGGTCTTTGTTCCTTTCACACAGGTCTCATCACTCACTATATCTTTCACCCTGAGCGATAACATTATCAGCAGCTATTTACCAAGCACTTGTTCTGGGCCAGGTGCTGTACCAGGCCTTAAGACACAGCCGGAGTCAGACAGACACAGTCCCCATGAGCTGGTGCGTAGATTTAGTAAGTTTCTCACTTTCTCTGAGCCTTGATCCCCTCATTTGTTACATTAAAAAAAAAAATAGTCACCACTTGCTTCCAGAAATGTTTTCAGGACTATATGCAATAGTCCTGAAAGGAGTACAAAGTGTGTAGTAAAAGATAACTACAAGTTTAATAAATGTTTCCGCCTCCATCTCCATCACAAGCTTCTGCTAAGTGAAAAAAAACAAAAAGAAGACCTGGCCACCCTGGGCCCACATCCCACCCGTGGTGATCAGTGGGGCTGCAGCAGCTCTGCCATCTTTGGGTGGAGCACACACGCCCGAGGTCTCCATAGCCTCCTTTATGGCTGCTACGTAAGCCTGTGTTTTAGTATTTTGCTTGTAGTAGACAAATAATTTCTCTGTAGGCATGAATCCACAAAAAAGTGAGAAAACAGATCATACACCCAGCAGACTGCTTGTTTTACCACCAACAGGTAGAGAAAGCATCTTTATGGACAGGGGGAACATAGCTAAGTTTGGCTACGCAAAACCCTAGCATGCTCCACTCACTCACACCACCTGCCTGGCTCTTAAAGACATTTTATTTCATGTCCTCTCCTTGGAAAACTTGGCAGCTGGAAATCTGTAGATAGTGTGCAGCTTTCATTCAGCCCTTTCCCCTCCAGAGCTACCCACAGTCATGGTGAGCTTGCCTTGGCACCTAACCTTGGCAGAAGTTCTGTTGTCTTTAGCCCTTGCTTCCTTCATTACCTGCATCGAACTTCATAAATCTCACCCATCAGTCTTCAGGAAGCTAGGAATTTGGGAAACTAACCTTGAGCTTGTTTGCTTAGAGTACTAATAACATGAATTTCTATTATGATCTCCATCTGGCATACAAAAGAAGAAATTCAGGTTCAGCGGGTAGCGGAAAGATGGGATTTCAGTACAGGTGGTGTAGAAAGGAAATAGGGAAAGGAACCTCTTCTTGCTCCTTTCGCTGGGGAAAACAAGGTGCCCTTCCCCCACAACCTCTTCGCCTCTTCCCCCAACACACAGGCAATAGGTACACATATTAGCCCTCAACTTGTGAGCTGGCCAGCTTCTCATGGCCTCTCCCAGTATCACGCTCATCTAGCAGATGGGGTGGCACAGGCAGAGGAGCCAGCTGGCATCTCCATGCTGTTGGCCTGCTGCCTGGGGGTGGCTGCGCCAGCCATCACCAACCCAGGATGATCACAGAGAGCTGGGCCCTGGAGTCCTCAGCGGAGCCACTGGCCACGCAAGGACAAGGACAGGCCAGAAGCTCTCCCGGTTCTCTACCCAGGGCTGCCCAGTGCTGCCTGGTTCCCAGCAGGGAGGGCATGGGGAAGCAGGTGAACACTCATCCCAGCTCTGAAATGGAATGGACTCCCCTCTGCCAGGATGCAGAGAAGCGAGGTAGGTAATACCGTAATGTATGGAGGGTATGTAAACACCCTAGAAAAAGAGCAGCCCCACCCTACTGGTGTTGGTGGGGCAAAAGTACAGCCTAGGATGTGGACTGTGGGGGAACCTCTCTCTAGTTCCACTCACTCTAGCCCTATCTGATGAGCACCTACTGTGTGCTAGGTACCTAGACGAACACACAGTTTCCTCTGCATCTTTGGCTAAAGACATATAATCCACAGAGGAATTTGTTGGCTGAGCATGAGTCAGATCTTGAGAAAGTTTTGAGGCTTCTGTGCCTGGAGTTCCAAGTCAGTGTGAAAGCAGGCACTTCACCTACTGTGGATTGAGTGTGTCCCCCAGAGAATTCATATACAGTGTGGGGGGAAAGTGGGTTTACAGTTAATCCTATGAAAAACAACATAATAACTAATAAATCATAATACAAGAATAAACTCTGTGTTTCACGTACTCACAACTGTAAACCTACTTTTGCCTCATTCTGTATTTTTTTCTTTTTATTTATTTTTTATTTTTTTATTTTTATTTTTATTTTTTAATATATTTTATTGATTATGCTATTACAGCTGTCCCATTTCTCCCCCATCATTCCCCCCACCCTGCACACCCTCTCCCACCCACATTCCCCCCTTTAGTTCATGTCCATGTGTCATAAGTTCTTCAGCTTCTACATTTCCCACACTATTCTTGCCCTCCCCCTGTCTATTTTCTACCCACTATCTATGCTACTCATTCTCTGTACCTTTTCTGCCTCTCTCCTCCTCCCACCCCCCTGTTGCTAACCCTCCATATGATCTCCATTTCTGTGGTTCTGTTCCTGTTCTAGCTGTTCGCTTAGTTTGCTTTTGTTTTAGGTGCGGTTCTTAATAGCTGTGAGTTTGCTGTCTTTTCACTGTCATATTTTTTATCTTTTTTTTTCTTAGATAAGTCCCTTTAACATTTCATATAATAAGGGCTTGGTGATGATGAACTTGAATTTGACCTTATCTGAGAAGCGCTTTATCTGTCCTTCCATTCTAAATGACAGCTTTGCTGGATAGAGCAATTTTGGATGTAGGTCCCTGCTTTTCAAGATTTCAAATATTTCTTTCCAGCCCCTTCTTGCCTGGAAGGTCTCTTTTGAGAAATCAGCTGACAGTCTGATGGGAACTCCTTTGTAGGTGACTGTCCCCTTATCCCTTACTGCTTCTAGAATTCTCTGCTTCATTTGAATCTTGGCTAATGTAATTATGATGTGCCTTGGTGTGTTCCTCCTTGGGTCCAACTTCTTTGGGACTCTCTGAGCTTCCTGGACGTCCTGGTAGTCTATTTCCTTTGCCAGATTGGGAAAGTTCTCTTTTATTATTTGTTCAAATAAGTTTTCTACTTGTTGCTCTTCTTCTTCCCCTTCTGGGACCCCTATAATTCAGATGTTGGGATGCTTAACGATGTCCCAGAGGTTCCTAAGCCTCTCCTCATTTTTTCGAATTCTTGTTTCTTCCTCATTTTCTGTTTGGTTGTTAGTTTCTTCCTTCTGGTCCACTCCATTGATTTGAGTCCCAGTTTTCCTTCCATCTCTATTGGTTCCCCATGCGTCTTCCTTCATTTCACGTATTGTAGCTTGCATTTTTTCATCTAATTTGTGAGCAAAATCAACCAATTCTGTGAGCATTTTGATGACCAGTGCTTTGAACTGTGCATCTGATAGGTTGGCTATCTCTTCACGGCTTAGAGGAATTGACTCTGGGGTTTTCATTTTTTCTCCAGTTTGAGCCATTTTTGATGTTTTTTTTGTTTGTTTGTTTGTTTGGTTTGGTTTGGTTTTAGTCTGGTCACGGCTATTACGCAGTGAGGGGTGGAGCCTCAGGTGCTCTCCAGTGTGGGGCAGCCCAGTCGCTGGGCTGTGACGCTGTATGTGGGGGTGGGGTCTGAGAGGGAACAATGGCACCTGCTCCGCTCTCTCCTGGATTCAGTCCCTTCGCCACTTCCCCTCTGCCTGGACCATCTGCGCGCGCAAATGTGGGACCACCTGGTCAGCCAGCCGCCTTGTGAGGCCTCACTGGGTCTGCACAGTTGCCCCCCTGTGTCTGGGGTCCGCCAGCTGCTGCCTGTGGGCCCAGGGACCGCCAGCCGCTGCTGCTTGCGTTCCCGGGCCCGCACCTCCACTTTTTCCTGCCTCGACCCCACCCCTCTTACCGGTCTGTATGAATGGTTGTTGGACTTCCGTACAGTTCAATTTTCTATGAGTTCTGGTTGTTTTCTTGTTTCTAAATATTTGTTGTCCTTAATTTTGGTTGTGAGAGGAGGCACAGTGTGTCTGCCTATGCCTCCATCTTGGCCGGAAGTCCCTCATTCTGTATTTAAATGCTAATCTCTCTCTCTCTCTTTTTGTCCATTGAGGCATTTTATCTGCACATATGTATTACATGCCTAGAAAAAGAATCCCAGGGCTTTTCCTTCTATGTTTTTGTCTTGCTTCTTCATGGTCCGTGATGCCTACTGAGGTTGTCAGTACAATGAAACCAAGCCGATGGGATGGAAGCAGGTTGTTCTGCCATTTTTCTAGATCTCTAAGTTGCACATTGAGTCTGGGGCTGATTACCCCACACTGTTCAACCTGCCCCTGAGGTTCACAACAATTTTCTCAGCTCTGGGGTCATCAATAATTTCAAATTCGCCAATGCAACCATGCTTCATCATCACAGTTAGAAACTGGATGCTGGCTTTGGAGCACAGCCTGATGAGAAGCTGGCATGTGCCTCTCTTTTCGGCATCGTTGATACTCCTGAGAGCATCAGCCAGGGTATTCATGTGCACCATTATGGAGGCGCGGAAAGATGGCAGAAAGGGCAAGCC
Source organism: Glossophaga mutica (assembly GCA_039655065.1). Taxonomy (NCBI): domain Eukaryota; kingdom Metazoa; phylum Chordata; class Mammalia; order Chiroptera; family Phyllostomidae; genus Glossophaga; species Glossophaga mutica. Next base: position 135,487,083 of record CM077304.1, read on the forward strand.
CAAATCTCAACATGATGATGTTTGGAGGCCTTTGGGAGCTGTCCAAGTTTAAGTTAGGCAATGAGGGTGGGGCCCTCCTGGTGGGATTGATGACCTTTTAAAAGAGGAAGACAGCAGCCATCTGCAAACCAAGAAGGGAGCTCCTACCAGACACAGAATCTGAGGGCACTTTGGTCCTGGACTTCCCAGACTCTGGAAATGTGAGGAATAAATGTTTGTTGCTTAAGCCACCCAGCCTATGGTACTTTGTTACAGCAACCTGAACTGTGATATCACCCAAACTCAGTTCACTGGCAAATGATCACTTTTCAGAATGACCAGTCAGCTGCACTAGCGGTCAGAGGGTGGACTAAAAACTACCGTCCAGAGTACACACCTGACCTGGGTCCCAGGAAGAAATGCTAAGAAAAGCTTGAGTTCCTACCATGTTCTACCTAACACAGCACCAGGGGCTTTTGAGTGTGTCATTATTTCATTTAAATGTCAGGACACTTAACAGTAGGGTTCTCTAGAGATTTTATCATGAAGCCTGTGAGGCTCAGCAAGGGTAAGAAACACATCCAAGCTCGCCCCGTCGGTAACTGATGCAGCCAGGTTTCAACCCAGCTCCTTCTGGCTTAAAGCACCAGTTCCGTTCTCTGCAGCTGTGCCTGGGTACGCTCTACTAGAGAAAGTTTTGGGGTCTCAGACTGTTGAATTCACCTTGCATCCTTAAAAACATTTTACACCAGCTCACAGTTTCTAAAGAGAGTATCCATAGTTCCTTCTTGCACCAGCAGCGTCTTCTATCCAGATGACTGGGACAGAGTTGCTGGCAGTAAGACCAGATTAACCTATTTCAACTCGATGGCTGGATTCTGACACACTGAGGCAAAAGCACATAGCGGACAAAAAACACAGTTACACTGAACACAGTAATATCTCCTCTTAGGAAACCCTCAGGTTTTACGATCAAATATTTACTATAGGTCCAAAAGAAAAAAGAATGACCATTTTTCCCTGGTTTTAAGATAGAGTTTGGATAGACTGAGATCAGGATGCATCTTATAATCCATGTAAGATTTTAACCTGGCAGTCTCTTCTTCCTCCCCACCCCAAGTGAGCTTTGAGATTTGACTGTCAAGTCAGGAGGCATCAAAAAGTGCAGTTAAAACAGTGTGTGTCTGAACATCGATGGCACCTTAGAAAGTAGAAATATGAAGTAATGAGAAGGAGCCTGACCAGAAGACACTAATTTGTTTTTATATCCCCAGTACCTAGTATGCAAGAGCAATGATTTCAATATGTTTGTTAAAGGGACATAAACATCAATAAAATAGACATGATTTTTTATTAGGAAAAATGTTAAGCATACACTGAAGTACAGAGTGCATTGCAATGAACCCCTGCACCTGCTTCGGTGTTTTCAACTCTTGGTCTATCCCTGTCTGTTTCTTCCCTCATACCCTCCCTGTCCCAGATCATATTGAAGCCAATCCTGGGTGCCAGGGCATTTCACTGATAAATGTTTCAGTGTGTATATCTGTAAAAAACAAAGAGTACCTTTTTAAAAAACAATAATGATACCACTATCACATCTCCTTAAAATCAATACCAGTAAGTTTTTAATATCATCCAATGGTCATTTAGTATTCGTACATTTCCCCAATTATCCTATAGTCTCTCTCTCAATCTCTCTCTCTGCCTCAGGATGCAAATAAGGTCCCTACTCTTCCCCCCATCTATTATGTTGTTGTTGAAGGAACCAGGTCTCACTGGCAGAGTTTGGCTCCTGTGGTGGCCTCCCCATGGCATTGCTCTTTAATATGACTCCTGTTCTTCTATATTTCCTGTGAAGTGGTACTTGGAGCTGGAGGTTTTCTGCAAACTTGGTTTGGATTTTTTTTTTTTTAGATTTTTTTTTTTTTACTTCCATCAGGAGGTACACAGGTATACAGGTATACCTGGTTTTCTCTGTCTTTGAATGTTAATAGATATTGATGCTGACTGCTAGTCGTAACTAGCATTTTTGAAATGACTGCCTGCCTCATTTACTGAAACTGCCAAAACATACATAAAAAATAATAAGTCAAGTATGTTGGATATGGAAACTGTTCAGTCATGGGTTCTTTTGATTACAAGAAAGGGTGATTCCCCTGGATTTCCCCAAATAGCAAGAGGCTTCAACATAGTCATCTGCAGTGAGATGAGAGTGTGTACCCAGGCAACTTAACCTTGACAAAACAGCATTACGCACATTTGTGTTTCAGTTTTAAAAAAAAGAGGGAGTGGGGACTGTAGGCTATAACAATATCATTATTTATAGTTTTACATTTTCAGCTAGAATCCTTAAATGTACACATACTCGTGCAGCCTGTAAGTCTATCTAGCTCTTGCTTAAGAGTCATGTCTTGGGCCATCACCTGCACACACTTCTTACACATTTCCATGACTTTTAGCAGAGCAAAGGGTTGTGACCCTTATGCAGCAGGGCTTTCCCACTCCTGCCCACACCATCGACATCTGTATTGGTCATGAGGGTCTGCGCACGGCCCCTAGTCAACCAATCATGTCAGGTCCCATCTATCTGTTCATGCTGTCTACACACGTAGTAACGAGGGACAGAAGGATCTCACAGGCATTCAGGGAATGGGCCCCAGCTGGGTCCCAGACAGGAGCAGGGGCTAGAGTAGCCACTATTAGTGAGTGTGCCCCCATGGGTTTCTGGCTTTGTCCACTTCTCTTCCAGCAGGGACTAGCTTCATTATGCTTTCCTCTGCCTGCCTCTGTGGGTGAGTCAGACATTACAATGTTCAGTAAAAAGAGCAGAAGCTTGCAAACATTTTTGGCCCCCACTCAATAAGCTTTTATTATAACCAAGTACACACAGATGTGGAGATGTGTAGGCGAGCCTGTGTGCTGTGACATAGATACACAGATACACACGCACATGTCATCATTCAGACCAAAGTCTCACACACTATTATCCCTGCTTTGTGTGATGTATTCTGATATTTTCTTTTCTATTCTATTTTTCTGTAAAAAATAAAAAAATAAAAAAAATGCTGATTGTGACCACTGAATTTATTTCAAAACCCATTGGTGGGTCATAACTTTCATCTTGAAAACCATACCCTACAGTGAAGGCAGAGATCGAAGAGCATCAAAGGAAAGCTCTGGGGAGCTAGATCAATTCCAAATGCAAGAATTAAAACTCTTAAGAGACTGGACTATCATTCCACTGGGAATTAGATCAGAAAGAGAAGCGTGTTTATAGTTGTCACATAATAGGGCATTTCGATTTCAACCTTAGGTCTAGCCCTTCAGTTTCATTTGTGATCAGGTTAATCTGGGGAGTAAATCCATCAGGAGAGAGAAGCCCACCAGCCCCTGGAGGCCGTCTGGGAGCCCTCCCTCACCTATTGTTTTCGTGATGAATCTGACCTTCTAAACAGTAATCATCCATCACAGGAACCCAATTCTATTCTTCTAGCTCGAAAGGCACACTGTGCTCTCTGGAGCTACAAAGGGGAGGAAATATGTGCTTCGCCACTCCTGCGTGATGAATTCTCCCACCTCTGCAGAAAGCCTCGCTTGCAGGCCCTGCCGTCTTGGCTCTCTGAATGTCCCGGCTATGACAGGGAAACTGGGGAAAGAGCAACGGCACTGCGGCTGCAGCCGACTCAGACTGCATTTTTCACCTCTTTCCTCACAAAGAGCTCCCAGCTCTAGAGGGGAAAACGATAAGAGGAAAAGAAACACAGTATCAGTAAGTTTACCCTTGAGATTAAGTCTCTTTCTCAGACAAGTGTTTTCACAACATAATTTTTTATGCATTCTGCTTAGATTTTAAGATATCTGGGCAGAGATCAAATTTATCTTCAGCTTTTATTCAGCGCCACCTCCTTGCGCGCACGCGCGCGTGCACACACACACACACACAAACATGTAGAAAGTGACATATGAAAGAGTTAATCTCCCCCTTGCTGGGAGCAAGAACCTGTCTCTCCAGAATATGATCAATTTAGAGGCATTAGTGTATGAGTTCAATAATATTTTTGGTAACCAGAAAGGAAGAAATAACCCATGAGTCATGAAAAACCTGCAAATATTATTCTGATGTTTGTTTATCTTGAACTAAATTTGCAGGGAAATAAAATCACTCTGGCAGCTAAAACTACACAGTCACATTCTTTTGTATGAATTAATTATACTTAACTGCTCTGTAATGTCCTGATTAATTATTTCCTGTTCCAGTTGGTTGATTGTGCATTTTTTATATGAAACCTGCATCATGATGAGAATCTTAGACTCATTTCTCCTCTTGCTTGAGATCCCTGTAGAGCTGATCTGAACGACTAGCTTCAAAGAAAACCCACATCTTCATCGGCGCCCTAGGAGGGCTGTGCGGGCAGCACAGGCAGGGATGGTGCCACTGTATTTTGGGCCCAGGGTGTGGAATCACCATGCATGTGTACGCAGCAAGGAGCTGAGGAGTTTAATGCGACACTGCTTGTGAGAAGCGTAACTCTTACCCTGCGCAAACGCTGGGAACCTTGTTTCCCACCAACAGGCTCTCCGATGTGTCCAAGGTAATGGGGTTCTAGGGAGCAGGGTACACATTGCCAGGTAGGAGAAATGGAGTGTATCAGTTTCTCACTGCTGCTGTAACATAGTACCACGAATTTAATGGTTTCAAACGACACAAATTTGTTAGCTTCTAGTTCTATGTGCCAGAAGTCCTAAAATCAAGATGTCAGCGGGGCTGTGTTTCTTCTCAGGGCTGCAGAGAACAATTGCTTTCCTTGCCTTTTCCAGCTTCTTAAGGCTGCACATTCCTTGGCTTGTGTCTCCTTCCTCCAGCTTCAAAGACAACAGAATAACATCTTTAAATTTCTCTCTCCAACCTCTTGCTTCTGTCATTGCATCTCTTTCTCTCACTTGCCAGCCTCCCTATTTTTCTGATAAAGAAATAAAGACCTTTGATAAAGACCTTTGTGATACAGTGGGTTCAGATAATCCACAACAACCTCCCTATTCCAAAATCCTTAACCGTGTAAGTTTATAGAAGGTACCTATTCGCAGGTTCTAGGGAACAGGGAGTGGGCGTCATTCAGGGGGAGGCATTACTCTGCCTTCCACACCAAGGATCCAGATGGAGAAGGAGCCAGTGTAGGTCAGCCTGGTGGCAGGGCAGCGTTGGGCCAGGCCTGCACAGGCACCAGGGGGAGGGTGGGCAGAAGTCAGGAAGTAGGTGTGAGTTCAGGTCTTGGCAAGAACACTGAAATTATACCCCACAGCTATCTTGCTTTTGACCTGGTTAAGGGGGATTTGCATTCAGCTAGCACTGAAACTGTAGAGGTAGCAATTACTACAATGACCTGACATACCAAATTAACTTGTCAATGTGGACAGAGCACAACAGAAGGGCAACACCAAGAACCTGAACTATGGGAGTGCCCCTAGGGTTCAATGACTAAAATCAACACATATGGTTGATTGTATGAACTTCTGCAATAAATGGGTTAATCTCAAACTACAGTCGGCATTCACATGTTTAAAGAGAGAGAATGAGAACCAGGAATGTTAATAAGCTTTGGAGCAGAGAGGTATAAAGAGGTCAAGGTGGGTTGACCCCTACCTCGCCTCTCTCCCCTGACAAACCCGCTGAGCCTGTCCCTGACAAGAGATGGACATATCAGACACTGAACCCGGAGTCCTTACGTCCTCACGGTGTGTAACTAACTGCGCTTTTCTCTGATTCCAGGCTCACCATGAAACCCTGGGATAATTGGCTTCCCTGGAAGCCCCCCACGCAGGGAGAGGATGGGCTGTCAATCTCTGGTCTGCCTGACAGATCAACTCTGTTTCTCATAGAAAATTAACAAACTGGTGCGCTGGCTTGCATATATTAATGTCTTGGGAGTTTAGTTAGCATGAGTCAGCACATGAAACCTGTCAATCTCTGGTCTGTGTGACATTTATATACTCTAATTTCTCATGGAATTAGCAAACAGCTATGCTGGTTTATATTTATTAATGCTGTATGAGTTTAGTCAGCATGAGTCAGTCTCAAAACTCTAATCAGCTCAGGGGTCCCTCCCACCATCTGCCTCCCTACCCCCACCACAGTTCCCACCCAGCCATTGGGTCCTTTCCTCCCACATCTCCAGAGCACCACGTGAAAGGCGCCCCAGGAGTTGCGTGGCCCTGCCCTGGATCACTCCCAGGTATCCTTCCGGACTTCATTTCGGCTTCTCTTAAAGCCTCCCTTCACCCTTCAGCATTATTTAGACCTTCCTGTTTTATATCCTAAGAATCTTGCCCAGCCCTTTCTCACACTCCTCTCACCCTATCTTCCCCACCACGAAGTGGGTCAGGTTTGTTCTATTCAGATTCTCAGGGCCCGGCCTGCCTGGCATGAAGTAGGTGCTCAGTGATTGAGTGGATGCTGTCCTGATCGCCGCTCGTGATTCTTTGTCAGCCACTGGAGAGTAGAAAATTGATGCTAACCCACCAAAAGATGCAGAAGTAGATATAATAAATTAAGGACGAGATCACTTTCAAGATCAGACAGAGAATACCTCTGCAGAGTTAACAGGAGGCTGTCTTCCCAGCAGCAATGGAGAGACAGCCCATTAGGACAGACTGTGACAGCCCGATGCAGCAGCAGCGACAAGGCGGTCAGAATACGGCACTAAAACCAGCCGGGCATTTCTATTTGAATGTCCTGGCATTACTGCAACTCCATCGTCCCAAGTCAAGCTCATGGTCTTTTAATTTCGACTCCCAATTGTTTCTACTTCTGGGTGTTTCCCAGGAACTTAACTTTGGAATTACTTAAGATTCCTCTGTCCCACCCTAGCTGGTGTGGCTCAGTGGATTGAGTGCCGGCCTGTAAACCACAGGGTCACCAGTTTGATTACCAGTCAGGGCACATGCCTGGGTTGTAGGCCAGGTCCCCAGTAGGGGGCGTATGAGAGGCAACCACACATTGATGTTTTTCTTTCTCCCTCCCTTCCCCTCTCTCTAAAAACAAATACATAAAATCTTTAAAAAATTTTTTTTAAAAGATTCCTTTCTCTTTTATAAAGATTTTATGTATTTCTTTTTAGAGAGAGGGGAAGGGAGGGAAAAAGAGAGAGAAACATTGATGTGAGAGAGAAACATCGATTGGTTGCCTCTGGTATGCGCCCCAACCCAGGCAACATGCCCTGACTGGGGATAATACCAACAACCTTCCACCTGCCCGAAGATGCCTGACCAGCTCAGCCACGCTGGTCAGGGCTCCTTACTCTTTGAAGTTCACGCTAATTAAAAAACCAGTGGTTCGTGTGGACCTCTAATATTACCACTGCCTTCATCCCAAGTCCCATCACATCATATAGTTTCTGGTCTCTCACCTTTCTGTACCCCTACTGTGTGTCTCAAATACTTTTCTTTAAAAACAAATACCGCCTGTATAATCTCAGCTCCTCGCTGTTCTGAAGCTCCTCCAGTGGCTCTATGGCTCCATGCTGTTAGCAGACAGGCCTCTGAGGCCCTGCATGTCTGCCCATTTTACCCATCCTCATCTCCTGCTGTTTCCTATCCCAATCCCCGAGCGGCTTTCTGTTATTCCCGAGCCATTTCTCCCCATCTTCCTCCTCTAGGGCACACAGATCCTCTCCCTCTCCCTCAAGACGCTCCTGCCCCTCCAGCCCCCATACTTGTGTTCAGGCTGGACTGCCTGCAATTTCTTCCCTTTGTTTGAGGCCCGTCTATCCTTCACGTCCCAGTTTAGGTGCCAACCCTTTCATAAGATTTTCCTTGATAATTCCAACCCACATGTGAAGACTCACAGAGGAGAACCAAGTGCTGAAAAGACTTAGACTTCAGTGCAGCCCCTCTCTACAGCTCAGAAAATTGAGGCTGACAGAGCCTAACCTTGCTTGCTTTCTGAAGCCGCCACTTTTCTTTACCATTCAACGTGGCACTTAATCATCAGCTGCCTGTGTTCTCACTGCTCCCATCAACCCAATTAGGAAGGGTGGCTGCAGGAGTACAGGGAATCTATTAGGCTTCTTCTATAGCAACCTCCACATCTCACTCAATGAGGAGTTCAAAGAGCTCTCAACAAATACTTGTGTTGAAAGAAACCAGAGAAAGTGGGTCATGGTGAGTATAAAGGAATGAAAGTAAAGGAGAAAGAATTTAGCTATGGGTGTTTCCAATCATCCTGTCACGGGCCAGGTGACAAGGTGGCCTAGTTCTCAGTGACCAATCCAAATTTTCTACAATCAGTCTAACAGGGCTCTCCTGTGGAGCTGACCCCGAGGGCCCTGAACCAGCTGACAGCTGGAGGCTATTCGCTGAACCTGCTCCTCAGATGCACAGTGAAGTGGGTTGAATAATGGCCCCCCAAAGGGCATGTCCGCCTCCCAAACCCCATAACATAACCTGTGATGGTGACCTTATTTGGTAAAAGGGTCTTTGCGGATATAATTAAGGATCTGGAGGTGAGATCCTCCTGGATTACCCAGGTAGGCCGTAAATCCAATGACAAATGTCCATATAAGAGACAGAAGAGCAGAAGGAGCAGAGAAGAGAAGGCCGTGTGAACATACAAGCAGAGAGTGGAGTTACGCAGCCACAAGCCAAGAAACCCCCAGAGCCACCAGGAGCTGGAAGAGGCGAGGAAGCATTCTTCTCTGGGAACTCTGGAGCGAGTATGGCCCTGCTGACACTTAATGTCAGACTTTTAGCTTCCACAGCCATGAGACAATAACTTTCTGTTGTTTTAAGCCAACTGATCCCTGGGAATTTGCTTTGGCAGCCTTATGACACTAACATAGACAGCAAGTTGTACCTTGAAGGGAGACCTGGAAAGTGCATCTGTCTCTTCCACACCGTCCTCAAAAACATTAGTGGAACAGTCAAGCATAAACAGATCATTGTATTGTCACTTGATATGACTGATGTTGGGATACTATTCCAGGGTGCAGTGTGCACAGAGGGGAAGCACTTGTCCAATCAGTGCTGTCATAAGGGTGGGGCAAGGGAAGAGGCAAAGAGAGACAAAAGGAAGGAAGATATTCAAGGAAGGCTTCTGGGAGGGGGAGACCCTGAAGTAAATCTTGAACGAGAAGTTAGTTGAGTGAGGAAGTTGGGGGAGACGTCACAGCACAGCGGTCACTGCCGACGGAGAGCCAAGGGTGCAGGAGGAGCGCAGAAGGCCAGCAGCCTAGGCTGGGGGTCCAGCCTGCGACTCGTAGGCTGCGTGCAGCTCAGGATGGCTATGAATGTGGCCCAACACAAAGCTGTAAATTCAACCATTAGAGATTTTTTTGTGATTACATGTCACAATGTATTTAAAGGGTAGCCCCAAATAACTCTTCTTCCAGTGTGGCCCAGAGACGCCAAAAGGTTGGACAGCCCTGGTGGGCAGAGGTAAGGAGGACTTTGTGGACTGTAGGGGAAGTCGGAGGTGCAACGTGGCTCCAGGAGTAAAGGTGTCCGGGCAATGGTGGACTCTCTGTTTAACCTTCTGTGGCAGTTTAACTCTCTGCAGCCTCAGGCTTAGCTGACTACCCTGAAAGCTGGAATGCACCCAAAGATAAATGTCATGCCCCCAGGAAGGAGGCTAATGAGGAATGTATACAAGTGGAATAACTGCCTGGTGTTGTCTGTTAGCTTAAGAATGCATTGTTCTTTCTGGTGGTCCACGTGACTACCTCCGTATGCTTTTTACTATTAACCCGCTATAAAAAGGAGACCTTTTCTGGGAGGGGTTGGATTTTTCCCAGCAGGCCTCCTCTGGGAGCAGCTGCTTTGCCTGTGTATGTAAATTTTTCCTATTAAAGCCCTTAAGAATTTGAATAAGGCTATGTGTCAGTTCTTCAGAAGCGATCCTTACTGTAGACTTTTGCAACTTTCTTCCAACAAGGCCATCTTAAGAAGTATCACCTTTCTCTTAGAGGTGATTGTGAACTGCAATGTCTCCGGAGCACATTTGAGAATGTGTGTGTGCGTTTCCTGGTTGTTACCATGACTGGAGGTCTCTGCTGGCATTTAATAGCCTGTGTTCAGGGATGCTCAATGTCCTGCAGTGTGAATAGGTGGTCCAGCACAAAGGAGAATTTGTCTCTCCCAAACTTTCAAGAGAGCCCCTTCCCCTTGAGAAAACTGCTGGTGACAATAGGAAACCACTGAAGGGGTTTAATTGGGAAAGTGACAAGATGGAAATTGCAGATTGCTGTGGTGCAATGAGAGTGTAAGATGCAGAAAGACAGGGGCGAAGACCTGAGGGAAAAAAAATAGGAGGCCGCAGTCCAAGACCAGTGAAGGTGTGAGGAAGATGGATATGAAGGCCTGAGCCAGCAGGTGCAGGAGGATGATAAGAGGGGAGAGAGTGGGGTAGGGCGTGGGAGGCAGATTCAAAAGACACTTAAATTAAAAATGCAGGAATTTGTGTTTGAATGAAAGACTGAATCTCTGATTTCTAGTTTAGAGGTGTCATTAACAGATATTAAGACGAAAAAGAGAGTTACTGGATCAAAAGTGAATTTGGGACTTGTTGATCTTGAGTTGCCTGTGAGAGACGAAGCTGAAGTGCCGATTAGGCAATTGAAACCTAACATTCAAAGAATGGTGTAAACACTGCAGTCTCTATGGAGAGTATTTTCAAACCGACTAGCAGAAGGCGGCTTCCACAAGTGGACAATTAGAGGCCTATAAAATTTCTAGTTTCACCCTAAGTGGATTGGGTACTTATAATTTAGTGCCATTTCACAAGGACTCAGGTTCGTCAAGTAAAAGATGAAAAATAGTCTTGACCTTCAAATGAAGGGCTTTGCTTGCATTCAGATTAGTTTACAAAGGAAAGGAACTGCTCAGGTGCTCAAGGTTCACGACTGTTTCATAACAGAGAACGAGGCTGTTCTCATGAAACCAACAGTTGGGAGAATACAAAATATTGGAGTATTTTAGACAACCAAGGTTTGAGTAAATGTTGACTCTTGGCCTTTGAGGGAAGAATGTAGCCTAAAAAAAACCCCAGTATTTCATTTTCGAGACATTTCTCCTTGTAATGCTACCTGGAACACTTGAAACATTTCTGTTAGCTTATGTTTAATTGTAAAAATAACTTCACCCTTCTGCTTCAGTTTAGTGGGGGAGAAATTTCCAGTACTCTTCATTTGCTTTAGCTACTTCCAGGCCCTGAGAGCTCCCCCCAAAATTATTCTCACTTCTTAATTTGTAGCTTTATGGAAAATTCATGAAGGCAGGGACCATATCTACCTGGTTGACCATTGAACCCTCAAAGGCCAGCACGCCACTGTGCACATAGTAAGCACCCAGCAAATATTTGATTTAAAAAAACTTTCATTCCAGTGTGTGAGAGAGTTGGGCAATTAACAAATAGCCCGGCCTTAATTTCTGAGTTGCTTTTTGATGAAGCCTTCCAAGGGGAAGAACAGGTAGCTATGAGAAAGGATAGCCTGCAGGGTTGATCTATTCTGGGGAGAGGAAGGTGGAAAAAGAGTCAGTTGACCCGAGAGCTGAAGACTAAGGTGAGTAGCTCTGAAGCCAGGAAGCTGGAGGAGCAGAGCAGTGGATGGTTGAATGCTATGACAGATGACTCAGATGAGTGATGTCTTGGATAGAAGACTAGGGAAGAGAGAAAAATTGGGCTCTGTCGGCCTCGATTTCCAGAGCTGTACAGAGGGGCTGCACTCTGAGGACTAAGTCCTTTCAACACTTGGGTTTGCTTTGTGAGTCTTTGTATGTGGGTTGAAATAACCAAGGGAAGTTGCATGAATGCCTGGGGACTTAGGCTGGGCTGTAAAGATAGGTCAGACTTAAACGGGGGGAAGAGGAGGGAGGACACACTTGGTGGTGGAAATATTCTAAGCAAAACCACAGAAGCAGAAAGGAGCATTGGCCTTCTGGACACAGAGGGTAGGATTTGCCTGCCCAAGAAGGGGAAAAGAAATATAGAAATCAAGGAAGAGAAAAATTTATGGTAGAAAATATTAGGCCAGATTATTTACTGAGGTCGTATAATCTCACAAAATCCTCTGAGATCAAAATTTTATTCTTAATGTTGTATTACTACAAATGAGACTACAGAGGGGCAAAAGAACATTCCCGAACACACGTGATAATCGAATGAGGGGGCCAGGAATACAAGACAAGCGAGGGGTACAGATAACCAATGAGGTGCATTTCTAACACAATCTTGCACGACACCTCACAGCATGACTTAGGTTTTTATCTCCTTTCTCCCCAATAAGTTAATAGCCTTGTGAGTGCAGGAAGAAAGATTCTATCATGTTCCTTGTAATTCTTTATAGTTCTAGACACTGGACAAGGCCTCAAACCCACAATTTTGATTAAAGAGGAGTTTACTACTGCACACACATGCTTGCCCTACCCAGGGCCCCCTGTTATCCACTTGCTTTTCTGGCCTGGCCAGGTGTGGACACCTGAGTGAAGGTCAGCCTATGACTTTGACTTTAATTATTGCTAAGGATCTTTTCAACAAAAGTGATTTCTACTAGATAGTGTCAATTTCAACCTATCAGACCCTCTCTTATGTGGGCTCTGAAAATAAGATAGTTGTAGAAAATCATCAATCAGTAGCAGGGCAGAGGCCAAGTGACATACATAACGGAGCCAGTAATCAGACACTATAAAGCAGATAAAACAGAGCAGAATCAATAAAGAGTCAAAAGAGTTGAAACAGGGAGTGGCTGAGGTGCCATAGTGGAAAACACCACGACAAAGCGATGTGACCGTTAGTGGGGCCAGCTTCACGGGTGTGTGACCTGGGCTGTCTCATGGCCCTTTGCTCAGAAAGGCCCTCCTTGCTGTCCTTGTCTTGAAATTCTTAGTAATTTTTAACCGAGAAGCTCTGTATTTTTGTTTTGTACTGGGCCCTGCACCTTATGATGAAGGTGACCATGGTGACAATGGTGATTACTATTAAAAAAAAAAAAAGAAAAGAAACAAGGTTGGGGGCTTGGGCAGACTTAAGATTAGGAGGCACTAACATTGCCCCTCCACCAGCTCCATGCCCAACCAAGCGTGCTCCTCCAGACCCACCAACAGTGGCCTGTGCTGGATTCTGTCCACTGCCTCCAGGGTAGTCAGCGTAGAACACAAGCCTCATCACTCCATTTAAAACCCTCCTATGGCTCCCAATGCCCTTAGGTCAACCCTCCATGTGATCGTGAACTTGACACTCTCCAATTCACCTCTCCTTGTCACAGAGATAGGTTAGGGACAGGCTTGTAGCAATTTCATCGGAGCACCCTCTGTAAGAGACCTCGAAATATAACAAGGCACCAGATACCTCCTGTCAGAGATGACTGCATGTTTTTGGAAAGATGAGGACACTTGAGTGTATGGGGGAAGTTGAGCAGGGAAATTTTGACTCTAAGGAATGGTGAGGAGAGAATGAGACCCCCTTGGGATCTGGAGAGTACGATGGAGAATAAATAGACAATATCTAGGACCAGATCCGGGGTCTGCTGGGAAAGAGAACATGAAGTAGGAAGATCCTAGTTACCACAGAACCTCTGCTTGTCTAAACTGTACATGATGTTTGGTGTCAGAGCTAAATTAGGACAGTGGAACAAATGAGCACAGCAGCCTCTTCTGCCCTTTTCCTAGCCAGAGCTCAGCCTCTCGTTTAAACAAATGTTAAGTAAACATTTAAAGAACAAAGTTTTAAAGAGTGCCCAGTTCTTGGACTGCAGGGCTAGACAACGTGTTTCAGTCCAGCCTCTCTCTCTCTCTCTCCCCGCTCCCCACCCCGCATACCACTCTTTTCTCAGTTCCTGGAAAAATGTTAACGGAGAGACTTCTCAGAGGCCCTTTTCTCTGCCTAGAAAATACATTCCTTTCTTGGCATTTTGATCCAATTAGCTGTGGCCACGATGGCAGGATCACATGGACAGAGGGCATTGTAGGGATAGCACGTAAAAGGCAAAATGGGCTTCTCTCCAATTGCAAAGGAGTACTCTAGAACTACAAAGAAGTATAAGAAATATGACAGAATCTGGCTTCTTGCTATGAAGCATCTTGATTACTGTAAGATTCTTAATGATCAAGATTGTGTTTCCTTATTATACGTTCCCCCCCCGGCCCCCCCCTCCCGCTCCGGTCCCACTGGGCCCTGCCCTCCCAGCAAGGCTGAGAGCACAGGCTGATCAGTTGGATTCCGGGCCTCACCACTTTACGTTTATGTGTCGTTGGACATGAATTTGCTTTGTTTTTGTTTCTTTTTCTTTTTCTTTTCATCTATGAGCCTGATTTCTCATCTGTGAAGTTAAAAAAAATGGCAGTACAATACCAACTACAGAGCCTAACAGATCATTCCATGCAAACATACCAACTGCACATCATTCATTACCTGCATTCATAATTGCATAAAACATGTAAATTACTAATACAGTTACTGGCTCTTGGTATAGTTTTGAACCACTCAACCCAGTAAGTACTCCATAGATGTTCTTTGCATGAATTGAATGCTCAGTCCCAATGCCTCCTATCCTCATACCCTATCATCACATCCTTACCTCTCTCTAACCCCACTCTACCCCCTGCTAGAACCCTATCTCAAGTCAGAATGAAAATAAAAGAAATAACCCAAAATCTCTGTTCTTAGGCCCTATAAAATATTTTCAATTGCAAACAGAACCGGAATGTTTTGCGATGCAATACCCTTGGAATTTCTGGACTCTTTTAAAATATTCATCTACCATACTCAGTAAAAGATGTCCAGTTTGCAAAGCAGGTGAAAGATATGAAGTTCTCTGCTGAAAGTAGAAGAGTGTCAGTTCATGGGAATTTATCGTGTGCAATTCATGAGGCCCCAGGGTTGAGATGTTGGCATTCAAACATTAGCAAGAATAGCGCCGAAAGCAAAGTTGACATATGTAATAATGAGTGGCCCTGGAGCTGCCTTTTCGTTCTTTCAGAAAGATCATAGCATATTAATGGGGGCTACTTCTTATTCTTCCTCAGCAGCTGGCACACCAGCCTGAGCACACCATCCCTCCGTCCTCTGGATGGCCTATTTGGTTATGATGGGATGATTTTAACAGGATCCACCTCTTCTTCCTTCCCTCCCTTCCTCCCTCCCTCCTTCCCTTTCTCCTTCCCTCCCTCCTTCTCTTAGTTCATCCCTCCCTCCCTTAGTTCTTTTTTTTCGCCCTTGATTAATTCACTCAAGGATATTAAAGACCATCTACCAAGGGCCAGGCAGTCAACCATGTTGATATGACACCCTCGTGAATCTTACCGTCTAGCAGGGGATGTAGACACTGAACATTAGTAAATTAGAAGTTGCCATAACAGTGAGAAGATACTAGACCAGACCTGCTGGGAGGGGTGACAGAAAGCCTCCAGCAAGAAATAGTTCTCTTCTGAGATCTGAAAGCTGACCAGTTCAGCTAGGAGAAACCGGTTGGGAAGAGAAGGGCATGGGAGTCAGTAGGGCAGTGGGAGAGGGCCCTGAGTTTTTCTGAGCTAGAGGGACACGAGGTCTTTGGGGCTAAACCAGCAGCTGCTCTGGGAACTACCAGCACCCTTCACTTCTACTGTATCCTGTGTTAGGGATGACTTTGCTTTCAGGAGAAATCAGCTGCCACTTTCTGTTGTGATGTGAGGGGATGCCGTAGCCTAATTTGGGCTTGGCACTAGTCACCGATCACTTCCAGTTTGCACATGTGGAAGTCCAGGCTCCGAGCAGAGCAGCTTGCCCCAGACTCAATGCTCCCGCAGGCAGCTGGGACTGTGTCCCTAAATCACAAGCCCCTCTCACTGTGCCACAGTAACTCTCAGGACATCTTAGGTAAATCTTCCCACCTGAAAATATCTTCACAAAATGCCTGAAATTCCTCCACCAGAGACATTTTAACACCGTAGAACAGAATGTGGTCCTTT
Source organism: Glossophaga mutica (assembly GCA_039655065.1). Lineage (NCBI taxonomy): Eukaryota > Metazoa > Chordata > Mammalia > Chiroptera > Phyllostomidae > Glossophaga > Glossophaga mutica. The sequence goes on from CM077304.1 coordinate 135,502,995, forward strand.
CCCCATGCCCCTATTTGGAAACAGACACCAAGCAAGCTTTGGAATGTTAAAAATGTTCACAATGACGAAAAGTGGATTAGAAGCTTCTTAAAGTTGTCCTTACTGTTTTAATCATGACTACTTCCATATCTTGAGTATGTCCATATCTTGAGTTCTTCCATACCTTAAACAAACATGAAATTTTAAAAATTACATTTTTTTTTTTGTAAAAAGAAAATATCCCTTGGGAGGGATAACCTAGGAAGTCAGTAACATTTAAGAATGTGTATGTTCCTTTTCACCCTCTCTCCTCCTCCCACTCCCCTGTTGCTAACCCTCCATATGATCTCCATTCCTGTGGTTCTGTTTCTATTCTAGTTGTTTGCTTTTGTTTTAGGTGTGGTTGTTAATAGCTGTGAGTTTGCTGTCTTTTTACTGTCATATTTTTTATCTTCTTTTTCTTAGGTAAGTCCCTTTAACATTTCATAGAATAAGGGCTTGGTGATGATGAACTCCTTGAACTTGACCTTATCTGAGAAGCACTTTATCTTCCCTTCCATTCTAAATGACAGCTTTGTTGGATAGAACAATTTTGGATGTAGGTCCTTGCCTTTCAAGACTTCAAATACTTCTTTCCAGCCCCTTCTTGCCTGTAAGGTCTCTTTTGAGAAATCAGCTGACGGTGTGATGGGAACTCCTTTGTAGATGGCTGTCCCCTTATCCCTTGCTGCTTCTAGAATTCTCTCCTTCATTTTAATCTTGGCTAATGTAATTACTAGAAAATAGACAGGGGGAGGGCAAGAATAGCGTGGGAAATGTAGAAGCTAAAGAACTTATGACACATGGACATGAACTAAAGTGGGGGAATGTGGGTGGGAGGGAGTGTGCAGGGTAGAGGGGAATATGGGGGAGAAATGGGACAACTGTGATAGCATAATCAATAAAATATATTTAAAAAAAGAATGTGTGTGTTTATTGGGAAACACACACGTTCTATCCTCACAAGACATGAGGGCAGCACACACATTACGGGCACCCACCAAATTTGAGAAGGCGAGGCAGAGATTCCAGTGCAATATATAACTATTGTGTTCTTCAGGATTTTACCTCATACCAACTCTTCTAAATTATTATAAAATATTCTTTATTCCCCAAGCTTAGATCACCTTTTTTACTGGACATTTGCTAACAGTGATTTCTGTGGGAAAAATATCTTCTCACCCCTTGATATCGATTTTACCTTCTCCAACAAACCTGTGTAGACCTTAGTTAGAAGTCATCTGTGCCCCACTCTCTCTCCGTATCACGTGGTAATATCTCTCTTATTAAGCCCTCGTTGCATTAGTACTTGTCTTAAGGCTAGTTAGGCATTTTTTTGGTTCATCTTGTAAATTGTGAGTTCTCGAGAATCACAGTCAATTTGTTTCTCTCTCACAGGGCCCAGCTTAGTGCTGTGGGCATGGTAGGGGTTTAGTAAATAACCAAAGACTTGATATAAAAATGTGTTTTTTTCTTACTTGATTAATCTTTAGTGGAAATTTCTCCATAGATGGCCATAATGAAGAGTTTTTCAACTTGAGCCATTTGCAGGATCGCTTTGGCCTTGCTGAATTTTATTTGATCGAGGGGAAAAATGGAGTAACCCAAATACTCCTTCCTGTGATAAGAGTCATAATTGTAAGAGGCAGAGCTGTTCATAGGTAAACATTTTAAATTCTGTACTATGATATGAGCCAATTAGAAGCAATTGGATTTATGATTTTTTTATTTTCCTGATTGATTTTCTATTTAGTTTCTCCTGAATAAGTACTCTAAAATCTTTCCATAACATTCACCCTTTTTGTTGATTTCCAGTCCTAAAGAACCAAACTCTCTGCAATTATACAAGCACTTCACACTTTTTTTTTGCATTCCACTTCTTTTAGTTTATTGAAATCCTCTCCAGATAAAAACCTTGAAATCATTAAGCAGATCACTGTTCAGAACCACATTAATTCTTCTATTTTTCTCCTGAAAGGAGATGACTGGTGGACAGCTTAGAATAGCAATGAGGTATGGTATTTATCTATAATACCCCCTCCATGATGAGTAACTAATTTACTTAAAATCCCATTACTCGGAACATTTCAATCGTGGTAGAATGAGGTCTCTGATTTGGACCCTAGTTAATTTAGAAGTGGCCTTTTCCCCTGGGGACATTGAGAGCCACTGATACCAGCAGGTGATGAGGTCTGAATTGCAACACCGCAAAGCTAAGAATGGCGGTAAGAACTTCTTAATTCCTGGTTTAAAGTAGCCTTCCGAGGAGGTCTGGGGCCTTTCCCACTCCCATTTTTTCCAGGGATTTCAGCTCCCATCTCAAGGATCCTCTGCACAGCTGCCACATTGTTCTGATGGGCTTCAGGGTATACAGGGAATTGGACATTGTCAGCACTGAATGCTCTTGGACTACAAAGTGCTCAGGCACCAGGAATTCCTTCCTTGACCACAACATGTCCCGGCCTGGCCCTGGCTCTGAGAAGCCATGTTCTTAAACCTTGTCACAGTCCCCATCACTCTTCCTTACTCACGGAAGATCTGCAAGGTCTTAGTGCTGGCCAGGTCCTTAGAGGGCATCCCACTCCGGGGTTTGAGCCTAGAAACCATTTCCTTGAGTGAAATCATATATGGAAGCCCCACGAGAAGGAACAGAACATTTCTTTCTTTGTTTTGTTGTGACTGAATCATGTGTGGAGACCCCAGATCACTCATTAGGTCTCATGTTCTGCTTTTGAGATGACAGAATGGAGGCCTGAACATGCGGGGCTTTGAATAAATTAGGCTCAAAGCCCTAGAATTTTATTTGTACCAGAAATGCAAAGCCTCAGCCCCCAGAAAAATCCCCTTTCAGTCACCTTTTCCCTAGTATTCCCGGAAGGCTGTAGAGAGTTTCTCTCATAGGAATGACAAAGTTTCTCTCATGAATGAAATCATTTAGCTCCCCACGTGGGTCCCTCATGCTGCCTTCACTCTGTTCCCCTCTCTCCCTGCCCTTGTTGCCCTCCTGGGCTCCTAGATCCACAGGCATTGCTGCTGCCTTCGCTGGACTCCACCGACACCCTCTGCAGGCACAGCTCAGGGTCAGTGAGAAACCCTGCTAGGGAGGCGGGGGTGGGGTTGAGCCTGCGGTTGACCTCCTTTTTATGTATGACATTCTGTTACAAGGGCACCAGGTTACTTTTCCGAGAATCATCCATGAAAATAGCCTTTCATGTTTGCTCATGGCCTTCTCTCTCCAACGACCTGAAAGTCAGTCAAGTCAGTAGAAGGCTGGGACAAGGTCCACCTGTGTTGCCGGGAACTAAGACTTTGGTCTTGAGTCTGGCCTATCACCTGGATTCCGCCTTGAAGAAGAGTTCCCTTTTTAAGGCTCTCGAATTTCTCAGGCAAGTCCTTTCTTTGGACAGTTCACTAGATGCGTTGACTTGCAGGGGTGAATAAGGCATAGACATAAGCTGGGCCATCTCCTCTGGCCCCCTCCCTATTCACCCCTGCCTCAAACACACAGTAGAAAATATATATATTTCTATATATATGGAATTTAATTTAAATCTGATGAATTGAGCTTTACCAAAGTGAGAAATCGGGGTATTTTGACAGAAGACACATTTCCAAAAGTGAAAATTGTATTTAATCTGGCTACACATCAATGAGAACTGATACCTGGACAACTAATTTAGAATTTTGATCAAGCAAACCAGTCATTGTGCAAGATCTTACGAGAGCACAGGGATATAGCTGTTTACCGTGAAATACGGGAAATGCACACACACACTTCCCTAAACAAGACAGGAAAAAGAGGGACCTCCCCCATTTCCACTTTCTCCCATTAGGATTGTTTTAAAGCTTTGCTATGGATAAGAAATACACATATTGGTCTCCACCCCCAGTTCCTCACAAGGGCTCCTGAAAACTCTTGTAAATTCCTAAGTGATAAGAGCTCCGGGAATATCTTTTGTTCTGTTGAGCTCTGGTGGCCTCCTGAATGGGGGCTGGTCACCAGAAAGGCCAAGCCATGACTAGAAGCTTGGAATTTTCAGCCCTACCCTCCATTCTCAGAATGGGGAGAGGGGCTGGAAGGGAGTTAACAACTGATCATGCCTACATGAGGAAGCCTCCACAAAATGCTGAAAGTATAGGGTTTGGAGAGCTTCCAGATGGGCGAACACATCTGTGTATCACAGGCTGACACACGCCAGCTCCACTTCAACAGAAGCTTCTGCATTCGAGACCGTCCCAGACCCATTGATTCATCTGGCTGTTCATCCGTGTCCTTTATTATATCCTTTAATAAACTAGTGAACATAAATATTTCCTTGAGTTTCGTGAGCAGCTCTAGCAAAATACTGAACCCAAGAGGAAGGAGGTCACGGGAATCTGTGATCTGGAACCAAGCCCCAAGCAGAGCCGAGATGATGGGCCAGGTACAGAAGGTCACCAGGGCAGAAAGCCCCAGGTGCCTAGCAACAGGCGAAACTGGGAAAACAAAGACCTTGCCCCCAGGGTGACTCTTCCTCCACTAGCTTATCGCTGCTCATTCCGTTTAGATCCCCTGACCTTTTGTATCGCTGGTCAAGCGGTTGAGACACTCCCCTAACATTCCCTCCCCTGGCATGTTGCTGGTCATGTGGTTGGCCTCCTTGGAGAAGGAACAAAGAGTGGGAGAGTGACCTCACAGACCCCCATGCCAGCCTTTGCACTTTGCATGACCATTCTCTTAAGCATCAGTCCCTACTGGGATAACATCTAGGCCTCAGTTGCGTTTCAGCTCTGGGCCTAGAAAAGCAGCAAAACCAGACAAGCAACACCATGGCTGATCTCAGGACCAGCTTTATTGACTAATGACCCCCAGCCCTGGCACTAACCAATCCATAGAGACCACAACCCTAAAAGGAAACACCTGGGAAGCTGATGCATACTCTATTGAAATCCTCCTCTGGGACCTCCTCTAAAATCCCCATGCTTAAAAGTCCCTAGGACAGAGGACCCCACGCCTCCCCCTCCCAGGAGAAAACCCATGCCTTTCCTCTCTTCTCCCACTCTTCTTCCCCCCAGGTGCATTTTTCTTGCCTCTCTCTTTCTTCTAAATGCCAAGGGCCCTTCTTTAGTGTTCTATCACTTGTTTCCTGAGCCCTTTTCTTCTACCACTCACTTCTACTTCTGTGACTTTCTACATGAACTTTCTCTTAGAGTTTGAGTTTTGGCTCTGAATTCTTTCCTGGACAAAACTCAAGTACTAAGGTTGCTGGACCAAGGTCCAGCCTGATGCCACTGGTCTAACACCTGCTGCCCTTCTCAATGCCACCAACAGTCAAACAGAAGTTGTGGTAACCTGGGGACCTCTACCATTGCCATTGGCACCTGGAGTGTGGAGGGGGCACATTCATGGGACTGAACCCTTAACCTGTGGGATCCAATGCTGTCTCCAAGAAGATACCATTAGAATTGAGTTAAATTGTAGGGTACTCAGCTGTTGTTGCAGAGAATTGCTTGGTGTGGAGAAAACCCGCACATCTGGTGATCTGGTGTCAGAAGGGTTGTGAGTGTGACAGTGTAAGAGTAAAGGAGAAACGCAGGAGGACTGGAGGTTCTTTTCAACACACTCTTCAAAGCGGGGTCCACAGACCAGCCACATCAGCAACACCTGAGAGCTTGTTGGAAACACAGAATCTCAGGCCCCACCCAGAGCTGTGAACAAGACTCTGAATTTGAGCACTGCAGGAGGGTTGTACAACTTGAGTTGTGAAGCACTGCTCTGGCCATGACCGACAACTTACACATGGAGGGAGTAAGTCTCGGATCCTTCCAGCACTCACACGTGGATGAGGTACCGGAAGGAAGAAGTCTTAGGAAACTTGGAGAGGAATAAAGAGAAAAGCTGATTAAGATGGAGGCTGGGAATGTTAAGAGAAAAACAAACTTCATACTTCTCAGTTTGCCAAAGATTGGCTCTGGGCAGCAGCCTTTGTAGTTGAAGCCAAGAGAAACAGCAGCCAACTGTGCAGTTTCAAATAGGAATTGTGGGTTTTCTCCAACCCCAGCACTAGGCTGACATCAGGGAGACTGCCCAGCTGACCAGGACCCCAGCTGCCCCATTCCTGACTGATTGCAGCCTAGACAAACTGTTGAAGAAAGTGATAACTGACTGGCTCAGGGAAAAACAGACATATTCACTGTTGCTTTTCCTTTGAATAGAATCAGTGAATGCTCTGCCTCAAGATTTATTTCCAGTCACTGACAACAATGTTCTCCAGACATGTAGGTGGGGAAAGAAAAGCCTAACTTGAGCAGGTAATGATGATACATCCCATTCTGTTTAATCTCCTTATGTTAAGGCAGTCTGATAGCTGCAGAATAAAAGTAGGTAAGTAGCTGGCTTTGCAAAATAATGCAGAAAAGAGGTGAAGGTCAGCAACTATAACTTCTGCAAGTGAATCACACCTCTGGGCTCTTCCATCCCTAGGCATGCTGTCCTAATGATGAATTTCTCACTGGGAGGGCACCAGATAATGGCATTGCTGAGATGGGAGTGAAAATCTTCACAGGCATGTCTTTGCTGCACCTTCTCTGGCTCACACTTTGTCCAAGGCTGAGATAATTCAGGCGTAGGAATTCTGCACGTACCCTAGGCTCTGGGTAAATGCCATTGCTCTGTATCCTCTTGTTTTCCACTCAGAACATCTGTTTTGGTGACTCTGAAAATCCAAGGCTTGCAGCCAGATGCTCTTCTGTGGACTATAGGGCTTCCACTTGACTAAACAGCCACATACGATGATCCCAAGTTAGAGGTGGAGTCAGGGCAACTCATGTCACTCGCCACTCTCAGACCTCTGGAGACAAACTACTATTAATCACTCCACCACATCTATCAGGCTTTCTTATTCACTCACAGCTCCTAGTCACAGAAGCACAGCCAGCGTCTCCTGATAAATCAAATCCAACAGTTATATGATAAGGATGACACAGGTGAACAGGGGACAAAGGTGTACAGTTCTAGCCGTGTGTCCCCACTATTCACAATATTAAAGAAGTGAAGGAAACGTCTGCTGACTGCCAGCCAAGTATCAAAGACTATTAATTTCTCTTCCTCTTGCTCTCTCTCTCTCTCTCTCTCTCATCTCATTAAACTTCCACCATAGCCCTGTGTGGAAGTTAGAATTCTCCTTCTTTTCCAATGAGGAGACTAAAGCTCAGAGAGGTTAAGAAATGTGCCCAAGGTCACCAGTAAGTAGTGAAACCAGTATTGAAACTCAGGTCTTGGTGAATGGCAGAAATAATTAGAATGGAAAGGAAGATAAATATTAATAGTAGGGAAGTGATTGAGAAGGAATAGATAAGATGAAAAGAAAGAAAAAGGGGAAAAAATAGAATAAGATGAAAGTTGTGGAGCAAAAAAGCAAAGTGCTCGAGTTCCTGCCCTGGGATCGTAGCTTTGCCACTTACAGGCTGTGGACTTGGTACAAATCAAAAAACCACAATGTTTTAATCTGTAAAATCAGGTTAGTGATTTCCAGCTAACTGCTTCACTGGTGCGTTTTCAGGATTCAGCAAGAATCTACTTGGGAAGTCCTGCAAAATAACTGCTGTGCGAATAGAAGCCATTTGAATGCTGTTCAGAGAAGAGATGAGAGTCTGATGGCCAGACCCCCAGTATAAAGGGAATGAGAATGTCGACCACCGGTGAGTGAAGCCGCAAGGGCCCCCTGCTGCAGACTGGGAGCCAGCCTGTGCGAGGACCTGCCCATCCTGCTCCACAGGGAACGGACCCCGAGTACGTCTACTCACCTGCTCCAGGTGGATGCAGCACAGGGCTAAGCCTGCCAGTGGTCTTTCCACTGAGGTTCAGAGACTGGAAATGCCTTTCAAAGCCTGCCTGGGAATCAAGAGTAATCACCCCCTTTCTTCCTGAGCCAAGAAAATATCGTTGAGTTGTCGTTTTGTTTTTTGGGGTTTTTTTTTTTTCCTGTTATTAATGACAGTCTGTGAAGACAGCGAGAAGTGATTGAAAATGTTGTGAATGTTTGTGGAGGGGTGAAAATCTGGGAGGAAGGAAACAGGAAGTTTGAATGTTAACCCTATGCCAGAGATTAATGTGACATGATTCAGGAACTGAGAAGTGGAGTGTTGAAGAAGCTACTTAGTGAATGAGGTCCAGAAAGAAGAAACCAGTAGGGAACAAGTTAGCTGAAGAAGCTTCTCTTGCCTTTTTTTGCACAGGGTGGAAGGCCAGAAGGGAGCGAGACTCATTTGAGTAGCTTCTCTCAAGTGAGGACCATGAAGGAATTTTTGACTCTGGAGGCCTAGGAGCTTAAGATTGTTGTTTTGCCTGAACTGGAAATGAGGCCTGACCGAGTCTATTGACGTTGCCCAACCAAAGAAGACCAACAAGCTACATTTGAATATATCTCCGTGTTTTCTGATTTTTTGTTTTCAGTGGCACTGGCTGACCAGGAGATACTGGAAGAAAAATGCTACAGAATGAAAGAGAAAGGCCCAGATGCAAAAGCATGCTCCAGAGAGGAGGAAGCAGAAAACTCCTCTTTGCTTTTCCTTCCTCCCTGGAGAGGGCAGGGTAGTGGGCTGAATGATTCCCCAGAGACTTGAATACATCCTGACCCTTGGAACCTGTGAATATTACCTTATTTAGGAAAGGGATCTTTTCAGATATGATTAACTTAAGGATCTTGAGGTGAGGAGATCATCCTGCATTAGCCAGCTGGGCCTTGAATCCCATCACAAGTAGCCTTGAAAGAGTGAGGCTGAAGGAAATTAAATACACACGGAAAAGAAGGCTCTGGGAAAAATGGAGGTAGAGATTAAACTCCAGTGGCCTTAAGGGAAAGAATACCTGGAGCCACCCAAAGCCAGAAGAGGCAAGAAAGAATTGTCCGGAGGGAACCTGACTTGGGGGCTACCTTGATTTCAGAACTCTGGCCTCCGGAACTGTGAGAGAATACGTTTCTATTGTTTTAAGTCACCAGGTTTGTGGTAATTTATTACATCAGCCATTGGAAACCAATACAGGTTATAAAGCAAACAAACAAACAAAACAGCAACAGAAAAATTCCAAGTCTCCTGACTTCCCTCTTCGGTCCAGGCCTGGGTGCATTTGCCAGAATAGGCCTCAGTAGTACGGCCCAGCACCCTCCTTGTGCAAACCGTATGCATTGTTTCAGGGGAGGAGAGACCATGCCCTGCATGCTCCCCACAGAGGTGCTCAGCGAAAACAGGGGCTAATGGTGACAGGTGAAGGCCACATTCCTGGGGCTAAGGAACAGAAACATGAGATGGGAAATGTACACCCAGGATCTCATCAAATCCCTAGCAAGCCTGCGAGTCAGTCGGAAGTGGGAGCTTGGAAGAGTTCAGCATGAGAGGAGTCTCTCAGACCTGGGTTTGGATCCCAGCTCTCCATTTCAGTAGCCATGTGACCGGTTCCTACTGACCCCAGTTTCTTCATCTATAAAATGGAAATTAGAAAACATACCTATGGCTTCTTGGTGTGAGGTTTAAAGCACTTTGCTGAGCCCTGGGCTTCCTGAAGGGCTTGGTGAATGGCTGTTGCTGGGATTGCCCAAGATCACAGAGCTGGTAAGACAGGTTTGTCTGACCTGGGAGACGTTGACCGTCCTGGAACCTGAGGCTGTCTCATCATGCAGGGATCAGACTGTCTGTATGAAGGTGTTCATTTTAACTGCCAAACAACACCAGGTCTGTGCTACATTTTTTTCCTGCTATGCTCAGTACCTGCTTTTCTATGCTCCCCAAATCACCAGGGCTGGAAACCTGAAAACTACATTTCTTAGATTCCCTTGCCAGTGGGGTTGCAGTTTAGTTCTGCGCGTGGAAGGCACTTGCGTGAGCAGGAGGCAGATAGAAGGATTCCTTTTCTGGCTCCAGTGTAGGCGGCAGCAGTCTAGTACCAACTTCTGCAGAGGTGGTGCCGACAGCAGCGCGCTCCTGCAGGGCCGCAGCTGATGCCTTCGGAAGCGACTGAGTAGGCAGGCAGCTTGGGTGCGAGCCCTGTGGGCTTAGAGGCAGAAAGGTCCCTTTGGGATTGGAGAGACTGACTGCAGTGCTTGCCTTCTGGTATCACCACTCTTCTCACCCTAGTTTTGCTCCTTCTCTTGTGACAACTTGGAAGCTTTATTCCTTATGTTAAATTCTTCTTTGTTTGAAGTACCTGCAGTGACTTCCATTCTCCCAACTGAATCGATGATCATTATGTCGGTCCTCTGCAGAGGCACAGGGGTCAAAACATGAAGATTTTAGGGGCCCCAGATAGGCACCTTCACCAGGAAATACAACCTTACATTTTCAATTAGAGATAAGTCTTAAAATGAAAATATGCCAGGGGAAGCAATCATATCGGCTCGAATACTTACAAGGGAGCATTAATTGAACCAATCTGTCTTTAGAGAAGCTTTCGTAAATGGGGAAGAGGGAGGAGCATGCAAACAGCACTGTGGCCCAGACGGAAGCCGGGATGAGAGGCTGGGAAAGAGAGTCCCTCAGAGTGAGGGAAGTCTCAGTGGGCAAAAGCACGAGGTTGCCCGGGGAGCCCTGTCTGTAACTTGCCTTTTCTGTTTGTTTGTTTTTAAACTGTGGTAAAGTAAATATGTAACACAGAATTTACCATTTTAGTCATTTTAAGTGTGTACTTCAGTGGCAGTAAGTCCACTCACATTTTTGTATAACCATCACCACCAGAGCTTTCATACTTGCCTAAACTGACACTCATGCCATTTTGCAGTAACTTTCCATTCCTCCCACACCTACCCCCTAGTCACCTCCATTCCACTTTCTGTCTGTAGGAATTTGGCTACACTGTAAGTGGAATCATAATAGTTGCTTTTTTGTGCCTGTCTTATTCCAGTTAGCATAATGTCTTCAAGGTTCACCCATGTCATAGATGTGTCGAAATTTCATTCATTTTTAAGGCTGACACATTCCATTGTATTCCATATACCATGCTGTGTAACTATTCATCTGTCAATGAATACTTGACTTGCTTTCACCATTTGGCTATTTGAAATAATGCTGCTATGAACATCAGTGTACAAATATCTGTTCAAGTCCCTGCTTCTAATTCTTTTGGGTAGAAAACTTCTACCTAGAAGAAGACTAATTGGGTCACACTGTGATTCTGGGTTTAATTTTCTGAGGGTCTGCCATACTGTTCTCCACAGTGTCTGTAACATTTTACATTCCCGCCAGCGATGCACAAAATTTCCAATCTCTCTACATCTTCATTAACACTTGTTATTTTCTGCCTTTTTTAAAACTTGGTAATAGCCATCTTATTGAGTGTGAAGTGGTATTACATTGTGGATTTAATTTGCATTCCCCTAATGGTTAGTGATGTTGAACATGTATTTGTGCGCCTATTAACCATTTATGTATCTTCTTTGGAGAATGTAACTTGACTTTTTACATGAATTAAAAGGAAAATGAAGAAACTTAAGTCTGTATATAGGAAGAAAAAAGTGTGATGTCCCCAACCCCCCACCACATGAGCTTCAAAGACTATGAAAAAAATATTTTACAGGATGTGTGTGATATATATTGGGGGCAAATGGATGCAGAATGGGACTTTTCTGCCTAGTAAAAAAAAAAAAAACTTAATCAGAAAGCAGATTCCAATATAAATTCACACAAGTTGTGAAATAAAATGTATAAAAGCACGTCAGTTTCTATTGAAGTATGCATAAACCTCTATAAAAATAAAGCTATCCTTGTCATTCAAGTTGTGATTTACATGTGTCTGGGCTTCAGATGTTGGGAAGCTGCATTTTAGGCTCACGAAGTAGGGAGGAGGGGTGTGAATGTGAAAGAAACAGCAAATCAGTGAAAAGAATAAAAAGAACTGCTTACTGGCTTCTCTCTTTCATGTCGCACTTGAAGCCCACACAAGTGATGCTGGGACTGTGCAGGGGAGAAGGTTCTCTGGGGCAGTGAGGAGGAGGATCGTCTGCTCACGTTTGCTAAGGGCGTTTGTCTGAAACGGGCATGTGGGAGGGAGTCTGTCTTCAAACCTAGACACAAGAGAGATCTGTTTGCTTTTATAATGCCTTTTCCCCTCCCTCCTCATATTTTTACTCTGAAGTGTGTGCAAATTATTCAAGCATCTGGGGCCATCACTCTCTCTACAGCTTTTACTAAGCTTTGTGCCATTCACAAAAGAATAGCAATGAAGATAATTAATTGCCAAGTTAATTGGAATCCATATTGCATCAAATTTTTATCCCAATATTTTGGTTAAAAAAATACCAATGTTAACAGCTAACAGAGTGGCTGATACATAGCAGATGCTTGATGTATATGAATGAATGAACAAGTGCATATCTGAGCCCCCATCGTGTCTTCCCTGAATTAATTATAATTGCTCCCTAACTGCTCTCCTTGCATTCCCCCTAATTGCCATCTACCCAACCATATAACTGGAAGTCACCTCTAACTCCTCCTTGCTCCCTCTGCACGAGCCAGCCAGCCAGCCGGGGGCTGTTGTATTGCCTCCAATGAGCTCTGCACCACTGCTGCTCCTCCCCAAGCCCCTGCCACAGTTTAGTTCAGGCCCTGATCAACTGTCACCTGGATATTTTAATAGTTTCCTAATCTTCCACTTTTCCAACAAACTGTTCGTGTATTAATACATCCACTAAAATTCCAACACAGTGATCTTTCCCAAATCAAATGACACCAGACATTTCATTTCCAGAAGGCTATGCAACAGAAACCACAGGCATGAATTCATAATGACTATATGCACGATGGTGTGCATTGCATCGTAATTTATAATGTTCAAAACTGCAAACAAACTAAATATCAATCTATATGGGAATGGTTAACAAATTGTTTATCCTTAAAATGGAATACTATGTAACTATGACAAAGAAGTAGGTAGACCTGCTTCCGTGAACTGGCCTGGAAAGGTGTTCCTATAGTGATATCTTAAAAAGAAAAGTGGCATACAGGTAGACAGAAGAACATACAGTGATAGAGCATTTTGCACAGAATGTGTATATAAATTGTGTAGGAAAGAGTTAATTTAGCAGGCCTGATCATAAGCCTTTGAAAGTTGTGCTTACACCCTTAGCCTTAGGCAGGCTTGTGGGAAGCTGGAATTCAGAAAGGTTCCTCCTTTCCTTAGTAATAAAAGTGGCTCACTGAGCCTAAACTGTGCATGGGCACAGCGCGTGGTTTACGCAGAATTTCTGCTTTCCTTCTGGAAGTCTGAAACTATGTATGTAACAAACTACGTGTGTCAGAGGCTTTTCCTCTCTGCTCCCAGTAAAAACCCTGGGTATTGAGTCTCTAAGGAGCTTCCCCGGTAGGTAACATTCCACAGAGTTGTCACTTGTGAAGGGTTTCATTCATTGCTGGGCAATTAAGCATACCTCAAGTGACTCCCCTTCCCATGGAGAGGACCCTGGAAAGCTTGTGCCTGGTTTTTCCCAGACTTTACCCCACACGGCTGCTCCCTTTGTTGACCCTGCTATATATTGTTTCACTGTAATAAAGCTTAGCCATAAGTATTATCATAAGCTTATTCCTGTGGATGCTCCTAACAAATCATTCAACTTGCAGATGATCTTGGGGATCCCCAACACAAAAATATGCAACTTTACTTATAAATGTTTTTATATTTATTTTATATAGGAAAAAGTCTGGAATCATTAGGAATTTTAAATTCTTAGTAGTAGGTTAAAATTGTCATTTTATCTCTTACTATTATTGGGGCTAAAGAGCGGCCACTTCAAAATATCTCACAATGACATATTGATTATTTTGAATTAAAGTGACTAGACCAGTTGCCAGTGCCATGGGGCACCTTGATCCTCCCTTGTCTCCTTGAACAGAGAAAATAATCTCCCATGTGAAAGGTGTCCTCCCACACCTGGAAGATACCCCTTTATCACCGGGGTTAAACTCAGAGCTGAAGTCTGTGTAATCAGATCTCATTGCCTGTTCCTAATGTATTACTTTGTTTGGACTCCTCACTAATGAATACCCGAAGCTTGCTTCGATTCCTGTCTAATGAGCACTACCTGCCTTTGCCCTGTCAATTCTCACAAGCTTACTGCTTGTCTAAAAAGTGTAAAAAGCTGCCTTTTTGGACCATTTCTTTGAGCCTCATTTTATGATCTGAGCATCATATTATAATTTTCCTGTGTGCACATATTAAATTGTTTTTTTCCTCCTGTCTATCTAGTCTTGCATCAGTTTTATCATTTTATTATTAATCCAGCTGTAAGATCTAAAGAAGGGTAGAGGGGGCAATTCTCCCATCCCTGACACCATGTAATGTCCTTAAAGCTGTAGAAATACAACTGAGTTTTAATTTCGTGTGTCTTTGGTGACTTTCTACGTTGTCATGATTGCTTACGTTGTGTCCTCACATCCTGAGGACTCCCTTGGGGGGAAATCCTGTCTCATTTCTGACAACATATCCAGTGACTAGCATAGACCTCACACGTGGTGACTGACAGGTACAATGGTGCTTGTTGAATTTAGAAATAAGCAGAAGGACCTAGAGATGATTTACAAACAACGGCAACCTGAAATGTAAGATTTACATGTAGGATCTCCTTTCCTTTCGAGGTGCAGATTTTCAGCACCCTTGTTTTCCCAGGTTACTTCAAGCCTCCCCAGTGTTCACCTATATTTGAAAGAGATGGGAAAAAACTAAAATACAGAAGGAAAAGATTTGAGATAGCTGAAGATAGAAAAATCACTACAGTTTAAATTTTCTCTCTCCTCAGCTCAGCTGGAGGCAAGCAGCTGGCTCTTTCATTTGACATAGTTTATTCTAAGGAGGACAGTGTGTCTCCGTATGTCTTTCCCAAAGAAATGTCTTTCCCAAAGAAATCTCTGTGGACAGCATGACTGCCATATCGGAGAAGGACAGAGTATGTGTGGTGGGTAGAGTATGAAACAACTGTGGGACCTTTTTAAACTTACTTTCTTTCGGATGTGCGGTTTTGTGTGACTGATTAAAATCTGGGTACCTGTAGGGTAAGAAAAGCAAAACCAAGTGTTTGGTCATTGCCTCAGACTATACTAATAGAGAGCTGTTTGTTTGTTTGTTTGTTTGTTTGTTTGTAAATTTCACTTGGTACATAAAGGTAAACCATCATAGGTTCAAATTCTGGCACCAAATTCTGAAAATTTGCCAGAGCGTAGATTTTGAGGGGATGTAAAGAAACATATAGGAATACTCAACTACTGAGTAAAAAGTGAGTTGGGTCCAAGATACTTTGTGTTTTGAATTGTAAACTCAGTTTTGACTTAGAATCTATAATTCGAGCTGGCACCAATCCAATCTCTCCTTGCTTACTCACAGATGCACTTTATATTGGATAGACAGTCATGAATGGAGATGGCACAGAGATGCAGACTTCACACATGTGTTTCGATTTTTTATCTCCATGTTGCAGCCAACCTGCAAAATATTTCCACTGGAAAGTGAGTATATTCATGGGGTCAGGCCAGCCTTACCTAGGTTCTGAGAATAATTTAGAAGCTTCCAAAACCATAATTTAAAAACCATTAAATCCATCTCTGAGCTACTGCTACCATGGCTTCCAGCCACATCCTTGAATAGGCTTTTATCCTGGTTAAAGGATCAGAACCTGTTTTATATGCTGAAGCTTTGTAAAAAGGTGAAGCCATCTATACTGGTTACCAAAAGAGTTCGCTTGACATTTTTATTACTCATAGCCATTTTTTAAAGTAAATCCACACTTCTCAGAGGCCATAAATGGTTGTCAGAGCTTTCCCAGGGTTCATCTAGATATTCTCTTGAGACATGCTTATTAGTAAGTGGACAGATCTTTTTTCTATATGCCGTAATACATAGCCCACATGTGGGCAAATACAAAATAGAATCTCTGTGTGTGTACATGTTTGTGATTTTGTGTGTGTTTATAATTGGGTCATATCCCAATAGATGGGTAGCTTCTTTAAAAAAAAGGCCTTGGCCAGGTGATTTGCTTGGAGCATCATTCTGTATCCCAAAAGGCTGTGGGTTTCTATCCCTGGTCAGGGCACTACCTAGGTTTCAAGTTTGATCCCAAGTCAGTGTGTGAATGAATGTGAGGCAATTGGTTGATGTTTCTCTCTCACATCAATGTTTCACTCTCTCTCAAATCAATAAACATATCCTCCTCTGATGAGGATTAAAATTGAAATTACATTAAATTTTTTTTTTTTTAAGAAGGTGGAGGAAAGTTGCCTGTGTGGATTTGGGGCAATTTCCCCATCTTTTACATCTAGGTTTAACTAATTAAGGAGAAACAACGTCTTAAAGTAAAATACGGAAGATTTAGAATTCAATGCAAAGTAATTGAACAATTAGTCCTTTTGTTTCCAGACAGGCACTGGCCAGCAGACGTTCTGCCTCAGGCCGGCCTGCAGTGTGTGGGTTCTTGACTGTGTGGGGAAGATTTCGCAGTATGAGTCCAGGTGATTTTAGAGTGTGTTTATTAAGGCTGGGACAACTAAATAAAGGAAAGACTTAGGGTAGAAGTAACAGGAGAGAGCCTCGGCAGTGCTCTGCTCTGGTTCTCTAGAAAAGTTGGAGAGGACCAAGCCGAGGCAGGGCTGCTGTTAGCTCCCTAGAAAGTGAAGGTCACAGAAACAGAAATGAGACAAGGCGGGGCAACTTTTAGCTCACAGGGAGGTAAAGAAATAGGGGGCCCTGGAGACAGGATCGGGGAAAGCCCAGAGGGAGCTGCTGCCCCCCACTAATCCCCTGGCTGCGGGTCTTCTGGGGACCCTTAGAGTTTAAGAGAAAATAAAAAGGTCACTCCCAGTAAAGGGTATGGGTGAGCTCTAGAGAACCCACCCTGAGTCTCTGTCCTGAGGGCTTTTTAACTTTTTTCAGTGGGTAGAATCTTAGGGGAGGGTTTCAGCAGGACACTTATCAGATTTCCAGGTGCATTTTTAATACGCTGATGCGTCCAAACGAGCCCGTGGGAGCAGGGATATTCTGTGGTCTGCTATATTGTCTTATTTTTATTTTGGGTTGGTGTGGCTTTTAATGGGGTTTTTGTTCTTTGTTCCTCTGGCTTCATCTCTCCTTGGGATTAGCTGGCACAAATGCCATTAACTGGGTCTCTGTTCTCTATCTCCCAAACCAGGGAGATTTAAGCTATGCATTCTTTGGTTAGGGAGGAAAGGTAGGAAACATTTGCTCCCAAGTGTCCTTGGTTAGGGGAGATAAGTTCTTACAATTTGCCAGCTGGCTATAAGTTGCTCGAACTGTTTGGCTTTGTTTAATTTTCTTGTCTCAGTTCCCCTATTCCACTTGCCCAGGAATTTTTCTAGCTTCTTACTCTCCTGCCTCACTTTGAGTAAAGTTCAACAGGCAGTAAGTCATGCATGTATTCCTGGGAAGAGTTTTCCAGCAAAAGGAAGTAACAAGAACAAAGGCCCAGAGGCTGGAGAGCAATGAGTCAGACGACAGTAACAGAGGTGTTGCTCAGAGAGATCCCAAGGGGCCAGGACCTGGAGGGCCCTGAAGCCACTGTAAGGGCTCTGGTTTTATTCGACCCCATGAGGTAGAAAGCCATTGGAGGGAGAGTTTTTAAGCAGAGGTGTAACATGATCTGATTTAATTCCCGCGGTGTCACTGTGCTGCATTGATTAGACCACAGAGTAGCACAGGCAAAAAAAGGAAGGAGAGGTCAGAAGGGGTTAAAAGAGGCAGTGGTGCGTGTTGGAGTTAGGATGGAAGTGGTAGAGGTGACAAGAAACACTCACTGGCTCACTGTGACACTGCCAACCAACGTGTTTTGTCAGCAGAGCCTTCAGGATTTGCTGACCAGTGCAATGAAGGTGGAAGAGGAGAGGTTTCGGTCATCAGCAACCAGAAGAATGAAGCTGACATTAAGTCTTCTTCATCTAATTCCTTCTTCCTTAAAAAACATTTTCTTCTTCTTTTAATTTAATTTTTTTAAATCCTCACCCAAGAATATGTTCATTGATTTACAGAGAGGAAGGAGGGCAGGGAAGTACAGGGGGGCGGAGAGAGAGAAATAGAGAGAGAGAAAGACTGATGTGAAAGAGAAACATTGATTGGTTGATGCCTGTACGCACCCCAACCAGGAATTGAACCTGGAACTCGTGTGTGTGCCCTGACAGGGAATGGAACCCTCAACCTTTTGATATACTGAATGATGCTCCAACCAACTGAGCCACCTGTCCAGGGCTAGTTTCTTCTTTCAGTAAACTTTTCAGTCATCCATTCTCTTGGAGTTATAAAGACACAGTCTCAGTGAACTGCTGGGCTGACAAACTTTCTCAGCCACAGGGCAATTCCAAGGGTGTGTCTGGGTACTGGCCCAGCATAGTTGCAATCGATCTGGAGTCTGTGATATACCAGGGGTCCCTAGGAGGGTAACGGGGGCTATTGATACTGAGAGATCTGATCAAACCACTGGGAAGGAGTAGGGAGGGGCCACAGGGGCAGTTGCCCAAGGCAATGATGGGATTGACTGAGAAGCTGAGGGCCTCCAGAGCACAGGGAATTATGGGCGAGAAGATTTGAAACAAAAGAAGCACTCTCGGGATCTTGGACAGCCACTGGCGGGCTGGCTCTGGCTCTCAGGCTCTCTCTTCTTCCTCAAGGACGCCCAGATGATCATGCTGCAGCTGCCTGCATTTCCCAATGGACAGTACTTTGGATGGGAAGGAACTCCGGGTAGAGCCTGGGATCAGACTGGCCTGGCAGAGGGTGGCAGGGTTACTCTTTGGGCGTTCTAGAGAGGACCAGCTCTGAGGTAGAAACCTGCCATTCTTCCAAAATTGTGTAGCTTTTGTATCTTATGTTGTTTTAGTTTGTAAACTAACCCCGTAGAAATAAGATAACTAAAAACTAACAGGGGGGATGATAGGACAACTTAGGTGTTAAAAAGTTTAACCTTAATTGATAGGCCTAAGTGACTACTGCATGTGGAAAGCTATAATTCCAAAACTGTGTAGCTTTTGAATAAAGACTCCTTTCCTTTATCACCAAACTTTTGCCTCTGAAATTTTGCCTAAGGGGTGGCAGTGGGCAGCTGGACCCCACTTGCTGTTCGGCAATGCTATAAGCCTGAAAACCAGAGACTTTCCCCAAGAGGGAAAAGATTGTGAGTCACAGGAAAAAAATGCCTCAGTCCTGAGTAATAGAAAGAAAAGGGAACTTTCTGAATTGGTGTTTACATTGTCTAACCCCAGGTTCTTTCCCAGCCCAGACCGTACTGATTTCTGCCTGGGTGCTTGGGTCCCAGGGAGAGGAGGTGGCTGACATCTGAAACAGCAGTTTCCAGTGAAACCTCTGCAGGGTCCCTGGCCTGAGCTGTACCCAGTTGAAACCCTCCTGTCCGAAGCTGACACAGGCCTGTGCCTCCTCCTCCCCACCACCCCACAAGGCTACATGGAACTCACAAAAAAGAAGAAACACAAGTCAGACTGGGCTTGTTTTGTGAGTGAATATAGGGCACTCCCTGGGAATTTCCAGAAATTTGTGACGGGAACAAAAAGGGTGGGAGTGCCTGTACTCAGGTCAAGGAAATGCCACCAGTGAAGCACAGACTGTGTGACCTGCGAGTAAGTGGTGATTTTTCAGGCAGGCAAAAGCCTGCTCGCGCCTCCCACTGAGACCTTGGACAGGACTGGCAGCCTGCCCCAGCTGGGACTGTCCCAGGTGTGGCCCGGGTAGCTTACTGCCAGGGGCTAAATCTGGGTACCAAAGGGATAGAGTGGAGATCCACACGGGGTGAGGGGAGGGGGCACTTCAAAAGATTTAACTCTGAGGTTTAAGTGTTTTCCCTATTTTTTTAAAGTGCAACTAAATTGAGATTAATTTTTAACCCATTGAGTAAGGATTAACGTACAAAGTGAGAGAGACTGTAATGTTGGGGTGATACTAGGAACAAGCAGGTTCAGGAGTGCATCATGCCAAGGGCCCGGGGCATACTGAGTCTCTGCTCTGGGTTAGCTGCCCCCTAGGGACACAACAATGCTTCAAATTCATGACCTTTGCATTATGTATAAACGCATAGTAACGTCACAGGGTGAACTGGTCGTAAATTGCTAATGGAGCAGGTGTTGGGGGTAGTCACGCCCCAGACACATTTATCTTTGTCTTAAAGCAAGCCCTGTCCTGTTGTGGACTGTTCAGCCTGGTCTCAGGAGTTGTAACCCTCACCCCATGGTGGGCTGAGTAAGAGCCTAGGGACCCGCTTCATCTGGGTCTGTTTTGTCAAGAGGACCTGAGCCACTAAGGAGACAAAGCTTATCTTTCTGGCAGGAGCACGGCTTCTGCCTCTTCCATCTCTGGCCCCAAAGCTTAGTTGGTTAGTCAATGACAGGTAAGACTCCTCATGGGAGGGGCAACCTAAGCCAGACACAACCACTTGGGAGCCCCTCATGGAAGGACTGGGGGGAGTGGCTGCAGCAAAGAGAGGGTGATGGACCCTTGCCCCCCGGCTATTCTGACATAGCCCGAGTCCCCATTTCTGTCTGGGAGATGTCTTCTGCTTCCTGAGCCTAATTGGCTTAAAGCCTAAAACTATGACGGCCAGCGGTACAGCCCTGTGCCAGCCAGGACCAGGACGGTTCCCCAGGTGATCAGGCATAAGAAAGAATTCCTAAAGTCCTGTGAAACCTGCTTTGCTTAGAGTGCTCTCATTTAAATGATAAGGGTCCGAGGAGGAAATGAGTATGTCTCCCAAAGTTTGGCAACCCCCTTTCCGGACAGACACTGACTCAGATTAAGCCCCCAGATTTCTTTGACATGTTAAACCTGTATTCCTGTGTATTTGAACCCAATAAAAGCCTAGTGAGGAGGGCACTCTGGGTCATTCTCCTCTGAGAGTTTGACCACCTTTCCTCCCCAAGCAGATCATGTCTTGGTAGTTTTATTTTCATCTGTGACGGAGGGATGGGGCTCTGTGGGCGGAGCCCCCCCACATCTGGCACCCAGGACGGGGGCCCCCTGCACTGTCCATTGTTTCTGTGAATTAGTTGACACACCTTTGAAATAAGCCTTACTGCCCTCAAGAGAGCACAGAACCTTGTTAACTATCCAATAACCCAATCCCCACCTAGCTTTCTCCCACCTTCCTATAATTTTTCTTATGTTTCCCTCTTAATTTTAAATGCATAAAAGAAACTGTATTCTTCAAAACATTTGAAATCTTACTTCCCAGCAATTGTCGTCAGTTTGCTTCAAATAATAGCTTATAAAAATTCTTTACAGGCTTGACATTTCTTATGCTGACATTTACCTGGCATAGTGGACAGGATTCTGAAGACGCTCACCCTGGACCACGCTGTAGACCCGGACCCGTGCTAGCTACAAGCACGGGCCTGCTGTTGAAAGGACAAAGCCAGCACCATTTGCTATGGTGGCACCATTTGCCTAGCAGGCCTACGACCTTGTTGGACATGACTGCCATTTTACTCTTCTGAGCTTATGTCCCCGGGACTGGAAATTACTGGAAAGCAAGAACAGAACTAACCGTTCTCTATAGCCACAGGCAGAAGATAACATTGGAACAAGCTGTAGCTAACGCAAAATCAGCCCAAACCTCCTGTGTTACAACGCCCCGGACACACCAGCGCCCAAGCAACAGCACCCCCCACACACACTCTTTTTTAATCCAATTATAATCCAATAAACGCTCAAAGCCCTCAGTGCTAGTACATCTCTCCCCACCTAGACCTTTCCCTCTCTTGGGAAAGTAAAATAAAAACTTTACTTTCTGCAATTTCTTCTCTTCGTGAATTGTTTCACAGTTTCATCCCCAACCACCCTAACAGCTGTGCTTGAGTCTTCTCTCAGAATCCCAGGCTCCTCGCTTTAAGTAGCAGGCCCATGACTTTATATTTGGGCCCATCTTAGAAAATCTTTGAGGTAAGGATTGAGATAACCTAGGGAAAGGGGGAAAAATGGGTTGCTCTTTTTAATTTCATCTTTTTCATTGGATGGCTTACGGAGAGTCTGTACATCATCTTTGCTGGTTAAATGGGAAACTGAACTCTCTTTAGCTCTGAAAGGAAAAGGACACTTGCTTCCACAAACTGAAGAGCCAGAGGAAGTGATGATAGTTGTCACATCCCCCTCAATCCAGAGTGGCAGAGACGAGTGCCCCAAGGCGTGCAGTGTGCTAATGCACCCCTGATTCTGGAGAAGCCCCAGGGAGAGTTCTTTGTGAAGGGCGGGCACTCTGGGATGGGTTCACCCAAAGAGAGGGACTGGTGCCCTGGGAAGCAGCATGGATCCAGTGCCATCCAGTAGCTCCTGCTGGCTCTTGCTCGGGTATTCTTAGGTGATTAAGAATCCAAAAATTTCCTCTGGGGCATGAAGCAGTCCTACAGGGATATTCAGTGCATTTGGCTCATCTGGAGATGTGCCTGTAAAGGCTGCTTTTCCTCAGAAGCTGGTTCAGACTCTACAGATCTGAAAGGAAAAACTAAAATTAATGAGTGACATAATGCCTCCAAGGCCAACAAAACCCATCAATAGCTGAGATGAGGATTCTTTGATACTTCTAAATTAATATTTGTGTACACAATTGGAAAAAGTTCACTATAAAATTAGGCAGAGTGGAAAACATATTTAATTGGTCTCTGGAAACTTGAAAAATAAGGCCTACATAAATGGATCACCCTACAATGTTGTTTAGGTGTCAGCCCAATTCTTTGAGGTATTATGGAATGGCTGTCCATATTTTAAAAGGGGGGAGGTCACCTGAAACTCATTTTGTCAAGGACAGATAACAAATCGTTAATGGCTACAAAACAAAATTTGGATCCAACTTTTAGCAGCAGGCAGAACCAGATGCTAGACCTTGCTCCCTGAGTTTTGGTTAACAAAGAACTCAATGCCAAGACTTAAATACAAACAAAAGTTTATTTAGAAAGTCGCAGAGGTAGAAGAGGTGAGCTGTGGAAGAAGGGAGCCAGGTGGGCCGTGTGGGCTCAGGAATCAAGTTATAGAAGCAAAAAAGGAGTGCTGAGTCCTTTGCCTTGAGGGCTTTCATGTGGAGGTCTCAGGGGGGTGTCTCAATGGAATACTCACCAGCTCTCCCACCGTGTTCCCTCAGGGTTGTGGCCTCTACCGATTGGTCAGCCCCAGGGCAGGAGGTCATTAGTCAGTGCAGCTGGTCCTGAGGTCAGGCTGACAGCACTTGTCTGGTTTTGCTGCTTTCCTTGCCTGGAGCTGAAACAGAGCTGAAACCTAAATGTTATCTCTAAGCCTTAATGCTTAAGGGAGGGGTCAGGCAAGGGCCTGTTTGGGAGTCTTATAAGGCTATTCTCCAGCCCCCCTTGTTCCTCCTCTAAGGGGTTCCACTACATGGCTGGCGATATGCCAGGGGAGGGAAGGACAGAGGAGAGTTGGAACTGCCTAACCAGCAATATTTAAGGTCAGGGAGTCTAAACTGAGAAGAATCAGAGATATGCTAGGGGAGGGAAGGTCACCCTGAGGGCAAGGTCCAACCCCAGTTTTGTCTGTTGCTGGGTGTTCCCGGCTTTCTGCCGTGGTGGCCGTCTGTAACTGAACTCTCATTTCCACTCTGCTCCTGCTTGGCTAACTGCCTACTGCAAAACTTAATAAACTAATGAATTTTTCTTATGACTAAAATGTCTTTGTTTGTGTCTTTCAGTGCGTGTCTACATATGTATGTTGTAAATATGAGGTAATTTTCGACCTCCAGATAGTCTGTTAAAATTAATGGCAAGTGCTTGTGAAGACTTCGTATTCTAATGTTCTCAGAAGTACGGAAGCTAACTCAAATGCTTTTTAAGTGGCTGATGTTAATCTTTACTAAATAAAAGTTAGTTTGAGTTCATTGGTTTAAGTAAAACAGACATGTCTGTTGAGTTATTGATAATATAGTTTACCCAGGTTTTACAAAAAATAAGTCCCTGTTAACAATTGGCTTTGACATCTACGAAACATTTTCCTTGAGGTTATAAAATGTCTTCATAAATATGACTTCTTAGTGTTTAATAGAAATTGAGGTTTTAAGGGTAAAAATCTTGGTATATGCAGAAATAACTTTGCACTGTTTCAGAAGGGCCTCTGGAAGATTTTGATTTTATATTGATTTACGTGGGTAGCACCGCAAAACAAGTGATGAAAAACTTTTAGGCTCTATTGCGTGGGTATACAATGGTTGTAAAGTATACAAATAGTCAGGGCTATGAGAAACCCCAAAGCCAAGCTGCTTGGTTCTTCCAGGCTCCCTGGCATACACCCCCACCTTTTTTATTCCTTCATGCATCGTAATACATTGAAGCTGGACATAAATTAGATGAAGAAACTTTTGAGCTGACATTATTGAAAGCAGTCATCTTACACTATTGCCAAAGTTGGATAGAGTCCCTTCAAGAAAATGCCAAGCTGGTAACTACGTCTTTTCACAGGGAGCTTTCAGAAGACAAAAAGTTTAAAGATCACTGACTGCCACCTGGAGATTCTGTTTATTGGGCAGGTCATCTAATAAAGGACATTCTCCAACTTGGTTGGAAGGGATCTTATCAGGTGCCTAAGGAGAACGGACATCTATCCCCTGTCCCTGACACACACCTGTGCCTACTACAGGCTCCAGAGAGGCTGCTGACACAGAGGCAGACAGCTATTGTTGCCGAACTACAGGGTTTGCCCGCACACATCAACACCCAATCAAATGCAAACAGGAGTTTACAGCCAAGAAAGTAAAAGTTTAATAATTAAGGGAATGGCACCACATCTGGAGTCACAGCTGAGCTTGTGCTCAAAGACCTGGCTCCATGATGGCTTGCACAGAAATAGATTATATACAGGAAAAAAAAATGTTAATCATGGTGATTAAGGGAGTTGGGGCCGAGGGCTATACTGATTGGCTGGAACCAGACTAGTTTATTGTATCATGTGGTGATGTCAGCCGTGGCACCATTCTGTCTAGCTGCATGAGAGTATGGTTGGTAGAGTTGTTTTTCAAGGGTCTGGGACTGAATCACAACTGAGGTCAAGATGTTATCTTTAGTTTTATCCAAAACTCTGTGTCCTTGATCAACAGATCTGAGGCTTTGTTCTAAGGCGGTTTGACGCTGACCAGAACCTGATGTCCTAAGGGCTTGAAAGATGAAAAGAAATGAAAGGCGGTTAGTTGGGTTCTGGCGCCAGTAGACTAGACAAGGCCAGTTTGAATCAAGAAGACTGAACGGGTGAAGGGTCATGTTAGAGAAATGACGTTTCTGCGCAGTCACACCATCCCAAAACACCCACAAGGCCTGTCTACCTACAGTTTGAAAAGAGTCGACCAGCCGGACCTTCACTTTTTTGGCCTTGCAAACATACCCACGCACTAGTGATTGGGTATTGCCTGAGGATTGAGTTAGAGGAGACAGATCCTTTGTAAGGAGGTGCCTGTGCCAGAGGGTCTGCCCAGTGCTGTAAGTGACTCTTGAATGGGATTTGTAAAAGAATAAGAGAATGGAGTTTACCTGGGAGGTGTTGGGTCTTCAGGCACCTCCTTCCTCTACCCAGCAGGGGCAGAAGCACAGCTTTGGGTTTTGTCTTCCCAGCCCTCAGGTCCGTGTGCTGTTTTCCTCAAGGCTTCCTACCTGGAAGCAGAGCTACCACCTACCCTCTATCGTTTGCTTCGAATACACCCACAAGGAGTGGGAGTAAAAGTTAGCTACCCCAAAGTAAGTCTTTCTGGATATTGATTATCTTAAGCGGGTTATTTTTAAGAAACAACAAAAAAAATCAAGAAGAAACTTTGACCTTCCCCCAGCTACCTTTAAAAGACTTTAGGTGGAGGACCTGCTCCGGAAAGGGGGCTATCACCATAGGTAATAACTACAGCTGACCCTTGAACAGCACAAGTTTGAACCGCATGGGTCTGATTATATGCAGATTTTGTTCAATGGATGTATTTTCTCTTTCTTATGGTTTTCTTAATAACATTTGCCTTTTGTCTGGTTTAACTTTATTATAAGAATACAGCATATAGCACAAATAATATATAAAATATGTGTTTATGTTATTAGTAAGCCTTCTGGTCAAAAGTAGGCTATTAGTTAACTTTTGGGGAGTTGAAAATTATACACAGATTTTTGACTGCATGGGGGGTCGGCACCCCTAACCTCCCCAGTTGTTCAAGAGTCAACCATATAGTTTTACATAAACTATAGGGTCCAGCACAAATATCCTCCACTTTTTTGTTACAAACGCTTTTATTACAAAGTCATAAGCATGTAATCCTGTAACAAAACAGTATCACACTCAAGCACACCTTTGGACATTTTAGGTGAAATGTTCATATTAAAACTATAAGTTATTAAGCCCATATTAATTACCCTACCAACCACACTCGAGCAGGCATTACTTCTGCCAGACGCTGTGTGTGTGATATACAAGGAGGAACCTGAGCAAGTCCTCTCTGTTCGATCGAAGTCCTCTCTGTGTCCCATGGTTCAAGATCGGCCCGCAAACACTTACTCACCAAACATTTACTTTTCCATCTGCATGTGAATTTCCTTCCTCTCCTTTGAAGTCCTAAACCATAACTTCCCCTTTCTCTTTAGCTCAAGATGGCATATAAGCCTCAACTGCCCAATTTGTGATTTGTCCTCAGGTCTCATATTCTTAAAGAATGTACATATGTACATAAGTAATAAATTTGGTTATGTTTTTCTTGTCAATCTGTCTCATGCCAATTTGAATATTAGACCAGCCAGAAGAACTAAGAGGGAAAAGAGGGGGAATTTCCCCTCCCCCACAACAACCTTTCTGAACCTCAGGTATCTCATCCAAAAACTCAGCCAATAACACATACTTTGCTGTCAGCTTCATGAATGAGAGACTCATTCAACGATTGAATTACATTCAGCAAAATGAGGCCACACAGTACCCAGCACATGGTAGAAACTCCCAAAGCACTGACCTCCGGGGCTAGACTTTCTTCAGTAGACCAGTCTCGTTTTGACACTAGAAAGGGTCTTAAGGGTATCTTAAGGGTCTGAAGTATAGTTGGCTCAGTTGGAATCAACTCTTCAGGAAGGAATTGATTTGTCTGCTCTGTTCTGTGGGCCCCTATAAACAAAGCCTTTCTATAGTGAAGGCACCAGTTTGGTCTCAAGGCCTTTGATCATTGACTGCAGGGGCTCAAAGCACAGCAAGAGGACCAAAAGCGGCTGGTATATGAAAGGCTCCTTACATCCCACCAACCCCAGCCCTAACACTTCCTTTAATGACTGCTCACTAGGCGATTACTAGGAATTAATTCAGTAGAGAAGATAATCAATAGAAGGCCCACTGAGAGTGGTCCATTAAGACAGACCTGCTCTTCTCCTCAGGTGTGATAAATTGTGCATTTAAAGTATTCAATACCATAATGAAGGTTGTAATTAAGTGAGGCAACTTGGCATCTTAATAACTACGTGCTTGAGAAGATTTAAACTTCAGACTGAGACACAGAGTAACATTCATAATCTCTCAAATGGTTTTCCTTCCAGGAGAGAGAAAATAATGTCTGACTCTTCTCTTGAGAAACTGACAGGGCAGATCTGTCCCCAGAATCTTATATGTTTAAAAGTAAGAGGTGACTTTGAGCACCTGCTACTGCCACCAAGTCCTTTGTTCTTGGTGTTTCCTTGCTAGGTTAACGATTGACATCCTCCTCCTGGGAAGAAGGCAGGAGAAGAGAGGGCTGGGGAACAGTGCAGGGACCGGTTGCCCCAGCAGTATGCAAATCATTTAGCAATATACAAATGACTTTGTGTAAGCATAGTAAGGCTTCCCGGACGTATCCATATCTGTTGCTTATTGTTGCAAGAAAACACTTTCTGCCATCACTTCTCCTTGTGCCCTTCCCCATCCTGTTCAGAGTTTGAAGAAGCATGAGTGTGCATACACATGCACTTAAAAATCCAATCATTTCCCTGTAGGTTCTGGGTAAAAATTTTTAATGCAAATTTCAGATACGTATTATAATCACAAGTCATCTGTTTGACAGTTTGCAAAACATGCATTTTGTTTATTTTCATCTCATCCAGGAAGATGGGTCTCAGCAGCTGGATATTGACAAATGGCTGCTGACATTGTCAAATATCCCCCAAGGCTAAGGATTAAGTCTAAGAGAGATTCAGCAAAAGAAAGGAAGAAAATACTTTTATTCTCACACTGCTTTGTTTAAGTGCATACTGCCTTTGGTCATGTTCTATGGGTAGTGTTTATGGAAAACACACATATTAATCAGATAGTCTTGTCCTGGGAAACAGTTAAGGCCCGAGACAAAGAGTGAGCCTGGTAAAGTCCATCAGAGCTCTCGCTCTGCCTTTCTGCTCCCACTCAGTTCCTTGTGGTTGTAATTCCAAGTTCTGAATATTGTATTTTGCAACCTCTGGCAGAGATGACAGATTTCAAGAGTAAAACAAAATGCCTGTGGAGACCATACAGGAAGATGTTAAGCTTAAAACTGTTATTAAAATTTAACTTGATGTGAGGTAAAAATACCTTGCTTTGGGTGCTGGTGAGGAGACATTCATTTGTAGAGGGCAGAGTTCTCTGTCTGTGGAAGAGGGGAGAGGAGCCTTCCCAGGCCTTCTATTGGCTTCTCCCCCTGCTCTGAGTCGAGCCTGGAAGGAAGTTTCACCATGCCTACTGACTGCCGGCAGATGCGTATGCAGCAAGTCCGCACTTTACATAAAGCTCAGACCTTGCACTTTATGTAAATAGTAGTGATTGACCAGCATTACAGAACATTTGGTTCTTTCGAATTAAAAGAAAACAAAAAGGATGCTTCTGGCAGGGCTGCCTTTGTGCACAGTATTAAAAAATAACCACTCTCTAGGTCATGGCTTGGTCTAACCATCCCTACCTTTCGAGCTTTCCCTTTCCTCCTGGTGGGCAAAACCCCACAGCAGGCAGGACTCACTGCTGGTGGTGGCTCTGATTTGCCAAGCTGCATTAGGTGGTTGAGGATACCCTGTGCTGGGGAGATGGAGGTCAGCACTGCAAGTGGAGTAGAAGTCGTTCTGGCGGGCCTGGGCCAGGGTGGAGAGGTGAAAGGCAAGTATCTAAATCCTGGGCCATCCAGAATTTCTACAGGTAGAGCCCTCACAAGTATAGAGCTGCACAACTGTTGTATTGCTCCGTCAACCCGAGTGTGAGATCATAGCTACGACAGTTTTAGGGAGTGAGGATTGCAGATTCTGCAGCATCAGCTGTCAGAAGAGGTCCCCAACAGTGGTTGAGTTGTCTGGAGGCTTCTGCTGACTTTGAGGTCAGAGAATCTTGGGAAACTTGCCCAACCCTTCCCTAGTCAGGCCTCCTCACTGCCAGTGTTGCGCAGGCAGGAATCCAGCTCCTGGGTGCCCTCGTCCTTTATTCAACAAATACCCACTGAGTACTTGGAATGTAGCAGGCACCATGTTAGGTGCTGGGGTGATAGTGCTCAGGGAGAAAGATATTTGTCCTGTCCTCTTGGAATTTAACCTCTAGCAGAGGGAGACAGACCCTAAATAAATAACCGTAAAATAGTTCATTTTAATTGGGAAATTGGATTAAGTACAATGTCATCATCCTCCAAGGGCTTGGCCAGACACTGTGCTCTTGACAAGCTTTCTAAAGAAACTCAGACTTAGTTTGGAGAATTGCAAATGTACACGTGGAGTCGGAAGGATTTGAAGAACCCTTTGGTCACCCTGTCCCTGGGCACAGATGAAGGCTGTGATGTGCAAGGTCAAGAGGAAACTTGTCCATGGTTACATGGCTTATTCAGACAACAAATTAGATTTAAGAGTGTACACCAGACAACATACAAGAGAATAAAATGTGTATCCTAACATACACTTCATAGTTGTATTAGTGAGTAGCAAGAAGCAGACGGGTAGAAAGCGCTGTGACTGCGTTTTTTACTTCGGAATGTACTTCTGTGTAATCTAAGCATCTGAGAGCTGTTGGAGTTCCGGGAATTCCCTTCCAACAAAATGATGAAACTGAATAATAATGACCTGACTCACAAGTTGCTGGGAAGCAATCTACTATCCCCACCCATGTCCTTGCTTAACTTTCCTGTGATGCCATATCATTCCAGAAAAATAGATTTCTTGGGGTCAGAATAATAGAGGACTTCTTTGCCAAACGTTTTTCTTAAAGACAAAGAACTCTCATTTAGGCAAAGAAGACAGAGAGAGTGTTCTATTTCAAACAAGCTAGAGTCAAACTATTTTAGAGGAAACTATTACTAGTTAGTATCTGAGGTGTCTCCAAAACAAATACTTAGTGAACTTTGTGAGAACTCCACCCCAGGCAAGACAGCTGCTGTTACCAGGCCAGCTGGGAAGTCCCCACAAGGCCTGGCTTGCTCCTGCTGACCAGAAATGTCACCATTGACCCCTGATGGCTTTCAGGGACCACTCGTTTGGCTGAGGAGTACCGTGAACACATTATTTTAAAGAGATGGTTGAAATTGAGCATTGATAGAATTGTTTGAAGATACTTTTAATGTAGTGGTTAAAATTAGATGATGCTGCAATCACAGTGCAGCTTATGCTGGCAGGAATGATTTAAATAT
The DNA here is from genome assembly GCA_039655065.1 of Glossophaga mutica. NCBI lineage: Eukaryota > Metazoa > Chordata > Mammalia > Chiroptera > Phyllostomidae > Glossophaga > Glossophaga mutica. The sequence goes on from CM077304.1 coordinate 135,533,573, forward strand.
TTGAAGTATTTAAATTGTTTCGTTTGTAAAAATTGTGCAACAAAACTATATGAACTAGGTCCATCTTGCCCCGTAGTCACCCTCTGGTCAGTCTCAAAGGTCACTCTGACATTATAGTTTCACCTCGTCAAAGAGATCCTACCCCTGAGAATGTTGGAGCAAGAGGACTGGACGGCGTAAGTTTCCGATTTCTGTCTCCCGCACCCAGGTGACTGCTAGACACACTGCTGCCACTAAGGGGACCCACCCACGAGGCTGGACTCAACCAGCCTCTTCCTATTTCTTCTCCCCAAATAGCTGTAGACCAGGTGATGGTCTAGGGGGTGTGGCAATAAATTCAGCACAAAGGGAAGTTCCCCTTTGGGTATTTCGCCCCCCTTTGCTCTCACCAACGTGACTCCATGGCACTTACCTAGAGTGAAAAGAATCTTGCAGCTGAGGCAGGGGTGCACAAACTGCAATTAAAAGTGTGAAAGATTTTAAAATGGAAAAAAGATTACTGGGTGTCCTGTCTGAGGCTCATTCATCTCCATCTCCCATCATCTTTGAGCTATTTTACAACTCTGTAGTTTAGAAAACTAGTAATATGCAAATAATTCTTACCCATAGCAATGCAAACAAATTGTGTCTATTTGAATGCAATTGATAATTTAATGCAAGTCTTTCATCTATTTATTTCAGAATTCCTGATATTGATGAATACCAATACATATGCATATATATCTGGATTCCCCTTTTAGCCAGTTGTAACATCTCACTGGCTTTCTCATTAATTAGTGAGCTAAATAAAATCTTTGACATTATACATTTTTATGAGTGTCATGATTTAAACCATCTAAAAATATTAGTGTTTAAAATAAAGGTAAGCTGTATCTCATACAGCTGTGAAAATATTTCTTAGTGTGGAGTTTAATGATCACAAAGTAGAAATTATAACAAGTCCACCTCTATAAACTGCCTAAGGTGATAGCATAGGACAACATTAACTGAAATAACTAAAATACGTACCAGAAGGGTCTGTCAGTCTTAGGTTCCAACATACAGAAAAGGCAGGTGAAGTCACCATGTCAGTAGGTCAAGAGGAGGGAACCCCACCCTAGCTGGGGCTTCTGGGCATCATTTTCACCGTCATAACCACGTCCAGGTGAGTATTTGCAAGTCAACACCAGGCACTCCAACGTGAGGCAATCTTTTGGACCATTTCCCATCACAGAGTTATGTCACTGTTGACTGTTGCCTGCCCAAGAACCCGTAAACTGTCCAAGACCAGTCATGCTACCTAGAAGAGACTCTTTCCTTGATAAAAATAAATAATCATGACCTAAGCAGAAGGAGAGGGCACTGACCTGATTGGACAAAGTTTCCTTTCTTCTCTGTCATCTCATCTTTCCTTTTGTTACCAAACAGTAGGATTCTATTTTCATTTAAATACACACACATACACAAGAGGGTCTGTCCAGAAACTATCCAGCCACATACTATGAAAAAATAGAAACATTTATTGAAGAAGATACAAGATACAAGAAGCATTGTACATAGGACAATGGTACCTCAGTCCCCTTCAAAGTAGGCACGTTGGGACCTCACACAGTTCTCCCAGAATCTCTTCCACTGTTCAAAACACTCTGTAAAATCATTAGTTGGAATGGCCATCAGCTGCTCCATCATATTTTTCTGAGTCTTGATGATCTGAAATCTCCTCCCTTTCAAAGGTGATTTTAGTTTTGGGAAAAGCCAGAAGTCTCAGGGCTCCAAATCTGGGCTATAGGGGGGCTGAGTCACCTGGGAGATTTGATGTTTCACCAAAAAGCTCTTCATGAGATGTGATGTATGAGTGGGTGTATTGTCATGATGAAGCTGCCAATCACCAGTTGCCCATAGTTGTGGCCATTTTTGTCATATTGCATCTTTCAACTGATGAAGAACATTAAGGAAGTACTCCTTATTAATTGTTTGGCCTGGAGGGGCATACTTGTGATCAATGACACCTTCCCAATTAAAAAAAAAAAAAAAAAAAACAGTTAACATGGTCTTGATCTTGCTGTGACTTTGGGCATGGAGAATCAGGCAACTTTTACTGCTATGACTGGGCCTTTGTTTCTAGTTTGTACCATAGACTCACGATTCACCTCCAGTTATGACCTTCTTGGGGAAATCTGGTTCATTGGTAGCAGTTTGAATCAAGTCATCAGCAACTGCAGCACAATGTTCCTTCTGCTCTGGTAGCAGAAGCTGTGGAACAAATTTTGCCATGACATGTTTCATGCCAAGGTCCTGCATCAAAATCTCAGACACAGTAGTTTTTGGAATCCTCCTATCAGCTTCAAATTCTCACTGTCCATTGCTGATCTTTGTTGATTACAGCCCATGTGCATTCAATATTCTCAGGTGTTCTGCTTGTTGCAGTCTTTCCAGAACCTGGATCATTTTCAATAGATTCTTGACCATCTCTGGTGCATTTGTGTCACATTTTTATTTGCACTGCACTCATTGCATTTTCCCTGAAAGTCTACTGAATCATCCAAATACTTTCCATGGAGGAATGTTCAAACTTAATGCAAAATTTGATGCAAATTCGTTGCTTTATTTGCTCAATCATTTTGAATGTGACAGCCACACAGTACACTCAATGGCATCTACCACCCCCACTAACTAGTACAGTGAAGTCATCATTGTTCATGCATGTGCATTCTTGTCTATTCTCCTTGGCTGCCAGGTTACTTTGATATTGCTCAAACCATTCTCATTATATTAACAGTGGCTGGACTTTTTCCAGATAGATCTTATAGTTTTAAATGAAAGAATATATGCAGGAAATTAAGTATCTCTGGTGAATTACAGGTAATTTTTATTGGTTTTATTTTATTTTTTGATAACTCATTTTTTAAAAATCTTCTATAATAAACCTGAATTACATTTATAATACAAGAAAAAAATTAAAAGAGATATACTGTATTCAGTCCTACAGTCTGTTAGCAGGCTCTTTAATTTAGCAAGAGACTTATGTGGGTTACCTTCAATGATGGGCTTTATAAGACAAAACAACAAAAACAAAAGAACAGAAAGAAAGACATCCCACCAAGTTGTCTCAATAGCTGGACTGTCATCCGTCCAGGTTCAGTGTTTAAGACTGGGATGGAGAGCATGTCTCCCTGAGAACTGGTTCAATTAAGCAGGAAAGTCCTCTGGGAGATGCAGCCCTGGGAAGTGACTGATGTCATGACTCAATTTATCGTAGACCTGTAATATTTGAACAGTAGGAAAATTCTTTTCAGGTTGTACTCAGCCTTGAAAGTTGCTCTTTTCTGGCCAACGAAGGAAGAGGTACAAAAACCTTTCACATATTGCGAAGTTCAGAAAGATTTGAAGCTCAGAGATGGAGATGGCAAATTTATTGCAATTAATATAAAAATTCCTGGTATTAAGAAAATAACCAATTTGAAGCAAACTGATATCGGAGTGAAAATATCAGAGGACCAGCAAAAGACAGAGAATCAAGTTGGCAATCCCTAAGAAACAACAGGGATATTTTACTGTTTCTTAGGAGGAAGGGATTGGATTTTAATGTTAGGACTACACTGTATATTTTATGTCTCCAGAAAGGGCTTCTATTCTATACAAACTGAAAAGTCAGGGATGCCTAGGAGGCATCAGGTGAACTTTAAGCAGCCGTTCACTTGGGGACCAAGTAGTCTCATGGCATGGAAAATTGACCGGCATTTTGAGGTGACCACTGAATCCGGATCTGAAATCCCTAAGGTTAAAAGCAAAGGTGGCCTCTTACTGCCCTCCTCTCATCCCACCAGGCAGTGCATGGGATGGGGCCAAGTTCCCTCCAAGCAGCAAGAAAGTTGTGACCATAGCTCCCCGAGGCATAGAAGTTCAATGGCAGATGCCAGTTTGGCTGCCAGACCAGCTGCCTCTGGACCAGTTCCAGAAGTTACAAGGAGAATACGTGTATAATAAAGAGAAAATGGTAGTAACAATAAGCAATAAGGAAACAAACAAGCAAAAAATCTAATGGTCCAACACAACACAGTTGTTAAACATAAAAGTATACTTTGGAGGAATGTTTCTTCCCTTTTGATTCAGAAAAAGAAGTTGGGTACAGAAGGGAGAAAAGACGATGATGACACACTGAAGAAGACCAAGGGAGAACTTGTAATGAAGCAGGGCATCAAGGACAATGAGGCCCCATGGGCTCTGCTGGGGACCTCTGTGACAGCGAGGTGAGGGACTGCTTCCTCTGGCAAGCAGGATGGTGGGCAGGTGGCCACCTTCTTTCACTGGCACTGGTGCGACATGCTGTAAATCAGCCCTGGAATCAAGGACAGGCTTAGGGAAGGACAGAGATTCTGGAGCTGTATCCAGGAGCAAACCAGGGGCTTACTCTCTTCTTTCCCTTAGACTGAGCTGTGGTGTAGCCGGGGCAACCACCTTTCCTGCTAGTGCCTTCGGTTATTCTCAAATGATGTATCCTGTTGACACTTATAAGTTATGTAATAAAATAACTCCTTTGTGTAGTTTTAGATAGCTTAGCTTCCTACAGCCAATTGAAAATTTCTCTGAGTTTGCTAGTACCCACTGTCATATAAGGTATCGGGAAGATAAGGCAGTATCACCTTCAGGAAACCCACTTAACAACATACAACTCATGAATGCAAAATGTACTTTTACTTTGTCCAGCAATTCCATTTTTGGAAACATCCTAAAGAAATAACACTAAGTGCAATGGTCTATGCACAAAAATGTTTATTATCATATTACTTATAAAAGTGAAGAACTTCTATTATTCTAAATGGTCAAAAATTGGAGGTTAGTTAAGTAAATTATGAAAATCCACACTATGGATATAATGGAACTATTAAAATGATGGTTGCAAAGAGTTTTTTATGTCATTTGGATACGTCTGTGATATAATTTTAAGAGTGAAAAAAGCAAGCTAATAAACTTTAATATGCAATATAAACTCTCAGCTATATAAAATAATACGCATTATGCATAGAAATAGAAAACAGACTAGAAATTATCTGAGCGATAAGATTATGTTTGGTTTTTATTCCTTTTCCTTTCCCTCTTTCAGGTTTTATTTTCCAAGTTTCTATATAAGCAAGTAATGTATTTATAATCTTAAAAAATGCACACACACATGTGCTCACATGCACACACATTCCTGTGCACACGCAAGTGCATGCGTGTTCAGTGCTTTGACAAGGGAGCAGCTTGCCTTTACCTGGTAGCTGTATCATGTGTTACCAGCTCCGTACTCTTATTGCATTTTCTTTTCTAGCTCGAATAATAGTTACGGATCTATTCTATTCTTTTTATCTCTCCATAAAAAACCCCCCCACACACACACACACCTCACTTATCCAACACATACAAACACACACTCACACACAGGACAACATCTTGGTGGACAGGGACCTGAGATCAAATAGGATAAAGTATGTAAAATGTCCTCTCTAAATGTTTTCTCCCCTCCTTCCTTTTTTCCTTCCTCCCCCACTCCCTTTTTTTTTTTTTCTTTTCTCCTGGCTGTAATTCCTCCACTGCCTGTGGAGTGAGGAAAGAAAGAGAAAGAAGGATGGGGGAAGGGACAGCGAGGCAAGCAGATTTCCTTGGCAGGATAAGAGTGTAGTTCATGTCAGCAAGCAACAGAGCCAACAAACTGCTGAGATGGGGCCCAGGGTGTGCTGGAGAAGGGCCTGGGAGGCACAAAGCTTGGATTAGATGAGACAAGCCATGTGGAGTCCCAATAGGCTCCCCAGCAGGGAGCACCAACATTCCAGAGAAAGCTAACTGTAAGGAAGGCCCAGGGCCAAGGTGTACAAGGTGCAGGCCTAGCCTGTGAGCCTGAACTCATCTCTGAACGCCAGGAAGCACAAGGTTGGCGTAGCATTGTTCTTTTTCTGTGGGTCAAGGGGGCAATTTCCTCTCCTTTCCCAATATACTGGCTTTATTCGAGACAGAGGTCAAGGACTCAAATGCCTCAGGACTGGCTGTTACATAAGTGAAGCAGGCTAAGTGTGATGAAATCAGAGCGACAGGGACTGCAGCCTCCTGGAAAACATTTGCTCCCCGGAGTGGTCCGGCACACTGATGTGCCGGCACTGTGCTCAGTGGGATGAGGCCAAGGGCTGCAGGTCTTCCAGATTTTCAAGGGACGGTGAAAATCCAGAGGGGCTTGGAGATATGCATTTATGTTTATGTGTATAAGTGATCCCAATTTTTTAAATGTTGGCTCAGTGAAAAAAAATTATGTGTCTGCTGCCCAGATTTAATATCTGAAATAAAACTGTATAAGTCTTGCTCTTCTCTTCTCCTCTTCTCTTCTAGCTGGTAAGAAACATGGTATCTCTTGTAAGGAGACAAATATTTAGTTCCTATTATGTGCACAGCATAGCCTAGATACCATAAAGGATACATGAGAAATACTACAGTAAGTTGTTGTCTGCCTTCTAGGAGCTTAAAATATCTTTGAGGACACAAGATATTCTCTCAGGAAAGTCAGGTGGTAACACTACACAGAATCCTGATGTCAAGGTCCAAATGGATCAGATTGGGTATATCAGAGTCACCTTAGAAACCTGACCGCAGCAAGCCCAGTGGTGTGAAAGTGTCCATGCTGTTGTTCACTTTTATATTCCAAGCATCTGACACACAGTAAATGATGTTCAACAAATATTCCTTGAAAAAAAGGATAAAATTCATGAGTCATAGAAGGGAAGAAAAATCAGTCTGTGAGCTTAGAGAGAAATGGCTAAAAAGAGAAGCAAGTATTTTCACTATTGATGACAATGCCCAATGAAGAGACGCTGAAATTTGAGGGCCAGAGCTTTTGGTCAATAGAGTCCCCATTCCTGCTAGGGAAGAGGAAGGTGTAGTCAGTTTCTACTGTATCCCATTTAATAGTTCACGAGCTATTTTCTGTATTTACTGAAATGTCTAGTCAACTTCCTAATGACCAATTAAGCTTCCCTGTCATCTTGATGCATGGATGGGGGACCCATGCATTTTGTTCATGGGAGTGGCCTACGTGTCTTATAATGAGCGTTCTGACTTATCCATGAATGTTTGGAGAATTTGGTTAGCAGTACTCCACCTCCCTGGGCCACATGCCACTCTTTGGGATTCTATCTTGGTAACGGGAGCTGACCTTCCCTGCTGGTGCCTCTAATTCAACACCCTTTTACTCCTAGAACTATGGGCATCATGGAATTAAGGCCTAAATTAGCAAAGCAGACAGTACACACAATTGTAGATCAAAGAAGGGAGATATCATTTTGTTCTGAATTGTCCAGAGAAGCCTCAGAACAAAAGGAGATACAAGAACGGGTCTTAAAAACATGAATCTGTTTTGGAAATGTAGAGAGGTTGAGGAAAACATAATATGGAAGGTGGTGATGAAACTTCATTGCTCTATCAGAAAGTTTGTTTCGGAGGAGTAGTAAGAGAAAGTTGATTAGGTCAGCCCAAAAGCCATGCTGAAGGGTTTGGGCTTTATCCAACAATTAATGGGGAGAAACTAAAGTTCTGGGGAAATGAATGACAGGACAAAATTAGTGTTTTACTTAGATCTTTTGGTATGAATAAAAAGGGCTTCTTTGCATTCTCATTCCTGTTCAGAATTAACAAATCAGCCCTAAAGAGCTTTATGGGAGTCAAACAGGGCCCCATCCAAGAATATGAGCTGATTGCAAGAGCCTGATGCTTGGTCTTCAGGAGACAGGTAGGCAGTCAGAGAACACAATGAGACTCCTAGAACAAGCTTGGCCATGAAGAAGGCAATGTGAGAAAGTCCACAGCGAACTCAGCTCTCGTCGTCATGAACAGCCCATTTCTGCGGTCTGGACAGAGCGGAAGCTCAAGGTTCTGTCGTTGTCCTGGATCAGAGTTCCAGCACAGCCATTTACCAGCCCTTGGAAGCACCCTTAACCTTTGACACAGTGAGGAGATCAAAGTTGTAGCCATGTAACTCTCCAAAATAATTAAAAGTAAAAGAAAACTTCCAAGGCCTCATGACCACAGTTTCACACATTTTGGTTCAACAGCAGGAACAAGTACTCAGAGGCCCCTCAGATCAGCCAGGGAACTGGTACAGGTTATGAAGAGCTGGAGCTGCAGTGTTCAGTTTGTTTTGGGCCGAAAGCTCATCCTTTAAATGAAAACTCAGAATTCCCATATATGGGATAGATAAAAGCATCAAGGCTCTGGCTAAAGACTATGGGGGATCCTTTCTGATGGGCCTTTTCCCATTGCGGTTGCCATAGCTAACCCACCTTCACCTCTGGGGAAACTGAGGCACCTCTGCTCAAGCCCAGGGCTCACTAGAACACAGTGTAAAACCAACTGGTCAAGATTGTAGACCTGCAGGATGAAAACTTGGTTTAGCTTTGACCTAACATAATAATAGCAACTACAATCATAATTTTAAGCAACATTATTTTGCATTGCTATGTGCCAAAGATGGTTTTAAGCACCTTATATGTGTCCAATCCCCCCCCCAACAACCTCATAAGGTTAACACTATTATTACCCTCATTTTACAGGTGAGGAAACTGAGGTCTAAGGAAATTTAGCATCTTGCCCAAGCTAGTAAGTGATAAAGCTAGGATTTCATTGCAAGAAGTGTGATTTCAGAAAAAACCCTGTGAATACTTCAGTCTCATGCGTTCCGCTTCATTACCTTGGGGAAGTTATTAAACTCATGGGATTTGTGTACAAGTGTCTGATTTTAATTATATTTCCCTTCCCTAGAAACGGAGGAACTGGCAGAGGAGCCAATCAAGCTTCGCAGAGGCCTGGACTTGAGGCCTGGTTTATCCCATCCCTCTACGCAACACTGGAAACAAACGACTCCGCCAACAGTGTCTCGGAAATCTGACATTCCTGCTCTCTGTTTCACAGGAGGAGGATTGTAGCATCGAAGCCATAGCTATAAATATCAGAGTTAATGAGGGAGGACTCCTGGAGACCTAAATGAATCCATTTTATGGGTCTGTCATACATCAGGTTAATATGATTCTAACAAATAATTATATTGAACACTGGACAGGGACCAAAAATGTTGTTATTCCTTCTGAATATCAGAACAGAGCCTCCTGGCCAATTAAAGGGTGATGGCGCCAACACTGCAGAGCAGAGCAAAACTATAACAATTTGTGGCATTTAGACAAAGGAGCTCACAGCGCGGCACCCGCCCAGGCCCAGGTGAAGGGACTGCCATTGTCTGACTCCTTAATGAGCAGAGCAGCTCCTTCACACAGGTTACTGTGCGGCGAGATCCGGTGTGGATGCAGGAGGACTGCGTAGAGGCCATATGGAATACTAACGCGCTTCTCCTTTCTTTTTAACCTCGACTATCAGAGTTTTCACACGGAAGGATATGTGCATTGAGGGAGCCCTGAAAAAGGGGTATCGGTTTGAATATGTCAATCTGTGATGGCAGCTTCTCGTCTGGCTAGAAGGATGGGTTATTCTTAGTTAATTACAGTGGCCTCTGAGGGGAAAGGGCTTCTTACTAACCATGGGGGAGAAAAAGAAGATACTATGTGACTATGACATTTGCTCTCATCTAGTTGAGTTGCCCTGAAGTTCTGGAGCTGTGTTCCAGGCTGGAGGGCTGGGACTCCTGGGAAGATTGATCCCAGGAAGATATTCAAGTTCATGGGCTTTTTCTTAGCCACAGAGGGTTTCCTTCCAGCACTGCCCAGGGCCATCGTCGAAGCAGGTGCTGAGAGGCTGAACGTTAGCCCTTGCTCTGCTCACTACCCTTGTCCACCAAGGACGGGAGCATTTTGTAATTTAGCGAAGGTGCTGTGTGGGTTAGCAGTGAACCTCAGCTCACCCAGCACGGTCAAGGACCCGCTGCCTGGGCTAATTGTTAGAGCACCTAAGGGGACAGCTTCACTTTGTCTCCCTACTGGTCCCAAACAACCACCATTTGCCCTCCATCTTCTTTGACCTTATCATGCTCAGCCTTCTTTCAGGTGTCCTAAAGAGAATTAAAAAAGAAAGAAAGAAAGAAAGAAAGAAAGAAAGAAATGTATAGATACAGAGAACAGACTGGTGATTGCCAGAGGCAGGGTTGGGAGCGTGGGGGTGGGGAGGAGTGAGGGAAATGGATGAAGGTGGTCGAAAGGTACAGACTTCCAGTGACAAGATAAGTAAGTTCTGGGGATGGAGTGTACAGCCTCGTGATGATACTTAACAACACTGCATTCCATGTCGGAAAGTTGCTAAGACAGTAGACCTTAGAAGTTCTCATTACAAGAAAAAATGTTGGTTATTGTGTGTGGTAATAAAGTTAAGTAAACCATTTTGCAGTGTATATGTATATCAAGTCATTATGTTGCACACCACAAAACTAATACAATGTTATATGTCATTTATATGTCAATTAAAAGTTTACTAATTAATTAATTTTAAATACAGAGAGTGAGAAATGAGAGATGTAGTTAGGGCTGCACTCAGTACAGAAGGCCCCTTGGCCGTGACTGTCGGCATCAATCCTTTCCACCACCAAGAACCTTTCTTTCCTCACTAGTGCCACCTCCCCTCTGCGCCTCTCCCCTGCCCAGTAGCTTTTCAGCTGCAACCCAGCGCTTTGTACAGACTGAGACTCAGGGCAACTGCGTTAGCAAGACATCAACCCAGGAACTGTCTCTCACCAATGAATCATGACTAAAAGTAGAGACTTCAGCGTGGTGTTTTTCTTCATAACACCCTCTAAAGCCAGTCTGTGTTAAATTGTTTATCTAAACTCTCATTAAGATAACTGTGCTGACTTCCAGAAAAATGCATGCCGGAATACTGCCATGAGGGAAAGTCTGTTTTTGAGGACAGCTGCTGCTCCCTACCCTCCAAAAGCTCCAGTGCTGTGGGGTCCTCTCCAGACCACGAGCGTGGGCCCTGGGCCCTCTGTCAGCCCCCAGCCCCTGTGTGGCTATCCCCTTCCCTTCCACCACCACCCTGTCGGAGCAGAAGGCCGCTGGCTCGGGTTGAGCATCCAGAAAACAGAGAAAGGTCTGACTCGGTGAGCTGTTCAAACCTTGAACCCAGTGTTTGAATGTCTTCCTTTTTTTTCTCTTACCCAGTCTCAAGAAAGTATAATACCATGGATTTTTCTAAAAAGCAGATATACAGTATACGGTAAAAATCATTTTTTTTCCAGCTAAGCCTCCCACTGGGTTCCCTAGCCAACTTTCTGCAGCTTATAAAATAAAGACAATTCCCATTTATCCCCCCAGCTCCAAATCCATGATTACTTGGCTCCGGACGAATGGGCAGGTGGTGCTGCCCAACAGAGCTTGGACGAGCTCTTTTTCTCCTTCCTGGACGGAAGGAGGAGGATTAGCACAGGATCTTTTCTATTAGTGAACGACAGGACGGACGACTGGGAGGTTCAGGGAATCGCATCCTGGACACAAGCATGGAGGTGATTATTAGAAGAGTCTTGCTGTCACCGTAAAGACAAATGTGGGCTGTACTTCCCGGCATCTCGTGCCTGGTACAGACTGGCTTTGTTAGTGAAGATGAGCAATTACGTGGTGGGGGTGGGGGCAAGTGGAAGACTGGTTCCCACTCAGAAATACAAGCCCTGCTGCAAAGCATTCCTTTTAGCTTTGTTTCCTTTTAAATGTTGAAAATTTGGAAACTTCAGTGAAGTAGCTACAGGACAGGGAAAACATATAAACAGGTGTAGATTTTCTGTGAAGTCAGTCAAGCTTTGAGCGCCCTCACTTCCTTGGGCCTTGGCACGCACTGAGTTGCTAGGAACTGTGGAGGGGTCTACGTGGGGAGAGGATGCCAGGCTGTCGACAGCAAGTGTTTCTGTACAAGCACACACACAGGCTGGCAGGACTCTGTGTAGCTGAGAGGTAGCCCTTCAGCGGCAGTGCCTGAGGACTGACCCAGTTTCTCTGGCACCTGTGGGCCCTGAGAGGTCTGGAAGGTGGACGGGGTTGCTGAGGGCTGTTCTGCAGCAGGAGTCCAGTGCTCAGGTTCCAAGGGGAGTGTGAGTCGTGCAGGGCTAGTGATGCCATGAGGAATCAGTGTCTCCCCTCAGTAAGAGTCAGACATTTCTGTCCATAATATTAATGATTGTCCAAGGGCCTTATCCACCTGTGCAAGTGTAATGTATTTAACCCAGAGATCACCTCTTTGATGCCACTGAGTAGTGAGGAGAAAATCCATTCCTGTAGGAGCATTATAAATAGCCATGGACTTGGAATGCCAAAACCTGTCCTGAACTACCCTAAAGGGCCTCTTCCCACTATTTCCTAGGGAAAAGATGGAATGGATCCAAGGCCTGGATGATTCTTCTAAATGGAGAATGGATTTCATAGAGGAATCTAGGTATAAAACTGATAAGTCAGAATTTGTGAAGGGTTTAGACTTTTATCTTACTTGCAAGATAGTAAGTTTGCCTGCCCTAGTTTTATTTATGTGTATCACAATACATATTTTGATTCATATATGTATATATGTATATACATGTATATTTGTGTGTATCTATAGATACACATATACACACACACACATATATAAATTTAACAAGTGTATATACACATATATATGTAAGTATATCCATACACACACACAGAAAAAAATGAGACCTCAGGGTCAGAGACAAAGGCCACTTATTACTCTCAGCAGAAGCAGTCTGTTGGACCAATGTCCCCGACAGGGCTACCTAGTGAGGGCCAATGGCACCTACACGTGCAACAGGGTTGCAGGACCAGAGAGCACCACCACTATCAGGAAACTCTAGTCTTGCATAAGGCTGCGAGCAACCTGCATATCTTCCCCTCTGGGGAAAGGAAACCTCAACTTTAATCCAGCATTTATGCTAATCTTCTTTGGGTAGAGATAGCGGAGGTCTTTATCTTTCCTACCTCCAGACGTCTTTAGGGAGGCAGACTTCACTACAGTATCCTGGAACGTCTTCTTATACAGACATTCTTAATTCGCTGTGAATGTCTGCTCAGAGGACGAGGATAGTTCATAAATGCGAGATACTCGCGGACAACTGTCACCCAACAAAAACGTGTAGGTGAAATAAAAATTCCCCTTCCTCAATAACATCCCCTTTAGTTATACACAGCCTTCAGGAGCATTTTACATAATTCTACGACCATACACAACAGCATTTGGGAGAACAGGAGTAAGGACAACAGAAGTGAAGGAAAGTGTAGCTAACGCCCACGCTTATCCCTCCAGTGTTTACCGCATGTAGGAAGCGACATTCTATGAAGGACACGGCAGCACAGGAGTTCCAGGCTGTGACTGCCAGCATCATGAATGCAGTCAGAGGAATGGCAATGGGGAATGCATCAGGGATAGAGCAGCAGAAGATAACGGATAAGCTCCCTCCCTCTCCAAGGACCCTAGAGGAACGGGGCTTGTGAGCCAGCCAGGGCATCTTACAGTTGGAAGATGAGGTGTAATTGGTTGTGGAGTTCTTCCCTTTGGCTTAGAGAGAGGCCAATCAGAGGAAGTGCAGACCCTGAAAGTGGGCTTTTTACCCCCTTTCTTCAACCTAAAATGCTTTGACTTCTCCGTACACGGCTCTTTTGTTAACAACTATCTTCCTGGACACTGCTAAAAGGAAGTCAGGGGGCTCGTTTCTCCAGAAGGGGTGCAGGAATGCCACACCAAGAAGAAATCATTCTTGGCAGTGTGGCTCAGCAGTTCATCAGCACCCCTCTGCCTTCCTATGGGCAGACCTCCTGCCCCACCCAGGAAAAGCCCTCGGACTTCCAAGCTGCAGTTTTAGTTTCCTAGTTTTCACCCATTATCACATCCGCCTCTTCTATTCCTCCCTCTACAACCAAGCAAGAGATTGATTATCTAAATCCCTATTACAGGTGAGGGTATTTTGGGTTCTGGACCCAATTTCTGATGTGGGGAAGGGTGTTTCCCCACCAGCACCAAGCAACACTCAGGACACCAGCTGGTTGTCCTCAAATTCAATTCAATGCTCACACTGTCCATCTGGAGATGGAGTCAGATCCCACAGGTAAAGGGCTCAGTCCCACAGGACCGTTCTCCACTTCAGACACCAATCGCAAGTCCAGTATTGACAATTTCATATGACTCACTGAATGGCTCTTCCTGCCTAAGAAGGCGACGAGTAGTACTCATCAACTGCCCGCGTCAGCTCGACTCATCCGATGTCCATGATTTCAACTACCACACACACCTGGAGGACGAGGTGTGTATCTCCAGCTGCAGCTTCTCTCCTGACCTGGTGGACATTCCCACATGGATGTGACAAATGCACTTAAACTTCGTGTGTCTAAAATAAAACTATCCTTCCCTTTCTCAGACCTTCTTATTCTGTATTTCTTATGGCAATGGCTGCATTGTTTACCCAGAGTCACCGAAGTTTACCCAGGTGACATCTTGGCTGCTCTTGCCTTGATCCCCCTTATCGGTTTGTAGACACGTGCTAATAATACCTCCTTCGTGACAGTTAATCTATTTCCTACTTCTCTCCCCTGCCCTCTTCCCAGCCCTCAGGATTTCTTACTTACATCTCAGAAACAATCTCCTAATTGTTTTCCCTGCCTCCAATTTTCCTTCCATCTCCAAATCAAAGGAATGTTTCTGAAACACAGAACTGATTGTTATTTTTCTTCATGGGTCCTGTTGCTTCTACGATAGAGTCCTTACCCTTATGGACTGCAGGACTTTGCGTGTCACGTTTCTGAAGGGAAGATGAGACCTCGCAGTGTCATTAAAGCTGAGATTTTCAACCCTTTTTATCTCACGACACACATAAACAAATTACTAAAATTCTGCAGCACACCCAAAATATATTTTTTCCAATTTAACAAATAGATATAATTTTTATTGGTTTAAAAAATATAATAATAATAGTAATTACCTACCCTTTTTGCTCCAATGTGACTTTTTAAAAAATCAGATACCTTATACTTGTATATAAGGGTCTCTGGTACCAAGAATCAACCAATCAGACATAACCTTATTACGTGACATGACAAATAAGATGCAACTCTGTTATATGGTGTATATATTTATGATTCAAAACAGGGCATTTACGCTGGATAGATGTTGCAGTGTTAGCTGTTGTCAGGTTGTTTTTTTTTTTTTTTATTTGACAATCTGAAGGAAAAGAGGTCAGTGTTCCTGACTAAAGAGTTAGGTATTGCATGTTTTAAAAATTCTTGCAGCACCCCACTTGAAAATCACTGCTCTAGAGTTATTTGAGATTTCTCAATGACCAGGATGTCACTGACATTTAGTGGACAAGGGCCAGCTGTGCTGAATGTCCTGAATGAGAGGTTCAGTTCTGCTCAATAAATAATTGCCCCATCCTAGACCAACACCTCCTGAATTGGTATATGCTGGTTGGCTCCCAACTGCTTCTTCAGTCAGAATTATAGCTGCTCAAACTCCATAACTTCCCACTGGAAGCATCCTGAACTTAGCAGTTCCTGGAGTTACCTGTTATCTTATGCTTCCATATCTGCCCTTCTCCCTTCCCCACCCCCACCAGTCCCACTCACCAGCTTCTTAATTTGCTAACTGCTTCCTACTTATCCTTCTAGAACTCAGCTCAGATGTTACAGGTCTGGGATTCCCTCCTTGCCTACCATCCCCAGCCTGGAGCTGCAGTCTGGCCTCCCAAGCACCTTGCACTTCACTCTCTCCTCCCATGTTCGTAGTGTCTCTTCACTCATAGGCATCTCCTACTCCACTATGAGCCCTAAGGGGCAAGCCAGGGTGGCCAGTTTCTATATTCCCAGTACAGAACTAATATATAGTAGCTTCTCAGAGAATTTTTCAAACTATAGAATATCTTCCATTTTAGCCAAGAAGTTTTAAATCTAAAAATTAATGTATCTGCTTGGTACAAATTTCAACAGTGCAAGAAGAGAGCGTATGTAGCATAATGGGTAGGTTACCTGAGTTTGAATCTGGGCTTCACTGCTTAAATTCCCTGTGCTTCTACTTCCACACCTGCAAAAAGAAGGTAATGGTAGAGGCACTATCATACAGTGCTGAAGTACAAGTGCTCTACAGGCTAACCTCAAGTTGAAGCTCTATTACCTTCAAGCTGTGTGACCTTGGGCAAGGTACTCAACATCTCTGTGCCTCAGTTTATACAAAGGTAAATTAAAGATAATAAAATCTGTTCTATGGGTTTTTGGATGCTTAAATGAGATGACATACTTAGCACTTAACATACTGCCTGGCATAGGACAAGTACTTAATACATGTTAATTCATATTACTATTAATAGCAAGAATATTATAAAAGGGTATTTATTGGAGATACTATCTTCCCTTACCATTGACAAGTAGTTTTAATATTTTCTTATGTACTACTATGGAAATGTTATGTACATACCCAGCGATGTATTTATGGGTTTTTAAAAACAAACAGCAAATTATTCATATCTTACTTTTCCTCATTTAACAGTATGCTTAGAGACCTTTGCCTAACAGAATATATAGATCTAACTCATTATTTTAACAGCTTCATTTTATGGCAGTTTCATGATTTATTTACTAGCTTCACAATTTTCTTGACTAACTATTCTCAGTATTGGTAATTATTTCCATTTGTTTGTCATTGTGATGAAAGTGTATTGCTGAGTAAGTACATTTCTCACAGATACTTCTCTCTCCCTTAATAGAGAAGTATCAGTCTCAACTCACTCTCTAACATCAGAAGGCTGCTAGTCTCCAGGCTCCCTCAGTGGTCTCCTCCATTGCCCCACGCTAAAGGGGTAGAGATGCAAACAACCCAGGCTACCTTGTCTCTACCTTGACTCCCCTTCATGCCTACTACCAGGACGGACCCCAGCCCCACAGGCCTCGTGGTCTTCGGGATCTGTACAGACTGAATTTTCCTTAGTAAATAGTTTAGGTAATTGATTACTACTATTAGAAATGATTTAAGAAGACAACTTAGGTGATACAAACAAACTTTCTTTAACATACCCTGAAGTGGACAGTCTCCATTCAGGGAACTGCAAAATGGGGCTGAAGGCAGACAGCATTTATAGGACAAAGAATAAGGAACAAGGAAGTAAGGCTAGGGCCCAGAGCGGGCATGGTGTTTGGGAATTTGCTGATGGGCTACACTGGGTTTCTGGTCAAACAGAGCATTTACAGGAACATAAAAGTTGTCTAAGTTTTGCTTTGCTGACGTGACCCCATCTTGGATGTAGAAGTGTATTTCAGCACTACATAGGTAAGCAGACTGTGGACCTCAAAGCTCAGGGATGCCTGCAGCTGGGCAGAAGGGGGAAACAGGCTCTTCCATCTTTTTGGAAGGGGAAATGATTCATAACTGCCTGAAATCTAATAAAAATTTTAGAAGTATATGTAATCAGTTACATGAATCATAAAACATAAGTCATTATTCTATTTGTTCTGTGACAACTTAAAATGGCTAATTTTTCATCAATATAGAAAATAAATAGGAATCACTACAATATTCAAGTGGTTGTTCCCATTCCCTTTCTCCCCCGCAGATATTATACTCACTTGTGCGTACGAATGGAATTCAGTTTTGGACGTGGAGGGGCTGGCGGGAGTGCAGGAACCCAGATGCAAGAGGTGGGGAAATGTCAGCGAGAAATTTCCCTTGTGTCCCAGTTTTGCCTGGAGCAGCTTCTACCTGGAGCTCTACAACAGAAACTATTCAGAAAAGAAGCCAAATAGGGGGAAAAAAAGAACTCTTTTGTGAAGCTTTCCAGGGTAGACATTTCTGTAAAGCTGATTGTGTTTCTTCCCAATCATGCAGGGCCATGGTCACCCGCGTCCAATCAGCACAAAGACTGAGATGATAAATCCATTTCACAAAAGTTTATGGGATCCAGGCTTCTCCTCAGAGACAAAATTGCTCGAAATACAAGTTCCCCTCTGGAGCATTTGTTCATCATGGCCTCATGTTTTACTCACTGTCAGCGGGAGGAGCAAAGTTAGAAATCTGTGCTACGTTCTTGGCATCTATCTTCTGGGGACACCATGCAGCACCGGGGATACAGAGAGCTGCATCCCGCCTTTGCCCTGGAGGAGCAGTTCATCATTCTACTGTATCTTGTATAAAAGCAACCGTTTTTCAATCACATGGAGGTTTTCCTACTTCTGTTCAAAGTACTACTTTATTTCTACACAATCAGTCAGATTGGCTAAGCAGAAAGACTAGCCTCTTCATCAGTGTCTGGAAATGCCAGAGGTACTGTTGTAAAAAACCTTCGAATGCTTTCCACTGCATGAGGCCAAGCATCTATCCAGAAGGTTCAGCCTGGTGAGTATGCCAGGAGCTGCACCTGGGCTTGACTCGTTGGTCTGCAAGATCTAGCCCTCATGCTGGACTGTGAGGGCCTGAGCTTTCCCAGGTATGAGCCAGCATGGAGCAGTGGAAAGAGCGTGGGTTTTGGAGACCATTTCTACCAACGTTCCTTGCTAGCTCTGTGACTTCATTTCTCATAGTTGGCACTCAGTACATGTTAACTAGTGTTATTAACATTTATCAGTAACCAAGTGTCACTGGCACTATAATACTATTGTCCTCTAGTCCCTTATTACTTACTCATGGTGCATCCACAGATTATCCGCATCTTTATTACCTCGGAGCTTATTAGAAATGCAGACTTTCAGGCCCCAGCCAAGAACCTGCATTTTCACAAGATTCCTGGGAGGTGCCCACACATAGTCACATTTGAGAGGCCCTGCCATCTGGTTAATCAACACTTCCTGCCTTGCTGAAAGGTCCAAGCCACCCACACTGCTTTATTCAGAAGCACAATCTCTCCTAGTGTTCTTACAATGACCATTGTTCCTACCCAAATCTAGACACCTGGTCAAGTCCAATGTGAATTTACTTAGTGGGAGCAAAGGGGAAAGAATATTTAACATCAAGTTTGACCATCACCATCACTATTTCATAACCATTTTGTTTTCCTCTTTCTAAAAAGGATGAAGACTTATTTTAAAACAGTGGACTGTTTTTGAAGTCTAGTCATGGATAAAGCTGTGTGGTAGCTTTTTATAAGTGGTTTGCGAAAACATATCTTTTAGGAAAAGAAGATTCCTTACCAGACTCTCTGTAGGAATCTGCCCCCTCCCTACCTTGCTTGTGGGGGTCAGTTGCTTTACTGATGGGGCCGGTCCATATGGCAACCTGCCCTCCCCCTTCAGTGAAAGTTACAGGTCCCACTTATTAAATTCTGTTTCTTTCTGCTGCCCTTGAGGGACACCAGGCCATTTGCAATGGCAGTTTTTGAACGTAACCCACAATGCATACTCGGCAGAGAGCGGCAACTCTCCATCGAGACTGACTGAATTAGAGGCAGAGGCAGCAACTGCTGACAGAGCCCCAGTTTCCTGGTCAGAGGCCTTTGTAACCCTCTGTGACAGCAAGGAGACCCTCTTTAGAAACAGCAATACTGCCTGAACTGTGACCTGTGACTCTTAATGTTTGTACAAAGAGAGCTCACTGCGGGGGCCCCTGTCCTGGGCGCCAGATGTGGGGGGCTCCGCCCACAGAGCCCCACCCCTCCATCACAGATGAAAATAAAAACTACCAAGACATCTTCTGCTTGGGGAGGAAACGTGGTCAAACTCTCAAAGGAGAATGACCCAGAGCCCCTTCCTCACTGGGCTTTTATTGGGTTCCAATACACAGGGATACAGGTTTAACATTTCAAAGAAACCTGGGGGCTTAATCTGAGTAAGTGTCTGTCCAGAAAGGGGGTTGCCAAACTTTGGGAGACATACTCATTTCCTCCTGGGACCCTTATCATTTAAATGAGAGCACTCTTAGCAAAGCAGGTTTCACAGGACTTTAGGAATTCTTTCTTATGCCCAATCACCCAGGGAGCCGTCCTGGCCAGTACAGGGCTGCACCACTCACCCCCACAGTTTTAGGCTTTAAGCTGAGTAGGAAGCGGGAGACATCTCCCAGATGGAAATGAGGACTCGGGCTATGTCAGAATAGCCGGGGGGGCGAGGGTCCATCACATCCTCGTTGCTGCAGCCCCCCGAGTCTTTCCATGAGGGCCTCCCAAGTGGTTGTGTCTGGCTTAGGTTGCCCCTCCCATGAGGAGTCTTACCGGTCATTGACTGCCAACCAAGCATTGGGGCCAGAGATGGATCAAGCAGAAGCAGTGCTCCTGCCAGGGAAATAAGCTTTGTCTCCTTAGTAGGTCACGTCCTTGTGACAGAACAGACCCAGATGAAGTGGGTCCCTTGGGCTCTTACACAGCCCACCATGGGGTGAGGGTTACAACTCCTGAAACCAGGCTGAACGGTCCACAACAGCTCATGTTCACATTTGGTAAAATTTTTCTATTTCCCCCATTTTCTCTCTTAAAAATGTGTATGTCTGCTGTGGAAAATGTTCAGCAGGCATGGTCCTTGTCAATTACCCTTGAACAAGAGCTGTACAGCTTATGGGCTGCATGGGAATTGCTCTGAAGTCACTGGAATTAAGGGATGAGTTGTCTGTGCATTCTGGACATAGAAAGATATGTTAGCCAGGATTTGGTCGTTTGCAAGTTATAGAAATCCAACTAAATCCAACTAAAACTAGCCAGGTTAGCATGGTAGCTGGAAAGAGTGCTGAGCAGCTCCCAGGGAGAAGAGAAAGTTGCACCAGCAGGGTGTTAGGGACACATCTAGGAGCCTTCCTGCTTCTAGGACTTTCCTTGCTCTGCACATGCATGCTGGCTATTGCTGTGCTAATAATCACAGTGACTGCAAGTAGCTATCTTTGCCTCATTTTTTCTGTACTTTCTGTACTATGAGCCTAAGCACTCAGCAAACTACCGATCGGGTAGCTTGTTTTTGTACACCCCCCAACTCCAAATATGGCAAGTTAAGAATGCCCTTAAATTTTTAAAGGGTTGTAAAACAGCAAACAGCTATGAGAAAAGACCCTATGTAGGCTGCAAAGTCTGAAATATTTACTACCTGGCCTTTTACAGAAAAGAAATATCTGCCTCCAGACAAAAAGGAGACAGTCTCTCATCCCCTCCACCAATTCTAGCTGAAATGTCCCTGGGAGACATGAGCATCCCTGAGGCAGTCAATGTGGCAAGGGAGCTTGGGAAGCCCTGATTGACCAGGCTTGAGTCATATGATCTCCCAGTACCTGGGGGCAGGACAGGAGCTCTTGCAAGAAAAAGTAGGTTGCAGTTCCCAAAAGAGAAGGGGAGAGTTGGGCAAGCCCAAACAACAAATACTCTGTAGAAAACAGATGTCACTATTGAAAGGAGGCCATTTTCAAAGGCTCGGACAGTGGTGAGGGATGAAGAAAAACACTGTGATTAGCAACAGGGGACACTTAGGCCTGAAGGGGTGGGGAGTGGAACCATTAACTAAATTCTCGGGAGTTGAGACCATACAATTCGTCAGTGGGCTGGAGAAGGTGGGAAGCATGCAGAAACCATCACCCTGCTGCCTGGTGGGGAGGAAGCTCACACTGTCCCAGCTTCCAGCCTCCCGCCTGGCCTCCCATTGGCCAAACCAAACCAGACAGTGCACTGAGAAAGCAAGTTTGTATTCTGAGTACACTCAGGGCTGTCCTCGCAGGCTAACAGCCTGTGTGATCACAGAGGGCCTTAGTTTAGAAGAGCCCCACACTTGGCCCAGTGCTCTCCTGTCACCATCTTTGAACAAGGGGCTCCGCATTTTAATCTTGCATTCAGCCGCACAAATTCCTGGCTCTGTTCCTATGACTGTGTGGTCTTAACAAGTCATTTTATCTCTTCTGAATTTCAGTTTGGTGATCTGTAAAATGATGTTGACAACGTTTTCGTCTCAGGTGTGAAGAGCAAGTGAGATTGCATGTAAAGGGCAAGGAACGCGCCATCCACCAGGACCGTTTCCCTCCTTTCCCCAGAGTGCTCTCTCTCCCACTGTCCTAGGACACGCCCCTGAATGGCACCGGGCAGCGGACTCGGGGAAGGGGAGCGTGCCCTGAAAGTGCGAGACACAACATGTCTAGACAACCCAACTAGGAAGAACCTTGCTGTTATCTTGGGCCAAGAGCTGATCAGAAGGGAAGACGCGAAAAAAGGGTGGAGGGGGGATGCAAACCAGTTACTTTGGTTACTAGTCATTGGGAAAACCTTTAGAAATCCCATAGATCCCTTGTTTGATTTATGAGGAAATTGAGGCCTGTAAATATCAAACACCTTGCCCAAAGCCACAGGCCTAGTGAGTACCAGTGTTTGGGGTCAAATTCAATGAGCTCTGGACTCATTACTGTTTAATTAAACAAGGAGGCCATTAGACTGAAGTAAATGTAGGGGTGGCAGCCTTCGTAAGCAAACCAAAATCTTAGTTTGTAAATGTCTCAGGTTACAAATCAAAACGCTAAGAACAACCATTTACAAATAGCCAGGTAGGCTGTAAGCTCAAAAAAATAAAAATAAAAATAAATGAAATAATTTCCTCTTTGTTTTGGCATTTTCCCCTGGCTCTTGCTGGCTGAGCACTTCTGACCACTTTTGGTTTGGCACTGCCCCATTCGAATGGATAAATGCTCAGATAAACTCTGAAAATGTTAACATGCCTCACTTTGTCTTTTAATACAACACATTCGTACTCGCACCAGAAACTGGGCATGATTTGATTTAACTCCAAGGCTTGGGAACTATTACCAATGTGTGGAGGTGTATGTTGTCTTTTTACAATGTGCCTTTTCTCCTACACTCCCCCCTCAAACAAATCCCATCCCTCTTTCTTCTTCTGTCTCCAGTTCGAAGAAACTTGTGTTTTTATTTCCTTAGGGGCATGCGCCGGCATCATGGGTGCCATGGGCCTCAGGACAGGATGCCCTGAACATGCAACAGCACTTAATGGAATTTGGACAGAAAACACTTTCTCCACATAATAACTGGGCTCTAAAATGCTCAATGTCTGTGAATCTTGTTAAGATGAAATAATTCTCTTCTTACTGACTTATAGATTTTCTGCCTGCATATGTACCTAAAGGCTCTTTTGCAATTCTCATCAGAGTGTTTCTTTTTAATGTAAAATTGTCTTCTATCCCACAGAAAGCTTTAATGTGGTGAGGACAGTCTGTTTCTCCTGGCAACACTGAGGATACTAGATGAACAGGGGTCAGCTGGGTAGTTTAAAGAGAAGCCTTGGTAATCTATTAAACAAAGCTGGGAATTCTCTGAAGAATGTTTAGCAAAGTACTACAGTTTGAAGTGAATAGGAGGGTTTTGTTCGCAGGCTCTGCCTTGCTGTTGGATTCAAAGAGTGTTCAGCCCCAGGAAAGAACATCAATGTCTTACTTGGAACTTAAACACACATACAAAAGGCCTCTTTTCTGCCCGCACTGAGCTTTGCTGAACTGTAGAAATAGTTCATCATGCCTGAAAATATGTATCTTTGCCTTTGATCCCAAGCAAGTGTTACATAGGAACAAAGACATCATATCTTCTGTCTTTGGCAAAATGAATTGTCAAAGATTTTGTTTTAGAAAGATCAACAAAAGACCCCAATGATTCCACAGAGTGAGATCTCGGAGTTTGGACTGTGGACTGGAGTCAGGGCCCTGTGTGGTGCTGGTTCTCTGCTTTATCACTAGTCCTTGTTTGGGACCCCAAACAAAGCACTTACATTCTTTGTACCTGAGCTTCTCCATTTGAAATCAGGGATAATGCTTGCTGCCTACTTAACCTCAAATGGATAAGTGAGGATTAGCCAATTAAAGTTTGTGAAATGCTTGGAAATCAATGAAGGGAAAAATCTATATGAATATAAAGTGTTATTATCATTCCCCTCTGTCTTCCTCCTCTCTATCTCTTCCAGAGGATTACTGTCCTGGGAGACCCAGTGAGCATCATTTGCGCTCTTGCTATTGCAGAAAATGGCCTTCCTGTATTATTAAATGAATTGTTTGAAATTGGTCCTTTCTATACTATCAAGTGAAGGTTTCCAAACCAAAGCATCCTAGATTGATTGTCAATGAGTCACACCTGATAAGGTTTCCTTTCGTTTTATCTTTAGAATTCTGTAGAGAGCAGAAAACAACCATTTTAAAGTAAAATAGTAAGTGTAATTTGGAAAAAATTGCCCATTAGTGATTCAAAGCTAGTGAAGTATAAAAATAAAGTCAATTTAGAACCCTTGTTACAATCTATAAAGAAATTCCTCTTTAAACCAAAACAATAATAATATATTTCACAAACATTGGCCCTCTGGTTTTAACAACCACCTGTAAAATGAATATAACACCATTTGGTCATATCATACTCATTTCATAGTGGAAAAAAATTGAGATGCAGAGAGGTTGTGATAGCGCCTCAAGTAATTTAACCGAAGAGTGGCAAAGCCAAGACTAGACCCCACATTTGTGTATCTTCTCGTTCCAAGGGCGGTTGATTTTCCACTACGCCTCGCTGTTCATCCTTTGACTATGGCCCAAATGATATTCTAAGTCCAAACCTCATGGCTTTGGTACTTCAATATATGCTTTTTCTCCCATTCCACCAAAATCTTAACTCAGTTCTGACAGTATCTACGTGAAGACAGCATCAGATCCCACAGCTTAAGTGTACAGTCCCACAAGACTACCCTGCCTCTGAACTTCAGAGGCCAACTGAAAGTCCAGGCTGTCCCCTCTGCTTCTGACCTACGCCCTGTAGCTCAGGGGCTCCGAGAACCTCCTCCCTTGGGTCCTATTAACATGCTAGAGAGGCTCACAGAGTTTCACTTACTAGATTGCCAGTTTGTTATAAAACAACGTGACTTGGGAACAGCCAGATGGAAGAGAAGCACAGGACAGGCACGGGGGATGGGCACGAAGCTTCTGTGCCCTTGCTAGGAGTGCCACTCTCCCCAAATCTCTGTGTGTTCACCAACCAGGAAGCTCTTTGAAGCCTGACCTTGTGGGGTTTTGTGGAGGCGTCATGGGATAGGCATGATTGATTGAGTCACTGGCCACTGGCTGCGAAACTCACTCTCTAGCCCTCTCTCCTCCCTGCAGCTGAGTAGGTGGGACTAAAAGTTCCAACCCTCTACCAGGGGTGTCCAACCTGCGGCCCAACACAAAATCATAAATTTACTTAAAACATCGTGAGATTTTTTTGTTTACATTAGTGTTTGTAATATTTAATGTGTAGCCTAAGACAACTCTTCTTCCAGTGTGGCCCAGAGATGCCAAAAAGCTGGACACCCCTGTTTGGTGGTTTACTGGCAAATAGACCCCATCCTTTGGTTACCTAGAGGCTTTCCAAAAGTCACCTCATTAACATGACAAGAAACACCTTCAGTGTTCTCATCAGTTAGGAATTTCCAAAAGTCCTAGGAGTTCTGCGCCAGGAATAGGATGAAAACCAAATATATACTTCTTATTATGAATAACAACATGACAGTACCTTTCCCTTTACATGACCAGTTGGACTGTGCAATGTACCTAATCTGGCATGAGAACCTCACAGGAAGTCTGGAATAGAATGCCCTTTCCAAAATAACTCCCTGTATGCTGTGGGATCGTGTGATGCCAAATGTATAGAATGGCTTTAGGAAAGCCAGGACGTCAGGCCCAGAAATACTTATTGGAGCAGCATTTGTCTCCCACTCTCTTATCCCACCTTGGCTATTGCTCTGCTATGTCTAGAGTCAGGTAAATAGTCGATCTTTCAGGAGTATTCGGTAGGCCCTAATGCAGAGACAGAAAATAGTCACCATGTGAGATACAATGGATGCTGTGGTGTGAACCAGATTTCAGGTCTTTCAGGACCAAGGCTGTCATTCCCCCAGGTTCTGAGAGCTCTAAGCTGAGCTCCTCTCCAGAAACTGGCAATGGCCAAAGAGTTGACCCACCAAAGTCACCTTCCCTGACAGGTGTCAGGACGTTCGATTTCGGAGGGAGGTGGTTTAAGAAGGTCTAACGTGCCTGCTTCAGGGCAGGACAACTCTAAAGAACTATCAAGAATGCCTTTTAAGATTGGCTGAGGCCTTTGCTATAATTGCGGGACAGTTCAATTTCTTTCTAGGCCCAGCCCTTCTCCCTTACCTTTTATGGTATTGTTCCTGAGAGCATACTTCCAATAAACCTCCTGCACACACAAATCTGAGAATTTCAGAGTCTGTTTCCTAGGGAACCTGACCTGCCACAGATGGTGCCAGAAGACGCCTGAGAAAGCAGACTTCAGCCAGCTGGCAATGATGACTCCATCGCTGGTGGAAGATAAAACATTAATAGCCCTTGGCACGTACTTGCAGTTCAGTCATTAAAACTTCTACCAGTGGTGAACTGGGATGGGATACTGCTGCAAGGGAATGGCACAAGCAAGTACAGTATTTCTGGCATTTGAAAGGTTCGTGGTAAATGGTAATTATAAGGACTTTGGAATTGGGTGACTGTTACTAAGGTTCATCCATGCATTCAGGAAAGTCAATGAAAGGCTGAAAGCAACTACCATATTTTTCAGACTATAAGGCACACCCCCACCCCCAAATTTTGGAGGAATAATGGTTGTTAATGCTGCTGTTGAGTTCTGTTTACATTTATATGGGTGAAATATTATGTTATTAAATATTTTACCACATTTTTTGCTTCACAGTTTTTTTCCTATTTTCCTCTAAAACCTAGGTGCGTTTTATGGTCCGCAAATATGGTAACCATCAATATAAGCAAAGCATGAAAGCCAGAGGGCCACCTCAGCAGGATTTAAAGATACTTTCATCCCCTGCAGCAGGAAGGCAGAAAAACCTGAGGATCAGGGCCAGGATTTAAGTATAAGAGTAACAGAGTTCCATGGAGATTGAAATGCACCTTCACAGGTCTCCTACATAAGGTCATGGCCCCGTTTGGGAAAAAATGGGACCCTAAGATTTAGGATGATAAATCTAAGCCCTCAGATTCTGCTAGACTCTCTGGACCTAGAAAAGCCTATTCTTTGTTATTCAAGGCTGCCTCTCAGTACTTGAGCATGGTACAGAAGACTCTACCTTGCAACCTGTGTCCCTCATAATCTACCCTCTCCCCTTGTAATCACCAGAAGAATAATTAAGGTCAAGTCACAATATAACCCAGCTGGGGAAGTGCTGAAATTGCAAAGCGAGGAGAGGAATTATATACTTAAGGAACTGAAGAATCTAGCTAACATTACTGGCAAGAACCAGCAGAATATGAATGGACTGGATACTTGGAGGTGCTAGATTAAGGGAGACAGAATATA
Organism: Glossophaga mutica; assembly: GCA_039655065.1. Classification (NCBI taxonomy): domain Eukaryota; kingdom Metazoa; phylum Chordata; class Mammalia; order Chiroptera; family Phyllostomidae; genus Glossophaga; species Glossophaga mutica. The sequence goes on from CM077304.1 coordinate 135,560,763, forward strand.
AAGTTGGACAGAGAATAGTTTATAGATATTAGAGCCCTCGCCATTGCTGGCAAGAACCTTGGGAGGGGCAATGGTAAAAGAAAGGATCTGAAGGCTCAGGAATTAGGGCATAATGAAATGACTATATTATGCAATGTCAGAAAGCCTGTTAGCTTATTATGTTCTGTGAGAGAGTTCAGAGGACACTCCATTTACCAAAGGAGATGGGATTTGCTAGGAACATCAGCATTGTTAAGAATCTTCATGGTGGCTGATCTCTGTAGACCAGGACTGATTTTGGAGGATACTATTGCAGACTTGGCTTCCACACAGCAAAATGCTGACAGGTGCCTAAAAAATAGAGGCCAGGTGGAAGCGCTTAACTATCAAAAGCAAAGTAAGCTCAATTACTATAAAGAGGGACATGGTTGGGGAGGATGGCACGACTCACAGAGGGCTATGGAGGTAGTTAACAGAATAGAGCATTTCCAGGGTCAAGACAGAATGAGCAGGCAACAAGGTTGTTTCCCAGTCTATACAACAGAAGGGAACAAAGACTAAGGGCTCCTGCCCCAGTAAAATGTCACAATCTCTTGCTAAGTTTCTGGACCTGATCCAGATCCCATCCACTGAAAGAAGGACTGGGTCTTATGAGAAAAGGACCCTGCAAGATCATGGCAAGTGCTACTGTGATGATCTCCCAGTGCTTCTCCAGAGGGATCTGCAGTCATCTACTTAGGGAACCAGGTACTGGGGAAAGTTTCAAAAACTGTGTTAACATTGATACCTGGCTCCTAGTAGGACCGCTTAGTGTATGGACCCAAGTAGTGGTCATTTATTCTGTCCCTGACTGTATAATTGAAACAAATAGTGAACAACTCTTTGGCTTGGAGGTAGGAATTACAGTAATGGGAAAGGCCAAATGGAAGCCTCAGACATTGCCCCTCTCCCACTCTGGACAAGAGAAATAGAAAAGCAGTAGTGCCTTCCCTTCCAGGAGCAGGCCCACGCCTTTCTTCCATCTCAGGAGCGCTTCTCCTAAACTCTAAAGGTCCCCATGACACTTGCAACCAGGAGAGCAATGGGCCGTGGCAGCTCATGCTGGGCTCACCCCTTGACCCTGTCTCCAAGACCCCCTTTCCTCTGACCTTTCAGTGAGCCAAAGCAGCCCCACCTTGGCTCACTCCTGCCGTTGTGACTTTTCTCAGTGAGCCATAGCAGCCCTGACTGGGCTCTCTCCTGTTGCTTCTTCTGTCCTAAGCCCTTCCTTGTTTCCCTGTCTGCAACTTTGATAAATAATAAATGTACTCTCAGAAGGAAAAAAAAATCAAAACAATGTTGTATTCTAGGAGAAAAGACAGAGATTAGTGTGTCTTGAAAATCTAAAGAATACAGTATCCTACCCCCTATTAACTACCCTATGCCATTTAATTCACCAGTCTTGCACCAACAAAAGCCAGGTGAGCCCTGCAGAATGAGAATGGACTATGACAAGTCAATTAAATGGCAGCTGTACCAAAAGTGCTATTTTTTTTGCTGGAGCAGGTTATCATGGTATCTCTCAGTGGCAAGCAGTCACTGCTCTTCATGTGAGATGAACAACAGCATGTACTTGTAATCTTGCCCCAGGACCATGTCAACTCTTTCCCTCATAATTTAGTGACTGGCCTGTTTGAGCATTCCAGAGAACCATACAATTGCCTCCTTTATTGGTGACATCATGTTAATCAAATCAGATAAGCAATAAGTGGCAAGTACTTTGGAGGCCTTCGTAAGACACATGAACCCCAGCTGATATAAGACACATTTAATGAAGATTCCTTTGAATCTTAGGTCCCTACCAAATCAAGGAAACTGTTAGGGGTCCAGTGGTTTGGGGCATGCCAGGGCATCTCCTTCTAGGCAAAATACAAAGTATTGCATATTGCCCCTCCCACCGCCAAGGAGGGAATGCAACACCTGGTAGGCCTCTTTAGTTTCTGGATGCAGACTCTTACACATTTGATAATAATGCTCTGGCCAAATATTTATTGCTATGTTTTAAACTTAGCTAAAAGCAATAATGATTTTGTTTGCAGTTACTGTGGGGCAGTAATTCAGGGAGGTCTCAGCTGGGCAGGTCTGGCTTGGGTCTCTCAGGTACTTGAAGTCAAACCGTGGTTGAACTTAGTAGTGGGGGTGGATGAAGGGAAAGGGGACAAAGGAAAGTGAGACTGAAGGGGGGCTGGAAGAGCTGGGAGCTGCCAGGACCTCTCTCTCTCTTTCCCCGCCCCTACCCCGCCCCCAGGGCCTTTCCAGACATCCTCACTGTGTGGACCAGTTGGGTTTCCTCATAGCACGGTGGCTGGGTTCTGAAAGCACTCACAAAAGGCCAGGTAGAAGTTGAATAATCTTCTCTAAACTAGTCTCAAAAATCATGCATTACTTCTCATACTCTCTATTGGTTGGAACTGCCACAATCTCACATCCAGATTCAAGGTCAGGGGACATAGACACCAACTCTTGATGGAAACATTGTCAAAGGATTTGAGGGCCATCTTTTCAAAATGACCTAGTGTGATAAACAGAAATCAGCACCAATTTTAGAAAAGGCTGGGCATGTACGTTGGCTCCATTACATCCTATCGTGTGCTGTGAACTATACAATACGGTCCATCTCCTCGGGAATAATTTTTACTTTGTCTTTTTGCTTTAGTTTCCTCAATAGCAATATAGAAGATAACAATGGTTCTTTTTTTTTTAGTCAACCTCCATCACATGCAAGAAAGAGTGACTCGTCCATGTTTCCAAGGGTTTCCAGTTAAATCCAAACCAAGAGCAAGAAGAGCAGAAGGAGGATCCTAGTGACCTCAGCAGCAAGAGGGTCATGCAGGTCCTCTCAGTGCCCTTTTATTCATCTGAGTTGACTATCAGATGAATAAAGCATCCCTTCAGTTTCTGCCCACTCCCTGCTCACCTTCTGCTGCCTCTGTGTGCCAACTCAGTTTTTTTCCCTTAGGGCATCATGACCTCTCCAGCTTCTCTCTACCCCAAGACTTTCAACGGCAGCTCTCTACACCGTCTTATTTGTTAGGAATTTCTCGGTTCAAGTTCCCAGGAAAGGGATAATTTCCTGACCTCAACGTGGATTGCCTGTGTTTGAATCTCAGTCTTTTCTTGTTCATTTAGTGATCATTCTGGTATAAAGAAATTTCAGCTCTCAGCAATTAAAGCTGGAAGGAAAGGCAGCCAAGATTGGCATGGCTGTATGTTCGTCAGCATAGGCCATTGTCAAGGATGACCCCTAAAAGCTTGTGGTATGGATTAATTAAAATAAGAAAAGTAAAAGGTAAAATATAAAGCTATCTAAGGAGGTGTGATACTGTTTTACAAAATTTCAATACACTCAATTATATCCACAGATCCATTTAACAATCAATACATCAAGTTGGCATAATTGTGAATTAATCTAGCAAACTGATATTTACAGATTAATGTTTTATTTCCACAAATTATTGTTGCAACCATTATTCTCTAACATTCAGTTACATGCTAGCTATGTCAGGACCTCCAAGAGTTGAGACTGACTCTTTCAAGTTTCAAGCAATTACACATTCAAATGAATGCCATGTGTCTCTGTAGAACTTAGCATTGTATTTTCTTGGATTCACTTTGAAAAGAGGGAAACTAAGACATTATTCTTTGTTCAATAGGCTTGAAAATGCATCTAACTCTGACTGCATGTGGTATCTACTCAAGTCTGTATTGGAAAATTACACTGTAAATGCTTTGTAGTTTGTTTTTTTTTTTTTTCACTCATTTTCAGTCTCTCACAGTCTCTCACTTCTTAATCAATTCCTATTTTCTCAGCACAGACTGCATTGTCACCAAGCTATCAAATAATAATTTTTCAGAACCAAAAATGAAAAGAAAAAAACCTAACCAAACAAACAAATAAACAAGAGTAAAACTTGAGGAATCTTTTGAACTCGTATCATCACTTTCCGGTAACCATTCCTCTGCACATGATGGGCTGCATTCAGATAGGCACCTGCCGTGGTGATTACAATTTTTTAATTCAAGATTTTTTAAAAATCTAAAATGAATTTCCTTTCCCTTTTCTTCAGGCAAGCCTGCAAATACCAAATCCAATTACAAGAGAAATTTAATTTCCCTTTTGGTCTATGACACAGCACAATAATTATCTGTGGATGTTGAAAGGAAATTCATCAACTAGAATTCTCTTGGTTCACACCGGATAAAGTCCCCATGAAATGATGCCACGGTTGGCGTCATCTGCTGACATTCATGCATGATTCCGCACCTCTAGATGACAATTTCCATGAATCTGTTTTTCCAATATAAGCCAGACTCTGTCTCTTCTCTAGACACGGAGAGGCTCAGAATTCCAGCTTCTCAGGCTGGCTGCCTCCTGTTACACCCAGCACCCAGAAGCAACCCAAAGGCTTTCGAGTGTTTCTCTGAACGCTGTGCAGTGACATTGTAGAGATGAGGCAGCCAGGAGATTGACAGATGTCTCCCTTGTCCTGTGGCTGCATTTGCATCTGCTGCCCGGGCCTCTGTGTTTATTTGTGTGATTAGGCTGACTATTGCAGGGTCAACCACCCACAGATTGCATCAGAAATAATCAATCTTATTTGACTGTCTTAACATTTTGGCTACTTTAGTTGTTAAGGCAACCAGATCCGATGAAGTATTCACTCATCAATTTGATGTTCAGCAATCATCTGTCATGGTTCTGAAGTTGGAGGGAAAAAATAATAAAAATCAACTGTCAAAACAGTCAGTCCCAAACAGTCAAATCCAATCATGAATTTCTCCCTGACACCAGTGAGTATTGCTTCTCCTTTCTTTTCCCCGCCCCTCCTCCTTTTCTCCTGATATCTGTGCCTCCCACAAACAGCATCTTTCCTCCGGGGATGTGGGTCAACAGCGGCAAAGAGAGATATTTTAGTTTCACAAACACATTTCCCGAAAAGGTTTTCCTTTCCTTTGTTTTAATGTTAGATATTTTTTTTTCTGCTAAGTGTTCCTAAAAGAATAGATACATTAAATTTATGGAGAATATCTATCTTAATAGAGAATTTAGGCAGAAATGTCCTTTGCTTTCTCTTCAAGATGAATTTCGCTTTTCAGGGAGCACAGCTCCAAAGCCAGAGACAGGCAGCTGGCTTGCACAGCCCTTCCTGTCCCTGAGCCTGCTTCAACCTCTTGGAAGAGAAGAGCTCGGAGTCTGGCCCTGGTGTGGGATGTGGCTGGCTTTCCAAGTTAGGAAATGTGTTAGTAATTACTTTTTACTGCTGTCTCCATTTTAATCTCCAGCCTGTGTTTCTCCACCCAGCTTCCTACCTCACCAGGACTGCTAATTCAATCCTGGCTTCTTTCCTCCAGAAACATTTGACCTTGTGCAAGAACTTGGCATCCATTTCCCTTCTCCTTCCCTAGACCAGGATAATTAGCATCAGCAGGCAGCGCTGCCAGACTGCTGCCTGTGTCCACTGGGCTCTTCTGGTGCCACAGGAGCCCCCCTTTCCCAGGCAAAAGGTCAGTGGCCACTAGTTGCCACCGTCCAGGAGACCTTGTCCAACATTTTACTTCAAGACAGTGTCACCACGGATGTGAACTAAGCCAATTAGCTGATTTAATGAAGAAATCTATGGGGGGAAAATGTAGAAGAACCAAAATCTCCTTAGTTCACATATTCCCTGCTTTAAATTTGAAAGAATTCTATTAGATTTTCTTATCAAGAAAGGTTATTCTGTATCAATTGATAATCTGGAAAGGGTTATGAGAAAATTAAGAGTTGTTTAACCTGCTTAAGAGAACAAACTTTGCAATCACTCAAGAAATACCTCTTTCTTCCTTCTGTTGATAAGCTGATTACATACCACTTTTATCTCCTCTTTAATTAAGTCCTCAAGGACAAATACTGGGTCTTGCTTCATAGCTGAAATACTGGCGTACATGTGCTTTAAAATAATGCTACCTCAGTTCTTTAGAAATAGTCCACAAGTCCATATTTTCACCAATCAGTCCCACCTTCATTACATGGAATGAGTAGTAGGGTTTCATGGTACATGTTGCTAAATGTATGTTCTTGGTATTTATGGAACTATCTTTGAAAAATGCCTTTGATTATAGGAATTTGCTAGAAATTGGGTGTGTAGAGATGGTGATAAAATTATAGATAGGGACGTTGTCTCCACTCATTTACAGTACACATCCTATTCAACCCAGACTATGAAGTTCGAAAAACATAGTACAAAAACTATGTGGATGAGCTATGCTATCCTTCTATTTTTGTGGGGAGGGGCTGTAGCAACTCTCTGGGTCCAAGTGATAAGACCTCTCTGTTTTAGGAGGCACACATCCTGGGATGGGATCTTTCCATACTGTTTCCACCTATCAGATAAATGGAAAGTGGGACTGTTTTTCTAACGATGAGGTTTTCCCTGCCCACCCTTGGGAGGACTAGCCTTCATTAAGCACAGGTTCTCAGTAATGAGGTGTATTACCTATGGCCAAAAAGAGTGGGTGTGGGATCAAGAGCATGTGCTCCAGTGCGCAAGTCCAGGCTTTAGCTGTGGGACTGTCAAAGTGTAATTGTTAACAAGGAAACACTTGACTCTCATACAAATATACAAAGAACAAAGGTTAGAATTCATTTAAGCTATTAATGAGGAAGCAATAAGATTACAGAACTGGTTCAAGAATTGGAGAGATGAAGTTTACAACTATACATAGATATGTCCCTTTGAAACACATATTTCCTGCTGGACTGAAATCATTCGTATTCACAGCAGATAAAAATCTACAAGTGATCCTAGAGCTTCACAGACCTGGTACTAATCAATAGTAAATACAAGTCAAACACAGGTACGTTCTGTTAAAAATTAATAACCTGTGGACTCCAATTAGAGAAAGCTCCAGTATGAGAGAAATTACAGGTATGTTTTTTGCCTTATTTTCAGATTTAGAATAACTTTTCTTAATTGAAATCAAGGAAAATTACCTCATCCTTTTGTACCTCAATGCCTTTATTTGAAAAATGGGGATAATAATACCTACCATTACAAGATTGCTGCAAGATGTAAATAAAATTATGTATCTAAAGCACTTCCTATAATATTTTAATGAATGATAATTCCCTTCTTTCCACATATTCCTTTTATTCTGTATTACCTGACATTTTGCCAATCAGACATCTTTCAGCTGGCGCTTCCACATATCACCAAAATAATGGTAATCAATGGTTATGGTGATGACCCTGAGGGTCACCACAGCTTCTGTGTCGTCACAGACAAAAAATCACATGTTCAGCATAGTACTAATTAACTGCAATGTATTATGTTCTAATTTATAATGAATTCATTATCTATGGACCTTGACTCAGTTAAAACAAAATAGTTAACACAAACCCTATTTTCCAGATTATTAAGGATAAAAGAAAATTCTAGCAAGTATTTTTATGTGGAACACGAATTTGAATCCACAAGTGCCTGTGTGAACAGGTAAATTTGAACAAATGCCCTCTAAACTTTCTTCCTACTCTAAGATTTTATAAGTAGAAAAGAATACCTAAGAAAAAATAATGTGCAGAAAGAAGAACACTCATGCATTTTAGTCCCCAGAAAAAGAAAACAATTGTATATTAATGACTGATGGGATAGTATTTTTATTTTCTTAAAAACATGTAATTATCATGTAATTATGAACAGTTTCAAATATATAGGAAATGATAAAACACTCAGGTACCCACCACCCAGATTTAACACATCTTAATATTTTGGCATGTCTATCTGATATATTTTTAATAAAATTTATATATAGCTAATTCCTCTTCTCAGCCCTACTGTCTCCCTTTCCTTACCCCTACCACCAAAGGTAATCATTGTCTTGAAGTTGGTCCATAGCCTTATGGCAATGTTACATACCCATAACTATATATAGCATTATTTGGTGAGATTTTAGACTTTATTCAAGAGGTATCACATGCTATATGTCATCTTTCAACTTACATCTTTTTCATCCAACATTAGGTTTTTAAACTTTATCTGTATAGATATATCTAGATCTACTATAATTCATATTCCAAAATGTAAACAATCTGTTGAATCATTTATTTACGGAGTTACTATCTCCATTTTTCATGAGAACAACTCTACAATAACTCTTCATGTATACAAAGAATCTCCCGGGTTACAGGTAACATGCACCTTTTACGTTAGCACATCTTGCCACATTGCCCTCCAGAGTAATCACACTGATTTATCTGTCTGCTAGCATGCACACTCTCATGTGATTATGGCCATGTGAGTTTCCTTTTCAATTAAGTGCCTGTTCATAAGCCGTTTCCATTTTCCTTTTGGATTGATTCTTTTCCATATCAATACGTAAGTGTGTGTGTGTATAATTCTTTGATGATTACATGTACTAAAATATTTTCTCCTCATCCTGGTTTGTATTTTTAATTAGTTTATATGGTACATGTCCTAGCTTGAACATAGTCAACTCCCCTGTCTTGAGAGGTAGCACAGAGCAGGGCTCCAGAGCCGCAATGCCTGGGTAAGCTCACACCTCTACCGCTTAGCGCACAGGTTAGGGAAGTCAATAGTCTCTCCAGGCCTCAGTCTTTATGAGGATCGTCATAATATGTGCCACGCATAATCCTTTGCATAAGGATTACATGAGCTAGTATATATAAGGTGCTCGGAATATTGTGTAGCACATAAAATAGTTCAGTAAATATTGGCTTACTGTTATTATTTTACTCCATGGTTTATGCTTTTTATGTCTCATTTAAGAAACATTTATCTGCCTTGATATAAAAATATTTTAACTTTTCTATTAAAAGTTTTAAAACGTTGCTTCTACATTGATCCATCTCAAATTTATTTCTAAGTGTAGAATGGGTAGCAAGTCTATTTTGTTCTCATATAGATAGCCATTCCTTAGCAGTATTTACTGATAATTTATCTTTTCCTCACAATGTAATCCCGTCATGGGTAGCTCAAATATTTATGGCCTGACAATAAGTTCTCGATTCGTTCCAATAGTCTATTTGTCAATACCATGCTGCTTTAATTACTATAGTTTTGTAAACACCTGTGAATGTGATAGCATGGGTCTTTCCTTACTCTTCTTCAATGTTGTCTTGGCTATTCCTGGGCCTTTTAATTTTCCACATGAATTTTAGAACCAGGTTGTCAAGTTCCATGAAAAATTCCACTCGTTCACTTTGGTTTTGAGAAAGTTTCAGTTACAAGGCTAGATGTCATCCCAAAGAAGTTCATTTGTACTGCATGTCAGGCCGTGTGTTCCGTGGAAGGAGCCCTGAAGGAAGGTCTGAAGATCTGGAGTAGAATATGTAATTATATATGTGTCAGGAGCCGACCAACCGCCGACCCTTGACATAATAGAGAGTCAGGGCAGATGAGGCGTGTCCGTATAGCGGATGGTGACCAACAGCCAACCCTTGACACAGTACACAGTTGGGACAGGTGAGACGTGTCTGTACAGCAGATGCGATATTAGCTGGATCTCCGGTCTATTGCTCCCTACATGCTTGCTTTTGCTAATAGCTGGTGGTGGGATTTTTGAATACTGGTATTTTGTTACTAAAAGATTGCATGGTTCCTATGGTTTTGCATGGAGTGACTTGCTGACCACAAAACAGAAGTCCCTAGCAACCCTAATGCTGCCTACTTCCCCCACCTGGAAAGTTAGGGGCAGAATTAAACAATGGGCAGACCAGCTGCCAGAACACTGGAAGAAGGTGTCACTAGGAGTTACCACTTAAAGGCTCAAGATTTATTGGAGTCACTACTCCTCCCATACCCTGGACAGGAATGTTTATTAATGAAACCAGGTGGGTAAAGAAGCAAGGAGTTCTAATTAAAAACAATAATCTTTGTACATAGAAAAAATACAAAAAATCACCCCCCAAGATGTAGGTAGAAGCCAATCATTTAACTTAGACAATCTAACCTTAAAGAATAATAGCTATTTTTTATATAACCTATGAATCACCTCTTATACCCTTTTAATTTAGACCATAGAACTTTAATAAACATCTAGTTACTATAGACACCTGAAAGTTTGTGCCCGAAAAGCTTCGTTGGCTGTCTGAGTGATGACCCTCTTGGTCAAAATAACCTTTTTGTTTAGCGTGATTAGTATCTGAAATGTATCTGAAATGTACTGTACTTTTCCTAGTTACTTCTGTATTGATTTGTTCTGCCTTAATGATCATGCCCTGCACCTGTTCCCCCTGACTTTATGTAACCATTCCCTATAAAAATAAAGAAAAATTTCAGCCAGTGAGCTAGTCAGATCCAAGAAGTCTGGCTTTCCTCCAGCACTCCACTGAGTGTCTGTCTCTGTTTGTGTGTCTGTCTCCATCTCTTTGTTAGCCAAGCCGTTCATCCTTCAGGGACCTTGAGACCCGCCAAGGCTGGACCCTGGCATATATGCTCCTTTAAACAAGTCCATTCATGACTCTTGGCTTCAGGTTCCTCACCTATGGAAGAGGTTGGACCATGATCATCCAATAGCATAGCTACAACAATACTATTCAAAAAGTAATACCTGGAAGAGCTCCATCAGCATCACCTGGGAGTTCATTAGAATCAGAATCTCTGAGGATGGAAAACTGGAGTCTACATTTAACAAGCTCTCCAGGTGATTCTTATACAGGATGTGATGATGAATTTTGTATGTCAACTGGGCTAGGCCATGGTATCTGGATATTTGGTCATACAATGTTCTGGATGTTTCTGTAAGGGAATTTCTTACGTGAGATTAAGATTTATATCAGTAGACTGTGAGTAAAGCAGATTACTCTCCATAATGTAGGTGAGCCTCATCCAGTCAGCTGAATAGAAAAAAAGACTGACCTTCTCCTAGAAAGAGAGAATTCTACCAGCAGAGCATCTTTGGACTTGAAATACAATTCCTATATGGGTTTCCAATCTGCCAGCCCATCAGCAGATTTGGGATTGCCAAGGATCCCTAATCACATGAGCCAATTCCTTAAAATAAATCTCTTTTGATAAATAATAGATAGATAGATAGATGAGAGATAGATAATTTCTTTCTCTTACTGGTTCTGTTTCTCTGGAGCAGAGACTAATACGCATGGTAAAGTTTGAGAAACTCACCCACCAGTGCACCTGGCATAACTCCACCCTTTCATGTGTGACTTGCCCAGATTCACCCATGCGTGGAAGAACTCTGTTCAGAACTAGGTCACACACAGAACAACCCATTTGATGTGTTTTCTGCAGTGCAGTGTCTGTTAAGGAAAACACATTGTAAAGAAAATAAACTGTTTATGTTGAGTGGGTGAGTTAAGGAGAGCGGAAATTTTATTTTCGCAGTGAATTAATTTGAGTTGCATTTAAATAAGGAGTTCACCTGGTGATTCATTTACAAATTTCTATATGCTTGACAGAAAAAGCAGCAGCAGGGACTAATGCATGCGGGCTAAATACCTATTGAAAGTTGAATCATAAATAAAAATAAAGAATTTCTGAAATAAAAATGTAAGACAATATATACTTCTTTTAGCAAAATATTTTATTTCCCTTTATAATTTAAGAAGATTTTTGTGTATAGTGGGGCCTTAGGTGTAAGTATAGACATAAGCTCTATATACTCATTCACTGGGCCCTAAAAAGCATTTACTGGGAGAAATTCAACCCTCGGTCCCCAGGGATGTGAGAGACCCCATATCCCAATAAGGGAGAATGAGTGAACACAGCTCTAGACTTCACTCCCTAGTCACACATCCGGGATGTGGGGAGCACAGTTAGCACAAAAGGATCCAGGGTTAGGTCAAAGGGAAGTTTTCGCAGTGTAAGCATTTTGAGATAGTGGAATACACTGTACATGACCTGGATCTAAATTGCTGCTCAACAAGCCAATGACCTTTGTGATTCCTACTCAGTCTAAAGCTTTATGTTTCTAAAGATAACTATCCGAGAGATTTTGCTGACGTGTGCTCAATAATGGATCAGGTCTTAGAGAGTAAGCAGAGGATTTAGAAAAGGGGAAATGAAAAAGAGCATCCTTCCAATCGGCAGATCTGTTTCTCACTGTGTGAAGCACAAAACACACAAAACCATGACTACTTATAACACCTGGGAGAGTTTGCTGAGAGTGAAAGCTGATCCTCTCAGGTGGAGCGTAAGCTTGGACACACAGACATTTATAACACTTTATCTTGACTGGAAAGTCTTTGGTGTCTTCAAATGGCCCTGAGATGTCTGAGACTGACCCAGGGCCTTGTCAGAAATTTAGCGTCTTGTCCAGCATCACTGGCTTGCCAGGGTGGGGGCCTGCGCTGAGTCAGCCGGGAGGTATCGGGGACGCTGCATGAATATTTATCAGTGAAAATGTATTAAGAGAGCTTAAAGAATCTTTATCCCCAACCCTCCAAGAGACAAAAGAAATGTCCAAGGGAGACAGCTCACTAGAATTTTATAAGCTACTGATGTTTTAAAACCTATTATTTTTAAATGGCACTTCTCCTCCCAGCATCTGAATGCGGAATTTCAAGCACACGCTGCCCATTCCCCGCCTTTGTCAGTTCTCCTCTTAGGGACCCTGTTGGAAAACTTTCTTTTGAGTTTATCAGACCCAACTCTCCAAAGAAAAGCCAACGAAGCCAGCGTGTTTCAGAAATGCATATGCTGTCATTAAACTAGCTGTCTGTTCTCCCAGAGCGCCTCCCATAAAGGCATTTTAATTCTCTGACCAAAATGTAGTTCAGCCTTTATTCTGCAAAGCCAATTTGTTTATGTTTCCAAGTTCAATCACAATCTATTTGTAAAACCTATTTAGAACCAGAGTCACATAGCCAGAAATGATCATGCTCTAATTTCCTTATTAGAGATTCTTGTTGCAGCTGGCAGCTTGATTTGACTGCTCCCAGGGTCTGGACGACACGTTCTTAACCTTGTTTCCCAATTTTATTCTTCATTCCTTCCCCCACCCCACCCCCAACACACAAATATCAAGTCAGAGAAGAACAATTCTTGACATCGCTTAGACAGAGGTGAAATAAGAGACTGCCACCTTTTTACCTGTCAAGGAATGAACAAAATTGGGCTATTTGTACTATCTGCTGGAGAGAAAGGAAGGAAATGTTCACAAAACACACCGTGATAGGGGGAAAATGCTTGAGGATTCAGGTAAAAGTTTGATTATTTGGAAGGACTTGGGGAATTATGTTTTCTGGATAATTGAATCAGAATTAAAGCAGAAAGCCAATGTAGCATTTGAGAAAACTTATTTTATCTATGTTTTCTTTAAAACTTTTCTTTATAAAAATAGATGAGCCAATCTTTTTGACATAGCAAAACAAATCTTTCGAGATAATTTTACAGCTCTCTAACAACGTAGGGTCTTTGAGTGTCTCTGTGCCTGCCTCACTTGGAGGAATCTTTCTCACCAATTAGGGTCTGATTCAAATGCTATTTTGTAAGCTGTCTCAATGTCTCACGATTTTCTTCATGTAACATAGTCATTTGTTTTATATATATTATAGATTTCACTAGTCTAAGTTGAGGATGCTATGAAAACTGCGAAGATACTCCCATTCTGCTTGTAATGGTGATTAAAGTAATGTCGCAACTGATAACCTATTAGAGCTTCTCCCTGGAACAGTTTCTCCCTGCAATAGGTTATCAGTTGCCCAGAGAGCTTGCCTACTGTGTCTCTCAAATTAAACTAGACTGAGAAGCAGTATGGTCTACTAATATGTAAGTGTTAAATAAATATGTAACACTTGTCATCCAGCACTAAGATCCTTTTCCAGAATAGTCTCGGGTACAGAGAAGCGAGCCTAATGATGTTCTAGATCTCAACAACGAGCTTTACTTTAACTCGGGCAATCTGAGCCTTCCTTGAGGTCATACAGTAATTTCCATGAACATCCAAATAATAAACATATCCTCTTCACTCATGCTTCCAACCCTCTCTTGGACAACTCCGTGATTTACTCATCCTTTCTCTTTCTCTTTCATCCACTGTTGAAATACTGCTTCTTCCAAAAATTCCTTTAAGACACACATTGCCAATTGCCCACCCAATATTCATTTATTCTTCCCTTTTTTCTTATCAATTGAACCTGAATTTATTCAAAGAATATGTTTCTAATTTAAAATAACTTTGCAGACCCCCACCATTTGGGAATGGCCACATGACCAAGTTCTGGCAAGGGTAAAAAAAAAAAAATGAATGCTCAGGTGCAGATTACAGAGCTTTTTTTAGAGACAAGTTCAGCTGATGCATTCTTGCCTCCTCCCTTCTTCTTGCCTGAGACCTAGACTTAGTATCTGGGAGTGCAGACGCCATTTTACAAAGTTAAGAACTGGAAGTTAAAGACGATGAAATAATAAGATTAAAGGAATCTATACCTTTGATGACGTTGCTGATTCATGCTCATCTTGGACTGCCGAACTCTGGTCTTCCATGCCATGAAACTAGCAAACTCCTTTCCTGTCTAAGATACCATGTGTTGTGTTTTCTTGCATGTAGCTGGAACCCATCCTGACCAAAATACCCTTCTTGACTATTTAAGAAGCCTTTAGTAAATTGCCTGGGACCTTCTCTGTCCAAATGTACATCTCCAATAATTCCTATGTCACCACTCTCCAACCTCCCCTTGCAGTAACGCTTGAGAGGCATTTCAGAGAAACTGGTAATCAGAGTCAGTAAAATCCCCAGAGGTTATCAAACCCTCTTATTATTATTATTTTTTGACCAATTTTTAGGATTCCAGATAAAATATTTGTATTTGCTAAATTTAAGAACTCTACCATTTGGGGGGTGGAGGACTGTCTAAACTGTCTTACATGCACCCGGCCAATGTGGCTCAGTTGGTCAGAATGCTGTCCTTTACCCAGAAGGTTGTGGGTTCTATTCCTGGTCAGGGCACATGCCTAGGTTTCGGTTCTATTCCAGTTCGGGGGCAGGCAGGAGGCAACCAATCAATGCTTCTCTCTTGCATTGATGTTCCTCTCTCCCTCTCTTTCTAAAAAAATCAATTAAAAATGTCTTTGGATAAGGATAAGAAAATAATAAAATGAAATGTTTTACATGCTTTCCAAATACTTTAACATTTTGTGCTTTAATAGTTTCTGCATGTTTCTGTCATTACTGTATCCTGCTTTTTATACTGTACTCTCTATTCATGTTCACTCATGTGTTTCTCCTGTATTAAACAGTTCCAGTCTGCTAGGTTTTTAACCTTTATTTGTTTATTTATTCACTTGTTTGTTTTTAGAGAGAGGGGAAGGGAAGAAGAAAGAGGGGGAAAGCAACATTGATGTGTGAGAGATACATCAATTGGCTGCCTCTCACATGCATCCCAACTGGGGACCTGGCCCACTACCCAGACGTGTGCTGGACTGGGAACAGAACCCGGCCAGGGCAGTTTATTCTTCAAGTAACTAGCTGTGTGACCTTGTGAAGGTCTTTTTTGTTCTGTCTCCTTTTCTCAGCGGTAAATAAGGTGATTTGAAGGTCAGCTCCAGCACAGCACTTGTCTTCTCGTCACGTTTACATGTCTGGCTGGTCTCCTCTCTGCACCGTCAGCTCCTTGAAACCGGGAGCTGTATTTTAATTATTGTGTTATCCCCAGTGAGACCACAGAGGTCTCTTGGCTGAATGAGTGAATAAATGAACAAATAGAGAAATTAATCCAAGATATGAGATATGGGTTGGGAAAATATTTTTTAAATGAAAGATATTTTTATTATTGTTGTATATGATACCCAGTTCTTTAAAACTGCTGATTAAACTTCTATATTGTTAAGGACACAGATAATAATAATAATAGTAATAGCAATTATATGGACTAGATGCAAAAATAATAATAATCGATGAAGAAGATATATCTAAGATACTGAATCCAGTAAGCATAGAAACCATAAAACACCAGGAGGCATGATTGGATGTGTCTAGAGAGATAAGGACTGGTGTAACTAAATCAGACCCAAAGCCAGCCGAAATTCTAGCAAACTGGTTAAGGGCAGTACTGCTGCTTGGGTGGGTCAGAGGACTTCTGAGGAAAAGATTTTACATTTTCAAGTTTAGCTGTCTTTTTCGCGGAGATTAGAGAATGAGCAGTAATGTGAACAGCCAGCGAAGCACAACTCTGCCTGCATCCCTGCCTTTACTTTTGTTCCTTCTCTCCTGGTTCCTTCCATAACCTTAAGTTGCAATTCAAAGCTCCAGGCCAGGCCTGGGTCTTCACTCTTATTCCACAGGTTTGGCTACTTCCAAGGGACTCAAACTGGCTTAGAATCTCTCTGTTGCCAGGACCACATGCACAGACTGTGACACTAGGAAAGTCCCCAACTTCTTTGTTACCTCAGAAAGTGTTAAAGTTCTCTTGGGCCACCACCTTGCCAGGTCTGACCACAACAAAAGCAAGAAGTGAATGTTTCTGCCCATGCTGAGAGAACAAGGATTGCAGAAAGGCAGATTGAGTCCACAGCTCTACGTATAAGAAGATGAGTGGCCAAACGCAATCAGGGACTAGGTTACCATTTTATTAAGAGGGAGTAGATGCCCTTGGTACTTGGAAACTCAGATTTAATTTCCTTAAGAAGTTCTCATTTTCTTCTGCCATGTGTATCTCTCACCAACTTGCTTGAATAGACTTTTAAAAGAGATTTTATTTCTTTATTTTTAGAGAGAGGGGAAGGAAGGGAGAAAGAGAGGGAGAGAAATATCACTGTGCGGTTGCCTCTCACATGCCTCCTCCTGGGGACCTGGCCTGCAACCCAGGCATGTGTCCTGACTGGGAACTGAACCAGTGACCCTTTAGTTCACACACTGGCACTCAATGCACTGAGCCACACCAGTCAGGGCAGATATTTTTTAAAAAGATAACATGCAGGACATAACTAGGCTATAATGTAGTGGGATTTAATTAACATTTGGTAAGTATTTTGAGTTTCTTTGATGAAAGATGTAGGCTGCACTCATCGCACAATTTTTCTGGTGATTTTAAGGTTTAAAGTGAAATAAAAACTCAACTGGATCTGGAACACTACTGATGGGTGAGTTTTCTTTCATAAGTTAAAGAAAGTAGAACATTAGAATCACCTAAGCACATGAGTGTATCTATAATAGTTAAGCTAGAACATCTGCAGAAGAAAAAAGTAGGTAACAAAGCTCAGAAAAGTGGGTATCAGCTTCCTACCAGCCGATAATTGGAATGCCAGTGTGGCTTCCTGAGAAGCAAACCAGCAAAATTACCAGGAGTCAGTGCCTAGAATTGTAGGCAATTTATGTGAAGAAGTTGAATGTAGTTACTACTTGAACCTACATTTGAGATCAGCAAGGAACGGAACACTTAAGCAGAGCCAAATACGAGTGTAGCACACATAAACATCTGTGTATTTATGTATACAAATTGGTATAAACATTTGATAGGCTTCTAATTATTTTGAACAGTGTTCTTTCTCTCTGGTGACACTGAAATGTCACAGTCTCTAAGCCCTAACACTTCTCTGCGTACCTCAGCTTTCTCACTTATGACACTAACTTTAGTTGAGGTCTGGTAACCCACTACCATCGGACCAGCCAACTTCCTCACTTATGAAATGAGTCAAAAACTAGTACGCACACCGCAGAGTTATTGGGAAGATTAAATGAAAAAGTTAGTGCATGGATGACACTTGAAATAACTCCTGGCACATAGTAAGAGCTCAGTAAATCTTAGCTGTTATGGCCTCACAGAATTGCTCTGTGTTATCCTCACAGAGGATAAGATAAGATAGGATTCATGTACCTGGCATACAGTAAATACTTAAAAAACACTATTATTTTATGTTTGTATATATTTATCATTCACAGACTTAGTGACATTTATAGTTGAATTAATAAAGCCCCACTCAACCCATCCAGGACAGTTCTAGATAGATTTCTGGTCCGGGTTGACCCTCTTTAACCTTTGCCACCAAGATTCCAGGACACAGAGCAAACAACTGGGCAAGCCACATCCCCCACCCCTGGCTCGCCTCCCCCACAACCTACCTTGGAGAAGGCTGTTCTAAAAAGAGATTTCAAAAAAAAAAAAATAGTAAAATAAAAAAATAAAATAAAAAGAGATTTCTGTCTGGTGTACACAATGTAATCCACCCATAGGGGATCACGGTACAACTTATTTTTTTGTTGATGTTGCTAATTAAAGGACACCGACCACGAAGGAGGACTCAGCCATCTCATTTGAGAAGTCAGGTGGATTAACAGCAGTCACAGATCTCCCCTGGGAGCCTCTTCTGAAATCCTCCCCAGAGGATAAGCACTGACCTGCTGCTTTATTAGGGCGCAGAGTGGGGGAATCCTGAATAATACCAACAAAAGACACTTTATTTTAAAGTATCATTACTGCTTCTAATGGGCAAAAGCTGAGAAAAGTGAGATTCATGGAAAGTAGCAGGAAAACATATACTGACCATCTCTGTACCAGTCAATTAATCAATTGAGGTTTAGAATAAGGTTCACTCAAAGGCCACCCTCTGACTGGTGATTTACATAGTCTGAGTTAAATAATGAAGCAGCCACAGAGGAAAGACACACACCAAAAATCTTGTCTCCCCTGCTGTCTGACTGGGGGGTGAAGAGTGAAGCAATGCAGTCCGCAGACAAAGTAGGAGAATGTGGGTGAGTGCAGAGGCAGTCAGGCAGGGGAATCCAGTTAAAATGGCTTCCCCTTTACCCAGAGAGGTGTTGAAATTATGGAGACACAAAGGAAACCCTGGCAGCCTGAGGTCTGTGGCAAATAAAGCAATATGAAACCATGTGACAAATAAGATGCCAACGCCAGCTGAAGGTATGCTGTTTCAGATCAGCTCTTGAAACCTACCGAATCACAGGTAGAGTGTCTGTGATACTAAATAACCCAGCCTTAAAACATCCAACGTGGCCCTGCCTGGTGTGGGTCAGTGGATTGAGTGCTGGCCTACGGACCAAAGGGTTGCTGGTTTGATTCCCGGTCAGGGCACATGCCTGGGCTGCAGGCCAGGTCCCCAGTAGCAGGTACAAGGAAACCACACAGTGATGTTTCTCTCTCCCTCTTTCTCCTTCCCTTGCCCTCTCTCTAAAAATAAATAAAACCTTTTTAAAAAAATCCAATGTGAAGTTTATTTTATTTTTGAAAGAAGCAGCTTTGCATTCTTGGGCTGTGTTTATATGCCTATGCAGTTACTCTGGTCATTTTGAATGACCTGACCGGTTTATGTAATTGAACCAAATCAAATAAGAAGTGTCCTTGGTGAAACTACTTGTTGGATTTGAGTTGCACAGTCCTCTCAGTGTGGAGCAGCACGGCCAGCCAGCCAGTCAGGCTGTCTGTCATTCAGTCAGGCTATCTTCAAATTTCTCTAGAAGATTCCTCAGGGTACACACAGTCTGGCTCCAGTAGAAACCTAATTTAAAGTGGTTACCAGAGGACCAGCCTGAAGCCACTCTGTCCCGAACACAGAGAACTTGGGGACTGCGCATCCTTAGTCTGATGTGACTATCAGCCACTTTGGTTCCTTCTGGCAAGAAGAGTGAAAGTGAAATTTGTGCATATCCTCCTTTTGACATAATGAAGCATTCCATAAACAGAGAATCTCAGGACCCAATTATAAAAGCCAAATTGCTATTTTACTCACTAAGATGAAGAGCTATGGTCTCATCGATCTTGCCCTTTGTAATTCACTTTATCTCATGGATTCCTCACAACAACTCTATGAGGAAAGTGTTTGTTCTAGTCAGGGATCTGTTGGTTGTAAGTTGCAGAAGCTCAATTTAGCCTGAGAAAATAGGAGAATTGGGGTTGGGAGGTTATTGTGAGGCTATAACAGCCTCACTGGAATCTAGGCCTCAGGAAACAATCTTGAGGGACCTCTGTGACCTGTCATTCTCTGCTTCCGTCTCTCCCTCCCTTGAGTCAGGTGTCTACCCTTGTCTGCCCTTTTGGAGGGGCATGTAGTTGTGGTACAAAGATGCCCAAATATCAGGGGCTAATGTGAGGGGTACATTGTCGGAGAACAGGGTTCAAGCAAAGCACTGCCCTCAAACAATTCTCAAGGAAAACCGAGGCATGGAATAGTTAGGAGGGCTTAGTCAGTAGCTAGCAAGTTGCTCTCCTTTTCTGAGAGCATGGGTGTTGTATTCAGGCAGAGCTAAGTTGAAATCCTATTGATCACTTGCAGTTGGCTCCCAGGCAGTTTATTTAATCATTTTCTGCTTCAACTTACCATCAAAATGAGCTGATGTCAAAGGTTTGTTTTTAGGATTAAATAAAATGAAGTAATCTATTTAACCTATTTAATTGAGTGCTTGGAATACAGCAAGACGCCAAAAAAAAAAAAAGGTTATAGCTTTTCTCTCACTTATGAAACCATGTCCTAAGCTGCATCACAACTTACCACTGAATGTAATTGATCTTTCGCTGTTCTTCCTCCATGACTATGTGCTGCCCCTCCAAGGGACTGCCAGCTCCTTGGAGACTGTGTCTTGTTCTCTCCAACCCCACCCTGGGCTAGTGGAGCACGTTGGCAGTCTCTTCAAATTTTTGTGGACTTCAAATGACTGAATCAGTTCACATCTCACTCTTTCCCCTGCAAACCAGCTAAGGACCATTATCATCTTTGTATTTTATTGCGTCTTTCTCTGAGGCGCCAACCCCCTTTTTTAACTCTTTCCCTTTCTGTCTTTTTTTCATGCAGCTCCACCTGGAGGTCAATGACTTGAGTTTGTCATGAAGACAAACTTACCACAAAGTGCCCCCTTCCTCATTCAAAGAAGGTTGTCCAATTTCAGATCACTCCAGATGAAGAGAACGAATCCTGAATTTTACTTCTTGGGTATATTGTCCTGGAATTTCTTTGTTGGAGGCAAGGGAGAGCAAGGGCAGGAAATATTTATGCCAAAGGGAAAAGTAGGGTAGTATTTAAAGTGAAGGACTACTCCCAAAGCAAGGATCAGAATGATGAGGACACACAAAGTAGGAAGTGGATAACTTCTTGTCTAAGGATGTCCTCACATTCGTCATCTCACAAACCTCCCCCAGTTATTTGCAAAGTCTCACCAAGAGTACTCAGAAATGTCCTAGATGAGATACTGACTTTGAAGAGAGAGATTACGTAAGGATACATTTACTATGGGAACAGAAGAGGGAAGGGAACTCATCTTTGACAAATACTATCATGTGCCTGCCTTGACATAGACACTTCACATTCAGTATTTCAGCTCCCCAGAAACCTTGCAAGCTTGGTAACATCATTCCAATTTTACAGATAAGGAGTGCCAAAGTTTGTTGCCTGAGGCTGTGTAAGAAGCAGAGGATGTGCTGGCGTCCAGCAAGGGCGCTGCTGCAGAGAAGATGCCAAGCCACTCTTGGTTCCAAAAACTGCTTATTTCCCTTTTTCATGCTCCTGGCAACTCAGCTTGACCACCACTAACTGAGAGAGAAGACTGGTTGCCAAGGTGATTGGCTGAGTAGAGCAGAAAGAAGGAATGGAGTTGCTATTTAGGAACTAAACCACTAGCTGACCATCATTCAAAAGGGAAGATTTGCACCACTCCTTTGGAGCCATTGAAAGACCAATCTGATAAGTGCAAAATCATTAGCACCTGGGCTTCTGGATCAGCCCAGACTGGGTTCTACTCTTTATTACATATCCTTGAGCAAATTTCTTAACCTTCTTAAGTTTTATTACTTGTTAAAAAGGAGAATAATAGTACTACGTACCTCGTGGAACTACTATCAAGACTAAGTGTTATAGCTTGCATAAAGTATTCCCTGTTTAGGAAAATGCCTGGTGTATAACAAGTACTCCAGAAATGTTAGCTATCATCTATGGTGGATAATTTGAAAAAAATCGGGATTTATTTGTCATGGTAATTGTTACAAAGATGATAAACAAGATGTTCTTCCTTAATGAAGAGATGTGATTCATTTACAAATAGCACACATTTGCATGTAGACAATAACGTGATAATATCCTTAAATACAGTTTGTTTCTCTAAGAAGTTTGAATGTACTACTTTTCATTGATCCTGAACCCCAACCCCTTACTTGTTTTCACTATTCAATCGCTTAGCAACCTCTCTTGTAGGCTCGAGCAGAGATAACATTACAGTCAACAATAGGACCAAGTACCACAATCCAAAATAAATACACTACTACCATATTAAAGATTAAACATAAAAATCACATTTATTTTAAAGCATCTTCTCATGATTTTGACTTTTGCAAATCCAAACTGTTCTTCCTGCCTTGTGCTAAACACAGCAGCGCGGTGTGCTGGTGGATGGGTGGGTGAGGGGCATTTTAGGAAGTGATGGGTCTCTCTGCTCATTGTTCCAGAGTCCCAGCTCATCATTAATCTTGTACTTTCCTTCTTTCCAAACCTTGACAAGCTCAACAATGAGAGAGAGGAGAAAGGTGGCAGTTACAAACTCACTCTACATAGAAAAGGATAGAAACAATTATTTTTTGTTTTCAAAAGACATGGCCTGGTCTTTGTCTCAGTTAGTCTGTTCAGCAACACAATTCATGAGCCCACAACACCCTAAACTTCCATCAGTTCCCAAGATCCCCCTGCCAACAGTAATGTCCTCAGTTTTCTGCTGGCAGCCTTCCTGCTCTCCACATTACCACCCTATCCATAACCTTATCATTGGTACTATATTTTAAATCCCATTTTCAAACAATGTAGGGGAAAAAAAAGAAATGAGCAAGTGTTAGATACTATGACTGACTCATATGACCTACTGACTCATATGACCTCAGGTGGGTTTTTCAACATGAATGTCTGAGACTTGTCACCTAGACTGCTATAACAAGGACTGCAAAATTGTTCTGGTTCAGATGGAGTCTTTTCTATGGTATATTCCTGTTATTTCTACCTCTCCTCCTTCTTGTCCTCTTGAATACTAAACTTGGAATCAGAAGATCCATCTGAAAACTTACCTCAGATCTGTTTCTAGCCTTACTGGTTTTTGGCCTTTAACAAATCACTTTACCATCACTTTACCCCAGCATCTGCTTTTCAATCTGCCCCATGAGGTAGCTGTATTAGGTAAGTGCCAAAGTCCTTTTCAACTCCAAAATTGCTCACCTGTTACACATCTGAACAGGGCATTCACTTCTGCATGGAATGTAGAAAGTCACAGCAGGCTAAAAGTCACACTGTGGCAAGAAGGATTAAAAAAAAAACAGGTCCATTGCAAATAGCATTGAAGACACTGAAGAGCTATGGATGCAAAGAGAATTAGGTAAACTAAAATTCCCAAGCATCCTTACAATCACTAGTTGTTTGATTCCTGAGGAGAATTTTCCCACTGCTGGTGTAGCCTGAGGAGTGGATTTGGGTCAAGCAGGACTCTACTGGCTTAAAGAGATACCAGAAGAATTTGGGGTGAAAGTGTGGGACTGGAATAAATGGGTTAGAAAACCAAGAAGTACAAAATGCAAGACTCAGTCCCTCGTGTTCTAAGGAGGTGGAAAGGCTTATGAGGGATGAAACAGGAAGAGGGAGGAAAATCTCTTGTAGTTTTCTGTGCCTAAGAGACAAAGCCCCACTAGAAATATGCTTTTGCAATGAATGCACAACAGTTCTTCCCCCTTAAGCCACATGCCAGGTTTTGAACTGTGTGTAGTGGAATTGTAAAATGTAAGCTCAAAACCCCTGAAGAGTAGAACTTTTACCACTAAGGAGACAGGGAGCTGCTAAATTCCCCCACCAAAAGCCTAGAAGTGCCCTCTGCAAAAAACAGGGGGAGAACCCAGAGCTAAACTGAGACTTACTAAGAACTTCAACCCAATCTCATGTCCAGCTCAGTCTCTGCCTACCTTCTTATTAGAGAAAAATAGGAATCTTTGCTGGTAGATATTTTCATCTGACCATTCTCTGGGGCTGTTTTTGTTTGTTTTCTTTGGGTTGTTTTTTATACCCATATCTATAATACAATTCAAAATTACTAACATGAGAAGAGAATGGAAGATATGATTAATAATTAAGAGGAGAAAATCAAACAATAGAAGTAGAGCCAGTTAATTCAAATATGGTAATTAGCAGAGAAGAATTTTAAAATATAAATTATTATATTAAGAAAATAGAGAAAATAGGAAAATGAATTTAAAAATTAAGAACTTAACAGAAAATTGAAATTGCTAAAAAATAAGAAAGGGTTATAGAATCAAAAATATAATATTATAACTTAAATACTCATTGGATAAGCTTATCAGCATGGGGGGGGGGGCACCAGTATATTTAACTCAAAGACAAGATCAGTTTTTCTTTTTTAAGCCCAAACTAAAATACAAAAAAGAAAGAAAAAAGAGTAGAAAGAATACAACAGAAGGCACATGTGGGACATGGTCAAAGAACCCTGATATGTGTGTAATTAAGTTCCAGAAGGAGACAGGTAAGGGACAGGACAAGAGCAATTATCGTAGAGATAACCACTGAGAATTTTCCCAAATTTATCAAAGATATCAACCCACATATCCAAGAATATGGAACACTAAAAAGAATACAAACAATTAAAACCACATCTAGGAGCATCATATTCAAAGTGTTGAAAATTAAAGGCATAGGAAAGAAAAAAAATCTCATTACCTTCAAAGCAACAAGACTGATAGCTAATTTTTCAGTAGAAACTAAGGACACCAGAAGATAGTGCTTTAACACCTTGAAAGAGCTGAAATAAAAATAGCATACCAAGTGAAATTTATATCCAAGTGAAAATATACTTCAAAAGATAAGCCAAAATAAAGATATTTTCCAACAACAAAAAGAACCTTGACAGAGTTTATCTCCAATACATGGCACTATAAGATTTACTAAAACAAAAAAATTCTAGCTAAAGAAAAATATTCCCAGGTGGAAATATTAAACTTTGGGAAGGAATAAAGAACACTAGAAAGAATAAATACGTGTATAAATATTTTAAATATTGGCCTTTTAAAACAAAAATAAGGATAGGTTTGTGAGAACGTGACAATGTAGAGGCAACGTAAATAATATCACAAAAAATTGGAGAGTCTAAAATGAGGTTAACCTGTTCTAAGTTTTTCACATTACTTGTGAGGTGGTAAAAATACTTAAGATGTGTATTGAGAAGCTAGAAAGTCACATTGATTTTCTAGGGTAAAAGCTAAAAGATAATCAAGAATGTAAAACAAAAAGCTAGTAGAAACGAAAAACAGAATGTAAATACTTCAAAAGCAGGTAGGAAAAGAGGAACACAGGAAAAAAGAATACCAAGTAAAAAGCAGAAAAAATAGCAAGTAGAGAGAATTAACCAACTGTATGAGAAATTATATAAGTAAATGCACTAAACACTTTAATTAAAAAAAAAGGAAGACAGAATGAATTTTTTTTAAACACAAGACTCCAGACTTCCCATCAAGATGGAGACATAGGTAAACACAGCTCACCTCTTTGCACAACCACATCAAAATTACAACTAAAATATAGAACAACCATTACTCAGAACCATCAGAAATCAAGTTGAATGGAAATCTGACAACTACAGAATTAAAGAAACCACATGCATCCAGACTAGTAGGAGGGACAGGGATTCAAAAAGATAGAATGGGCTAGTTTGGCTCCCATGTTTTTTACATGTTGTATATAAAAAATCAGGAGCGATATCTTGGATGCCAGGAGTACCAGCCCCACACCAGCCCCCTCAGCTCAGGTTTCCAGTACCAGGAAGATAAATCCTCATACTTTCTGGCTGCAAAAACCAGTAGGGATTGAGATGGTAGAAGAAACTTCTTGAGTCCCAAGCAGTTCTTCCTGAAGAACCTGCAAAAATACCTCCTTATATTTATTCCCTCTGAGCTCTAGCACCAGAGCAGCAGCTTGGAAGCCACCGGTGGCATTACTGACAGGAACTGAAGTGTCTGGCATCAAGATGAGAGCTGAGGGACAGATTTCTCCCAGACAGAAAGGTGGGCAGAGGTTATTGTTCTTTTTCTGAAGCCTCCCCTGACAGAACCACAGAGCCACAGTCCAATGCCATATCTGACACTGCTCAACCTGGCTAACACTGTTTGCCCTACCCTGGGGATCCCTTGAGGCTCTGCCCCACCTAAATTATGGGCCCACTCAAGCTGTTAACCATGACTTTTCCATTTAAATGGCTGGTCTTTGTTTATGCTTCTCAACTTCCTAAATTCTCTCAAGCTACAGCTGTTCTCAGCAAGTTTCCAGCCTCTACACCTCTTGCTAAGTAGCCCCAGGCCTGGCACTAGCAGCAGCCAGCCTAAGTTCACAGATTGACTTTGCCTGAGGACCTCCAAGCCCAACACAAGTAGCAGCCATCTCAGATTGCTTGGTAGCCCATGCAGGGTGACCCTGGGCAGAACACAGCTGTTGGCTGACTTTGGCCTATTCCACCCATGAAACCCCAGAGCTTGTGCACCCAGTGGATAGCTATAGACCACATTAGAGTACCACCACCCTGCCCCTGCACAGCTGATCTTCTATGCAGGGTAGAGGTTGGTGGGCAATGATTACAGCCAGTCCTTACAGCTGACTGGTGTGGGTAAATACTGCCCATTGACCTGCCAAGAGCAATTAAGTGCAACGACTTGAGAAGGGTATACTCAGCCCACATGGAGAGCATACCTCAAATACCCAGCTTGGGTGATAGGGCAGGCTGTGCCAATGGACCTTATAGGACACCTACTACATTAGGCCATGCTACCAAGACAGGGAGTCATAGTGGCTCTATCTAATATATAGACACAAACACAGGGAGACTGCCAAAATGAGGAGATTAAGAAACAGGGCCCAAATAAAAGAACAGATCAAAACTAAAAAAAAAAAAAAAAAAAAAAAAAAATCTAAACAAAATGGAGATCAAATGCAGAGTTCAAAACACTGGTTATAAGAATGCTCAAGGAACTTGGTGAGGACCTCAACAGCATAAAAAAGATCCAGTCAGAAATGAAGGCACAAACTGAAATAAAGACCAATTTATAGGGAAACAACAGTAGAGTGGATGAAGCCAAGAATCAAATCAACGATTTGGAACATAAGGAAGCAAAAAACAACCATCGAAACAACAAGAAGAAAAAATACCCCCCAAAATGAGGAGAGTAAAGAAGCCTCTGTGACAACTTCAAGAGGTCCAACATTCACATCTTGGGGGTGCCAGAAGGAGAATAGAAAGAGCACAAAATTGGAAATCTATTTGAAAAAATAGTGAAAGAAAACTTCCCTAATTTGGTGGAGGAAATAGACATGCAAGTCCAGGAAGCGCAGAGAGTCCCAAACAAGATGAATGCAAAGAGGCCCACTCTAAGACACATCATAATTAAAACATCAACGGTTAAAGATAAAGAGGGAATCTTAAATGCAGCAAGAGAAAAGCAGTTAATTACATACAGGGGAGTTCCCATAAGACTGTCAGCTGATTTCTCAAGAGAAATTTAGCAGGCTAGAGAGGATTGGCAAGAAATATTCAAAGTCATGAAAATGCAGGGACCCACAGCTAAGATTGCTCTACCCAGCAAAGCTATCGTTTAGAATTGAAGAGCAGTTAAAGAGCCTCCCAGACAAGACAAAACTAAAGGAGTTCATCATCACCAAACCATTATTATATGAAATGGTAAAGGGACTTGTTTAAGAAAAAGAAGATCGAAACTATGAACAATAAAATGGCAATAAAAGCATATCTATTAATAATGGAATTTAAAAAACAAATTTAAAAAACAAGAACAGAGACAGAATCATGGCTATGAAGACATTTTGATGGTTGCTAGATAGGAAGGTGGTTTGGAAGAGTGGGTGAAGAGGTGAGGGGATTACTAAGTACAAATAGGTGGTTACAGAACAGCCGTGGGGATGTAAAGTGCAGCATAGGAAATGGAGTAGCCAAAGAACTTACATGCATGACCCATGACATGAACAATAGTGTGGGGACTGGCTGAGGGAGTGGGATGCTTGGGTGGAAGGGAGCAAAAGGGGAAAAAATTGGGACAACTGTAATAACATAATCTATAAAATATAACTAAAAAATAAAACACAAGATTTCATTATAAGCTCTTTTTAATAAAAAAAACCTTTAAAGTTTAACATACATATTTGGGAGGCAGAATGACATGGGTCTCTGAAATGAAGATCCCTGGGTTTAAATTCTAACTTCTAATTATAAAATGTTAGAACTTTAGGTTAGCTGCAAAACTCCCCTGAACCTCAATTCCCTTATCTGTAATAAAATATCAATAATATCCATCTGATAAGGCTTGTGTGAAATTAAATAAAATTAATGAGAAAAGTTGGCAGTGACCAGAAGACCCTCAGTTGAGGACAGGTACTGTAGTCACTCTCACCTCCACCCACCATCCCAGTGTGTCCTTGTCGTTAAGGGCAGAGGTGCTAGAATCACACTGCTTGACTTTTAATTCTAGCTCTATCAGTTTTTAGCCAACATGACCTTGTGAAAATACTTAAACTCCCTGCACCTTGACTTTCATGCCTGTAAAATGAGTACGTCTCAGAATCTCAAACATAAAATGAGGTCATCTGTTAAGACGCTTATCACATTACATGGGACGCAATGAGTGCTCTCAACATTGCAGCCAGAGTGACTACTAAGACATGCCAGATAATGTCAATAATTTGCTCAAAAACTTCCAATATCTTACATTTCACTTAAAGGTCAAAATCTTTATAATCACCTACAAAGTCCCTTAAGATCCATCAGGTCTCTGAACTCATCTACTACTCACCCCCTTGCTTACTCCACTTACTTTAGACACACCGGTCTCCTTGTTCTTCCTCCAATAAGTCAGTTATGCTGTTGTCCCAGGGTCATTGTAATCACACAGAGTTCATCCCTCTGCAATTACTACTTCGCTTCTCATATCAGCATCACTTGCTCCTTAATCACAGCTGGGTTTTCCTTGAATGTGCTATTCAGTGATAGCATTACAGGACTACCCTTTGTAAAATTGTGCCACACTGTCCCACCCCACCCCAGTCCTTTACTTACTTCCTTGGTTTATTTTTCTCCTTAACAGAAATTACCATCTGACATTTATTGGTAGTTTATTGTATGCCTTCCCCCACTACAGTGGAAGCCCTTGCTAGAGGCACTCTGTTTTTGACCACTGGTACTATATAATCCCAGCACCAACACTACTACCTCTCACATAGTAGGCATTCAGGAAATATTTGTTCAATGAAAGAATTTAAAAGTTAGTCACCATTATTATTACATATTTGATTATTTCTTTCTCCTCTTCCTTCTTCAGAAGTCATCGGAGGTATCACATCATAGCTGAACTTAACGTAGCTCAGCTTAGTCACCAGTTTCTTCAGAAATTCTCCCCTGAATCCTCTACGTCAGTTCCTGCTGTTTCGTCTGCTCACAACACTGATCTTTGTTGAGTGACCCTATGGTTTAAATCTGTCTTTTCAACCAGACCCATATTGGTAGAAACCACATCAATTTATGCTTGCCTCTGTATTCCCAACATTTAGTACAGTGCTTGGCACATAAAAGACACTCAATAAATAATGAATATATGAATGAGCGGAATGGGCTCGTGATTTATTTTGCCTGTTGTAAAACTAATTTTGCACATTCCTTGACCCCTCTTGCAGTGCTATGTTTAGTGTTTGTTTAAGATCGATAAGCTTGGGCATTTTATGTGCCATTTCCTCACCGACATTGAACTGTGTTATTTATGCTAAGTTCTGTTCTGGTAGGTATTCACAAATATCTTTCATTGCTTTGTATTTAGAGTAAAAGATGCAAGAGCAATAGGTTGTCAGTAGCAAAAATCCATTTACAATGGTTCGGATCTGTGAAAGTATCTAATTAACATTATAAATTAAAATTTCACAATATGGAGGATCCTGGAGATCAGTTTAATAAGAAGTAGAACAAAGCGAAGACAGACACATTCTTTTTCATAGGATGGGGAGATTAGGGCAACTGCAGTGTAGGCAAGAAGGAATGAAAATTTATTGGGAACATGTCATATACCAGACTCCTTTCAAAGTATCAATACTTTGCATTAATGATCCCATTTGATCCAAATCACAAATATGGTTGAGAAGGGAGGATGTTGGTGAATGTGGGCATATGTGTGTATCGTTTTCTGTGTGTATATTTGTGAATGTTTGAAATTAGCAAACTCTAGTCCTGTCTCTGCTTCATATTAGCTGTGCAAGTATGAGCAGGTCAATTAACGCCCCTAAGCTTTGGTTCCTATGTTTGTGAAGTGTAGATCAAAAAGCCCATCTCACAGAGCTGGTATCAGGATCACATAAAATCGTGGCTATGAATGTTCTCTGAAAATATTGAAAATAAATGTGTGTGTGTGTGGTGTTATAAGGATCAAAACAACAATCTATACCTTTGGATATTTTTTCTGGTAAAGCTAGATCTGGGATAAAGTCATTTTGTATTAGCTTATTATCTAATCACTTACTGCAATTTAAATCC
Organism: Glossophaga mutica; assembly: GCA_039655065.1. Taxonomy (NCBI): domain Eukaryota; kingdom Metazoa; phylum Chordata; class Mammalia; order Chiroptera; family Phyllostomidae; genus Glossophaga; species Glossophaga mutica. The sequence continues at coordinate 135,591,228 of CM077304.1, forward strand.
AATAAATCTACTAAACACCTGTAACATCCAGACTCCATATAACCAAATAGAACAAAGGAAGTGATTTGATACTGCCTCAGGGAGTTCGCACTTGAGAGGAGGAAGCATATAAGTATAAAAATAAGTGTAAAATTTAAGGCAGAATATGCATAATGCTAGAGATACTAGGAAATCTCACCTAATAATTTAGATAATAAATGTATATATTGAACACCAACTATGGGCCAGGCAGTGTTCTAGAATCCAAACAAATAGTGGTGAACATGAAAGATAAGGAGCCTGTGCTCATGGGGCTTACATTCTCAGGCATGAAAAGGAAGAGTAAACTCACAGTGCAATGGATGAGCAAACCAATTCCAGTTAACTGCTCAGTGGAAAATAAAATAGGGTAATGTGATCATGAGCTTTGGAGGGGCAGGAAGTGGTCAGCTAAAGTCCCTGAAATCTGAGCCGAGACTGGAGTGATTAGAATTAGGCAGCTTTGAGAAGAGCTTTTGAAAGCGACTTCCTTTCAGAGTGCATAGCAAATGCTAAGAATGTGTGGGTTTGAGCCTCAGAAAGAAGGTGATATGTGGAAGTACGCTATGACGAAAGTGAGAAAGTGAGAAGAGATGAGCAAAGTGGCTGGGGGCCAGATCATGCACCGCATTTTGATTCTGGTGAAGAATTTGGGGTCTGAGGTACAAGGGGAAGCCAACAAAGATTTTAGAATGACAAGAGATCTGACCTGATTTACATTATAAAAGAGCAACGTGGTTGCTGTGTGGAGCCCTGAATAGACTGGTGGGGAGGAAGTGGATACAGAAGACCAGACTGGGTACTATTTTTGTAATCCAGGTGAAGGATGGTGAGTGGTGACTGGTAACTAAGCTAGGAACCATCTAGATGGGGGGAAAAGAGACAGATGTAGGAGATATTTTGGAGGTAAGCCAACAAGAATTTGAAAAGGAGGAAAAAGGTTGTTTCTAAATGAAGAATACTTCAGTTTCTATCTTTAGTTCAAAATCCTTTTATGTCAACGGATAATAAATTAATTCTATAAATACATTTAAGCTCATTAAAATTCTTTGGCTCGTTAAAGTTTTTCTATGGTAAATATAGTACATGCTTATTAAAGAAAGTTGTAGAATAGAGAAAAGGAAAAATTAAGAAAAATGTATACATATATAATATATATTATAAAGCATATAACACATATACATATATGACTAGACTACCTATTTTCCCCCAGAAATACGATTTGATGTTGTGTTTCCAAGGACGTTATGCTGTATCAGATTTTTTCCCTCTTTTCCTGTAGCATCTTTCGAAAACTGAAAACCATTTATCAACTCTAACACAAACGTGAGGTGTGACCTTTCTTCGTATATGGGAGGTGACTTCTGTGTATTGGGGCAAACGGACCCGGGAGTGCCTAGATGTCCCAGTATGCCAGGGACTGGTGGAGGTGGCTCCCTCTCACCAAGACCTTAAATATAACGCAGTCAAATTGCCGTAAATCCATTTTCAGCCTTACTTTGACGGGGGAGGAGCGGGGTTGTAGCTATTTACAGCAACAATTGTCTAAGCAAGCATTGAGTAACGCAGTCCGTTGGGAAAGCTAGGTTGGAAACCTTTGTCTACAAGCACTGGGGCCCTGTGCGGTTAGAAGCAGCCGGTGCGCACTCTGCATCTACAGGAGAGACGAATGTTTGCCTTTTCGGCCTTCTGTTTAAAGACTAAGGATTCCTTCGAGGTAAGGGAGGGGCGGAGTGAATCCTTGGGAGCCCTTCCAAGGAATGTGTCCTGTGGAGAGCAGCCGGGCGGATGACTGCAGGAGAGTCTCCTCCCTCTCCGTCCTCTTGCGCTGCGGAGGCTGGATGAAGTGCCCTGCGAGCCAGCGAGGCTGTAACGTGGCATGTGGCGGACACCGGCTCCTAGCAGCATCCTCTCCCCTGCCGCGCGCAATAATGGATCTTTGCGTCCTATAAAGGGAAGATAATGCCCGGTTTAGCTTATAAATAGATGGTTGTACGCTCTCCCCGAAAGCACTGATTGAGAGAGCCAAGTTGACTATTGATCTAATTTTAACTTAAATTGTAGCATGCACCTTCTCCCCCTGCCTGCCATGGCTCTGCAGAGTGCCGGGCACGACTGTCTCAGGCGACCGCGAGAGGGCGGGCCACTCGTATCCCTGCTACCCTACCCGGCTGCCTCTGCTTATGTAGACAAACAATGCCCGCCTTTGTTGGTTTGGAAAAATAGGAGTTTGATTTTCCTGCACCGGGATGACCTCATCACTCAAGAAAGTCAGAGAAAAGCAGGGAATTGGATGACAGGCAATCTGGGAAAATAAAGCTTGCATTTCGCCTTCTCCCACTCCACCACCTACACAGAGCACTCCGGATGTACTTCTCATTTTAAAAAAAAAAAAACCTCATTGCTGAAGCTGGGAAGTGGGGGAGTGCGGTAGGAGTGGAATGTTAAATTCTTCTTGGTACCCTGGCACTGGGTGCCCTGAGGCTCTGTTTAGAAGGTTATTATCACCTACTCCCTGCCTACAACAGGCCAGTGTGTGGATGCTCTCTAGAAAACAGTGACCTCACTTAAAAGTATTAGCTATTCCTAAATAAGATTCATCTCACCAAGGTTTAAATGATGGTCATCAGTAATATTACACTGTCGGCTTGTAAATTTCAGATGCTTGTGACTTCAGATGAATAGGGTCAGTAATTAAAGCCTATCATACTTGCTCGCCACCTTTTGGGACCACAAAGTATAGGGCAGAGTACATGTAGTAGAAAGGCAGACAGTTGACAAGGAAAGATGCTTCCTAAGACATCCCCCAGCCCTAGAACTCAGCATTTGGACTTTCTTTCTGGGGTTGAGTGAAATACCTTACAAAGTATAATCTAATGTTTATAAGCACTTGCTATGTGTCAGCCATTGTACTAACCATTTCACATTGGCTACCTCCTTAAATCTTCAAGACCACCAACCAGTTAGGTTTTAGGATGTTCCTCATTTTAGAGTTGAAGAAACTGAGGCCCAGTTACTTGTCCAAAGTCAGATAGCTGGAAAGGGGGGAGCCAAATTCAGGCCTCAGCCGTGAGTGACCCCAGAGCCCTTGCTCTCAACGTCTATGTTATGTTTTGAAAACAAGCCTACCCTTGACAAAGTCTTAAACTTTCTGTAAACCTAAGCAACAGAGGCTGCAGGTGAAGAGAGGATGGCAACTTTCAAATCAGACCTGCCTAGGCCAGAACCAAAAGGCTCTCTGTAGGGAGAGCCCTTGAACAGTGAAAATGTACACACACACACACACACACACACACACACACACCCCATCTGCAGCGTTGCTCCTGACAATAGCTTCTAAGATGAAAATAAAGGGACCCGAAGAAGGGAACTTTCACTAATGGGCTCTCACTTGACCAGTCACTCAACAACTGTGTGCTCACAGTGGACTGGCCACTGTGGTGGGCACTGGGATACTGTGGTGGAGAAAACAGACATGGTCCCTCCCCTTATAAAACCTCATGAGGGAGGGAGTTGTTAAGTGAATAATGAAAGACACAATTATTGTTACCTCCACAGTCAAAACGGTAATAGTATTGTTACAAGTAAAAACACTGAAGCCAAAGCATGTGCATTTGCTTGTGTCATTAAACTTGGAGTCTGTAGAACTAAAGAAACCAACCAGCAGCAACTCTCAGCTTGTACAGCCTTCACAGGCCTAGTCGGCAGCCCTGTGGTTTGCAGTCCTATGAAAGAGGGGAATCGAGGAGTGCCAGCATTGGAAAGTATCATATTACACCCCACAGTAAACTAAAGGCCCAGAGAGAGGAAGTGATTTGTCCAAGATCACACAGCAAATCTGCAAGCAAGTGAATGGGGGGCGGATCAGGGAAACAGGTCTTCTGGTTCTTTCCTGTGCCACTCTTCCTCCTAGAGGTTAAGGCATACAGGACTGCTTCTTCATGAGAGGTTTCTGAACTGTTACTGTGCTAGTAATATACTTTTATCCAAACTCTGTGAAAAATGCAAGGCTCTAATGTTTCCCTAGCATTTTGTAATTCTCCCTGTCAAGAACCTTTACTTCTCTTAGCCTAATTTGGCATTTGTCCAGGCAGTACTGCCCGAGGTACCCAGCACTTGGCAACAGATCACTTTTTCCCAAGTCAGAGGGGTGGATGGATTAATTCTTTCCCTCAAGGCCAGTAGCATGCACTCTCGACCTTATGGGAGGCTCCCAATTATAAAGGAAGAGTTGATCCCCTCCAATGCACAGACCATTTTCCTGCTGAGCTCTTCTAAATTCATGCAGTAAACACTCGCTGCTCCTTTCCTTTCTTCCCATTCCATTTTTTTGCCTTCCTTTCTTTGGAAATTTTACAAGTGGACTGGAACTGGAAATTATTATTCTATGCTAAAGAAGCATTTCCGCTGTAGAGTGGTGGGAACGGCTATTTCTTTTCCTGATGTGTGCAGAAACATGGGATGCAATCGATTGTCCATCCACTTTGACTCATCAAGGGCATAAATATAGTTAAAATTTGCTACTACCAAGAAAAAACAAGAAAGATTAAAATAGTTTAAATCCACTTATTTATCACACTATTTTGAAATACAGTTTTTTACAACTATGATCATGGGGGTACTTCATAATTATGGGTCTAGTGTGTGAAGCATAAATAATTTTATCTGCTCAAATTCACTAATTTCTTTTAATCTCTTCAAGTGATAAAATTTGTGTGTGTGTGTGTGTGTGTAAATCTTGTTTTTCAGTTTTGTTTAGATATAACTGACATACAGCACTGTATAGGTTTAAGGTGAACAACATAATGATTTCAAGTGGTAAATATTATTGTTCTTATTTACACAGCATTTTTTGAAATGTTTATTGTAATTTCCAGAATTACCACAGTCTGTTCTATTACAAGGACAGTGATATTTAATGGCATAGTTTTCCAAAGAAGTGTACATTCTGAACTAAGATTTGTAGAAAATGGTCTGAAGGCATTATCAACTGCAATTGACATTTATGCAAGAAAAATGGCCATAATGCTTTTTAAATAAACTACTAGGTAAAAATAATGGCATGAGGAAATAGTTATGAGTTATTCCTATAGTACAGAATCTAATCAGAGGACTTTCCATAATTTAATCAAATCACTTAAAGGCCAAAAGCTGCTTTATCATTCAGTCATAGCTCCTTTACAAAACTCTTCTCATATTGACTAATGCATATATGTGACTTCTATCAAGAAGAAAAGACAGAAACACTAATTAAAGAAAACTTATCCCATATGAAAAGGACATCTCAAAACTGGAGGATTGTTCATAATAAGAGGATGGTTCTTTGATATCACTCTCCAATGATATTAATCATTGGGGACAGGATGCCTGTAAACGCAGAGAGAACTGGCCATATAAACAAAAGAAAGAGCTTGAGAGCTGGGAATACTCTTGATCAGGCTGGTCTTTAATAGGAAAATGTTTATTCTTTGAATAATAACAGTTACTTCTGATCCATACACCAAGATATAGACTGAAGTGGCACAGTTTTGAATTGAGTCTCCAGTCGAGTCTAGGCTTGTGCTGGCCCGGAACGAAGGCATTGAACTCAAGGACATCTGGCTGGAATTAGGCATCCAGATTGTAACTATGAGACGCAATGAGTCAACTGTCCTAGTTAGATTTATAGTGCCTAGTTTTGACCTCGTCAGCAAACAGTGATCCTAAGTGCTCCTCAGCCAGCAAGAGCATTGATAACCTAAGCTGCAAAAAAGAACAAAGGAAGAAAGGCAGCTCCGCACTGTAAGAGCGGACCTTTCCCAGCCGGTCAGCAGGCTGGGGAGGCACTCTCCTCCTGAAGTTGTAAACAAATGAAGTAGGAACACCTCTCTGAATAAAACAACACAGAAGCACCCCCCGCCCCCACTTTTCATGCTGCTTATCTGGCCCTGGCAAACCGTCCATTGAAGAGAAAGCATTTCAGTAATACAAAGTTTTCAGGAAGTCCCCATCTTTTTCCATGGCCATCTTGATAGCCTTTGACATGCTCAAGCATAAAAACATGGTGTTTTCAACGTGTTTCCCTGTTGTGCACACATACCTTGTCTTTGGGGGGTGCGGGGGAGAGGTGTGGGTAAAGAATTGAATTCGGCTTCATGATGCTAAGTAAGGAAAGGAAAGAATGAATGTGTTTAAAATATTTTTACTTTTGTTTTCAGGCATAAACAACTTTTCCACTCTTCAGTCATTTTAATTGTCACCTCCCCCCCTTTTATGTATTCAGTTTGGAGCTGTGGCTTTGATCTTTGATGGTTTTCCTGAAGAAACCTTACAGACGGGTCCGGTGCCACCCACGTCCCACTGCCGGGGTGGGGGGTGGAGAGACAAGAGGGGGTGCAGGCTGCGCCCCTTCTCTGCTGCTTCTGTCCCTCTCTAAAAGTACACAGTCTTACTTTCACTCCACTTTACATGAAAAGCACCCCATTTGCAACCTTCAGAACTTTTTTAGTTGTAACAAAATGCCTGTGACGAACTCCACAACTGACTGGGACAGTATGTCACAACACTGTGCCTGGGAATTAAAGCTGGAATGTTATTCCCATTTTCAGGATCAAGTGCAGGACAGAGTCTGCGTCTAAGTGCAGGGCCCCCAGAGTGCCCCGAAGCCCAGCAAGCACCACTTTTCACATTTAGAGCAAAGGTTTCTCTATGAGTCAGCGCATAATCTGTAAGAGTGAAAATCAACTCTTTAAGATTTGATGAAAATTAAAAGAAATACAATGTACAGAAATACGAAAATGGTCCAGGTTATGGTGGTATATTAACATGGAGAAACTACATTCATCAAAGCACTAAACATCTTTTTGAATCCTCGCCTGAGGATGTGTTTATTGATTTGAGAGAAAGAGGGAAACAGCAATCGGTTGCCTCCCCTAAATTCCCCAACAAGGGATCCTACTGCAGCCTTTTTGGGGTGTGGGACGATGCTCCAACCAATTTATCCACCCAGCCAGAGCGAGGCACTAAACTTTTACTGAAAGTTCCCTCTTCTTTAAAACGGAGAGAATGATAACACTTACCTCATAGGGCTGTTAATACCTATAAAGCACTGTATATATGCTACCTGCCACATAATAATCCTTCAGTAAAGGTTAACTACATGGGAGGGAAAGGGATTTATGACCATCCTTTAGCCAGTTCTGATCATTGTTGAGCCAGAATAGAGGCACAAAGTAACAGAAAATTAGCCTCTAAAAAAATCGGTGATTTCTAGTGGAAGTGTAAATTGGGACAAACCTTCTAAAGGGTGTTAAAAACCTTAAAATGTGAATACCCTATGTCCCAGCAATCCCTTAACTGTGAATTTATCTTATGAAAATAATCAGAGATGTGTGAAAAGATATATGTGTAAGATTCTTCATCAAATTTATTTATAACACTGAAAAACTGGAAGAGCCTTAATGTCCAACAATAAGCTGCTAGTTAAGTAAAATATGTACATTTAGACGATGGGGTGCTGCAGAGACAGTAAAAATTATGTTGGAGAAGACGATCCAGTGACACGGACAAATGTTCCTGCTCTGCAGCCCAGTGAGGGTGGCAGGCTACAGAGCAGTGTATTATAAAAATATTATTCACATACAAATGTAACCATCGGCCTGAAGTATGCCAATGCAAATATTTTTTAAGCAAAGCTTGCTACAATCTCAAAACTTCTTTGCATTTTTCAATCTACTGAAAGCATGCATATTCGGGGGCTTGTTGTTTAAACTTTAGTCTAGTATGCTGATTTTTGTAATCCAATCTGGTTATTAAAGTCTTAGTTTCTTCCTGTTGAATATTCTGTCAAACTTCAGTATTATTAGCCATCACTGTTCGTAGTGCCAAGCTTTCTCTTTCTCAGCTAAGAGTGTCTCAACTAACAGTGTCACAAACTCCAAGCATGGCAAGGGAGTAAGAGAAATCCTCCTTCCATGCCTGCCCAGAGGATCAGTAGTGGGAGGGGGCCTGGTCCTCAGCTGGTGCCTCCTTATTTCCATGACACCCGCTGTCATGGAGTCTCGGTGTAAGCTCTGCCGTGGTTTTCTGAGACCATGTTTTGTTTCACCTACATGGCTCACAGAACATTCCGTCGCCACAGAGGGACAGCTGTGTGTCCTTTTGGCCCCCACCCAGGAGGCACTATACCTCCTATTTGGTAGCATGCACCCTTGATATTCTAATCTCTGTGCTCTCATTAGACATCTGGGTCTTCTGAGAGTCATGGAGAACTGAGAAAGGCGAGACTCCTCCTCCTTCTCTCTTTCAGGCACACTCCATGTTGAGTCCTGCTAGCACTGACTAACCAGTCCACTGATCTTTCTGCCTTCTGAAATCACTTGATAAGCAGGAACCCTTGATTTTAAACAGCTCGCTCACTTTCTGGGCTGATGGTGGGCATGATAGGGATGAGATGGGATGGTGGAAGGGCCGTGGAGTGGGAGAAGACAACGTGTCACCCCTGAAGGATCTCAGGGGACCACCCTCAGAATCCCTGCGAGGACTCCCTCTGTTAAAAAGTATTTTCAGCCCTGGCTGGTGTGGCACAGTGGATTGAGTGCTGGCCTGCGAACCAGAGGGTCGCCAGTTCCATTCCCAGTCAGGGTACTGGCCTGGGTAGCTGGCCGGGTCCCCAGTAGGGGGCACATGAGAGGCAACCACACATTGATGTTTCTCTCCCTTTCTCTCTCCCTCCCTTCCCCCTCTCTAAAAATAAATACAGTCTTTAAAAAATAATAATTTTAAGTATATTCACATAAGATAAAATGCTGTATTGTAAATGTAGTTTGCTGAGTGTTAACAAATACATACCCGCGTTTAATCATCACAATTAAGATACAGAATATTTCATTTGTTAAAAAAATCCCCTCTTGCCACTTTGAAGTCAATTTCTGCCACCATGTCCTAGGCAACTGCTACTCTGCTTTCTATTCCTTGAGATTTGTTAGAATTCTATGGAAGTGGTATAATATACCACTGGGTCTGTCTTGGGTCTGTCTAAACATAAGCCAGTCTTGGGTCTGGCTAAACATAATGTTTCTGAGATTTGTCCATGGTGTTGCTATAGTTTATTTCTCTTCATTGGTGAATAATATTCTCTCACAGGGCAATGTCACAGTTTGTTCACTGACTTATTGGTAGACATTTGTGTTGTTTCCAGTTTGGGGTCATCACAAGTAAAGCTGCTGTAAACACCCATACAACACATACAAGTCTCTGTGTGGACACATGTTCTAATTCTCTTGGGTAAATATCTACAGGTGGAATGACTATGGCATATGATAATGTACACATGACTTTATAAAATTGTCACACTCTTTTCCAATATGATTTTACCATTTTTTTTTTTCATTTCTCCTGGAAGTATGTAACAATTCCAGCTCCTCCACATCGTGGCCGACACTTCCTTTTGGTCAGTCTTTATAACTGTAGCCTTTCCAGTAGGTGTATAGTGGCACCCCCTTGCAGGTTTAATTTGCATTTTCTAATGACTAATGATGCGGAGGAACTTTTCACGTTCTTATTAGCCTTTTGTACGTCTTCTTTGACCAATTGTCTGCTCAAATCTATTGCCCATTTTTTAAAATTAAACTTTTAATTTTATAATAGTTTTTTGATTTACACAAAAAAATTGTGAAGATAAAACAAGGAGTTCTCATATGTCGCATGCCCAGTTTCCTCTACTATTAACATCTTACACTAGCGTGGCACATTTTAAAAAAACAGAATGGCAGTCACTTGTTTGTTTGGTTTGACCTATGTACATTAATTCCTCCATTTGGTACCACTGGCCAGCTTTGCTTTGGCCAGCTCTACACTACATAGTTATTATAGAACACTAATAAGCCGATGTTGACACATGACTATTAACTTTCATACTGTATTCTAATTTCCTTTGTTTTCACCTAATATCCTTCGCACCCCACCCCAGGATTCCATCCAGAATACTCCATTAAATATACTCATGTTTCCTGAGGCTCTTACAGACTTTGTCAATTTCTCAGGCTTTACTTGGCTTTTGATGATCTTGACAGCTTGGGGAATATTAATGAGCTGTTTTATAGAATGTCTCTCGATTGGTGTTTATCTGGTATCTTTCACAGGAGTAGGCTGGGGTTAGGGGATTTTGGAAAGAGACCACAGAGTTAGAGTGTAATTCACATTACATCGTATCAAACACAATATCAACATGACTGATCACTATTGATATTAACCTTGATCACATGGCTAAAGTTACATTTCTCAGGCTTCTCCATTATACAGTGACTCCTTTTCCTCCTTCCCATAATGTACTCTTTGGAAGGGCATCATTATGCACAACTCACATCTTAAGAATGAGGAGTAATACTTCACCTCGCTGAAGTGGAATATATGAATAAATTATTTTGAATACTTCTGCATGGGAGATTTATTGATTTGCTAAGTAATTTATTTATTCAGTCATTTATTTATATCAGTATTGACTCAGTATTTATTTTACACTTTGGATTATGATCCAGTACTACATTATTCATTTTGTTGCTCATATTGTTTCGGCTCTGGCCACTGGGAGTTTTCTCAGCTCCCATGTCCATCTGACATATCCTCACCATTGTGTTTTTTTGAGCACTTCTTTTCTGGAACTACAAGACGTATCTGGGAGAAAAGACATGATGAGTTAATTCATTTGCATTTTATCCTCCCCAGGTGCTGGCAAGTTTCAGATGCTTCCACACCCTCTGGCTGCCAGGACCCCTCACCCCCTACCCACGATGTCATCTTTCGTTTGGGGACATAGTGTAAGACAGGTAAAGAAACATCTCTCTACATGTTTGAGTGGTGCTTGAGTGGCGTTAGTAGGGAAGAGGTCACAGTAGCTGATAGCCCTGTGACAACACTGAGTATAAGATTCTTTGTGTCAAGGCAACAACGTGTCCTACCATAGCTTTGCAGTGTAGAGCTGGCCAGAGAAAGTCACACAAAATGGAGGAATTCACATACATCGGTCAAACCAAACAAGTGACTTTCATGCTGACTGTTATTGTAAACAAAGTTTTGTTAGAACAGAGCCACTCATGCACTTGCCCATGGTTTGTGCCAACTTTCATGCTCAAATGGCAGAGCTGCGTAGTTGCAAAGGCTAAAGAAATACTTCTCTGGCCCTTTACAGAAAAAGTTTTCTGACCGCAGCTCTGCTTCTTGACTAGGGTAAATCTTATGCAAGAGAGGGTCGTTTTTGTCAGCAGCCTCTGGGGAAAGAGAACCACACAACAGTGCTATCTCTACAAGTAGCTTTCAGAGTAGAATGGAAGGGCAGATAAAGTGCTTCCCAGATAAGGTCAAGTTACAGGAGTTCCTCATCACCAAGCCCTTATTAATGAAACATTAAAGGGACTTATCTAAGAAAAGGAAGATCAAAAATATGAACAGTAAAATGACAACAAACTCACAACTATCAACAATTGAACCTTAAAAAATAAAGCAAAACAATGAAAACAAAAACTAAGCAAACAATAGAACAGAAACAGAATCAGAGAAATGGACATCACATGGAGGGATTTCAGTGGGGAGGGGGAAGGGAGGAATAGGGGGGAAAATGTACAGTGAAGAAGAAACATAATTGGTAGGCATAAGATAGATGGGGGGAGGTCAAAAATGGTACAGGAAACAGAGGACTCAGAGAACTTATATGTACAACCCATGGACATGAACTAGGGCGGGGAGGAACGCTGGACGGTTGCGGGGTGCAGGGTGGAGGGGGGATAAAGGGGGAAAAATTGGGAAAACTGTAATACCATAACCAATAAAATATACTTAAAAAAGTCTTAAATACTTGTTTGTTTAGTTAAATAACGCTGCTTATCTAATTCCCTTGATTTGACCTCCTCTCTCTTATCTGAAACCAAAATTTACAATTATGGTTAATTGCTAAACAGGCTTACGGGTTAGAAATACACACGCAAAAGACAAGCTTTCTTCTTAATCGAAGGCCCTTGCATATTTAAGGAAGTGAGACGCACCTAGATACCTGGTGGGGCTTGGGTCATTTCCGAGTTTCTGCTCCCCTAAATTCAGGACATCTGTTCCGCAGGAATGCTTCAGGTAATTTGTGTGGAGAAGATACCATAAGCATAACAAAGGTTTTCAAAATAAAATGCAAATTAGGTTTTAATGAAGCGAAATTATCGCAAAACCATGAAACGATCAGGTTACTTTCTGTTCTCTCTAATTGACCTGAGAGAGTTTTAATATGTTTACTTTATTTTTTTCCCTAGGGGCATACTTCAGAAGAAAACGCAGACTGCTGAGAATGGCTATGAGAGCTATAAAGAAGGGGCTAAGCCTGCAGGTAGCTACCTGCAGACTCAAGGACAAAGTGACTACTGGAAAGTTCTGTTTCCCAAACCTAGCCAAAGCTGTGTTTGTCTTTGTGGCAGTTGGACCTGACCAGTGGGAAGACAGCCTTGTCTGGCCTTGATCGCTGGTTCAGCTACCCAGTCTGTGACCCTGAGCAAATTCTGCAGTCTCTCTGAGCCTACCCTGCAAAATGGGAATTCTGTGTGCCCATGCAAAGTCATTCTGAGGATATAAAATAATAGATGTAGAGTATCACTTGATAAACGATAGTTTTCACGACTGTTATTATTCCCAGGACGCTGCCTAGCTACATACTCCAAAAGTAAGTGTCAGAGACTGGAGTGAGATGAGGCAGACCACAGGTATCCTGAAATAATCGCTGTGATCAGTTCGCCTCCAAGAATCCTCTTTAATACTTACAGCTGGCTTGGGCCTGGAGAAGGTTAAAAGAGCCGTGCTGTCATCTCCCTCCGCACAGAACGCCAGGGACCTCTGTGACAAATTGCAGACATCCTTGGAGGAAACGCAGCCTCCAACATAACGAAGACTCAGACCACAGGGCAACTCCCAGACATGCGACACCCCGGCGGGGCCCTGCCTCTGATCAAAAGTCTATTTTCTCTAGCTCCAGAGAAACAATTTAGAATTGAAGCCAGAGGTTTACTTGGTGTCTCTTCTGTTTCCCTTCACAGCCGATGGGCCTGGTCTAATCCTAACGGTGCCCAAGTTAGTCCGCATTGTGTTCATCTTTCTCTGAAAGATCAGAAAACAACCCAAGGTTGCGAACTCCGCGCCCCACAGAGGGCCAGACCCCACGGAGGCAGCGCGGAAGCTGCGCTGCAGTGCTGACTCCGGGGCTGGCTGGCACTGGGTGGGAGGAAAGCGCCTGCGCTTTGGGACTCTGGACAGACAAGGGTGAACTTGCATGGGGGTACGTGAGTTTGCTAGGGCTGCCGTAACAAACACCACAAACGGGGTGGCTTAAAACAAGACATTCATTGCCTCACAGTTCTGGAGCCTAGCTGTCCCAAATCAAGGTGTTGGCAAGGTTCTTCTTCCTCTGCCACCTGCAGAGGAGAATCCTGCTTTGCCTCTCCGAGATCCTAGCATTCGTTCATCTGCAGTCCTTGGTGTGTTCTTGGCTTCTGGACTCATCACTCCTTTCTCTGCCTTCTTTGTCATATGACCACATCTGAACTTGATGACTTCCCCCAAAGACCTCATTTCCAAATGAAGTCACAGGCACAAGTTCCAGGATTAGGACTTCAACTTACCTTTGAAGGACTGGGGGAACAAAATTGAACCCTTAGCTGGTGGTGAGAGGGAGAGGCAGTAGACCCAGTCCTTCAGGTTCATCCGACCTTACCCTTCCCTGCAGTAAGAGCCTTGGTGCTTCGTACCTTTAACCTCCAGTCAGTGTTTTCCCAAGTGTGACGGCCAGCACTGCAGTCCCCTTCGGAATCTTGTTCATAGTGTAGATTCCTAGTACGGGGAGTAGGGATGGGCAGGTGTACTCAGAAGATCTGCCACCCCAGAATCTGTACTTTTTAGCTAGCCTGAGAATCACAGCCTTCAGTAAAAAAACTGGGGGGTTTGCTTTATCACCAGCCACTTTCACTACACGGTGAATAGATTTCAGATTCTTTTGCAGTTAAGATGATGACAAAGTAAAGGGAAAGAGAAAGCTTGAGGAACTTAGAGGGGATAAAGAAAAACAGAAATTTGAAGGAGGAGGCCGGGAATCTTAGAAGGGGAAAAAAAAACTGCCTTCTCCTCTGTTTGGCTAACAATTGGTCCTGGACAGTAGCCTTGAAGGTGGACGCCAAGAGAGACATCATTCAGCTATGCAATTTCCAGTCAGGCAGCAAGCAGTGTTGCCTCTGCGTGCAGGCCGCTCGGCATTGTGGGCCACATACCAAACCTGACAAGGTCACGGAAGGCCTGCATGGTGGTCTTTCAAACTCAGAGACCAGAAGTGACCACAAAGGACAGTCCAACCATAAAAATTCCTGACTAAAAGCATATCATGACCATAGTCACGTCCTCGGCCTGCAGCTTCCTTAACAGAAGTGAACCTTTGCTTTCAGGGACCCGGTCTATTGTTTTTTTGCATCTAAGATAACATACCTTTGAAAGGTCAGTGTAATCTCCTTCTCCAGACCCTTCAGGGCACAACCTGTACCTGAGCGTGAGACAGACACACAAGCCCTCTCTCTCTGCTGTAAATGTAATTAAGTCTCCGGTCCCCACCGATGTAAAAGAAGCCTGTGTCTCTCAGTTCTACTTTTTATACACTGCTAGAGTTCCTTGCTTTGTTTTCTTCCACCCCCTTAATCTACCACCAACGGACTTTATGTAACCTTCCCTGTGTCTCCTCCTTTTATTCTAATGTATAAAATAAGCAGCAAAACTACCTTTCTTAGGAGCATTTCCTCAATCCATTGGAATTTTGCCCCCTGGCAGTTGTCATCAGTTTGGTTCAAATAAACTCGTATAAATTCTTGACAGGCTCCACGTTACTATGACAGCAAGTCCGGGCAGTTGAGCCTGCAGGCCACGGCCTATGTTCTCCATCCCTCCACGTCTCACAGGGCACACACCAGTCCCCTCGGCCAGAACACCATTACCTGAGTGAACCCTGATGATTTCTTGCTGACTTGAGAACGTGAAAGTCGTTCAGAATGAGTGATGAGGCCTGTCCTGCCCTGTCTTTTAACAGGCAGAGCAAGCAATGGATGCTTGGGGCAGCGAACTAGAAAGAAGTCTTGCTTAGGCGCCAGTCCAGGGGTGAGAGTGCCATAGCTTATGTTTTCTGCACGCTCTGGGCACCAGAATTTTTACTGCAGACAACATTGGTGAGGGTAAGAGTAGGGGGAAAGGTGGTCAACCCGCTCAAATACCCCTCCTTTGTAATATCTGAAGATATTCCCTTCCCTGGAATTCAATGAAAACAATAAAAGGGAAAACAGAGTTATCGAACCATGACAACGTAATGAATTATCCACAATTCACTAAAGGCACAGCAAGCTATAAATAGCAGAGTAATATCCTTGGTGTGCCGCTGATGTTTCCTGTTAGGAAGGTCCTGGCCTTGCGAATATACGAGGGAGACCCTAGGTGCCTCTTCTTCAGTGTCTTTTCAACATTGCTTAAGAATTTAGCTTCCTGGGATGCCAGTGGTTCTTTTGTAGAGGAGAACTATATAGAAATGTATTCAAGAAACGCATCATTAGTCTTGAGAAAAGTAGAGAAGGGGAAATGTCCCACAAAGTGGTAATGAAAGAACTAAATAGATTTTGCGTTCCCAGGAGGAATGATACAATTAAAGTTCCATGGAAATAGGCAAAGGGAATTGGAAAAAGGAAGGCATATCATGGCCACTCACAGAAGGGGTTGGGTTAGGGGTAAAGATTCTGTAGCTGTCAGGGAAAGAAATGGCCAAGAAGGAGCAGGGCAATGTAATCAGCTTTATACCTTTGTGTTTTGGGTTTAGAATGTTGGGATATGGCTCTGTCTTCCACAGTTGATAAATTGATATATAGAATACGAATTGAACAAGCAGAGTTATGAAACTTTGGACTGCCTTTGCCTGCAGGCTGGCCCATGAAGCAGGATTCCCACAGTTGGAAGTATAGCACCCACCCTGGATCTGAACCCAAAGTCCTTGGGTCTGAATCCTAACTCTGCACTGACTTGTTACATAACCCCAGTCAAATTTCTTTAGCTTGATCTGTTTCTTAGTCACAAAGAAATTAGCTATCCAGTAGGGATAAAAATAGTACCTACCTCAAAGTGTTGTTATAAAATTGAATTAATCTGTGTAAAATAGAAAAGTGCCAGGGGCATACATATAAAGACCCAGTATTTGTTATTTATAAAGTAATTGGCCAAAGTTGCCTTCAAGGTCTGATTCAGTTCTGGTTTGGACTTGAGGAGGATTCTACATTGCCTTCCAATCCTTTTCTAAACATCCCACTTGCTTGTATTTTCCAGTGCTCCGCCACAGCCCATGCTGGGTGAACAAGGCTTCACAATAGGCTGAATCAAATTGCAGAGAATGTGCCTACATTTGTTCACAGTTCAGAGTCGTTAAGTCTTTTTTGTGTGTTCCCTATATCCAGCAATTTTAGTTTCTATGTGTTACTGCATAGATTTAGGCAAATTTTTTGTCTTTGGGAGCAAGGTCTTTCCTGCAAAATGTCTGATGGTAGCTTCCCAGGAATGCCTTTTCCCGCTTTCTCTGCTTTGGTGGGATGGGTGTGTGGACTTTCCTAGCTTTAGGTGGAAAGAGAAAAACTTCTGGGAAACATTCATTGATCCTAAAAGCTCCCCCACTACTTAGATCTCATTTCCTCTATGCATACTTCCCATGTTGTACTATCTTAGTCAATAATCTCTTTCTCACTCTTTCCCCCACCTTCTTCCACTGCCCTATCCATCTTTCCAGTCTTTCAATGTAATAAAAATGTCCACAGAGAGCAGTGTCCCAAACTGTTAATATTCAATGAGCCTGAGTCTGTGTGTAAGTGCTTCATATACAGTGTGATGTGTTAGGTCCATAATGCCGTAGCTACCCCAAATACCACCTGCTATAGCTTCTCCCAAAGTCTGAAGTTTCTATGATTAAACCCCTTCCTCTGATTTAAGGCATTCCCCCGCAAGACTCCTGTAAACATGTACCTCTCTTCCTAGAAAAGGTAACTCACTGGTAACATTCCCACAGTTTGTCAGGTTCCCACCTGACACTGTGTGGCTGCAGAGTCTCCAGGGTGCCAAATTAGTCTGTGAAGGAGCAAGAGGTATGATGTAACAAAAAGCAAAATTCTTTTGCCCAGCGGGCTCCACCCATCAAAGGGAAGGGGCTGCAGAGGGGCTGGCCGGGGATCGTCCTGTGGTGTCTGGACCCTGGCAGGATTCAGTCACCGGGTGGGGAGGGCTGTGTGGGGGTGGACAGTTCCGAAGGGTGAATTGGGAAACAATAAAGATACACTCAATTTGTTGGCAGAAGGCCCTCTATGAAAAAATATGGTTTAGTTTTGGTTTTAATTTCTAAAAGGCATGCTTTATGTTTTAGGAAATTTCTACTTTATTACAACTTGAAAGAGCATATATTCATTAAGTAACACTGTGCCAAAAGATGACATTACTCAAGATGTTGAAACTAATGTGCAGACATTTCCTTGAAGAGGATGCGCTTCAGGCCCTTCGCTTACTTGTGGCTCCCCTGAGACGGCAGGGCCCAGCCACAGGGCCGCAGGGCCCATTCCCACTGGGGTGTCATTCCCTCCCCTTTCTGATCCCTCCCTCTCTGCGGAAGCTCTCAGTGTCCCTGGGGCTCTCCTCCCTTCTGCACAGAGCACCCCTAGGTGGTTGGTTCACTGTACCCTGCCTAAGAAGACTCTTTAACCTGAAATTTTATTATTGTGCATTTTGAATTTTACTGTTATTACAATGAAGTCAATGACAAAAGAGCACATTTACATGGCTAATGTGAAGTGCAGATAGAGCACAGAATACTAGAGAATTCAAGAGAATTCCTTTCAAATCTTCTGTAATGTTAGGCAGATCTCTGCATTAGGGTAATATGAGAGGAGTTTCCCCTCTTCCCTTCTTTTCTTTTTTAAAGAAGGCAGGGGACGGAGTGGGAAAACCATGAACTTTGGACCCAGACACAAGGGAGTTTGAACCAACTCTTTCTTTTGCTCGAAGTGTGGCAGGGCCAGCTTCATAAACTCTGATTTGTGCCCACTCAGCACAGATAGAAATCTCTCTGTTGTAAGAATTAGAAGTAATTCTTAAATCCAGAGTCTGTTTTGAGAACTAAATAAGGAATATACATCAAATAACTAGTATAGTGCCTTGTCTGGCATTTAACAAAGGTTAAATGTGTTCTTATTAATATTATTAATAAAAATGATCTGATATAAGGATGAAAACTAGAGATGAAAAATGTAAGCCAGGCAATAAAGTATTATTTGGTGCTAAAGAGAAAAGAGTTTATCGAACCATGAAAAGACACAGAGGAAACGTAAGTGCAAATTACTATGTGAAAGAGGCCAATGTGAAAAGGCTATATTCTGTACGATTCCAGTTATATGGCATTCTAGAAAAGGCAGAACTGTGGAGACAGGAAAAGATCAGTGGTTTCCAGGAGCTGAAGAGAAAAATCACAGAGCATTTTTAGGACAGTGAAAAATACTCTGTATGCAACTATAATGATGGATACATGTAATTAGACTTTTGTCCAAGGTCATGGAATGTACGAACCTAGAGTAAAGCCTAACATAAACTAGGGACTTGGGTGATGATTACGTTTCAATGTAAGTTCATCAACTTTAACACACGTGCCTCTCCAGTGAGGGACGCTAATAATGGGGGACTGTGCATGTGCGGGACAAGGTAGGTACATGGGACATCTCTGTACTTTCTTCTCCATTTGGCTGTGAAACTAAAACTGCTCTAAAAAAAATAATAAAGTCTTAAAAAAATTTTAAAACAGACAAGGAACAGAGAAGAAACACTGAGCAGAAAGGAGTAAGTTGAATTCTCCCCCAGTCTGAGTTAAGGTCCTGACTTTCAGGACCCTGGGCTGCAGCAGTGGAAGAGAGATGAGTTCCGCCCAGGGCAGGGACAGCACAGCTTGGAAGGAAATGAGAGGAAGGCAGGGGCGTGCACAGGCTTCCAGGCAGCCTCACTGTAACAGCATCTGGTAATAGCTTGAAAATGGGAGATGCCATTATCATAAAAGCATGCAAACAAGGAAGCAGAGACGTAGTCATTGTTTTAAAGTCACTTAGTCAATAACACTGCTCTTTTTATCTGATTATGAAAGTAGTATATGTTCATATTAAAAAATTGGAATATACACAAAAACACAAAGACTAAAATGAAAATCAACTATAATACAAAGAAGACCATTTGTCATTTAGGAGAAGTTCTTACAGTGTTTTAAATATAAATATGTACATGAGGTCTGTCTGGAAAAAGTCCAGCCATTGTTAATATAACGAGAACAGTTTTAGCAACATTGATATAACCTGGCAGCCAAGGAGAGTGGACTGAAATGCTCATGAGTGAACAATGACGACTTCACTGTACCAGTCAGTGGGAGCTGTAGACGCTGTCGAGCGAACGTGTGTACTGTGTGGCCATCGCATTCAAAATGACTGAGCGAGTAGAGCAACAAGTCTGCATCCAGTTTTGCTTTAAGCTTGAACACTCATCCACAGAAACTAATCAGATGACTCAGAAGGCTGCAGCTTTGGGCAACTGGTGATTGGCAGCTTTATCACAACAATGTGCCCACTCATGCATCATGTCTCATGCAGAGTTTTTTGGCAAAACATCAAATTATCCAGGTGACTCAGCCCCTTACAGTCCAGATTTGGTGCCCTGTGACTTCCGGTTTTTCCCAAAACTAAAACCAACTTTGGAAGGGAAGAGATTTCAGATCATCGATGAGATTCAGGAAAATGCAGTGAGGCAACTGATGGTGACTGGGAGAACTGTGTGAGGTCCCAGGGTGCCTACTTTGAAGGGGATTGAGGTGTCCTTTCCTTATGTACAATGTTTCTTGTATCTTGTATCTTCTTCAATAAGTATCTCTATTTTTCATATTACATGGCTGGATACCTTCTGGGCAGGCATCATATATATATGTGTGTATATATACACACACACACACATATATACACACACACGTTTACTTTTTTCTTCTACAAATTTGAGTTTATTTTACAAAGTAGCATACTTACCTTTTCATTTAATTATATAATGTGAATATTGTGCTGTCATTAAATATTCTTCTAGAACATCTTTTTAAAAATGTATAATTAAAATTCTCACCCCTATAAAAGTATAGTGGCTAAAATAGTGAATCCCCATGTGCCCATGATTCATATTCAACAATATCAAAGTACGGCCTTTTCAAATTATATTTATTTTGTTTATACACCACTGACTTCCCACCAACCCTTGGATTTTCTCAAAGCAAATCTCATACACCATGGAATTTTCTCTACAAATATTTTAGTATGTCTTATCTCTAGAAGAAATGAAATTCTCTTAGAAATATGTTTATAATAACATTATCACACCTAAGAATATAGTGATAATTTCTTAATAGCATCAAATTGCTTTTAGTGTTTAGTTATAACATGCCTGGTTGTCATATTTAACTGTTCATACCAGGGTCTGATTTGGGGTATGTATGATATTAGGCAAAAACCCTGTGTTTAAATTGGAGGTATTAATATGAACTCACAGTGTATTTTATCTAAAGCCAAAAGAAAGTTTTTAAAACTATACAGGGATCCCTGGCTGGTGTGGCTCAGTGGAGTGAGCACCAGCCTGTGAACCGAAGGGTCACCAGTTCAATTCCCAGTCTCGGGCACACGCCTGGGTTGCAGGTCAGGTTCCCAGTTGGGGGCGCGTGAGAGGCAACCACACATTGATGTTTCTCTCCCTCTCTTTCTCCCTCCCTCCCCTTTTCCAAAAATAAATAAATAAAACCTTTCTTAAAAAAGAGCAAATGTTTAAAAAAAAACTCTGTACACAGAAAAGGCCTAGAAAGGATGACTAACCCAGTCACAAAGAACACTCTAGTGCCAAGATTATAGACTATAAATACTATTTTCCTCTAATAGAAATGAGGCTGCCTTAGAGCAGAGGTCTCCAACCTCCCCCTTCCCTTCTGTGGATGCCCTCTCATTACCGCCTGAGTTCCACCTCCTGTCTCCCACCCTCCTCCCGGGTCTGTGGAAAAATTGTCTTCCACAAAACCTGTCCCCGGTGCCAAAAAGGTTGGGGACTGCTGCCTTAGAGGAATGTCCAGATCTGGGGAAGGAAATGAACAAGGTGAGTCTGAAACACCTTATACCAGAAAACAAAGAAAATGTGAAAGATCATTAGGTTTATGTCCAAAGCACTCGGAAATGTGAATAGGTTCTCTTTGGTCAACTACATGATCATATAATAAGATAACATCAATACAGATAACTATGTTAGATTGAAATGGGTCAAACAGGTGCAAATCCATGAGTTCACAATGTTATCTCCCCCTACTTCAAAGTACCCTTAGATAACTTTAACAAATAATAGAAAACAAAGTTTATTTAGATAATAAGCAATTACAGAGGAAGCACCAAGTATTCATTTTACCAATGCTTTACAAACTGTACCTTAACATAAACAAAAAAGAAAAGTTCCTCTTTCTATAATATTCCAACTCATAAATGGGGAAATGATAGTAGCCTTTATGATTCAATGATGGCAGAGGCAGGTGGGGGCTGGAAGGTTATGGACATACTTGATTATAGGCTGGGTGTTCACCCACGTGCTCGCTGGGCCCTTGTGGGGGGATGCCTGTGACCAGCAGTGGTGCTGGCAAGACAGCTCAGGGGCTGGGAGGGAATTCTACTGCCCGAGTGTCTCCGGATTCTGTGCAAAGGAAAGAGTCGTGAGCCAGAGATCTTATTTGTACTCTTATTCCAGTCCTACGAAGGTGAGGGGTGTGCCAGACTGGTCTAAAGGGTTCTCAGGATGGTCTTCCACAAGGAGTGGGAGCCAGCCGAGAGCCGGGCACGGACATGCCGTGAGCTGAGCGTGGTTTAGGAAGATTGCTTTAGCAGCCCTAAGGAGGAAGGACGGACGGGGGCGGGAAGGGAGGTAGGCTGCTCTGCTCAGAGGCTCTTGCAATAATATAAATAAAAAGTGATGAAGCAGCTGATGTGGGGGTGGGAAGGAACACAGGAAAAGTCTAACACCATTAATCTTCAGTTCTGAAGAATTACAGTATTCCTCAAACATTTCCAGGTCATAAAATGACGATGGTAACTACATTCAAAAATCAGCTCAAAAATTTTGGATTTCATACCTACATATGGCTTCAAAGGAGGAAAGTGGGGGCAGACGACAGGAGAGTGTTGCATCAGGGGAGAGGACCCAGTGTGACGGCTACCATAGAGAGTGCTTTAACAACTGGATGTACAAGTTGGTAAGAGAAAGCTAACTGTGAAATTATGGTGATGGAGAAAAGGGAATCTTCAGCATGGGAGATGGAAGGCAGATGGGGGCACTGTGAAATTAAGGAAGAAGGCAGGGTAGTTATTCATAGCTATTCTTCTGTTATAACTCTGAAATACATGTGCTTAAAAATGAATAGAATGTAATCAATTTGAAATAGAAAAGCATTAAAGTTCGGAAATACGGAAACATGAGAAATGGCCCTGAGTTAAATGTGTTTAAAATGGGTTTTAGGGCTTTCTTTGGTCCATATAAGTCACCTTAATGAAATATTTTAATAAAACCCTTTGAAAAAAAGTAGTCATTTGATTTTTTGGAAGAAAATATTGCTACGGATTCCAGACAAACTGGAGAGTTGAAGAGGAGGAAAATCGTTGCAGAGCTCCCAGAGACAAGTGCTCTCGCCTCAGCGCGCATGGGTGCCGAGTTTTGTTGTAGGGAGGGCGAAGGGCGTGCCTGTTGCCAACACCGGGGCTCTCTGCCTGTCCCGAGTGAGGTTTCCCAGGTGCAGACCTTGAGATGAGCGATGTGACAAAGGCAATTCTCTACTGAAGAGGGCAGCTGGAGGTGGTCATTAGCCAGCACTGCAGCGTCTGGGGGACAGGTGTGCCAGCTGGCAGGGCAGAGCTGGGCGGGGCACGGAGGGCGTCCACTCCACCACCTAACCACCTGCACTCAGAGACGCATCCTGCATCAACAAGTAATGTGCTTTCACCAAACTCAAATCGAAAGACAGCGAGGCAGCGCAGCTCAGAGAAGAGAATCCCTTTGATGGAGGGAGCACACTTGAACAAAGGTTTCTCTCCCACCAAAGCTGGGAGACTTTGGACAAGTTACTCTGCCCCCTTCAAGCTCGTTCCTTTATTCAAACATGAAAATGACTATTTTGAGTCACAGTAGAAAATAAATATGGTACATAGAGAAAGTACAGTTATGTCTGTATATAAGTGAATCATATATTCATTTTTTAATACTAATAGGAAAAGGTCTGGAATGCTGTCCACTAAGGTTAGTTGTGCGTTATCCATGGGTGAGGGGTGCTGTGAATAGTCATAGAGAGAAATACAACAGTGCGGCAAAGACTTCACAGCCAGAGTGTTCTGGGACGTGGGAAAAATTGTTTAACCACTCTGTGCCTCAGTTTCCTTATCTGTAGAATGAAGGTAAAAAAAAAAACCTACCTCAGAAGTTGCTTTGAGAATTAAGTGGGCTAACCTAGAAACTCGTTTACAATAGCACAGAGCATGCAGTAAGGGAATCATAACTATTAGATATTTATATTGTTTTATTTTGTTTATTTCTGCCTTCTAATTGCTCTACAGTGATTATATATTAAAAATGTATAACATCCCCAAAGTTCTTTGTAACATATGGACTGTTAATAACTGGCAGACATTTTAATTAATTTCTATTCTAACCAGAAATCAAATAATTAAAACTGTTAAAGCAATACATCAAACAGAGCACAATAGCCATAAGCTCTCTACTGCACTATAAATAACTAAAGGTTCAAAATAAATAACTAAAGGTTCTTAGGACTGAGGTTTAGATATTTGCAGGAGTTTGGGCTGCTGTTATCTTTGTCTTGCACTTTGCACAGCACCGAGCACCCGAAGTCCTGCATTGCACCCTTGCTTGTTCATAGTAACTCCGAGTAGATGCAGCACGGTATTGCAGCTGCCAGTGCTGGTGGTAGCCTCGCTCAGTTGTCCAAGCTGTGCAGTGCTTTTTTTTTTTTTTTAAAGAGTATGAAAAGGTGACAGCTGCTGCCTCACTCACCATGGATAAATGAGTACAAAATGTTTGAACCATCGGCAGCTCCTGACAGACTCCGAGCCCTGTGGACAATCGTGCACTCCTGAGACCAGGTACCTCTGCCGCAGCCTCATGCTGCCCTGGCCTCATGCAAGCTCAGCACATTCTCCCCATACTGGTTGTTGCTTGACCAGCACTTGCCTAAAGGATGGGTTCAAGACAGTCAGTTGCTGTTTCATCAAGAATATTCAGCTGGCTGAGCAAGTTCAATGTTGAGGAAATTTATTATTTGAATTGTTCAATTCCCTGGGAAGTTTCCTCTTACTGTTCATGAGGAATGAAGAAATGGCAGTGTAGCTCACACACACACACACACACACACACACACACGTGCATGCACTTTAGGTCAAATTATCATCAAGAAGCCAGTTGGAGACCTCTTAAAATGGGCTGCAGCAATCACACTTTCAATCCAGCCACTACACTTTGTAGGTAATTGCAAGCCAGGGACAAGCTACAAATACCACTAAATACAGATATTATCGCTCCCAACACCCACGAATGCCGTCATAATAATGAACTACTGATATACTCTGATTCCTCAGTCATATGGCCTATAGTTTGCACAAGGACTTTTAAAGTCCAGACTAAGGAAGGAGTTCTCCAGATTGTAAGATTTCTTTGGAGAGTAGATGAATTCAGAAGTACAAAGTTAATTGAGGTAAAATAAAAATGGTGATGGATTTATTCTAAATTTAGAGAACAGAAAGACTTTTCTTTTTTGGTTCAGCTTTTTCCCTCCAAGGTTTCTTTCTGTCTTTTTCCAGTGAGTCTTTTAGCATAACTCTCCAGACCTAATTGGCAAACAGAAATAAATAAATCATGGGCACCAGCCCAAGCATTCTGAGGGAATTTATAGCTGGAATGTGTACATATTGATCGAAACAGGCATCCTGCCGTTGTTGGTGCGGACCCCAGCAGACAGACGTCAGAAAACGGAGCAAAATTATAACACCATGAATTGTAGGATCACTAAACATTTCAGCACATACCACAAATAAAGCAAAACAGTGCAAATTATTCCTGATAGAGCCTCCAGTCTGTTTGAGGCATTAGGCATGAACATATGAGCTATTAGGGAACTCGCTTTATTTCCATTTTTAAAAAACCTTCAGTGAGATTTCATTCTAAAGGTAATTTCAGACCAAGTTAGGGTGGAGACCCACTAAGAAGAATGTTTTGTTAAGAAATAAAAACTTTGAAACAAATCAAAGTTTAGGAGCAAACAAGTATCCTCTGGATAAAGAAGCATACGATACAGAGTCTTTAGGAGAAAAGTATCATTTAACGTATTTTATAAATGTTCACAGAGAGGGATAGGAAAAATGGAATACCTTCCAGATTTAAAGACATTAAACTTTTTAGGTAGTTTCGTGGCATACTGAAGGAAGTGATTGACTCTGCGTGGGATGTAATGTGGAATTTGAGCTCCAGGATGAGTAAGTCCACAGGAAATACCTGTAAGAAAAAAGGGAACAAAAAATTACTTGTAAGATTGTAGAGTCTGACATGAGCTGTCCACTATCTTTTAGTCTGTCTGAAGAGGGAGAAGTTGCATTATAAAGTATCCCAAAGACATGGGACCAATGTGTTGCTAAGTGGAAGACAATCATTGGTGATTAGAATAAGACTTAGAAACAAAACGCAAAACATTCCCTAACCTTTGCACGAAATCATGTTGCATGCACGTTTGGAAAACTGCTTCAGTTTTGGACATCAAGGAATTCTGTGAAGCAACCGAGGAGGGAAAACCTACTGCAAGGACAGAAGGCCTGGTTCAAACATAAGGAGAGACGCACACATCTTGAACATGAGACTAAGAGGAAAGGGGTACTCGTTCAATAAAAGTCTAAGGGATATTGAAAAGATCCATATGGACTTCATCACTATTCTCCCTTTACTGTGCAAACTGGTTAATAATGTATATATTTTACATTTTCAATTTTTATTTTCTCACCTCCATTTCATTCTTCAGTCATTTAATTGCATGTCCGCATGCAATGCTCCAGAGAAATAACTCTTTCTAAAGGAATCGACAATTTCCTAATTCTAGATCCAATATTGAATTTTCCCTCATCTACTTGATCTTTCCCCCTTCACCGCTTCTTTCTTGAAATTCTCTCACACTGGTTTTCTTTCTGCCTCTCTGATTCTTTTCTTGTCACTCCTCTAGCTCCTCTCCCTGTACTTGACACTTCAGTTAGGGTGTCCTTACCTCTTCTCAAGTTACATGCCTACTCACGATTTTAACTGTGCCAAAATTTTAATTACAAATTATCCTCCACTTATTTCCTAAATCCCCCCTTTTCTCCACCATCTCTCCCCTCAGCTCTACATCTGTATGTTCAGTTGTCCACTGGACACCCCAGTTGAATGTCCCTTACAAATACAAAGACAACATGCCTATATAATCAAGCTCGATGTTCTTCCTGCATCCCTGGCCTACTTCTCCCCAGTCTCTGTCCCAATGGAGAGGCCACTGCCAGAATTCTTACTGGCACATTTGAGTCTTGGGTGAATTACAAAAAGGCACCCTTTCCTAGGCTGGCGCAGCCCTACGCCAGATTGGACAATGGCATTCACGGAAGACTTTAGCCTTCACACTGCCTCTGCCCGGTGTCTTTATAAAGACTACATGGCAGTTTATAGCAGGTAGTCCTGCCATCTCCTTATCAGTCATCATCTCTATCACTACTCAGGTGTCCAGTTCTGTCCGTTTTGACTTAGAAATATCTGTACTATATGAGAAATGTTTTGCCAAATAAGCACCTCTGAACTCATACAGTACACACTAGCAAGACTTAGTTTCTTTCTTATTTGTTGAAATAAATAAGCATCAGTAGAAATTCTAACATTTTTATTTTTGTCTGGGCTGCTATAAAAAAAATACCATAGACCAGGTGGTTTAAATAACAACATTTCTTACAGTTCTCAAGGCTGAGATCAGGGTGTCAGCATGGTCAGGTTCTTGCTGAGGGCTCTCTTTTAGCTTGCAAAGTGCTTACCTCTCATTGTACGCCAGAAAGAGACCAGAAGGAAGCTCTCTCGTGACTTTTATAAGGGCACTAACTCCGTTCATGAGGGCACCACCCTCGTGTCCTCATCTAATTCTAATCACCTTCCAAAAGCCCCACCTCCTAATACCATCACTTTGGGAGTAGGGTTTCATCATATGAATTTAGGAGACACAAATATTCAGTTTATAACATATTTCTTCACTCAGTGCAGTAGATCACTTATTAGGGTAAAGTGTTATCCCACTGTAGAGACTACTGATAATTAAGTCCAAATTTTACAACATGATGTAAAAGACTTTAGCAACCAGTCTAACAAAATGCCTTTCCAGCTGCAGGTTTCACCCACCCATTATCGGTCCACCCAGGGCACAGTACTTGGTGTTTCTTGAATGGATCCACGTGGCTTCCTACTTCATTTGCATGTATCATGACTCTGACTGGGGTCTCCTTAGCCCTCCTTTCCCTGGTGCCCTCTTCCTCATTTTTCAGGGCTTAGATCAAAGGTTAATTATTGTGTCAAACTTCATCCAATCCTTCTCTCACCCTCCCCTGCCTCAGCTGCCACCTGGGGAAGAGTTACTACCTCCTTCTGCCAGGACCCTATAGCTCAGCTCCTTCCACATGAAACAGGTACAACTCTCATACTAATTGGTTATTTTTTTTTTTTTTGCATGACTTCCTTCATTAGATTTTACTCTTTCTGAAATAGAAATTATGAGTTATTCATCTTTGTGTACCAAAGGCTTAGGGTTATTTGATACATTTGTACATGCCTTGTGAAGGTTGAATAAATGGATGAATACATAAAATGAATGGACAGGTTAAGTTAAGTTCTCTTCAAATGCACTGGGTTGCCCAGGAAGCAGAAGGTTCCCTTTCCCTGCGTCCAAGCAGAGGCTGGTAGAAGGGATCCAAACATTGATAGATATGTTGTCTAGATATGCTTTAACACACATGGGCAACGTGTGTGTGCGCAACACCCCCTTTTAACTTCAAAATGCCATTCACCCCCCAGTAGGACACCTTCAGTCTCTGACAGAAAGAACTGAGGTCTTTTAAGTCTGCTATTTAATTTTAGCCGAGACAAATATGCTAAAATTACTTCTGTCCCCTAATTCTATTGTTCATTGTAGTGGTTTTAAAATGTACACAAATCCTTTGTCATTGCTTCCTTCAAGAGACAGAGCCTCATTTCCCTCTCCTTGAATGTGGGCTGGACTTTCAGACTCACTTGTAAGAAATAAACTCAAGTGGAGGTGGTTGTGTGAGACTTAAAGAGCCTAGAATTTTAGATCATGAAACACACTGTGGCTTCCTCCTCAGTTGCCTATGTTCTCTTAGGCTACGCGTTCAGGGGGAGGCTAGTGTTATGTGAGGACATTCAAGCTCCCCACAGAGAAGCCCATGTGGTACCAAAGTGCTGAGTCCTGCCAACAGCCATGTGATGAGCCATCTGGGGGCAGATCCTCTGCCCCAGCCAAGCCTTCAGATGTCTGCGGCCTTAGAACATCTTGGCTGCTACTTGGGGAGAGACCCCCAAGCCAGACTACCCAACTAAAAGCTTAGTTAAGGAATATGCATTCCTGCCCCTCAGAAACTCTATGAGATAATAAATGTTGTTTTATACTGCTAACTTGGGGCTAATGTATTAGATGGTAAAAGGTAGCATGTGCATTGACTTTCCTTGTTTTGAACAACTCCCAGAATATTAGAAATAGGTTCCCCTTCCTCTCTGCAATCCTCTGGAAAAAGATAACTTCAAGCTTAAAAAAAAATGGAAATGACATTTTCCAAGGTAGAAAGTACATGTATGGAATTCACTAACCCATGAGGTATATAATAGACTGACTGTACTCTTAGGTTCAAGAAGGGCTTAGCTACATTTATGGATGGTATTCATTGATTAATTCATTCCCTTTGAGCACCTATTTGGTGTCAGTCATTATGCTTGAGAGTGGTAGAATCCTACTTGGTTATTAAGAAAAAATGACTTCTGCTTGGAGGAGGCAACCGCAGCACCCCGAGCCCACTGCACGGGCAGACAGCCATACCTGCCTCCCGTCCACGCCTGAGCGGCCCTCTGGGAGAGGGCCAGAGGGGCAGGCCTGACGTATGGGACCAGGAGAGGATTAATTATGCCTCTGTAGTTAAGCTTTTGGAGTTGATCATTTACCGACTTCTAAAGGATAACCCTGTCATTTTTATCTCTGTGGCATCCAAAAAGTTCTCTTCACTGTAGAGACTAGGTGTGCCCTCTCCGCGGAGCACCACAGACGTGAAAAGCAAAGGCGCATATCACAGAACACCAGTGCTGTCAGAAAGCTAGAGTCCCACCATGCTTTTCCCAGCCAGAGATTTTTAGACACTTGAACAGAATACTTGTGGCATAGATGAAAAATGAATTTCATCTAAGTTAAGGGGAGTAAATGAGGAAAAAAACCCTCAAAGTTCAAACAACTGTGTAAGAGATACTCTAAGGACTCAGATTATATCAATGCTTATAGGATATGAGTGTTTTCACACAGTGCTATTAAGAAACCTGCAATTAAGGTGCTGGAGGTTTTTCTTAAACACACAGGCACACACACACTCACAGGGAAATCAATCCCCTCTTATAAAAGAACAGTGGTAGGTATCCCATGCTGTTTCTGTGCCCGAGGAAGGCACGGCGCTTCTTGAGGAGGAACAGCCCCCCTCAAGTCAAGTCAATGTCACCTGTGGAAAGATATAATTTGCTGTACTGTTGAAAGCTCAAAGGCAGTGACACCTCCACAGGAGCCTGCCTCATCTCCTACAAACCCCAAACAAAGACTATCAAAAACCTTGCCAGTGAGCAAGGGAAACATGCTTTCTTATATAGTGCCAAGGAGGGCATTCATGTGACACTCTTGTCATCACCTAACGAGGTACATGGGCCGGCTGCTTGTCTGCATGCTCTCTGGAATTAAGCCACCAGACCTTTTCTGAAGGGCACTGAAGGCACCCTTAACATCTGAGCACGGCCGATGCCATTGCTGGGGCCCTCTTCCCAGTGCTGACCCACAATGAAAGTGTCTGAATAATTTAGACCCACTGTCTCTGAGAAAGCAGTCCACACCATGTTCAACTTTAGAAAATCAGACTCAATCCCAAAAGACCGATATGGGTAGAACCTGAATCTCACATCACACCTTCAGGACAGTGGTTCTCAAAGTGCAGCCCCTGGACCAGCAGCATTGGCAGCACCCAGAACTTGTGAGGAAGGAAAATTCTCAGCCCCATCCTAGACCTCCTGAAGTGAAGCTCTGGACACAGGGCCCCTCGGTCTGTGTTTTAGCAAACTTCCAGGATTCCCACGTGTGTCAGAGTTTGAGAACCAGTGCCTTGGAGATATTTGTCCTGACCCCATTCTGTGGCTATTTATAGAATAACATTTATTCTATAATTCTACATTCTATATTTTAATATATAATAGTCTACAGTATTTATTCTATATTATTTACAGAATGGTAGAGGAGAACCTACTCGGTTATTCCCAAAGGTTATAAAGCAGTTATATTTCTGCACCTTTGGATGAGAACATATGGCTCCTTGTCTTTCCTAACTTGTTTCACGAGCCATGATGAAAACCCAACAATGCCTCCCCCTGTGTCAGGCTGACTAGTGCCACGGCTTGTGTGAGGCCTGCATCAGCTCACCTTAACCCTGCTAAGGATGCCTGACCTGTCATGGAGTAACTAACGCTCTCCTGGGGGCAAGGGACAAGCAGGCAGCGTCGCTTATGTGTAGCTATTAGGTAATTGCTATGGCTATGAAAGTATACCAAGACCCACACGGAGGAAAATTTTGTCCAGCAACAACCACTCCCAGATGTCACAGAAGAGCCCTGGGTTCGGGGCAGAGACAGGGAGCAGACAGAGATCCTATGGCTTCATTCCTTCCTGACATTCAAACTTCACTTAGAAAATGTGAGCTTCCTTCACAATTAAAAAGAAGGAGGACCCATGCCTTCCATTCAGATAAAATACCCTCTTGATTCAAGACTCTCACAGCTATTAAGTTAATGTTAGCACGGTGCTTCTGGGCTTACAAATACAAAGAACTTAATGACTGCATGTGTAGTGTTATTACAAGCAACAGGAAGCAGAAATGTCAGGGTACTCAAAAACCACAAATCAAATATCTCATTGTTCTCCTTGACACACTTACTCAGTTCCACAGGTGTCATTAGTCCCAGGAAGCTGACCTATAGTTTCTTTAATCATAACTATCCAGTATTATAGCTCTAAAGGTAAAATTTTCTTTTCTCCTGATGTTTAGTGAGAGATTTCTACAGGCATATTTCTTATATAGTGGTAGTCAGAAAAATGAATAAAATCTTGATTCTGAGCTCTTTTGAGATGTCATGCAATATAATACATAATTGTCATCTGTTTTTCATTGGGTTATTTTTCCAAGAAAAGATTCCAGAATTTCTTGTAATGGTAATTATTATGAACATATAGGAGTACCTGTTGAGCGGTTCTGTAAAGGCAAGAAAGTGGGAGAGGACTCAAAGAGATGCTAAGTTCTCAGGAATGGTCTCCAGCCCTGGTTCTAAAAAAAAAATTCTCAGCCACATCAAAAACATCACCATCTCACTATTCCTATTACAGGCCTAGAAGATGAAACAGTATTTAAAACTCCTGGCTCAGCTCCCACAGCAACATAACGATTTCTATAAATGCTGCCACCCAAATGCCCAAAACTTTAGGCATGTCAATAAATCCTCTACTTAAGCCCCCATGCCTATAGTGGTAGATCAGATGTCCAAGAGTTTCCCAAAGCACCTCAGTGTCTGTCCTGTTCTCACATCATATGGAACTTTATTTTTGGCCAATACAACAGTTACTCTTACCCCTCACTTTCCTTCCCCACCTTCCATGATAGGCGTTGAAAAAGTGAGATTACCTGCTTTTCCAGATTCCCTTCCAGCTGGAAATAAGTAAGCATGTGATCCAGATCTAGCTAATGAACCAAAAAGAGGCTTCTGGAAAAGCTTTCATTCCCAGTGATATAAAAGATGCAAAAGCCCTTGGCTCTGCCCATTGTTTAAAATGCTGATGTTGGGACACTCTGCCTTGACTGTGGTAGTAATCACATGACCTCAAAGTGCAAATTCAGTATAGAAGTGATTCTCCTGAGGATGGAAAAGTGAAAGGATGGAAAGAACCTGAGCCTCTGGTGGTGTCACCAAGTCACTGGGTCAAACCTGGAAATGCCTACCTCAAACTCACTGATATGTAAAAGATTAATGTCTTTATTGATTAAGAGATCATCAGATAGGTTATCTATTATTTGCAGCCCGAGTCATTTCTAATGGTTTAGAAATACCAAGGTACCATTGCTAATCAGTAAGTCATATAAAAATTTCCTTTTGGAATAGTTTTCCTACATTCACATTTTATTCTCTCCATTCATGTTCTGGATATGTGAATCAAAGCATATTTTAAGGACGGAATGTGTTTCCTCCCTAAATTTATATCCAAAGTCTTAAACCCTGCTGTTATAGTATTTAGAGATGGGACTTTGGGGAGGTCATCAGAATTAGATGAGGTCATCAGCGTAGGGCCTTGGTCCAATGGCATTAGTGGTCTTATAAGAAGAGAGACACTAGAGAGTTTATGCGCCCTCTCTTTCTCTCTCTCTCCTTTTCTCTGTCCTGTGGGGAGATAGCAAGTAGGCTGTCCTCTGTAAACCAGAAACCAACTGTCCTGGAACCCTGATCTTGAATTTTCAGCCTCCAGAACTAAGAGAAAATAAATTACTATTGTTTAAGCCTTCCAGTCTATGGTATATTATTATGGCAGCTTTAGCAGACTAACATACCTGTTTGGCCTAAGAATTTTTTTATATGTAAGTTCAGTGTTAATTTTATTTTAGAGATATTACAAATAACAAATTAAGAAAGAATAAGACAATAATTGTTAATCATTTGTACATATCAAGAAATTTAATTCTAAACTTCCCTGTAAGGTAATGAAGTTGTTGTTGTTGTTGTTATTATTGCAAATAAGAAAACTGAAGTTCAGAAATGGTAACTTATAGCATGTTGAAGGTCTCTTTAATAAGGGCCAGAAGCAGGATAAGCCCCATAATCTACCTACAGCGGTGACTGCTTGTCCTCCCCACCTACACCTTCCTTCTCTGAAATCTTAGAGAACTTGGTTTGTTTCACTTATGGAACTTTTTATTATTGCCTGTCAATAAAGGCATTTGTATATATAAAAAGTGTGTACATAATCATTGACAATATAATGAATATACAGTCAAAAGATTATTTGTTTACGTTTCTTTCTCCCTTTCACATTATGAGTCCTGGAGTCCAAAACCCATAGAAATAAGAAATTATGCCTGCCCACTGAGGTGGTACCTGAGTGCCTGGTGCTCGCTGAGAGACTTGAATTCCTGTCATGGAAAGTACAAGTTTATAACCATTGCTCTGAGTTACAGGGAGTTTTTATAACAAAGACTATCTTAAAATAAAGATTGATTGGATCTTTAATTTTAAAATTGTGAAATAAAATCTTAGTAGATGACTAAGGTAAAAAGTTGGGAGTAAAATATTTTTTAAATTGAGTCATTTTCTCACCATTAAAAATAATAGAGTATAGAATAATATGTTTCTGAATAAGATTGTGAGTAGAAATTTGCTGTTAGATTTGCTGTGTATAGATTCTATAGAATTGGTGCATTAAGAACATTTCACTGATATTAATTGTTATTACCACTTACAAAAATAACAGTGATAAGATTGTTAGGCATGCTGTCCAATATAAATCCTAGTAAAAAAAATTACCTAGTGCAAAACAAAATACCAAGAAGGCACCTTGAATTACATTATTTGCTAAGCTAATTTAGAAAGCTTCATAAATGTATGTGTGTATAATTTATACATAATTTGTAACATTTATACATATAGTACATGTAACATTTATACTTATATGAATATATGTATATACTATATATAACACTTATATAATACAAGGTCTGTCCAGAAAAAGTCCAGCCATTGTTAATGTAACGAGAGTGGTTTGCACAACATTGATGTAACCTGACAGTCAAGGAGAGTGGACTGGAATGCGAATGTGTGGACAATGACAACTTCACTGTACTAGTCAGTGGGAGTGGTAGATGCTGTTAGCATGTGTGCTGTGTGGTCATCTCATTCAAAATGACTGTATTAGTAGAGCAATGAGTCTGCATCAGATTTTGCATTAAGCTTGAACATTCCTCT
This sequence comes from Glossophaga mutica, assembly GCA_039655065.1. Taxonomy (NCBI): domain Eukaryota; kingdom Metazoa; phylum Chordata; class Mammalia; order Chiroptera; family Phyllostomidae; genus Glossophaga; species Glossophaga mutica. Next base: position 135,625,710 of record CM077304.1, read on the forward strand.
ACGGAAACTATTTGGATGATTCAGAAGGCCACAGCCATGGGCAACTGGTGATTGGCAGCTTCATCACAACGTGCCCACTCATGCATCGTGTCTCATGGAGAGATTTTTAGCAAAACATCAAATCACCCAGGTGACTAAGTCTCCCTACAGCCCAGATTTGATGCCCTATATGACTTCTGAATTTTTTCATAGCTAAAAATCACAGTTGAAAAGGAAGAGATTTTAGATTGTCCATGAGATTCAGGAAAATTCGATGGGGCAGCAGATGGCTCTTGGGAGAACTGTGTGAGGTCCCAAGGTGCCTACTTTGAAGGGGACTCAAGTGTCATTGTCCTATGTACAATGTTTCTTGTATCTTCTTCAATAAATGTCTCTATTTTTCATATTACATGGCTGGATGCCTTCTGGACAGACCTTGTATATATGACACTAATATGTATACAGCATTTATTCATATTGGGCTCAAATAAGATAAAAACTGAAAATATTTTTTATTTCATTTTTAAAAGAATAGTTGGTATCATTTTAGGTAAATGGACATGAGAAAAGAGTTAAAAACAATACCTTCAACTTGAACAGTCTGGTAGTTTTTTTAAAGACACCTAGTGCTTGTTCTGACTGCTTAAAAATAAAAATGATTTAGGAGCAACTAGGTTTGAAGCAATCTTTAAGTCAAGTAGTATATAAAAGCAATTATAAGGGGTAACATGTTCTATGCTATGTGGGGAAAGTATATAAAAATGTCAAAATACTAGCAATAAAAAGACTATAAACGTCATCCTTATGTCCAGTCAGGAAATGAAAGATCGTTGTACAGCCTGTGCTTTGAAAAAGTTAAAGTGCTCTATGAGTTAAGACGCTGCAGGATCAGGTCATTGCTACTTCCCAGAAAGGAGCAGGGGGAGAAAGTGCACACAAACATAAAAGTGGTCATTTTATAACTTTCTTTCCATTTCTTTGCACGTGGGCTTGCATGGGGAAAATAAAGGCAGATAGGGTTTCTCTCACGCTGCTCTCAGTGCAGGCAAGCTCCAAACAGAACCTCAGCGAGATCACACATGCTCACCTTCCTCCATCGTGTGTTCTGGACATAGCCTTCCCTTCACTGCGGTGCCCCCTTCCTCTGCAAGGGTCCAAGGCTGTGGACCCCACCTGACCTGCCTCCCAGACAGCACCCCAGCGACCCCACCCCCTCTCTCCCTGTCCTTCCTCCCTGTCCTCACCAGCATTTGACTGCCCCCAATGCCATTCTCTGGAGACTTGCTAGGTCACTTGCCAATTAGATCAATGATGTAAGCTGAACATTTCTTATTGATAAATGACAATGTGTGTTATCCAGCCTAGCAGACACTTCATTTTAATGCCTTATGCCAAAAAGAAAATGCCAAAAGGACCTTTCTGGCAAGGCCAATAAAGAAAACCTCTGTGGATGTTTGAAATTTCTCCATTTAACCTTTTTACACAAATTCCTAAACCCTCCCAAACTCAACCAAGACTTAGACTGCCAAACTCACTCCTAGTTCCACCAGAAATAAACCATAAAGTACCAGATCTTAAATCTTGAAATTCCCTTGCCTTAAACATGCCTTCATACATTAAAAAAAAATGTTTGTTTTGCCCTGGCTGGTGTAGCTCAGTGGATTGAGCGCGGGCCTGCGAACCAGAGGATCGCCGTTCGATTCCCGGTCGGGGCACATGCCTGGGTTGCAGGCCAGTTCCCAGCAGGGGACACACGGGAGGCAACCGTACATTGATGTTTTTCTCTCTCTCCCTCTCCCCTACCCCTCTAAAGACAAATAAAAAATAAATAAAATAAATAAATAAATAAAAACAATTTTTAAAAAATGTATGTTTTTTGTTCAAGTTGACCCTTGAACAACACAGGTTTGAACCGCATGGGTCATTTTATATGTGTATATTTTTTAATAAATATATAGATGACCTTTCCTATCCCCATGTTTTACATCCCTAAATTCAACCAACCACAGATGGAAAACAGTATTTTCAATCTGCAGCTGGTAATCCGTGAATGTTGAGATCCAATTGTATGAATTGTTTTACGCAAGTTTATATAAGGGACTTGATTGGTATTTGCAGGGAGTCCTGGAACCGATTCCCCACGGGTGCTGAGGGATGACTGTAGGTACGTTTTTTGGGAGTCAAAAGTTACACACAGATTCTCTCAACAGTGCAGGAGTTGGCACCCCTAACTCCAGCATTGCTTGAGAGCCAGCTGTAAATTAACTAAAAGTTTAGCTCTGATCAGGCAGCTTGGTGGGTTAGAGCATCATCCCATTGTACCAAGGTGGCATGCTAGATCTCTGGTTGGGGCACATACAGGAAACAACCAATGAATGCATAAATGAGTGGAACAAAAAATTGATGTTTCTCGCTCTCTCTTGCTCCTTCCCCCCTCTCTTGCTCCTTCCCCCTCTCTAAATTCAATAAATAAAATGAAATTAAAAGTTTAATAAATTGAGTCTTTAGGTCTGAGTAGAAATTTTATCTATATGATTGTACTAGTTTTCTATTTCTGTATAACACATTACCACAGAGAGACTTAAAGCAACATTGACTTATTTGCTCATAGTTCTATAGGTCAGAAGTCTATGTAAGCTCAACTGGACTATCTACTTAGGTTTCCACAGGCTGAAATCAAGGCGTCAGACTGACTGGGCTCTTATCTGAGCCTCTGGGGAAGAACCACTTTCGAATGCACTCAAATTGTTGGCAGAATTCAGTTTTTTGTGGTGATTAGACTGAGGTCTTCACTTCCTTAGTGGCTGTCACTTAGGGATCACACGCAGTCCTGGATACCACTCTCAGGTCCTTGTTCTACAAGTGCCTCCATGTCGACAACACAACTCCTTCACACTCATTCACTCTCAGGCTTCCAACCTCCCTGAATTTTCCTTCAGCCACCAGCCAGAGAACATTCCCTGCTTTTAAAGGACTCATATGATTTGGTTGGTCCACTTGGGTAACCTCCGTATCTTAAGGCCAACTAATTACCCATATTTTGCTCGGTATAATGTGCACTTTGTTGCCCAGATTTTTGAGGAAAAAATAAGGATGTCCATTACACATGGGTAGTGCCTGAAACATCTTGTACCTGTTCTTGTGTTTTGTAACTATTTATTACATAAAATTTCTTGTACCATAATATGTTAAAAAATAAATGCTTAAATCCATTTATAATACAAAAACCAAGTATGTAAATATTAATTAATTAATTAACTAATTAGTTAATTAGAATGAAAGATTTTTTCCCTGAAAGTTTGGACCAAGAACATGGGTGTACATCATACACAGCAGCACGTTATACATGGGGAAACACAGGAGTAACCTTAGTTATATCTGGAAAATCCTATTTTGTCATGTAAGGTAACATAACAGCAGGAGTAACATTGGGGGCAAAGTTCATGGGTCCATCTTAGGATCTTGTCAACCATGGTGATCTTTCAGAAATTTGCTTATAAAGCTTTTATAGTATCCTTCATTTTTGCCTTTTTTTAAAGTAAGTGATTTGTGTAGATGTCTTGGCTGTCTCTAACAGACAGATAAATCTTTAGAGGAAATAAGATTTTTTTCCTCAATAAATTACTTTGGAAGAGAGATAGTTAAGACAACACAAAAGCAAAATACAGTTGACTTTTGAACAGTGTGGCAGTGGGGGCATGGATCCTCGCACAGTCAAAAATCTGCATATAATATCTGACTCCCAAGAAACTTAAGTTTTCCCATGGTATCCAAGGGGGATTCTTCCAGGACGCCCACAGATACCCAGATCCAGGGATGCTCAAGTTCCCTATATAAAATGCCATAAATCAATACATGCAGTTGGCCCTTCACATCCACGGACCCCCAATGGTAGATCAAAAACAGTGCAAGTATTTACTTAAAAATGTGCATATAAGTGGACACATATAGTTCAAAGGTGTTGTTCAAAGGTCAACTGTATAAGGAGGGTGATGAATTCGTTATGTCTGATCAGGTAGCAAAGAGATGAGTTGCAATTTTCAGAGGGGCTTCAGAATTCTGTCTATGGAAATCAAATAATAAAAAGTTGAAAATTTGAGGAAGGCTGAAACTTGAAAGACACACATGATACTTTGGACTGTGAAACTAAATTTTCTCCCAGCTGAAAAATGCAAGCTTGGAGCCTGCCAGGAATAAAGCAGCTAACACCAAATTATAAGAAAGGACTTAAGGAGTTGGCCCTGTGCCTCAGGTAGTCTCTCATCCTTGAAGAGGTACCAAGGTGCTGTCCCCAGGCCACATTCCTTACCCTTGAGACGGGTTAGTCAGCTAAGACAAGTAGAATAGGGAAACCGAGACAGTTAAATGGCGAAGCAGTGTATAGCCATCTAGTAAATCCCAAAATCCTGTCTTCTTTAACTGAGGACACAAGAGTAAATGGTTTACACTCCCCCACACCCCAACTAGAGAGTAAACAGCTTAAATCATCCTACTCAAGGAGATGGATAACATAAATCCAATTAGTGCCATTTGCGCTGACCACACCTAAGGATAGATAAAGTTAGGGGAATAAACCTCATTTTGGTTCATCAGCATAAAGCTGATGAATATTCTATGGAGATCCTCCTCTAAAATTCCCTAGAAAACAGATAAGAATCCTCAAGACCAAGACCCTGCATGGGCTCTCTCTAGAACCTGCTCACGTCTTTCTTCCCTCTCAGGAGTGCAACTTTACTGTTTCTTTTAAGCTGTAAGGACCCCCACAAGATTTGCGACCAGGGAGCATTGAGAAGCAGCAGTTTGTCCCAGGCTCTGCCCCTGAACTTATCTCCAACACCCCCTTTTCTCTGACTGCTCAGTGAGCCAAAGAAGCCTCCCCACCTTGACTCACTTCTGTCACTGTGACTTGTATTTCTCAGTGAGTCCATGCAGCCCTGCCTGGCTCACTCCTTTCCTAGAACGTTTCCAGGGAGCCAAAGCAGAGCACTGCCTAGTCCCTCTCCTGTTGCTTCTTCCACCGCAAGCCCTTCCTCTGTTTCACTGCTCCCAGCTTTAACAAACGCACTCTCAAAATCACCAGGACTCATGTTGTGAAATCTTTTCTGTCCAAAGTCAGGAACCCACACACTACTGGCCAGCCCGAGGCAGACCTGCTCCAGGCTCGGTTCTTGTCCCGTAACACCTTGACCTGGACCGTTAACCATCCTAGTTTTTTAACCAAACAAGCACAGCAGGCTCTCTCTCTCTCTCTTTTTCTCAGCTTTATAGTTGACAAATAAAGTGTACAAATGATGATTTGAAACATGTGTACTTTGTGAAGTGATTACCACAATTGGGTTAATTAACGTATCAATCACCTCACACAGTTAAGTGTGTGTGTTGAAAACACTGAAGATCTACTCTCTCAGACAATTTCAAGTATGCAGTGCAGTATTACTACCTACAGTCACCAAGCTGCACATTGGCTCTCCAGGGTTTATTCTTCTCGTAAGGGTTTGCACCCTTTGACAGCATCCTCCCCATTTCACTCACCCCCTTACCCCTCCCCACCCCCGTCAACCACCCTTATGTTCTGTTCTATGGTTCAACTTTTTGTTGTTTGAGATCCTACATAAAAGTGCGACCATACAGTATTGGCCTTTCTCTGTCGCACGTGCCAGGGTCTTGATGATAATCTGCTCCCTTCAGTCGAGGAACTGAGTGCACAGCAATTTTTGTGTGAGCTGTCTCACAGTTACTATGTTGCTTTGCACATGCTTTAGTTAACATGGTGTCAATAAGAGAATCATTTTCATTAAATTTATACATCTGATTTGTTAAATTTACAAGAGTTTTATAAAAGTACACACAAATATCTCACATGTTAGATTGGTAAGTTTGACTTATGAGGTGTTTGAAATATTTGAATTACTTTATCAAATTGGTAATGATAATTTGAATTGTCTAAGAAAATCTAGTTAATAAAGTTTCTAAATAGTGTTAACATTTAAGGGCTTAATCCACCAAATTTATAAGCTAAGCATTAAGTTAAAAATAAATTTAAGTGTTTAAAACTATCACAATATCAATCTCAAATATAGTGGCAAGATTTGTGAGTTGAAAGTACAGCCTTATAAAAGTTAGTTATAAAATATATACCTTTTATAAATGAAATATTAACACAAACATAAGGAACTATAAATATTATCTTCTGTGCCAAAAAAAAAAAAAAAAAAAAAGCACCTCATGGGCACGAAAAACGCAGGTATCATTTTTAAACACTGAAGAGCAAGGTGACGGCAATGGAGCTCCATCATAATAGCCACTGCTTATTATGCACCAACGATAGGTCCGTTCTGTGGTGCATGCTGAGTTGTTCATCTGTCTGTTTTTCTTTGACCATAAGAGATGATATAAATAAAGTACCTTTCTCTGTAAGTATATGTTGAATTGAGCTGATAATCTTTTTAAATTTAAAAATATTACTCCACATACTGGTTGGAATTTCCTTGGTCACAAGCATCAGAAAACTACGTCAAACTGTTTTAATAATAGTAACAGCAGCAACACCATAAGAGGAAGAGGATTTATTGGTCAAGTCACAAAAGAAATCAAGAGAGAGGGGAAGTACAGTGCTTGGACCTTCCAGGGAATCAACTGTCCAGCTGTGGGGTGTGCAGGTTCACTGACAGCCACCAGGTCCTGGGCATCCAGTGTCCTCTACCTGTGGTCCCCTGAGCTGGGACCACTCTCCTTACTCTCCTTCTGGACAGCCCAGCCAATAAGCACAGCAAGAACACCAGGACCTGGGCGTTTTTGCTCCGTGCAGGGCTTCTCCAACGAGCAATCTTTGCGTAAAGTTCCCTGATGGGTTGGTAAGACTACATAATCTGCATCCACAGTCCAGGTCCCCACTGTCCAATCCTGTTTTGCACCCTCTGCTTTCATAGGTGTCAGAGCTGCATCAAGGATCAAAGACTTTCACTACCCAGTATGCTCCTTCCTCCACGTTTCTCTGTCACCAGTGTAACCCCGGTAAATCTTGGGCACTGGTAACTCCATCTCTGCTTCTGCCTACCGGAGGCCCTGAGTGGACGTTTAGGCAAAGTTCGGTCCAGCAGTTAAATGATGCCATGCAGCCCAGTGTTGTTCTGTCTCTCTACTCTGCCTTCCACAGTGGCAGAGTCTCCCTAAGCTGTCACTCTTTATGACAGCATCTTGGCCACAAGCATTACCTGGAACTACCTGCTTCTTCATTCACAACTGGTGGAAGAAGGGAGCCTCTTTTAGCAGCATTCATGAGAGAGAGAATAATTTTCTTCTCCAGATGCAACCCATCAAACATCTCCTTTCTGTCCTCTAAAGACAGTTTGAGTTACAATCCCATCCCAGCCGTCATGACTAGGGCCCATCCTTAGAGCTGTGGTGAAATCAATTCCAGCCAGTCTGCAAGGCTGGGAAGCCCTGGGTCCCGTTAGAAAGGTGACAGGGAGAATGAACCCTGGGGATGCAACCGCTGCACTTCCCTATGATGCTTCTTTTCATGTAGTTCCTCCTAAGAAGATGAAACAATTTATACTACCCCAAACGGAAACAGGTTTGAAATTGGCTTCTACGGTAGTCCACGGGTCCTGACCTCGTGCCAGACAACAAGCAAGGCTGGCTGCACAAAGAACTTATGTCTATGAACCACCTATGCAGGACCCTTCTTTTGCAATTTTGCAATTTCTGGGGAACCACACTTTTGCACAATTAACAAATTTTTCTGTTTTCTCCTAAGTAATTTTGAGCCCTAGACCATTATGATATTTTCCTCTGAAGTACACAGTATACCCTAATTTACTTTATTCATTCAGGATTATTTTATCTGTTTTAGTTATTTGCAGCTACCTCGTAAAAATGGTCACATACCAGTTAGGTTCTTAGTTCCAGATTAAAAGGGTGAGCATCACTGAACACGACCCGCACCACACTACGGGGTTAGTCCCAGGAGGACGCCGCTCCTACCAGCAATGGGCATGGACACCAGAGCATAGCCCACTAATAACACAGGAGCTGAATCCAAGAGCTGCCATCGGAACTGTGACCACTGCAGCTTCTGGAAGCTGGATGTCCTGTCACCTCTGCCTCAGACTTGCCAGAGTAGATTCTGGAGAGTTCTTCCTTCTTCAGGTTGTTGGGTTCCCCTTAAAACAGGGACCCAACGGCCCGATGCATCTGATTAGCAGAGCCTGCGTCCGGAGCCCTGGCTGCACGGGAGGAGGGGGCAGAGATTTCTGTCTATCGATTTCTGCCTTTAAAATGGGAGGTGAACTCTGCCTTCACAAAATGGAAGATTCCAGACAGTGAGTTCTTTGCAATGGTTTTTGTTCTGCTAGAGTCTCCTGTGTGTGATCCTCAGAAGGACTTTATGAGAATTTCTTAGCACCCAAATCCTGTAAGAAAAGAATACACTGGCACCCAAATGCATCAGGCAAGGACAGTGTCAGTCACAGCTGTCAAGAATCCCGTTCAGTTGGGACTTTTTGGGGAAAGCTGGTTACCACATTAATAATAACACTTGTATTCTCTTTTGTTTTTGTTAGTAGGGCAAAAGCATATTGCCTTTATTAAAGCTAAACCCATAGATTTATACAGAGTACTTGCCTCTATTATCTCACCATTCCTATAAACATTCATCTTGGGAAGATTAAATTCAACTCAGCAAATGTTTATTCAGCTCATAATAAATGCAAGGCCTGGTGCTAGGCAGTAAGGGATGACAAATTTGTCTTAAATTGTCACTGTGGTGACTACCAAGTTGTTATTTTAATTCTTCATCATAGAATTGGGCATTAACTATTCATGATCTACTTTTATATTTCACTGTCAATTTTCCATTATTTCCAATTCTACAGAAGAACTCCAAAGTCTCTGCAATACATTTTTAGAGGTTAATCTTTGCTGCAATTTCTCTCTTGTTCGTATCATGAATATCATTTTGGAATCAGGCAATATATATTTGAATATAAAATGCAACTGTTAAAGATGTTAATTATTAATATACAAAATGTACTGCTGTTATTATTATTATGGCAAAGGAACATTAGAGATTCACAAATGTAAGTATGTGTTTGAGGAGAAATACTGTCCGTGCTGGCGTTAGTGTAACGTGACACTCAGTAGGTGTTACCAGCAGAGGAGCCTGAGGAGAAAATACTGATCAGAGCTCTGTGCTAATGCTGGAGCCTGATGCGGTTCCACACTATCTGAGGTGGATAAAAAGGTAAAGGTCGTGATGCATCTTTGAACTGAGTTTTGAACTGACTTCCATTATTATCTTCATATTCAATGAGTCTTCACTTAATGTCATTGATAGGTTCTTGGAAACTGACTTAAAGCAAACCCACTTTACCACAGCCTAATACATATAAGCTAGAATTAAGTTCTTATGGCATATTTCTCGTCACGAAAACATCACCAAATTCTAATGTTAAACATGGCAATAAACATGAACTGCACATTCATTTAAGGAAGATTAATTTAAAAAAGTAAGAGAATTATTGTCTAACCTGCTTATTCCAATTCAGGTGGCCAGAGCCTGTCCTGGCAGCTCAGGGCATAATGATGGCTCACCCTGGACAGGATGCCCTCCCATCGCAGGGCCACTGTCACCTCACTCAGACTGGGACAAGTCAGACACACCCACTCACCTACCGTGCACATCTTTAGGACGTGGGGGAAGCTGGGGTCCCTGGAAAGAACCCACACAGACATGGGGGGAATGTGCAAACCCCACACAGACAGTGACCACGGCCTGGGAATGGCTTTTAGCTGGGGTCCCTGGAAAGAACCCACACAGACATGGGGGGAATGTGCAAACCCCACACAGACAGTTACCACGGCCTGGGAATGGCTTTTCTTCCTTCATCAGCATTATAACAAAATGGCGTTATTCAAGGACGTGCTGTATCCGCCACTTTGTGATCCATTCTAACTTCCCCAAAGTCAATCCTATAAAGGCTTTTCATGTTACATACTCTCTAATCCTTTCATTTCTCTACCTGAAATCAAGTCTTGATCTCAGGGATGAGGAAATCACACTTTTTACTTTAATTTCCAAAGTGGTGAGACATTAGCTGGGAATAAGTGAGTAGTAAATGCAGAAGAAGTAATAGTTAAGACCTGCGTCTCTGCAGTCAGACAGTCCTGGGTTTCTCCCCACTGGCCATGCAGTTTTAGGCAATTACAGAACCTCTATAAGCATAAGCTTTCATCTCTAAAGAGGAACTCACAATAATACTTTTCACAAATCACTGCTGGTGTGGATTAGCTGTCATACTATATTTAAAGTTCATTTTTATACCACTTCTAGGTATCTACCCAAGAGAAACAAAGACAGGTAATACTCCAAACTCCATACACGATGGGTTCTTTGAGCAGCTTTATTCACATTGCCAAAAGCTGGAAGTGACCCAAAATGTGTAGCACCTGTTGAATAACTAAGTAAAATATGGTACATCTGTACGGTGAGACACTAGTCAGCAGTATAAAAGAATGAACCGCATGTAGTAACATGCGTGAACCTCAAAAGCATTATGCTAAGTGGAAGGCGGCAGGCCCATAAGATTGCTTACTGTGTGATTCCACTCATATGCCATTCCAGGGAGTGTGAAACTATAAAAACCAGAAACAATTCAGTGGTTGCTAGAGTCTAGGGGTGGCGGTAGATTGGCCACAACAGGGCATGTGTGAACTCTGTACCATAGTGAAAATATTTTATATTTGGATTGGGTAGTATTTGCATGATTGTATACATTTGTCAAAACTCATGGAACTGTATACTTAAAAGGGTAAATTTTCTTATATGCAAATTATAATCACAATACCCTGACTAAAAAAAAGTCACTAATGATACCATGAAAAGTTGATTAAAAAAATTTTTTTAGAAATCTCTTGAACATCATGCCTAGCACTAAGTACTTAATGTTTTATTATTATTATTATTATTATTATTATTATTATTATTATTATTGACGGCAGCATGGAAAAACTAATAAATTAAGGACTGTTCTATTTATTGTAGAACATAGGTTAGGATTTAATCTACTTAAGAGTGAAGAATTGTTTATGTTTCTAGAGAGTCAATATTTTAACTCAGTAAGACATGTGGTGTAATGGCAAACCATGTGAGAGCCTGGAGAAATAGAGGAGAGGAAACTTCAGAGAGAAGAGGAAATTGGGAGAACGGTAATAAACAGAGTTTTCCTGTTGGCTTCCACCATCAACTGAGGGCATGAGCGATCCCCCTTCTGGCCTCTCGACTTCATTTTAAATGAGATTTTTGTTTATTAATTTTTACTACACTAGGAACTCAATATTTATCTGTTCGCTTTGAAGTGACAAGGTTGTAGGAGGCTAATTTACATGAACCAATCTCCGAAGGCATCGATGTGTCAAGGTGACATCAGTCGCCAGCAGAGTTACGGCCGCCGCTGGATCAGCAGGGCCCTGTTCTCAGGTGTGGGCAGCCCCGCAGCATCTCCTCACGGGCAGGGCTAAAGAGAAGCCCGATGGGGCAGGGCGCCGGCACCAGGGAGAGCAGCCACTCCTGAAGAACACACAACCCGGTCAGAGGAAAAGCCCCATCAACCATTCCTGTTTCCATAATTCACCAGTCAGTGTCTTTGTTTATTGAATGGTGCAAGGTAAAAAAACTCAACCAACTAAATTTGAAAATCTAAGTGGCTTTATTAAGTGATTCATCCCATCCAGCAAATAGAAGGGCAATCTGAGGGACTGTACAAATGGAAGGTTTTTATATAGGAAGAAGGGTGGACAAGGAAGATATTAGCAAAAGAAAAGAAAAATCATTTTGCAGCCAGGACATCTTTTTCTGGGTGAGGGAGAAGAGAACAGGAAGGGTTTTTACCATGCAGCGTGCTTGTTCTTTCTGTGGAGGATGCAGAGAGCCCACGTGACAGATTACTTCACTGGTGTTGACCGAAGACTTCCAGACAAGCTGATTAAGATCAGGGTACTGGAGGAGGCTGAAACTGCACGTAGGTCAGGTATTAAACCCAGGTTTCGTATCACAGGCTTTCAGCACGAGTTATGCCATCTGGGGCCTGTGATTTCCTAACAGACACAATCACACCTGTTCCTTCGTCCCTGAGTTTCGTGCCTGTATTGAATTTGGTGTTCCCAAGGCCCCTCCACCCCTTACGGCGAGCTTTTATTTAATGTTACTTCTGTAGATAGTTACTCATCTGCTTTCATGGATTACTTTTGCTAGTTCAACAATCAAGGAATATTTTGATTATGTATTGCCCCGTAACAAACCAAAGCCTAGTGGGTGAACAACAGGAACCATTTTATCACCAGTTCTCCTGAGTTGAGAGGTGGACTGCACTCAGGTTTCACTCTCCGGGCCTCGTCTCCTGCAGTTGCCGGCAAATGGCAGCTGGTGCTTGGAGGCTCTGAATGCTCGCCCCTCACTTATCTGGCACGTAGGCTGGGAAACACTCAGACAGCTAGAATTTGGAACTTCTAGAGGCCCTTAGGCATGTCTCTGTATCTCTGTGTGCCTCTCTACACGGTCTCCTCAGCACGTCAGCATCAGGGTGGTTGGACCTGTTCCAGGGTGGCTCAAAAGTTCATGTCCTCAGTGAGAGGGAGCTAGGCAGAAGCTGTATTGCCATTTATCACTGTGATATTGTGATTTGTAATAAGAAATATGTTATGTATATAATAAGAATATAGATATAGATTACAATTATATTTATATATTTAACTGTTTTGTAATGAGACCAATAAAGGTGCCTTGTATTAAGTCAATGAGGCAACTTTTGAAAAGCACCTAAGGATGGAAGCTGGTTTCCAGTTTGATTAGAGAGCTGAATTTTCAGTCCCACCCCTGAACTGGGAGGAGGGGAGAGGACTAGAGACTAAGTTCAATCACCAGTGACCAGTGATTTAATCCCTCATGCCGATGCCGTGAAGCCTGCAGGAAAATCCAAAATGGTGGGGTTCTGAGCGTTTCTGGGCTGTGAACACAGGGAGGTTTGGGGAGTGCCCTGCCTGGAGAGGGCGTGGAGGCTCCTCACCTGCTCCCCGTGACGTGCCCTACGCTTCTCTTCCATCTGGCAGTTGATTCATATTCTTTCACATTAGTGTAGGCCAAAAAGTCCATTTAATTCTTTTCTGTAAAATAAAAGACGCATTTTTCATTTTTACCAATAATTATTGATTTGATTATTTTAAGTGTGTCAGCTATCTCCCACTATTAGCTTCTAGTGGGTAGAGGCCAGGGGTGCTGCTGAACATCTTCCAATGAATCAGACAGCCCCACAGCAGAGAATTATTTGTTCAAAATGTCCCTAGTACCAAGGAACTTCACAAACCACTTCTGACACATTCAATCAGTCACAACAGCATCTCCGTATACTGCACAAATCCTTTTTTGCTTTTCAGTTATGCTTCTACCTTTCTTGAAATGACAAAGCATAATTGTCCAAACATACTCCATACTTTCTTCCATTTTCAATATTAAAATGGCTTTGTAAAAGTTTGCCAATTTTGATAAGTTTTTTTAAATGTATGCTGATATGACAGCTGTTACAATACAATCTAACAAAATTGTTTTGAATGAAGGTCAAGACAGCTAAGCACTGCTAGAGCCATTGCACTGAAAAAACTAAATGAACTTTTGAGCCAACCCAAAGTAATATATGGGTAATCCAGTGAGGAAACTGGTTCCCTGAGTCCTATGATCTGCTCTAACAAAGTAAATAAATGTAAGAAGGGATTGTGGGAACCTCTGATTTATAGCCAGTCAGTCAGAAGCACAGATAACAACCTGGACTTGGGATTGGCATTTGAAGTAGAGAGCAGTCTTGTGGGACTAAGCCCTTAACCTGTAGGATCTGACAATATCTTCAGGTAGATGGAGTCAGAGTTGAGTTGAACTGTAAGACGCCCAGCTGGCAAGGTTCTTGAGGAGCAAGCAGGACTGGAAATGTTATTGCAGAGAGATTTGGAAAATGCAATCTAACACAAAAGGCAATCTTAAGTCTTAGTTAATAGAGGACTGGGGGTGTTTTACTACAGATCCGTGGAATGCCTGTTTTCAGGAGCACCGACGGCTACGCACACGACCCACTCTTTCTCCAGCCCTGTGAGGTGGGATTCAAAGTATAGGAATTGCAAATGAGTAGACGAGAGCACGAAGATGATTTTTAAAGTTGGCAAATTTCCCCAAAAATATATAATATGGAAATATTTAGGGATCTCTGAATCTGACCTAAATAGTGAAAGGCTTTTCAAAATAAAATTGCTGATTAAAAGGGAAGAACACACTGCAAACAGTTCTTTCAAAGAGCTAGGTGAGCCAGAGTCCTGTTTCAGCTGCGTGTCAGGAAGTTCACACCCTCTTGTTTCTGCACTGTGAGGGCCTTCTCAGCAGATTTTACTGGGGACTGATTAAAAGACCGGCTTTGGAAGTTCAGTGAGGACTGGATGAATAGGAGAAGATTTTCTTCCCTGGAGGCATGCGTTCATATCTCATGGGTGGGTGGGGGGTGTGGGAAAAGACACCGGAGCCTTGGAGACATCCTGGAGGCTGTAAACTCAGAGATGAGTATCTTCTCTTTCCCCTGGAGACATGTATTTGCTTTTCTAAGGATAGCAACCCAGGAGCATTTTTCTTCTTTTCCCAAGGAGATTTTGCTTTAATTAGAGAGATTAAGTTTGTTTCCCACCCTCTGGAGGGGAAATTTTATTCAAACGCCCAGATTCATATTTGGAAGGGAGAGAGTCCTTTGCTACAGTGCAGACCCTGGAATGTGTAGGGATGACATTGTAGGAGGTTCAGAATGAGTCATCACAAAATGTGCCTTTGTGGTATTCAGATTATTGGGATCTAAAGGCAACGGAGACCTTGTGGGCTCAAGACAGTAATTTTAAGTAGGGGCCTTGCCCATAATAAGAGCCGATCAGAGATAACATTTTTTACCTGTCTCCAGGGCAGGGCAAACTGTTAATTACTGAACATCTGCTTTTCTTATCGTCCTGTCCTCCCCTCTGAAGTTCCAAGGTACTTTACCTCATCCTCAGCTCACAATGCCATGTATATATCTCATTTTAACTCTCCTTCCCTGAACCTCTCAGGTATGTGGGGTTTTCACCCACACATATGTAACTAAATTTGGTTATTTTCTCTTATTAATCTGTCTCATGTAGATTTAATGATTAGATCAGCCTAAAGAACTTTGAAGGGTAGAGAAAAATTTTTTCTTCCCCCACAACATGCTGCTCTCATCACGTCTCCAAAAGGAAGAACTGAGACAAAGGGGAACCAGTGAGATTTTTACTGTGAGTGGTAATCAGTCTCAACCATAGAAATCTCATGTGTATATGAGTATAGAAATTAAGAACCTACCAATGTGAATACAGTACAAAATATATATACTTAAAGATTTCATTTCTTTATTTTTAGAGGGGAAAGAGCTTAAAGAGAAGGAGAGAAACATCAGTGTGAGAAAGAAACATCAGTTGGTTGGTTGCCTCTTGCATGGCCCCACCAGGGACCCAGCCCACAACTCAGGCATGTACCCTGACCACACCAGCTGCCTTTTGGTCATCAAGCCGGGGCTCACTCCATTGAGCCACACTGCCAGGACAAAATATATCTAAATACCCCTATTTAGGTACATAATTTTAAATTCTTTTTATAAAATTATATTTTATTGATTATGCTAGTACAGTTGTCCAATTTTCCTTCTTCACCCCCCTCCACCCAGCACCCCCCGCTCCCTCAGGAAATCTTCACACCATTGTTCGTCCATGGGTCATATGTATAAGTTCTTTGGCTTCTCCACTTCCTAGTCTGTACTTTACGTCCCCATGGCTATTCTGTAACTACCTACTTGTACTTCCTAAACCCCTCACCTCTTCACCCATTCCCCCACACCCTACCATCTGGCATCTATCAAAACACTCTCTGTATCCATAATTCTGTCTTTGTCTTCTCTGTTTGCTTTGTTTGTTTTTTAGATTCAATTGTTGATAGATATGTATTTATTGCCATTTTATTGTTCATAGTTTTGATCTTTTTTTTTTTCTTATATAAGTCCCTTTAACATTTCATATAATAATGGTTTGGGGAGGATGAACTCCTTTAGTTTTTTCTTTTCTGGGAAGCTCTTTATCAGCCTTTGGGTTCTAAATGATAGCTTTGCTGGGTAGGGCACCCTTGGCTGTAGGTCCCTGCTTTTCAGATTTTGAATATTTCTTGCCAATCCCTTCTAGCCTATAGTTTCTTTTGAGAAATCAGCTGACAGTCTAATGGGAACTCCCCTGTAGTTAAATGACTGCTTTTCTCTTGCCACTTTTAAGATTGTCTCTTTATCTTTAACCTTTGGCATTTTAATTATGATGTGTCTTGGAGTAGGCCTCTTTGCATCCATCTTGTTTGGGACTCTGTGCTTCCTGGACTTGCATGTCTATTTCCTTCACCAAATTAGGGAAGTTTTCTTTCACTATTTTTTCAAATAAGTTTCCAATTTCGTACTCTTTCTCTTCTCCTTCTGGCACCCCTATAATGCAAATGTTGCAATGCTTAAAGTTGTCCTATAGGCTGCTTTAAGCATTGCATAGTATATCCTCATTTTGCGGGGGGGATTCCTTTTTCTTGTTCTGATTGGTTGTTTTTTTTTGCTTTTTTGTGTTCCAAATCATTGATTTGATTCTTGGTTTCATCCACTCTACTGTTGCTTCCTCGTAAATTGTTCTTTGTTTTAATTGTTGTATCCTTAATTTCTGACTGGATCTTTTTTATGCTGTTGAGGTCCTCACTAAGTTCCTTGAGCATCCTTATAACCAGTGTTTTGGATTCTATATCTGATAGATTGTATTTCTCCATTTTGTTTAGATCTTTTTCTAGAGTTTTGATCTGTTCTTTCATTTGAGCCCTATTTCTTTGTCTCCTCATTTTTGCAGCCTCCCCACGTTTGTTTCTATGTACTAGGTTCTATGACTCCCTGTCTTGGTAGGGTGGTAGTAAATGTAGTAGGTGTCTTGTAGGGTCTAATGGCATAGCTTCCCCTATCACTAAGCTGGGTACTCGAGGTGCACCCTTTCTGTGGGCTGAGTACACCCTCCTTTTATAGTTGAGCCTTGATTGCTGTTGGCAGGTCATTTGAAAGGATTCACTCAGGCCAGTCAGTTACAAGGACTGGCTGTAACCACTGACCACCAACCTCTGCCCTGTGTGGAAGATCAGTTGTGCAAGGGCAGGGTAGTGATGCTCTGATGTGGTCTGTAGCTGTCCACTGGGCATGCAGGCTTTGGAGTCTCCTAGGTAGTACAGGCCAAGGTCAACCCCCATCTGAGTTCTGCTGGGGCCACCCTGCATGAGCTATAAAATAATCTGAGATGGCTGCTCCTTGTGCTGGGCTTGGAGATTCCCAGGTGAAGCCAAGCTCTGAATATAGGTTGGCTGATGCTAGTGCTGGGCCTGGGGCCCCTTAGCAAAAGGTGCAGGGGCTGGGGGCTCCCTGAGGCAAGCTGTTGCTTCTTTGATAGGGTTTAGGAAGTTGTGAAGCATGAGCCAATACCACCCATTCTTATGGAAAAGTCATGATTAACAGTTTGAGTGGGCCCATAAGTTGGGTAGGACAGAGTCTCAGGGGATCTCCAGGGTAGGGCACACAGTGTTAGACAGGTTGATGGAGTCTGAGATATGGCACCCGCCTGCCAGCTCAGTGGCTCTATGGGGGGGGCGGGGGAAGAGACTCAGAAAAGGGACAATATCCTCTGCCCACCTCTCTGTCTGGAAGAAAAGTGTCCTCTAGCTCCCACCTTGAGGCCAGATATTTCCGTTCCTCCCTGTACACCGGTGGTGCTTTCAAGCTGCTAACCCAGTGCTGGAGCTCAGAGGGCATGAATCTAAGTCTGTGTGAAGGTTCTTTAAAAAGAACTGGTTGGGACTCTAGAAGTTTCTTGCTCCAACTAAATTACCACTGGTTTTTGCAGCCAGAAGTCATAGGGACTTATCTTCCTGGCACTGGAACCCTGGGCTAGGGGGCCTGCTGTGGGGCTGGGACTCCTTGCTCCCAAGATATCCCTCCCAAATATTTATCCACCACACATGGGTGTGGGACTAGCCCGTTCTTCATCTGCACCCCTACTACCAGTCTGGATGGATGTGATTTCTTTAATTCCATAGTTGTCAGACTTCCATTCAACTTGATTTCTGACGGTTCTGAGTGATGGGTGTTCTATATTTTAGTTGTAATTTTGATGTGGTTGTGTGAGGAGGCAAGTTGTGTTTACCTATGCAATCATCTTGACCAGAAGTCCCAATTCTCTTTTTCTTATTAATATATTTGGTGTTGTATTCATTTTGGTCACAGAAAGGGTTAGAGTTTATTAAGTTTTCCTTTTTTTTTAAAGTGAACTATAGGGAAGAAATATTCTCCTCTACCCTCTTTAGACCTAAGAATTAATTTGATACAAGACAGATAAACAGATTAACAGGAGCAAGGTATATACATTGTATTAAAATACATATACATGAGAGTCTTCACAAGAGAGTGAAGACCCAAAGAAGTGACCAAAGCAAGAAGATTTTTATATTTTTTAGATAAAGAAACAATAAAATAAGTAAAAACAAAGAACTGACAAGAAAAAAAATTGGGGGCTAGGGGTAGCAAGTGGTAAAGAAGTAGCTAGGAAGCCCTGACTGGTGTAGTGAGTGGATTGGGCATCATATTGCAAATTGAAGGGTTGCCGGTTCAATTCCTGGTCAGCGCACATGCCTGGGTTACAGGCCAGGTACCCTGCTGGATGCATGTAAAAGGCAACCGATCAATGTTTCTCTCACACATCGATGTTTCTCTCCCTCTTTACTCCTTCTTTTTCCTCCTCTCTAAAAATAAATAAATAAAATCTTTTAAAAAAATGTAACTAGGAGATAAGAATTAGTTTAACAAGGTTTATTTGTACAGATTTAGTGGCCCCAAATGTCCTGCCTCTGGTGATAGGAATATTTCTCTATTGGTACAGGGAGTGTTGCTTTGACCTGAGAGATTTATCTTTTGCATTCAGGGAAAAAGTGTAACCATACAAAAACTCCATTTCTTTAACACAGGGGTCTCAAACTCATTTTCACTGAGGGCCACACCAGCCTCACAGTTGCCTTCAAAGGGCTAAATGTAACTTTAGGACTGTATAAATGTAACTACTCCTTAACAGTTAAGCGAGAGCTCAGTGCTGCCGCTAGGTAGAAACAAGGTGGAGGGCCGGATTCAGCCTGAGGGCTTTGTGTTTGCCACCTGTGCCAGGACCCTTTCTCCTTTCGGTCCATCCATTCCCTTTCTTAATCATCAAGCCCATAGGACATCAGATTCTGGGCAGCATCAAACATCTCAAGAGCAAACCATCAGCTCTGTTGAACAAAGAAACACAGAGATGAAACTAAAGATAACATCTTGATTTCAGTTGTGTTTCAGCCCCAGGCCCACGAAAGCAGAACTACAAACCACACCCTCACGTACCCAGACAGGATAATGTTATGGCTGACATCAGGGCACGGAGATCAATAGCTGCCTACCCTGGCCCCACACAGTCAGTAGATCCCCTGTCTCCCACTCGCTTGCTCACTATGACCAATGATTTCCCCTATGTGACCCATCCCCTGGAAGCCAGGGGAGTCAGGTCTTTGCACACCAGCTCACCTGTGACTCAGTGTGGCACCGTTTCCTCAAATAACAAACCCTTACTTTTTGGCTGCAAACTTCTGTTTGCATTTGATTCATCTTTGATGTATGCAGGCAAATGAACCCCTTTAGTCTGGTGACAGAAGGGTGGGTGAGGATTGGTCAGAGGGACCTTCCACCTTCTGCTGTTTTTCCAAATGCCTGTAGTTTAAGATGTTCATATGCCAATGTGCCATTTTGGGGGGTAGCAAGTCCTAAACCCCACCAATCTGGAAGTCTTAATCCATGCATCCATACCTATGAGTCCTAAATTCCTCTTGACTGGTCTTCCCATTGGGGTAGAGAAGACCTAGTTCCCAGAGAAGACAGATACAGCCACTGTAGAGAGTGAGTACCTCTTTTATGTCAATATGGTATGAGATTAAAAGTTTGGTGAAGGCAGAAAATTTTTATTTGTCTCTTCCACAGTGCCTTTTTCCTTTTTCATAAGTATTGGTTGAATCGAATTCCATTAATACAGTAAGATGTAATTTAAAGACAGTGAGACTTTCTGGCCTTCTTAATTTATTCAGCATCTTACCACTTACAGGAACTATTTGCAGTAGAGAACACAGTTCAGAAATGAAACGTTTTACCGTATCGATGTCAGTAGGCAAGAGCACATCATTTGTCCTCTGCTTCCCTGTTTCAGGCCTACTTGTGAGGCATGGCAGAAAACTCACGGATTTAAAATCTTTGCATATGTCCACTAACCTTTCTTCAATTTCTGAAATTAAACCACAGAACTTCTGTCAGTCCTGCTTTTACCAAGCTCCCATACCAGGTTGCGGGTCTGAGCTGCAGACACTTGGCGACTTGAGGCAGGGCTGACCCAGGTTTCCTCAGGTCTACGACAAGCATTAGTAGGGCAGTGGGAAAAACTGCTTGATAAATCCCATCCCAGGCCTGCAGGAGAGCTGCTCACAGGGGTTCCCCTGATACAAATCACTGAGGACACCCTGTGAATAAGTGAAACAGACCGGGCACATCCTCTGTTGAGTCCATGTTAACATGCAAGCCGCGCTCCTGCAGGTGACAGAGGCTTGCAGGCAGGGACACCTGTTAAGTAGCAATTCTCCGAGAACAGGTTAAATCAATTACTTTACATCTTAGCAACACTTCCTCTCTTCCCACCTGCTGAGAGATTCGGAGGTGGGGAGGACACCCCCAGCCAGGGAATGGGATGTAGCTGCCTGGGTTCTAGGAGCAGAGTGCGGTTGCAGAGGACCCGATCCACCGGTGAACTCGTCCGGTAAATGCTAACCGCACTGCAATTGGTCTCCACTGCTTAACTTCACAATTAGTTTTGATTAGGATATGTTTACAGCAAGGGGGGAGTCTAAATAATCCCACAAAGGAATATACATATTACTCACATGTGTTGAAAAATTAAATATACTCTCAAAATTATTCACAACCTGATATTCCAGCAAAGCTAGTTGTTCCCAGAATGGTAATCAGTAGTTACAATATAAAGACAGGAAAGAAGACATCCACATTATAGCTTTATTTCAATGACTTAGGCATTTTCTCACAGGTAACATTTATATACAATCCCATTTCGTCCTAGTTTAAGTCACTCATTAACAAATAGAAGAACAAAATTAAAAAGGAAGGAACAGAAGACTTCTTTTTTTTTTTTTTTTCAGAGCAACTCAAGAGACTATGTGCCCCTTTAGGAGCCAAACTTAGAAGGAAACGCTCTTAGTACTTTACTCATTTATCAATTTATTTAAAACACATGTGTTGAACTCTCACCTGTCACTGCTGGGAGCGGAAACTGGTACAACTGCTTTGGAAAACTGGTGATTTCTATGAAAGGTGAAAATACACAAAACCTATGACCCATCCATTTTTCTCTTACAAATGCCAATCTGCGTGCACCAAAACACGTGTGTAAGAATGTTTATGGTAGCACTATTCATAACAGCCCCAAATTGGAGATCTAAATGCCTAACAACAGTGGAATGAATAAGTGAAGTGTGGTATATTTACACAATGGAATAATAACAAGCTAGGGAACAAACGAATTACAGTCAAACATACAAAAATACCTGAGTGAATCTTCCAAACATAATGTTTTGTGAAAGCAGCAAATACACAAAAAATGCAAACTATGTTAGTACACTTATATAAAGTTCAAAAATAGACAAAACTAATGCATAGTGTTAGAAGTCAGGATAGCCACTAGCTCTGCAGGGAGAGGTGGCAGCTGGAGGACGGTGTCAGGGGTCTTCTAGGGTCCTGGAAATGTTCTCTTCTTTGATCTGGGGGCTGGTAACCGGGTTGTGTTTAGTATCACGAAGTTAACTGAACTGTGGATGTCTGAATCCGCTTACAAAGTCTACTTAAAAAAAAAAATGTGTTGTGTTGCGTGTGAGGTACTGAGCAACAGAAAAGAATATTATTCTAAGACAGTTTTTTGCCCTCTAGGAGCTCACAGGCTGGAAGGGGAGTTAGACATTCAGGGAGATGACTTTAAACAACCCTGAATGACTGAGAATGTCTTTTCAGGAAGCTCCGTGGCAGGGGCCTTAAAGTGGGCAGCCAGAGAGCTTCCTGAGAAAGGTGAAGTCCATCTGATGCTAAAATGATAACTAGACATCAGCCAGTGAATAAAGAAGGTGGGTTAGCTATTCAGAGGCAGGAAAGCAGGCAAAGCTCCCAGGCCGCTGCTGAAAAGCCAGCACACAAAGGAGCATATTTGGTCTCAAAGGGCAGGCAGGCAGGAAGTCCTCGCCAGGCCTCTGACTCCTCTCCATTAACAGAGGAAGAAAACTCAGAAGTTTCTGTCTGAGAATTGAGACCACATATATCAACAGGACTTACCCATTGTTCCAGGAAATTCTTTTGCCCAGGACCATAAGACAGTCACTGGCCACAAAATATGGTCTGCCTGTGGTCCTGAGCACTTTGGTTCTACTCAATCTACTTTGAAATGTATATAGTGAGGTGAGAGGCACAAACAAGGAGATTTTTCTTTGCAATAGACACTAGGAGGACTGTGAACTTGCTATTTTCAAAGATTGAAAGGAATGTTAATCTCTCAAGAGTTTAGTCTGAAAGGTTGACAATAAAGCTTGAGCTTATAGGGAAGAAAAGATCATTTTTCCGCTACCCTCCTGAGTTCTTGGCTGAGACCTCTATAATAAGGATCTGAGCCCTAAGACAAATTAACAAGAGAAAAAAACCCAGAAGTGTATTAACATGGGACCCTCATGTACACGTGCTAGATACCCAGGAAAAATGAGCAACTCTCTGAGATGGCTTAAGCCACCATCTTAAATATCATCTTTAATTAAAGACAAGAAAAACACTGGCAGTGAGGCAGAAGCCAGTCATGGAAAGTTACCAGGAAAAGTGCAGTAAGCAAGGGCACCATGTGTTATGCATATTTAGTCTGTGCCTTCTCCATTGACAAGTTTCTTATGAGTCGTGTATGAACCGCATTCATCATTGGTCTCTTTCTGGTACAGAGAGGGAGACACCCTTGTACATGGAGGTTTCCTTTGTAAATTTAAAAGTCCTTTACAAAAGAGTAACTTCTCTATTTTCAGAGCTCCTTCTTTGTCTGCTGTTTCTCAAAATAATCCTATGCCAGGAGACATATTTGAAGGGGGTATATCTGCTACTCTACCGTACCATAACCGCTATGGGATATGACACACCAGCAAGCCAGAATTCAGCTAAGTTTCCATGCTTGGTCCTCCCAGGAAAGGAAGGCCTAGGTCAACCAGCGCTCGCCTGCTCAGCACAAGTACCTGACCTGGCTCCAAGACTTCCCTTTTCTCCATACAGGGAAGTAGTCCTGCTTTAACCAATGAACAAATGCCCAGTGTTACTTTCTAGTTCCTGCTCCTGTTAGTCGACAAAAATCTCTCGCATGTACAGCTCTTCAGAGGTCCTCTCTATCTCCTAGGTTAGCTACTGCCTGATTCATGAGTAGCGGAATGTAAGTCTGCCAGATCAGTGAGTTACCCATATAAAATACTTCTTTAACAAGACTAAGAGATCGTCTTTCTTCTTGCCACTAACCTTTCGGCCATGTTTGCATAGAAATATGTGCCTAAGGACTTGAAGTTTGTAGGACTCCTTTAAAGCCAACCAGCTGAAGGCTTCTAAAGAAAAGGCATTCTTCACTATGGGCATCTCAGGCACCTGCAGCAAATTGCTATCTCCCTGCAGTGTCATTTATGTTGGGTTGGCCAAAAAGTTCATTTAGGTTCCCCCCATGATGGCTGTAGTAGTGCTTAGTTGTCTTGACCTTCGTTCCAAACAATTTGGTTAGATTGTGACAGATGTCCTATCAGCATGCATTTGAAGAAAAACTTATCAAAATCGGTGAATTTTTATGCAACCATTTTAATACTGAAGATGGAAGAAAATACGCAACACTTTTGGCATATTACGCTTTATTATTTCAAGAAAGGTAAAAACGCAACTGAAGTGCAAATAAGATTTGTGCAGTGTATAGAGAAGGTGCTGTGACTGATCAAAAGTGTCAAAGGTGGTTTGTGAAGTTTCTTGATACTACAGACATTTTGGCCAAATAATTCTTTGCTGTGGGGCTGTCTTATGTAGGGGTGTTTAGCAGCACCCCTGTCCTCTACTTGTTGCAGACCCTTCTGCATGGCATGGGCCCAGCCCCCCCTTGGAGATGCAAAGGACCCACATCCACAGATAGGTTCTCTTGTGGGTAATCAGATTTGCAATATACCTAAGTTGCTCTTTGCTAAAACTCCCTCACCCTGCAAATGCTTGTTGTAACTTCCTAAAATCCATGCTAAACCTTGCAGGGACCAGTATAACCAGCTCAACCACTTTTGTCTTTTCATTTGCTAATATCCTTCTTCTGTGATGTGATTAGGGGCATTGGCTCCTTTTGTTGTAACTGGGGATTAGTGAGAGAGGACCATCTTGTAATGTGAGGAGAGATAGAATAAAGGCCTGTCATGGCCAGGCGGAGGCCGCGGCTTTTGCTCCCCTAGAGAGAAAAGCCATGCTGTCGTCTTTTTTCCTCCACCGGACTTAGTAGTCCGTGTGTATGTTTTTATTTCATCGATAATGACTCGACACTGCTAGCCGGCGTCCGCATCATCTACGCACTAAAAGCTAATATGAAGATAACCAACATACTCAAAATATCCAAATCAATAAAGTTATTAGTGAAAATGAAAAATGTGTCTTTTATTTTATGGGAAAAGCTAAACAGACTTTTCAGCCAACCCAATGCTTGAATTAACCGACTTGCTGCATTGGCTGACCCTGGCTTGTTCTCTCGTGCCTCTCCCTGCTGTTTCAGCTTCAGAAGACTGTTTGAAACTGTCTTCCGAACACCCCCACCCACCCCTGCACTGTGCTTGTTAAGGGAGTTTAACCTGAAGTCATGAAATTAAGGTTTTAACATTCTTATCTCAAAAAGAGAGAAATACTTGAAGATAAAATGTTCTTTAAAAATGCTCAGATATGATGTTTCTGTACACCAAAATGCTTCCCTTTACCAGTTGCAGAGTCACGGCCCTCAGCGACTTCTTCCAGTGACTAAACTTAAGGAACGATACTATCCAACGTAACCTATAAATTCTTTTCCATACGCACTTCCCCCCACCATAAGGTCTCGGTGCACCAAGGCAAATGAAGCCCCAGGGATTTATCACTGGGGTGTCCCATAGTCCTTCAAAGTACAGGCTGGGGCAAAAGTAGGTTTACTGGTGTGAGTACACAAGACCCACAGTTTACTCTTGTATTATTATTTATTAATTATTGTACTATTTTCCATACAAACAACTGTAAACCTATTTTGCCGCACCCTGTAGTTATACAGATTTAATCGTAGTATCTTTCTGGGTTAGAGATATATACTAAAAGAAACAAACTGTATCGCCAAAAGGGACATAGGATGGGCAAGATCCTTTCTCCAAAGGAAAGGTCATAAACTGAAATCGGGATAAGGCAGAGGGAGGAGTGAGAGATGGAAAAAGCAAATCTGAGTCAGGAGCCAAAATTCAGCTCTGTAGTGCTAAGGATGGGCGGCCCGTAGCACAGATGCCATGGAGACCGACTCGAAAGAGAACCAGGAGTGAAGAGTGCGGCTCCCGAGAGCAAAACTGCATCAAGATCACAAACGGGGGAAACGGAAGCAGATAGGATCCACGGAGGCCAGGAGGGTCCATTGGAAATACCAGATGATACTTGTCGTCCCACCGAACCCGTGGTGCCACCGGGCCCCGCGGCTTCTCTGTTCATCCTGACGTGGCTGTCAAGGGCAGAGCAGCAAGCAGGATCTCCGAGTCGAGCCAGTCGGGCCAGTGCGGTCTCGGGAGTCCTGGGGTCCCACCAGATATTTGAATAGAGAATCTATTTAGATGCTAGTTCCATCAATATTCTCTAAAAATCCTTCATCCGCAAAATACCTAGGGATGCTAGATAGACATAAATGAGTGTCCTTAAAATTTCCTCTGGGAATAGTAGAAAGTGAAGGTATTTCTGGTGGCCAAACACCAAGAGTAAACTACACTGCAGGGTGTTAGGTGCTTGAATCAATGCGTGGCAGCTGGGAAATGGAATGGTGCCTATTTCCTTCACCTGGGGGCTTGGGTACGAAGGGGAGGAAAATACTTTTACCTCCACCCTTCTGTGTTCTTAGCTGATATCCCCATGATAAAAGACAGATTAACAAGAGAAAAAGAAACAAGACTTTGTTATCATGTATACCCCAAGTATACATGGGAGATCCCTAGAGGAAAATGGGTAACTTGAAAGGGTACCTTAGAATTCAGGCTTAAGCAGCCTCTTATCAGGGAAGGGAAAATACAGGCCTCTAGAAGGAGAGTAGGTGGTTTTTGGGAAGATACATGGGCCCTTAGAAGAACAGAGGGGAGGTGTGACAGTTTGTGACAGTCTGTCTCAGGGTGAGACTGACTTTTAGTCCCCTCTCTGGTGATAAAATTCAACCATTCCTGGTTCTGAGACTTCGGGAACCAGGGCGGGGTGTTCCTTATTCATCTGGTGCCTATTCACCAAACTTATAGCCACTTAACTGGAACACAAAACTGGTAAAAAAAATTAATTTAGATCTTAAAAAGGCCCTGGAATGCTGACCTTGTTAACTTGAGGTGGGTCTTTTGGGTGACGACAAAGGCCCAGCTCAGAGAGCATGGTTTGTAACAGCAGCCGAATGTCTTCAGGTGTTGTAACAGGTAAGCAGAATAATGCATGGGTTCCTATTGTGATATAGTAATCATTCAGTGTGGCCCTATTGTGTGTAAAGCACAATAATAGGTTCAATTTGGGCACAAATAATTAACACATGTAAGACAAAATACACTCTAGCGCTGTTTTAACACTCTTAACACTGACATTTATATGTGGGCACTTACAGATTTAGCAAAAGAGTCCATCTTAATTAAATGAAACCCATCTCTTCTTGATAACAGACACAAATCAATAGAGTTCAATGGTGAAATGAGATGGTTTGAGAGTCATAGGAATGTGGGGAAAAAAGAATAAAACAATCCCCATAAACATTAATTCTCCTGGGCAAAACTCTATTCTCTGGCAGAAGAAAAATGAGAAAATAAATGAGCCCATACTCATTTCTACTTAAAAAGAGATCAATGCAATTGGACTAAAAAGTAGTTCTCAGCCTTCGTTGCAAGTGAAAACCCTCCAGGGAAAGTTTTTTAAATGTCAGAATCCACAACCAGCACACTGAATCGATATAGGGGGATGAACCTGGCTTTGGGGTTTGCGAACTACCTAAGTGAACTTACGAGGACTTAAGTGCACAGAAAATTTAGAATTATCTAATTCAGTGGTTTTCAAACTACATCTAAATTTTTGGAAACTCTTCTATAAACCCAGTGAAAGCAAACAAATTTACTATGCACAATTTTGGCTGCCCCAGCTTTATCGCAGTTGGGAGGGCAGAGGTGGGGTTGGGGGTGGGGGAGGACCAGTGCCTGCTCACACGTGCTACCCCTCTTCCCTCCAAGACTGCAAGTGATTCTGGACTCCTTGGAACTAAGTTTAAAAAATCATCCAAAAGTTTTCAAAATTTCATTTGGCAGACTCAAAAGGGAAGAGCCAGATAGATGCTGCTCATTATAGTGCGTTGGTATAGATTAACAGTCTTTTTAGATATCTGTAAAGGAAAAAAATCATAATAAAATCTTAAAAAGATTATAAAATGTGTTATAAAAAGCGTTACAATGAGGGGCATCCGTCCCCACCGGTTTAAATACTAAGGCAGTGGAACGAACCAGGTGAACTCACGGGATTCCATTTTCACATCTGTTATTCTACTAATCACCTCCCCTTTCAACCAACTTTTTCTAGCAGAGGAGCACTAAGGCTACTGTTGAAAAAATATTTTTAATATATTAGCTTAAGCCGTTAGTTTCTGTTGCTGTTTAATGATTCATTATGATAAATAATGTATTAATTCTTTACACTTGTGCCCGAAAGCAATTCTGTGAAGAGCACAATTTTAAAAATTCAACAAATATAAATAACAAGCATAACTGTCCAAGCAGCACCATTTAAGTGCTATTTCATGAATTACAATCTTTCAATTCCATTAATTTGAAAGCATTCGCTTTCAAGATATTGTTGTGTTCCAATTCTACTTTATGTTGATTACTCTTGCAGTCCCAGCCACCTCAGGGTTTGCACTTCATCTCTCTTTCACAGCATCTTGTTCACAGTGACAGCAAGAGTGTAAAAAAGAGAGGGAGTACACCAGCCCAATTCAATTAACCAACTATTTAAGGAATGCCTACTGTGTGCTGGGCACCGAGTCAGACATGAAGAAGTGCAAGTCATGGCCAGTGGTCCAAGGCAGGTTAATAGGCTTGATGGCATAATAACTTTGATTTATTGATCACCTATGGTATACCAGAATAATGTATGTTATCTTTCATCTTCATGCCACTGGTGCAGGGTAGAAAGTATAATTCCTATTTTACAGGTGAGGGAAAACATTTTTAAAAAGATTTTATTTATTTTATCTTTTAGAGAGGGGAGGGGAGAGAGAGAAAGAAAGGAAGAGGAACATCAAGGTCTGGTTGCCTCTCTCGCACCCCCTACTGGGGACCTGGCTCACAACCTAGGCGTGTGCCCTGGACTGGGAATCGAACTGGTGACCCTTTGATTTTCAGGCCAGCACTCAACCATTGAGCCACACCATCCAAGGCAGATAAGGGACAATTAGGAAGAGTTTGGTAATTTACCCACAGACACCAAGCTAGTATTAAGCGTTGCTGGAACTTGAACTCAGGGATAACTTGCTGGAAAAGGTGGCCTTTCCCTAATAGCATACGTAATTGGGAGACTCCAGGCAGAATTGTGAAGTAGGCAATGCTTGCCTTTCGTTTCCCTGACAGCCACGCTTAGTGGCCTCATTTCCCTAGTGGAGCCTGTACCCTCCCCCACGTCTTTTTCAGTACTTTCTTTGTTATTTTGTGGGCCCCAGGCACAATGCAGAAATAGTCCATTTAGACCTGCCCTCCTCTCCTCCAGACTGGAGCTGTCTAACAAAGCTTTTAGCCATGACAGAAATGTTCCATATCTGCACTGTCCGGTATGGTCGCAGTAACCACCAGCCACATATGGCTATTCAGCACGTGAAATGTGGCTTGTGTGACTGAGCAATTAAAGCGTTTAATTAATTTAAATTTGAATTTAAGCTTAAGTTTAAGTAGCCACACATGGCTAGTGTCCGTCAGATTGGATAACGCAGTTCTAAAACACCCGCAACAGACGCTCTGTTTAAAACATGAGTTTCCTATGTTTGACCTCTCTCAGAGCCTGTTCAGCTGAGACACAGCATCACTTACAGCATTGGACACGTTCATGGTGACTGATCTGTATGTGGACCTCCCAGAAGAAATGGTTACACTTGAACAGAGGCCACGTGGACATGAAAATATGAATTTTCAGACAGAGTGTCATGCTGCTAAGGATGTTTTTAATCAACAGGACCTTGACATCTCGTTAATTCCACAACATGGCCAGATGTTGGTCCCATGGATTTTTTGTCATGCACACTCGTTATGATAATCGAACAACTTGTATCACATAACTTGACAGAAAACTCAGATGTTTTCAAGTATTTTTTCCTAGTACTTTTCCTGGTATACACTTTATTCTGTTTTCTGCTTTTTTTTTAATGACTTTTAAACTTTAAATTTATTTTTTTTAATTTATTATTTATTTATCTTTTAGAGGAGAAGGGTAGGAGAGAAGGAGAGGGAGAGAAATATCAATGTACGGTTGCCTCTCGTGTGTCCCCTGCCGGGAACTGGCCTGCAACCCAGGCATGTGCCCTGACTGGGAATCAAACCAAGATCCTCTGGTTCGCAGGCCCGCGCTCAATCCACTGAGCTACACCAGCCAGGGCTGTTTTCTGCTTTTTTAAAATACTGGAATACAAAAAGTTAACACCCACTGGAGTGAGTACCCAGTTTCATGAACAACATTGCTGCTGGGAGCCCAAGGGCCCGCCCCGCCCCTGTGGCGTGTGCCTGGGAGGCGCCGAAGAAAGAGGCTACAAATCTCTGCCCCAGGGATACTGCATTTTTTTCTGTGGAGTTATAAAATTGAAAGCTTTCAGAGAACAAAATTGAAGGTTTTCAGGGTACAAAACTGAGGAGGAGCCAAGTATCTAGCTGAGACACAAAAGCAGACAGTAAGGGCTGACTTCATCCAATCGAGGGACTTTGGGGGAGGGAAGGGCACAGGGCTGGGGCAAGGCGGTTCAGGGGTCAAAGCCAAGGCTGAAATCCAAAGACCAATTGAGACAGCTGGACAGCTCAAAATCACGCCCCAAGTGGTAGAAGAATGGCTCAAAGGGGCCTAGAAAACCATGCACCGTCCGCAGGTTAATTCTGAGGGTTTGTTGATCTGAGAGCACCTTTTCTTTCTGGAAGGGTTTCTGTGTGACACACAGAGGTCACCTGGACTCACCTAAGCTCAAAGCAGCCTGACAGGAGGATTTGTCTCCCCCTGATATGTCTCTTCTTTCATGCACAGAAATTTAGGGCTGACCCCTAAGGGGGCCAAATGCCATCAGTCTTTAGCTTCAGGAAACTGAGAGGGCTAGATGTGAAAAAATAAGCTATGTATACACCGGTTTCTGACCCAAGCTCCTGCTAATATTTGTTCTTTGACCCAAGTTTCTGACACAGAGCTCCTAACTCCCTTGGAATTTTTGGAGCATCTTTTTTCCAATAAGGCAACTATGGGTGGGACCCTGAATGGGGGCTGGTCACCAGAAAGACGAAGTCATGATAAGAAGCTTGGAACTTTCAACCCCACTCCCTATTCTCTAGAAGCCTCTACTAAAATCCCTGAAGATGGGTTCTGATAGCTTCCGAGCTGCCGAATGCATCCGCAGGATGGGAGGGTGCTGCACCCATCTCCATGAGTGCAGAGCTCCAGCAATAGGGAGCCCTCTGTGCCTGGTCTAGGTAGCCCTTTGGCTCTTCACATGTATCCTTTATTTACCCTTTGTTGTAAACTGGTAAAAGTAAGTGTTTCTCTGCTTCTCTGAGCCCTTCTAAAAATTTATCAAATCCAGAGAGGAAGCTGTGGGACCCCTACTTTTGCTTGTCAGTCAGAAGTACAGGTGACACCTTGACAGCTGGGACTTGCAGCTGGAGTCTGAAGTGGCGGCAGTGTTGTGCGTCTGAGCTCTTCACCTGTGGAATCCACGCTGCCCCTAGGTAGACAGTGTCAGAACTGAACTGAATTGTAGAACACTCAGCTGATGTGAGAAAACACGTGGGTGTGGGGGAAAACCCACACATCTGGGGTCAGACATACTGGGAGTTACTCCCAGACAGGAGAGGAAAGGCAGGAAACCACAGAAAACAACTAAACAGAATTCTTAAAACAAATACCTCCAAATTTTCACTCAAGAACAACTTAGGGAAGGCCACTCTTGTAGATATTGCCAGAGTTTATTCTCAGAAATGTTTTCATTCTTTTACTTGCAGTTGGCACACCTTTACCCTTGGCTATTCACATAAGAACACTATGTCACTCAACTCTTACTGAAATTAGAGGTTTGCTCTTTGAGAAAAGCATTACAGTTTGTATTTCTATCCATTAGATACATCTCTTCAGTACCTGGGGCCTCTTTCTGCAGGTACACAGGCATTACAGCATTAAGTCAGCAGTTGTAAAATACCATGATTTCTCAATGAAAATAATAGTAATTTAGGTAAGCAAAATAAACCACTGTATCATTTTAGAGGGTTTGCAACCATTAATTTTCTTTTGAAAATGACTTTCTTTAGTGTTTAGGTGGATTGCGCATGCTTCGGTTCAAGACCCTGGACAGGAGAACTGGGTAACCACTACTCTGAGGCTATTCTTGGAAGGGGCCCTCACCAAGCCTGTGAACAGGTACGGTTGTGCTTGCTGTTCTAACTTTTCAGGTTTCTCTCTGAGTACATATTAAAAGAAGCTCATACTCCCTGACAGAGCCTTTCTGATTTGACAGGAAGGTATAAGATATATCCACTCAAGTGAGAAAAAAGGAAATTGAGGTCTGTTTGTATTCCTTTCAGGCCATAAGCTTCCTAGGTGGAGACTATATGTTTCTGCTCCGTAGTGGACTGTAACGATAGCATAATATTCTTCATCGAACTAGTCATTTCATTAATTGTATTAAATCCCCGATAGCGACCATTGGCCTAATTGGAAGGAATCGCCCCTGGCTTCCAGCCTTACAGATAAGACCCTGTAGTATGGAGGGGGAGCCCCACTGCACCGCAGACGTGACTGCCGGCGGCCCCGCCCTGCCTGCTGCGATGTCATTCTCATTTCCTTCGGCAGTCAGGCCCCTGCGGACTGCACGGGAAGGAGAGCCAGGCCTCGCCCACAACCCGAGAAGAGGGAGGGGTGCAGGTGCCACTGTGTTGCGGCCTGTGGCTTCAGGATACGGGTGACATATCCTTCATGAGTGGATTCTTGTTTTTAAATTATGAAATAATATGGTTTACGTATATGTGTATGCATGTGTGGGTTTGTATATTTATGTACATATACATATTTTTAAAATCAAAAGACATTACTCTCAGAAAAGGTCACAATTGTTTAAGTACCTTTACCAAACGTATAACCTACATGGTGCCGAACACTTTTTAACCAATTTTCCAAGCTCTTCCAAGGGTGCTGTCGATAAGCTCCTGGCAACACTTGGGGGAGTGCTCCTGTTGCGTCCCAGCCCACCACCATCCCGGGGCTAGGAAAGAGAAGGAGATGTCATTTCACACCTCAGGGTGCCTGAGTCGCAGTTTTCAGAAGGCAGTTCCTGTCCCGGTTTCCCGCAGCAATCCATTATTAAAAAGCGACTTAGGGACACATGGTTAAGCACCAAGATTTAGTTGTCCTCCAGTTTGCACACTTTCATACTCACTGCTTAATTTTTCTGGTGCAAAGTACAATTAACATTTGAGTCTGTTTAGCCAAGAAGAAGTAGGTATTACAGTTACTACTGCAAATAATTCATTTCGGTGTCTTCCCACATCCTGCTTACCTAACTTTTCCAAGTTTCATCTACGGTTCCCCTTCTCCATGACAACCCCTCTCACATGGCTTCCTTACTGCCCTGTGCTTTATTACATACAAGCAAAGAGTCACTTACATGCTGCTCGATATATTTTTGCCAAAAGGAAAAAAAATTGTTGAAGACAGGCGCTGAATTATATGCAGTATTTCTTTAAAAGCCCAGTCAGCATTTGAAATAGTGTTGGGTACATACAGAGCCCTCCATAAATATTTGCTAAAATAAAATGAAAAGCAAATGTTAAGTCAAGCTCAAACCCATAAATCATTGGCTATTAATCTTTACAAAGAATTCAAGTAATTTCACAACTATTGCTTTAAATTACTGAGACGTCCTTTTTCTGCCTTTTGTACTTGCCATTCAACCACATATTTTTCAAAAAGATTTTTAGCCAAACCAAAGGGTCTGAACTAGGCTAGGTGAGCAGTAGATTTTTTCAATGAAAATGTCTCAGTTTTTCTCATTCGGAAATAGTGAGATACTTCATCAGCTCACAAATCCACTTGTAACCATAAAAAATAGTGAGTGCACTGGCTGGCGTGGCTCAGTGGATTGAGTGCCGGCCTGCAAACCAGGAAGTTGCTGGTTCGGTTCCCAGTCAGGGCACATGCCTGGGTTGTGGGCCAGGACCCCAGTTTGGAGACATCTACGAGGCAACCAAATCAATATATCTCTCACTCATTGATGTTTCTCTCCCTCCTTTCCCCTCTCTAAAAATAAATAACCAATAAAATCTTTAAAAATAAATAAATAAAATGAGTGGCTGCTGATTAATCATGCTGGAAATGAAAACTCATTTTTTTTCTGTTTTATTTAGTGGCAGGCTCCTGGTCAAGTGAGCAACCTTCTCCTGGGGCCACCTTGTCTCTTCTGTACTGTGACCAAGAAGAAGTACGTTCCTTGGTTTACCATCATCATAAAACCCCGAACATGCCGAAGTACAAGTCCCTTAAGGGTAAGGAACACGAGGCCTGTCCAGAAAGTATCCATCCATGTATTATGAAAAATGG
Organism: Glossophaga mutica; assembly: GCA_039655065.1. Classification (NCBI taxonomy): domain Eukaryota; kingdom Metazoa; phylum Chordata; class Mammalia; order Chiroptera; family Phyllostomidae; genus Glossophaga; species Glossophaga mutica. The sequence continues at coordinate 135,659,987 of CM077304.1, forward strand.
AGACATTTATTGAAGAAGACACAAGATACAAGAAACATTGTACACAAGACAATGATACCTCAGTCCCCTTCAAAGTAGGCACCTTGGGCCCTCACACAGTTCTCCCAGTCCCCATCAGCTGTCCTGTTGTATTTTCCTGAATCTCATTGATGGTCTGAAATCTTTCCTTTCAAAGGTGATTTTAGTTTTGGGAGAAGCCACAAGTCACAGGGTGCCAAATCTTGGCTCTAGGGGGGCTGAGTCACCTGGGTGATTTGATGTTTTGCCAAAATCTCTACAGGGCACGTGATGAATGAGCAGGTGCATTGTCATCATGAAGCTGCCAATCACCAATTGCCTGTAGCTGTGACCTTCAGAATCATCCGAATAGTTTCCACAGAGGAACGAAAATTCAAGTTTCACAAAAAATTTGATGCAGATTCATTGCTCTGCTTGCTCAGTCATTTTGAATGTGACAGCCACACAGTACATTTGTTCACTCAACGGCGTCTACTGCCCCCACTGACTAGTACGGTGAAGTCATCGTTGTTCACACATGCACATTCCAGTACATTCTCCTTGGCTGCCAGGTTGCATGGATGTCATGCAAACCATTCTTGTTATATTAATAATAGCTGGAGTTTTCCCAGACAGACCTCATATATCACTTTTACTCATGCGTTTCAGGATCCTGTTATTTCCAATGTTCTGTCTCAGTTCTCACCACAATCTAACCAGTAATCGTGTTTATATCCCCTTTAGAGAAGAGATATCCTTTTGGTGTGTAATTCAGTTCCTTGGCTCAAAGATTAAAAACTATGTCTACATGAGCTGAAAAATTCCCCCATCTTCTCGGTTCCCATTTTCCCAGCCCCAAACCACTTATGGTTGGTTTCTGTGTATCTTTCCAGAGTTCATTTATGCATAAAAATCAAACCAGGGATATATAGTCTTATTCTTCTATTTATTTTTTTTAAAAAGCTCAGTATGCTACCATGAAGTTTGTGCCTTCATTGGAGGAATATGAATCCAATTTTATTAGTCCTCAAAGCTCAAGGGCTCTCCACACTGCAAAACTGCTTTCTTAACTAAGGAGAAGACAGAAACGGTGTCTTGGATCTTGATGCACATTTTTCCCCAGCCAGCCTCGCCGTCCCAGTCATGCTACCTGCTGGAGGCTCTGGGATTGATGCAATGAGCTGAGCAGTGCCACGAGGATCGTAGGAAACTAGTTTAACCTTAGCTTGTTGGGTTCGAGGTTTGCATTAGGTATGATAAAGTAAGAAAAAGAAAAAGAAAATACCCATGATCCAGAACATTTTCTAACCAAGTTATCTTTTAGTCAGCTTGCATGCTAGTTTAAAAACTGTTTCTTTATATCAATGGTAGCATGTTTTGCTGGTGTTAGGATGTCTGGGGTGACTCTGACAGACCTGGCTCAGGTTGCTCCTGGGGGTGGGGCTTAGGGAGTAGGAGAGAAGTGGGCTCATTTCTTACCAAGCTCTTAGTGGCCAAGGAGCCCAATGGGAACCATTTAAAATGCCAATAGGGTCATATCATTCTTTCTTGACATCAGTCAACGGCTCCTATTACCTGTAGACAAAAAGACCGAACTACTAGTGGGAGTGCCCAAGGCCCTCCGGCATGCAGCCCTTGAGTTCTTTCCTGCCTCTGTGTCAGGACCCCTACAGAGCACAGGCCATGCATACAGTTAGGGTCCCTGTCTTAGCTTGTGATGCCTCTTCATTCCCTTTCCCTGGTTAATTCCCATTTATTCTCTAAGACCCCCATCCGGCCTCAACTTCTCCAGAAAACCTTTCCAGACACCTGTAGTCTGGGTGTGTTGCCCACCCTATGTGCACCTAATCATCATTTTCTGTCTCCCACACCAGCCCAGGCGATCAGTCCTAGCACTTAATAGGTAGTTTTCGTAGAGTTGGGGCTTTTTTACTTTTTTTAATTGATGTTAGAATACAGTTGTCTCCATTTTCCCACCAACTTTCCCCTGCCCCACCCACGCCCACCTCCCACCCCGGTTCTGTCCATGTGTCCTTCATACATGTTCATCTACGCCCCTTTCCTTTCTTTCCCTCATTACTTCCCTATCACCTTCCCTCTGGTTACTGTCAGTTTGTTGTTGATTTCAATGTCTCTGGCTATATTTTGCTTGACAGTTTGTTTTATTAATTATGGTAGGTTCCACTTATAGGTGAGATCATATGGTATTTGTCTTTTACTGCTTGGCTTATGTCACTTAGCATAATGCTCTCCAGTTCCATCCATGCTGTTGCAAAGGGTAGGAGCTCCTTCTTTCTTTCTGCTGCGTAGTATTCCATTGTGTAAATGTACCATAGTTTTTTGATCCATTCATTTACTGATGGGCACCTAGGCTGCTTCTAGAACTTGCCTATTATAAATTGTGCTGCTGTGAACACTGAGGTGCATAGGTTCTTTTGGATTGGTGTTTTAGGGTTCTTAGAGTAAAAACGCAGCAGTGGAATTGCTGGGTCAAAAGGCAGTTCCATTTTTACTTTCTTGAGGAAATTCCATACTGTTTTCCACAGTGGCTGTACCAGTCTTCATTCCCACCAACAGTGCCCTAGGGTTCTCGTTTCTCCACAATCCCGCCAGTACTTGTTGTTTATTGATTTGTTTGTGATGGCCATTCTGACCAGTGTGAAGTGGTATCTCATTGTGGTTTTAATTTGCATCTCTCTGATGGCTAGTGATTCTGAGCATCCTTTCATATGTCTCTGAACCCTCTGTATGTCCTCCTTGGAGAAGTGTCTGTTCAAGTCCTTTGCCCATTTTCTGATTGGGTTGTTTGTCTTCCTGGCGTGGAGTCCTATGTGTTCTTTATATATTTTGGAGATTAAACCCTTGTCTGAGATATCATTGGCAAATATGTTTTCCTATACAGGTGGTTCCCTTTTCATTTTGCTAATGTTTTCTTTAGTAGTGCAGAAGGTTTTATTTTTTATGAAGTCCAATTTGTTTATTCTTTCCTTTATGTCCCTTGCTGTAGGGGACATATCATTGAAAATATTGCTGTGTGGAATGTCTGAGATTTTCCTGCTTATCTTCTGCATTTTCATAGAGTTTTATAGAGTAACAGGTAAGAGCATGAGCCCTGGGATAAGATTTCTCGGTTAGTATTTTATCTCCACCACACGTAGCTTTGAGAGTTTGGGAAGAGTTATTTACCCTGTCTGTCCCTCATTGTATTCATTTGTAACATTAAGTGAAGAGCAGTACCCATGTGTTCTGACAATTAAATGATATGGTGCAGTTAAGTGCTTAATAGAAAAAGGGTGATTAACTTGTTCATTTATTGTCTTACTTTTTGTTTTTTTTCCCTTTCCTTTCTGAAACATAAACTCCAGGAGGACAAAGAGCTTGTCTACTTTGTTCACTGCTATATCCCTAGTGCCTAGAACACCATCTAGAAGCCCAGTGCACACCTGTAGACCACTTGGTAAATGGACGTATCAGTGACGACATGTGAGTTAGTCATGGTGTGTTCAAACCACTGCAGGTCATCCAGTTTCCTACAGAAGTGAAAGCACCCCATCTTCTTAGCATGATCCCTAGACGTATGAGATACTCGATGAATATTGGTGCGCCTTATCAGTCCCATTGTCAGCCACCATCTCTTGCATGAGAATGAGGCCATTTGGCAATATCCGCTTTAGAGTTGAGTGACGGCGACAAATATTAGCACAACTATCAGCAAGCATGATCTCTCAGACAAGCACATATACCGCCTTGCTTGTATACAAATGACAGTCATCGCAACTATTTCAAAACAGCCCACACAGAGCAACTTCCTTATCATTCACATCTCTGCAGATATTGGAATCCAAGTCTTTTGTAGAGTTTATATCTTTAACCAGAAATTCATATTTTATAGTCACTGACATCATCATTTAACAAACTAGAGCTTGACATTTTCAATATGAGAAATTTATTGTGACTCCTTTTTCTATGTAGAAGATATTAGAAGATAATTTTTTAAAGGATCTCAAGTGAGGAGAGTATTATGTGATAAAAACTTTTGTCAGGGGTGTAAAGGCTATTTTTTATGAATGGGGTTTGGAAGCCATTGTTGAATTCATCAAAGTTTGACTTTATTTTTGCTCAAGCTAACTGGCAATGCAGCATATAGGGAATAAGGAGCCCAGGTTTTATTACTATTCAACATCCTTATCTGGTACCTATCTGGCTGTGACCTTGAACAGTCACACTTGTCACTACGTACGCAGGGAGTTGAGCAGGTAGTCTCCTATGTCTTTCCACCCTTTGCCCTCTGGGTATTTTCAGCTAATGTTGCCCTAATAACTCTATAAGGAATGAACCAATCGGGGGTAACTCCCTGATTTGCCTCTATGCAAAACATAGTAAGGGATGAATAAGAAGTGGTTTTTACCCTCAAACACCTTACCAGTTCAATAATATTTAAGAACAACAGAAATGGGTCGAATCAACTTTAAAAGCAAAGCAATTCTCTGTCCCACAGCTTTAATTTTTGTTTAAATATACTATTTGTTCTAGAAGATTCTTTTTAAAATCATGCTAAAGAAGACATAAAACTTTTTATGGTCTCATAGAGAAGGGGCACAAGAAGTGGTGGGTGGCAGAAGTGGTGGTCGGCTGATTGAAAGGCTTGGTGAGCCCTGGCCACGTGAGACTGGACATGGGTCTGAGCCGCGTGGTGCTGACCAGTCTCTCACCCTGTTCCCAGCTCCCGCATCTAGGATAACAGCACAAAACACTTCCTGTCTATTGCACCGCTGTGGGGGGGAATCACATCTTTAACAAGTTCACGGGAATGCTTTGAAATGGTAAAATCTACAATTATAGTTTATTATCTTAACATCTACCAAATAAGGTAACCATAAATAATGCTATAAGTGACATGAACTTTGTTCATAATTTAGATGCACAAAACATTGTTTATTTTCTACCAGTAAACTTAACGTCTGTTTCAAGCCTAGAAACACACTCTCAGTCACTCTTGAGCTTCCATCCTACAGAATTGAATGTACGTTTTGGGGGTTCACAGAGAACCAAGGTGTGGGTATAATAGGAGTGGGGGGGGCACCTGGTTTTGATATTCTACTCACAGATGTCTTCTGGGGCACTCACCTGTTCTCAGTTGCTGACCCACCCAGGCTGTCGGTGACATATTCCTTCTCACTGGCCAGCTGGCACCTTTAGGCCCCACAACTCTCCCCACTGTGTCTGCACCTCTTTGGAGGCGTGGGAATTTCTCCATGAGGCTGTGTAAGGACCCACTTCCTATATTCACTCTGAAGTTTCTCTTCTGGGCTCTTCCTGTTTCTGGGCTCAACCAGCTCTTGTCATCTGTCACTTGGTTCTAAGATCGTCTTTCAGCTCCTAGTTATTAACGGAAAGGAAACATCTGTCTTCTGCTTTCTAGTTTCTACTGGTTTTGGGAAAATCCCTCCCAGTCCCTAGAGGAGACTTCTTCCCCTTATAATCCCTTATAATATTCTCATTCCCAGAGATTTTGGTTTTCCCCAAATCCCTCATCGTCCTCCAAGGCCTTTGCATTCGATTATTCACACTCTTGTCCCTGCCCTCTGAGCCACATCCTCCCCTGAGGTGGGCACAGGACTGCCCAGATACCTTCGGGGACAGAGACAGTGGGGACCATGCTGACACAGAGGTGGAAACTAGTTAATAGCTCAGATAATGAGAAAATAACACGTGGTCTTTGTATCATGGCTGCTTTCGAACAGATTAGATTCACAGCAAAGAGCATAGTCTTGTCACATGACCTTCTTGCCTCTCTCCCAGGTTCGAGCCTGTCTCTGAGGCCAGTCTGCAGCAGGAAAAAGGCGCCCAGGTCTGCGCCCCCGGCCAGCACCCTTGGCACCAGCATTCGGTGTGCCCTGCTGGAGTGGCTGATGAGAAAGCTGTCACCCGCCTCTGCTCTCTGTGCCCACTCCAATCCCCCAACTCCTGCTAGCCTGTCAGGCTGCATTTTCAATTACTGTCTTTGAAAAATGTCCAGGTGAACCTATTAAATCAATGAATGTGATGAGCCGAACACAAGGCAATGGCAATTCTGGGGCCTCCCTTGGGATAATTGGCAATACCATGGGGTGTGGAAAATTCAAGCCTGAAAATCATGGCTTTGAAGAAAGGGAGGACAACTGAACCATTTCTTCTATTAAAATGCATGAAGTTTAAATAAATATCCCTGTTCTTGGGGCCCGTCAACCTTCATTATTTTTATGCATGGAAAAGTTTAAATATTTATTAACTTCTTTCTACAGAATTTTTTATAGCTTCATTCAACCAGGGAACATATACATTTAAAAATGTATAGCATTTTAAAATAGCATTACTTAAAAATAATTAAGAAGTAATTGTGTTTTTATTTTAAAGAAACCAGGTACTATGTAGCTTAATAAAATAACTAAGGAAAAAAAAAGCAGTTCTCGCACGATGGCCCACAATCAACAAGTTCAAGTCAGCTAGCTCAGCCGGGCTCATCTGGCCACCTAGACAGAGTCGCTCACAATTGGGGAAGTGCTAGCCGGGTCAGTTTAAATGGCCAGTGTTGTCAGAGTAGGCAGAGAAGGCTCTTTAGGAAGTCTGCTTCTGGCCTCACTCCAGGCCATCTGGCCTTGCTCTTCTGTGAAGTCAAGAAGCTGGTCTGTACTATGTGGACATAAGTGCGACCCCAGCCCAGACTCTTGTCACTTGGAGGGTCACCTTTTAAGGAGATGTCAAAGATTGGTGAAAGTCAGGGAGGGGAAACTTTGCCCATAATCCCTATAATATAAGCCACTCTCCCTCCCTTTTGACCCATAGACCATTGGAACTGATATTGTCTCTACCTTGTCTAAAATGCTAGTGAACACCGTTTCAGCCTATTCCTCCCAATAGATTCCTATGCAGATGCCCTGGAACTGCCTTTCTGTGTGTTTATTAATGACCGTTTGCCACAAAAACTGCAAGAGATTAAGAAGATGCTCTGTCTTCCTTTCCCCTTCCTTTCATCATCATGCTTTGTTATTCAACTAACATAATTTTGGAAGACAGATTAGAAAAAAAAGCCAACAAAAGAATATAATTTGAAATTCCACCATGCAGAGGAAACCACTTTTCCTAGGGAATTTAGACCTCTTCCAATTTATGCAATCATCAGTTTTCAAAAGCCTTGAGTAAATCACATTTTATACACATTGAAATGCTTTAGATTTGCCTCTGCTGCTTTTGTATCGGCACCAGCAGTGTTATTATTCTATTTTAAAATGATTTTTTTAAGGCAAGATCTTTAAAACTGTTGAACCACCTGTGACTAGCCACAAAATTTGTACAAGTGAGGCTGTATTTTTCCTTCTGTGCCTTCAGACAGACTGACAGCCTCCGCCCCATCACCGCTCTGCAGTCGCAGTGAGAATGCAGTGACGGCGAACGACACACACAACACGAACGAGCGTGGCTGATGCCCTGGGATCCCACCAGGTCATGGGTGGTGCCAGAGCGATGGGGTGGGGAGCTGGGGGGTCTCACTCGCATATTCCGCTGTGTGCGACTGCACCGGCCTCCACGGTTTTGCACACCGGATGTGAAAATGTCCATGTCTCTCCAAAATTAAATGATGTACCATATGGAACAACTTGCATGAAACAGTTTTGTGTTCATTCTGTGTCCCATAACCTGGAGACACCTATATATTTGTAGTTGTTTTTTTTTTTTTTTAATGAACACATAGTCTATATTCCACTTTGTAACTTGATTTTTCGGTGGTTATTGGCAAATGCCTCTTTATGTTAATAAATAAATACAGACATTGTAACCTCTGGTGATTGTAAAACATGCCATTGTAGGAATCTATAACAATTTAAACAGTGTCCAATTATGGGACATCTTGGGTGTTTGTGTGCTTTGGGCTGGCACCCCTGGGTCACAAGGCCGAGTTGCTTGGCCTGCCTCTGGCCATAGCCACAGCTGCCACGGCGAAGTGTCATTCGAGCTCAGACTCACCTGTGCTGACAGCTCTACTCCAGCCAGCACAGGGGCTACCCCGGTGCTGAAGGAACTGGAAAGTATGAGAGAGAGCTGTCCTCCCTGCCCCCAGCAACCTCCAACCAGTGGGCGACAGAACCAGTGAGTAAACGCTGCAGCCTCCTCTCCTTCCAGAGGAAATCTCCAGTAGGCCTTTTGAACGGTACCCATGAGCGTATGATAGAGTTGAGCCCCAGTACCCCAATGAAAGCATCCTCATTACATTTGCTTTTCCTTCTTCCTTTCCTACTCTCTCCATCCGGCTTCTCAGGATCATCTTGCAAATAAATCCACCTGTATCCAGGCAAGGCTTGCTCTCAGACTCTGCACCAAAATGAGGACTATGCCAATGGCACACAGGATGTCCTTAAATGTACATCCCAGCTATCGATCTACTTATTTCCTTAGGATCGATTCCTAGAATTGCACATGGCAGAGTCAAAGGGCGTAGGCTTTTAAAAGCAAGCTCACACCAGTGCCCTAGATAACACAGTTCCTAACTGTAAGAGGATTGATTGTATTTTATCTGCCATTGCCTATTCAATCCCAGAGCGATCGTGAAGCGAAGCACCTCCACTAGCTTCCTGTGGTCCTTAAGCTGCCCTCCCCAGAGCCTGCAGGAGCCCTGCCTTCCGCTACCCTAAAAGCGTGATGAATGGAATGATTAGAATGCACGCCCACTGTCTCCCAAATAGACATCTCACATTATCGCTTGGTAGTTATTAAAAATGAGTAGTCATTCTGCTGCTGAAAAGACTACCTATGGGAAACGTAAAGAGTAAGAAAAACATTTACTCATAATTTAAGCCACAAGGAAATAAAACCAACCGCCAGATAAAATGTCTGTTTCTCAAACAGTTCAATCTTTATATCATAGCAGCAGTGGAACTCTTAATTATAGGCAGTAAAGTCTTTGCATTTGATTTTTCATCCAGCATCGGTGGTAAGAAAAATAGAGGAAGCAACCGCCTGGATGGGCTCCAGAGGTGCTTGGGCAGGACAGCGGTGCGCTCTCACCACTAGAGAGTGGCCGCGGACGGCAGCGTCAGCGCTGCCCCGGGGGAAGCCCAGCCTTTCTGCGGGAGGGACTGCTGAGCATATGTTTGCATATGTAATTTATATCCACACATATGTGATTACTTTTAAAAAATAAATGAACTATTTCTAAATCATTTCAAGAGGCAATGTACCCTTGTGACATCTCTCTGGAAGTCTCTTTTTTCACTTTTACTTTTGGATTGAGGAAAGTTTTATCTGATTTTTGAAGGCAAGCAGGACATGGCATCCCGGATTTTTTACCCCACCTGCATTGTGAAAACCCACTTCTTCAGAAAGTCGATTTTAAATGGTATGTAAAGTCTTTCTCATGACAAATACATGCAGGTTCTGCCCTGTTGGATGGCTTAAAAAAAAAAAAAACCCAAAACTTCCTTGGCTGTGTTTGCCATTGACATCAATAACTGCAACAAGGCACTCTGACTGCTGTTTATTCTGTCATAATTACTATCACCTAACTTACGTGGTTGCTGTGTTAGTAACTCTGTTGATTATAAATAGCATCAATGCTATAATATATCAGCAAAGACTGGCAGCATTATGGAGACATGGTCCACACACACATGAATAGTTATACCTCTGAGAGTTATAATTTAAGCATTTCCCAGAAAGTGTTATCCCCACTGGGCCTGTCTCTCCAATCGCTCCCATAAAAGCTTCATTTAAGTATTACTACCATTCTCCCTGCTCAGTGTCTCTGTGGCCTTCTCCTATGTCCTTCACGCCGTCTAGGTTGTGTTTTGTATTCGAAAGATAATTCCTTGATAGAACATGGACATAGTAATATCCTGGTTTCTTGAATTTGCTAAAAGCAGGGACACTGGATTGGAAAAGCCCACTAGAGCAAATTCTATTTCTATTTTCACAGTGATTTATCTTCTTTTAGGCAAGAAGAGTCCTATGGAGGGAGTTCTTGCAGCACTGGATCCTTCTCTGCTTTTTTTTTTTTTTTAACTATTTTTATTCTTTGAAGGAGATAAGCAAAGGGTACAACTAGGCTTTTATGGAGTGCACTGACACATCGTAGAGGGATTCTGCACTTACTGCATAATTTCAGTTTTCAGAATTCATTGCACAGGGTCACCTGGGTAAAGAGAATTCCCTTGCTGAACAACGTATTTCTGTCTTCCCCGAAGTATACTCTTCCTCCGAGGAATGATGCTCTCATATCAAATGGTGTGTATTGAACAAAGCTGACATATTTCCTGTTTTCAGCTGTCTGCCTGAGTCCTGGGAGCCCATTCTTTTTAAACATAAACTTTTCTTTATTGATTCCAAACTAGAAAGTTTTTTTTAATGTAGTAACAATATTTAGTAACTAAGGGAAGTGCGTTTTGGGCAATCCTCTGGTCCATGAAAAGAACGTGTGAGTCTGTCTCTGTGTACAAAAACTTACTTGATTCATTTCAAATGGGTTTATAAAAACAGAAGTATATAAATTAGTATCCTGATCATTGAAAGTACATATTGATGTTTTATGAGTTTATTTTCTGCTCATTCAAAAGCTCTATATTTTGAAGTGTTTTCTAGGATAATGAAAATTTTAAATATTCTGTTCTGCTGTTAGATCATTTATCTTGATGTGAGGGTATAGAAAAGGTGCCACCTTAGGTAAAGACTGAAGAGAGGATAATTGTAAAACAGATAAACATACCCAGAATGTATTACCTCAACTGTTACTTCAAAATATGTATTTGTTACACTAGAAAGAGTTTTGAAGCAAATAAACCTGTTGACTGGCTCCTAAATTTATTTACAACTAAATTTGTGTCCTGCTTAATCATCTAACCATTTTATAGCTATATATAGGCACCAAAATAATGAAGCACATCAATAATGAGCTGTCCTGTGTAGACCCAACTTAAACAAAACTGGTAGATAATCAGTATTGTAATTTTTACTCTAAAAGGATGAAGAAAAGTCATCCCCCTGTGCAGCTTATTTGTAGCATGAATTAACCTTCGTCACAAATAAAATCAATCTTCCTATCATACTGGGCTCATCCCCAAACAGAATATAGACTGTGCAAGGTTATTGAACATTTCTGAGTAGTAATAGTCTTCAGATTCTTGCACTAACTCTTACAAATGTCAGATAAAGAGATTCTGATATCATTTTCTTATAACTACTCTAACTATGGAAGGACTTTAAAAAATTTTTTAAAGATTTTATTTATTTATTTTTGGAGAGGGGAAGGGGGGGAGCAAGAGAGGGAGAGAAACACTAATGTGTAGTTGCCTCTCATGCACCCCTGCTGGGGACCTGGCCCACCACCCAGGCATGTGCCCTAGACTAGGAATTGAACCCGAGACCCTTTGGTTCACAGGCCAGTGCTCAATCCACTGAGCTACAACCAGCCAGGGCTGGGAAGACTTTTTACAAGGCCCTGAAATGTGGATGAACATTGGAATGTATCCAGTGGTTCAAATGGCTGCTTGGGTCTCACGGAGAGATGCACTAGGCATGATGGTGAGCTGGCTTTCATTTTGTGTTTACTCTGATTGAAGATCGCATGGCTTGAAAGAGGAATGAATTATATTTATTCCAATACTTCCAGAATACTTACATAGTCATGCACCGTTTAACAACAGGGGTATGTTCTGAGAAATGCATCATTAGGTGATTTCATGTCATTGTGCAAACACCACAGAGTATATTTACAGAAACTGAGATGGTACAGCTTACTACCACCTAGGCCACATGGTACAGTCCACTGCTCCGAGGCTCCAAGCCTGTATAGCCTGTTTCTGCACAAAACAACTCATGATTAAAAGAAGCACCGGAGAAAATGATGCAGTCCAGAGACACAGCAAACACAAGATGTGTGAGGCTGCTGCCCGCATAACAGGACATGCTATTTCATAGCAAACTTTTTCAAATAAGCAGAAATTTTCCACTTATTTTTAATAAGTAGAAAGTAAAATAACAGTAAGAAGTATAGCACAGTAAAAACATAAACAAGTAACATGGTCATTTGTTGTCATTTTCAACAGTACAAACCGTACGGAATTGTGCGTGCTGTGCTGTAACCTGCCTGGCAGGCAGCGGGTTTGCGCACACCAACATCACCACAGGCACGGGGGTAGTGCCTTGCTACGTGACTTTAGAATGGCTGCAAGGCAGTAGGAATACTTCAGCTCCATTATTATCTTTTGGGACCATTGTCGTACACGCGGTTCATCGCTGATGCAGACACCAGTATGGAGCCCGTGACGGTGTGTCCGGAGAGGGAGGAGGAGGACCAGGGTCACAAAGCCTTCAGTGACAGTCACAGGTTGCTGATTTCTCTAACACAGGGCGCGCATGCACTGCGTGGGGCTTGTCTCCCCATTGGAATGACCAGGAGCTGATTTGATCATAAATGTAAAACTCCAGCAGGCGCAGCCCATCCCAAAGGTGGGCAGGTGGGGCTGCTTGTTTCTTCACTGGTTTGATTCAGTCCTCTGGTGGCTCAGCTATAACGGAAGCATGATTAAACGTCAGAACAAGCTGCCAGGAGGACTGTGAGATCTTCATCCCTAAAATCAGGAATGACACACATTTGGCTCAGGTGTTCCTGAAGGCGAAGGTTCAGGCTGGACTTGGGACTTCTAGGTGCTGGCCCATGCCGTGGTGCCAGACCACCACGAGAACACCACTCCTCAGCAACACGAGAAAGGTATGGGTGGCATGCCACGTTTTTCCGGGAGTTAAGTACGTTCCATCGTCATCATAGATTACGTCTGTAATACAGCTCCTTCGGCTTGCGGCACCATATCGCTCCTAGTAGCTGGAAATTAACTTTCCAATGCCTTAGCTTAGAAAACTAAGAAGTAAACAGCTCTATATCAATTCAATTTATTTTCTAAAGTTTTAATGGGCCTTGAAATCCAAAATTCTGGGAACTACTAGTCTAAACTATCTTCATTCATTTACTTGTTTTTATGTCATACAAAGGAAACAGAATAACTTTGTCCTATCAGAGAAGTGAAATAATAAAATCAACTAACATTCATTGAACGTGACACTATGCCAAATATTTTATATACATTATTTTACGTAATTCTTGCAACATTCGCCAAAGACACCTGACCAAAAGTTGGGCAATTAGCACCAGTGGCCCCAGCACAGGGTCCCTCCCATCGCTGACCTGCCTTTTCCACCCTCCTAAGAAAACAAACTATTAATGGTATGTCCAGGAAGGTGTCATGGTACCAGAGAAACACTGTAATCCTTTAAATGTATTGCTTTTTCATGAAACCAAAGTTTGAGTAGTGGGGTGGGTAGGGCACAGCCCTGAAAACAAAGGAAAGAACAAGGCAGGTGTTGGAAGCATCGGTGAAATTGTACAACGTGGGGAGCACCTCCAGTCAGCCAGCTTCCAGGTAATGAGAGACCACTTGTCCAGACGGCCTAATCCTCCCGTCTCAGTGGTCCAATCACGTCCCCTCCTGCGCCACGTGGTGTCTGTTTTGGAGTCCGTGATTCGTGTGCGTACTTCTACATACGCTGAAGCACTAAACATGGTGTGAACAGGGACTGGCTTCTAGCTAATGGCGATGGCTAATTCTAGAATGGGAAAAAACCCAATACTTTGATTTTGGTTGAGCTACTCTAACCTTAATTCTGAGTTCAAGATCAAAGGTAGGAGTGTGAGGGCATGCCAAGGCCGCTTGGAACTACAGTGCAATTCTTCAGTCACTGAGCTCCAGGTAAGGTAGCTCGTTATTTTGATGCTATGTTGAACAGGCAGGGTGAGATGCTATCTTGGAGGTGTGAGTAATTTCTTGTTCTTTTTCTACAAAAGCAGGGGTGTGCTCAGAAAGCTATTTTGGCTTGGGCACAATAAAGGGAGTAAATCACCTCTAAGTTATGAGAGCTAGTTCTACCCTTTGGGAGGGACATGAGATGTGGGGCCTCTGGGAGATAATCAGTTGGCTGCCGCTGTGGGCTAAATGGTGTCTCCCCACCCCCCAAACCATGTGACCGTATTTGGGGATAAAGCCTTTGGGAGAGAACTAGGTTTCATGAGATCATGAGAGGGGGGCCCCCTTGTAAAAAGAAGAAGACACACCAGAGCTCTCTCCACCATGTGAGGACACAGCGAGAGGGTGGCTTTCTGTGAGCCAAGAAGAAAGCCCTCACTGGAACCCAGTGCTGCTGAGCCCAGATCTTGGACCTCCAAAAGTGTGGGTAAACAAACCTCTGCTGTTGGGCCACCCGACCTGTGATATTTATTACAGCAGCAGAGCTAAGATTGCTGATCTTAGGACGGCGAGCAGATCACTCATTTGCAGTTAAAAGACGTAACCAGTTTTTCAGGGTTTTGTTTCTGGGTTTTGGAGGTTTTTTGTTTTTGTTTTTGTTTTAGATTTGAGGAAGGAAGAGCAGCTTGACCCCAAGACACAGGAATCTTGGGTGGGGGGAGAGGGGAAAAGGTCTGCATCTATAATATGTGAGCAGATGCCTGGCTCTATTCTGACCCAGGGCATCTTGAGCTGTGACGACTCCAAGCAAGTCAAGCAGGGAGTGTCATGTCTGGCCAGCCCTGGCACTGAGATGAGAGACTGGTCCATCTCAGAGAGTGGAGTCCAGGCCAGCGATGGTTCAGCCTGCTGTGACGGGCCAGGTTGTGGGCAGCTCTCAGCAGAACCTGAAGGCAGCAGCACAAAGGAGCGGCGGGAATGGGACCGGAGGACTTCCAGAGCTCTCTGCAAGTAGACGTGGCTGACGAATCATTCGTCCTGTGTAGCCTGCAGCCTTGGACAATCCGGGGTGGGAGGGGGGCACTCACAGGGAGATAGCAGATTTGCTGACCAACTGGCACAGGGCGTCCTACGCTGGCCTGTAGTTTTTAATTGGAGAAATAGAGAAGATATGTACTGGTCTGTGTTTATTTTGACTTTTTATTATAGTCAGGTATAAGTAAAGAAAAAAATGGCTTTTTTTGTAGGAAAATCTTACAGAGCCAGTATTTTATGCTTACGACAATGGGCCTGGGACCTTGTCACCTGGGTTGGAGCCCCAGTCCTTACAGTTCACCAGTTGTGTTACTTTAAGCAAATTCCTTTGTCTCATGTGTCTCATATGTTAAATGGGTGTGATAATGCCTTATGGTGAGTATTAAATATGAAGTATTTAGAACAGCGCCTTGTACAAAGCACTTTCTTATTATCAGTTCCAACTCCAATATTTTATAGAAGAAGGTACCAAGACTCAGAAGTAATTCCCCAGTCACAAAGCACTTTGGCATTGTTACTACTTTAGTAATGTGCTGGGGTAGCAACTGGCTCGGTTTTCCCAGAGCTACCTTGATTTCAGCATTGAAAGTCCTGCATTCTGGGCAAACTGGGACTCTGGTCACTTTACGGTGATGAGAGTAAAGAAAGTCACAGGAAGTGGAATCAGCTGAATGAGGCTGTGACCGCAGAGGAGATGTTTCCCTGGGAGCCGAGCAATGTTGTTACCGAAGCTGTAACTCCGAACGCAAATGCCTGGTGCAAGACTTTGAGAGCAGTTACCAAAGCATCTGTCGAGTTGTGTGCAACTGTGTAGAGCTCTCCGGTAATGGGTTTGGTGGTTGGGAATTTTCCATACTGGCTTTCTATCCCTGGGGGAATTCCAGCCGGGCAGATGTGGTCTGGTCTCATAAGCTGGAGGTCTGTCCTGACATTTACAGAATGGAGTTCTGAATAATAAGCTAAGATTGCATTTGTAGAGCATTTATCTCAAAGGAGCTCAGTGTTCTTGGCAGTCATGATTTAATTAATGCTCACACTGTCTCCAGGTGACACAGAGCAGGCAGGTGTAATTATCTCTGTTTTGCAGATTATCTGACTTGGAGGTTCGCCTGGTTAGAAGGTGCCTTGGAAAGAGATGCTCCCCTCTGATAAGGGGCTTGATTTTGTTCCCATTCTTTTCAGGGAGCCTTAGGCTTGACGGGACCCTGGGGAGCCCTAAATGAACATTACAAATGATGCACTCCATGGTGATAGTCCCTTTGTCTTTGCTTGTCACACCATATATTTGGTCACTCCATTGAACAGCCAGCCTGTGCCCAACAGGCAGAGAACTCAGCAGTGACACGATCGTCAGGCCAGGCCACGTGTGAGGTCAGTCCACGCCCAGTCCGCTCCCTGCACAAAAAATATGTGCGCTGTGCCTTCGCGTAAGCTGCGAGATCGGTACTAATTGACTAAATAATGAATTAATAATTGAGAGATACCGTGCAGCTGAGCCCACACCCTTGCCTCCGGAGCAGTGAAGCCCAAACAGGAAGGGGATAAATGAGAAGAGGAATTGATTTCCCATCAGAAGAGATGGGCTGACAAAGGTGGTGCTAAGAATAACAAAATGACATTAATGGCTAACAGGCACTGAATTCTTAAAGCACACCAAGCCCATTCTAAGCATTTTGTGTGTATCACTGCTATGGACTGAATGTTTGTGCCCTGTAAAATTCACACGCTGAAATTTAATCCCCAGTGTGATAGTATTAAGCGATGGGGCCTTTGGGAGGCAACTAGGATGAATGCCGTTATAGTAGAGGCCTCAGGAAGCATCCCCGCCCCTTTTGCCATGTGGCAATACCAGGAGAACACAGCCATCTATGAACCAGGAAGTGGGCTATCGCCAGACATGGAATCTGCCAATGCCTTGACCTTGGACTTCCCAGCCTCCAGAACTATGAAGGAAAAATGTTGTTTAAGCCTCCCGGTCTAAGGTATTTTTGTTACAGCAGCCTAAACTGACTAAGATGACCAATTCATTTAATCTTCATCAATAAGGCAGGAGTTAATTTTTCAGATAGGGAAACTGGGGCACAGAGAACTTAAATATTTCACTGAAGGTACAGAGCTGACGAGCGTCGGAACCAGGATTTGAATCAAGGCCTGTTGCTTTCAGAAACCTTAGACTTAACCACTCCACTATGAGGATGGCAAGGGTCAAACACGGAAGAACAAATTCCTTTTTATTAAATGGAACTCACGTTCGGACTGAATGACAAGTCCGATGGTGGCTTGTCCTTTGGTCAGTCCTCAGATCCTCTGACTGGGAGTGAGACTGGCGAGGAGAAAGTTGCATCTATGTAACCTGAGATGAGGACAAGTGACAATTTATGGAGACCATGGCTGCAGCAACTCACTTTGTCCATCGTGCACGTCAGGAGAAGGCAGGGTGAGGGGCCTCCGAGATATGGAGACTTTGGAGAGAGAGCAGAAAGGAAGAGGCTCTTTCGTTTGGAGCATTTCTCTAGTCCAAAGGACCGGAGATTTCACTGTGGGTCCGAGGAACGCTCGAGGGTCAGGTGGCCCCGGCAAACGTTTGCGGCCGTGAAAACAGGGCCTCAGGAGCACAGAACATTTGCAGAGCGAGACGTGCACTAACAAAAGCTAGTTTTGTGACAATCCTGAGACATCACAAGATGACATCATGAGTAAGGCCTTACATCAGCTCCTGTAGGCAAATGCAATCACTAGCTGCTTTTGTAAAACTTTGGAAGTTGCCCCTAGGTCTTTGGGTATGGGCACAATCCAGCATAACAGGCTTATATTTCTTCCTACTTTTGGAGCACACATGTGTCACTCACCAATTTGGACATGACTCCTAGGCAGTCAAAAAAGTGCATCAGCAACTTCTCATTTGCTGCTGCCTTTTCCTGCCTCAGCCTCCTTAGCGATTCTCCCACCTACATACAAGGTGGGGCAAACATAGGTTTACAGTTGTGAGCATGCAAAACACAGAGATTATTCTTGTATTTTTATTTATTAATTATCTTATTACTTTCCACATGAACAACTGTAAACCTACCTCCCTCACCCACCCCACACTGTCTTCTGTCCAGTCTCCCAATTCCCAGATGGCAGGAGGCAGAGTGCAGACACTGATCTCACCTTTGCTACCGGTCCCTTCCTGGACACTGGGCTCCTCCTTCCCTGACACTGAGCTGCTCATCCTCTGGGCCAGACTGCAGAGCTCATGTATGAGCCTGGACCCCTGTGCAGCCCAGCAATCCCTCTGGGGCTCTGGGGCCCTTAGCACCCCAAGGTTCAGAGGTGAACCATTCACACAGCACGTGTTTTTGTGTGTCAGGCACACTGCCTAAGGAACTGGGACAGTGCAATGCGCACGATGGGCAAAGTCCTCGTACCTTATGGGAAAAGGAGAAGTGGACAATAAATTAAAAAAATACTCTAACTTCAGGAAATGAAGGCTGCTCTGAAGAAGCATCAAGTGGCATAAGGAAACAGTGATGCAGAGTGTAGAGTGGGGTGGAGTTGTGCCTCGAGCTTTAAATTAATGCTTGGGGCCATGTCACCTGAGAAGAAATGTTGCCCTGTCATCCCTTGCCCAGGCCCCAAACACCCACTCAGGACTGGCCCAGTGCAGAAGGAAAATGCCAGGCCCCTGGTTGAAGAATTATTAAGTTTCAAGACCAGGAAAGCAGAGCATTAAACCAAGTTTAAGACTCGGCACACCCAGACAGGCAGCCAGCCTGTGACGTCGCCTGGCCACAGCTCCGTACCTCTGGGTGACCTGTCCGTCTGGGTTCCCACATGAAGGCTCAGCTCACTTGTCTGGTTGCCATTCTGCTTTCCTGCAGCCCAAGCCCCGGCTGCTTGCCTCTATATGGCTGGGGGTTGCTTATCCCCTGAACCTGAGCCTGTATCCCCCTCCACAACCCCACCCAGCCTCCAAGCACTTCAGTTGCCAAATGGCCGCTCTGAGCCCTTGTTCTGCAGTGGGGCCCTGGATCAGCCTCCCTCACTCCCATTAGCCCCTCTCCCCACCCACACTCCGTTCTGACCTGCTCAGTCTTGCTACAGGTCACAGGATTAGATCAAAGTATAAAACTGATGCTGGTATTTGGCCTTGCGTTCAGAACCTCGGGCCTGTTCCTCTAAGCACCACTTAAGGAGGATGCTCAGAGGATCGCCCACAGTGAGAGCAGGGCTGCGAGGAAACTGGCGGCCTGTCAGTCTTAGCGGCACTGACCACTCAATTACCAAGATGGAGCTGTCACAAGCATCCTGGGGTGGGAATACTTGGTGGGCTCTTTAAACCACACGCAAAGGCGTTTCAGCGCCCAGCTTTAAATGGCATGTTCATCCTGTCTCTGCTGCAGCCGCTGCGTGAGATGAAGGGGAAGGTATAATTGAATGTGCGTGTGTTGAATCAGCATCTGCGACGAGAGAGAGCAAATGTGAGTCAGAAAGTGAAAGGGATGGGTCTCACAAATCGGAAGCAGCATGATACTTTTTTTCCGGGCTGGAACAGGGAGCTGGGTCAGGTGGACAGGATCAGCTGGCCGGGTAAGCCTCTTTAGTGCAGAGGAACGAGGATGATAAGGACGCCTGCCTGGGTCTCATTACTGTACGTGTAGGAAGAAGGGAATTGATCTAGCTGAGTAATGAAGAGGATTAAAAGTGGGCTTTCAGGACTGTGTGAGCTGTTTTTTACTTTCTATGTCAATGGGAATGGATACGTTAACCTGGTTCCATCTTCCCACCACATAAAAACTATGGAAAAGAGTTTCTTAATTGTGTGAGTTAACAAGACTTCAGCACAGTCACGTATTTCTGAGATGATGGCCTACTCTGATACACAATATGAAAGCCTGCAGTAGATTCCTACTGAAAAGAAACTGTCAGAGAAAGCACGGTTTCACTCACATAATCCAACTGGAGCCTGCGGGAAAGTTCAATTTGCAACTGGGGCAGTGACTCCCCCAAACGGAGGAGGACCTGAGCATGATGTCAGCAACGCACAGCAAGGGGGAGCGCCCCGCCGGCGATGCAGCCTGGTCCCTGTGGCCCTCCGCATCCTCACTCTATGTTCTCTCCTCCTCCCAGTCCTCCTGTTTTATTTTGCTTTGTTTTGGTTTGGCTTTCTTTATCTTGACCCACTTCTGGCTGTGTTGTCCTTGATCTTGAAACTCTCTCAAGTGTCCACTTTCATCCATCCAGTTTACACTCCTTTCTGGCCCATGAGAGTCCCCTGGGATGCAGCCCTGGTCCTGCACTCACTTGGCCAGACCACCTGCAGCCTCCAGCCCCGCCCACCTCTGGAGCTGAGTGTCCGACAGCACAGCTGCACCCAGGGAGACAGACTTCCTGTGGTTCCTGCAGTTCCTGCGGTTATACAGGGAATGTATAAAATGGAGTCACTTTAACCAAGCTGCCGAAAGTATTAACATTATGAAGGCTGAGGCATAAGGAAAAGGTGCATTCTTGTTCTAACTATTGGGAACTTACACTTTTCTTGAACTTTCCAGTCCTGCAGCAATGCCTGGATAGACATCTGGACCTCCAGATACCCTCTGATCACCCCTGGGGGCCTCGTACCTCCACCTGACCTCTACCATCCAAACCACCAGACCTACCAGACCTCCCAGCAGCCATCTTCCAGACAACCTGGCATCCATCATCCTGGCTGAGGGCATCTGACTGATAACCATCCTGGACCATTTGTACCGCTAAGAATTCAGAACTGATTATTCTCAAGAATGTATTTTTTTACTGTAAGAACTTTTATCTTTTATTTCTTCTTTGGAATACATCTAGGTTTTAGCATTTGCAATTTGAAAACTCTCAGGCCTTGAGTAAATCATTATCATTTGTTTCTAGCAAGGCCTCTGGAGTCTTTCCAAGTGTGTTCGACAATTGCTCCAGCCCTTCCCCCCCATCTCTGGTTCGGCTGGTACCAAACACACCTAGATCGTGGGTAAGCATCATTGACCAAAAGCAGGCAAATCGTTTTCTGCTTTCTTTTCTCGGGATAGTTTTTCCAAAAAGTACTATTCTTTTTTTTATTAAGCCTGGACCTTATGAGTAATACACATAGTAGTTCTTTGAAACTGTAAAGTGCTGCTCAAACATTAGATATCATATTCTATCTGAAGGAACACTTCTGTACCAGCAAACAGAAATAAAGCTTTCACCAGGGACATATCTACTTCCTTTAGGTTCCTGCTTTGGTTTTTCAAAAAACATTCTTAAAATGGAAACACCATTTAATATTTGAAAGTTCCCCTTATCCTTTTCCACGTTTGTGATCCTATTGATCTTCAAGAATTGCATTCAGAGTACATGAAGTTACAAATTACCCAGGAGCCCCGCTGATCCCTGATAGGCAAAGCTGTGTGCCAGGCAGAATGTTTCAGCCTCTGGTAAACGCCTCCTTAGGGAAACTTCCGCCAGAGATGTGTGATAGTCCAAAGCAGGCTCTGACGTAGGGTTCCCAGGACACGTACGCAGAGAAACACACCCATGGGTCTTTAAAGATATTTACCCAATTCTCTGTTTCACTGATTTACCCGTACAATTTTCCCCAAGTTGCTTTTGCTTATTTTGTCTTTATTGATCTGATGTGATACATGATAGCAACATAAGATTTAATTCTAAATCAAGGTTTTATAGGCTCTTTAGTGATGGCATTAATTTGAAATGAACCTATTTCATCTAAAATGTGTTCTATTGCTCCCTTGCTATAGTCAATAACACATTTATTTATTCGTTCAGCTTCTCCGTGTTTGTTCAACATTTTGTTAGCCTCTAATAAGGACCTTAGTGAAGTCTCAGTAAAACAAATGGAAAGATATTTAGAAGCACCATTAAACAAGCCTGTTGTTGTTTTTTAAGCATGTGGTAAGAATTATTTTAAGGAGATATTCATAGCCTTACAAATACTATGTGTGTTCACAGCCAGATCTATTGTTGGTGTAATAGTTAAGTCAGTAAGTGCATTTAAAATTAGGTCCCACTCAGCATCCAGCAGTTGGTGTTATAGTACCTTTGTATTTAGCATAAGATTTTCATGTCACACTTAACCTTGATATAAAAATTTAAAAACACATGCTTCTAAGGAAGTTTAATAGTAATTTTCAACATTAGAACCACCTAGGGAGCTTTTAAAACTGTGTAAATGCCTAGGCTCCATCTAAGACCAATTAATTTCAAATCTCTGGGTCACGATTCTGAGAGCGTAGTCCCTGGACCGGGCCCTTCAACACTGCCTATGATCTTGTTAGAAACTCAGACTCTGGGGCTGCCCCAGACGTGCCGACTGGACTCAGCTCCGAGGGTGAGGGTGAGCTTGGGGCCCAGCCACCTGTGCGATTCCGACGCTGCGGTTCACGAACCACTGCTTTAGGCACTGATATTTGTATTTTTAAAAAGCTCCCAGAGATTAAAGTATGCATCCAAGGTTGACGATCACTGGGATAGCGGTGCTGTATGACTTTTGAGGCCTGCAAAAGGAAGAAACTGCTGGAACAGAAAACACATAAAACTTCCACATACAGGAGAGCTGCTGCTTCCTGTGCCCGAATGCACCTCTGTGAAGAGGCTCAGCCAGTGAGGCTGGCTGAGGTCGTGCCTGGTGGTGGGAGTAGACGCAGGCGACTTTCTGGACAGGACTGTACTGGTGGCCCCGCCACACAGACTGGCCCCTCCCAGCCAGTCTGGGTGCAGGGGGTGCGATAAGACAGACTGGCCCGGGGACTCGAAGCTCCGTGGCAGTGTCAGAGATATTAAAGCCCTGCCCAGAGACCGAGTGGTCAGACCCCGAAGTTGAATTTGGGATTTCTAGTACATAATATTTTATGTGAACTTCAACCTAATAAATTTCATTAAGATAAATATCCCAAGTGATTGTCCCTAACAACACCCTGATAAATACATAATTATGACAAAGTAATAAATACTTTCACTTCATCAAGCATGCAGATGGAATACAATGAATCATTTTCAACAATTACTTTGGAACCCTCTTCAGGAGTGAGTGACTCTTTAAGGGGCTGATAATAGGCATGTGCAAAAACACTGATTTGAGTTAAATGCATAGTTTAAGTTGTCTACAAGTAAGTCTCTTACTAAATTCTTGATAATTAAATGTATTAAGTAAGAATAAAAGGCCTATATAATTTTCCCTATACTTCAGATACAGATATAATTTCAGCTATATAAATTTCTACATGTGAATAGAAATATCTTTTTAAATTATTTGCTATTTTTAAACTTACCTTTGGCAGGCATGTTAGGAGTAAATAATTATATCACTTTATTCAGAAAGAAAGGAATCCTTCTATTTATACCCAGTAATATATATTGTAAGAATTATTGACAATAGCCCTGACCAATGGGGCTCAGTTGGTTGGGCATCATCCCTCGAACCGAAAGGTCACCATTCCTGATCAGGGCTCAGTCCTGGTCAGGGCTCAGTCCTGGTCAGGGCATGTACCAGAGGCAACTGATGGGTGTTTTTCTCTCACATCAATGTTCTTTCTCTCTCTCTCCCCCACCTTCCTCACCTTTTCTCTAAGAAAGTAAATAAATAAAATCTTTTAAAAAAGAATTGTTGAAAGTAGAATTATCTCAAAAGAGTAAAAAAGTAACGTATTAGATTTAAAGTCAGCTCACTGCAATAAAAGCCTCCTAAGTTGAAACTTTCTCATCGGTCTTCAACCAGAGGCCACCTCCTGTGTAGTGCCATTTTCAATTCTATTTTCTGTCTGGAAAAGATGTCATTTGATGCTTGAATCACCTCTACTATGTCCCTCTCTAAATACCTCTTGTGACATGAAACAGAGGGTGCACCCTATTTCTGGGTTTGTAAATTTATTTTTAGAGAGAGGGGAAGGGAGGGAGAAAGAAGGAGAGAAATGTCAACATGTGGTTGCCTCTTGCACACCCCCAACTGGCGACCTGGCCTGCAACCCAGGCGTGTGCCCTGACTGGGAATCGCACTGGTGACCCTTTGGTTCATAGGCCGGCGCTCAGTCCACTGAGACACACCAGCCAGGGCCTATTTCTGTTCTGAAGGTTAGAAAATGACTTACTCATACTGGCCCTTTACTTCTCTGTTGCATGTCTCTGCCTGGCTTTTGGCCCCGGGTCCCTTTACAAATATACTAACCCTTTGCATATTTGAAAATTATAACCTAGATAAAAATTTACTGAGATCGATGTGAAGTTTCTACTAGGATCTAAGAAATAAGCTGCGTAAGTGCAAGGTCAGAACAGCATGAGTTAGGGGTCCACATGATACTAATTCCCGTTTATGGAAGAGGCAGCTGAGGCTGCAAAGTCTAAGCCGATCAGATGGGGGCCTGAGCCCAGACCGTGCTGTTCCAAGTCCGTTCTCATCGCACCTCTGCATGATGCCACGCGCTGTGCTGTGACACACGGCCTTTTAGAGTTTCCTATTACTCTTCCGTATACAGTCTTCCCACGCCAGCACTCTCTACACGATGAACCGTTTGCTTGGCTTCCCTTGGCCTCCTATCGAATGTGATTTTTTTCCCAATGGCAGAGGCCATGCCTTTTTTTCTTTCTTCCTTCTTCTTCTTCTTCTTCTTTTTTTAACTTGGTCATGCCTTTAATGCAGCCTAGTATTTCCCATGGTGTCGCCCACATTGAGATGTGTACAAAGTATTCATTGATGTGGAATGAAAAGTCAAATATCTTCGTTTTGACAATCTACTGATATAGAAGCAACATCATGAAAAACCAAATTACCCCACTCTAAAAATGTACATTTTCTTCTAATGTGGTCTTACATTACACAGAGTTGCTAGGGCCAATGGTGTGTCTCAGTGAAAAACTGGGCTCGCTTACCTATTTTCCCCCAAAGACAAGCATGCTGGGAGCACGGCACTAATGAGTGCATTTTTCTACCTCTTTGGTTGCACATGTCCTGATCAGCATCTCTGCTTCCAATCTTTCATTCCCCCAGATCTGTCTATAAATTTTTTCTATGCTAATTTTTTCTGCTTCCTATGTAATAAAAAGAGTCTCCTGGCCTTCGGAGTCAATTGCACGCTTGTTGGCACGGTTCGGGGAAGCATGATCCTGCCCAGTCATCCTGCTCTGCTCGCCACGCAGGCAGCCCGCACACCCAGCAGACAGACAGAACTGTGGTTTGAGGGGACTGGCCTTGCCCCGCTGCGAGTACACGCTGAGTTCTCCTGCTCTGCGCTTGCCACATTCTCTCCACTGCCCTGTTCAACTGTGGTATGTTAGCAGTTCCTTATATAACAAGATTTAGAGATAAAACATGCTTCACCTGGACAGTGACGACCTGAAAAGCACATGCTATAGTCAAGGCTATTATTTATAGTTGTTTCTGGAATTCACTCTTTTGAGTTGATTAGCTTTGTTTATTTTTGGTTCTCTTCCAAACTATTAAAAAAAAGTCAAAAGACAATATACAAACAATAAAATAATCTTGTTCTAATAGGATTATAAATCCTGAGAAGAACACCTGAAATAATTCCTTATTATTCCTTACATAGAGAAAGTACTGGCAAAAGATCTGGCGTTGATTTGTTTCAAGTTGAGCTTTGTTAGCTAGATGTGATGGTTAATTTTACGTGTCAACTTGACTGGGCTAAAAGATACCAAAATAGCTGGTAAAACATTATTTCTGAGAGTGTCTATGGGGGTGTTTCTGGAAGAGTTTAACATTGAAATAAGATCACCCACATCAGTACACTGAGGGCTTGAGTAGAACAAAAAGGCAAAGGGAGGGGCCTTTGCTCTGTTTGCTGAGCTGGGACCTCCATCTTCTCCTGCCCTCAGACATCTGTGCTCCTGCTTCTCTGACCTTCGGACTCTGACTGAGACTCACACTACCGGTCCCCAGTTCTTGGGGCTTTGGATTCAGACCTACATCATCAGCTCCCCTCAGGCTTCTGTACTCAGACTGAGTTACACCGCCGACTTCCCTAATTCTCCTCCACTTTGCAGAGGATGGATTGTGGGACTCCTTTCCCTCCACAATTATGTCAGCCGATTCCTGTAATCAATCTCTTCTTACCTATATCTATATCATCCATATCTATACCTGTATCTATGTCCACATCATCCTGTTTCTATTTTTTTTTTTTTTTTTTTTTTTTTGGAGAAACCTGGCCAGTTCAGAATTTGTACTGGGAATGGTTATAGAGGAACAGAATTTTAAGGATGAATTTTTTAAATTAGTTCTGGAGTTTTGGAAATAGTCTCGCTAATCTGGTTAGACTAAAACTCTAATGGCTGTATTTCCAGTCGTAAAGAGGGCCCTGGTTGTCCGTAGCATGGACTGTCTACAGAGATATGAAAAATGTCTGCACTGGATAATCCCTATGAACCACTTATAAGAAGCAATGAGCTACATGACTCTGTATATGATACTCTCAAGCATTTTAGAAAACTAAGGAATATAACGACAGTGATTAGTTGCTCCTAATGTTACTGGACAAAGTGGTGAAAGAAAAAGATGCAGTCAAGGATTCAAATTCCCCAACTCAAGGGCAGCATAAACTACCTGAAATCTTCTACTGTGCCCTGAAGGTGAGCCTTATCTCCTGTAGCCACAGAGCTGAAATTGTTGGAAATCCAGTCTGACAGAGTATCTACTGTTACAGTGAAGGCATGGAACAGAATGAGGTCCTGTAAGCTGGGATGGTGATATGTGAGAAGATCCTGATGAAGCTGGGAACATTGAGGCCCTATCTCATGACGACTCATGACGATTCTTTGCCAGCATGAGAGGTCTCCCCATCCTAGTAGAAACAGCTTCTCTATCTCAGTCTGGAAGGTTACCTGCATGTGTGAACAAATGGGAATGTCCTCTCCTGAGACAGCTGCCATGCAAGACAATGCCAGTTCTCTTCAGCACCCACCCCCACCTCCCCTCTTTTCTTCTAGACCTGTAATTAGACTCAAGTCCCTGCAAGCCTTTAAAGGTGAGATACAAAATGTGACTCACAAGGAAGTGTGCTGCAGTCCAAGAGAACTACTTGAGTTCTTTCATTTATACATATGGAAAGGCAGGGAATATGCATGGGAATAAATACTAGGAGGTGAGCTAATGGTGACAATAACATAACGTTGCATCAGGCTGAATTTACTGATATGGGCTCTCTAAGCAGAAATTTTACATTTAATGCTGCAGCTTGGAAAGCTAGAAGGGATGCTAACAGTGTGTTTCTAACAGGGACTCACAGCCTCTGAATTCATTCCCAGCTTTAAGCCTGTGTACAGACTTAGGGCCCCTTGAATGAAGGGAAAGCCGGGTCCTCTTGGGGAAGAATCTCAGCATACGACCAAAGATTGATTGTGTTAATCTTTCTCCCAGCCTTCCCCAAAGGAACCTTTGATAAGGATGACTGTACACTGGGGGAAAGGAAATAATCAGACCATTTGGGATAATCAGACACTGGCTCTGAACTAACACTGATTCCAGGAGACTCAAATTGTCACCGTGGCCTTTTAGGAGGGGGGCTTAGTAGGGTCAGGTATCCAATGAACTTGAGCTCAGCTTCATCTCACACTGGGTCTCTGAACCCATCCTGTGGTTATCCCCCCAGCTCCAGAATGCATAAGTGAAGAGACACACTCAGCACCTGGCAGAATTCTCTCCTTGGTTCCATCACCTGTGGAGTGAAGGCTATTGTGATGGGAAAGGCCAAGGGGAATCCATTAGAACTATCACTACCTAGGAAAATAGGAAACCCAAAGTAATACCACATCCCTAGAGGGATTTCAGAGAATAGTGCCACCATCAAGGACATGAAAGATACAAGAGTGGTGATTCCCGCCACATCCCCATTCAACTCTCCTTTTTGTTCTGTGCAGGAGACAGAGGCATTTTGGTGAGTGACAGTGGATCATCATAAGCTTAACCAGGTGGTGGCTCCCATTGCAGCTGCTGCAGCAGATGTGGTTTCATTGCTTAAACAAATTAGCACCTCCCCTGATACCTGGTATGCAACTATTGATCTGGCTTTTTCTCCATCCTTGTCCAATAAGGCCCACGAGAAACTGTTTGTTTTCAGGTTGCAAGGACAGCAATACAATTTCACTCTTATACCCAAGGTATATCAACTCCCTAGCCCTACATCATAATTTAGTTCTAAAGAACTTTTTTCTGCCTATCCCTTCTACAAAATAGCACGCTGGTCTGCTAAACTGGTGAGGTTGTGCTGATGGGATCCATTGAGTGAAAAATAGCAACTGTTTTGGGCTTATTGGTAAGCCATTTGCATATCAGAAGATGGAAAGTCAATCTGACTAAAATCCAGGGGCCTTCTATCTCAGTGAAATTTCCAAGGGTCCACCTTCAAAGGTGAAGGGTTTAAATAGCCCTTCAAAGGTGAAGGCTAAGTTGTTGCTTCTAACCCCTCCTACGACTAAGAAAGAGGCACAATACCCTGAGCCTCCGCATTTTGAAAGCAACATATGCCTCATTTGGATGTGCTATTCAGCCTATTTACCTAGTGACTTGAAAAGCAGCTAGTTTTAAGTGGGACCCACAGTAGCAGAAGACTGCAGCAGGTCCAGGCTGCTGAGTAAGCTCTTCTGCCACTTGAGCCAGATGATCCAGCAGATTCGATCATGCGTGACATGTCAGTGACAGATAGGAAACCTTTCTGTTTGCAACCTTTTACAGCTCAGGCCTTTAGGATTTTAGAGCGAGGCTTTGTCATCATCTGCTGAAAACTACTCTCCTTTGGAGAAACAGCTCTTGGCCTGCTACGGGGCCTTAGTAGAGCACGAGCACCTGACTATGGATGACCAAGTTACCAGGCGATGGTGTCATCTGACCCACCATGAACTGGGTGTCATCTGACCCACCAAGCCATAAATTTGGGCACGTACTCTGTCATCAAATGGAAGTCATATAAGTGTGATCAGCTCCGAGCCGGCTCTAAAAGCACAAGTTTCATAAGAAGGGCCCAAACGCCCGTGGTCCAGGTGCTTGTGGCACTGCTTTCTCTCTCCCAGCCTGCACCTGTGGTCTTGTGGGGTGTTCCCTGCATCAGTTCACAGAGGAAGAGAGAGTACTTAGGCCTAGTTTGCAGATGGTTCTAGACAACATGCAGGCACCGCCTGAAGTGGGCATCCCAGGACAGTGAAGGGAAATCTTCCCAGTGGGCAGAACTTCAGGCATGCACCTGGTTGTCACTTTGCTTGGAAAGAGAAATGGTCAAACACACAGTTCTGTACTGATTCATGGGCTGTGGCCGATGGTTTGGCTAGATGGTCAGGGACTTTGAGGAACGTGATGGAAACATTGGTGATAAAGAAATTTGGACACTGTTAGAAGTTTGTGCATAATTAGAAAAAATCTTCATATTCAAAATAAACATAATGGGTTCAAAAAAAAAAAGAAAGAAATTTGGGAAAGATGTATGTGAACAGACCTCTTTGAATGGGCAAAAGACATGAAGATATTGGTGTACCATGTAAATGCTCACCCAAAGGTGGCCTTAGCACAGGAGAACTTTAATAATTAAGTGGGTCGGATGACCCACTCCATGGATGCCAGTCAGCCTCTCAGCCCAGCCACCCCTGGCCTAGTGCTGTGGGCTGCTGAATAAAGAGGCCATGCTGGCAGGAACGGAGGTTCTGCATGGACTCAGCAGTATGGACTTCCATTCACCGAGGCTGACCTGGCTGTAACGACTGCTGTGTGCTCAGTCTGCCAGCAGAAGAGACCAATACTGCCCCCGACACAGCACCATTCTGTGGTGTGATCAGCCAGCTATCTTGTGACAGGTTGATTATATTGAGCCACTTCCATCATGGAAGGTGCAGCATTTTGCACTTACTGGAATAGACAGACACTCACTCTGTACACAGATTTGCTTTCCTTATACACAATGCTTCTGTTGCAGTTACCACCCACAGAACTGGAGAATGCCTTATCCACCATCATGGTGTTACACACAGAATTGCTTCTGATCAAGGAACTTACTTCACAGCAAAAGTAGTGTGGCAGCGGGCCCGTGATCATGGACTCCACTGGTCTTATGTTATCCACCGTCCTGAAGCAGCTGGCTCAACAGAACAGTAGAAAGGCCTTTTGAAGACTCAGTTACAGAGCCAGTTAGATGGCAATGCCTTTCAGGGTTAGCACAAAGTTCTTCAGATAGCTGCAGATGCGTCCTACGGTGCCATATCTCTGATAATCAGGATTTATGGTCCAAGAATTAAAGGGTTGAAATGTTAAGTGGTACAACTCTCTATTTCTCCTAGTGACCCACTAGCAATATTTTTTATTCCTATTCCATTTTTCCTTTTAGTCCTCACCTGAGGATATGTTTATTGATTTTAGAGAGAGAGGAAGAGAGAGAGAGGGAGACGGAGAAACATTGATGTGAGAAAGAAACATCGATTGGTTGCCTCCTGTATGCAACCTGACCAGGAATTGAACCCACGACCATTGTGATGTATAGGATGATGCTCCAACCAACTGAGCTACCCGGTCAGAGTCTGTTCCCATTTCTTTATGCCCTACTGGTCTAGAAGGCTTAGTTCCCGCAGGAGGAACTATGTTCCGGGAGGAACTTCCGCCAGGAGACACAACAATGATTCTTTTGAACTGGAAGTTTAGTTACCCCCTCAACACCGCAATTTTGGACTCCTTATGCCTCTCAATAAACGGGTGACACAGAGAGTTATAGGGCTAGCTGGGATGACTGATCCAGACTAGAGGGGAGATTGGACTACTGCTCCACGGTGCTGGTAGGGAAGAGTATATCTGGAACACAGGAGTCTCCTTGGGGTGTCACAAAGATTCCCATGCCCTCTGATTAAGGTCAATGAAAAACCAGAAAAAGCCAATCCAGTCTGGCCTACTAATGGCCCAGTCACTTCAGAAATGACGGTTAGGGTCACCCCACCAGGTAAGAACAGTGACCAGCTGAGGTGCTTGCTGAAGGCAAGGGTAACACAGAGTGGGAAGTAGAAGGCGGTCATGAATACAAGCTATAATCATGTGGCCAGTTACAGAAATGAGGGTGTGATTGTCATGAGTCTTAACTTTGTAGTTTGTTGTGAATTCATTTATATGAAATATATATTTTAAGCAAATGTTATGTTTTCTTTCATAATTCTCTTATCATGTGACATATGTTGCATCAAATGTAGATCAGTATTTGAATATTAGTTTCACATCATAGTATTTAAGTTTTGGGAGATTAGGAGAGGAGTAAACATCACTGAAGGACCTTATACACACTCCGCTGCGGGGTGGGGTCAGCGCATTTCTGGTTGTACACAGAATAGTTGTTATGTTAAGCAGAACTGCAATCTAATTATTGTCTTTATTTGGAGATTAAGTGTGGTTTAAGGACATGTGTTTGGGTGCCCAGTTGACAAGTGATGAAACTTTGATGGTTGATTTTATGTGTCAGTTTTGGCTAAGAGATGCCCAGATCACTGGTAATGCATTATTTCTGGCTGTGTCTGTGAAGGCGTTTCTAGAAGAGATTAGTATTTGAATCGGTAGACTGAGTAAAGGGGATGGCTCTCACCCACAGTGGAGGGCCCGAACAGAACAGAAACGTGGAGGAAGAACAAATTGGCCTCTTTGCTTGATCTGGAACATCAGCTCCTCCTGCTCTTGGACATGGTGCTCCTGGTCCTCAGGACTTCAACTCAGACTGAACTATACTGCCAGCCTTCCTGGTTCTCCAGCATCCAGGAAGCAGACTGTGGCTTCCATAATCACCTCGTATATAGCCCATCAGTTCTGTTTCTCTGGAGAACCCTAATGAATACACTAGGAAAAGTCTACTGACCTGTCTTCTCATGAACATTCTGATCTACCCTTGAGCCAAATGGTATTGTAGAGGAAAATAATGATGGCTAATTTGTATTGGGAGCTTGCTATATGCCTGGCACTATTTCAAGGTCTTCACTTGTATACTTTTATCCACAAATCCCTGCATTGCTGTGAAGTTGTTACAATTTTTAAAGAGAAGACTGGGGCTCAGAGAGGTCACAAAGCTTACCCAAGGTCACAGAGCTAAGAAATAGCAGAATGTTAAATCCACATAGTCTGATCCAAAGCCCTGGCTTGCGATCACGGTGAAACTGTATCCCTGGCTTCAAGGGTCTGTGAATGCTCACTCTGGGTAGATGGGATCATGCGTTCTATTCCATTAGTATCAGATCTGTCCTCAGGACCAAAGGCCTCTGGGACTGACTCCCCACATCTAAGTGCACAGATGTAAACCATCTGATAGTGCTCAGACATTGCTGTGGTTCCCCACCTGACTCTACCAGCAACCACCTATTGGGTTCTTTCTGCTGCTCTTTCAAAATAGAGATGGCATATCCTGGAGATTCTGGTTAAGTTGGTCTGGGGTGACTCGCCAATGTCAGTAGTTTTTAAAAGCTAGGTATTCTAAGGAGAACCACTGTGGGCCTGGGCTGCCACAAATAAGTGGACTAAGACTTTAATTTCATTGAAGAGGAGTCTACAAATCCACTCGTCGGAGTGCAGGCAGTTCTCCAGAGGAGAGAGAGAGCACCAGGGCCAACTCTCAGTCTCCAGCCACATTCACAACCAGGCGTCACTCCAGTTCAGAGCCCACCCTGCTGCCCGGAGGAGGGAGGGTTAGCTGCAGCAGCAGCAAAGGGCCTTAAGCCCGTGGTGAGTCCCTGGTGCACCCGCGGCCTGGCTGGGGCCCAGCAGGCAGGTGTAATCAGAACTTCCCTGGGAATATTCAGAGCAGATCCCTTAGCAAGCACGGCTTCTAAATTTGTCCTCAAGGATGATTAATCTGTTTAAGCAAATTCCTAGAGCATAATTAAGATGCTCTAATCAAGGAAAGAGGCTGTTATGCAGCAGCCTTGGGCACTGATTTGGTGGCAGGAGCTTGTGACCAAAAGGCCTCAATAACCTCGTGGAAGCAGTGAAGGTGACAGAGCGCGCTGAACCAGGTGGGGGGAGCAGGCCGCTGGGAGGCCACGGCTGCCCTGCCGAAGGAGAGATGTCGGGGAAGGCGGAGGGGTCAACTGACGGAGCACTGGGGAGGGTGAGGGCAATGCACCTTCTGATTTGGGGTTAAGGTCATTGGTGGCTTTGGGAACAGCCGAGATGTGTGGGGAGGTGTTGGTCTTTCAGAAGAAATGGTTCATCAAAGGTAAGAGTTGGCTACTTGGAAATCAGTGGGTGCATCCAAGGCTGGAAAACTCATGTCAGGGTCCCTCGGGGAATGTTAATAAAAAGAAGCTGGGGGCAGGGCTGACTCTCCTGCACTGTCTTGCAGGTGGACTGTGATGGCTCACATCACATCTCTGGGCCCTGGCGAGTGATGGTGATACATCCAAGCCCGAGCGTCACAACGGCATCCGTCTTGTCCCCGTCTGGGCTGGACCCTGGGTCACTGCTGCCATGCATGTGAGGGACGCGCTGACCTCCCCGCTGGTCCCGGTCTCAAATTGCAACGACAGGTAGGTTATCCCTTCTCCTCTCCTCTCCCTGGCACAGAATAGTGCAGATAGGGAGGATGGGGCTCCCCTGCCCCTACCCCCATCCCAGAAGAGGCTTGGGTGGGAGAGGGCTGGGGAGGGGGAAGGAGAGAGGACTGGGGGAGAGCAGGAGAAGGCAGAGTGGGGTCGTTTGACATTTCTAACCTCATCTCTGTCTCTGGTTCAGTCTGCACCCGACACAGACCCTGTCCATGGTGCTGCGTCACTCTGAGGGGGACAGCACTGCAGCTTGCTAGTCCCCTCCTTCAAACCAGCTACCTCAGGTCAGGCCCAAGTCACTGATGAAAATGCACAGCTCTCAGTGGGTGCTCTAATTTGCCTCTTAGCCTGCATGTGGCACATTAAATGAAGCACTCTTTACACCCAGCTTCTTAGCACAGAAACAGCTCAGAGAGCTGCGTGGCCAGAATAGGAAAGGTGGTTGGGAGTTTGTCCTGGCCCCTTCCTTGGTTCTGGGGACTGGAGCCCTCTCACCCTTAAAGCTCAGCTGGTGTCAAGGGTCCCTGTGGTACAGACA
Source organism: Glossophaga mutica (assembly GCA_039655065.1). Lineage (NCBI taxonomy): Eukaryota > Metazoa > Chordata > Mammalia > Chiroptera > Phyllostomidae > Glossophaga > Glossophaga mutica. The sequence goes on from CM077304.1 coordinate 135,693,830, forward strand.
GGGGGAAGGAAATGGGGCCACTACAGATGCAGGGAATGGCATCAAACACAGGTGCCTCCACCATGTACTCAATGGCTCAGCTCCCTGCTGGTGTGTTTCCTGCCCTCCTAAGACACTGGGCCTGTTTCTTGAATTTAGGGTCCAGGTTAAGCAGAGGGAAGTGGAGTCAAGTGTATGAGACCCATGTTCACAGGCTAGACGTGAGTTTTCTAGGAACTCCAAGTGGATACTCAGCTGGAAGGGAAGGAGTGCTTCAGCCTGGAGAAAAGCCACGTCTCTCTGGATGGGGCCTCGGCAATGGGACCAAATGCATGCCTCCAAAGTGAGATGAGCAGGAAGAGCAGCCAGGGAGCATCTCTCTAAGATCCCTGTCTTCCTTGCCATCCCCAGGCTCCGAGTTTGACATCTCTGTTCTCCCGTTCAAGGGCCCCTTTGAGTGGCTCACACAGTCCTGGTTCCTATTCAAATGTTTTCAAGGCTTGTTTACTAATATTGAAGACAGATTCCAATTCCCTAAAGAGGGCAGCCACGGAGCATTGTTGATAGCATTAATGCTCTACAAACACAAGATATGTTTAACTAAAATATTTAAATACAAAAGCTGTGTTTTGGTACAGAGTACAGATGAAAATGCTCTGCTGCTTTTAACTTCTGAGAACTAGCGAGAGGTATCAAAACTATTAAATTACCACAAACATTTTCCCTAGGAAAAATCTGTCAGAGTGCCATGTACTCATCCCAATGTTTTTTTCCTAAATTGGCTGAGTGTTTAACTCTGCTTCCCTCACACCCCTGCCAGTGGGACAGCTAGCCTCCTGAAGCATGCGTCTCTCTCTATTCCTGACAGACAGACGGGAAGTGTGCTGTCGTCACTGGACCGACAGGGCGGGCTGATGCCAGGGCGTATGTGCGGCCCGATCAGCAGGTTACAGCTCTGCCCACCTTTCGGGCTGACAGCCCAGCTCCTCTCAAGGTCAGAGCAAAACACACAAGCATACGGTCCCTCCTCAGGAGGCTCTGACGTTCTGGGATGGAGCTGCCTGAAAAACACCAAATTGTAACCCCTTTCTCTCCGGGTCAGACACACAGAACAAGGAGGCTTAGAGCATGCAAAAAAAAAAAAATTACGGTTTCTCCCCCACCATATATTTCAAAATAATATAATAAGATGTAAAATAAATCAAGACTGTTTTGGTGCCTCCCAGAAATACATGTCCAGAAACAAATTAAGTAAGTGATAAACACATGTCTGTCCTGTCCTGTGTGGCTCAGTTGATTGCAGCATCATCCTGCAAACTGCAGGTCTCAGGACACATGCTTGGGCTGAGGGTTTGGTCCCAGAGGGGAGCAAGCGGGAAGCGACAGATCGATGTTTCTCTTCTTCCTTTTCCCTCACGTCCCTTCTCTCTAAAATCAACAATCATGTCCTCAGGTGAGGACTTAGTGCATACATACATACATGCATGCATGTCCTAGGCCAGATACCTTCCATTTGCAGGCCTGGTCCACTCTCCCCCTTTCTGTGTCCTGCTCTGTGTTCTGGGAGGCTCAGTGAAATAGCTGTTTCAACAAGGTCTTCAGTTCTTGGAGTTCAACTGGGTTTGGCCAGTGGGGAGCAGGGCAGGCGATGACAGGGAGGGAGGAGAGCGAAGCGGATGGCACGGTGGGCTGACCATGGCTGTCATCCGCCTTTTCCACTCAGCTCCGGGTGTCTCCGGGTGCCTCCAAGTTCAAGCTCTCCTTCAGGATCTACACCTTTTGGGCCTGGGAGGGAGGTGGGGGTTACAAGGCCCATTATTACTAGCCTTGCTCTGTCTTTTGTGGTTTCCCTACACCTTTGTAAATAGTTCTCTTACTAAACACAAATTTGCTCAGTTTGAATATGTCCTCTATTTCCTGCTGGGACTTTATTAATATAATACATCAAATTATTTTTGTAAGTATTTTTAGGCACCCAGATTTGTCGATGTCTTAAAAATACCCTGAGTTTTTTCCCTAGAGTAATCGAGTGCCTCAAGAGAGGCCGTCTGTGATGCAAACAGGTCTTGAACCTCCCAGGCCAGGGTATCTCCCTGCACATCAGGCAGCAGAGCAGCTGCACCAAAGCGCAGATGGCCACAGGCAGGGTGCAGAAGAAGGAGCGGGATGCCGACATTCGAAGGCAAAAGAATCAATCTTTTCGTACAAAAATTCGAAGAGTGATTACGATTTCTAGTTTGGTAGTACTGAAGAGTATAAATAATTAGGAAAATCTAATTAAATAAAAATGATTGGGATTTCAGCATTGCCATCAGAAACCTTATGAAGGAATAGGACCGCATTATCAAATTTTGTAAGGTTTGTGTTTACTTGGACACCCATCCATCCCTTTTCTCTCTCTCTGTGCCATGGTTTTTCTGCTTCCTACAGAAATGACACTGAGGCCAGTCCCCTCTTCCACAGAGAGCATGGGGCGGGGCTGCAGTGTGCCTGCTGATTCCCCGGGTCGCAGGCGGAGTTCAGGCGATTCGCTGAGGGCAGAAATGAGGCCTCTCCTCCTGTTATCTCCCACACAAAGTTCAAGCCTTCGTTCTCAGAATTTGCTGAGTGGATGGATAAATGAGTGTGTGGGAGAGTGAGGCTCTGTCACTTCTCAAGATAGATTTGTGCTTCTCAGATGTTTTTTTTTTTTCCAGGTCTAAAGAATGTTGTGATACTTTCAAATGGCAGCAGCATAGTTGTCGGGTTCGAAAGTCCTTTCCCCCAAACACTACAGTGGTTCAGTCAATAGGACCAGGCACCACCCCGACCCCTCTCGGCATTGGGGATTTCTGGTGATTGCATGTCTGGATATAAGAGAATCAGCAGATTCTCTTATATCTAGAACCAAGCAAGAGCACCTGTGTAAATGGGCAGCTGTCCCCCACAGAGAACTTTCTATTTTAATTTGCATGCAGTGGTTACCAATCTTTTTTGCATATGGGCCAATTCAGGAAAAGGAAAAGTTTGTCAATGACTTATTTTTTTCCATCCAAATTTTTTAAAAGTTTTATTTTTTCTTCCTCTGAATCCCAAAGGAAGAACATGGTATGTTTTCCACTTAGTTTGTTAAACAGAAGAATGCCAATAAGAAAATTAACATTGTTTTTAGCCAGTAAATTGTGTCTTTTTGAAGATATTTGAGAAGTATATACATGGAGGAGACTGTCTACTGTTTTGTTTAATGCACAGACTTCATTGTTTATACGGATTTAGGTTTACAGAGAAACTAAGGAGAAAGTACAGCAAGTCCCACCAACCCCTCATCCTTCCAATTACCTGTCTTGCACCAGTGTGGCACCTTTGTTGCAACTGGTGGACCAACACTGACACATTATTTTTATTAATGTTAATAGTTTACATAAAAGTTCACTTAAAACAATTTCTTTTATCCTCACCCAAGGACTTTTTGTTTAATTGCTGAGAGAGAGAGGAAAAGCGAGCACGAGATTGGTTGCCTTCTCATACACGCCCTAATCAGGGACTTAACCCACAACCTGGGTATGTGCCCTGACCATCATTTGGTTTACAAGACAACGCTTCAGCCCAGAGAGCCACACCAGCCAGGGCAAGGGTCCACTTTTTGCAGTGTTCATTCTATGGGCTTTGACAAATGCACCGTGCCAGGTATCCAACATTACAGTATCATACAGAACAATTTCACAGCTCTAAAGATTCTGTTCTTCACCTATTTATCCCTTTTCTAACCACTGATCCTTTCACTCTCTATAGTTTTGACTTTTCTAGAATGGCATTTAGTTGAAACCACACAGTATGTAGCCTTTTAAACAGGCTTCTTTCACTTTGCATTGTGCATTTAGTTTCTCCATGTCTTTTCTTTTTTGTAAAAGATTTTTATTTATTTATTTTTAGAGAGGGGAAAGGAGGGAGAAAAAGAAGGGAGAGAAACATCAATGTGTGGTTGCCTCTCACACATCCCTTACCAGGGACCTGGTCTGTAACCCGGGCATGTGCCCAAGACTGGGAATCGAACCAGTGACCCTTTTGTTTGCAAGCCACACCACCCAGGGCTCTCCATGTCTTTTATTAACTTGGTCACGCATTTCTTTTCTCCATGTAACATTCCATTGTATGGGGGTACCAAGGTTTGTTTATCCATTCACCTATTGTAGGGCATCTTGATTGATTCCATATTAGGGCATTCAATTCATCCATTCATTCATTCTTTAGATTCTATAAACATTTGTGTGTAGGTTCTTGTATGGGTATGAAGTTCTCAACTCACTTGGGTAAATACCTAAGGGGACAATGTTGGATCATATGGTGAATGTATGTTTAGTTTTGTAAGAAACTGCCAAACCATTCCAAGGTGGCTGTACCATTCTCATTCCACATTCTCTTCAGCACTTGGTATGTCAGTCAGTATTTAGGACTGTAGCCATTCTAGTAGGAATATAGTTGTATCTCATTGTTGTGGTAATTTGCAAATCCTTAATGACACATGATGTGAGCATCATTTCATATGCTTATTTGCCATCTTTATATCCTCTTTTGTGAAGTGTCTATTCAGTTTTGTCTACTTCTTAATTGGGTTGTTTTCTTATTGAGTTTTAATACAGCTATGTGTTTGCAAATATTTTCTCCCAGTCTATGTCTTACTTTTTTGTTCTATTAAAGCTTTCTAGTTTTTAAACCACTACATTTGTAAGTAGAATGTTAGAGTTTAAAAATTTGTTCAAATGTATTATCTCATTGCATACACAAAATGCCCTCTGGAAGTCGACGCTATAGTGCCCACAATTAGAGATAAGGAAAGAAAGAGGTGAGGTGACTTGATTCCGGTCGCAGGGGGTGGGATGGAGGAAAAGGCTCTGCCCCAATCAGTGGACATTCGGTTGCCTGTTGTCATGTGCTGACGCTGCACAGGCTGGTGCTACAGGACAAAGTGCCTCCCCTTCCTCCCAACTTGGCTCTCTGCCTCCTGGGGATGTCTCTTTTCCACTTGTGCCAGGCTGAGCATTTAAATAGAAGAGGATCCTTGTTTTCAGAGATTCTACATCTGGCAGGTCTCCCCTCACATCCGTCACTTAAAGGAATTCTCTCCACTAGTTTTCAGCTCCCACCTCGGGGAAGCCTGTGGTTGGGCCCCATGGGGAGCAGCTACTTTGAGACAAGAGATTTCAAAAGATGTTTTTTTAGAGTTCAAGATGATTTTCCTGAAAACTCCCTCTCTTGCTTTGGCAAAAACATAAACAAGAAAAAAAAAAAAAGAACAAACCCCCAAACGAACAGCAACAAACAATACCCAAACCAAAAAACAGAAACCCTGTCTCTTTGTGAACTGACATATTGCATTTTGTCTCAATAGTGAACACGTTTGAGGGGCTGCTGATCACTACCTTACTCTGTAGTCTCAGCGTCTCAGGCGGAGGGTACCACACGGAGGGACTCACGCGCACCAGCTGAGTGCACTCAGGGTATCACTGGTGTAGTAAAGGGATCATGATGAGAGCGCTCCACTGTGGATAATCCCAGTGACATCCAGGCACAGGGGACCACATGCCAACCTCTACCCACCTGGTGTCTCTGAGCATCACATCTTTCAGGAGCTTGGAGACGTAAAGTCCCCTTTCTTCTTGCTGAATCAAATTCAATAAAGACAGTGTTAACAATACAAATAATTTATTGGAGTAGTTAGTGCCGAGGGTGATGTCAATAGGAATTTGGCAGCGTCCCTGAGGGTAACCTGAGAGGAAAAATCGAGACTTGAGAACGCTTATTTTCCTTCAGGAAGCAGAATTACCTGGTTCCGGTTATACCAGTTGTTAGTGGCCTCCCTGGCCACAAAACTCTCACGGTAATTCCAATGGAGTTGTTTACTGAAGATCTGACTCTTCGATAACATGTTTCACTTGCAAAAAACCTATAATGACATTCAATTGCCTTCTAATAAGACAGAAATTTCCTCCAAACTAAGAGAGAAGTTACCTGGGAACAGTGGCCCTCCTCGGTAAGGTTATTTATGCTCATTGGGCTAATGGTTTTTGTCCATAATACATTTAAATTGCTTTTCATTTCATAGTTATGCTTCACTATCACATTCAGAATGCCGCTTCTCTTCCTGAGCAGAGCTGGCAATTTCCTCCCGTGTGTGATGACAGCATTGTCCTTTTGAAGTCATTTGAAATAGACCCGGTCTCAGCCATCTCAGGAGAATATTCTCCAGCTGATAATCATAGCCAAGTGGAAAGTTTGAACGAACTCAGGCTGGCTGGTAGTTCTCTCTCTCCCCGGCTCCCTGGCGGCCTTGTCGCGGGGCGATGGTGTGTCTATTGATCTGGGAAGGAGCCAGCCAGTCAGCCTCCAATGGTATGTGAGGAACAGGTCTCCAACTCAGATGTAAGACATTCAAGGAGGTTGAGGGGAGACTCTCTTCAAATGATTTATAAACTGAGTCACACTTACCGGATATGAATGGCAAACAATGGCAATATGTACATACATACATACATACATACATACATAGGCTCTATAGATCTGGGCATAATTAGGTTTCTACAGCCTCGCAGCAGAGACTAAACTGGCAGCTAGCTCATGGGTACTTGGGGAATGGAACGTTCTTTCTAAACCTGGAAAAGGTGGATCAGGCTGTTCAGTAGATTTGAAGCACATATAATTCTATTTCAGCATCTTGGGTAATAAGTCCAACACCAGTGTTATGGAACACCAGCTTAATTTTTTTGAAAACAGACGTAAAGAAGGTGGGAGAAATTTCTGTTTCTAGCTTTTATTTTGTATCTTAGGGACTCAAGTCATTGTTTACATGAAATTGGATCACCCTTCTGCCTGATTTCAAACAGAACTGTGTGAGTATGTGGTATGTTTGTAGGTTTAAGCAAAAATGAGGTTAATTAAGTTAATGTTTTATCCTTAACATATAAAATTGACTAGGAAGAAAATGAAAGGGGCCAAGAAGTGTGAACTGCATTGCTCATCTGTAGCAGTTTAATCTCGACAACCTCAGTGGGCTGTGTCTTGCAGGATTGCGAAGGCAGCCCGCACTCCTCAGCAGGGGGAGGTGAACCCCCCAGGGACAAACTGGTTTCTGGCTCTGAGACTGGGGTGTTTGTCTTCCAGGACCCGCCGTGCTGTGCAGCCTTGCCACATGGTTGGTTCTCTCATCTTTGATTGCCGGGGAAGGTAGGCTCTTTCCCAGGAAATACTGTTCATCAGCTAATTTATGACTCAGTTCGTCTTGCCACCACCAATTACCGATGCTGCTCTCCGCAGTAGGCTCCAAAGCTGGGACAAATTCTATCTAAAATAGATCTTTGGCTGAGGAGCAGGTGGTATTGGTGGCAGGCTAGAATGTCACGCAAAGGCAACTTGGAAAAGTGCACATCCGGGCCAGAAAACCATTTGTTTTTTAAAAGAAGGCATATGGAATATTGGATGTGTGGGTAGGAGTGAAAGAGGAGCCCCCAAAAAGTAATTCACATGGATAAATGCCCACACATAGAAGAAAAAATCTTGGGCCAATTCCAGCGTGAACGGCGTCCGAGGGAGGACGGTGCCGAGTTTACCAGTCAGTCCCTGCGCATTCCTGCTAGACTTCGGGTCCCGCATCAGGTGGGCTTGTGGAGGGTTTGGAACCTTCCCTGCTTCAGCCACAGTCCTTGGCACACAGTAGGTTCTCGGGAAATGTTGCTCCATCTGTGACCCACTCATTTGAAGTCTGACCTTTGGGAAGTGGGGGAAGATAAGTGAAGCCTTTTGGCAACACACATCTCATTGGTGGTCTTTGGGGGCCACAAATGCTCGATGACTTTCAAATTTAACTGTCCAATTTTCTAAAACTTTTCTAATATCTTCCACAAATTTCAGTGCATGTCTAAGAAAATCAGCTTGCTTCTTAAAGCAGATGATTTTGGAGTTAAAGAAGGTTGCTAACTATTGATCCCTAAAAAGGCTTTTGTGTTTTTGTTTTTTGGGGTTGTCAAATGATCTTTAATTGAAGTATTTTCCTTTGTGGTTCTTAACTAGCCGGCCATTCCCCTGCACCACTGCTGATGTCATCTGTGATGTTATGAGGGTGGTGGGCGTCAACACTGCAGCCCAGACTGGGCCACCCCAGGGTCCCTTTAATGGTTCCAGAAAGTTCTGTAGCTAAAGATTGGTGCCACATCTGTTGGGCAAGGTTGACAACCTCATTAAAAGTGAAATTTCCATTGTGCTTAATGTTTTTTTTTTGTTGTTGTTGTTGTTGTTGTTTTGGCTTCTGTTTCCTGGTGGTTCTCTGAGGACTTCGACAATCAGGGCTGAGGCAGAAGGGACTATGTCATTCAGGCCTGTTGGCTCTGGTCAGTTTCTCTGTGATTCTCAGACCCTTCCTCACTGGTTGCTTTGGTGATGTCAACACAAACCTCTTTGGGAGACAGACCCAAGGAGGCAATCTTGGAGGCCAGGGCAGACTTAGCACCAACTTCCCTGCCCATGCACCTCAGGTGTACGATTTTGATCTCATTGGGGTTGAACTTGAGTGTCACATAGGAGGTGGCTGGTGTGGGATGAACCTGGATTTGGGACAACCGAGGAAAGGTGCACCTTTTCCTCCTCCGAGCCAAAAGCCAAAGGTAAAAAGTGGGTTTTGATTTGGCCATACTGAGGTGAATGTTTAAATGAGTAGACCCCTGCAAGAAAAAGCTAAAGGAATATATCACCACCAAATGAAATGTTTAAGGGTCTTCTTTAAGATCAAAAATATGAACAATAAATGGCAACAAATACGTATCAACAATTGAATCTAAAATAAACAAACAAACAAATAAACAAGTAGAACAGCAGCAGCATCATAGATACAGAGAATGTTTTGGTGGTTGCCAGATGGGAGGGAAGTAGGGGATAGGCAAGAAAGGCGCAGGGATTACGAAGTACAAATTGGTTGTTACAGAACAGTCATGAGCTGTAAAGTATAGCACAGGGAATTGAGCGGCCAGAGAACGTGCATGCATGGCCCACGGACATGGACAATAGTGTGGGGATTGCCTGAGGGCACGGGGTCGGGGGGCGGGAAATGGGTGGGCTGGGTGGAGTGGGCAAAGGAGGAAAAACTGAGACAACTGTTAATAGCATAATCAATAAAATATAATTAAAAAAGTAGATGCGACAGCCTTCAGTACTCCCAAAGGGGAAGTAATCCTTCAGAGTCCTAGATAAGAATAGATATTTCCTGTGGTAAAGCCTTTTTAAAGGCTGAGGATTAGCAAAGGAAGACTCAGGTGCCCAATTTAGACCCAAATTGAAGTGGCAGCAGCACACATCGAAAATGAGAATCCTTCCTAGCAGCTGCTTTTTACTCTGGGAATTCTCCTGGCGCAAAGGATTTGCTGAATCATTTGCCCTGCCATAGAAAACCTTATTCTCAATGGAGGAAAAAATAAAGCACAAACAGAAAGCTTTTTTAGGGATTCGGAAGGGGGTGTGCCATCGTTGAAGAAAAATACCAAGATTGAAAAAATTAAATTTCAGCAATATGCATGAGTTGGGACTAAAGTGAATAAAGACAGGCGCAGTGAACTAAGGAAAAGAAAGTCAGGGAACCACCAATGTGGCTACCAAAATCACCCAAGGCCGAGCGCTCAAACCATGCCGCTTGACCTCACAATTTTGGATATTCCTAGGCCGTTCCCACACTTGTGTTGTGTAGTAGTCAGCCCTGGAGTCAGCCAGCCCAGGGCTGCATCAAGGAAATGTACGCCGGTTCGCCACAGCATCGAGTTTTGGCAGTCTCAGGAATCTGAGGCCTTAGTAGCAGCCTTTTTGTTTTTGTTTTCTTGTGCCAAGATCTCTTGTATGAAAAAGAATTTTTAAATAAAACTCTTTAAAAGTACAATGGGAACGCATACCCATTTTTTCCCCTACAGTATTCTAAATGCCAATGATCAAATTTCACATGAGTCTGTATTTAATTCCTGAAAACCTTTGATTTCCTTGCCCAACCTCATCTGTATTGCATCTCGGTGAAGAATCTCTCACCCCCATAAGGTGGTCTGGTTGCTACTTTCTTGGCATCTGATAGCAGGCACTCAAAGCAGACTCACTGAATGAGTGGATTCTTAAGAGCCGTCAGACCTAAGCAGTTTAATGGACGTGGGGTAGCAGAACTACTCTGGAGCCAAAGCAAGGGAGGTGAAATATTCTCATGTGCTTTGAAATAGAGAAGTGGAAGGAGGCACACTGTTTTTAAGCAATTTTATTCTAACAATAGTTTTGATTTTGATTGATATACAGGACTGGTTTAATGCAGGTGAGGCTAGCTAGCATCAGTGTGTGAAATACTTCTATTCACAAAAGGGGTTTAGATTTTCAAGGACTCATGCAGAATATTGTTCTTACGGTTTTAATATACTGATATAAGTCCCCAAGCCAATATTTACTAGGGGAGAAGTGAACATTTCAAATTATTTTATGAAATGTCTAAACTTCTCCAGTATTTATCTGAAGGATTGTATGTATATCTTGGAGAAAACTTTTACAAATTATTATCAGTACTGACTTCCTATTAAATATATTTCAATAAATGTTTCAAATTAGATGGTAACTCAGTACCTATTTTTGTACCTGTCTTGTAGTATATTGTTTGTATACTTTTTCAATGCTTACATTTTTATTTTGCTTGCCTTTTTTTAATCATTTATTAATGTCCAAATACAGTTGTTTCCATTTTCCCACCACCATTTTCCCCCACCCACCCCCATCTCCCACCCTCAATCCTACCCCCCTTTGGCTTTGTCCATGTGTCCTTTATACTTATTCATTGATGACCCTTCCCCTTCTTTACATGTTTATTTCTGGAAGATAAGGATTTCACCTAATTTGCTCTTCAGAAGCACCACAGATACAATGTTTCAATAGAAAAGATTCAGAAAAAATAACCATTCTACTTGAATATATTTCTTGGAAATATTTTCATGCTGGCTTTAAAACCATTTTGACTTTGGACCTTAAACCTTAAAAGGACCATTTATATGAACTTTTCCTTTTCCCTTTCTGTCCTCCATCACTCAACACACTTTGAATCCTCACATTTCTTTGTTCTGACTCTGCAATACACAACCCTGAGACAAAATGACCTTTTGTAAAATTCCTGAGGATAAGAGCTCTCCAGTTGGGGTGGGGTGGGCCTTAAAGTAAGAATTATCATTTTATCTCTTCCAGCAAGGGATTTCATTTTATGCTTTAATTTCTGGCCTATTAACCCAGAATTCCAGATTTTAAAATCTTTGGCACCGGTCCTCTAGAGGTCACCTACAATTTTGTCTCTGCCTCTCCCCTATAATATATTTCACTCTTGCAAGTCTGGGGAAGAAAAAACAGTGGGGACAGGGTTGGAGGGAAAAGTATAAGGGACATACAGAAGTCTGTGAAAGTTTTATATGAAATCATGAAAGTTTTAGCACTTGGCCCTTCCAGACATCAAGTCTCACAAAGAGATTATAAAAGAACAACGTGCTAAGGAAGGGCTTTGATCAAGTTAAACCTTTGGAAAACCGTGGATCAAAAAGGGAAGTATAGAAATCACCAGCTTAAAATGTTTCCTAGCCCTGGCTGGTGTGGCTCAGTGGACTGAGCACCAGCCTGTGAACAAAGGGTCACCAATTCGATTCCTGGTCAGGGCACACGCCTGGGTTGCAAGCCAAGTTGGGCCCCCAGTATGTGATGTTTCTCTCTCTCTCTCCTTCCCTTCCCTCTCTCTAAAAATAAAAAAAATACTTAAAAAATAAACTGTTTTCTAATTTCAAATAATGTCCATTCCAGAACTACTGTTCCTGTTGCTCATGGGTTCCTTTTGCTTTAGATAGGAAATAAACATTTTTGGAATTGTGAGGAGGCGATAGCTAAAAAGTAAAAATTGTTCATATCAAAAGATTTGTTTTTAAAGGCTGCATCTAAAGTATTTATTCATGAAATAACACTTCTGGGATAAGCCTGTCTGAGGCTGTGGGATACAATGGAGGAAAATGGGCAAAATACAAATGAAACAGAAGTTGAGAAAATGTTATTTGCTGAAGCTAGGTGATGGGTTGGTACATGAAGTTCAACATACTACCCTACTTTTGAATATATGTCTCCACAATTTCGAAAGGTGAAGGTTTCTAATAAATTATAATTAACAATTTTATGTCATTCCAGTATGTACACAATGGAGTATTAGTTTTAGCTTATTAAGAACCATTTTTTTCTTTGAGATTTCATGTCCTACCTGAAAAGATGTAACTGTCTAATATATGTTGGACCATAAAACCACATATATGTATATTCTGCCACATTTTTATTCTAACAGCATTAATATTCTTTGGTATGGAGCACCCCCCCCCCCATCCCAACATGTGACTCTCAGTACTTCAAAGGAAGTGCGCTGTAGTACCAGAAAAGTTTAGTTCATTAGGCAGGCTGATTTCAGAGAAAACCTTAATAGTGCTTCATATTGAGTTAGCTATGTGAATTTAGCGTAGTTTCCCACACCATCATATCTCCTGAAACCATTTACCCCTAATCATCCCTTACAAGCTGAATACAAAGAAAGTGATACTTGGCATCTTTTCAATATACTTTAACATATCTGTCTTAGAGTTGAAATAAAAACACGATTACCAGTTAATGAGCATCTCCATCACAGGCCCTATGCCAACATTTTTGAACCTATTCTTTAATCTCAGCAGTGGAGGAGGCATGATCAACACCATCATTTAGATGAGTGAAGTGTGGCTCAGAGATTAAAAAACCCTGTGGTAAGTTGGTGGAGCCAGAATTGGAAGCTAAGTCTGTCTGAATGCAAAGCCTGTTTGATATAGTTATACCAAACAAGTATTTGAACTCTATCATTCCAAAGGAGATAAAAGAAAAAAAGAGAAAGAAACAAACAAACAAACATATCCAAGGTCCTAAGGTTCAGGAACAGTATACTCAGCAACGCTGAGGTCCGAGCTTATAGTTTAATATCATTTGCGTTAGTCGTTCTAGTTCAGGGAAAGGCAGTATGTTCAGCACACACCTTTTCCTATGGGGTCCCTCAAAGACTGCTGTCCTGAGGAGGGGACTGCAGCCCATCTTCTTTCCTCTGTCCGATGACTTCGTTCCACACGCCAGGGAAGGGCGGCCCAGCTGCTCAGACCATGCTGAATCTCAGACCAACAGTTCAGGGTAGACCACCAATGGATACCCTGAAATAGCTCACTTTTATGGAAAGTACTGTCTCTGTTTTCAGTAGGCACGGTATATTGAAGGCACATACTCTATGGCCAGTAGTGTGAACATAAAGAAATATATTTGAATATCTTTAAAATATTTCAAATTTTTATTAAATATTTTTATTCAGTTTTAAGATCACAGTTAAAGTACTTTAGCATGTTATACACATGACTTACATGTGCAATTTTTAGAAATATCAAATTAAGTATAAGATTTTAAAGAAAAAATTATATAAATGTGTATATTGACTTTTACTACACATACATCTAAGAAAGCAATAATTTTGTTGTACCATTGAGAAGAAATCATTTATTACATGGCATGTTTACACCAACTCTAAAGAGAACCGAGCCAATTTCTGAAAGCCCAAAGAAAAAAAAAAGAAAAAAGAAAAGAAAAGAAAAGAAAATGAGCGATTCTGTCATGCTGAAACTGTCAACAGACTTAAGACCTGGTAGCCAAATGAAGCTGTGGTTAATTTATGGCAAGTAAGCAATTCAAACCTATGAGAAAAGTTCATAATCGGCTATGTGGAATCTCAGGTGGTTTCAATTCTTTTTTGGATAAATTCCTGAGAGCAAGAGACTTGTTTAGTGCTAAAGAAATAAGAAAAACATTGCTGAGCATGTGCTGAGCTCCAGGTCATGAACCTTCCCCACCCCCAGTCCTGCCACTCACAGAGCTGGAGGCACTAATACGAGGGGTCAGGGGCCAGGAGCCAGCCCCTCCCTCCGTGGGCCACAGGAGAGCTGTTAGTTTGTGAAGCATGCGTGCCTGTGATTGAGAGCTTGTGAGGTAAGATTTGCGGTGTGGGTGGGAGGGTTGGGAGGCCTTGAATTAGGTTCTTGTTACTCAGCAACTAGCTCTGGCCTAAATTATAAGAAAATCTTTGGAAGCAGTAGTTATGCCCGCAACAACTAATTCTGTGCACAAAAATGAATCTGCGGGCAGGATCAATTCTGACCACTGACTGCATCGAGAAAACAGTGGCCATGGAACTTTTAAGTACAAGGTTTCCTCTTTTAATTTATTACCGTAACTCATACCACCACAAATAAAATTTGGCCAGGAGAGGAAACTTTTTTTTTTTTTAAAGAAAATGTGTATTTATGTTCTGTTGAAGAAAAGCTTAGTACACACAGATGGAGGTGTATACTAATGACAGAATTGGGTATATTTGTCTTATTTACTCTTTTGTTGCTTTTTTATTCTGAAATGCAAGGAAGATAATGTCCCCAGTGAAAAGAACAAGGTCATTTATTATGGAGTGTAATAAACTCCGCTGTCACTTCCAAACTAAAGCAATGCAGTCCATCAAACCCTGAATACTTTACCAGATGGAACTAGTAAGATGAACTGAACAAACTGTTTCTCTTTATAAAGTATAATGGTAGTGAATCTAAGTAAGATAATTTTTAAGAATCCCAAAACTCAAAAACCAAAATCCAAATCTAATTCTTTGGGAATGCTTGTATAAATAAACGCAACATCTATTTAACAATTAGTACACTCTTCATAAGGTGCAAAACAAGTTCCTATGTGGGGAAAGCTAAAATTTAATTTCACCTAGCAGTCACTCTGAATACTTTATAGGTCAAACGTAATAACAGCATTTGCTTCTACTGCCCATTTTCAGCGATACATTGTTCTCTCTGGAGAAGGCGGTTTGTGAAGTCAAAACACTGCAGTGGAAAATAGTGGCACTGAAGGCAGAAGCAAAACAAGACAAGCCTTTGAAACAGGACTTAACTGAAATTAACTTTTAAAGCCGAGGTAGCCCATTAGAATTGGCCTTATCTGAGGGCTCTGTGGAGCAGTGCAATCAAAGGCGAATCTCTTCCTCAGCATCACACACACACCAATGTCCCCTTTACAAATGAGGACTCCAGGCCTCTCATGTCTTCCTTCCTTCTTTCCTTCCTTCCTTCCTCTCGGTGAAGAGGTGGCACTTCTCCTTGGTGTATGGGCGCTGGCCTCCAGCCTCCAGCTGCTGGTCTCCAGAACACTTAGGATTCATACAGTAGTTTAGCAGGCAGCATGGTCCCACTGCTTCACATTAATGCCAAATGCCAGACGTGGAACAGAGCTATTTGATAGTTCCCATCCCTCCCCTCCCCCACACATACTGCATAAACAAAACATGTCATTCGCTTTTCAGCTTCCTCCTGGTTCTGTAACAATTTCTAATTTGCTTGAGCTTTTACATAGGTACAAACACTGTCATATGGTGAGCCAACGACTGCAGAGTGCAAACAAAATTTTACGACTTAGGCAGAGTAGCATCTGACTTAAAAAGAAAATGACAGGATTAGACATCTTGGATTCTAAGGAGCCAGACCAGTTCAGATGCTCCTGGTTCATAGTGTTCACTTTTTCCCTCCAGCAGTTTTAGTGGCAGGAACTAGCATATCAGTGATAACGTGGGGCTGATGTCGGCATTTTGGCTCCGGGGCGGCCCTAGTAATACGTGCCTTCTGACCAAATTAAAGAAATACATTTCTGACATAAGACTGTCAGAATTACAACAATGTGAATTATCCTTTAAAGGGGGTTTTAATGAATTAACATTTTTTTTATCTAAAAATCTGGGAACAAATCTAATTTGGACGTAAGAACCTGCATCTTCAACGTGGCGGTGCGACATTTTCCTTTTCCTGACTCTTTACAGTATCCAGACAAAGAAGAACTTAAAAAAAGGACATCTTACAGTATTTTTTCTTTCACTCAGCTTCTTAGAGCTGCAGCTTCAGTTACTATAATATACTCTACACACTTCAAAATTACATAGGAAATACCCAGAAAACTAAATAAATAAAAGGCTACAGGAAACTGGAACAGTACTGTGTCTCCATCAGACACTAAATTATCCACTTCCAGCATCATAGAGAAGGGCTAGGACAATTTTTTTTCCCCAAAAGATTTATATACAGGTTTGAATCCAGAAATTAAGGTTAAAAGTATAAATATTGATAATTTCAACTAAATTCAGAATGGTTTCAGAAAAATATGATACAACAATTTAGAACAAAACAAAGCAGAAGAGCATCATATTTTGGTTTGCTTGAGATATACATAAGGTGCAACTTTTTCTCTTGAGGATGCTTGTGGGACAAACGTTAGTGTGGATGGTGGTGGTGGCAGATTAAGGTACACACTATAGTAATAGTTTTTCCAAAACAGAGAAGAATGAGAGAAATGAAATGAAAACGATGAGGGGGGTGCAGTGGAGGGAGAAAACTACACACTGGTCTGAGACATTTGTGCTAACACATGTTGTTACCTGAAAATACCAACACCCCTTTCCAGCAGATGCAGGGCATGAGAAAAGCACTTTTACTGAAATCAGGACTTCCACCACTCAGAGAAACTACAAGGTGAGTGTCTAAAGAACTATAAAGCTTTGCAGGATTTCTGCTACTCTCAGTGCCTAACAGCTTAAAAATTAAGCATTTCTACAAAAAGTTTTTTTTAAAGTATCTGAAAACAGTCATATCCAGTAGGTTGCCCTCCCATTCCCACCCCTGCTTGAGGGAAAAGCCACTGAGGTTTAGGAAAAGCAGATCAAGTAAGATATTAATCACATAGAAAAAAGCAATCTTTTGTTTTGCTTCTTTTTTAAAAAAGGTCCCATGAATATACAGCAATCTCTTGAGGAACTCTAGTGAAATGTAATCGGAGGACTGAAGGAGGGTGCTCTGGCAAAAATAGATCTATTCTAACGTGTTCTATAGAATAACAAGTTAGTACCATTGTCAAGGTGCATGTTCTGCACCATACAATTTTTGTTGGTTTTTTTTTTTTTTTGGATTTTAGCTAATAATAATTTAAAAATCACTGCTAGCAAGTGGTCCAAAAACTCCCAACAGCCACCAACACCGGGACCCAGCAATTTCCAAACATTCAATTTGTGTTTTGAGATTTAGAAAATATTAATAAAATAGCATCATAGTAAAAACATTATGCTGAAATCTGGGGCTGCTCACCTGATTTATTTCTAGGTAAATGGGGTTAAGCTTTAACCTCTGATTAACCTTGCTTGCTAATTCCTTCCTCCTCCATTCGTACAATGAGTATGCATCTTTGAGAATACCACACCAATGCTCTGCTGCCCTCTTTACCTGCTTTGGGAAAAAAACATCTCTATATATTCTTCTTTCATTCTGTTAGTATGTTGTACATATTTTCCAGCACCGAAACTGAAGTAATATCTACAACCATGAAAAGCTAAATCTAGTCAGGACTAATAGAGTCATTTTTTTATATGGCTATTAGGTCAAATTACAATTAGAAAAAAAATCATCATTACAATTCAGTCAAGTATAAATTAGAAAGCTAGATAAAACCTTGTAAACTGTCACCAGTTAGAGATCTAATTCAAAAGCTTCAAACTTGAACTAACACTATCAAAATTCCACCAGTTTGAAAATCATAAAAATTATTGCTGGAATCCAATAATTGAAATTTGGTAGTTTGTGCTGCGATGCAAGAGTGGGGAAGTACTTTGTGCTATGGAACAATACCCTGTAATATCTGTAGCCTTTGACTAATTTTGATTTATCACTTGCATCTGTTGCTAGGAAACCAGACACTGTGAACGTCAGGTGGTTAAGTCAATATGTTGAATGTTCTAAGCCAGTTAATCCAGTTGGCACTGGCATATGTAGAGTGGCTTTTATGTTCAAAAGCAACAAAACACAACAAGGAAACAGAAACTCGCAGGTGGATCTATGACTGAGAGTCCCACTCCGGTCAGGCATAGCTCCCTTATCATTTACTCAACACTTCCTTAACAACACGAACTTGAAATGGCTCTAAAAACCTGCGGTGCCAATTAGGCTGTGCATAGCAATTGCTACCCGTCCAGTCTGTCTGGGATGGATGGAAAAGGTCTGTCTGTGGCTCCAAGTCCACATGAGTGAGTGTCTTCAATGTGTTCAGGATAGTGAAGTAATACTAAGGTCACTTTTGAATAATATTTTTCTCTCTTTTTTGTTTGTTTGTACGAACAATCCATTGGTCACGTAGACCCCTGTGTAAAAATAAAAGAATCCTCAAGGCATGAAAACATCAGTCATCTGTAATCTGCAGGACTGTTCCCCTGTCTGGGAAAATATTTGCCACAATTTGCCCCAAGCAAATTCTTCTTGGTCACTCAAGGCTAAGAAAAAAATTCAGCTTGTAAGAATTGCAATTTTTTTCTTTTCTTTTTCTTTTTCTTTTTTTTTTTTTTTGCCAGCAAACTACCACTCTGGTGGCAAATATAAAAGTGCAGAATATATGGACCACAAAGCCGAGCATACACCGCTAACAATGGTACATCTGCCTGCCCGTGCTGCGTGGGAGTCTCGGAACAGGCTTTTTAATATTATTCTACAATATAAATGTAGGTATAACCTATTATATAAACCATCTTAGAACTTAAATCTCCATGTACAAAAAAGACTAAGAATATCTAATAATAACTAGTGCAGTGCGTCAGTTTGTTTTTTTGTTTTTTGTTTTTGTTTTGAAAGAATAACTAGGTAATATACGAAACTAGTTTCACACTCTCTGGTTGGTAAAAGAGATGCTGGATAAGCTACAGTAAAGGCAGCCTTTTACCAAGTTACCACCTATGGCCGTCAACAGCCTTCAATAGAAAGCAAAGCTCCAGGATCATTCCATTTCTGCTCATTATCAGACAGATGACATCACCCCCAAAGAACAAATGGGCCCAGGTGGCTAACTTCTGCTTCGAGTCAATCTGGGCCATGTAGGTCAACAAGCACTTGTTTGCAGTCTATATTTCCCACCACATGGACTCACGAGCATCCCTCGGTAAAGACAAGGCTAGGGTAGTAGGTAAAGCACAATGTTTTACAATTAAAGGGCGCTTCACTGGTCAGCACAGGAAATAAGTACAGGAGCCTGTGGCATTTCTTTTGGCTGTCCGTCATGGGTGAGTGGAGTTGACATCTGACCTCTGTGGAGCAAGAGAAAGAAAACAAAAAAACTTATTCAAAGTATGTTATCAGAAATAGGACAAGATGACAAATAAATAGGTTCCCAATAATTTATTTAATAGCTACTGCTGACTTTCTACGTATGCTATTTAATTACAACCAATTTTGTCCTTAGAGCTTCTTTCTTTCCATATGTGTTAAAGGATTTCTTATCTCAATTCCCCTCATACCACTGAACAACATACTCTGTCCCCAACTGACCACTTCCACTTGGCAGAATCTGAAGCAACAACAGATTTGGGAAATTCCCTAAGAAGTGGGGAACTTGAATGCAAGTGCTGAGGTTCTGGGGCAATAATCTTCCAA
This sequence comes from Glossophaga mutica, assembly GCA_039655065.1. NCBI lineage: Eukaryota > Metazoa > Chordata > Mammalia > Chiroptera > Phyllostomidae > Glossophaga > Glossophaga mutica. The sequence continues at coordinate 135,713,368 of CM077304.1, forward strand.
TTTAAAACGTAAGGCCAATAAAAGCAATGATCCCTGAAGAGAAAGAGGTATACTATGATTCAAAAAACAAATGAAAACAATGAAACCCTCCTAACCTAAGAAAAATTTTACAGGCACACGGACAGAATGTACAGGGGGAAAAAGGCAAGCACTGACTGAATTGTACAGTGTGAGAAAATTCAATTAATGTGGACCTAAAGCAACACATATGGAGAAAGAATTCTAGGCAAGACTAAAAAATTCAGGAAAACTCCCATCATTTCGATTGGAACTATACTGAACATAGCTGATTTTTCTTTTAGCTTTTGTTTAATGGGTAGGATAAAACACAATTTATTTCATAGTTATAAAAAAACTGTTTAAAATTCTTGGTAATTTCTACAGGGTTTCTCATTCTAAAAGGACAGGAATGGGCACCTCCCTGACATTTCCCGAGAGTCCCGCCAAGCCCGCACGTCGCACACCCCCGCTCTGGCTTGCAATGGTGCGCAGTGCACGGCACTACGCTGTGATTATGTGATGTGACGGCACTGTTGTCATCGGTGTGAAGGTTCCAACACAGGGCCTCCTTCAGATTACGTAGAACTAAAGGTGCTACTTTAAAATTCAAATTGTATGTGCTCCATACCTATATCCAATTCCTTTCTCTTGAGGCACAGAAAATAAAAATGTGGATAATTAACAACATTTGGAGAGGTCAGAATCCAATGATCACTTGGGCTAAGATATTAGGATTTCAGAAAAACAAAACGTGTATTATAATCAAACTTCCAGCTTAATCTGTTAATTTATTTGGGGATGCTGTAAGCATCAACTGTTTAATATGTTCAATCTCTTCAAGAAAGATGAAACTAAATATTTTTTACCTTTAAGACTGAACATGTAATAATATTACAAAATCAAAAGAATTTTAATAAGTATTAGAAAAAGAAACAAAAAGAACAAAATAAGAAAAGTAAAAAATGAAAAGGACAATGTGAAAAAAAGAGCAAGAGGGAGAAAAAGTGGGATGAAAGCCAAGTTTAACCAAAGGAAAAAAGAGAAAGGGGCAGGACAGGAGAGAGCGTCAGTTTCTTGTGGCAAGAACGCAGGTAACATACGGGGTCTGGCGGAAGGCAGGCCCGCTGAGTGTGGTTGGTGGAGTTATAATATGGGTGCACTAATTTATAGTTCTAATTTGAACATTTCACCTAAAATGTTACATGGCGTGCTTGAGTGTGATATTGTTATGTTACAGATTTACATTCTTACGATATTGTAATAAAATATTTTGTAACAAAAAGGGTGTTATTTGTGCCAACCCCTGTATTTCTACCCCCAACTCTGTTGACCACCCTCTAAATTAGGAGCCTAGGTGATGGCTAGGCAATAATTAATTGATGGGCAGCAAGGTACAATTATATTAAGATTATAGGTGGAGGGCAGCCTGGTAGCTCTGCTTTAACAAGTAGGGGCTAAAGTTACAACTGAGATTCCCTGGGGAATCTAAGATCTACAACTAAGATTCTAGATCTTAAGAAAACTATTTGTTGACAGTAAAATTCTATTAAGCAATATTATTCTAACAGGAGGTTAAAAAAAACCAAACGTTTACTCCCACCACTTTTTCTATGCCTGCTAGCTAACTTTAGGCAGTCATACTTCCAGAATACCTCCTTTATTAATTCGCCCGTTCATCTATTCATTCATCCATTGATGTGACAGAAACTAAGGGAGCTGGGGACATGAAGAATACAACCAGTCCTTTGTTTTCAAAATATACTAGGAGGAGACAGAGCACGGACAGAGTTGCAGCCCAACATGGTCTATGAGAGGTATGTGCGGAGAGTACAGAGGCTTCAGGAGGAGAGAGGAGGGGGAAGAACTAGACTTGGAAGGAGGAGCAGCAGTTCGCCTGAGAGGAGGAGGAAGAAAGGCAAGAAAGCACACGGTTCATTCGGACAGGAGAAGCAACTGCACCCGACTGCAGGGCAGGGAGGAGGGGAGGGGTGGGGGTGGCGGTAAGAGTGGAATGGCTTGTGGAGGTGCTCTGCTCTCAGAAACCAGAAGTCACGGAAGGCTGGTTAACAGCTATGGTGGGAGCACAGTCAGGTTCAGAAGGGAGCGCTGCCAACAGCAAGGGGGACTGCACAAGTAGCCTGGTCTGAGCCAAGAATTATCATCCACCCCTCTGAATTCCTTTTTTCTAAAGATTTTATTTACTTATTTTTTAGGGAGGGAAAAAGAGAGAGAGAGAAGCATCAGTGTGTGGTTGCCTCTCACACGCCCCCAACTGGAAACCTGGCCCATAACCCAGGCAAGTGCCCTGACTGGGAATCGAACTTGTGACCCTTTGGTTTGTAGTCCGGCCCTCAATACCCTGTCACACCAGCCAGGCCCCCCACCTCTTATTCCACAAGTTACAGGGGCACTTACTAACACTCAGGCATATATTTAATCCCTTTTGTATATGTGTGAGTTTGTCCTTTGTATTCAATTGCGAAACTCTATCGATGGAGAAGTGCCCGTGCGTTTATCTCCCTCAGAGACCTGGGCGAATTTTAACAATGTCTGTCAGCATTCGCTTGCTGTTAGGCGCTTGCAGTGTGCACATGAAAAGGAATCTGACTTACTGGAAATATCTAGAGGCTATTTGAGAGGCAGCACTGGAACTGTAATGTGACAGGTAAAGAGCAAGAAGCAAACAAAGCTTATGTCAGGGCCTCCTAAACCTGGATGCGAATAAGGAGAATGGAGCCTGCCAGGTAGGTATACAAGTTGTCCTTGATTCCAAACTCTTTTGTACTGAGGACTGAAAGGCTAAGAAAGCAGCTCATCAGTGGATAATCCACTCTGGATAAAAATATGAAATACCTGAATTTACAAAAGGCTTTTTGGCCTTCTCAAAAGATTCACTAAGTTGCAGAACACTCAATCATGCACTTAGACTTAGTATGCTTTCTGTGGGGCTTTACTGAGTTCGCGAGCCTTTCACACCCACCATCTTGGCTGATCGCACACATACCTGCTGTGTGATTCTTTGGGGACATCACTGTGCTCGGTGTAAGATGAGAAAACGGAAGCCCAGAGAAATAAATTACTTTGTAGCAAACACAGAGAGTGGAAGATAAATCCAGACCTCCTGCCTGCCAGGAGTCTGATGCCAACAGACTCTTTTCCCTGAACCAGCACTGTTTTCTTCTGCGGGCACCACCACTGCCACCGACACCACCCTCAATGGGGTGCTTACCCTCTGCAAGCACTGGGGCACGGGATCTATGCCACACAACGTGCCTACAAAGTGAGGACCAGTTACACCCACTTTTCAAAAGAAAAAACGGCGGGTACAGAGGTGAGTGGTCTTGTTCAAGACCTTGAGTTTGCAGGTGACACAGCGTGGACACAAACGCAGGCCTGAAGCCTGACTCCAAATCTCATGCTTGATGGTTAGATAATGCTGCTTCTCTGCTCTTTCAGGCTCTTTGCAGAACGTAAAGTTTAGCCACGGAATAATATATTCAAAATAAAACACTTGCCTGGCTATATTCTCTTATATTTTCCTACACTGCTAATTAGCACGTACACTTTTGTAACCGCACATCAACAGAAGGACTCTTGAGCCAAATCTTATGAACCATGTGTGTTGTGAAAAATGTCACAAATGATGCCAGGAAGGCCGGTTTTGGCTTCTATGTTGCTTTCTCCATCCACGTTTTGTGGAAGGGGTGAAGCCGAACCGGACCCCCAGCACCCTGGCAGAACGAGCTCTCCACCACTGACCTGTGCACATTTTCCATGGCGGCCACTTCGGCCAGCGCCGCCAGGCTGAAGAATGCAGACACGGCCGGCATCTCGGGAGTGCTGCTCCGGGTCTCAGCGGCCTCAGCGGCCTCGGCGCTGTGTGCGCCCTCGTCATTGCAGACCGTCTCGGTCACTCTAGGGAGGCGCCGGTGCGGATGCTCCTTTGGTTTGTCATCTGTAACGAAATGAAATTCCATCACGAGAGGATCCCTCTGTTTTCTTCCAGAGAAAACTCTGCCCCAGACAAGCGAAATGAATTAATATTCTTTACTGTTCACTTCTGTCACCCATCAAACAGTAAGGCTCTTACAGAATTTCTTCCTCCACAGTCACAAAACTCTTTATGAAGCTCAGCTGCAACCATGGGCAGCACAGTGCCCTGAAGCTGAGCCTAAGAGAAGATCTGTTTTATTCAAGGTCAGAATAGGTCAGTCTTAGAGAAGGAAAAATGGGTTTTGGCCAAAATAAAACCCAAGGGACTTCGGCAGAGGGGCCTGTGGGTGCTGGGAAAGGGCCCTTAAAAACCCAACTGACCAGCTATTTCTGATGAAGCCGTGGCATGCCCTGCCCTGAACACTCAGTGTGTGGTGGCACCGACATGCGGGGTGGCCAACACTAATCCCAGTGAGGTCCCAGTTGTCGCTTTGTTCTCAAGACCTACTGAAAGAAAGATAAAGGGCCAGTTGGGCCTACTGAAAGATGTGTGTTGGAAATGAGTCCACTTTCTTTATTACGTAGCCATGATAGAGGACCAGGGTTTATCAGGATTTTAAAAACATTTTAACTATCGGAAATAATTAATAAAGGCAGAAATGCCATATATTAAATGAACATGAAAGAGCTATGTGCTTTACTATGTGAAAGAGTTATTTTCTAAAAGCTTTCACTCTTTCTACAAGTAAAAATGAGGCTGTAACCATTTGCACACACACACATGCGCACACACACAAGACAGGCGGGAGGGGGCTGCTGGACTAAATATTCAGAGAATTCGATTCTAGTCCTCATCCTACTTCTGGCTTGGTAGTTCAAAGCGTTCAAAAACAAAATTCTACCTCTTTGAGCTTCATCTCTTACACGACAGGGTAAAACTGGGGATCTTTAAAAAGCTTTATGGTTCTAACAATGCACACGTGCAAAAAAAGTGCACAAAACTGGCTAACAGTCCTCTATCTCAGCAAATGACGGATCTCTATAAACAACTATATTAACCTAAATGAGATATTTATAAATCTCATTCTCAAAAACACTCATTTAAACATTTTTTCCCTACTTACAGAACTATGGACCTTCGACCCTTTTCTGGAAATTGGATTAGGATGAGGAGGAGGGACACTTCTTTCAGGACTGACAGAATGAGATGCTCGAGTTGCTAAAAGGCAGAAAGGCAACAGCTAAGACCACTAACGCCTCGCTGGTGCAGCGCCCTCCCCCAAGAGCCGAGGGAGGACCCTCAGACCCCACTCCTTAACGTGGGCCTGTCAGGGAATTCTACTGCCATGGAGACCACCAGGAACAACAAAAAGACCCAGACCACAAGTGAAAACAGAGAAACCCACTGTAAGTTAAGAATTGGTTAAATATTAGCTCAGAGAGCTCAAGAAATCCAGAAGCATTCTCAAGCTTCCTTGGTGGTCTGAATCAGTTTTATAGGAAGAGCTGGATGTTTTCAAAGGTGCCTTAACTCATTGGTTTAAATACCCGATAAGCTGGCGTGTGGTGACTTGAGCAGTGAACTGTGGAGATACTGATTCACCCAGTACTTTTAAAAGCCTAGGATCTTTGGGAATTTACTTAACCAAGACTGTTTTTGTGCATGCTGAGAAAGAGAAGAAGAAGCTGACGGTCCTACAAATTACCTTTCCTTTCTAGGAATTCAAGATATGCTCTTGGAAAACAGCTATAAGTTTATGACATGGACTAGAACACGGACATTTGGAAGTCTGTAGAAAACTAGTTCTCGAGAAGGTCCAGAAAGAGAAAATGTTACTGTGACCAAACCCACAGAACAGACATGTTTTTCAGCAAGGACCCACAGCTGGCGTAGAGTCACTGGCTGGCCAAAGTGGCAGTGAGTGTCAGCTGCTTGGTCTGGTTTTCTCTGCCTAATGCTCCCTTTTCTTACCCAAAGTACCTCCTGCTGGTGACACCCGGCCATCTGCTGTCCTGACCAGGTGTGTGATCTTGGTTTTCCTTGCTTTTCTCTTTTGGCTGCCCACCAGGGGTTCTTGCGTTGCTGTTGGCTCTGGAGTGTTGGGAATGGATGGGGCATTTTTAACCTTATAAGCAGGCTCTGTGGTGTTTTTGTCTTCTGTAAATATGGCTGAAATAGGACAAACCATATACAGTTACACACAAAAACACAAGGCACCAACATTGCTCTTGGAAGGAAACATTTCTGAATGTCTGACCCATCTGAATGGAGAACTTACACTCAGAGTTTTCAAAGTATTGATGGGGAAAAAAAAATAAAACAATGCCCATAATTTTAAACAAATATATTTATTTATATTTGCTTTGACAGATTAAGTACAGAGAATTTAGATGCCCTCTCTCTTTTAATAGAATACTGAACACCAAGAGGCCCTGGAGTAACATTTTCTAAATGTTTGGATCTTGAAGGTTAGTTGAGAGGCTACTATGTGAAAACCTGTGTAAATCGTGTCCCAAAGGACCGCCGTTTCTATATGTGGTCAGGGTCCCTATCTGAGATCCTTATGGTAAGCTGATCCAAAGAAGGTGGTGGAGGAAATTTCTCTTCTTTTGAGGACACTGAGATTACATATGTGCTTCTTAAAGCTATAGTGATCACGGAGATGGTTGCTTTCAATCACCAGGTTGGAGTGATCAGAACAAGAAGCTGTTTGTGGGGACTGACCTTTTCACTAACTGCCCAGTAAGGACCTGACTAACATACATTGGTGAAGCCAGAACATAATGAAACCCTCTATTTGCTAAATTCTAGGATCAGGTGAATGTGCCTAGTGAGATAATTTAAAGAAGTACCACATGTCAGTAGGGCTCCTTGAAAAGTTTAATTTTAGGTACCCTTAATTCTAACTCGATTATCAGTAAATTATTTAATAGCGCACACCTGAATCCTAAATACAACAGCCAAGAGTGAGGGGCACGTTTGCCACCAAAGACTTGCTCCTGGTTCAAAGAGTCTGGAAGTGCTTGTGTCTTATGTATTCATTTCCATAGGAGCTCATACCTCTCCCTTTTTTGAGACAAGACAAGATTATGCAGGTATCTGTATAGGAGGCATTTAGAAGTACATATATGTAGTCAGGTTTCGTGAGTAGGACTTTTTTTATTCCAGTGGTTGCAGGTATCTTGGGCAGGGAAGAGATGCATCTTTCTATTGTTTAACTATCCAATCTCTCCCTCTCTTTTTTTAGAGATTTTATTTATTTATTTTTAGAGAGAGGGGAAGGGAGGGAGAGAGGGAGAAACATCGAAGTGAGGTTGCCTCTTGCTTTCCTCCTACTGGGGGCCTGGCCCGCAACCCAGGCATGTGCCCTGACTGGGAATCCAACCAGTGACCCTTCGGTTTGCAGGCCAGTGCTCAGTCCACTGAGCCACACCAGCTAGGGCTAACTAACTGGTCTCTTAAGACAGGCACAGAAATTGTTTGTGACAAAGAGGGGAGTGTGGCTCAGGAAATCAAGGTCAGATATGACAAATTCCATGCAAACTAAACTTGGAGGATAACTGAAGGTGCTTCTCAGAGGAGGACGTGAGGGCAGACATCGGAAATAATAGTATATATAACATGGCAAGAAAAAAGCTGTAATAGGAACAGGGAGAATAAGGTTGTGAAAAAATGCACTGTTCATATAAATACTTTCATAGGCTTCATGTAAAATTTTTACTCTAGCTATCTAATGGGTTTAGTTCGATACATTTTTGAGAAAGGAGGGCCATGAATTTATAAAATATTTGCCCTCAAGGGGTTGATTCCAGGCTTCCCATTCCAAAACAGGTGGGAAATAATTTCAGTTACATCAAAAGAAAGAATGTAAAGCATAAATCATAACATAATTTGGGGCCTGGCCTTACCCCAGTGTTGCCTAATAGATGGCTGTGTGCGGACAGGCTTAAGATAATCGTTATTTATTTATTTTTAAAAATGCTCTATTTGGCAAGGCTCCCAAACACCTTTTCAAGCAAATAATCAACAACTGGAAAAAAGGCTCCTTTTAAGTTGTAGACCTATCCCCAGGTCAAACAGTCTTAGCATATTTATACTTTGATATTTAGCGTAACACAGGTCAGTGGTAATATATATTAATTTTTTTTTCAGTTTGAACTTCAATAAAAGCTACATAAAAGCAAAATAAAAGATAATTTGGTTAGAAACACTCCAAAGTCGTTTCATGACTCTGCATTAGCCTTGAAATTCAAAGCCTCCTATAGGTTAAAGAAGCCCAAATCTGAGTTCTCAATGAGAACCACATAACCTCTACTGGATATTCACAAGCAAGCTTCAAAATTTCCAGTTTCTGATCCAGACCCATGAACTGGCCCTTCTGATTACAGGGGGATCTTATTCACCTCTCCTGCATGATCACTACATTATAGATGTACCTTCTAGAAAAGCACTGACCTTTCCCCTCTTCTCTTTCTCTTCCCAGAAAAACCCAGAACTTGTGGAAATAGGGGTATAGCAAGTTCCAAAGAGGAAGGGTGCTTAATGAAAGAAAGAACCAAGGAGGTCAAAGAGAAGGCATGGACAGAAAGGTCACGGACATACAGAATCCTTGATTTTACTCATGACTTGTAAATTCACTAATTGTGGAACCACGGGTCTCAGTTTCTTCCCGTAAAGATGGAGTCTGGGCTGAATTAGCTCTAAAGGAGCCCCCAGCCCTAAAGTTCTTTTCGTTTTGCCATATAGCCTAGATTCAGAGTCCTGACCAGGGAAAAGCAAGTCTCCAGCCTGCTCCAGAGGCTCAAGGCTAGGAGAGTATTCCCCTGATAAAGTATATGGCTGTCTAACTGCTATACTGTATACCTGAAACTAGCACAAAAAACAATAATACTGAATGTCACCTCTAACTGAAAAAATAAAAATAAAAACAGTAGTCCCTTGACTAGGACTATTAAGATTTTTTGTTTTTGGTAAGCCTTCATATGGTTTCATTTGTATTCAATGCTTACTCCTTTTCCTGTGTCTTCCAGATGAATTGGTAAACATGCAATAGAAAAGCCAAGGGATGGCTGCAAAGGGACTGCAAATGGGAGGAGGTAGAGGTTAGGCCTAAAAGCATATCAGGACTAGAGGAAGCTCAGAAACCAGCATGCTAAGAGCCAGAGGGTCAAAGGCAGGCCGGCTAACAGATGCCAGCAATTAGCAAGTCCCAGAGGATGGTGCAGGTTGGAGTGATAGAGTAAAAGGAGTGAATCAGGTTGCAGACTAAGAGGCAAAAAAAGAGAATAAAGCAAGTTCTCAAAAATCTGAAAAGGAGGAAATGCCACCTCTTCAGATGCCATCTCCTCTAAACCTACCATCAGATCAAGAAGTAACTGTGGGCCCCGTGGATTGAAAAGGATACGTAAATACGATCTTGCTAGAGTTTGGAAGAGGAGTTAAGAGTGACCAACACCCCGTGCTTTGACCTAGGAGTTAACTCCAGAACATTTGATAATTGACTGGTGACCTAGAGCGATGACAACTTTCAGGGTCGGAACTCAGGGAGAGCCCTCCTCCCCAAGACAGGAAAACAGGTAAGGCTAAGTTGAAGAAGTAGTTGTCTGGGACAGGGCAGTAGATCTGACTCCAGCTACATTAGCAAAGGCTTGGTGGTAAGATATAGGAAAAAGAAAAAGCTTAGAGACAGAAAAAAGCATGAAGTTGAGTGTCAAGGCAGTAAGCAGGTTATTTTTTTCTCACTGACAAACTAATGTAAATGTGAGAAAAGAAAGGTTTTTGTCGTCTAAAAACAAATTAAGTCATTTCTCTTTCGGCTTGTAATTGAACACACAAACCTACCCAAGCACTGCAAAACAAGTCCACGGGGCTAGCTTTCACACTCCACGATAATCATAACACACTTGGAGCGTATCACTGGAGAGTGATAATGTGAGCTCACTCCTGGAGCAACATTAGGAATGTGGCAGTAACAGACTCTTATTTTCCAAACTCTGCTCCCAAAATGTAGAGTAAGTTTTTGGTATTGTACCCCAGGAGACCACTAGAGTGCTACAGAGTCATGAATTCACATTCCAACTAGGGGAATCAACTTGCACTGAAATTATTATAGCCAAATCCGGAATCTCATTGCCTTTGGTTGTTCTCCTGTGAGCTGAAAATGCAGTCAGAAGCTGACTGGAACACAGGAAAAAGAATCAAATGAATGAGCCTAATCTAAGATCCCGGGAGACCTTGCTGAAGTTTATAGCAACTATTTTGAACTGAAAAAAAAGATCAAGTAAGCCTGAGTGCTATGGCTCGTGTTTGAAAATACGAGCCATTTGAATATGGCTCGTGTTTCTAACTATAAACCAGATTTATCTCCTCTGTAATTAGATGTGTTGCAAAGAAACTAATCTTATGGAGATCCCTAGTTTGATGTTTTTGATTTTATTTCCTTATAGGATACCATTTATAATTTCAACATCTGAGCCAAATGAGGGACATCTACAGACATGCCTAAAAAATTCAAACTGTAGCAGCCAGTGTGCTTTAGTGGAAAAACTACTGTTTCTCCCCTTCCTACTTATGTGGGCCAGTCTTCAATTTCTCATCATGTATAAGCCTTCCTTGATTCGTTGCTGTCAAGATTCATTTTCAGTAAAACATATATGTAAAAGTCCTCTGGAAACTGTAAAGTAATATTAAGTATTAATTACCATCATCATTTGTATTACCTCTAGACATCTTAATCTAGCTTCGGCATGAACATGACACCATCAATTGATGGAAAGATAAATGAAGTGACAGAGGTAGGTTGTCTTGGTTTACCTGAACATTTTGCCCTTAATTCTAAACTATAAGCAGTCTTTTTTTGTGATAAGTTTCAAGAAATAGTTTAGTGATTTTGAATTTTAAAAGCATGGGGGAAAATGCTTAAAAGAGATTATACGTTTAGTATTTAAATCTCAGATGTGATTACTAAGCACCTAAAGATTTGATATTTTGAAAAAAATACAAATTGCAATCCAATTAAACTCGGGATGATGCAAAGAGAGCAGAGTGAACTTTAAGTCTTCCACTTTAACAGGAGTCAGGAACAGCTAACAGCTGAGTAGCTTCCATTGATTCAGCATTTCTATTAGCGCATCAACCACAAACGGAGCCTGTCTAACCTCTGCCCAGGGCCGCTCACACATGCTACAGTTGTCCAGATAACAGTTTCATCCTCTTAAATTTTTACACTCTCATAATTAAAGTTTTAGTAAGTAGTGACGTGGCCATAGGTGAGAGACAGGCTGAAGTAAAGAGCTAATTTACAAAATACATAGTTTACCACCCAAACAGGTAAATGTAGGGGATGGTGTGAAAATCAGTAACAAGAAGAGGTCAAGTTAAATTACTGGTAATTTCTAATGCTCGAACCAACTCCTTTTTTCAAACTGGCCCTGAAAAAAGAACGTGCACTCTACACTAAAGGACAGGTAATTTTCAGTGCATATTCTCCAAAGTTTTGTTCCATATACATTAATCAGAAGTGTAATTAAATATCACCAATAATAACTATTTCCAACTAAACCCCTGGGATTGCCCAGAAGATTTCCCAAAAGGGCAGAAAATCAGGGCTTCAGAATTCGCCTGCTTTCAGCATCACACCACTCACTCGAGATATCCCAGTAATAAAATCAAGTGTTAGAGGGGAACTATGAAGTTGATGGTTCATGTACTATCACACCTCATCACTCACCCCACCCGGAGTCAACGTATCACATACACACTTAGTACCAACGTGGACAGTGAATCCAAGTGAGGTAAGCCACCAGTCCTGCTGAAGAAAGCTCGTTAGTGACTAATCTGAGACTCGTACCCAGCATTCCTAACCCTACCTAATTCATCCTTTCTACCACACTGCCAAGCTATGATAACTCATTTTACATGAGTCAGGGTTTTCACTGTTTAAAAAACAAAATTATTAGAGTAGTTTCATTTCAAAATAAAAAGTGCTGTGGCCTTAAATGCCTCCTTTAGATTCCTCTTATAGTTTACCAGAGCCTCACATTTATTAAATCTGTGTAGAATATATTTTTAAAATATGCAAGAGCTAAGATGTATCAATTTTAGGATGACAGAATTTAATGCTGAGAGCAGAGCAGCAATTCATACTTTGTTTTGCCAGACAAGTGCAGAAATAGTATTCCACGGCGGCTGTGATGTGAGTTAACAGGTCGGAGAACAGAGACGCTGTTGGCCTTTTCTGTAAAAGTAACGGTGTAAAGGCAGGCATGTGGCTCATGGGGCCGCACCTACCAAACAAAACTATTCTCCACGTTTATAATGAACTGAAATTTGAATACTTTTTATAAATATCTTTAAAACATGAGCATTTTTGGTAAATGGTTTAGGCAGAACGTGCATTTTAGTTTTTTTCTCCTCTTTAGGAAAGGAACGAGTGTATTTGGGAGTCCAGAGACGTGGAGTATTCATTAAGTTCCCCTTTCTGGCCATAAGTAAATCAGAGGTTGAACTGGATGCCCTCGAAGATCCCTTCTAGTTTTCAAACTAATCAACTCCTAATTAAGCACTACAAAAACGGTCAGCTCTTTCGACCTATCTACAATGGAAAACAGGGAATCAAGGGGAAGAAGGGAAGGGCGACCCCTTAACCATCACAGAAATGAACATTCACCTGAGGGCTCAATATTTAATAGAAATTAGATAACATTACAAATAAAAATGATTGTGAGAAATTCTGAAATAAAATCGACATCCAGGACCTGTAACACTATACTGGTCTTATATGGGCCTGTTTCTGGCTACACATAAGCCTCCGTTCCATTGGGGCATTCCACTTAAACATGCCTGCAGGTGCTGGGAGGTTGGCTAGAAAAAGAAGTGCAGGCCAGGAACCATGTCTGCAGGCCTGCCCATGCCCAGCACACCAGTACAGCTCCAGGTAGGCCCTATTCTAACTCTCCCAAGCATCTGCCTGCAACACCAACTGCAAAGCTAAATATTTTTAGTTATGAAAAATCTGGTTAGTGTGGCTCAAAGGTTACAAATCCCCCTTTGACAAATTAAACTCCGTATGACACATTGCCTGACCTTGAACAGGGTAAAAAATATGTCAGTTTTGATTTGAAAATTTAAAATAACCCAATTATGAACACTCAGGTCTAATGCTGTTGGTTGAGCCCATATAAATTATACCTTTTAAAACCTATTAAAATTATGCCATTTCCAGCACAGATGACCTGAAACGATACAATGAATATTGCTTTTTTTACCTTCTGCAGGGTGAATGGCATCCAAGAAGAATTGCTTGTTTGACCATTTATCCCCACTTCCTGAAAACAATGACAGAAGAGGAAAGTGAAACTCTACTCCTAGTACAGATATACACACTGTAAAAAGAAGACAATAAATATACAAAACAACTTAAATAAAAAGCATTATCACACAAATAAAGCAGAATTTCACTTCAACTATTTAATTCTCAAAACTGCATTTGCCAACTGAAATAACTAGGCTACACAGAAAATGGATCGAAAATACATTTACCTTTTATATAATACATTGTTGGATAAATTCTATGACTTTAATCAAAAAATTTTGAATATGAGTTAAAAGGGAATGATACAAGCTCACATTTTACCTAAACAGTAATGTTTCGCAACTGGAGGCAGAGGGAAAAAAAAGACATTAGTATACAGAACCAAATTAAGAGGTTGAAGTGGCAGTGTAAATAAAACCCAAATTAACTAACAGGTTACATACAGAAATGCACAGGCACTTATGTCTACACATGGGAGACAGCTGCATTTTAAGCCTCATCCTAGAAACATGAAAGGCTTCACATCTGGCCATGCAAGTAGGATGCAAATGGGCCCAAAAGAGGAGGCTCATGGTGGTCACAACATTAACATGCAGGAGATGCTAAAGAAAGCCTGACTCCTAGGACAGGGGGCTCTACTGAACGAAATGGGGGGATTTATCTTTCCTGTGAAAGAAGAATGGGTGTCCTGAACTATGAGAAAGAAAAAAACCTTCAGATGAGCCACGATGAGGGTTCAAAGGCCCATCAGGATGGTAACAATGACACAGACGTTCAGAGTAAAGGGAAGGGAGAGGGCAATACATCTCTAGTGCTCTCTGGAAGTAACAGTTATGTGACTGAAGGAGGTACAAAGAAGAATCTGGCAAACAATGAAGCATATAAGTTGGGGAAAAAAAGGAGGTTATGACTTAGGAGTGAAATCCTCCTTGACAAGAATCCTCAAGTGTCAGAGAAAGTACAGAAACCATGGGTCTTCCGTGATTATGAAACTGGTAGGTTTCAGGAGGTAGGAAAATGTGGTCCTGGTAGGAAGGCTGCCAGACATGAGAAAAAGAGAGAGAGTAGTCAAAGAAATAAGTGGATAAAAGAGCTCAAGAAAACTAAATTACAAAATGCACCAAAATATAGATGAGAAAAAGCAATTTTAGGTTTCATATAGAAGTCTGAAAAGAGAGACAAATATGGGATTTGAGCAGAAATCCAAGGAGAGCTCTCTTTGTAATTAGCTGCAGAATCTAGAAACAACAAACACGCCTGCATCAGGAGCTGATGACATTGAAGCAAGCGAAGGGGAGGAAAAGGCACAGCCAGTGCACAGAAGCATCACTCAAAGATGACTTCACAATGGAGGTGGCCAAGAAACCTTAATGGAGGATGGAAGGCACCAATACCTTTTTCTGGAACATTAGGCTTCTCCTTTTTGTGCTTATATTTGCTGACAATTTTGTGGAATAAGTTCTTTTTCTGAGACTGGAAAGGACCTACAGACAATATTAATATAAATATATTTTAAATTCACAATGTTCCATAAAACAGTACTGTGTGTTTCTAAATAATTACACCCTCCTCCCATCTGTGGAACAAGCAAATTGAGTCAGAAGTGTCACCCTGACTTGTTACTCATGTAACTAGTGCTCAGCCTCCTTTAGGCTTATATAAAACCCAGTGAGATTATCCTTCAAAACGTATTGGGCAGAAGCCTCCATTAGGGCTAGGACTCCCTCAGCAGAAACTACGGATTTAGTGACTACAGACAGACCACAACCAGTAACAGCAGGGTAGCTGTAGTCTGTAACAAAGACTTTACTTTCGATTCCTAAACATCATGAAGAAAAGGACGACACAGGCATTTCGTCTCTCCTAAACTACTGACTGTCACCACCAGGACAGCGCTTTCAGGATCACTGCTGGCCTGACAGCATTAGATAGTTTTCTGGCCTGTTCCGAGGATATTCTAGAAAGAAAAAGTGATTTAAAAATAGAAAAATATTTGCCCCCCGCATTTTTCCCAGTGGAGGGAGAAGCCTCAGATTATATCCTAGTTTTCTCAGAGAACCCAGAAGTATGATTTTGCAGTTCCCAATCAGAAATGCCAGCAATAGCACTGACCTCCCTAAGGTACGTTATTTCTATACTTTGTTGACATTCCTATGTACAACTGACAACCATTTAAATCACTTCTGTTTCCTCCTCTTTAAATGGTAATAAAAATAGTGTCCAATTCACAGGCTTGATGGGAGGAGGAAAACATTAGACGCTCTATAAACTGCCCTTGCTCTACCTACCACCTACCTACCAGGCACTGCAACCACATGGCCTTCCCAGGACAAACTATGTGCCTGCCTAAAGTACACAAGTCAATGGCTTTTATATCCACAGGTATTTGGCAATCATTATCATTCTGGGAAAATTTTTTCATTTCAAAGATAAATTCCATATCCTTTAGCTATCTATCACTTTTCCCTATAAACTGCATTCCCCCATCACTAAGCAATCACTAACCTACTTTTTCTCTATATTTTCTAGAAACCCAGAAATTTCATGTAAATGAAGTCACATAATATAGTCCTTTTTATCTGTATTTTTTCACCTAGAATAATGTTTTCAAGCCTTGGTTGTAGATCCTTGCTTTTCATCACCTTGAGTATTTCACACCATTCCCTTCTGGCCTAAAAAGTAACCAATCAGATGCCAGTCTAATTGGTAACCCCTTGTAGGTAACTACCTACAGCTTTTAGGATTCTCTCCTTGTCTTTAAGCTTTGCCATTTTATTTATGATGTGTCTTGATATAGGTCTCTTTGGGTCCAACTTGTTGGGAACTCTCTGAGCTTTCCGGACTTGTGTGATTTTTCTTCCTTCACGGGATGAGGGAGGTTTTCAGTCATTAATTTTTCAAATAGGTTCTCAATCCTTGCTCACTCTCTTCTCCTCCTGGTATTACCTTGATGAGGATGTTGTTATACTTCAAGTTGTCAAAAATGTTTCTTAAGCTCTCATTTTTTAAAATTCTTTTTCCCTTTTGATGCTCCGCCTCTGCATTTTTTTTCTACCTTGTCTTCCAAAACACTGATTCAATCCTCTGCTTCATCTAACCTACTGTTTATTCCTTCCAGTGAATTGTTTATCTCAGATACTGCATTCTGTACTTCTGACTGATTCTTTTTTATGGTTTGTATGTCTTTTTTCATACTGTTGAGTGTTCTTCTTATAATCATTACTCTAAACTCTCTGATAAATTGCTTGCCTCCATTTCATCTAGTTCTTCTGGAAAATTCACTTGTTCTTTCACTTAGGGTCTGTTTCTTTGTCTTCCCATTTTGGCTGCTTTGTATTTTCGGCCTTAGCTGTTAAAACTAATCATCCACCAAACATTTCAGCTGTTAATCTAATAAAGATGTTATCCACAACCTGGTGTAAGCACTACAGGGTAGGGCAGAGTAATTCCTGTCTCCTGTGGGGAGGGGTATTGCTTCTCCTCAGGCTGATGCCATTCAGAGAGGAGTGCTCAGCCTGAGAGAAACGGCTCCTGCAGTTTTGGGAATGACTCAGCACAGGGATCCTGGTGGCCGTTCCTTCAGATGTCTCCCTAGAGCCACCAACACTAGACTCTCAAGTGTATCTAGTCAACTCTGCCCTCTGTTTATTGGCACTCAGGGAAAGTGGCTGCAAATGAAATTTTGTGCTTTGCCTTTAAGAGGCTCTCTGCATCTCCAGCAGTCTCTCCCTGGCAGACAGAAATCCTACTGCTTTTTACAGGTGGGTGTTATCTGGGGTTTCTTTCCAGCTCTGATGCTGGGGGAGCTCATCTCAAGGACCCCCTCCACCCCCGCCCCACTTCTCAAGGAGAACTCCCCGGCAACTGAACTATCCCTCTGACACTTCAGCTCCTGTCCATGGGAGCCCAGCCGACCCTCTTGCATCTCCTCTGTACTCCCTACCAGTCACGTTGTGGAGAAATGGTTTTTCTGTCTGTGGCTATAAGGCTTCTCTCCAGCTAGTGTTCAGTTGGTTATTCTGGATGATTTCTCTACAACTTAGTTCTAATTCCAGGTTGGTCCTGGGAGGAGGTTAGTGTAGCTGCCACTTACTCCTGAGCCATCTTGGATGAACCTTTATTCTTTTTGGTACTACTGTAAATGGAACTGTTTTCATAATTCATTTTGGATTGTTCATTGAAAGTGTATAAAAATGCCACTGGCTTTTGTATAATAATTTTAATGCTGTAAACCCTGCTAAATTCATTTATTAGCTATAATAGTTTTCTAGTGGATCCCATAAGTTTTCTCTTATTAAAGATTATGTCATCTGAAAACAGAGATAGTTTTACTTCCTTTCCATGATCTGGATGCCTTTCGTTTCTTTTTCTTGCCCAATTGCCCTGGCTAGAACCTCTACTAAAATGAATAGAAGCAGTGCAGTGAACAGCCCTGTCTTGTTTCCTATTTTAGGGAAAATCATCCAATCTTTCACCATTAAGTATGAGGTTTGTTAGTTGTGGGTTTTTTTGTAGATGCCCTTTAACAGGTTGAGAAAGTTCCAGTCTACTCTGAGTTTGTTTAGTGTTATCATGAAAAGGTATTAGATTTTTGTCAAATTCTTTTCCTACATCTACTGAGATAACCATCTGCTTTTTTTGGTATTGTTCTATAGATATGGTATATTAATTTAATTCTTGATGTTAAACTAACTCTGTATTCCTGGGGTAAGATCCCAGTTAGCTATGGTGCATAATTTTTCTTATATGTGGATGGATTTGGTTTGCTAGTTTTTTTGTTAAAGATTTTTGTGTCCATATTTGTAAGAGGTATTGTTCTGCATGCAGTTCTTCCTTGTGATGTCTACTTTTGACATTAGGGTAATACTGGCATCACAAATTGAGTTGGGAAATGCTCCCTCCTTTTCCACTTTTTGGATGTTTGTGAAAAATTGGTAATGATTCTTTTTTAAATGTTTAGTAGAATGCAGTGCTAAAGCTCTCCTGGCCTGGGCTTCCCTCCAAACCCGGGTACTTTTTTGATTACTAAATTCAATCTCTTTACTAGTTATAGGTTTATTCAGCTTGTCTACTTTTTTCTTAAGTCAGTTTCAGTAGTTTGTGATTTCCCAGGAATTGTCTACTTTGTGCAAATTATCTAATTTATTGGCATTATAATTGTTCACAGTATTCCTTTGAGTCTTCTCGCACTCTCTCTCTTTTTCTGTTGGTCTAGCTAAAAGTTTCTCAAATTTGCTGTTTTTAAAGAAGCAGCTTTTGGATTCATTGATTTTTTCCCTATTGTTTTTATTCTTTATTTAATTAATTTACTCTGTAATCTTTATTATTTTCTTTCATCTACTTCCTTTAGGTTTAGTTTGTTCTTTTTTGTGTAGTGTCTCAAGGTAGAAGGTTAGGTTACTGATTTGAAATTTTCTTCACATATGCATTTATAGCTATAAATGTCTAAGCATTACTTTAGCTCTATCCCATAAATTTTGGTGTGTTGTTTTCATTTTTATTCATTTCAAACTATTTTCTGATTTTCCTATTAATTTTTTTCTTTGACTTACTGGTTATTTGGAGTGTGTTGTTTAATTTCCACATATTTGTGAGTTTCCAAATTTTATTTCTGCTGTTGAATTTTATTTCTATTCCACTATGGTCAGAAGGCGTGATTTCAATAATTTCAATCCTTTTAAATTTGTTTGTTTTATGGCCTAGTATATGTTACATTCTAGAAATAGTTCCATGTTCACTTGAAAAGAATGTATATTCTGCTATTGTTGGGTGGAGTGTTCTATATATAGACAGAGATGGTACATAGAGTTCTTTTCCTTCCTTGTTGATCTTTTGCTTAGTTGGTCTATCAAACTTACTCTTTTTTTTCAAAGCACTTCTCACTTCTTAATACGTTATATACTTTATTTATTGCTTAGGCTTGTTCATCGTCTGGTACCCTCACTATAATGTAATTTCCATGGCAGCAGGGGTCTTTGTTTTCAATCGCAAACATTATTCTGCAGATACATGCCTAGAATGGTCTTATCACATGACTCGTCTTCAATAATATTTGCTGCATCAACAAATAAATAAAGTTCTTAAACCATGGGTTGGCACAAAGTAAGAGTTCAAGAAATGATGTGGCTGCTATTACTGATAACAAAGTTGTGAGAGAGTTTGTGATGGCTACACCAAGTCACCCTTCTAAATCACCAACAGTAAATACTTCTGAACTGGCTGGTGGTAGTTTAAAATAGAAATAAAAATTCCTCTCATTGGCTTTTATTCCCTCAGAAAAAGTGAGCAACAAAAAGAAAATAAGTTTAAAATACAAATATATTATGTGTATATACTGCACCAACATTATAGGTATTCTCTATAGCCCATTAGCAATCACTGCCTCATATGTATTTTATATGACTGAGGAAACGTCAGGACCTGAATGATAGATACACGGGCAATCATAGAAAACAGAAGTAGAAAAAAAGAAGAAAAACCATTCTGAGATTTCTCAGAACCATAAGGATCCTAGTGATTTATCTGTAGAAAAATAATTTAATAATAATAAGGAATTGGCTCACAGGGAGAATGATTTCTATACTCATTAATGTGTATCTGCATGAGGACAGTGGGGATTGGCAGTAAGTCACAGAAGCAAACTGATGTAACATAGGCAATGGGTTATGAAAGAAGAAAATGATACACATTTTCAGATCCAACCCTACTCAGAGAAATCTAAGAAGTACAATTTAAGGACAAAACTAAAGATAGAGCTTGCCAATTTTAACATGAATGAAGAACCACCAGAGTGGTTTGGTACACAGAGGAACTACTGTAAACTTTTATTTTTAAACTTCCTTGCTCCTAGCCATCCCAAACTATAGCTATAAAACAAATTACATAAAGGATGACTTTATATAAAAAAGAAAATGACAAACTTGAATGAGTAATTGAAAAGCAGCAATATCAGAGTTAAGAAATTAACAACTTGACTTCTGCCCACCAGTATGGTACACGTTTGATATTTTGCCTGAAGAAAATAAAGCAAAAATTTGTAATAAATAGCAAATAAACAGAAACTTACTACTATTTGTTATCTTAATTAATGTTGAGATTCCACGCAGGGTAAAGAATGTAGGAGGTAAAAAGAAAAGAGATTTAGAAGGAATTATTCCGAAAGCAAAGAACTGGCAACTACCTTTCAATAAACTTCCCTCAAGTTTCCTGCCCATCTCTGTCCCTCCTCTTTCTACCCAATTTTCTCCAGAGAGTGTTTGCATCAGCTTCTGCTTCTTTGTGACAGAATCACTTGTTGCTGGCATGTAAACTAGCTTAGGACTCTACTTAAAGTTTTGGGGCAGGATGGGCTGTATTTGAAAGCACACCACTTTTGTTACTCAGAAGAAAATAGAGACAAACAATCTGACAGGACCAGAGGGGTGCCACAGAAACATCAACAATAACTTTTCCAAACATTAATGTTGTTCATGGTTTGCTGAAAAAACAAAAAGGCATTTTTGGGGTGAGAAGCTGTAGTGACACAAGAGCCACTTCGGTGTCAGCCTGGTATTATTTCTTCGAGGTCAACAGTAAGGTGAAAGTGAGTGACCCTTTCTCTTCAGAACTGTCACAGGGAACAACGTTAGGCCTAACTCAAGTGTTGGTGGCTTATGTCTGGGTTCTACAGTTTCACGTTTTCAAGCTATAAGAAGAAAAGAGGCTTTATTCTAAAACCAAGTTGTCATTTTTGTAATGAACACACTAAGTAATGAATAAACAATGAAACAAAAAGTTCCCAATAATTTACAGCAAAGGACCCCCAGCTGCGGTCCTGTGCATCTGCTGACTTGAATGAGTTTGAGTAAACCAGCCACAAGAAGTTAAAATTCGAGAGGACTGAGCTACCTCCCCATGCAGGACATGTGTGCCTTGTTAAGGAACTCAGGATTGTATTAGATATTTCTTCACCACCTGTGAACGCACTGTTACCATGTTCCTGAACATGTGTGGTGGCAATGAAGACTTGAAGTGCAAACAAACTGTAAAGGATAAAATACAGAGTTCTGCCCAACCTGGAAACCATAACTCCCAGATAGGCAAGACTGGCCTGGCCAAGACAGATCTTAGTCCTTTCATACTGAAAGCATCCTCAGACTGGCTCAAACCCAAACAGGGGATTCTGTCCTCAGCCCTTAATTTTGTATATCTGCTGCTTTCATTAAAATCTCAAATGCCTAAACATTTGAAATTTAAATTTTAACATGTAAGTGTGGGTTGGAAGAACCTGAGAAAGACCAACAGTATGTTTGATGGGCTAAGAAACAATGTGAGAGACAGAGGAGATGAAAGAGGAAAAGCATAGTCAGGGGTCAAGCTGGAGAATGATTTAAACAATCTAAATTGAACTCAATTAACTTTTTCTCCATGACCCCATGTCGTTAGAAAATTATTTATTTTGCACAGCACTCTTGACTTCTGACACTTTTGTAAAAAGTGCTTCATACATTAACAGTGTACTTAAAATAATGTGTCAAAACAAATCTCTTAGGAAGTTACAATTAAATTTAGACTCATAATTTAAAGCTTTCATTTGAATACATACAAGTAACTGTAAGAGATAAACCAGAAAACATGTACATGTGGGCTGCTTCAGCTGAACTGCTCTGAGTTACATGGATTATAAGTTGTTCTTAGAAGTAAAAGGAGATTCTAATTCACTGTGCTTTGTTTACTGTAACATAGCCTGAACCCTATTGGAGAATGTGGCATTTAGTTATTTTCATCTTTTTTTGTTTGTTTGTTTGTTTTAGAGTTTCTGATGAGACCTATTACATAGACATAAGAGACAGGGCAGAGAGAATGAAGGGGACAGTGAGAGAGCAGAAAAGACTACCTGGAAATAGATATAAAAATATGGAGGCTGCTGGGAAAAGGGAAGTGTAAACCCAAGCAGGCATTATGATTCTGAGATGTATAACTGTATAAATGTACCCGTATCATTTCCTCTAGAAATTACATTTCAGAAAAATTCTATACATTTTCTATAACCTGGAGAATGCTGAGTGATAACAAACGTAGAAAAAATATATATAGACAATGGTGAATTGTTGGAGGAAAAGTGAGGTTTCCTATGGACACATAGGCTCTTACTAATGAACTAATGATCTCAAACACAAGGTTTTGCTTTGAAGGATTCCTCATGCACAGGTGCAAAGGCTCTAGAGTTGAAGAAGACACTCTGTATCTCAAAAGATCATGCAATTACAGCAGACAGAGCTGTATGATGATTTCATTATTGTCTTGTAAAAGGTACCTTGGTGCTGCTAATGCCAAGCAAATTCAGTCACAAACACCATTTCTTTAGTTTCAGAAATAGAGAATATATTATTTAATTTCTGGTTTATGATATTTGCATTTCGCTCCATGAGTTGGAATGCAGAGCAAAATCTGAAGTCGTGAAAGACTACCCACCTACATCATTACTGGTATAATGTATAAGAATCAGTGACTTTCTGGCTTGAGAGGCGTAATAGAAGAGTTAAGACGACGTTGCATGAAATATAACCCAAACCTCCAAAAAGCTATTTCACATTAAAAGCAATACTGTTAATTTTAGCTGGGAGAGAAAAAAACATACAACAGACAACTAAGAGAAGGTCTCGTGAAAACAGGTCCTAACTTTGGGGGGCTTTATAGTTTTACAAAAATAAATCTATTATTGCATTTCCCGATTGGTAATCAGCCATCTTCAGAGCTCTAAAACGAATGTCTTCAACTACAAGAGGTGGAGGAAGAGAATATATCCTGCATATCAACCAAATTCCATTTTATTGGCTTCTCAGGTATTTATTTATCAGCAACTTTAAATCTGAGAATTAAGGAAGCTCAAGATCAGTAGCATCTTTGGACTCATGGACTACTGTGCTTGTTCCTAAATATCGCTAGGACACAGAGACTGTCATTGCATTTGGTAATGAGTCCACAACAGTGCTCAGCTACCTACCTGTCAACAATGCTACTTGATTTCTTTCCTACCTATCTTGAAAGATTGTGATACAACCCTATTTTATTTTCTCAGGTGAGCAAACTTGGTGATGCAACATTCTTTTTTAGTTCTTTATTCACTAGACTTGTTTTTATTAACCACAGAGGAAAACTAAGCTAAAACCACTTTCATATTCCCCTCTGCCTTTAATCATGAAGGGGGATTTTCTTCAGCCTTTCTTTCAGAGCCATCTTAAGATACAGATATCAAAGTGACCTTCCTCAGTTATGTCAATATCCGTGCACAAAGGGGTTTTAGACACTGAGGGACAAAGGTTCAAGTTTGTTCAGGTAATTTCCCCTAGACATACACTTTAGATTCTTAAAATGCATGAAATTGTATCTCCTCATTAATTTATCTTTGATCAGTATTCATGATTACAAGAATTTAGTAAGAGTCCCCTTAAGATATACCATATCTTAAACATCCACTCATCTGAAATACATAATCTAAATTACAAAAACTCTTCCATCCAACTCGTCCTGCTCAGAATTTGATCCTGAAAGCAATGGAAGCTCAGCCATACCACTTCTGCATCTGTCCATTCACTGTCCTTACAGAAGAGCTAACTGAACGAAGTCTTTCACATCTGTGTCGAAAACTGGAGATACATTCTCCCCACCAATCTTTAGACCTAAAGTAAAATTAGAAGACATGTTTCTCAAGGTGAGCAATGCTGTCATTTTTCTAAATCTAACAAAACCAATAAAAAATACTGCCAGAGTATTACAGGGAATTTTATTTTCATTTGGTTCATACTGCCAGTAAAGAATGAAGTCTGCTTATTAGGCAAATGGAACAATTTCACAGTCCCTGAGTCCAACCTGCTGCAGATACAGGGAACAGAACTATACTCAGTCAGCATTTTTTGCTCAAGAAAACTTCTACATTTCCAAATCAGAATTCTGGAGAACAGCAAGTTGAAGACCATGTGTAACACTTTCAAAAACTTACTCCTTTATGGGTAAAAGTATAGGCTGAGATGCCAAAGGACTGAAGCTGAGGAGAATTAGGATGAAGAAAGAAAGAAGTCAGGAATCAAGATAATCTTGGAAACAACCAGAAATTCCAACTCGCTACTGCCTCAGTCAAAATCCAGGGACATCTAAAGGGAGCTGCAGAAGCTTAGAAGAGGGTTCAGTTGAAATTTTGACCACACTGAAGGAAGATAGAGCACACATCTAACCTTTGCTGGTTTTAGTCGGTTCTGAGGACATGTTTCCAGTCTTCTTCTTTTTTCTTGGAACCGATACACATTTCCGGTCGAATGTAACAGGACTATATTGAGGGAGACTGTTGAATTTTTTTTCAAATTCTTCATCCAGCTTTGCTGAGCTAATAAAAGAGAAGGGATGTAAAAAAATCAGCACATGACATAAATATGTAAACAGAAAACAATACAAAATATACATTACAACATTTCTTTTTAAAACAGGGTTCCTGAGAATTAGGTAATTGCTAATAAATTCTAGGCAAGGATAAAAAATATCTTTTCAGAAAAGCTGAGATTTACCAACTCAGTCTTCTTAGTAAACTCACATGACAGGTTAGCTTAGAAAAGCTAACATTACCTTAGAAAAACTGAAATATTATTTAAAATATTGGGCATTTTTAAAGTGGAGAATTTACCATTCTCTCCATAGGCATAAAGATTTTTCATTAAGTTCAATACAAAGCATATTCCATCCAGACAAGTGCCTCATTCTAAAGATTCATACGTATGCACCCATATTGCCAAGATTACTGGTGATATGGCATATTGGCAATTTCGTAAGATTGATTTGCTTAAAAAATATTTATTTTTTAAAACATACACACACAAAGAAAATGCAAGCAAATATTTTGAATATTAGAAAATCATCCTGGAGAACTGACTGAGATGAGGATAACACACTCAGTGAGAAAAGTAAGGCCAGTTTTCAATGAACACACTAGCACAAAGCAACGTCGCTCTAACACTAACCACAAAGGACTTCAGAAATGTCACCAACAAAGTTGGAAAATCCTTGGACTGCTTCTCACGGTCTCCAAAGCCCCCACAGCAATGGTAGCACACCTGCTGGGTCTTAGGCTGGCTGCTGGCTTTCACTGACAGTGAGACTTATTAACTAAGATGCAGCCCAAACAGATGGGAGAAGCTGCAGGAGAATCGCTGTGCTCAGTGGATGGAAAATGGAAGGCATACTGGGAAGAGAGCAGCTTTCAGAAGCAACTTACAAGAAGCTAATGTATTAGGCTGCTACCTATGGGAGGTCTACCTAAAACTGTTCTCAGTTTTGGAAGAACGTACAAGAGGTGGGGAACAGAGATAAGACAGTCAGTAACCATCATACTGTTGAAAAATGAAGGCCCCTACCAAGTTCTATGGCAGCTGTGAAGGGTAGTGGGTAGGGTGATGTTTCTCCCTTACTAAAATCATCTTTTCATATTCAACTAAAATTATGTTTATACTAATGGAAAATCAGATACCATCTGATACTAATTAGACTTATCAGAAAGCTACCTATAAGATGTGAATTTTTCAGATACTCCAAATAACCCAGAGAAAAATACGAAAATGCAAGATCTAACTGCTAGGGTCTCTTGGTACTCTTTTTTCAACTAGAATAATCACCTATGTTTTTCTTGGATAAGTCTATAAAATTAGAACTGCCAGTACTGAGTGAATTTTTCTTGGCTACTGTTAACTAAGGAGGTAGCACACATTTTCTGCGGTAGAAAGATTTAAAGTGCTCATTTAGAAATCTCAGCTAAGACTGACGGGAAGTGGCATTTCTCACTACTCATGCACTATGGTGGTGTGTTCTTAACAAGGCAAACACAGATAGTCTGAATCTGACAGGCAATTATTTAAAGGAGAGATGAGGGAAGATCAGAAGTTTACTGTTGATTTAAGTCTGTAGAAAACCTTAGAAATAATTTTTTAAACAAACAAACAAACAAGCAACCCACACAGCAGTCTCTTTGCAGGGACAGGTTCCTAAAAGACTGTTTCACTTTTTTATTCCTCAAAGAGGACTGTGAAAACATTTCTCTCTTAGCTTCGGTGGTATCTAAGGGAAGCCGTCAGTGAACTTCCTGTTGGGGAACCTTCATGCCTATTGTATTCCCCTGGGACTTCCTATGTCTGAAATGAGAGCAGCTTCCCTCTGGCTGGGTAAACAAGCAGAGCACTGATAGTTCTGGAAGTTACAGAGCCTTGGTCCTTGGTGACTTTTTTTAGGAAACGCTTCATTTGAAAAGTATCATTTGATAATAACAAATGTGAGGGTTTTCATGTCATTGTTGAAGCATAATATAAACAAGACTAATTTGAACTATTCTGGATTTTAAAAAAATATTAGAAAGGAAATATGTGGAATTATAAATATTATCTCAATATAAATAATCTTGAGGATTGTCATGAGAAATAATTTCCACTCTCACACTTTGCGATGACCTAGAGCCTTGGAATTAACCAGACTTTGAAGCACTGTAACATCCAAGGAAAAAATATATTATTCCACAAATAGAAATGCAAATATTTATGAACAAACCAAATACAATATTCCCAATGCATAAAATTTGCATACCTTTGAACACATTTAAGAAAAAATATGAGAAATATAAACATGTATTTCTTTTCAATGTATTCTATTCAAATTGAGCTAAGAGAAATCCCAAAGGATTTTTGAAACAGTAAAACTGAATATTCAGATGCTTTCTTCACCAATATAAAATATTAGATCTCATAACTTGCAAAATGCTTTATATTAAGATTGGTATCAGAATCTTTGCCATAACATAAAATGAAATAATTCTTAATGATTTTATCTTGATGGATGCTATTGCTTGACAGTACATTTCAATGTATAATTAATTATTGAATATCTATTATTTTTATCTTAGAGCAGAAGAACATGGCTTAAACAAAACAATATTAGAGGTAGAAACATAACATTTTTAACCTTACGTTTTCAGCTGTCATTTTACAAACATATGTACATGCCTTTAGAAATACTAAATAAGGTGCATACAGGATATAAAATGTAAACATATAATATCCACCGCAAACTTCAGATGGGAAAATATGTCCAGGCAAAAATAAGGTTTACCAAAAAAATATGATTTACCATATCATACCACTAATACACACGGTAGACCTCAATTCAAACTCAGGCCTAAGTTTGATACTTAAAATGTGAATGACACTGTCACGCACAATCATGTTAACAGCAGGAATCATGGGATACACTTAATTAGTACCCCCTTCTGTGTCAAGACTATAGTAAGTGCTGAATGAATACTCAGAGAATAAGCAGTTAGAGATGTATGCTTGCCCTAGGGGAAAATCCTACCACACTTGGGGTCTGGGCAGTGCAGCTGACTGTGCTCACAGGCACTCACCCAAGGAGAGAGTCTTCCTTCAGCTTTGTCTTTTTGAACTTCTTGCTCCCACTGGTCCCACTCTGGCTGAACATCCAGCTTTCTTCATTCCAACACCCTTCATGATCAGAGGAGTTTCCTTTTCCTGAGCTTCGTTTCCCTAAGGAAATTCAAAGAAAAGGATGTGCTCAGTATATTGGGAATGGGAGGGAAATGATTTTAGTTGCTTCACAAGTGATCTCCTGATCCCTTAGGCATCATGGGAATGATGTTATGGGTAACTGGTCAGAGACTCAGTGATTCGTGATAGACCACCCTTCATAATAGAACACAAGCAAGAGTGACTTACAGCCTCTGATATAAGTTGTTTTGTCATAATTCAACAGGTATTACATGACTCCAGAGACTGCTAACTTTTCCATTAGAGAATCAGTTTAGGGTGTGAGAGTCCTTTACTGGTGGGCACTATTAATTCTCCAAGATTTATTGGAATGACATCCCTGGGGAACTATGAGCTCCTGAGGATCTTCATTCAGGGCTTGCTAGACCTAGTATTCACAGATCTCTAGTTTGCATTTAGTTTGGCACAAGGTAATCCCCTAGCCAGATGCTGTATTTTAAAACAGATGAATTTATACGAACCACTCTGGAATAAAGGTATACACATTAATTGGATTCTGGATAATGTTATGTTTTCGAGAGGCTTTGCTTTCATTATAGTTTTGATTACCTAATGGAGAGGGCTAGATAAGCCACGTGCTTCTGGATCTTACAAGTCAAGATTCTGCTAAACATATCTACTTGATTCAGAAAATTCTTTCCATCAGTTTTAGAAAACAGACTAAGAGCTCCAGACATGCAATGCTGATCCTTCAAAACAAAAACCCAGCCCGTACCAGTAAAAAAAAAAAAAAAAAAAAAAAAAAAATTACTTTAAAACATATTCTGAAAATACTCTGCTCAGTAAGTGCTAGAAAACGCACGAGTAAAATGACAATTGTATGTGATCTATAAAACATAAAGAACAGTACAAATGTAAAGTATCATTTTGATACCACGTTGTTCTTTATGGTGGTTCTTTTCAATAGGTCTAAAGGAGAAATTCTGCTAGCTTTCAATAATCTTTTCTGATTTGTAGAAGTCACTTACCTCTGTCAACATTAGCTCTCAGAGAGGTGAGCATGCCCTCAGACACCAGGGTTTTATAAAGAGCACCTTTGCAAGACCTCTCAGATTTTCGGGAGCCACAAGTCTCTATTTTTCTGTGAGACTCACTGTCCTCAGGCTTGGCCTGCCCTGATAAGCTGGATGGTGATGCAACCTCCGTGGGGGTCAATGGTTCTGCTTTCACACCCTCCGGCACCGCACCAGAAATGTTCTTGCTGGCAGAAATACTAATGAGATCTGGAGATCTTGACTCTTTGGTGGTGTCTGAGGATTTCTCCTTTGACATTTTCTTCTCTCTTGATTTCACTTTTTTCTTTGGTGGTTTGGCATCCAAAATGTTTCCCTTGCCACTTGAGGATGTGCGGGCCTTCTTGCGAGGGGTTTCCCCAAGTTTCTCAATGCCCCAGTCTCCCTTTGCGACGGCTTCAATGGTGTACATGACACTCTCGATATCAGACTCTGAGGACTGCCTCTTTTTACAAGACTTCTTGGGTGTGGATTTATCATTTCCATGTCGATCCATTTTGCTTTTCTTCTTTTTCTTTTTTAGCTTTTCTGGTTTGTTTAATGCTGTGGGATCCTCAATGATCATAATTCCATGAGGATGGCACATGTGATCCTTTCTACTGGGAACATCACTTATTATTATCTTGCTACTGGCAGAGTAAGAAAAATCAGAGAAGTGACTACATTTTTGATCTTCGTCTAATTCTTCCTTTTTAGCTCCTTTGGGATCTTCCATCTTTATAGCCATTATATCATCCATTTGCAGCTCCTCAAAATTTCTTAATTCCTTAGAATCTTTTACATTTTCCTTAAATGATTTTTCAAATTCTGCTTCTTTCTGCAAGCTGGCTTCATCTGTTTTCTCCATTTTTATTTCTCTCTCTTCCTT
Organism: Glossophaga mutica; assembly: GCA_039655065.1. NCBI lineage: Eukaryota > Metazoa > Chordata > Mammalia > Chiroptera > Phyllostomidae > Glossophaga > Glossophaga mutica. Next base: position 135,743,069 of record CM077304.1, read on the forward strand.
TCCCTTCTCTAATTCTTTAATTCTTCCGCCATCTGATTCTTTTGCTTTTATTACCTTGGATTCTTCCATTTTCACGCCCTCTGATGCCAGACACATCTAAACAGTTAAAACAAATGGGAGAACAACAAAACATTCTTATTTTCTATATGCGAATTTAGCTTAAACTTTTAAATTATCATCCCTTTAAAAATAATCAAACTTCAACTTTTATAATAATCAGTCCTCCTCTGCCAAACTAAAATGATTCAAATTATTGATAGTAAAGGGTTTTAGACGTTATGATATACTCATTATACTGTAGACAAGCATATACCTGAATTCTTACTTTCCAGCTTCATTGGAAGCTTTTCCTATGAGAAAACAAGGTTTAGTAAAAGGAAGATGGGATCCAGAGTTGAAGGACCCGAGTTTGAGTCTTAGTTTTGCTACTTGCTAACTTTATAGCTAGAATGAGTCACCTCACTCCTTACTCTTCTGTTGCCTCTGTAAAATAAAAACACTTCGTTTCAAAAGATTCTGTGAGGTCTAACAGAGATGATGTACTTATGGCAATACTTAGCAAATCATCCCTAAACTGTGTTCCAATATTTGCCCTTTATTCTTTTGCGGAGAAATGAGAAAAATGGTAACAATTTTTACCTATCTACTTGAAATTAGAAATAGGATAATTCATTAAACAACTCCAGAAGGATCTGGTAAATGAACAAATCTTTACAGGGTCCACAATGCTGATAACCTGAAGATCACTAAAAGCTCTGAAAACTAAATGATTTTTTTAAAAACTAACTTGGTGAAAAATTCCATCTCATCCAAATTTACTTGGCTGCAAATTCTGACCAGAACTAATGTGAAACTGCTTAAGGTCTTAATTTATCTTACTTAATGTGTCTATTCATATGCTTTTGCTATCAGAATCTGCACGGGAGAACTGACTGCATGGTGTAAGATATATATACTATATTATCATTTCCTAAAATCTAAAACATTCTGAATACCCAAAAAATATCTGGCGGCAATTTGTTTAAACTTCTAAGTTCCCAAAATTTTACCTATAGGACATGAAAAGAGAAACCATGATGATTAGGCCAAGGACAGCACTGGGATTCTGAAACATTACTCATCTTACCTACTTTGCATCAAGCAACTTGGAGAGAAAAGAGTATGGGGCTTGCTTAGCCCCCAAATCAAGTACATGAGTAGGAAACTGATCCATTTTAAAAGAAAAAAATCACCATTTTATCAAATGGCAAGTTGTCAAAGATCATTAACACCTGTAAAATCATTTTTCAAATTCAAATTTTTAAATGAATAATACACTGAATTGAATGATCAGAGGCTCTTCCACTTCAGCCCTCCTCCCCGCTTAGTACTTGTCTCTCAGATTCTTCCTTGAGAATTATGTTATGATTAGTAAGTCTGGGAAGAAACTGGAGAAGGGGTGGAGGTGGGGGCAGACAATGCAAATTAAAAAAAAAAAGAACATGACAAGAGTACCAAGCCCTCTGAGTCACTCACAGCGAAGATCTGATATATTAAGGGTTCACAAGGAAGCTTTTTCAGAAAATCAAGTCAGTTAACTTTTAGACCTTGGCAAGTAGTTACGATGACTAAGAACTTTCCTTTATTAAACCTAAGCTGAAGTAAGGTCACTGCAAAATGTTATCTATGTCTGAAACACTAATATATTTAATCTTCCCTGCATGTTTTACTCTCATGGGAGATTTGCTGTTTTTTGTATCAATCTTGAAGTAATTTTTATTTTCCTTTCTTAATTATCCTAGCCCTTCATGAATATAACTATCCCAATGTGGAGAAAAAGACTATACTAGCTCTGGAAAGAAGATGAGAGGTATCCCCAAGGTAAATTTTATGTTTTTCAATCATCATCACTCTGATGGCCTTTACTAAGTCATCTCAGTGACCTTTTACCATAATATGCTGGTTTTTATTGTGATATTGCCAACAGTTTGCATTTGCACAAATTCATCTTATCAAACCTAATAATACTTTGCAAACTCTATTCTCTGCTTCAATATATTTCAAAATGATTCTCCTCATCATCCTTGATAGGGTTCTGCAGTGAGGAATGAAATGGAACAAATGCCGACGTTCACTCTGGGGACACATTCCAGGAAATAGCATAATATTTCTTCTGAAGTTAATTACACTGAGCACTGGTCATGCTTTATTTCCTTGTCGCAGGCTCTTAAAAGTTTTTTCGCAAACAGAGTATGTTAATCCTAAATTATAAGAAAAACAATTATGTTCCTGGAAGTGAAACTATAAAAATAAATTAACTTCTAATCAAAAACTACAAACCACAAGTCTCGATAACCAAAAACCTAAAACAAATCGGACAGAGTTGGGTGTCACACTAGAAGTTATGTGTAATTTAACATTCTTCCCAATGAAGGAATTCACTTGACTACTATATTCCTGAGAGTTAGTTATCCAGTTTTTTACACAAAAGCAATGACCTTAAGAGAGGGCAGTTCTGTTTGAATTTTTAAAATACTGAGCAAAAATCATCTCCTCAGTCCTAGTTTTTCCCTGAAGCCACATAAATTAATCCACTGTTTCTCTCATGTGACAATTTCAAGTCTTGGAAGATAGACTTTATGTTCCTATAAGTCTCTTCTCCCAGCATAACATTCCCATTTCCTTTAACTATTCATCACAAGTAAAAGCTTCCCCACGTTTCAAAGTTGGATCCCTCTTATCTAGAAGCAGTATGGTGTCCTGAAGTGAGAATGGGCTTTACTGATACTAGCTAGCTTCATGAACAAGCACCAGACCTTGCTTGCCTAACACCACATAGGAAGCTGTTATCTTAGACTTGAACCCCTGAGGAGTAAAGGCTGAGAAACAGGGTAACAGTACATCCTCCACTGGGTTGTTGTGCGGCAAAGGTGAACAAGTGTGTATGCATACAATTTGTAAATGACAAAGTTTTACAAGGGTTGGGGAACGGTGATGCTTCAATTCAGCAATATCTTTCTTAGATTAAGTTCCAACCCTTCCTGTAATATTCTTGAAGAGAAGCAGAACTATTTGTCAGTTGACAGGGACACTAATCTTCTAATTGGCTCAAAGACAAATCCCACCTACGCCCACCCCCAACCCTGCTCTAAACAGAGGTCACACTTCTGGCTTGGGGTCAGTTAAAATCCTGGATTTCTTTATCCACATAATGTTGGGAAGCTAGGCCTCTCCTATTCTACGTCTTTATATTTTTCTGTACCATATGCAAGATTTTCCATTTTCCTTACAAAGTTTATCCTTTCAAACTTTGAATTAAATTACCTATCAGCTTTGTGTTATGGACATATTTGATAAAAGCTGTTTTATGTCTTTATCCAGATATCTTCAGTAATAATGTTGAGTAGGACACGGCCAAGGATAGAGCCTTCTGGTAAACCCCTTGAGCCCTTTCATCAGGTTGACCTGAACATTAATAAACTTTAACAATCTAAGAATTCATAATGCAGTCTAAATTCCCCCTATTTTGTTCACAAGGACATAAGATTATCTGTCAAAAATCTTGCTGAAATCTGGGTATATAATATGCCAACAGCATTAGCCTATTTTATAATCATACCAACCAGAAAATGAAAATAGCTTGTGCACCAGTGAGGGTCTAACTAGGCAAACAGAAACAATTTAAGCATATCTAGCTGAGGAAATTTAATTCAGGGAATAAGCTGGTTACATAGGTCATGAAGAAGAACTGAGACACTCGAACAGGAGGTGGTGATGTAACCCAGGGATTAGCTACAGCAGAAAGCCACAGTAGGTACAAGAATTGCTACTGAAGCCGAGGGACTGGGTCCCCAGTAGAAGGTGGCACTGTGGTGGACCTGTATGGGGAGAGCTGGATGCATGGAAGAGATGCTGCCTCCTCATCTCTGCCCCACCTGACCTCCCTTTTCCTCCCTTTCATGTCCCACCAGTGTCTTTCACTAGCTGAACCCAGCTGGAATCAGGGGACACAGAAACCCAGGAAAAACAATCTGCAGCACCCTGGAATATAAAGCCAACACACAGGGAGAACAGACTCTGGCCTAGCACATCTGACAATGACTTTTTTCAGGAAGACTTTGATAATTTCCAGTTTTTATTTCCTTTTCTATGAGTTCCAACATTATATTCTTAGAAATAATTTTCAAAAGTCTCTAGGAATTAGCAGTCTATATTTCTACATGACATACACAGAACCTGGGAATAGTTATGGATGTAATAACTCTTAGGTAATACCATCACTCTTACATGTGTGCAGATTCTATATTGAAAGGCAGTCGCAAAAGGCAGGGATTCTAGAGCCAGATTGTGTAGAACTGTAGACTGATAAATTCATTTCCTCTAAATTTTTCTGTGCCTCAGTTTCCCAATCTATAAAACAAGACTGTTAATAGTATTTGCCTTAGGAATACTGTGAGGTCCAATGAGGTGCACATGTATCATACTTAAATTAGTGCCTAGTACAAAAAAAATATATTGTGACAACCATCCCTCTGGAGCCTTATACCACATCACATAGGATAGATATTGGCCATTATTAGCGGTACTAATATTCATATTGGTATCATTAATAGCACATCATGACCCTAGTAGACTAACTACTGCTTTACTCTAATTTTTCATTGTAGTGTTGAATGATTCTACAGTTGAAAAAGAAACATATAAAACAAAATTAGATTCAGGAAGATCTTAAATCAGTTACCTTTCAAGAAGCAATTCTTAATTAAGCTCAGTTCCACTTCTGGGCACAAGCATATCTACTTACATCTACTTTGGGTGCATATATCAACACTTCAGTGGGATTTAATAAAGTACATACACACTACATTAAGTAAGTATGCAAGGACGTATGCACAGGTAAGCCCAGAGTGGACACAAAAGAACACAGATGTGAACTCAAGTGAATAAAACTGCATTGTGGTAGCATAGAATTAATGTCTGTTATTAATTAGTCAGGTTGCCCTTAATAGAAGGTTGGTTGTTAATCAAGCACTGAAACAAAACACACCTTAGTAAATGACAATTTATTCTATTATTATTTTAAATTGAACAATCACTTTCTTTTAAAGTGAGAATGTAAAATCACCTGCAGGGCACCTGCTGGATGGAATTCCCATGGCTGTTTTCATAGAAATTAAAATGTTAATGTTTCAAATCAAATGCCGGGCATAAATATTTGATATCTATGGTCTATTCCCTCAGGAACTACTCTGTTTTTTTATAACTATAATTCATGGGGTACAAAATGTTTACTGTTCACCTTTCTATTCTTCACTAGGAGTATTCTAGTGCTAGTACCTATCTGCGAAACAAATGCATTCAACAGATAATTGTATTAAACTGAATGATTCATTAGTTCCAAAATAAATGATGAGCCTAAAACACATTCTGATTTATACCAAAAAAGAGTTAATTTACAAGTCTGCAGGAAAACAATGCGAATTATGACCCTGCTGTGGCCAGCCTAGACCAGCAATCACACTGTCCTTAGCTAGGCTTCACAAGAGCAACAGTGAAAGATTAATCACCAATATTTTAATTTTACCTCTCACAGTATTTAAAATTTTTTTAAAAAATTTTTATTTACTTATTTTTAGAGAGAAGGGAATGGAGGGAGACAGAAAGTAAGAGAAACACTGATGTGAGAGAGAAACATCGATAGGCTACCCCTAGCATGCCCCCAACCAGGGACCTGGCCAGCAACCCAGGCATGTGCCCCAACTGGGAACTAAACCAGGGACCTTTTGGTCTGTGGATGATACCTAACCCACTGAGCTGCACCAGTCAGGGCTAACTCTTGACAGTATTTTAAAAATTTTAACTCTGAAACAGTGAGATTCCTTACTGTTTTATGTAATCAGAATGGCACATCACTAATGTGCTAAAAGAAATGTGACTCAAGAAATATAACTCACTCCCAAAAGAAAAACAAAAACTAGGATGTTAAAACTGACATCCTAAGGATATATATGTTGGATGGATATACAAAAAAACTATACTCTTAATGACTGCAAAGAAAAAATGCAACAGAATACTGAAGGGGTGAGATAAAATGGAGGGACAATTTTTTTTTTATGCTGAGGTTGAAGGAGGTTGTCATTTTCTGTTCAGGTAAGACCATACCTTAAGTGCAGGGTTTGTTACTGAGGACTTGCTTTAAAGGCATAATAAATCTGTATACATTAAGATTTTATCTCTTTGAATCGAAGACATTTTAAAATGTATTCCTTTGTTCAGAAGCTAAGGTATCAATTCATTTCTTAAGATGTCCAGCTTTAAAAGACTTAGAGAAATGGCCATTGAAAAATAATCAAGTGTACTAGATAACACCACAGAAGTAGAGACCCTCTAATTGGTACAAAGAAACGGGTAAGTGGTTCCTAATGGTACCATATATATTATTTCATTCTTAATTATACTTTTTGTTCACTGTCTATTATAAAGGAACCAGCTAGATTAAAAACAAGGTAGTGTGAAAACAGACCCACTGACACTAATCAAGAAGTTTCAAAATCTCTGCTTTTTTAGTACTAAACAAATGTTTTTTGAAGCCAAGGTATGTTTATAATCATTTTGTACTGGCTTATTGTCTGCCAAAGCAGTGTAAACAATACCTAAGGATGGTATTGAGCAGTGTTTTCCAAGATGTGCATTTCTCCCATAATTCAATAAAACCAGATTTTTTTTTTTTTTTGCCATAAAAAATACACTAGTTGATGGTTTCGGAGAATAAAGAATACCATCACTGCTAAAAAATTCAATTTTATTTATTATAAAAGATAGCGGGTCACAGAATAGTGATCTAAGGGTCTCAACACTAAAATCTGGGCATATTAAGTAGTTTACAATTTGGTTTGCTGAAACAATGAGACCAAGTGAAATGGTGGTTTAAATGCTTCTCTTTGCCCTCCATTTCTTCAGAAATGGTACCATCTCTGCAAAGTCAAAATAGAGTGGGGATGGCCTGTGCTCCAGAAGGCCAGCTACTAATGGAGGTGATTCGGTGCACTCCTGTCAGCCAGTTCCTTAAAAAGTAAGCGTGTGCAATGTAGGAACGAAATGCACAGTTTCAGGGGTTTTGTAAAAATGACTCACAAATCTGCCAAGAAAAGAAACATACCACTTTCAAATAAGAAGTCCCCTCAAATAAGTACCAGAATTCAGTTATGTGATGACAGTGAAGGAGAAGCTGAGGTGGGAGCGGCACACTCAGATTCTGGGCTTCAGGGCGTTACAAGAGGTTGAAGGGATAATGCACATCCATGACAGATGAGGACGCAACACAGAGCCTGAGTCAGCTCAGTCTGACACCACCTGCAGCTGGTGGTGGCCGGGAATGCTACCGTGATGGGAGGGATGGGATTTTCTCTTTTTTCATTATGGGATATAATTTCTGTAACTTTTATCGTAATTCAAGTTTTCTTAAAGTGAGCCAAAATTTCCCACAAGATTTCATTTTTATGGATACTAGAATGGACTGTATTTATTTTCAATAATTACTGGCTCCTGCAAGGTAGAATGTAAGAAAAATGGAGAGGAGTCGAGGCCTCTGTAAAATGCCTCCATCTTTTTTAACAAACAAGGCTAAGGTCTGCAGTTCCCCTGGACCCACCGGATCTACAATCTTGCTTTTTTATATACAAGGAGAGTATTTGGAGAAATCCAGCATCCTCCACCTTCAGCTTCACCTTAACACACAACTAATTTCACAAAGAAGAAATGTACAATGCAGACAAATACCACAGGCCACCTTCAGCAGTGCTGTGGTGACCATTTTTAACCTTTTCTCTGTGCTCGAGGAACATGGGTCTCTGCTCTCCGAACTCAATTATTTACCTCGCTGGCAATCCACTCTTTTGCTGACATTTTTAGTACTGTTTTCTTCAGTCATCCCTCCTCACCTCAGCATCTTTCCTCTTCTTTCACACTATTGGGCTTCCTCTTCGTCCACAAACACCCAAGCTTCCTCAACAGAGCTCTAAGGTCAGGGTCAGACTTTGGGAAGTCATTCATTCCCACACACTCAGGTTCTAAGGTGAAGTCACCTCTCGGACACTCCTTTGCCTCTCACATCAACTCAATCATCCAACTGAGTCCCACGTAACTTCACTGGTGTCTGCTTCTGCCTCCTGTTCCCACTGCCAGCTCCCTCTCTCCTAGTTCCTGTCTTCTCATACCTGGATGTCCACAGAGGCTTTCTACTCCATTCTACACACAGCTGCCAAGTGTCTCTTTAAGTAGTGCTTTTGGCACTGCACACCTTTGCCCCACATCTTCAATGGCTCCTTCATTATGTTTAAGCAGAAATTTCTTTGCTTCACAATAAACACCCTGCTGATTCCAACTTGCAGCTACATTCTACTTTCACCTTCCATAAATCTGCACTGCTGCTAGTCTGACCTACTTGTTATCTACTCATATGATGTTTGTCTGCCTTTAATCCTTTGCTGTAGCCTTATCTCTACAGTGAATTATGCACAAGTCATGATCTCTACTGTGTATGGGTGGTCAGGTATAGAAGAGGGAGGTGGACGAGTCGGTGCTGGCAATGACTTTTGGGCTCTCAGAAGGGAAAGGAGAGGATGGTCACATCAGTATAGCAAACACCTCTACAAGGAGGCGACCACCTATTAGTTCTGAACAACTGTTCTTATGCAGGAAGGCTAGTCCAGTATTTTCGGATCTCTAAATTTTCATGAGAAAATAAGAAATTTAGTATTTACTTAACATCTATAATTCTAAAATACAGTATTAGCTGCTAATTTGAATGTGAACTATAATACAGGTCAACAAATTATGGGCCGAACAAAGCAACTCTGCAAGCTGGCTGCTAGTTTCAACCTCTGTTCCCCAACAATTCCTTCATCAAGACCCATGTTCATGCTCTGTCCCCAGTACTCTGTACCCAGAACACGCCTGCTAATGTTACTTTCTTCCTTTCCTGGTTTTACACCTCCACTTTGTGTGTCACTCATCATTCACGTGGAACTTTGTCTTTTCATTGCATGGTTCCCTGTGAATCCATTTGTACTATTTATCCCTTAACTTTTTATATTTCACTTCTTTGCAAGTGAAGAACAAGTTCCTAGAGGACAGGAGTCATACACCGTAATTTCCTAAAGCCCGCATGGTATCTTCCAAATTTCACAAATATGTACTTATTTAAGTGCATAAGATGTATCTTGGCAGTTTTAAAATTACAGACACTTTTAAAAAAGGGAAATATCATCTCCATTTTTGACAGCAGTCTTGAACAATCTGTCATCTTATTCAGCTGTATACACATGTGTAGGAGTAAGCTATCTTCCACAGGGCCTTCTGTAATACGCAAACTCCTGTAACAAGCAACCTGTAGTCTTTTATATTCACCTAAAACAAGGTACTAAAACAGTGCAATGTTGAAGAGCACTGGCAGTGGGGTACACTGCCTAGGTTTCTACTGAGGCCTTAATACTTTCTGTCTACATGACCTTAGGCAAGGCACAAAAGCTCTCTGCCCTTTTGTTTCCTAATGTGTGAAAAAGGAATGATAACCATGCCTGCCCTCAGAGGATGGATGTGAGAATTCAGTAAGTACATATAAAGTAAGTGTCTAGCACATAGGAGATAATAAATGGTAGATTATAAAACTTGCAATTAAAATCTTGGATTTATAAAAGAACACATAAAATTATTTCAGAAAAATTAGAAGAAAAACAGTAATAATTTTAGGCTTATGCTCCAGCCCCTAGTGGCACACCAAAACACCAGAACTGCACCTGGAGGTAAAGCATTCCTGTACCACTGATTCTAGAAGAAGGCTCCTGGGTCACCTCATCATCCTCATCATTGCATGTGCAGGAAGCTTCAGTAGCCTCACTGTTATTGGTATGGAGTAGACCTTCAATAATTATTGGTACTTAGAATAAATGAATAAACTGTTCCATTTATTATACTAGGCAATTTTGGTACCAATTTTGGTACTCTACTGAATACTTCCTAATGTGTGAGCCTGCCCTGCTTCAAGTATAGAAATATTCTTTGCTAAAATGTACAGGTAAAGATGTCTAAGTGTCTTCCAACTATAGCAACTATAATACACAATGATCTCTGGGAGATGCTTTGTTGCTTTGCTGATCTTTACATGACCTGACCTAATTAATTTCAAAATGAAAGGAAACACAATACATTATACTAGTATCTGTGCCAATTAAGAAACTGATTAACTGAACAGTATGAACCTCATGGAGGTTCAAACATAAAAGATTGTATTTTTTCAATTCCCTGACCTCAGCAGCACTACGCCAAACCTCCCTTTCTAGTTGGAATAATTCCTGAAAAACACCTGGAACAGATCCCAGAATTTTCAGGTCACTTTCAGCTATTAACAATTGATCCAGTTAAAAATGACAATCAAGTGCTCCAAGGGCCTTCCCCAGGGTATCCTTTGGTCCGGGGTTCAGGGAAATAGACAGAGGCCCAGACAATACCAAAACTGAGTGCAAAGGCCCATCCAAGTCTCTTTGTGTTTGCTGCCAACTTCTCCAATTTTCTTTCTGCCTGCCCGAGTGGGCATAGGGCCCAGCAATAAATATAGGCCTGTAATATTTCTTGCTTCTCACAGAAGAGAAGACATTTCTTGCAAGCAACAACCTCTGTTTGTGGGAGGTCTCATTCACTCCTCCTCTCATGCCAGTCTACAGGAGTGGAACTGGGGAAGGGTGAGTGGTTAATTCTTGGGTTGGCTGCTTCCTGGCCCTTTCTTCACATGGCCTACAGCTTCTGGTTTAGAGGACAGAAAAAAATGGTGGAGGTAGAACTAATTGCCCATGGTTATGTCTTTTTTTTTTTTTTTTTTTTTTGTCTGTTCCTGCTAACCTACTCAACATAAGATGGAATGACCTTGTCAGGGGACACCGAGTACAGGGACAACATACAACGTATTTAACAGACAGGTGCAAATCAGTCAGAAGGGATACGGTCTCAGGACTGAACAGGGTCCTCTAGTTGCTGGACGGATCAGAGATGCTGGTAGCATCTCTGTAAGGGTACTCAGGGCATTTGAGTCACACTCTCTGTACTAACTGCTAAGTATTTTAGTACCAGGACAGCTATACTGATGCAAACCAGCTGAATATCCTTCCTGTTAATGGGAGCTCACCAGAGTGTCCTGAGCAAAGTGGTCTCTACTGAATACTTCCTAATGTGTGAGCCTGCCCTGCTGTCCCAGGCTAGCCTTCTGCCAGTCCCTCCCCAGACTGTCCCATGGCCTCTAGTCTGATCAAGCTAAACTACTTTCTATGTGTCCACTTGACCCTGGAAACTCACACATGCGTGCAATGCCAAAACAGAGTGCAGCAGGCCATTCCAAGTCTCTCCCTGCTGCCAGCTTCCTCCAGTTCTTTCTTTGCCTGCTCAGAGAGGTGAAGAGGATAGCAGTAAATCTATGTCTAAAACATTTCTTGCTTCTTGCCACTTCTTGCAGGTACCACTCCCAATCTTTACCAGAGGTTCTCTGAGAGCTGCCTCTCCTCCTCAGAACAGAGAAAAAAGCCAAAATATTCTAAATGATTGGATAGCTTATGATATCGCCCCACTCAGTGATGACTTTGGGGTTAGAGCGGAGATGAAAGGAGAAACCTCGGCAGTAGTCAGTATATGGGATGGTAGCTGAATTAGGCCATCTCTTCTTCATAAATCCCAAGAGCAGCATCTGACCCAGACTGAAGGTGGTTTCCTGAAGACTTTCCCTTTGGAATATGCAAATTTGGAGCTGTTCCTTCAGATTTCAGACAATACCAATTCTGACCAACAGAAAAAATACTCATCAAAATCCTGTTATACTTATTTAAAGAGGCACCTGACATAATTAATAAATGTTTTCTATTCAAGAAAAATGAGCATCAAGTACACATCAGATTAAAAAATTGAGGAAGCTTATTTCTACTGGTGATTATTCGGAGATGCTGATTAATCCACTGTGCACATATTTATGTTTAATTAGAAACTGGGAAGGCTTTAGGATGTTATTCTAAAACACAATCTATTAGCATTATGGCATCATATTCATATGGTAGACACAATGTAAGAAGATTTTCTTGGTAAATTATTTTTTTAGCGACCTTGTTTCATCAAAAGCATGTATTTTTTACTCAGATGTTATAAGAAACTAAGTCTGAGTATAAGCTGATTTGCTCTAATTGGAATAGGCTTATTGCAGTCATTTTACCCCTTTAAATTATGATACCAGCATTCAAACATCTGTTAAACCATAGCATCTGTTTCATATTTGGGATGCATCCCTACAAATTAGAAGAGTGTTCTTTTTAATGAGCTCTGATTTAATAGGAAATCCTTTTTTTTTATGACTTATGCAAAAGAAAGAAAATAAGACGAATTCATTTCTCTAACATTACCCCTCCACAGCAAAGTACCTCAAAGGTGCATACTTTTTAAATACATTACTCTTTAGTAAAGATATATCAAAAGTTAGGTTGTTTTACAATTTAGTGTTTAATTAAAAAACCAAATGTATCCATTTATCTATCAATGGACACACATAGGTTGCCTCCACATCTTGGTTATTGTAAATAGTGCTGCAATGAACATAGGGGTACATGAATCTTTCCAAATTAATGCTTTTTCTTCTGTAATTAAATAAAAAATAAAAACCCTGTGTATGTGTTTATATATGTGTGTATACACATACAACCAAGAAATGAAGAGAGGGCCACACACTCCTATTATTCAAGAAAAATAATCACTTCTTCCAAATAAACTGTCTTGACCATCTATATAGTCTTAAAGATGTCAGACAAATTCATGCCTCATAATCTCTCTGTTTATACTAAGTCTTGTTTATAACTCTAACTCCAAAGATACATTTGTGCCAGATTCTTACCATTCCAATTTTATCTGAAGTAGTACTTTGCTACTGACTTAACCAGTTAGTTTTAAAACTATTCCCTGTGGTCTTCATAAGTTTTCTAGTCATTTTTAGACCTCTATTTTGGTATGAATTTGTCTTGTACAAGAAGCACCATGTCAGCTTAATGTCAGACAACAGTGGGTTAGTTTGCTCTACTGTTTACGAGGAGGGAGCCAAAAACCCTGAAATTTATGTATAAAAAAAATTGTGTATTTATTCTTACATGTTTAAACTTCAGCCACATTCAAAGTACTCTCCATGTGATGCAGCACATCTATAGAGACCTTTTTTCCACTGCTCAAAACAGTTTTTGAACTCATCGATCTTGATGCCTTTTAGTGCTTTTGCCTTTTTTTTTACCTCTTCTACAATGGCAAAATGATTCCTCCCTTTGAGGACTTTCCTCATCCAGGGAGACAAAAAAAATGTTGCTCGGGGCAAGACCAGGTGAATGGGGGATGGGGTGGGGAGGTCAAGCTGGTTTTGGTCAAAAACTGCTGAACACTCAGTGTGGTGTGGACAGGTGGGCTCGTAAATCACCCATCATGAGATGGGCAAAAGTGTTGAAAGAGTCTTTAAAAAAAAATTCACTGAAGCCAAACAGCCTCTCACAACACCAGCTGGTGCACTGATACAGATGGGTTCCTAGAACACTCTCGCCTAGCAGGGGAAGCCTGTACTACAAGAGGCCTGCCCTCTATAACTCTGGGTTTTTGAGGGGGCAGGTTTTTCCTTTACTGTTTCAGGCCTTTGTATTTTTATATTTCTAATATATATATATATATATATATATATGGCTAGACTTTAAAAGCTTAATGTTAAGATATTTAAACTCCTGCATTTTCATGATACAAGCTACCATAACATTTAGAAAAATGACAGGTCATCCCATTAAGTTAACAAACTACAAAAGATTTGTAAAAGAACTGTATCACTCAGAAAAACAAAAAAACCCCTCAATGGGAACTCATGTGGAGGAAGCCAGAAACATAAGAAACAAGAAAAAGTTGATATTGTAAGAGACTTTTGGTTGCCCATTTCTGTACCTCCTAATTTGTCTACCAACAGAAAGAACTGTTACTATGGTGTCCTGGTGCTAAAGACAAAGATGGATCTTTCAGATGTTCCTTCAGGCAGGGCAGCCACAGCTTGGCAGAGAATGCCCCTGCTCTCACCCACCCTAAAAACTGCTTCTGGCATCTTCCTCCCCATGCCATCCCCACCAAGTGAGGATTCTGTCCCTTACAGGATTTATGAAAACACATTTTCTAGTTTGCCAAAGGAATTTTAAATCCATGTCCTATCACATGTACCACTGACGTGTGGTAAAACCAGACTTTCCAGCATGTCATTTCAGTTCTTCACTAAAAGCAACAAAAATTAAAACATCAGCCACCTGGTATAAAAAAGTAGTGCACTGTAGAGATTTATAGATGTTATAAGAGAATCAGTGAGGAGGAAAACAACCTGGGCCATTCTTCTAGGTTTAGGCTGGACTTATTCAACCAATCTGAGAGAGACAAAACTGACCTTATTTTAAAATACCACCTCTGAAAAAGATTTCACAATTTCCCTGGGTAACCTTTTTCAATGCTTAAGGACTCTCAGTAGCAAAACAACTTTCTTCCCCCCTCTAAATTAAAGGTTAACCCTCTCATTGTTGAAAATTAGATACGAAACACTTTATGGTCAAAGGTGAGATGGTACAAGTTTAAGGAATAGTGTTACGATTGGCTTTTTGTAATTTCGCCTCTGCGGGGCTTATCTCAGTATATTCTTAGAAACTTGCCTCTGCTAGTTGAAAGAGAGCAGACTTCCCACAGCGTTTTACAGGGTCGGCACCACCCAACTGCGAAGTGTTCGAAGAAATCTGTATTGAAAGCAATTCACGTAAAGAATATTAATTGTAACATCAGAAGCTTTGCTTCTCATTCATACACATTCAGGAACTTTCCTTAGTTTATGAGAACAGCACTGCTCCCAAGTACCAAATAATTTGAAATGTGGCATGCTAGAGATTATAATTTTGAAACCAGTTTTAGTAAATAATCCCCAAAATAGTAACAAAAAGAGGCATGACTTTGGTGGCTGTTTAATGATAATACTATTATCTTTTATATTCTAGGCTTTAAATTTAATTCTCTAATCTTACAAGGAGACATGTATTTGTATTTCTATATAAATATCAACTCATTAAGTGGTCATATATAGAAGAGCTATTTAGAGTCCATTTGTATTTACCAAAGCAATTAGTTAATTTTTCTTAAGGGATATATTCAGGAGCTCTGAGGAAAGAACAAGTCAAATTTTTTGGAGAATCCAGTATAAATGTCCTAGGCAGTATGGCAGAAGCTGGGGAAGCTAAGAATGTCACATAAAATACTGGCTCTGGCTTTGAAAATATGTTCTAATGCACACACAAAGATTGACAATCAAAACCACAAATCTGAATAAGTTGTGCAATTATGGACCTATGTTATAGTACATACACATTTATACTACATGTACATAGAACATTATGTTGACTGCTAACTCTCCTTCAAGTTTGGCTGAAACAGCAGCAGGCATCAATAACAATGAACAGCACACTATCCTTTCTCATTTTTAATATGAAAATTTCATTTCAGTTTCTAGCCTAACTCCATAAGGAGCTGAGAAGGACATGTTAAGGATCTTTATACAAAGCATGCTTCCACTGGAGAAATTCTGTCATCATTAGAGCAGCTAGCTGGATTTTTGTATTCTGTGTGATTCCAAATTCTTTCTCAGTTTAAAGATACAGGTATTTCTCAGCTCAGTGTGGGAGGCAATCCTGCCAATCTCGCAAGGTATTCTCCAGAGCTGTCTGCTCCAGCAGAGACTGGGTGCTTTGTTGCTGGAGGTACTTCTCCCACCTGCTGGGACCACCTGCTGCATAAGAGGCCTCTGTAGAGGCAAGTATGCAATAAGCTACCTGGGCTATTTAGAAGGGCCCAGTGTAATAAGTTTTAAGGACTTTTTCTTCCTAGGTACTGCCATTTTTAACAGAGTCTTGTCTTGTATATCCCAATCTTACTTTTTCTTTAGGAGATCAATTTATGGGGCTCAATCTTTCTGAAGTTTAGAAAAATTTCCTCTAACTGAATTTTCTGATATATGCTACTTCTACTTTTTCCAGACAAGTTGAATTTAATTGCTCACCTTATCACTAGACTAAGAGAAACAAACACATTAATATAACCACCGATTCTCAGTGACTTGAGAAAATGAAGATCCGAAGATGAATGTCAGGCCCTTGAACCAAAGTTGTATAATAGAAAAAACATGGCTTTTGTGTCAGACAGATGTGCCTTCATTAACTTTCTTCTGTGTGGACATCAGTAAATAAGACTTTGAGCCTCATTTACCTCATCTTCAAAACAGAAACAATAATACCCACCCCATGTTATGTTGTGAATATTAGATTTTATGTTAATGAAGAGTCTGGCACAGTGCCAAGCCCATATTATGCTTTCAATAAGTGATATATTTATTAGTAATAAGGATCTATCATCATTAACGCTAACAAACACAGACTCTTTTAGTACAATTCCAAAACTAGTTACATACCAAAAATGGAACAGAATGAAACATTGTGATGTCAGAGGATAATTATTTATTAATTAGTAGAATATTAAATCTGTCACATAACTATACAATACTCTCAAGAATTACTGAAGGACAAGCTGAGTATAATAGTGCTGCACTGATAGCTCAAGACACTGTTTCTATTCTTCACTGGCTCCCTCTGCTGTCACTTTTGCTGCTGTAGGTTGACTCCTACGATCCCTGATTCTGTTGTTTGTTTACTTCCATATATCCTATGCCTAATGCAGTGGATGTATTATCTGCCTCCTGAGTTTACGCTCGGCTGAGTCAGGGCTTGAGAATGGTTCTTTGCCTTTCAAAAGAAATCACCGATGTTTAGTAAGAACAATTTTTCTCACTGCCCATGGGAGGATTTTTATCTATTTTTAGGTATACGGCAGTGTTTTAAATGCTCAACGTTGCTAGAAACCTGATCTCCAAAGGGGCATGTGTATGTAGGGAAGGATCAATGTATTTTAGCCCAACATTTATGTAACCATAAAATTTTCATAGAATATCTTAGTGACACGATATGCTTTCTAGGAGTCGTTGGCTTATTAATTGGGGTGGGAGCCAAAAAAACTGAACATATGTCAATGTCCATGGCTTGAGCTTTATCATGACTTCTCTGCAGCAGCCCACATGGCTGACCCTCCTTCTGGAGGACTGTTCTCTGGGCTTTTATTCCTGCAGGGTCCTTGTTTTCCTCCTACCTCTCAGGCCACTCCTTGTTCTCCTTTGCTGGCTCTCTTTTCTATAGCGATCCCTTAAATACTTTTCCTCCGAGTTTCACCTTAATACCCCTCTCTTTTTATTTGTACATTTTTCTCTAATGATCTCATGTATTCTGACAGCTTCAATTATAACCATAGTTTGTGCGATGCCCATTTGTTATACCACTGTTCACTCCTGCCCTCCCCCCCATTTTTTCCATTTAAGATACATGTATCTTAAAGTAAGAATGATATAGTTCCTTTCAAGTAAGAATGATATAGTTAATATATGTTTTTCCATGACTGGTCAGCTGAAGGCAGACATGCATGTTATGTTACACTCCTGGGTAGAGGGCACTAGTGGGCCATACTGAACAGTATGTTTGTGGCTTTGCTTTTTATTTCCCTGGAATTGATGGTGCTTGACAATCTGTTAACTCCAATGTAGTCTCTCCTCTGGTTATTACGAATGTTTTGATAAAAAAGGTTTGGCATAATAGTATGTGAAGTATAGCAAAAGTGCAAGAAAATCTCTCACTGTGGATGTTAATCTGCTAATTTTATAGCTGACCTGAGGCAGGACAGCACAGTAAGGAAAGAGGTGCTAAAGATCAATTAGGTGATGGTGAAGTCTTCTGCAATTATAAGGGGTATCATAAACATCATACCCTGGGAGGAAATGGCCAATAATAATTGAATAAATAAGTAAATCAAAGAACAAATGAACAGTGAGATGACTACTCTACCTTACCTTAAAAGAAATATTAATGCTTCCAATAAAACACATAATACCTCACACTGATTAACTGCAGTGTGAGTATATGGTGGGTTTTTTTAAGTGTAATATTCTGTAACACTTTGAGTATTTCATCATGAAAACAAATGCCTTAAATTTGCACCTATTTCTTATACTCACTTGCACCAATGTCTTAAATTTGCTTATTTGTCTGAATTACCCAGATTAGCCCTCCACCTTCAAAGTAAATGAGTAATTTTTCAACGCAAAGATATGTTCTGCGTGTAACAGTCAGCCACAGAGCAGAGGAGAGAATATGGACATGGCTTTCAGACATGTTAAATAATGGAAGACAAGAGCTCCCTTCTGGCATCACTTTCAGTTATTAGTCCTCAGTAAATGAAATCTAAAAAGTGACAAATGTGTTAGTCTACCTGTAAACAACAAAAGATGCAGATAAAAAACTCATTCTAACCAACTTAATGAATAGGGGCCTGGAACAGAGTGATGGCGCTTCAGACGGGCCCGGTTGAATCTGGATGAATCGTGAGTTTCAATAAGCAATGGGAGACAGGCTGACATGGTGGGGCGGGGGTGGGGGAGAGCAGGCAAACAGGTTCTGCACTGTATATTTCTAGATCTTATAAAGCTGACATATTTCCTCCCTTTAAATGTAAGCATTCATGAGGAATCTACAAATAAAAATGTTCTTTATTCAGTATTCTAGTTTCACACAGGTTAACTTCGATAAATATTAAAACTTATCAGATTTGGTTAAGAAGGAAAAATATCCTCTTCATCTTGCAAGGCAGAGAATTAGGACTCAATGTGAAAGAAAAACATTTTCAATTTAAAGAAATGCCCAAGGCTTAAGAGTTTTTTAAGAGGTGTGTTTCTAGGATAATGACATTGCACAATAAATGACCCATGGTCAAGAGGAGATCTAGCTAATCTCTTCCCGGAGTTACCAACATTTGCAAATTAAATTAGCAGCAATGGTCCCTGAGAATTTTGCAAGCCTGATATTAAAATGATATTATAGCTAAACATTTTAAAAGACTAAATTGATTACTAAATCATATTAAAAAAGAAAAACGTACTTTCCGCTACGTATATAGAATAGGACTGAGAATCCCTCTGAAAAGAGACAGGGGTATAAATTGGCCCACTGGGAAATTTTCTGTTACATGTCCATTGCTTCCTCACTTCATCTTTTCCCTAATCGGTCCCAGAGACACTCGGAACTGCCTTAAAAATGATGAATGAACCACTTCTGGTAAAAATTGTAAACTATAGAGCAGTGGTCTCTAACTCTTGTTTCCTGATAGGAGACTATTTGGAAATGTAAATTCTCAGGACCCCCTCCAGATTCATTAAATCAAAAACTCTGGGGGTGGGGCTCCACAATCTGTGTTTGAATAAGACTTCAGGGAGACTGGTGTTATTTAAAGTTTGAGAACCTCTACAAAGACTAATTAAAACAAGAATTTCTAGAGTCTCTGTGTTTTCTCAAAGGTGATGGGTGTCTTATGAAGTAATTATAAGAGCTTTAGGGATATGATCACAGTAATTACAGCCTATTCTATTTCTGCAATGTACATATATGCTCATAGCCACTTTTAGTAGATAATTTTATTAGTTCATCCAATTAGGTTTTGTTTAGTTTTAAATGAACCAGCCCAGTATTAGGCTGACAATAAGGTCAATTCAAAAAATGTTAAGAGACTGAACCTTACTTAGGGTTCTCTTGGGTCAGCTGAAAAGTGACCAAAGAGGGTATATATTGGACAGAATCAACTACCCGTATTTTTCAGACTATAAGACGCACACCCCTCCCCCATTTGGGAGGAATAATGGTTATTAATGCTGCGGTTGAGTTATGTTACATTTGCATTGGTGAAATATGTTATTTATATTATTAAATATTTTACCACATTTTTTGCTTCAAAATTTTTCCCCCATTTTTCTCCTCTAAAGCCTGGATGCATCTTATGGTCCAAAAAATACGGCACTTCTCATATAATCATATACAACATTTACAACTCAATAACAAGGCATGTGATAATTTGTTTAATTTGCTTAGGAATTAAAGGGCTCATATCTACCTGGACAAAATATAATAGCAAAAATAATATTTGGAGTTGGGAGGGAGAACTGTTTTTGATTTTAGGGCAAAACATTTTATTTTGGTTTTTCCGTCATGCATGCCTTCCTCTGTTACAATCCCTTGAAAACAACAACTAGAAAGTTTCCAAGTCAACTACTTTTTTAAGCTTCTTCAAGTCATCCATAGGTCGGTCCCATGGTCAAAAATCAGAAGCCCCTGGGAGATAATACTATTAAGTAGAGGAGTGCCATGTGGAAATGCCTCTTATACAACTCAGGTATCAAGATTAAAGATAAATTTAGTCACCATGCTAAATTCATTTTTAACTCTTGAAAAAGATATTAGTATCAAATAAATAAATGGATGTCAACAACTGGGGGAAAGCAAGGACATTTCAAACAAAACTATTTCCCAGACGGTGAAAATGCCATTTATCATAATGAAAAATTATAATAAAATCTTAATTTATTCAGATTCATCAAGCAAATTGTTCTTCATGAAATGATACCATTTTATATTGTTTTTACTGCTTTCATAGCAGAGCTGAACAGACCCTGTGGCAGTGAGGCCTACCAGATAAGCAGGCCAGCTGGTGGTATAAAGTCACAGTGCTTGGCACAACTGTCCCAAGAGGAAGCAGCTTTTTTTTTTTTTTTTTTTTTTAATGTAAGGGCTGAAAGTTATTTCTCTCATTTTCAAAGTAAGAAGTTGGGTTTTCTCCTGCCAAAAGGACATCATTTTATATTTCATTTATGCAGACTCTTTATTCAATGAATCTAAGTGATTCAATACATCAATATTAAACAGAATAGTCCCGCTTGTCACTTTCTCTCAACCCTATACAAAACTGCTCAGGGTATGAGATGCATTTTTTTTTGCTGGAATTAATAAAAAGGAAAAGGGGGGAAGATCTAAAGTAGAGAACATTTTATTTTCAAGAACTATATACAGTTTACTATCTGTCATATAGTGCTCATTAGAAATGGGCCTATAGTGGAAGCCAGGGCTTTGTGGCAAAATGAAGTGTATCAGATTTGCCTCCTAATCATTCTAACCAAAAAAATGCTCTCTAGTGTGTGCGTTCTCTCTGGCTGATAAACCAAAGAAATCTGAGATCCTGCAAGAACTGACCTGACCTAAACCTGGAATTAAACACTAATAAAAATACTGGCTGAAGCTACACCACAGCGAAAGCTAAGCACCGATGATTTAACAGATCAGATTCACCACTGCATTTGCTGTGAGAGTTATTCATGAATTACAGCATATAATCTCACTACTGGAAAAATTTAATAAATTGGGATCCTATGGCCTTCCTTGTTGACAGCAGTTTTTCCAAGCTATAAAAATAAATTAAAACAAGGCAAAAATGAAATAAAGAATTACTGAAAAGTGTTTATCCTGAATGAACTCTTCAACGGATGGCTATAAAATGTGTATAAAATCTGACTATGATTATAGCAAAGATAGCAAATGTGTATTATGTCAGGAATGGCAAGAGGCATGCCAAAAGTTCAATGTATGTTATCAAAACTTCATTCCAGTATTTCCTGAGCTCTAAGTTTTCTGAGCCCAATAAATATTTAAAAAAAGAAGGCCATACCTCTGCAAACTGAAACAAGGCTGATGCTTGACACTGCTTTGAAGGAGCATCGGGGTGGGATGTACCTGAAGATATCTGAAAAGAAATGAGTAATTTTTAATGCACAAGGACATTTCCCCATATCAGATTAATAGACTTTGCCATATATTTCCACTGTAGACACAGATAAAGATTAAGACATGAGTCATCACACAAACCCTTTCAGAACAGTATAAATGATAAAGGAAGACAAAGATCATGTTTCTAAAAACAGATGATTGAAAAGAACAAGAAGACTGAATTTGGCTCATTTGCCATGTCTCTTGTAAGGGTATCAGGTATGTGTCAAATAGCAGTTGAGACCTGTTGAAGTGCATTTCTTTATTTCAATGAATTTCTTAAAATATTCTTAAAAGCTAGAAGCTGCAAGTAAAGCCACTCACTGTCTTTCTTCCCTTCACCACTCTCCCCCTTCCCAAGCTGTTCTCTGCTTAGAGACAGCTGTGAAACAATATTGGAGAAGCATATGGATGTGGGTCAGGGTATCTGGAGTTGAATCTTGGATCCATTCCTCACTAGCTACATGACCTTGGGCAGCTCAACTAATCTGATGATTATTTTTCCCCAAATTGATGATGGTGATGACAAACTCCAGGATTATGGTCAGGAGAAAATAAGCCATGGCACTAGAACTCAATAAACTGCTCACTGAATTTATACAGCATTTCTTTCTTTTATAACGTCACACTCATGCACACACATACAACACACACCCTTGAGCTTTGACAGAAGATTCTGCCACACCACACTGGGTTTACCTAGGAGACCTTTCATTTTCACTTGGTAATTATGGTAGCCTCATTCATTTGCTCTGAGGGCCATGTGGAAAAACTTTCTGAGAATTGAGAGCAAGGTCAATTATTAATTTCGGTTCCAAAGTGAACAAGCTTCTATCCAGCTACAATATAGGGTGAAAGTGAATCACAAAAGCAAAAAGCCTGGACAATGTAAATTCAGCCCATTTCAAGTGTAATAAAAATCTTTTTCTTCAATTAACTCTGGTCACTGACTCCATCAAAGGGTATTTCTTAAAAAATGCACCTTAATCATAACCACAAAAATCAGTTTTTAATCTCAATTAAATTACATTGGTTAGATAAACAATGAAACCAGTCGGTGATAGAGCATCAAAGAAATATTTAGAGGTAAGAGAGAGTGATGGAATCACTGACTTTATTCAGTGCTGAAGCCATCAGAAAAATTTTAATTCCACTGTAAGTTCTGAATCAGACATATAAGCCTTTTTATTTATTTTTTTTTTTTAGAGAGGAAGGGAGGGAGAAAGAGAGGATGAGAAACATTGATGCAAGAAACATCAACTGGTTGTCGCTCCTATGTGCCCCAACAGAACCCTCAAGCACATGCCTGGATCAGGAATCAAACCGCAGCCTTTTGTTTTGCAGAACAAAGCCCAACCGCTCAGCCACACCGGTCAAGACCAGACATTTACGTAACCATGTTTAGAACAAATATCAGTATAAATAAAAAAGATCTCCAAAGCTTTTTAACAAACTAAATATAAACAAAGTATCATAATTGGTTAAGATTTAACCAAGTGTTCTGAAGACAATGAAGACATTTGGGGACATAACTGTAGACCTCTTCTTGGTCAAATTGTGAAACCTATCATTTTAAAAGACCACCATGTGCAAGTTGTGACAGACTGTAAATATAGAACCCACAAGGGTGTTCTTGAAGTCCCAGGAATTGTAAACTGGGTAGATCTTCCTTCAGTCACTGCTCTTCATTCCTACCAACCCTCCTTCCCTAAAAGACTGAGAAGATAAACAGTTTATGTAAGGAAAAATGTCTTCCTTCAAGGCTTAAATTGGACAGTGAACAAAATGAACCAGTGGCATAAACCATCTACATTTTTGTAAAGAATTTCACAAGTTTCTCAAGAAAAGGATGTTTTACATGTTAATATTTGGATAAAGAAGATATTCAGTTAATGACATGAGTAGGGAGCTCCTGAAGAAATATTAGATCAGGGACCCTTTATATAAAACAACAGGGTCAGAAAAATCTCTTTGGAATCTTCCATATGCTGTAGAACCCACAAAAATGCACATATGCCAATCCAACCAAACTTCATGTAAAATTTAGAGATTTCATTAGATCCTCAGGGGTTCAGAGATCAATGGTTAAGCATCTCTGCTTTCAAAGCTGGGATCAGCATTATTTAACATGTCTATAACTACTGGAGAAAAGGGGAGTGCAGAGTGAATCTTCTATTACATTAATGCTCTAAGAAACAAATACAAAACAATTGGAATTCATGACACATCTCACAAGGAGGCAGAAAGGAACGCGACAGATAAGTATTGTTAGCAAATACATAATAACATTCCTATACTATCTGCAGGACATTTAGGCGTATTATAGACAGTATCTTAAAAGGAAAGGCCACTGTAAAAGCAGTTTGCCAATGAAAATGTTGAGAACCACTAGGAAAAGGACACTAGAGAAGAAAAAAATCTGAAACTAAAAATACACCCTCTCCTTGTACAAAACTGTTACACAACAAGGAAATGTTAGGAAGGTGCAACGTGAAAGAAGGTCTCATGAAAGACAATTCGAAGGAAGACCTGATCTGTCAAAGCCAGATCAAGGGAAGACCATGTGCTTTCAAGTTCAGAAAAAAATTAATCAATGATGGCTCCATATTGAGTTCTAGAGTAAATAAGAATATTTAGAGAAGCAGTGTTAACCTTTAGACTTGCTACCATCATCTCTTTTCTACATCATCTCTTTTAACTAATGTTAGAGATGTGTGGAGCTCAACAGATTTGACAAAAGACAGTAAGACTTCAGAAACTGCTGCTGCATGCCAAAGTTTCAATGAAAAGTGTACTAAAAAACAAACAAAATACACAGCCGATGAACAAACATGAGTTGCTTCTATTTTCTGCTTTAACATCTGACAAGTGACTAAGTTCTAACAATAATTCAACTCTTAATTTTACTATCCATGAGTAAAAAGGTTTATGTGTACTAATATTCAGCATGATTTAATAATGAGCTTTTATAAACATATAGTTATTCCTTAATTAAGAGACTGAACATAAGAAAATTCCACAATAAAAGGAAAATGACATTAAGCTATATTAGGACAAATAGAAGACATTGGAATGGTCAAAATTAGTCAAAATATACAAGCATTGCATTCAATGTAAATAAACTAAACTCCACTAAAAATACAAAAAAAAAAAATCAGTCAATATAAGGATATATAAAGGTTGTGTGTATATTTTTCATCCACCTGACATCATGGGAAAAAAAAGATTCTGGAGTTCCAAAATATCTTTAAAAAAATTTGATTCTATTTTCCCATTTATGGTTAACTGAGCTAAGCAGAGTTCTCCATTGCTTTAAGTTACTGTCACTAGCTTAAATTTAAACTCATTTTACAAATTCCTTATTAAGTATAAATTGCAATATTATTACCTCAGCAAACTGAAATAATGGTGACTTCTGCTGCAACTCAGGGGACTCTGAGGCATCGGGCCTGCAGGTGCTGGAGGGTATCTGAAACAGACAGAGACGGCATGAGGCGTCACAGGAACAGCTTCTGGACTACAACAGAGGATGCGTGCCACCTAACGCATTCCTATTTGAAGAACGACTGGCTTTGACTGTCCTAGTTTGAGGCAATGCTGTGACAAAAACGTAGTTATATACAAGGGGCCATTTGACTGTAAATAATGCCATAAATAGCAGATGAGCAACACAATGCATTTTAGAAAGTTAATAGTCACTCAAGAAAAATTTCTACAGTGATGCCTCTTTGATTTTGTGGCTTTCTGACACCAAATCCAAAGACTTATCTACTTCTTTCATGTTCTGTGTTTCTCCAATATGTCGTGTCACTGTGAACATTTCTGACAAGAGAGTATACAAAGTCCACTGCGAAAATCTTAAAAAAAAAAAAAAAAAAAACAAACTACACACACAGCAGGAAAATAATCTACAATGTTATCTCCTAAAGATAAGCACTGTTATATTCTATGTATATTCTTCCAGTTGTGTACATAGATTATTTTCAATAAAAATGAGATACTGTACTATAGTTATAAAATGTTGTTCTAAAAAAATGAATTATCCCATGTTATTAAGCCTTTTCCGATGTAATTTGAATAGCTGCTAGTGATTATATTGGATGGCTGAATCCAATGCAAAGAGCTCACAGTCACCCAGGTTATATTCTTATAAGCAGTTTTTCACTGAACCTCTTCATTAGACACTGAAGATGTGATTCTGAAAAAGTGTCACAGCCCCTTAAGGAAGGGCAAGCATTTTAAATTTTAAGTCACTTTTGTAATTGAAAGAGTAATGGCCACCTTCTCTCAGAGGAAAGCTTCAAAAAGAAGGTGTAAAGCTTCAATTCATTTGCCACCTGTGGTTAGCTCGACTCCCTTACTGGTACTTGACTGTTTGACAAGTTGTGTGTCTAATGGCCCAATAGTGTTTTTATTTACTCTCCAACATAAAGCACACTATAAAGAAGGCCAGTAAATCCTGAAATTACAAGCCACCAAAAATTCCTTATTAGAATAAATACTTGAACAAAATATATCTTTATATGGTAGTTTAGGAATAATGGAAAAAATCAATACTGTCTGGTTTATAAAGAAATCCTGTGTCTTTAAGCCCCTAGATATCTTGGCAAATTATCAAGATTTGACTTAAAATCAAGTGTAAGAATAAATGAAAATTATAAAGTGTCTTTATGAAGTTTTAATAATGTTAGTTGTAGCCATGATATAAATTTAGAAAAGAATAAAATTAAATATGTTATCATTTAAAGTAGCTATATATACTGCATAAAATCTACATAATATATATTTTAATTTTTTTAAATGGAGAATTTTTTTAAAGATTTTATTTATTTGTTTTTAGAGAAAGCAGAAGGGAAGGAGAAAGAGAGGGAGAGAAACATCAATGTGCAGTTGCCTCTTGCACACCCCTAGTGGGGATCTGGCCAGCAAGCCAGGAATGTGCCCTGACTGGGAATTGAACCAGTGAACCTTTGGTTTACAGACCAAGACTCAATCCACTGAGCCGTATCAGCCAGGGCTATATAATATATATATTTCTATTTCAGATCCCATGATGCATGAAAAGTAGTTACCATTTATAAGAAGTTAAATTACCCAATGGCTTAATTAGAGTTCATATTAATTATAAGAAGGAAAGTCAACTCTCTTTCAAATGGCATTTATAGATTATTTGACCATAACTATACAAGACTATGCAGTCTTAAAGTTAAATAAGACTCTCTGCAAATTGTTCTGATGGTCTTAAATAAAACTTTCTTCTTAAATGGAGAATTCAAATGTAAATAATCATCAAGGTATGCATAATCCTTCCTATGTTATGTCAGCTGCACTGTGCAACTGAAGTCTATACATGTCTGCTTGTGTTCACCGTGCACGTGGATGCACAGCAGATGCACAATGAATGTCTACTGGCTGACTCGATTCTCTCTGTGTGTGAATATGAAGAGTCTCACAACAAAGACTGTCTAATGGTTAAAACAACAGTAAGAAAATCACTAAGGCTATACATTTTACTCTAGTAGACAATGTCCTCACTAAAAAAATCTAGTTACTCTTTCATTAAAGCAGTGTGGATTTAACATATATCTTCAGTGCCACAAAATGGAAAGACAGCACAATTAGTAGCCAGGAGAATCGTGCCACAACTATGTGATCACTTGACTCTCTAGTCTACAGAAGAACAGAAGCAGAAAGTCAGATGGGGCCATGAGTGGGGTTAAGAAAAAGGAAGGAGGTTGAGAAAAAACAGTGCCAGCTACAAGACACAGGGAAACAAGAAAAGCCAAAAGGAATAGACAAAATGCTCACAAAGCATTGTAATCTATCGAAGAGAAATTAAAGTACAGCAAATAGCCCAAAAGTTTCTCCTAAAGGCATCAGTTCATTGCAGTAATTAATATTTGTAACTGTGATTCTAAGTTGTCAGGATAAGAACTATAAAATACCTGTTACTACAAGGCAGAAATGCATGTGATACATACTAAACGCTTTTCAACCCAAAATCTCAAAATGTAAAAATGGTTCAATGGCATGGAAGATGTATATAGGTAGACTTCATTCTTCAGTGCTTAATAAATAAGGCATCAATGTAAGGTGAATTTTTGTGTATGTATAATATGCACACACATATTTGGTAAAGAAATCGGGTTAGATCCACACAAAGTGAATAGAGTTTTTCCCACAAAAGGTTCCTATTTAAGTAATGTTACTAGTCAGAGGATCCTAAGTTTTGTCACCTTGCTGTTTCTATTTATAGTACTCTGAATTACTTATCAGGTGGAGCATGCTTTTTATGGATAAACAACAATTCCCCAATATCCATTCCTATGCTGAACATAACAGAATATAAAGAGTCTAAGGTATGTGCTCATTAATTATGAGAAAAAAATAGATACTGAATAAACAGAGGTTAAATAAAGGGAGGAAAAACCACAATAAGCTGTTTCTAGAAAGAGTCTGAAATAACCCATAAAGCCACTAGGGGTAGCTATATATCCAAGAAAGAAAACAGATACAGTGATTTCAAAAGCAAAGTTAACCACATACTCAACTTCCTTTAAACCCAATCTTCCCTTTGATTTAGCTAAAATTCACAATAAGCAAGGAAGAGGAATGACTAGTATAATTAAGAATTATGATGAAGTAGTATTTTTCCCCCAGAGATGCAATTCAGATCTTGAAAACCGTATACAGATAAACACAACCCAAGCCCCTGATATAAAACAGGATTACACAAGTCAAATGTATCACAAGTGCTTTGCAAAGCTATGTATTATCAAGAGCCTGTTCCTACTTCACAAGGTACAAGACCACAGCCACCCACAGTTGGATTGTGATGAACACAATCAACAAAAAGGGTAAGTGTTGTATCTGAATTATACATTCCTGCATTTGCTAATTCAAATATTTATTGAGTATTCATTTCTTCAACAAATATTCAGTGAACACCTATTATGTGTCAGCCCAAAGACTGCTGCTTTCGAGAAGCTTATATTCCACTGGGAAATAAAATAAGACTAAGGGAATATGTTTGGTCCTTAAATTGCTTGCTGTTCAAATGCAGGAGGGAGCTACACATGTAAGAATGTAAGTGCATAATGGTGGAATATTACAAAGTCTATGAAAGGATGGCGAAGCGGCCTCCGTTCTTTTTGGGGTTGGGTGAAAGAACATAAGTAACATCTGAGATATACCTACAAGGAACACCAGAATTGTAGAAATGATGTGGTAACAACAGGAAGAAAAGTATGAAGGCAAGTGTTCTGTATGTATGAGAAACAGTGACTTTCCCGGTGTGGCCGAAGGTTAAGATGGCTGAGAATGTAATGGGAGATGAATCAGACTGAGAGAATTTGAATTCTATGTTAAGTAGGAAAAGTAAGCTGAAGGTAATGGGGAGCCAGCCAAGGTTTTTAGTCACAGGAGCTGCATAATGAGAGATGTGCAGTTAGATAATTTTGTCAATGAAGTGCAAGATGACCTTGGCTGGGGAGTGACTGGAGGCAAGAGACCAATTACAAGGTTAAGAAAATAAACCAGCTGAGATGTGGGGCCCCAGTTAAATCACAGATGGTATTTTTGAGGCCACAGTAATTGTCTAGAAAGATGTCAGAGCTAAGGAAAAGAAAGAGAAGTCAGACAGACACAGTGCTTCTAAGGTGAGTTAAAGCCTTACACTAAAAGAGGGAATTGGAGAGAAGGAAGGTTTTGAGGTGGATGGGGTATGGGCTTGTCTGCTATGGGAGGAGAGGGTTTGGGGATAGGGGATTCCATTTCAGAGTTCGAGTGTAAAGATCCTGTGTGACTCCAATGTCTAGTGATCTGATTTTCACCCTCATTCAGTCTGACCCAGCCTTTCATACAACTGGTGGCTTTTGCCAGGTGTCCTTCAGAGTATCTGAGCGATCATTTATTTGCATTTAATATGAGACGTTAAATGAAGCTCTGAAATGGACTTGATCTCAAACACAGGTGAATTAAATCTAAGCATATTACATCCAAGATAATCCTTCAAAACGTTTTTAAGGACTACAATAAAGCCACTCTTAATTAAACCTAAATTAGGTTAAAGAGAATCTGGTACTAAAGCACTGCTCTTGGCTGGCTGATACCAGGACTGAGCTACAGCTGAGATGGGTACTGGGTTGGATATCCTGGACAGCATAACCAAAAAACACTGCACAGAACTGAGCAATCCCCAAATTAGAATACAGGTCAAATCATCTGGCTGAAAGTAAAAGTCCTTGGTTTTACCCAGGGCACCAGATACTGATTTCATGTCATGAGTAAAGCTCTACTATTATTACAAGCTGTGTGGCAGAGCACTAGTGTGGAAGTCCAGCACAGACTATAGGCCACTTCTACAAACAACTTCTATCCCTTGGACTCATGTCTGGAGGACTGAGGACCTCATGCAAGTTCATCACTGTCTTGAGCAGTGCAGCCTGGGTGATGACTGCCAATCAAGTTGGGTAAAAAGACTTGATCCTCTGGGCTCTAAGCCTCAGTGCTGACAAATGGGAGAGACTGGGCAGGATGGGCAGTTCCAGCTAAAATGGACAGTGGTTTTAATTTAGATTGTCAAAAGCTAACTTCATTTTGATAAACATCTCAAACGTCCCACCCAAAATGGTAAGAAATAAAAGTGACTGGAAATGGCTGAGTTTTTCCTTATAAAAGCAGCAGTTGTTCAAAATTATTTTTTTCTACATAATTATGCCTAAGGATCTTTCTTATTAATAACCTAAGTTTGTATCTTTTTTCATTCCTCACTTCCCCCATCATATGATTGCACTGAATGTATATTATCTTGTCACTTTATTAAGTACTTCCTTTTCTAAAGCAGCAAGAAATAAATCATTTGAAAGAGCAAGTGGGTATAAAAAAGTTTCTTCTTAGGAGTGGTTCTTAAAGACCTAACTGTGGGCAACTTCTTCCTTAGCTGATTCCCTTCTATATGATTCACTTCGTAAAGCCATTTAGCTTTGTTTTGTAGCTTGAGAATTCTCAAAATGGTTTCCCCCTCTTCATCAGAAATAAAAAGTTGAACACTGCTTGTATCAGAACCCTGCTGTTTTTAAAAGCGAGGAGGACAAATTCTCACTAAAAAGAGTCCAGGAGTCAAACTTCGAACAAAGGGAAAAAAGAATTCTTTTGTTTAACTAGCATTTTTATCTATCTATAAATTCTACTGATGTTTATCGGTTTACATTTGTTTCTGAAAGTTAGAAAAAATGTTAATAGATGTTGGGAAGAAAAACATCATTGTGATCTAATTTGCTAGAAAAGATGATGCTGACTTTCACAATACAATGCTTGGCTGGAAATTATGAGTCAGCCTGTGTTGAAAGGTCAAGTGTGCATTATTATTCCAACATTCACATTCACCTTTCAGGACATGCTTGGGGTATCTACACCCAAGTGAGAGTTAGTCTGATTGCTAGTAGGTAGAAGCCATGTGTTAGAAAATGAAATGATGCTCAAAAACACTATTACTAAAGACACTGAATTTGAGAACAGTCTGACAGTGACCAGAGGGGAGAGGGGAGGGATTTCAGGGGGAAAGGGGAACAGTTTAGAGCAACAAGTATAAAGGACACATGGACAAAAATGGGGGGGTGGGGGGGAGGTGGAAATGGGAGGGAGGTGGGGAGGGCTGGGGCAGTGGGCTGTGGGGGAGTAAAAGACAGAAAACTGTACAAGATCAACAATTTAAGAAAAATACTGATAAATAAATAAATAAATAAATAAATAAATAAATAAATAGAATTTTAACCAAACAAACAAACAAAACCAAACACTATTGTGTTAGGAGGTCAAACATGCTGAATAAGTCTGCAGAGGTACATAGTGACATATTTACTTTTTTCCAGCTGAACATTAGTACAATGGAAAATAACTACCGGTCTACCAACTTACTTTTTCCTCCACTGAATCGAATGAAATCAAAATAAGTTAAACTGAACATTTGCTTAGTACTATGGATCCCAAATGTAAACTATTTATAATAAAAGGCTTTTGTGATGTAAAAAATCTCATATGGTATTGTCTAAAATCCCTATTTGAACAGGTTTCAACTGTCATCTGTATGACACACTCACAATTAAAAAAAAATAAAGTAAAAAATATATATATATGAAATAAAATTGAGCTGACTGCTATTTTGCTCTACATAGCAGTTCTGGTGGGGAACTGAAAAATTTCCATCCCCAGTTCCTGAGTATGGTAAAATAACATGACCTTCAGGTGAATTCATCTGGTCTGTGTTAAATGAGTCTGGAAAAAAGAAGAATTCCATAAATGCAAACTATGCATCGTTAAGTGCTACTACCTGCATATCAAAACCATGCCTAAAATGTTTAGCATAAGCAGACAGATAACTTCAGATAACTACACAGGGAGTAAAAGACCATAAAACCAAGGTCATGAGAGCCTCGGTCCTTTTCATTTTCCATTTTAAAGAATAAAACAACCTGGAATGCCATGTCTCTTGATTTTTTTAAATGGAAGTTTGAATTAATTCAGGTACCAGAGAGACCGACAGTTTCATGCTTTAAAATAGCTCATCTTTTCCCTAGCAAGTCTGAATGAGAACATCACAAAAGTAGGGGATGTTATGAATAGGACTGAATGAATCACAGGATCCATCCCACAGACCCAGGAAAAAGTCATGGCAAATGCTAGGATCTGTACATGGCATTTCTTACTCCTTGGCTCACGGACCCTCAAAATTTGCACCTGACTTGTGGTTGTGTCCTCTTGGGCTCATTTATACCACTTCTGTTACCCCTAAGGCAAAATACAATGCACATACAGAACTTAATGAAAACAAAAGTAGTCTGTTCATGAGCTGCAAACAGTGAGTGTGCAGAACAGTGTGAACCAAATACGAACGTCTGCATGAGCAGAATGGAGAGGAATGAGGAACCGACTTACCTCTGATGTGCCAAGGGCATGTTCTCCAGCTAAAAGAAGCATGCTCAGCCCTCCCATTTGAGTAGGATCTAAGTCAAAAACAAATAATTCAATTTACAATCACGAAGTACGTATAATCAACAGAGAGTAAAAAGAAAACTCAAATAGTAGTCATCAGAAATCCAACAGAACCACATATAGCTTTCTATAGAAAACTTTTTAAAACTCTTTATGTTTGGTATATATGTACTTAGTACTCAACTTCTGTCAGCACTTTAAATACCACTGTTGTCCCACCATTCCAACATAATACATCCTTCAACACCACAGCTGTTTACAACATGAATTATCTCTTTTATGTGATGTTTCTTTCCTTACTGCATGGAGGGTATGGGTGGGTTTCTTTTTTTTAAACAGGAGAGTGCTTATACTTATCTTCTAAGAAGTTTGAGATTGTTATCCTCAAATTGTTGTCTCTGCTATTTAAAATCAGGACTGATAAAAAGAATCAGGCTATCAGAAACTAGAGAACAGAGAAAAATTTTAAAAAATGGGCCTGCAAAATCTAGTAAGCTTTGTTCAAATAACCTTTCTTTAAAACTTAAAATTAACAATGATGTCTTTTTGAAATACTAAATCTTAGGGGTATAGTCAGGCCCTTCTTAAAATGAGTGTTTTTATATAACCAAAGGTCTTTGTTTTCATTCCTTCAATAATCAACAGAAACAGAAAAACAAAATAAAAACAGCAAAGTGGTGGATCTATGATCCAGGTTATATATAAACAAAGAAAGTACTACAGACAATTAGAAACCTATATTCCTGAAGGTTATCTTATATGAATTAAATTTCAGAACTTCAATTAAATAATATATGTGAAAATGCCTACTTCAGTGCTTATCATATGCACGTAGGCACATATTAAGTGATTTTTAAATTTAGGAGTCTACAATTAAAAGTGAGGGTAAGGTGTACTGTTGCTGAAAGACATTTGGGAGTTTCTTCTCTTTTTCTTTTTTGAATTTTTGTTTAAAGGTATGACCTTAAGTATATCCTTGTATACAATCTGTCTCGAGAACTCATGAAGCAATCCTGACCACATTTTTAACACTTTTTTTTTTTTTGAAAAATTGAAGAGAAAATCTGAGGCAGTTTAAAAAAAAGGAAGAGGTTATTAGAGGGGAAAATATGTCACCAAATGATCAGGTGGTTAAGACTTAACGTTAAAAGGTAGCCACAAAGGGAGACACACGTATAGAATATGTAGGAACATGCTCATTTGAAGAAACCAGTCTTTTTGCTGGTTAAGAACTATTAAGGCTGTTAAAATAGATACTTAAATCTATTTAAAAGTAAAAATCAGGAGGGGGAAATGAGTTTAGCAAAATGGAAAAGTTTAATTTGGTTCTTTGGGCAGCTAAATACATTTGAAGG
This sequence comes from Glossophaga mutica, assembly GCA_039655065.1. Taxonomy (NCBI): domain Eukaryota; kingdom Metazoa; phylum Chordata; class Mammalia; order Chiroptera; family Phyllostomidae; genus Glossophaga; species Glossophaga mutica. The sequence goes on from CM077304.1 coordinate 135,777,204, forward strand.
TGCCATTTTAGAGATCAGGAGGATTGGATGATTGCTTTCCAATACAGACAAAAATCTGCTAGCTCAGATTATAAGGTAAAATAGAAACATACTTATATGATAATTTTATTCAAGTTATATACCAATGTGACTTTCCAAGAAATTTGCTGTAAAGCTACTAAAACACAGACCAAGAAATTATCATCATACTTTATATTAATATTTATATAGTGTTATTTAGAAATATCAAAAATTTATATAAAGAGTCTGCTTCCCCTTCACCAAGAAGCCTTATACTAAGTTAAATTCTACATAGCTTTCCCTTCTTGGAAATTATGCAACTGACTGCTCTGAGGTTATTCAAAACAGCAAAGTGTCATGTGACAAGAACCATTGGGAAAACAAAACATGAGACTTCATGTTGAGGAAAAGCTTAAACTGGCCCCTAAATGCCCTACAGTATACCTTAGATTCAAATAGTTAAAGCCCATGTTTTAATTAAAGGCAAATCAATTTGCTTTCATTGTATAGAAAAGTAAATAATTGAAATTATCAGACCAATTTTACATACTATACCCTAACTTAACAAGGGCTCTGATCATAGATTTTCAACATCCATTTCCAACCAGCCCTTACATAATAAGATAAATTCAAGAAAGGTGTTTTTTGTAAAATTTCTTTCCTGTATTTTGCTATAAAGAACATAGTTTTTAAAAGCTGACCTGTAAATATCTTGGTTGAAGCCTAGGTCCCACTTCTAATTTGTAGGTATAAAAGGTAGATTAATAAACTGTCAGAAATGATGCTATAAACAGACATCATTCATAGCTTTCTGTAATTTATCTACAATCATTTTTGATTTATAAAGAGACATTGAAGGCAAAAAAACCTGCACAGACCTAGATTTAAAACTGGAAGAAAAAGCAATGGAAGATAACATTAATTGAAAGAATTCAGTTGGAAGCAAATCGTCCATACACTCTTTTTTGGTCCTGATAATGATTTTTTGTTTAAACACTCCAACTGATAGAATCTTGGAAGTCCAGAATGCTCACCAAGACTACTAGCAAGTGGTTTGAAACTAAAATTGTACAAAGCGACAGCTAAAACAAGCAAAGATCTCTGTTTTGATTCTCCTGAGATATGGAGAAGTATTGTTTTGGAAGCTCACTTAAGAGTTATACTACACACCTAAAATAACAATCACCTTAAGGCTTTATTCTCCAAGAATGCTGCCATTATATTAGAATGCATTTCTTAAGTTTATATACGACAGCACCACATACATTGTCATACTATGAATCATACACTAAACTAGTAAATTGATTTGGCCTTCTGGCTATTTAAAAAAAAAGGAAGTGTCATCACATATTGTTCAACTTCACTTTCCATATTACCAATGGCTCAGTGCTCTCATTTAGAAGAAAACTGCTTGTGATAATGAAATAGGAACCCTATAGCTCAATATCAACATCAATGCTTCCACCCTGCCCAATCTCTCAATTTCACCCTGGAAAATTCCTCTGTTGAGTACTACATTGCAACAGCCAGGGAAGATGGAGACATTTACAGGATGAGTTTAAGTATGTTATCTCCCGGTTATAAATACTTCAGCATTCCTTACCACCCAAAGAGTATTAAAGGTCCCATAATAAATGGGACCACCTGCAATTTTAAATTTGCTCAGCCAGTACAGGAATGGGGACAGCAGAGGGGTAGAATGGGAGTTCCCTCTAAGAAACAGCTGTCAGATCCATCTCAGATCTGAGATGGAGTTGTTCATATTCTCACCCCTGATGTGTCAGGTCCTCAGATGATCTACATTAATTGTGGCCTTTTAAGTATTCACAATAACTAAGGTGCTTACTGAGACAGCTTACCGTGTATGTGTCTTTAAACTATTTTGTTACGTTACAAAATTCCCTGAGCTCCTGACATCTCTGCATCGCTGTCTGCTTTTCCATAATGCCAATGTCAGGAATTCACACACACACACACACACGTATACAATGACTCTACCACTTGGTCTATACGCCTTTCTTTAATTGTATATACTCATGTATGCTATACTCCAAAGCTTTAAGATATCCTATATTATATTTGCCATTATTTTCTATTGGTCATATGCTTTTTTGGTTCTCTCTCTCTCCATATTATTTGGGAAAAGTACTGCCTAAATGTATTGCCCTGTCCTTGAGGAACAGGTAGAAATAGTGTCTAAACTCACCGGCCATTCCAAAGTTAAGCTGAGGCATTTCTTCAGTCTTTGCTTTCTTGGGGCTTGGCAGGTCTCTTGAAGAGTCAGATGGGAAGGCCCATAATTTCTTTCGTGGATTGACAGTGGGCGTTGGGGATTTCACAGGCTTGTTTGTGGTAGGACACCATTTGTAGCCAGGGTTTGCTTTCATAAATGCATCTTTATACTATAAACAAAGAATAGAAAACAGGTTTATAGGTTTTAATTAGTACATAGACTGAAAATGTTCTAATTGTCCTCACATCATCACCCCATTTGGAAAGTGACTGAAAACACTTCCAGTAACTTTGATAGCTTTCCTCATAGAACGACAATTCAGGGAATGAATTAATTTACTAAAAACTTCGTTGCGGGATGAGGGTACAGAGCCAACAAATTTTTTATTTTTTAACCCTCAATATTTTATTAGCACACGAAACGCTGTCTGACCTTGGTGCAGAGAGGGAGTTATTTGTCATGGACAGAGTCAATGGCTTTGAAGACAGAAAAGCCAGAGTTCAACCCTAACCCTTCCACTTAGGGCTACAGTGACCAAGGATGGAGAGCAGAAATGGAGAATACAACACCTCTGGGCCTCAGCCTTAGTTTCCATAGACTGAAAACAACACCAAAATGCCTAGAGTTATTGTAAACAGAAGTGCGCAGCACGGCATCTGCTACACATTATGAAGTGTGAGTCAATACCAAAGCCCGTAACAAAGTTCTTCTGCTCACTGCTTAATTTGGTAAGTACAGTAGAAGTCAAATCTGTGCTTTGATGTACCTACCAGTAAGGAAAATGCAGGCACAGTTATCAGAGCAAAGTAATCAGCTGTGGGATACATGAACCAAGACTGAAAATAGAAGAAGGGGAACAAGGTGGGGCAAAGTAATACGTAACTTCTCAGTCTTTTGAAGATGCAAGGCCACGTAGAAGAAAGAGTACTGGGCACAGTGTCTGGACACCTGGGTTTAAAATCCGTCTATGCTACTAGCCTGCTGTGGACATTAAGAAAGTTGTTTAACCTCACAGCCTCAATTCCTCCATTTCTTAAGTGTAACTGCAGGTCCCCAGTGACCCTGCCAACATCCCAGGGTTTTGTAACGAGCACAAATGGTCACCGATGTGAACGTGTCGAGAGCTATAATGTGTGATGTTGCAATTCACCCATCACAGACTTTATGTCTTTACTTGGAGGTATCAGCCTTCACTGACATCTTCCTTTCCCCTTTCTTTCTGTTGCTTCCACTCTAGCCCTTTCTCTCACATCTGCCACTTCTTTCCCCTTTTGTAACAAAATTAAATTAAAAACATTTATTTCTATGTATTATATATCACTAAAAGTAATGTTATCTGATAAAATGGATTTTCTATGTATTCTTCAACTATTACATGTTATTACTGATGGATACTCTATTAAATTAATGCAATTATTTTAACCCCATAAGCTTGACATTAAAATAAAAAGCCCCAAAGCTTTTTATTTAACTCAATAGGGAAGAAAAAGGTTCCTTTGTCCTTGGTGTAAGGAAAGTATATGTAATCCGAATAACAAACTTTCCTTGGAACGTCACCTTAAACCATATAAATGAACAATTTACTGTAGATAGTCAATGGTTTAGAATTATTCATGATTACCTTAATTCAAATTTTTTGAATCTTTTTTTTTTCCCCACTAAAAACTGTACATCTGCATATTGATACACAGGTACATGTAGTAAGAAGGTAAGCATAAAAAAACTGTAAGATACAGTTCACCTTTCTTAAAAAATAATTAATGTAGGACACAAGGCCAGAGCCAAATAAGAATTTACCATCATATAGCAGGATGCATTTGAGGTATCAAATGTGATAGGAGAGACAGCTATCCTACATGTACATGGGGGCATTTACATATTAAGCTGGGGCAGACAAATAGCCGTGCCTGCCTGCTGTCTGGAGGCAGATAGTGACAAATGGCAGGGAAAGGTGGAGAGGGAAGTAGCCGACACACACACCATTACTGTGTTCCAGCTAAGGATGCACAGGCCAGGTCTGTCAGATGAGCGGTCATTTGGACAAAGGTCACTGCTCTATAAGGTAACTAAAGACAAACAAACAAACAATTTGAACAAACAAATTAACATATTTGTCATGAGAAATAAAAAATAAATTTGCCAGTTTTAGAAGAAGAAAGTTCTGGTTATGAAAGTTCTAGTTACTACAGTAAATCTTGATGACTTTGGAATTTGTGGTCATTCAAAGGGATGTAGATAAAAGTTAACTTTTATACTCTTTGAAAAACTGCAAATTCATGCTGTAAACTATTTTGTGAGAAGAAAGTTTAAAGTGCTTAAGGAAATTGCTAAACCTCACTGAACAGATTTTTTGAAGAAAACAAGTATTCTACAATTCTAATTAGTTAACATAAATTTATCTATTAATATACTTTCAGACATGTAGATAATGTTTACTCACCCAGATCCCTATTTATTTTCTAAAAAGTAACAAAGATTTTTAAAAACATTCTGAAATTTTAATTTTTTTAAATTAGTACAAACCAATTAAACTAACTTTTCTCCTAATTACTCAAATTAGGAAGTAAAATTGTCCTTTAAAAATTTGCACATGAAAACGAACTATTGTTGCCACAATAATCTTTATTAGCCAATTTAGGTAACAATATCTATAGCTAAACTCAGCTTAAACTAACCTTGCATTCAGCTTTTCCTTCATGACTTTTTACACAACAGAACAGCCATGCAATTCTGTGGCTACTTAGTCAAGTCAGTTTTTCAAGTGTGTAATTTTTATTGGAATGGTTTTATCATGAAAGTTTTAGGGGTCAATGTTCTGTTACATAAAACAGTCTAATTTTATTTCTGTTAAAGATACCTAGCAACAATTCAGATAAGATAGTGCTATTAAGTCTTACTATCTAAATAATTTAAAAAAAAATTGTGAGGGAAAGGCTCTAGAAGGAGGAAGTAGAGATTAGTGCCATTTTTTAAATTTTCCTTTCCTCTTTCACCCTTGTACAATGTGATTTCTGCCTACCACAGAGAAGCAGTACAGCTGTCTCAAAATATATTATGTTAGGGGTTCACTTAGCCCCCTGAAGTTAACAAAATTTAAAAAAATATGCCACATCTCTTCTTTAAATATCAGATAATTTTCTTTGTCATCTTTCCTCCAAAATTCTGGTAGATTTTATGGTACTATTTCACATATTTGCACCAGAATCAGCTGCCTTTTTTTGTATAGGCATTCCCAGCATCCCTTATTACTCACCATGGTTGCCATTCTCTTTCATTCTGTTAAAGATCTACACAATACTAATAACTAGAACTACTACTGGTATTTTAGGTAGCTTCCCCCAACCCCCACATTAAAAACAAACAATTTGAGAAGAGTTAGTAAATATATCTTTCATTACCATTAAAGTGCTTTTTAAGATCAAATTTCCATTCTTACAAATGATCTGGAAAGTAATGGTAGGACCCAATTTTTAAAAGATTAACGTAAGTCACTGTCTTTCCGTATATAATGATGTCATTGTCGTATATGAAGCAGGCAAAATGCTGTCACAAAGGGGATGTATTTACCACCATTACCGAATAACAGTGACTCATTATTATTGCGAAGGAAATGTGGCATTGGTTGGGGTTGGAGAGATGGGAGCCAGCATTTACTGAGCACCTCACATAAATCAGGTGCTGTGTCTGTAAGTAGAATCACTTAGGTTACCTAACGGGTTGAAAATTAGCAGAAAAAAAATGGAAGCCATAAGATGGCTTTTTACTAATGGGCGATTTTTGAAAACTTTATTTTAGCAAGAGGTTATTTACAAGACAGAACCGATAGCTTGAGAGTGATGTTCTTAGAGGATAACTGAGTTAACCCTCCTGGCCCCAGCATGAACAGCTCTGCCCTGAGGATACAGAGAGGTGGGGGTAACTCTTTGGCCCTTTTAATCCTGTTATGATAGATATTTGCCCACAGGATTGACCAGATAACCAGCATGCTAAGTTTCACTACATACATACATACAGTCTATGTGGAGTTTTCCCTCATTTCTTTCCTTAATAACCTCATTGCAACAAATGATTAGGTCCTTCTGGTGTAGAGCAAATGACTGATGAGGTGCCCAGTTCCAAGGACAGACAGACATGCTCACACCCTGAGGCTTTTCCTGCCTCACAGGTATTGGCCACCCTTGGTGTTCATACGCTACTTGCGTTGACCTGTGAGTCTTCACACGAATTTATGGCTTCTGAATCTAAGCATTAAATTCCTTAAAGACAAGGGTTGTGTTATTCTTTTTTCTATCTCCCACATTCTTAACCCTTTTGCTCAATACGTACTTGGTTGGGCTAAGGAATATTGTCTTGGTATTGATCATTTACAGAGTTTAAGATTCTGCAAGGTTAATACTGTGATACAGTGACAGCATATTAACCCTCACAGTGATTTCTCAGTTACTATTTTCCATAAAAACCTGCATCGACCACAGGTAGCTTCCCCCTTTTACTGACCCTTTGCAAAACTATTTTTCATACCTGAACCAGGGAAAGGCCTATGGACCGTGTGTAAAAAGATGTATATAGGGCCTGCCAAAAGTTGGTTTACAGTTGTCAGTATGCGAAACAGTTTATTACTTGTATTACTATTTATTAATTATTGTATTATTTTCCATACGAACGACCGCAAACCTACTTTTGCCCCACCCTGTATGTTTGTGTGGCTAATCATGGATTGTAAACAATATGAAGGCAGAGACTCTAATCTGTGCTCTTTCCATCCCCAGTGCCTAGTGAGTGTCTGTCATCTAGTCAATGCGCGCAAACCAGGGAAAGGGAGGTGGGTGGGCGGAATATGCGCGAGAGAAAGAGAAGTGACTGTAGTTGGTGACTGTCACTGCTTTACGTTGTCTTCAGCACAGCTCTACATCATAAGTTCATTTACGACGGCTTTAATTAGTCTGGTCAATGCTTTAAAAACAGTTGATGCTGGTAATCATTCCTTTATAAGAATGACAGTAAAATCACTTTCATAACATGTATTGACTTTCACCAAAGCATACAAATGATTCTAAACAAAGGGTGTGATGTCTTATTGGGAAAGAACTCATTTAGATCAACCTTGGAGGGGAGAAAGAAGACTCCTGAGAAATCTGACTGTTAGTGACAACATAACTGAAACTTTTCTTTTTACAAAACTACCAAAAATCTTACATGAATTTCAGCATTAGGTTCCTCAATTGATCTAAAAATTAACATCTGAAACCAACACCAAAATGAGTAAGAGGCTGTTTAAATTCTCAATTTATCACTCACTATGAGGTCTATTTATCACTATTTATGGGGTTATTATAAGTCCTTGTGACTTTATTTTATTTGAATATTTAAATGCTAGTGTTCACTAATGATTAGCAAATTGATATTTTTGAAATCAAGTCATTAGTTCACCTAACCGAACATCTATTTTCTTAGGGGCTATTAATCACATTGGACAGTATCTGCTAAGTTAGGCAAATGATGTATTTAGTTTTGTTGATTCTTGTGATTTGAAGACAAATTTTGCATTTTTGTAGCCCTTCTCTGTGTTCATAGCTCCTAATAAAAATAGTAAATAATGATTAGGTGAAGTATCAAATACAAGCAAACATAAGTTTGCTTGTCAGAAATAACAATTAAGCTAACATTTACATAGCATTTTAAACTTTACAGAATGCTTGCACCTTCATTGCCTTTTTATATCTCACTTTGACCTTGGGAAGGCAGGCATCTTTACTGCCCTTTCCAGAGGTGGAAGCTCAAAAGATCTGAGAAGGGTGAAGGCCAAGCAGGAGAACCGCGGCTCCACTACTACTAACTTGCTCCCTTGGATAAGACTTAACTTCTCTAGGCCTCAGTGTCCTCATCATGTTGAAAAATAATACCAACCTTATGGGATTCACTTGAGGATTAAACAAGTTAAATTTCATAAAAGAACCTTGGGGAGGATAGTATAATATTCAGAAATTGACTATTATCTCAAATACAAATGCTAAAATATTGTTTTTAATACATTAGGAAAGTACTCATATCTGAAATACAGGAATGGGAAGGTTCTCAGAAACAAGGAATACTGTGAAACATGGAGTCAAAATCTTTTGTTTATTATCCACATCCTCCCAAAGTGATGGAGCCCCTAATGAAGCCACATTCAGAAAACCCCATAAACAGTATGTCATTTCATCAGAGGTGGCCAAAAGTAAATGAGAGGAGAGAAATGTCAATTGACAAGGGAGAGTAGATCCAAAAGACAGACCCATGGGAAAGCAAAGAGGAAATTCAAAAGAACAACATAGCTGAGAATCATCAAATACACAAAAATGTGAATAAAATGCAATTATTCACAAAGGTCTTACCAAATTATGGATTATAAAATAATTCTTGTTTGCAAACAATAAGTTGAAATTGTCAAAAATTCAAAAGGCATTCTGAATATTAAGAAAGAAGGTATGAGAACAAAATTTAAACAAAACTTCCAGGATAAATATATAGAACAACAAGTGTGTAATGGCGGATTTCACCTTTGCGGAAATCACTACGTGTAACAGGTTCTCATGGATGCTGGCTAAATGAGGTGCTCCTCTCAGTGTAATAATGGCCACAGGAATCCATCTCTGACCACAAGGGAATGAATGGTCTTTATATGAAGTATTCCAATTGTAAATAAATAAGCAAAAACAGCCTAATTTTCTCTTGAAATATGGAGGAAGAACTAATCATTAAAACTCCAGGAGCTGCATGTTGATGACCATGTTTCCTAGAGTACTGACAACAGTAACGGCAACTGTGACAAAAACCTTTAATAGTTTACATTCAAGTTACATTTTATTGCATTTTTCCATAATTGTTTTCTTGGCATACAAATAAACCTCCAAACTTTGCAGCACGGTCTCATAATTTTTCCTTAACACCATCGTTTCTTGTTACTCCTACACATATCCTAGGTTCGGTGCAAAATGAACGTTATTGTTCTTGAACTTGTTCTTACTTTCCCACATCTGCTCTTGTCCTTGTCTTTTTCTCTGAATCCTATACCAAAGCCCTAGTCAGCTTCTATCAAATTGATAAAGCCTTTTCTGACACACCCCCACTAATACCCACCCCTAGCACAGGTAGACTCTTCCCCCAAGACCCATGACATTTTGTTGTTACCATTTTGCCATACTTAACTCAAATCCACTTATCTCTCTCTCTCTATCATCTAAAGTGAGCAGCAGATAGTAGTAAAAGGGCGCCAAAGTCAAACAGGCAAAGAGTATCCCAGCTCCACAAATGTATGAATGGTCAAGACACTAACTCCAAAGAGCCTGAGATCCTGGCTCTGAAGAACAGGGACAATCACAGCTGACTTTACATGCTTGTGCTTATGTAAAATATTAAGTCCAGAATGAACCAATCAGTCAACAAATGCATGCCTTCAGCCTCATGCCTCTGATTCTACACACAAAAAAGGGAGAGGGTATTATAAAGGTCATTCAAAATTGCCCTAACTTTCCAGATTCTCCTCTCTTCTTTGCACTGACTCTGCTCGACCTAAAGATCAAGATACACGATCCTCTAAACTGACTGTGAATTAACTATAATCATTACTTTAAGTGAATAGTGGAAGGTTCCAGCAATACTTTGGCAATAAGGCAGACCTGTATTGCTATATTTGTAAGAGTACACACATAAATATGTTAAAAGGAAAAGTAATATTATTTCTGCATCTCCTAAAGGACAGTCACAGTCAGAAATTGGAACCCGTGAATAGCCACAATACTGTACCACCATGCACATCGCTGAAGTTAAGAAAGCTACCCACCCAGGTGATATTCTCAGGGTGGCATTTTTACTTTACTTACAACCAAATGACTGCTCTAATGAGATTCATCAGAGAACATGAAGCCCTCATTCAATCATTTTTTTCTCAACAATGCAAATTAGTATTAGGCAATAATTCAAGAAATGGAAGAAAAACCCCAGAACGGATGGTTCCTCTCATTAGATGCACTAATAGAAGATAATCAGAAGCAATAAAAGAGTTAAACTTTTTGTAGATAAAAGAAAATCTCTTTAAAGTTGTATTATTACTCACTGCTGTTTTTAGAATGTTTCTTTTAAAAACAAAAAGAAAAAATTAAGTATTTCTCACACAATTGATAATGACAGAATAGATATTGGTGAATATCATGTTAGCATTCACATTCACACTCAACTATGCTGAAAGAATATGTCTTGTCCTAATAGAGAACACATTTTAAATTGGGGGTTTAAAAATAAAAGCTTATACAAAGAAAACAGTTTTTAAAATGACTGCTTCAGAGGGATCCTGAGGAACTGAGAATATATTCATCACTAGCAACCACCACAGGTCCTGGTACCTTGAAGCAACTCAATAAGTTTTTGTTTATTAAACTGACATTTCAATTAAGGCCCAATATTAACACAAAAAAGCAACATCACAATTATCTGCACTTTAATGTAATTTCCAACCCATGTAAGTAAGTTTTAAGAAGTATCGCTTATAACTAGAAACCAATTGATTTTGGAAGTAACTGAATCTTCCACACTGTGCACTAAGAATAAGACAACATTTCATAGTAACATACGTAAACAAGGTAAGATGCAAAGTGAAAATCCATTTATGGTCTCTACTTGAAGCAGACTGCAGCGGGGCACCTTAACAAATTTCATTACAGCACCACTATGGCAAATACTGCTACCCTAATTAAGTAATTAGTAAGGGATTTCCTGTAGTAAAATAATACTCCTTAAGTGGCCATGTTGGGTTTGTAAATTAGCAGTATTTAAAAAAAGGCAAACAATATACGAACTCAGTACAGGCTGCATGTTATCCAAAAACAGCAATCCAAAAACAAACTTGATTGTTTAATTATAGGAAGCTAATGGAGTTCCCTATGAGGCTTCAGATAATTGTTTATTTTACCATATAAGCATGACTATGAAAAGATCTAAAGCTATTTAATGAGAAAATTTTACTGTTAATTATTGTTATGCTAGTGAGAATCTACTGAAACATTTAAAATCATGTAGGTTACCAGAACTGAATTTAAATTTTTCAAATGCTCTACATAGTAAAAATCCTGTCTTCAACAGTGGTCAATTCCTAAAGCCTTATGTGAGCATTAATTACATAGCAACTAGGCTATTCATTTACTCTGGATTCAAATTACCCTGAACATTGGCTAAAAATTTTTATGTTCCAGGTTAGCTTGTTAAACTCAATAAAACGACATCACTTAAAATATTTTTTCCCATACACTGAAAGGTCTAATTAATATGTGTCACTTGAAACTCTGTATTTTGTCCCCTAGAGGTTCATCTTTTCACAGAACTTAACCAAATGCTTGGGTGGTACGGTTTTAATGAATCAAGATTTTTTACAAGTGGTAACATTTACAAGTGGCAACACTGAAGAAATAAAGTTAGAATTAGTCCTTTCAGGTTTAACCACAACGATATTGCTTTGCTTTCCCCTTAACTGATAACTCCATTACACAATATATTTTATGTCCTGACCAGTGTGGCTCAGTGGGTTGGGTGTCATCCCACAAACCAAAAGGTCGCCAGTTCGATTCTCTGTCAGGACACATGCCTGGGTTGTGAGCCAGGTCCCCAGTTGGGGGCATGCAAGAGACATTGATATTTCTCTCACACAGTAGTGTTTTTCTTCCTCTCTTTCTCCCTTCCCCTCTGTCTGAAAATAAATAAATAAATAAATGGAAAAAAGAGGGGACCTATGGATGTTTCTCTATCGTTCTCCCTCCCTCCTCTTTCTAAAAATAAATAAAATCTTTTAAATAAATAAAGTATTTACACAATATATTTTAAATATACAGTGAGCTCATTAATTTCAGATTAATTTAGAAACAGAGCAGCATACAATTTTTGAAGAAATTCAGTCAATGCTATCATTTTAGAGTTGATTAATGTCCCATCTTTCTGAATAGCCCTCCTGCATGGCAATGGTTCTCGCCAACTACTCCTACACAGTGTTAACATGCATGCATGTATCACAAAATAGCCTATCCCACTGTCATTGACTAGTTTCAAACATTCATGCTGCACTACCAACAAACCAGGAATCAAAGCATATCTCTTGATAACTGTGTATATTACAAAACCAAAAAATGTTAGAGCTGTAAGGCATACAAATTTTTATCCAACTTCCTCATTCTAATATAAAAAAATGAAGAAAGCTGAGATCCAGAGATTGACCTAGATACCATCACAAAGCTCTTTAGCATCAGAACTAGATCAGGACTCTTTCCCATGATACAACTAGAGTAACCTAAGTCTGCCATCTTTTACTACAGGCATTTTCTGACAACAGAAGCTGAGTTCCCAGAAAAACCAGAAACAAAATCATAATAAATCAATCACCATACATAAAAATCAACTGCTTCTAACAATCAGTGGAGTATGTACAATGAGAAAAAAACCCCTTGGTATTATACTGCTCTTGGCATTCCACCAGTGTTTCGAACGTGAACTCAGAACTCAGAAATAGGAACAAGCCTCTTATGTTTTTACTTAACACCTAATTCAGCATTCACTTTCCTGCTGCTAGGCCTTCAGTGGGAATTCCCTATTTCCTACTGGAACTCACAGGATTGATTGCTCACATCTACCATAAAAACCTTGTCACTGGAACCTACCTCCTTGGCCATGTCTGTGTATTTCTGTTTCTCCTCTGGATCAAGAACAGCCCACCAATCAGCTAGTATCTTGGTAGCACCTCGGTTATCAAGCCTGGGGTGTTTCTGACGTACAAGGGAGCGATGGCGTTTGCAAAATAAGAGAAATGCATTCATTGGTCTCCGGGCTCGCTGTTCTGGTGATTCATCATCTTCAGCCTCACCAACATCTTGCTCTAGGCCATCAGCCCCAAGAAGTTGTACCTATTACCAACCAAAACAAAAGCCAGATGTATTAAGATACATGCTGGGCAATTTTGCTTTAATAATTAGTCTTGGTTTTCAAACTGTATTTTTTTTTTTAAATATTGAAGAGTTTCAAGCATGGAAGGGATATATCAGATTTGTGTATTTATTTATTTATTTTTTATTTTAGAGAGAGGGAAGAAAAGGAGAAAGGGAGGGAAATGTCAATGTGAAAGAGAAACATCAATTGGTCGACTTCTTTTTTTCAAGTATACTTTATTGATTATGCTATTACAGTGTTCCCAAGCTTCCCTCCTTCACCCCCCCTCCACCCTATACCCTCCAACCCTCCAGCACTACCCCCCGCTTAGTTCATGCCCATGGGTTGTACGTATAAGTTGCTTGAGTTCTCTGTTTCCTATACCATTCTTAACCTCTCCCTGTCTATTTTATGCCTACCAATTATGCTTCTTATTCCCTGTACCTTTCCCCCCATATTCTTCCCCGCCCCACTGAAAACCCTCCATGTGATGTTCATTTCTCTGATTCCATTCCTGTTCTACTTGTTTGCTTAGCTTTTGTCTTCGGGGTTTTTTTTTGTTTGTTTGTTTTGTTTTGTTTTGTTTTTTTAGGTTCAGTTGTTGATAGTTATGAATTTGTTATCATTTTACTCTTTATAGTTTTGATCGTCTTCTTTTTCTTAGATAAGCACCTGTAACATTTCATATACTAATGGCTTAGTGATGATGAACTCCTTTAACTTGACCTTATCTGGGAAGCACTTTATCTGCCTCTCCATTCTAAATGATAACTTTGCTGGATAGAGTACCTTGGATGTAGGTCCTTGCCTTTCATGACTTTGAATACTTCTTTCCAGCCTCTTCTTGCCTGCAAGGTTTCTTTTGAGAAATCAGCTGCTAGCCTTATGAGAACTCCTCTGTCTCCTTTTCTCTTGCTGCTTTTAAGATTCTCTCCTTCTCTTTAATCTTGGGTAATGTAATGATGATGTGCCTTGGTGTGTGCTTCCTTGAGTCCAACTTCTTTGGGACTCTCTGAGCTTCCTGGACTTCCTGGAAATCTATATCCTTTTCCAGATTGGAGAAGTTCTACTTCATTATGTTTTCAAATACGTTTTCAATTTCTTGGTCTTTCTCTTCTCCTTCTGGCACCCCTATTATTCGGAAGTTGGAACGTTTAAAGTTGTCCTGATGGTTCCTAAGCCTCTCCTCAATTTTTGAATTCTTTTTTCTTCATTCTGTTCTGGTTGAATGTTTATTTCTTCCTTCTGCTCCAAACCATTGATGTGAGTCCTGGTTTCCTTCCCTTCACTGTTGGTTCCTGTACATTTTCCTTTATTTCACTTTTCATAGCCTTCACTTTTACCTCTATTTTGCAACCATACTCAACCATTTCTGTGAGCATCCTGATTACCAGTGCTTCGAACTATGCATCTAATAGGTTGGCTATCTCTTCATTGCTTAGTTGTATTTTTTTCTGGAGTTTTGATCTATTCTTTCATTTTGGCCATTTTTTTTTGTCTTGGTGCAACTATTATGTTGTGGAGGGGGCGGGGTCTTAGGAATTCACCTGGTGAGGCAACCCTCTTTGCTGCGTTGTGGCACTGTCTGCGGGGGAGGGATGAGAGAGGGAACAATGTAGCTACTCGCTTGGCTCTAGCTGGACTTTCCAATGAACTCTCTCATGTGAGACTGGGAGTTTCTCTCACTGTGGCAACCCCTGCCATAGTTTACCACTAGCTTTGAGTCTTAGTTTCCCATTCAGCCAGCCCTGCCTTACCCGTGTAGTCTGCCACCTTGCTGCAGGTCCTCTCTGCCCACCTGGCTGCCTGTCTCCATCCCTCTACTGGTCTGGGTGAACATTTAAGTCCTTGGTTGTTGGAGTTCCATGCAATTTGATTTTTCTGGCACTTCTGGCTGTTTATTGTTTTTAGATTGGTTTTTATCTTCCTTTTGGTTGTGTGAGGAAGTGAAAGGTTTCTACTTACACCTCCATCTTGGCCAAAACTCCCAACTGGTTGCCTTCTGCATGTGCACACCAACTGGGGAGACCAGGACTAAACCTGTAACCCAGGCATGTGCCCTGATGGGTAATCTGACCCATGACATTTTGCTTTGCGGGATGATGCCCAACTGAGACACACCAGCCACAGCTCAAATTGTATTTTTTCCTTAGCTCCATTTAAACAATTTAAAGTTGAGAAGAAAAATATTTAAAAAAAATTATTAACCACTATTAGGGGTTGGTAAACAACTTATGGTGTATTCTTCTGCCTAGTTTTTATAGCAACCTGTGCATATATGCTATTATAGTACATTACATTGTGTTATAATTGCTTACATTTTTTCTCTTAACATAGCATACCTAGCTCAATGGAGCATTAGTATTTAACCGTTGAATGAATGAACAAACCCACTATAGTATATGGGTTTCAAGATTATTAACAATATTCACATAGAGTACACAAATATTAACAGCTCTCTTTCTCTTCTTTGTAAAGTGCTTTTTATAGCTAATAATATGAAAATGTTTCACATGAAGATACATAATAAAAATCTAACACCATGCAATGTTTTTGTGGACATCACAAGTATATAGCCTTCTACTTTAACAATCAAAATAGAAATTTAAGGTTGAGGAAAGAACTACATGGTAAATTTTCAAGCTTGTAAGTATGAAGCTTTCCTGTCTAGTGAAATGCTATGGTGATAAAAATAAACTCATCCAGGCCCAAACCCTCAAAATCAGTCCTGAATCCTCCCTTTTTCTAAGCATTTCATTCAATTCAAGGTCTTCAAGGACTGGACAATGTTCCCTGATCCTGTCCATTCCATCTGTATAATTCTCATTGCTGCTGTCCCAGTGCCACTCTTGCCTATGGCCTAGTCTTCCTTCCCACTTTTGATCTCTTAGAAATACTTCCTGCACATGGCTAAAGATTAAATTTCTTAAAGCACACCTTTGATTACAGAATCTCAGAATATATTAAGATTATTAAAAATCTTCTAATGCTAAAGTATGATTTTATGCTTCTTTCTTGGAAACAATGCAACCGTGAGCAGAAGTCCGGAATGCTTACTAAAAGCGTTCCTGTAATTTCTTGTTTCATCGTTAAAATCAGGAAGGACAGAGGTTGTTGCGAGTCTGCATTGTATAGCAGGTCAGTAGTTCTCCAACTTGGGTGGGCACTGAAATACCTAAATGCCTTGTCAAAACAGATTGTTAGGTCCCATTCCCAGAGTTTCTGATTCTGAAGATCTGGGGCTGGGCTTAAGAATTTGTATTTCTATCACGTTCCCAGTTGATTCTGGTGCTGCTGGTATAAAAATCACACTTTGAGAACCATTATTATAAAAGCAACTATGTTCTTTTATACCATGTTTACTGGGCAACTGTTATAGATAAGATACTCTAGGGCAAATCACTAGCTTAATCTAATTTGGTATTTTTTTTAAAAAGCCTTCAAGTTTAAATTAAGTATTGAAAATGCATTTAATTAACCATCAATTATCTTCAAACACCAATAATACAGAAAAACATGTAATCATAGCTATCTGATTTGGAAATACATTAGGGATTATTAATGGGTTAAAGGCTATAGGTTTATTTTTCTTATTACGTATACAACCATTAACAATAATTTGCATTTTCAAGGAATATTTATTTAGCATTCTCAAAGTGACAAGAAGCTACAGAAAAAATTAGCAGACAAAAATGTATTATGTAGGCTAAGGAAGTAAATACATTTCCCTTCACAACAGACTAATTTTTGATGCAATTACTAAATTATAAAACTCAAGCCAAGAGCTGGAAAGAGATAAATAACATAAAATCCTGACCCAAGGAGCTCACTATTTTGGGAGGAGAGAAAGACATATACACAAATAAATTAAAAAGCAGTATGCTGACTGCAACAAGGAACCAGTGAAATAATGAAGCTCTATTAGACGGGCAGAAGCGCACGGAAGTCTCCCTAGGAAAGTTGTTGTCTGAGCTAAATTCTGAAAGATGAATTGGAATGTCAGGTAATCAATGGAGAGACATGGGAGAACTAACAGAGATTAAGGCTGGATGGTTTATTCAAACATCAATATGCAGTTCAATAGCAATGATATATAAAAGATTAGAACAGGGACATGAGAATGTAGAAGGTAGAAGCCACTTCATGAAGAGTATATTCTGTCACCTCAAAAAAAAAAAAAAAAACAAAAAACAAAAAACAAACAAACCCAAAACATGCTTTTAATCGTGTAAACAAGTTTGCCAACTACTTGTTTGAAGGTTGGTTTCAGATTGTACAGACCAATAACAAACTCTGGGGGCCCAACCCAGATGGCCAACTTTTTATTTTGTCAAGTATAGACATCAAAAAAAATGTTTTTAACTACTATCTAGTAATATTAACTAACCAAAAAAAAAAAAAAAAAAAAAAAGAATCAGCAAATAAATGTTACTAAATAAGTAAAATTAAATAAAAATGAAAAACTCTAAATAAAAATGAAAAACTCTCTATCTGAATTTATTTTTCTTTCACCAGGGGCTCAGTACTGTAATACTTTGTAACAAATCAACATTAGTACTAGACTAGAATATGGAAAGCCTGCTTAAAACCACAGGTGAGATATTGTTAGATTTGTATCTTAAGACAAATCTTGTCAGCTGTGTAAAGCATGAATTATAACAGCAAAACTAGAAATAACCAAAACTAGAGAGAGAAGATAAAAGTTTATTCCAGCTGTCCAGACAAAAAAGGGAACAGTGCTGAGTCAAGGGAGCAACAATGAGAATGGATAATGTGAACAAAGACAGTATTTATTTATAAGGTGAAAGCAAGAGGTATCTAATTGGATGTAAAGTTTGAAAAAGGAAGACTGTTTCTAGCTTCAGTGGCAAGACTCCTTCATACAAAACAAAGAATACATTTTCTCAAATGAAAGCAATTAGAGCTGGTGCAGAGCAGAAAGATCAGTACTGACAGGCTGAATTCGAAGTCGCTTTCAGCAGAGACCAGGCACTGTTGTAGGCGATGCACATAGAGCAGTGAGAACACAAATTCCCTGCCCTCCTGGGGCAGAAGAGCAGTGCAACCAGCCTTCCATTCTGAAAGGATGCTTCTGCCTGCTTTGTTGAAAACAGACTGTAGAAGGAGAAGAGCAGAGGCAGAGAGAGAATAATATGCACCAGAAATGGTGGCAGCTTGGAGTCAGTCAGTAGTAAAGTTGCTAGGAAATGGTCAAACTAAGGACATATTTTGAAAGCAGAGCTGATAATTTGCTGATGGATGAACGAATATGAGATTTGTGCAAAAGAAAACAGACAAGGTTTCTGGTGAAACCAACTTGAAAATGGGAGTTGCCACTTACTGAAAGAGGGAAGATGCATGAGAATGGGGTTTGGAGGAGAGAGAAAAAGGCTTCATTTTGAACACATTCAAACTGAGATTCTTTTTTTGTTCTGTTTTGTTTTAAAATACATTTAATAAAAATAACTCAGTTTTACATATTTTACATATGTAGAATATTTACAAATTCCTTTACAGCATTTATTTAATGGTTTACTATTTTTTCATTATTTGCCTTTTTGACTATTTTCAGCAGTAGTAAAATACTGTCCAGTGTTGTTTGTAACTAAAATCAAACTGAGATTCTTATGTAATATCTAAGTAGATGTATCAAGTAAATAGTCAGAAATTCAGGTCCAGAAATTAAAATAAGAGGCCCAGAAGAAATCAATACTGGAGGGTAGAGTAATGGAGGAGCATCAACTGAAAGAAACTAAGCAAATTCATTTGGGAAGAAATAGAAATGAGGGATGTCATACATACAGACACAGTTTCAAGAAGCAAGTAATCAACAGGTGCAAATGTGTTAGAAAGATCAAAGTAAGTATAAACTTTGCAGTCCTCAAAAAGAAGGAATAACACCTATTTCTCTGAACAAGGAAAGGAGGAGGAAAAGATGAGTAAGGAGAAAAGTGTACAGGTGAGTAGAGGAGAGGAAACTGAAGAAGTCATTTTTAATTTCTCTATGAAAGAGGAAAAAAGGGCAAGAGTGAGAGAAACTATAAAATGTATCTAGAGAACGTGTCTGAGAAAATAGGAAAAATGTTTACAATACCAGCTGAGACAGTGAAAAGGGAACTGACAGAGGCCAAGAACAAAAGAATAAAAGGATACCAAAGGCCTGAAGAATATTAAAAATGTGTTTATAAAATTTATAGTAACACAAAATATGTGTAAATGTAGTCATTTATTCTTCCACTGAGCATGTATCTGTTCAATACTTACTATGTGCCAGGCACCATTCTAAGTTCTAAGGAAGGAGAGGAGCATAAAGAAGGGCAAAACCCCTGCTCTTATAGAGCTTATATTCCAGTTGAGAAAAACAGACATAAACGAGAACATGATTAAACACAAGGCAAATAGTAAGAAATGCTATGATGGAAATCCTCTGACCTGGAATGAATTGGGTGGGAGGAACACCTGACATGAGGAGTCCCATCTGTTGGGGACGTAGTCCTTAATGACGAGTTATGCCAAGACCTGGAGGAATATGTGGCTTTCTAAAGTCACCTGCATGGTTGTATGATTTTCCAAACAATAGCTGGCTGCTCACGTGTGAGTCCAGAGAAGGGGACTTGGAAGACTGATTGCCACAGAGGCTTGATGGGGTGAGAGCAGCCAGATGCCACAGAGATGAGGGACCTCAACAGCCGTGGGACTGCCTATGGTGGCCGGGCTAGGCTAGGAGCAAAGAAAGAGGCCAGAGGAGCAACGGGTTGGCTGCCAGGTGAGCGCACCAAATTTTATGAAACCTCCATCCCCACTGCATCTCAACATTACCATCAAATCATTAGTTAATTGATGAAAACCCTGTTAAGAAAGCTCTGTTTCAGTCTAAACTATTAGGAAGTACAGACACTTTAAGAATCATCAACATGTGGAATGAAAATGTAGATTAAGTAGCTAAAAAGGATTCAAATTACACAGACTTTAGAAGCACATCTTTCGCAGTACAGGTGTTCACTGAAATTTCTAGAATGAATGCTCAAAAAAACCTTAAAACTTATATAACAAATGGAGGGATTACCTTATCAATATCTTCCTCTTCCTCTTCGTCTTCCTCCTCTTCTAAAAAGTCAACGAGATTTTTTGCGAGCAATGGATGCCACTGAAGACACTTTCTTTTGGGTCGTTTTCCAGCCCCTTCTCCTTCTGCTGAATGATCTTTATTTTTATTACTGCCTTTCATTACTGTGACCTGTGAAAAGGAAAAAGGGAGAAAAATAGAGAAATCAAAGTAAGTTTGATTACTATTAGTTTATTTAGTTTCCTTAGCTTTCACTGGATTAAAATTTTAATGACTAAGGTGTCTAACCAGCTCAGGAGTTTACTGAATTCAGTAAGAATTCCGAGTACTGTATTTTGCCCTGTATAATACGCACCCACGTTTTTGGCCCAAACTTTCAGGAAAAAAAATCTTTTGTTTTAATTTTTTAATTCAATTTTTATTTATTTATATTTAGATACTTGCTTTTATATTATAAGGAATTTTAGCATTTAGTTTTGAACATAATGTGGTGCAAGAAATTTTCTGTAACAAACAATTACAAAACACAAGAATAGATACAAGTTACTTCATATACTACTCACATATAATGTACACCCTTATTTCCCCTTCAAAAATTTGGGCAAAAAAATGTGCATTATACACGGCAAAATACAGTACATAATCAAACATTCATTTTAGTGGGCCAAAATGAGCTAATAACATTTGCCTTTCATGAAATCTACTTCCTTCCCCTCTGTAACTTCAGAACTCAAAACTCAAATAAAGTGTTAGAATGATTACAAACTCCTGCCACCTGTTCATATTTATATAGGGCAGGGTTTCTCAAAGTTGCCCACCAGAGAAATGTGAAAGATGCCGCCTGGGGGAGCACAGGCGCTCACAGAGGTGGCCCTCCACACCTTCTCTGATGGCTATTATAATAATTTACATAAATTTTGCATTCTACACTATGACAAATCTGAAATTGGAAGTATTACTAAATAAAATGAATATTTTGTAAGAATCAAATATTCTGGATTTTTCAAAAAGTAGTTATGGGCAGCTTCCAAGGAGGCAATGAATAAACACTGTAATTCTCTTTGTGGGAAGAGAATGCCCAGCACCCATGTGTGACACACAAATTACAAACGCATTTGTGTCTCTCCATTACATATGTACTTCAATCCAGTGACAGTTTCACGCCCTTGTTTTTTCTTTCCCAACAGGTAACTCACTGAAACAGTGAGCTAATAGCCAGGCTCTGTTATGTGATGTAATCTTTCAGAAACCCAAAATTCTAAATTTCTCTTCAATGACAAAAAAAATAAAGTTTTCCTCTCAAAGCAATCTATAGATTCAATACACTTCCTAATGGATTCCAATAATGTATTTTGTAGAACTAGAACAAATACTTCAGAAGTTTATATGGAACCACAAAGGGCATAGCAACAGCGATCCTGAGAAAGAAGAACAAAGTTGGAGGAATCGTGCTACCTAACATTAAAGCAATTCCTATCCAGATTCCAATGACGTACTTCACAGAACTAGAATATTTCAAAAATGTATATGGAACCATAAAAGGCCCACATAGCAACAGCAATCCTGAGAAAGAAGAACAAAGTTGGAGGAACTGTGCTATCTAACATCAAACCAATTCTTATCCAGATTCCAGTGACATACTTCACAAACTAGAACATTTCAAAAATGTACATGGAACCATAAAAGGCCCCACATAGCAACAGTGATCCTGAGAAAGAAGAGCTAAGTTGGAGGAACTGCGCTATCTAACATCAAACCAATTCCTATCCAGATTCCAATGACATACTTCACAGAACTAGAATATTTCAAAAATGTACATGGAACCATAAAAGGCCCCACATAGCAACAGTGATCCTGAGAAAGAAGAGCTAAGTTGGAGGAACTGCGCTATCTAACATCAAACCAATTCCTATCCAGATTCCAATGACATACTTCACAGAACTAGAATATTTCAAAAATGTATATGGAACCATAAAAGGCCCGCATAGCAACAGTGATCTTGAAAAAGAAGAACAAAGTTGGAGGAATCATGCTACCTAATATCAATGCAATTCCTATCAAGATTCCAATGATGTATTTCACAGAACTAGAACAAATATTTCAAAAATTTATATGGAACCATAAAAGGCCCTGCATAGCAACAGTGATCCTGAGAAAGAAGAGCAAAATTGGAGGAATCGCACTACCTAATATCAAACTATACTATAAGGCCATAGTAATCAAAACAGCATGGTACTGGAATAAAAATAGACACACAGATCAATGGAACAGAACAGAGAGCCCAGGAATAAAACCACACCTTTACAGTCATATAATATTTGACTGAGGAAGCAAGCACATACAATAGGCTAAAGATAAGCTTATTTAATAAATGGTGTTGGGAAAATTGGACAGATATGTGTAGAAAAAGGAAACTAGACCACCTTCTTATGCCACACACAACAATAAATTCAAAATGGATCAAAGATTTAAATGTTAGATCCAAAAACAATCCTAGAAAAAAACATATGTAGCAAAATCTCGGACATTGCTTGCAGCAACTTTTTATTTGCTATATCTCAAGCAAAAAAAAAAAAAAAAAAAAAAAGCAAAAATAAACAACTGGGAGTTCATCAAGCTAAAAAGTTTTTGCACAGCAAAGGAAACCAACAACAAAATAAAAAGACAACCTACTGAATGGGAGAACGTATTTGCTGATACATCTAATAAGGGGTTAATATCCAAAATTTATAAGGAATTTAATAAAAGTCAGCAAAAAAACAAACAATCCAACTGAAAAAAAAATGGGCAGAGGATCCAAATAGACACTTTTCCAAAGATAACGTACAGATGGCCAGTAAGCAAACATATGAAAAGATGCTCAATGTCACTAACCAGAGAAATGCAAATTGAAATCACAATGAGGTATCATCTCACACCTGTCAGAATGGCTATCAACAATAAATCAACAAACAACAAGTAAGT
This sequence comes from Glossophaga mutica, assembly GCA_039655065.1. Lineage (NCBI taxonomy): Eukaryota > Metazoa > Chordata > Mammalia > Chiroptera > Phyllostomidae > Glossophaga > Glossophaga mutica. The sequence goes on from CM077304.1 coordinate 135,800,411, forward strand.
GCTGGTGAGGCTGTGGAGAAAGGGGAACCCTTCTGCACTGTTGATGGGAATGCAGATTGGTGGAGCCACTCTGGAAAGCAGTATGGAGATACTTCAAGAAATTAAAAATGGATCTGCCTTTTGACCCAGCAGTCCCACTTCTGGGAATATATCCGAAGGAACCCAAAACACTAATTTGAAAGAACATAAGCATCCCTATGTTCATTTCAGTGTTATTTACAATTACCAAGATGTGGAAGTAGCCCAAGTGTCCATCAATAAGGAGTGGCTAAAACTATGGGACATTCACACAATGGAATACTACCCAGCCACAAAAAAGAAGAAAATTTTACCCTGTGCTACAGCATGGATGGACCTAGGGAACATTATGCTAAGTGAAATAAGCCAGTCAGAGAAAGACAAATCCTGTATGATTTCACTCATATGTGGAATCTAATGAACAAACTAAACAAGGAAAATAGGGACAGACTCATAGATGGAGAGCAGGATGACAGCTAACAGAGGCAGGGGAGGTTAGGGGGTGGGAGGATTGAGGAAAAAGGAAAAAGGACTCACTGACAACAGTGTGGTGATTACTGAGAGGAGGGGGATGTAAGGGGACTAAATGTTAATGGGGAAAAATACAATAAAGGTAAAAAAATTTTCTAAATAAAAGCAACACATTCATATTATAAAGGTAAAAACAGCATGAAATGAGGCTGACCTACATCATCATGTCCTAGCCCTGTAGTCCAGAGGTAAACTATACCTGTCCATTTTCTTATATACTTTATCACCATCTGTTTGATTTGTTATATTTCATTCATTCACTTGAAGTAACAATATGCAAATTATGGTTTAAACATACACATGCAAACATTCAATAATAAATTAAATGCCATCTATTTAAATGTTTCATGATGACAATTACAAACACAAATACTGTTGTTAAAAACACAAGTAGTGGCCTTTTTGGTTAGTATAATTCTGTCTTAGTCCAAATGCTTGAAAAGTGGTATCAATAAACTTTTAATGTCATGTTGCTGAAAATGGGGCTCACACATACTTTGAAGATTTATCCAGTTCTCAAGCCTTCAATACAATATGGCATAGGCAAATGTATCCTTCCTTAATTATTTCTGGATTTGGGGTCATACTTAGGTCTTCCTCACTTCAAATTAAAGAACAAATCAATAATGTTTCCTTCTAGAACTTTCATGACTTCATTATGTTAAAAGTTTTAAATATTTGATCTGCAAGTCATTCTGATAAAAGGAGTAAGGAAGGGAAATAGCTTCTTTTTCCCCCCAAATACCTAGTCAGACAACTGTTCCAATACCATTTATTAAATAATACAGGTTTCCCTCATTCCTCTGAAATGCCACTTTTATTCTATCCTAAATTAGCACATGTATGAGCCTATTTCTGAATTCTCTTCTGTATTATAAACATCCTGCCTTTACCTGTCTTGCCTATCCTATCCAACTTTAATATCTTTAAGAACTATTATTTTGTACCTTTTTTATATACAAATATAACAAGTAAGCATAGCCATTAATATTTTTAAATTGCCTATATCATGCTCTCTAAGCCAGTACACCTTGATCATTCTCACTTGGTAATAACTATGTAACATTCCAAAAGAAGAATATATCTCAATTTATCCAATTATTCCACTACTGATGAACATTCAAATTATTTCTTGCACTACAATAAAAAAGTCCTCATTTATTATAAAATATTTTTCAAGTAGTCATTTTCATAAAAATCCTCATTAATTTATTAAAAGCTACGTCTAGTCAAAAATAAAAAAAAAATAAGGAAAGAGCAGAAAACCAGGTTCCTGTGGTTTTCTCAGAAAGAGAAAAACTTCTGCTGAGTATCTGAAGCAATTACATGATTTGTGTGGCTGCCTCAAGAGTACAAGAAGTTATTGAAAACTCTAAATGGAATTAGTTATCTGGTTTGCTCTTTATAAAGGAACAAAGATTTCTTGTGAACTGATGATAGACCATTTAACAATTCCCATTCTATCTACAAATAAAACTTGGCACCGGCAACCCAATTTCCAAAAATACCAGTGCTATATGGAGAGAAGAGGAAATGGTTATTTTTGTGGCTTATTAATCACTTCAGGATGAGCTGCTTGAGTGGTAATTAAACCCGTACTGGAGACCCAATGTTTCATGATAACACATTTTTTAAAGAGTAACAGAAATCAATGGGAAACTATAAGTTGTTTTCAACAAGAAAGGTTAAAGTGGTTGCCAATGCCTAGAGAAAAATGTATCATTTAGACTTAAGGATTTTCATTATGCTATTTCACTTACGTGTGAAATGTGTTTAAGTATATGCGCCTTTGTGTATATACATATAATTTCAAAATTCAACCAGAAAACAGAATATCAAGAGCCACATTTATGGATAGTATATGTGGCTTTTGGGTTCAAAATGACCACATTAACCCCCTTCCCCAACTATTCTAATTCTTACCACATAGCTGACATGCGACTACAGGTTCTACATAGCTCTTCTGATACTCCCCGTATTAATCTCTTCTCCCCCAGAAAAACATTAGAAAGATTTTGTATTACCAGTGACACTTAACTACATTTTACCTTAAGTAACAATTATTTGGATACATCCTACCTCCATCACTAGGCCTTTTTCTTGTTATTCAAAATTTTATTTATTTTTATGTGTTCAAAAGCATCCTGGCTCACCAGAACATCAAGGTCAATTAATTGGGAGGGTTGTCATAAGCAACTATATGGACTTCCATGCTGAATCTTTGCAATAATTCACTATTTATATACACTATGGGGGTTTCAAAATTAACCCCTGATCTCTCTCATTCTTCTGAATTCAGTTATTATTCCCTAAGTGGAGGGATGGGGAGAAAGGAGCTGAAAACTGTGTGTAACTAATATGCAGGCCAAGGTGAGAACCACATGGACTTTGGGAGAAATAAGGTTGACAACCCTTAGCACAGTGCCTAGAACGCAACAGGCATAGAATGTATTTTTTAGCCTGAATGAAAGATGAAGAAATGAGTAAGTCAATTGGAGAGGGTGTACCTCAAACAATATAGTCAAGAAAAGTGTAGCTGATTTAATGACAGTGAAATACCTCAAACTAACAGGAAATTTTAATAATTTATAGTTACCTAATTACTTTTTAATTCCTTATGGATCTATTTTCAAGACATTAGAAGAAGGCAAAAGAGAAGGGACATGATCCTGATTATCCTTCAGAAGTAATGAGAAAGCAAAAGAGAAGAATGAAAGCAAGAAAGAAGAATGCATGAAAAGATGAAGCAAAAGTGGGAAAGGGCAAAGGAGGCAGGATTTTAAGACTTAACCTTATTATTCATCCTACATCAACAATGAGGAAGAGGAAAAATTGTTATTTTTTGATAGTAACAGAGGACTACCCTTGTAATTATTTGCCACCAGCCCCCAAACCCCTCCATGTTGTCTTTTTGTTCTTGACAAGAGCATATTAAGCAAATAATCTATACGAAATAAATGAAGCAAGTGGTTAGACTTTATTCAAAAGAGGTCATCCTTCCATTCTGTATTGCAATTCTAGAATAACTGAAATCAGGTTATTTAACTATGAAAGATTCAGTATCAAATTGTGCTGCTGAAATTGTCAAATGATGGAGGCTGAAGGTATCTATCCACAATACTGAATATTCATTTATCTTGTAAAAACAAACCATCCCACGTGTGCCCCTTTCTATGCCAGGATGAGCAATTAGATACTCTTTGTACTGAATTAAATATAAATCAACTTGGTGATAAATTAGGAAAAACTCTATTTAACTTCATTCTTCAAATGCAGCAAGCCCATTCATGAAGACCTTTACTAAGCTGAATCTTCATGAGAAATTTAAAGAAGACATGTCATAGAATAAACAGTACAAAGCAAAAACCTCATTTAACAAAAGAAAAAAAATGAACACTGGAGCCTGACGGACCTCATTTAGAATCCTGCCTCTGCCATTATCTACTTGTTGTGAAGTTACTAATTTGCTGATCCTTCCTCACATGTTAAAACTGAATAGCAGCTCTCCTGTGAGAATACTTTTTATATAATACTCAGTACAGAGCCTGGCACATGGAAGGTTCTGACTCAGTATCAGTCAATCCTCTCTTTACCTACAAGCTTTGTAAAGGGAGAATTGGTTTAACCAGCAGCATCTTATTGCTAAAACTTGGCCTAAGAAGCTGTTCAGGGAATCACAGATGGCTCCCATTTAAAAGTGGTCCACATGTGGCCCAGATGACACAACCTCTAGCCTCAGAAACTTAAAAATGAAGATGAAAACTTCCTTTACGTTGTCTAAGAGATATTCAATCAGAAACAGCACTTTGGCATAGTCGTATGTATTGTGACCAAGAGCTTCTAAGTCTTTCTATCATGTTCTCTTACAACTTAGGTAATCAGTACATTTTAGTCTTTAAAACATTGTGTGAATTTAACTACTATGTCAGAGGTGTATTTTAGAGTTTTAAACTGTTTCCTAAATGGCCAATAAAATTCCATTCAAATCATATTAATGGAAATTCAGAGGCAATAAGACAGGGAAGGTAAGGGAGATCCATGAAATCTCATTGTTAGAATACCACACATTCTGACTGCCAGTAAGGCCCCTTCTGGGTCACACTAAAACTGCAGAGCTTCCTAGCTTTCCTGGGTCCACAGAGAAGAGGGGGGAAAAAACAGCTCAAAGAAACGGTGACAAAGTGGTAGGTAGCTCTAGAGCTTCCACATAAATTAGACTGACCTACTTACAATCTTCCAAAGGAGTCCTGCTGCTCTCAAGACACTCCCTGCTGTCAATCTTTCACAGTGTCCTGCTGCCAGAGAAGCTGGCAAACACCCCAACTCTGAAGGCTTGCTCACCCTAAAATTATCCTGTTTTCTGTCAAAGTTCTTTTCAACCTCCAAGGCACCAGTCCCGCATCCCTTCCTCTCTAAAGGTTTCTGTGAAAACCTTAAGTCAAAATCTCTTGAACTGTGATTTTACTTGAGCGGGTTAGGTCAAGCACTCATCACAGTGTTTTATCTCCCCTGCCCCTCAACAGACTGGAACTTCTAGAGGGAGGCACCATGGCTTCTTCCTTTTCTGTCCCAGTGCTTAGCACTGAGTCAGGTACACAGTAGTCCCTGGAAAAGGTATTTACTGGCTTGTAATTTCCTCACCTAACACTTTATCACACATAACAACTTCCCAGAATGACATGTTCCTAGTAATAATTTTAAAACACTACTAATAAACAGTATTTATCATGAACTATTTGCTACATACTTAATATTCATTATCTCAGTCATTCTCACAAGAACACTCCGAGGCAGGTACTACTATGAGCCCCAGACAAAGGAGCTGAGGGTAACTTGCCTAGGGTCACACAACAGCAGACTAGAAGCTGGCATTAGAACCAGGAAGCCTAACTCAAGAGCCCAAAGGCTCACCTAGGACAAGGAGCTCTAATAGAAAGCCTTCCATCTCTTGACACTCCGGGCATTTCCCATAAAAGACATAGCTTATGGGCCACGGAAATACCTACAGAGAGCACTGGGGGGCTGGAAAGCGAAGACTTTCAGGGTTCACGGGAGAAAAGCAAGTGTATATCTCTGGTGACTTCAGGCAACAATTAAATTAGATTAACTCTAAAACTCTGAAGATAAAAGCTCTACAAGTGATAATCATTATTTATTGTAATTCTAATGACAATTCTAAATTGTAGACAGATTAAATGAAAAATATCTCATTCAATAAAGTAATACTCTCGTTTTAGAAGCAACTCAGTAACTCTATTCATGCAGTGTCTTTAAATGCACTCCTTATTGAAAAGCAATGGCACTTTAAACTGAAACTTAAACTCTGTCAAGATGTTATCTATATGCTCTTCATGAATACTAATAAGGTACCCACTATTCAAAGATGGGTTTAGCTGTTTTACTGGCACTTCTGGTCCCTGTGCCCTTACCTCATTAAAAAATTCATATTTTATGATCTCTACACTGCCTGACCTTTAGTCTGGGAGAGCTTAACCTGGTTCTCAAAACGGCATGCTACTTCAGGCTACAAAAGGAAACAACAGCTACCTTGAAAAAGATAAGGCACCAAAAGGAGTAGCTAAGGGAGAGGAAGAGCTGTTTACACAGAGAATTTAGTAATAGGCTAAATTCCCACCTGTTTCCCACCAGACCACTCTGCTTCCCCGACCCTCAGAGCCCTGCAAAAGGCCAACTTTCCGTTTTCCTATAATTGTATGGTGGTGTTCACATTCTTAATCCAAAAAGTCACTGTATTCCTATTCAACAAGCCTAGCATTACACATTTTGCTTCTTCTAGCTTCTAAATTAACAAAGGATTTTTATGGCACTTATAACATGGTTAGGACATCATTATCATAATGGCAAGAATCTGAAGCACGAGAATACAAGCTTATGGGAGCCTCTTCCTCATTTATTCTCGATGCAGTGGAACACATACTTATTAATTTACCTGGCAAGCTATGCGCTGTGTGGGGGTAAGCATCCAGCCTGTCCTCCCACTCAACTCACCACCCTCTGCTCTCCTGCCAGGAGTTTCTGCCCTGTTGGCCACACCTGCCCTGTGCTGCACTGCTGTTCCTCTGCTCTCTCAGATCCCTACGCTGTAACCCCAAACCAGCACTCTCGTTTTCTCAGCAAGCCTCTCTAAATTCCCATTTCTAAAAAGTTGTCTTGATATGCTTCAGCTCATGTTATCTTTCCTTCCTAAGCACCTTTTTTGACCACCCACATTTAATAGCTGTGCCATATTTTTTGACATTTGATTGCATAATGATTATCATTTTTATGAACAATACATGGATAATAATTTCATGTGAATTCCTCCCACAGAGACCCTTGAAGGTAATGAACATGCCAGATGCTTTTTTTCTGCATCAGTCAGAGCAAATATTACTGTGCAAGGTGCTCAAAGAACATGTGAGGAAGTGACTATAGAAACAATGCTTCTTTGCTTTACTATATGCTTCTTTATGTTATTTTGCTGGAAGGCAGACAAAATAGAAGGCCTGAAAAGAAAATATGCAGAGAAGAAAAAATAAGAACCTAGGAAGGGCTATTGAGGATGGGAGGGGAGAGAAACAGAAACAGGCAAAAAGAAAAGGCAGTGTGATAAATATAATGAGATCTAAGTCACCTCCACACAGGACCTATCAGTCCTAGTCTGAAAACATGTTTCAGTCGCTTTATAACCACCTCTGTTATTTGTCAATGACTCTCATTCTTCTCTCAAAATAGGATATCACAGTACCACCTTCAGCTCCCTGGCTCCTTTCCATTCATAACTGGTCTGCTAATAAACCCAAACTCTGAACTCTTCCAATCATTTTTCTTCTCTAGGTATATCCCCCCAGCTAGGCTGCTCCCGTGGTCCGACACCACTACAAAAAGTTTCCAGTCTCAGGATGGCCTTCAGTGCTAGCTGGAAGCCTTTTTATTCATCTAATTTAGTCTCACCCAGTCCCACAGTGCCCATTATAAATTCTCCGTTACCTTACTGATGATGATGAGTGAAGATAATAATAAATTTTATTAAAATGAATAATTGCATATAAAGTAATTTTACATAAATTTTAGATTTATATAAAATGCTTTTATATATAATACAGATAAACACATATAACATATACATTGCTTCCTATGTGCCAGGGTTTTTTATGTTTATTAATTCTCTCAACTCACAAGTCTAAAATGTAGGTGCTATTTTTACAAATGAGAAAACTGAGGCAGAGATAACATATAGTTTGCCTCTTTCATTTTATAAATTAACCAAGGTTTTTACTATATGCATTTGTGACACGGGTAGGACATGATGATCTCAGTGGAAAAAGTCAAAGCACAAGAAGGAAGACAGTCTCTTCATTTACTGTCAATGCAGTTGAATACATATTTATTGATCAACTGATGATATGTTTGTCAATTATATAATGCCCACAGTCACAGTGCTAGCCCATAATTGGTAGAGCCTATATTTGAACTCAGGTGGTATGACTTCAGAGTCTGGTTCTTGACCATTATAAAATATTGCCTGCCAATAATAATAAACTTTATGGAAAGTGTGCTACATGCGAAATACTTTACATGAATTAATTTCTTTAATCCTTGATATAGCTCTTGAAGAAAGGTACTATCATGGTTACATTTTAAAATGATGCAGCTGAGAATGACAAAGCTTGAAAAACATGACCAAGGCCACTCTGACAACATGTGCAGGAGCCAGGATTCAAACCTAGGACTTCTGTTCCCAGAACTTGAGCTTTCCATTATTTCTGCATACTGTCCTTCCCACCACAATCCTAGTTATTCCAAGAAAGTGCCTCTGCCTCCTGATTAATAGGAAAAGCTTCATACGTGGACTCTCCCAAAACCCCACCTTGCCTACCAATTTTAAAACTTGTTTTTTCTTCCATCTTCTCTGGAAGGCAAAGATTCAAGTCAACTCCTCTCACTTCCCAATTTGTACTTTTAATCTCCTTTCCTGCTGCTACTCTGAGCTAGACCTTCAGTTGCTTTCTTTGATAACTTGATAAACCATCGACAGTTCCTTCTAGGTAATACCTTCTCCTTCAGTCTATACAGGATCTCAGATCTAAAGCCCTCTCTGAATCCCCCTCCCTCCTTTAGGTAATACTCTTTTTTTTTTTTTTTTTTCCTGGGGCGGGGGAGGTACAAACTGGCAGCAGCCCTTAAACCAGAAGACTGCCTAACTCCAAACCTCAAGGTAACAACCAAGAAAGAGCTGGCTGGCCTAGTGCTAACATGGTTCAAAGGCTCCACTTTGCACCTCATTTACTTACTTGGTTCCTAATCTTCTTGGGTCTAAACCCCAGGATTAATTTACTAGAAAGCACCCACAACTCATTCCAACCAGGCCATAGACTCTGGCTTCTCATTTCACTATGATTCATGCATACATCTTTGATTTCTAGCCTCTCAGGGAAAATACCTTGCCTGGGCTTGGCCACTGCCTCCACCATATTCCTGGGAGGCATGCTAGGAAATGGATATTCCTTCCTAGAACAGAGAGAAATGCTCAGCCTCTCAGTCTTGTTCAAGCCTGCTTTGTTCCCATCGCCTTCAGGCTAATAGCTTCTGCCTAGTCTTTCATAGAGACATGCCAATCATTAAAGGAATTCTGTTTGCCTCTGGGGTGTTTCCCACAAAGTACCTACCCAGAGCAGATAAGGGAAGTATGCATTGTTTATCAAAGATTTGCAGAAATCTTGTGACAGGACTCACATCAACCAGCAAAATCTTCCATGGATCCCGGCTGGCACCCAGATGTCTGTGTTTGTCAATTACCTCCTGCCCCTCCCATTTTCCCCTTTCCTTGACATGTAAGAAATCTCAACTCTACTTTCTTTAGATGAATCTGAGTATTAGATCTCCCATCCTCTTGGTTGGTGCCTTCTCCATTAATAAACCTTTTTTCACTCTACACTTTGACATTTCAAAGTATTGGGCACATGGACTTTGAACTGGTAACATTCCATTCACATCAACATCTGGAAAACATACATCTCTACTTTCTCACTATAAGTTCAAATTTTTGCAAGTGGCTTCTTGCCCTGATATCTACTCTCACCAAGTTCTGCCCCTTTTACTTCTTACATATGGTCCACTCCTTTGCATCCCCACCATACTCCTTTAGCTGTCCGGTCTTCTTCCTTACAGTTGTGCCATCTTCAGTTCTCTACACTATAAATACCTGCCCATGCCCTTCTCCTGCATGACTCTCTTAACAGTCCTGCAATGTATTCCAGAAAAAGTCCAAACTTCTTTCTTAATACAACACAAAGGCTCTTTTTGACTTGGCCCCTGTTTACTTTTACAGTTCACGTTTCTTTGCTCCATCCTTACTCTTGAAGCTCTACGCACACTGAACAGCATGTCATCCTTGGAACTTGCCATGAACTCTGACCTCACAGCATCTGCACTACCAGCTCTGCGCAGTGGAATTCTCACCCCTGCTTCAGGGCTTAGGTTAGATGTTACCTAAACCTAAAGCCTCTGTTGGCCCTTTCTAGTCTGAGAGACATGCACCCTCCACGTCCCCACTGTACCCTATACTCAATAGCCCACAACAAAATGACTTGTTTCCTCCTTTCTACTCCACTCGACTGTAAACAGAGAACAAAGGCTGTGGAATGTTCACCATGTTGTCTCCAGGACCTGATGCAGAGCCAAGCATGCTGTGGCCAAATACTTGTCCAATGAATAAGCCCAGGTCCATTCCCTGAAATCTTTTCCTATCACCTTTATTCCTTTACCTCATTTGCCACTGCTTCTTTTCTATTCCATTCTCACCATGCCCTGCTCTTCCTTCCTTCCCTGCTCTATAACCATCCATCTCAGAAATTCCTAGCATCCACTCAAATAACTAACTCAAATTACCAAACCGGAACACCTGGCAATTTTACTTATTTAGCAATAGTTTCTACACAGCAGATGTAAATATGACTCTTAACAAATAATTGTGACCAAACAAGAAAAATAATTATCCACCCCTATAAAACAACCATGGCACATTTACACAATAGAATACTACTCAGCCATAAAAAAGAAGAAAATTTTACCTTATGCTACAGCATGGATGGACCTGGAGAACATTATGCTAAGTGAAACAAGCAGTCAAAGAAAGACAAATACCATATGGTTTCACTGATATGTAGAATCTAATGAACAAACAACAAAGAAAACGGACACAGACTCACAAATGGAGAACAAGATGACAACTAGTGGAGGGGGTAGGTTAGGGGCTGGAGGAATTGAGCAAAAAGGAAAGAGGACTCATGGACATGGACAACAGTGTGGTGATAGCTGGGGGGAGGGGAGTGTAAGGGAACTAAATGGTTATGGAAAAAATACAGTAAAGATTAAATTAAAAAAATAGTAATTATCACTCTTTCTTCTCCTGTACCTATCACTGAACACTGATTATTTAATCTTCTGTGTACCAGTTTACATAAAGCCCTTGAAATTTTAGGAGTGACCATGTACATTTTAAAAAGTAAATCTATTAAACCTCATCTAAAATGATTCAAGTTTAAAAGAATCATTTTTTTTTCATTTATACAATTTAGGATTAAGTCTAAAAAAATAAAAAATAAAAAAGGTCTGGATGTCTTCAATCTTCCTGATCTCTGTAACTTAAAAAAAAAAAAAACTACAAAGATGGTTCAGTTAAGAAGCAACAATCTATAATCTCTCCTGTTGGAATCTCTTTTTCCTAAACTACTATTCTTTAATCTAAAAAAAATGGCAAATAATTTAAGTTAGGGTAAATTTAGTTCACTTAAAGCAAAATCTCTCAGTCTTAAGAGAGTGTTGGTTGCAAAACAACACTCTTTATTTTCCCAGCAAAATCAATATTTATTTTAGTAGTTATAGTATTTATTAAGTAACTTATCCTAAGCTTCTTTAATGCCCACTACTTTACACTGTGGTACACTAGAATTGAGTTAACTCATCATTTACTAGGTAACATATTACATGAAGATAGGATGTTGCTTATCTTTGTAGTTCCAAGGGCTTAGAACACTGCCTTGAATATAATATGCATTTTAACAGTGCTTAAAAATATGTGAATTTAATGATTTTATGTCAGACTGCACATTTGCCAAGGAAATTAATTAGAATGCGTAGCGAGCAATGATAATTTGTATTTTCTATTTAACTAGAGTTAAGCAAAAAAATCATTTGTTTTATACCTGCTTCACACTCAGTGACTTTTTTTTTTTTGCTTAAATATAATTCCCATTTTCTCATTTAATACACATGATACCAAAGTTCTTATTTGCCAACCAGAGTCAGAACAGTGCCTGTTCAGATCCTTAGCCCTTCCTTGCATTTTCCTTTCAGATGTTTGGCCTCAATGTGCTTTAACCTCAGTGCCAAGTACTTAAAGCTTGTTTTTATTTACTAAATGTATTAAATTTATAGTATCTTTTAAAAAGTTCTTCATTTCAAAGAATTTACCAAAAAACAATTATTTGTATATTATTTGCTTGCCCCTTTTTCCTTTTTAAAAATTACCAAAGACAGAATATAAGCAGTTAGATGTTTTGGTATGACCCTGATTCACTCCTCTTTCCTCTCGGTGCACAGTATGAGAATGGGTACATACTGAGGCATCTGGGAATATTTTTCTTACAGCCTAATTTACATAAATCCACTCCCTCTACTAGAGGGATGTTTTTATCTTCTAGCATCCCTATTTAAATACAAAGGTTAAGGTAATGCTCTACAATATAAAGAAAACAAGTCCCTTTATAAAGAATTATAAATAAACCTGGAAAACCACTTAAGAAGCTCTTCTATATCACAGTATCCACTGACTTGAGGGAGAAGTAATCATCCAAGCTGAATTAAACCCAAGTATTTTCAAATTTAAGTATCTATCATTTTCCCCCTAGGTAAGAATCTTAACTTTTCCAAGACCATTTCTGATTAATTCAGTTCTTTTCTACATAAAATCTCCACCGTATTTTGCAGTGAGTATCTATAACCAGTCTTTCCATACTTACAGAATGGCATTACTTAAAGGAGGTATGGGGGAGGGAGTACTTTCACTTAAACACACAATGATTTGGCCACAAGAATTAGTGGGCAAAAGACATAATCAACAGCGGGGAATATAGTGCTACCCATATGCCCATACTATTTTTTCTTTCACTTTCTTTTTCAAAGATGGAAGTTATTTTGATGACACAGTTAAGATAGTTTTAATTTTTATAATGAAACACTATATAATACTATTTTCTATAGTAAGAAAAATCAGTACCGCTATTAAAACCTCCTGGACTACCTTAATTGTAACGTCCCAATTAGGTACCATTTTATAACTTAAAAAGCCTTTATTCAAATGCACTGCATACACTGATTTACTATTACACATTTCTTGAAGTGGGCATAATTATGCCCATTTTATAGCTGAATGAGAGAAGCCTCAGAGACATTTACTTAATCTTTCCAATGTCATTAATTTGCAAACCAGGGACTCAGCCTAAAGGTTCTAAACACTAATCTCAAAACATGATACATTCTCCCCTATAACTATTACTGACTTTAGTTTTTAATCAATACATTTATTTTGGAAGGGAAAGTAATCCCATTTTACCATTTTAGCATTTAATTTGTCTTTCAGCATTTACTCTAGCCAGAGGATTTCCAAATTTCTATCCCTATTTCAAAATAGTCCTTCCTATGGATTCAGCCATACTAAATATGTTGGGGGAGGCAGGGAATCAGGGAACAAGAACACATATGTATCTGCGACTCGGTGTACTTTTCTTCACTTTGCACTTTGTAAATGTTGATTCTGCAGCTCCTGAAGTGCTCTCAGAAGTACTTGTGACGGACAGTCCATGAGTGCTGTCTTTCAAAACAAATATGCTTTATTTATGGAGAGGATATGCATCCCCACCTAATTATTCTGAGAGGCACTGAACATAATAGGCAGGTTACAATTTAACAGATACGAAAGCTTGTCTCTTCCACATGCAACACAACATGTAAGGAAGGGGTACTTACAAATCTGCCATATAACCCCAGAGTAGCACACAATATTCTATATTTGTTGCAAACTTTTTTTTTAGGTACAAGCAACAATTCAGAACATATTTAATATAAAAAATGTCCTCCCAAATGTGCAAGTATCTACTGGATTTTAAAATATGTAGTAACATACTATTTGAGAGTACTAGTAAGGTTAGGTGAGAATATGAAAAAGAAGCAACTGGTGGGAATAAAGTATGCTTGATCAGCCTGATTTTAGGGGAGAAACAAATCTTGTCACTGTATGATGCATATCAAAAATTGCAATCTAACAGCAAGTGTCAGACACGTTATTTACATCCCATTACAGCATTTCTCAAACTGTATGGTAAGGCTCTGTGAGTCCTGCTGAGCTCTCTCAGCTGTATGAATTTGACAACTACCAAAACTGTACTTGAGAGATAGGCAAATTCCTCCTACAGTTCTTACATATCTCCTCAACAAAGGCCTCCGGAACCCAAATCAACCTTTTAAAGACTGATTGATGGACTAGCATTAAGAGAGATGACACGTATAAAAGATAAGTTGTACCAATAAAGGAGCTGTTGGTGAAATAAGATCTATATAATAGTAAAACAATGTGGGAACTATACAGCATGTAATAGAGCACAACGAATGTGGTCTAAACCATTAGGGAATAGATAGTGTGTAATAATAATAAGACATTCCTGGCACCTGGAAACTTGACTATTACAAAAGCCATTGGAAGAATTCAGATAATTCTCTTTATTCACTTTAATGGCCCCCAATTTGTCCCATTAACCCTTTAACTAATGGCTACACTTACACACATCACTGAGAACAGAGCCATGGATGAACTCCAGAGTCCAGGAATTTCCTGTCACCAAATAATAAAAAAACTTTTCTACCTAAAATGTACCACAAATTTACAGTATTATAAGTCCACTCATAATATACCCATTTGAGTATGTTATACCTTATATTAAGGATTTACAAAGTCAAAAGAATGCCATGTAAAAACAAAGACTTCTTTTTCAGACATTTACTTTTAATTTGGGAAACTACATTTTATTGTAAATAAGGAAAGGCTGTAATTTTAAAGTGAAAACCAAAAATAAATTTTCGTGTATCACAAAGCACAGACAATAGTGAGAATAGAACAGTATGACATTTTGTCTTTTTCTTTCTGGACTTAATCATACTCCGGGGCACTGCTGTAATTATAAACATCAATTCATTTAATCCTCAAAACAACTCTGTGGATTAGAAATCATAACTATCCACATTTTACAGAAAAGGCCACTGAGGCATAGAGGGAAACCTGCCCAGGGTAACACGGCTAGGAAATTAGTACACTGGACACCAGGATTTGAACAAGTGGTTCAGTTGTACTTCTTGTCCACGTGTAGGTGGCTCTAGAAGCATTTGGGGAAATGGTAAACTCTGCAATCGTTGCAACACTTTGTTTTTAAATGGGATTAAACCAAAAGGGTTCCTACTAAGTCCTCTTAATATTCCCCAAATATCCTGGAGTCCAAATTATATCAACTTTCAAAAATTCTGAGACTCATTTAAAAGGTATCACTTCCACCAAACAGCTGTATGTAAACGTAAATCCTAATTTCTCCTCTATTATTGTAAATCTCACATACTAGGTAGAGTAAAGCAAGTGTGCTAGGGGAAGGAGATGCAGGAGCTATAACTACTTCATTCATAAATGTAACAGGATCTATGCCACTACCATTAGAGCTAGCTTTTGTAATTCTGCAGCTACTATTCCCAAGGCCTGTTTAGGATGCTCTCTAAATATACTACAGTCAAAAATTACTGGCCAGATGTCTAACACCAAAACAGATGGAATTCATCCTGGAAGGGTAGCTAAGTTGGTTACAGAGTCGTCCCAATATGCTAAGGTTGTGGGTTTGATCCCTGGTCAGGGCACATACAAGAATCAACCAATGAATGTATGACTAACTGAAACAACACATCAATGTTTCTCTCTCTCTCTCTCTCTCTCTCTCTCTCTCTCTCTCTCTCTCTCTCTCTCTCATCAGTAATTTTTTTAAAAGATTAAGTTCTTCTGAACACATTAAAAAGGGGAAAAAACAGTGTGAACAGTGATTCATATATTAAAATTGAACTCGACTACTGCTAAAATGGAGAGGCAAGCCAGCAGGTTTCTCATGGTTATTTCTAGATACATGATTCTATGAGACATAAATTTTGGTTCACTAAAAAACTGTACAATATTAGAATTGAAGGGGATCTTAGAAATCAGAGACCATCAATTTACAGCTCTAAAACCTAAGTCTAGAAGAGGTTAGTTTAAAACTAAATATTCTTATCCTCTGAGTTGGTATCAAGTTTGGATCCTTTTTGAGCAAATGGTTATTGTTGTTGTTACTGGTTTTTTGTTTTATTTTGTTTTTTTTTAACTAAATTACAAACCTGAGATTACTCTGAAGTTGTATTATTATTAAGACAAATGGGGCCCTTAGTGGTGTGGCTCAGTTGGTTGAGCACTGTCCCACAAAGGGAAGGGTCACCAATTTGATTGCCAGTCAGGGCACATGCCTGAGTTGCAGGTTCAGTCCCTGGGTGAGGCATGGCATGGGAGAGAGGCAACTGATCGATGTTTCTCTCTCACACTGATGTTTCTCTCTTTCTCTTTCTCCCCGCCTTCTCCCCTCTCTAAAAACAAATAAATAAAATCTTTAAAAGACAAATGAGTAAACTGCTATTTTTAAAATCAAAAGTTAGCAAATTTATTTACAATAAGGTAACAGAAAGAATTCTTGGTTTCTTTGTCACTTTCAACTTCTGAAATGAACTGGATTAATACAGGAAAAGTTTCTAAATGGCAACTTTATTCACTTATCCAAATGAAAAAAGTCACTGCAGAATACTGCAGGCAATAAATGACCTATTTTGAGGGCAATTTATAATTTTCCAGGATTCTTGCTATTTGAAAGAACGAAATATCTCAAAGAAAAAGTACGTACCAACAAAACACCTTGTGGCCACACAATGTAGGAAAGCAAAATCCTGTACTGTTTTAAAAATAAAAATCAATAAAGACAAAAATCAGAAAAGCTGAATGAGTCTGTGGTTATTGGGACTTTGGCCCCGAGCACAGCATTAGTCAAAATTCTGTAGGGCACGGAGAACTTCTATAAGGCATTATACTTCCAGCAGAGTAAGCAATCAGAGAAAGAGATATCAGAGTCCGTTACTATTGGCAGAATAACCTGCATTAACTCTCTTACAGGTGCATCACTGGTGAGAGCTGATGAAGAAATATGAAGGCTGAGAAAAAAAAGAGAATGGATTATCTTTCACATGTAATTTTCAGCAAATTTTGATGAGCTCAATCTTGGATGAGTTTCTCTCCCTTTCCTTCCTTCAATTTCATTTAGAAAAATCATCTTGTTTAGGTTGTTCAAGTGTGGCTTTGCAACTAGCCTAACATGGCCCCAAATTAATGACCTCAATATTCCTTAGGAAGCATCTGATTACCAGTAAATACCCTATGGTTCAGCAGATCAAGTTAGCTCTAGGCTGATTTCAAGAACAAGAACCTTGCCAAACTGACGAATCAGTCTCTTTACTGTCAAATACTGTCTCCTGTCAGAAGGGTTTCCTATTTTTTAAAACTTGCTTCTCCATGCTGGCAGCCTTCTGTCAGTCTATATAAGGTCCTGGCTCCTAAAGCTTCTAAATTCTTATTTTCCATCCTCCAGTTTTCCTACAGATTATACCACTGACCTGTGCTACTGATCTGGCAGGAAATTATCTCCAAGTCATCCAAAAATTAGAACTGCACTACTACAAAAGCTGAATTTACTTTCTAAAATACTAAATTCATTTGCCCATATTTTAAAACAACTCAAAAAAGAACCATCACTACTTTGGTGCTGCCTTTTTTGGGAAGGGATTGCTTTGTCCATAGTCAGAAAAAGAGATGAAAGGCTGGAAGTGACCTACCAGCAAGCAGTTCTCCTTTGAAGACAGATAACAAAATACCACAGTTAAAACTATGTTTGTAATTGCAAAATCACTGTTTTTGAACAAATTCCAAATACAGTTATATATCTTTGACCTTAGAAGAGCATTTTTCTCATTGTTCATAGCTGACATTGATGGTTCAGTTAGGCACCCACTCCCAACTATGCCAAAAATGTTCCCTGAAATTCAATCATATGAGTTATCAGCTTTTAGTTGTCGAGAAGTGGCTGCCTTATGCTTTACCAGTGCTGCTGCTTGGGGCATTTCTCTCTGCTATGACGATATGAGAACTTGTCCTAGCAACAGCATCCATCTGACCACCTGGCAGATCTCTCCATTCCTTCTGTGTGATGTCAGACAGTCCTAGAGAATCATTCCACAGCTCCCTGGGTGCAGACTATTATCTCAGTAAAACATATTGCAACCATGAGAAAAATTCTGAGTAACTTAAACAGAGTTTAAGTTTCATATTTAAAAACAAAATCAATTCTCAACCTTTCACATTTTATATTATGGGGAAAAAAAAAAGCCCCATCTAATGATAACATGTAGCTTCAATAATGAAGTAGGCCTATTTTAAAACAATGAAAATATCCCTAGTGTCTCCATGGTCCATTTTACACAATTAAGAGAAGATAAATACCACAGCATTACATCATTTATTCAAAAATATTTTCTTAACTTCAACAGCTATTATTTGTGGGTCTTTTAAGACAAGATAGAAACAAGAGATAAAATTGACATGGTAAAATTGTGGTGGAAGCTCTTATCTTTGATAACTAGTAGTCCTTAAAGCTCACTTAGTAGAGAGAAGCACCAAGGAAGATTTGTAATTATAGGTTAAGGGCCCACATTACAACAAGAGAATCTTTCTGGGAAATAAGGAAAAGAACACCTTCCATGGCAAAGAACTATGTTTTCTAAGTTACATGCAAGTAAGTGCACAGTCTTTCTCTCTCTCTCTCTCTCAGAGCTAGTAGACTGATAGAGATTAGACAACTATCTGTACTGGGATGGTAAAATATTTCATGCTCTCATAAAATTTGGTTTTAGTTGAACATGACCCCAAAAGCCAAATCTAACTTTTGAAACTCATCTATAAAATCAGCACTCACTAGATTCTTCACTGACAGCCTGACAGTTCAACTTCAAAAGGAGCACTGACCACCTAAGCATGTGAACACACAGTATCTCACAGTGTCTGCGGTGCAGTCCTAGGAAACAGAATTAAAGAATGATAAAGTGTCACTGTATCTGTTCAGCATCAGGCAAGTACTGTCATAAACAGATCCTTATAATACGGTGAAGTTTTTCCTCTAGCAAATAGATATTTCCTTTTTCTTGAAAAAGAAAACTTTGTTTCCGATCCTTATCAAATGGTAGTGATTGTACACATATATAGAAAACACATAAAGAAATATAGATTTCTAAAATGTACAACTCCCCAGCATATCAAATCCTGAATCTTACCATCTTTGTGAAATACACATAAAACACTAAAATAGGAAGAAAGCTCTAACAAGAGAGGGCATAGAAATTAGACTGTAAAAATCAACAAATTAAAATTTTTTTCTTAAATGCACTTACTGCAGGCGTGTATACTCCATTCTTCTGATTTAGAAGAAACAGACTGTATAAGTCTATCTATGCCTAGAAAAAACACTGGAAGGATAGCACCGAAATGTTCACAATGGATATGGAGTAGAATATGCATTGAGGGCAACTTCCATTTTTGTCCTTGTGCTTTTTAGAGTTTTTGACGTTTATTATTTTAAATAAATTTTAAGCAAAAAGGAAAGCCACTAAGTTATTTTAAAATCAAATATTTTAAGTGTAATTTAATAAAGAACAAAGTAGCAGACTTCTGAGGTACCAAATCAATATACTGCAGTGGAAAGTCATTTTCTCCCTCTGATCCTGTCTGTGACCATGTGACAACTTTTCACACTTGCTCAAAATCAACAGCTTTACTACACAATGACTGCAACTACAGCAAATGGGCCTGTAGTCTGAAATTCAATTACTGTGGAAGGTTTTATAGTTTGAGTATTAAGAAGTGACACATATACTTGACTATATACACAGAAATAAAGCAGACTCTCTACATATCATATGCTAATTAAGAGTGAATTTAAAAACTCCATTGTCTGTTTAGATCACAGTCATCCTAGCTTATTATTAGTCAGTGCTCTGGTTCTAGTGGGAGTGTAGAAACACTGTTCTGTCTCATTTCCATGGAACTTCAGTGATTTCCATACTGTGATCAGAGTTGATTAGCTAGAGTGTCCGCTGGGCCCCATAGTATTTTATTCACACAGTCACAGTGAGATTATCACCTTGGACAGATATTTTCAGGTTTGTCTTCCACACTTGACTGAAGCACACATATTGTATTACAAAGACTGCATTCAATAAATGATGAAAGAATAAACTGTCCTAAGAATAACTAAACTTGGAGACAAAAGTCAAAGATAGCTCAAGAAATCACAGTGAGATATCTATAATCTCAGCAATATAAAACACTGAAAGGAGAAAGGGTTCCAACAGCTTAAATCTTTTACTCTTCCCTCAACTCCACTTACCCCCAACCATGTTTCACCATCTGCCTTTAAAAAAGGAGCATAATTAGTTTTACCTGTAGTACACTTAAAAAAAAAAAAAAACTGATTTTTTCCACCTACGAATTACTCTTTGGACTTTATCACACTGCACTCCTATGAAGAACGCTAAATGCATGTCAGTTTTGTCTTTGATTATGTTATCTGCTGAAAGCATGCTTTAGGTGTGGCTGTAGGTACAGCCTTCTCCATGATCTTGACTGACTTCTTTTATCTGCAGCCCCGCTGTTGCTAGCTAGTTTTACTCTGAGACTGGGGAATAAAATTTACCTTCATATAAGCAACTCAGCAAAATGATCCATAAGATAACTTACTTTAATAAAATATTAAGTGTAGAAATCTCCAAAATTTCTACAAGATTATAGTACCATCTTTCTTATTCTTTATGTATGTGGCATGTATCCTCGGAGTCCAAAGGGCAGGAACTTCCAATTACTTATCTAGTTCAGCTTAATTTATAGGAATATCCTGTATTCTAAATCGGCATTTCTTAGTGAGGATGCTTTTGGCATTTTGGGTGAGACAATTCTTTCTGAGGCAATACTATTTCACTCACTGTTGAGTCAACATCCACCTCAGCTCCTTCGACATCCTTTAGCCTCCACCCCTCAATTCTAGGTAGTTTCATCCTCCAACACAAAATTTCCCACAAAATTTCAAACGTTCCCTCGGGAGTCATATGACTGCCCCCCCTACTTCAGACACTGCTCTAAATAAACCAACATATAAAAATTCACATTTTGAAGACTTAATAATCTCCTACAGTACAAGCTCCGTGGAGCTTTTTCCTCAATACTTACATTAACACCACAGTCACCTTGACCCCCTCACAGTTTCAGGAATATGCAAGGCTCACCAACACTATATTGCTAAGGTATCCTTGATCAGCTTGAATATTTTCTGTAACCTCATTTACAACTGTGATGACATAAAACTTCTAAGTCAGTTAACATTTCCATGTATATTTGTGTTGATTACATATGAGCTATCTAAATTGGTTTAATCATGGTAAAACAGGTTTCTAAAGCATTATTTATTCACACTACCATTATACTGTTCAGTTACTTTAAAAAGCATCACAGGGAAATTTGGACAGATACACGCAGAAAAATGAAACTAGACTATCTTCTTATGCCACACACAAGAATAAATTCGAAATGGATTAAAGACTTAAACCATAAAAATCCTAGAAGAAAACTTAGGCAGCAAAGTCTTGGACATTGCTGGTAGCAGTATTTTTTTTTTTCCATATATCTCCTCAGGAAAAGGAGACAAAAGAAAAAATAAACAACTGGGGACTTCATCAAACTAAAAAGATCTGCACAGCAAAGGAAACCATCAACAAAATAAAAAGACAATCCACTGAATGGGAGAACATATTTACTAATACCTCTGAAAAGGGGTTAATATCCAAAATTTATAAAGAACTTATAAAAGTCAACAAAAAAATGAACAATCCAACTTAAAAAAAATGGCAGAAGACCTGAATAGACACTTTTCCAAAGACAACATACAGATGGCCAATAGACAGACATATGAAAAGATGCTCAATGTCACTAATCATGAGAAAAATGCAAGTTAAAATCACAATGAGAAACCACCTAATGCTTGTCAGAATAGGTGTCATCAACAAATCAACAAATAACAAGTGCTGGCAAGGATGCAGAGAAAGGGGAAGCCTTTTGCACTGTTGGTGGGAACACAGATTGGTGCAGCCACTGAGGACAGCAGTATGGAGAAACCTTAAAAAATTAAAAACGAAACTGTCTTATGACCCAGTGATTCCACTTCTGGGAATTTAACCAAAGAAACTTGGAACACTAATTTGAAAGAACATAAGCACCCCTACGTTCATTGCAGCATTATTTACAATCACCAAGTTATGAAAGCAGCCCAAGTGTCCATCAGTAAATGAGTGGATGAAACAACTGTGGGACATTCACACAATGGAATTCTACCCAGCCATAAAAAAGAAGAAAATTTTACCCTTTGTGACAGCATGGATGGATCTGGAGAACATTATGCCAAGTGACATAAGTCAGTCAGAGAAAGACAAATCTCGTATGATTTCACTCATATGTGGAATCTAATGAACAAATTGAACTAATAAGCAAAATAGAGACAAACTCATAGATAGAGAGCAGGCTGACAGCTCTGGAGTCAGGGGTAGGGAGATTAGAGGGTAGAGGGATCTAGTAAAGGGAAATGAACTCAAGGAGATGGACAAGTATGGTAATTGTAGGGGGGAGGGGGATATAAGAGGTAACAGAAAAGATACAATAAAAAATTAAAAAGAAATAAAGAGCATCACAGTAAGGGAGTGAAAACACCCTCTGTGCTAAGCTACAATACCACAACACACATAAAAATGCTCACTCCAAAGTTCAGTGGGAAATAACATTTTTGCAAGTTTAGGGTCTTCTGGTTAGCCAAGTAAGGCAAAGTGAAAAAGGCATTTCTGAACTATTAAGATGCAATTCCAAACGTTTCAGAAGAGCAGCAAAAATCCAAACTGTTCAACTAATGAAAGGTTATCTGGAACTGTAAATTGGTACTTTCTTTTCATTATAAGAAATGAATAATCACTCAGTGTGGAAGCTGAAACACAAGTGCTGCCTTATATACATGTGCAGTGGGTCCTATAGGACCGATCAACATCTGAAGAAACCTATTCACACCTGGCAGAGCAAGACCTAGTAACTTAATAGAATCATAAATGGCCTCCTATAAATATTACATAAACAGTATGGTCTTAGTGGTTTCGGACTCAAAACCCAGCTTCTTTTTGTCTTGTCAACTACAACCAGTCCTTCTGCTTTCATAATTTGGCTCTGTCACAGAGTCAAGCCAGTCAACATTCTCATTCCAATTGGAAACCACTTCACCCTGACTTTTTGCATGTCTACTGCCACTTGAACTCCTTGGTCCCTTTTATTTCGGCATATATGCCTTGGGAAGAAATACTCCTTGATATGGTAAATGAGTTAACACTGGGAAGCCATATGTGTTCATTTATGCCACCTTTCAACTCTGTTCTGCAAACAACTTCTCCAGACCTTCTAAAAGCCAAACAGTCCCGTGTGGCCAACGAGCAATGTTTGGCCTCTTTGGCCCTCCCTCATCCAAAAATAAGACTCATCTGTCAGTGGCTGACTGCCTTCTAGCCACAGTTACACTTATGGGCTATACACTTCCTCCTCCCAGTCTTTCTTGATCCCTGGAACTCGGACTCTACTTTCTTGAGCAGTTCCTTGCTATCAGACTTTCTGCTTTAGAAGGCCAGCTCTGAATCCTCCCAGGCTGTTACAGATTGGGCTGTTCCAATGCCAGAAGGGGCATTAAATAAAATAATAAATTAACACATATTTTAAAAATGGCTTTGATGAAGAGTAATTTTTAATGACTAACTCTTCATGGAGAAATTCTGGGTATGTGCCATCATGGTAAGAGGAGCTTTCACAGATTTGGAGGAAAGACAAAGTCTGGACTGAACTAAGATCTCCTTGTTTTTGTTCATTATTTTCCATTTTATAAAGACACAATCCTAAAGCAAGTAACAAGCATTATCACAGAAATCTGCTGCTATTGGGATCTTTTCACTGCTGCTGGCCACACAACACATGCACTTCTAACAAGGCTACATTTTATTTATCTTTATATGTTCAGTGCCATTACTATAATTGGCATGTATTAGGTTCTTAATAAATGTTCTTAATAAATGTTCATTAAATAAATGCACCTGCAGCTGGGAGCCACGCAGCTTCCACTTTCAGAGCAGTTTGTCCCAGACATAGCCTGCTCTGAATCAAAGCTCAGAAAACTCCATGAGCCTACATTATGGGTAATGTACATTGTTATTATCATGGACTATATTACATTCCATGAGTTAAAAATTGTGTATCTTTGTATCATCTTCACAAAATAAGGCATTTGCTACGTAGCATAGCTGTAAGAAATCTGATGACAATGACACCATTTTTAAAGGAACCAAATAAATCTACAGTCTTTTAAATGAAGCCCTTTACTGTAGCTTTGAAATCCCACACCATCTGTTTGACTCAACTTTGTCTATATCTAGTGCTTCATGCAGTTTGCCATACTGGTTAACTGTGTGGACCCTCAGGTTTTTTTCGTGGATTTATAAACCTGAAGAACAGATTACCTGTGTGATCTGAGGCAAGTGTAACCTCTCTGTGCTTTGGGAACCTTATCTATAAGAAGGGGGACAATAATTGTACCTACCACACTGTGAAGATTAAATTAAACCAATTTGTTTATATATATATAAACTGCCTGGAGTACTGCCTTGTATATAGTAAGTGTGTATGTACCTTTCACAAAGTAAATGTATATGAGGGTTTGCTATCATCATCATCATCGTTACGATTAATCACAGAATATAAACATTCACATCAACTTGAAATAAACTACAATTAACAACTACTAATCATTTATCTCACAGAGCCAAAAAGTAACAAATTTATTCAACATTATTGTGAACTGACTATAAACAGATGCTGTGCTACTTTGATCCATGCTGCTATAATCCAGTACTGTCATCAGTAAACATTACAAGTAAAAGACAATCTGCATTTTGAAATTCTGTGAGTAGGAAAAAAAACAGGGATAGCCTAAATATAAATGGTGGGAGATCGGTTAAAACAAAAACATTTATAGTAATAAGAATTGCATAAAAACACTTTTATTGACATGAATACATGTTTGAGATAAACTATCAAGTGAAAAAAAGGCAGGTTACATTTGATTATGATTTCTTTTTGATTAAAGACATGTAAATATGTACTATGTAAGCACAGATAAGGAAAAATGCCTGGAAGAATGAATGCTAGAACGTTTACATTTTCTCTCTATATGACAGGATTATGGGTGTATTTTCCTTCTTTTTGCTAACTTTATCTTGTAACTTTAACTTAAAATAAGTAACTCAAAAACAAAAATGTAAGAAAACATTGGGTTGAGCTTTCATAAACAATAAGCTCTTTAAAATGCTAATTGGCTAAACAGATACTAAACAAATCATTCATAAACTTGTATGCACTGTTAACTATTTAACTATTTGGAAAAAGAAATCAAATACTAAAAATCCTCCACATGATCAGGACAGTGATTCTTAGAATCTTAACTCAAAAAGAACTTTAGAACCTTCCATCTGTTACAAGCTCAGTGTCCTACACTTGCCAGAAAACATTATTTTCTAACTGGTGGGTATTCTAACAGAGGACCATTTTTTAATACTTGCCATAGTCCTATAAAATTAAAATAGTTAGGAAAGCAGGCTTCCAAATGTTATGAATACAATGTCAAGTTGTATTTGAGAACATGTCAGGGATGTTGTAAAAACATTCCTTATAACGAGTGGGCGATACAACAAAATGTCTGATAGACACTTTTCACTTTAAAACTATTTTAAAGTTTCTATGAGTCCAGATGCTCATGAACAAGCAACCCACCTTCAGGGGAAGGACACTTTCTGTTTCAATTATACCCTTTAGTCAGAAAACTGCAGGGCTGATTCTAAACACGATTATTAAGTGACACCTAGTGGAAGTTTTTATAAAGTTTCTCTGCTTACATTTAACTGTTATCAAGTAATTTTTAGAAGAGCTACTCTGGGTAGTCAAAGGATACAAACTTCTAGTTACAAAATAAGTAAATACATCCTGGGGATGTAATATACAGCTTGGTAACTCCAGTAAATACTACTGTACTATATATTTGGAAGTTGTTAAGAGAGTAGAGATTTTAAAAGTTTTCATCACAAGAAAAAATTTCTAACTATGTGTGGTGACGGATGTTAAGTAGACTTATTGTGGTGAACATCTGGCAATTATATATATATCAAATCATTATGTGGTAAGCCTGAAACTAATACACTGCCATGTGTCAATGTATCTCAATGAAAACAAATAGCTACTCTGTATGAGGAAACAGCTATCCCTTCTAGCATGTCCTCACCAATTACTGATCTGGTGGACAACATTATCATTAAAAAAAAAAAAACAAAAACAAAAAAAAAAAAAACCTCTGACTAATAATATTGATTTTAAATCTCAGGTTGAGCCTCTGGCAGCACCACAGAGAATACGGAAGAGCCCAATGACCTCCTAAGTGATCCAGAATCTATAATACCAACATGCAAAAGTTAGAAAGAAGATCCAATTTAACAAATGTGCTTTTGTTATCCATTTCAGTTGATAATAATAAAAGATTAGCATTGTTATCATCAGGATAGTAATTACTACTACCATTGCGCTAAGCTATGTGAAAACAAATTCCCTTGGTATAAGTCAGCAACATCTGGTAATGGGAAATCAGTAGGGTTACCAGCAAAGCCTTTAAAGTAGTACCATGTCCCTACATGTGTAAGCTGCAAAGGCTCTCCTTTCCCATTTGGGGTGGCAATCACACAAGTTATGACCAATTAAACTGAAATTAATAAACAGAATTAATGTGGAATAATTATATAATCAAGGCAAAATAAAAAGCTGAGATATACAACTAGATATTGATAGTTTTAGTCTGATCATTCAGATAAAAAGTTTGGAGCTAGACTTAATCAGATGAAATCCACATCTACCTAAATTTTCCTAGTGATAGACTCAGTATACTGCCTTTGGAAGCACTCTGTAAAATATACTTTTAAAACTTAAAATTATCTATCATGGACATGGACAAAGTGTGGTGATTGCAGGGCATGGGGGGGGTGGTTGGAGGTGGAAAAGGGTATAAGGAGGATAAATGGTAATGGAAAAATACAATAAAAATAACCTATTTTTTAAAAAGCTTCTAATTGTCTAGATATTACACTGCTAAACAGAAATGACTGATTTATTTGCAGAGCATCCTAACTCACTGGTGGAAGTTTTGACTTTGAAAAAAAGTTGTTTGCAGTCTGTAGTAATTGGGAAAATTTCCCATGTTTTACAGCTCTTCTTGGGTGTCATGTTTAATTTACAGAGTATTTTCTGTTAACGGAGCTACTCTTCTAAAAATTAAATGCTCATTTTATAGAATTGTTAGGAACTCCAAATCCAGTCCTTGGAGGGAGACTCAGAGGAGTCAAAGGTTAGCTTGCAGTCAAACTAATCAATAGAAGAGTTAAGATCCAGATCTCCTGACCACAAAATTAGTACTCTTCCCACTATATCGCACTGCCATTTTATTCTTTCTCCACAAAGAAATGAATGTTTCCATTCAATTCTGGGTACACGGTTGCATTTTTAATCTAAAAGGCCCATGTGGTAACTATTGTCCAGGTGTGCATGGAAGGGTGTTAAAAACTGAGTTTCTTCACAATCCTCCAAGAAAAAAATAGCAAGACTGAGGCAAAGCAGATTCTATGGACCAATTTACATCAGCGACTTGGAGCAGGAGACAGAGAGACCAGGGAACAAACCCAGCAGTTACTACAGTAAGAACCATCACTAGATACTGAGAGGAGCAGAAGACGATGTTTCTGCTTCCCACCATTAAGTCTGTGTTAGCTGAGGAGGCACTGTTTTCTAAACAGGAGGAGCTCAAAAATGTGATGGCTGATAAACAATACCCGAACCAACCTTTAGCATTTGAGAAGAAAACCTTTTATTTACCTCAAAACTGCCATCCTTTACCTCTCATCATCTCACAGAGTAAATATATACACAGCACACATTCTTTTGGCTCTGAATCAGTTCCAAAGTCCGAAGTCTGACACCTTTATCCATCTTTCTGTGAGATTTCAGGCAATTGACACTTCTCTTTAACTTTTAAGCTACAGTATTA
The DNA here is from genome assembly GCA_039655065.1 of Glossophaga mutica. Lineage (NCBI taxonomy): Eukaryota > Metazoa > Chordata > Mammalia > Chiroptera > Phyllostomidae > Glossophaga > Glossophaga mutica. Next base: position 135,828,379 of record CM077304.1, read on the forward strand.
AGTGTCCTTTTTGTTAATATTTTGCTATGTATTTCTTGTTACCCATAGGACCATAGACCTGACACAGTAAATACACACATAAGTGAAAATCTGAACACCTGGATCAAATACCAACTTGGCTAAATCACCTAACCTCTGAGAATCTCTGGTTCCTTCCATCTGGTTCTGGAGAGGCCCCTTTAGCTCTAAATTATTCTAAGGGTATATTTCTTGAAAAGACTCTACAACAGATTTTCAACACAACAAAACTTATCAGGACTGTCCCTAGCACAACTTCTTTAGCAAAGGGTTTGGCAGAAGTCTGAGGCATGTAGTGATGGTACCAAATCTAAAAAGGGTTCTTTGTAGGTTATAAGTGAATTGCTTTTGAGAAAGTCTCTATAGACATCTTATTTGGCTCCTCCTCTAGAAAAACTGCTGTGGGAACCTAAGAAAAGCAGCTTTCAAACTTGTAAGTGCAGATTTGGTATTGCTGCCGCCAGGCCGCAAGCGCTGCCAGTGGATACAGTGAGTCAAAGCAATTCTATGCATCACACGCCTCAATGTCTTCCCTTCACTTGGCAGCTACATACACTGGGATTAGTCATCCGGCTAAATGTCAAGAGTCCCACAGTTATTACTAGTGCAAAGGTTTCCAGCCTGGAACTTTACAAAATGATATAACTTTAAAATCATTACAAAGGAGATTTTTTATGTTATTATTTTAAGTTTGGAATAATTTATGTAAAATTAGAAGAGTAGTGAGACAACGGTTTAGAAATTATACAATGTGTATGTCTGAAAGAACATTCACATACACCTTTCTGGAGCAAAGGTATTACTGGAACTTATTAAAAGGATAAGTAGAATCAATAAGGTCAATTTTAAATACCACTTACACAGTCCGAGAATTTTCCAAGACATTTACATGTGAATGCCTCATTTTCAGACTCCCGTAACATTTATTTCAAACTTTTAAGACATTACAACAGATGATTTGCTTGCAGGCTCTTTTCTCTTGAAAAGTCATCATGAGTATTAATGGTTTTGGTCAAATTACATCATATGTAAATTTGAATGCTTTTTTTTTTTTTTTTTTTTGAAAGGGAGAATAATTAACTTTACATTTGTGGCCATACCGCTCTGTAAAAAGCAATTCATTTCTGCAGCATAAACGACATATTTGAAGACTACCAATGAAGACAGCTCCTCTTTTATACAAACTATTCTATGAGTCTTTTAAATAAAGAAAAACTACCAAATGAAGAAAAGCACATGTTTAAATATTAGAAAATGTATTTCTAAAAAATAGGTTTCTTAATTTTTTTGAATTCTGTAATATGATATGCTAATTTTAAAGAGCTTATAGTAAACAAATGTTATTCTGAATAAGTTATTTTTAAGAAAAAGATTGTAAATGGTCTTACTAATAATCTGTTCTCTTATCAAGAGTAATTTGTAAAAAAAAAAATCTTATTATAAAACGTTTAGACACACTTTGATCTTTATCAGTAGTATTATCATTCTTCAACAGCCTGACAATTTTTTAACTTGGTCTACAGTCTTAATTTTGTGAGGAAACTGTACAAGCCAGTCAAAGAGGAAATGAATGATGTGATTCCTGTGGTCTAGAGGGGCAGGGGTAGGTAGGTACTGCCGCAAAAATACTGTGGTTTAGAAAAATGTACAATAAACCTTTATTAAAAAGATTGCAAATGGCCATTTTATCAGAAATTGAGCTTTTAGACACAGAATATGCAAACTCACTACCTTACCTCAAGAAAAAAACTCTGTCAAACAAATCTCTTTGCCATTGCACCCCACACAAGGTTTTGCTACTACACAACTCCTTGTACCATTTCTACTCTAAGGATTATTTTCCCCACCAAAATGTTTTTTTCCTCATCAAAATTCTGCTAAAAACTTACTGTGTAACTCCTTATTCGCTTCATCTAACTTGACATAGGAACACTCATACTTATTTTGAATTCCTACTTTATTCTTCATTCTAAATCACAGACTTTATAGAGTTAAAAACAAACTTTAAAGATTACCCAATTTAACTCTCATTGAAAGAATGACAAATTCAGGTGCAAATTAAAAAATTTGCTCAAGGTCTCAGAACTTGTTCAAAGTGTTACAGCTAGGTATAAATATTTTGTTTCATTAAAATTGACTTCATTAAAATTTGTCATTAAATTCATTTTATTAAAATGACCAACAGTCACTCAACATTCAAAATAAATGTCCTGAGCATCTACTGCCTTTCCGGGCACCTTGAAAAAAAGGCAAAACAATATAGTGGGAAAGGAAAACAATACTGGGAAGTAAGAATGCATTCAGACCTATGAGAAAATTCATAATAACATCATAGTATTTTCCCACAAAGTTTAACTCACCATACCCTATTTCAACAGGCTACAGTACTTAATAAAAAAAAAAAAAATACCATAGTCTATACAGGGGTGGACAAAGAAACATTTACAGTTGTAATACAAATAAATAATGCAGTAATTGATAAATGATAATACAAGAAAAAACTGTTTCGCTTGCTCAAAACTGTAAACCTACTTCTGTCCACCCTTATATATTCTTCCTCTACTCCAGCTTCTTTTTTGTAACAACCCCCAACTTCAACCTGTAAATAATTCTCACCTTATACTGTATTCAGGTGACACTGTATTTAGAACTGGTGACAATACAGCCCACTATAGATTAAAAAACACTGAAAACCTTCCATGAAGTTTCTACCTAGACTACAAAATATTTTCAACTTAGGTTCATTAAATGAAATGCCACATTCAACAGCTTGAAAACTGCAGTCATATATTATCCTAAATCTCCTTTCACTTAAAATACCACTTTGCATCGTATGTCCATAAAGTAGCTAGGACCTTTCTACTAATAGGTCAAATCCTCCTAATACTTACTTTTCAAATTGTGATTTAAGAATAAGAACAATCTTTCTCAAATAACCTGTGCTAAGACATATAAGAATATGTAAAACAATATACTTACTTTACATTTGGGGAGCTAAGGTGAAGTGATCCTTCAAGTCCCACACAAGTGACTCTAAGATGTCTGCTCTAATTCTTAACACAGTATTTCAGATACAAGATTACATTTCAGCTGAAAGTCATCAAACCCAAGGTAGTATTTCCAATTCACCAAGCTTTAATAATGAATTTTATCAACAGTCATAATTTGGTGTTTAGAACTTTTCCCAATCATATTAATCTTCCTCTACGTACCAAGGAAGAACAGTCACAAGTAGAACCTTTGCAGATACACGATCTGCAAGCAAAGGATTTCTCAGAAAACAGAATCACAAAATTAACTGGGATTTCAAGTCTAATAAAATTTATTCTTCTAATATACTCTTCCATTGTGAATATTTAGTTATGCCAGAAACTTATCAACACTCTTTTTCCCCCTAAATACTTATAGCAACAGTCTCTTAAGGAGACAATCAGTTTGCAGTCCTATGTGGATCTAATAAAAGGTGTGAATAGTTTTATATCACTGCACTCAACTTGACAGTTTCTAAAAGTCTCTTGGGACATCCTTCTCAATATGCTTCTAGCTTTGTCCATTTCATTTTTGGACTCATTTTCTTCATTGAACTAAAGCATTCATTGCTTTTCACCAAATACCACACACGTAAAATTACAATTATTTTCATCTTGTAAATAATATTGAAATGCATCCCTTGCCAGGTCATTCTTGAGATGAAGATTCCATGTTTTCCTTTGAGGAGAAAGAAATTAATTTAGAAGAAATAGTAAGCACAGTCTCAGTGGTGTTCAGGCTTAAATCTCCCAAAATTTCAACTACACTCCATGTGGATTTTAAGACTTCAAGTTGCAGATGGAAGTTCTTATTACATCAGCCAAAATCAAATCTGAATGCTTATTTTTATTTCTTTACTTCCCAAATCAAAAACTTTTGTTGGACAACTGCAGACACTCAGCTGAGTCAATGAACATATTTCAGACAGCTGATTCTTGTTGGTAAAACTAAAATTATTTTTGCTAAGGGAAATGCAGGTTATACAAAGAGAAATAAAAATTAGAATTAAAAAAAAATGTTCCCACAAAAAAGACCTCCACTTAGCACAATTTGAGGAAGAAATAGCAATCTGAAACATAACCGAACACAACTAATAGACATTCCTCAATTATAGGGGAAACTCCTTTTAGGAACAAGTGACAAATTATAATCATAAGCTAACATCACTTGAAAAAACAAAAAAACCTCCCAGAATATATATATATATATATATATATATATATATATATATATATATATATATTTTTTTTTTTTTTTTTGGTAGGTGGTGGATAGTTTGTTTGTATGGGTAGTGGGCAGTTCATTGAATGTCAGGACCTACTGCTTCAAATTTCCAACCTCTTTTATGTAGTGTAATTTTTAAAACTGATCACTACAGTGATAAACAAGATCATCCTCCCATTAAAAAAACAGGCTTTACTCTATCAAGAAAGTCACTGACATTTTTGCAATGACTTACAAACATTCAAAGTTCTCTAGCTAACTTTCAATGAACAAAAAAAGTAATCAAAATTCTTTTCTGAGCTTTCCAGTTTTATCCTATAATTTTTATTCAAGACAGCTAGGACACTGGTTTCATTTCTTATATACTAAAATTACTATTTTGTAAGAAATGCACTCTTATTTTTTCTCAATTGATATAAAATATATTATGACCCAAATTTGTCAACTGACATTTTTCTCAAATGCTGTGACTGAAGGCTAATATATAACACACCTCAAACTCAGACTCACGTATCCTAATATACGTGCTATTATAGATGAAAATATGCATGAATACAGACTTAATTTGGATCCACTTAATAATTCCTAATGAAGGGATTATATGATAAATCAATAAAGAATAAAAAGTTTCTCTGCTCTGTTTTTCAGTGCTTTAAAGTCAGAACAAGAGAATGAAGAAAGGACTGGACTTGGCAGATAGGCCTGGCTAATTTTTACCACTACTAGTACCTACCTTCACAGATAGAATTGTAAGAATAGAAACAGGTAATGTGGAAAACCTCTTTTAGAGTGCCACACATATGCTGCTTTAATTCACTTAAAAAAAAAAAAGGATAAATGAATGTTAATTGCTCACTACTTTTTCCTCAAAATTACAAATTCTTTCCTCAAATACTTTGGTGCCTCACCCCAAGAGATGATTATAGTACCTTCTAAGTGTTGATCTCCATTTCTAACGTAATCTTTATCAATAGATTTATTCGGAATCATGCTTTGAGTCTTTCACTCTCTGAACCCAAACTTTTCAATGACATTTCACAGTCTGTTCTCAAAATTTAATTCCTTAGGTTGGCATTCCATACATTTGTGGGCGTCCCCTAACCCCCACAACTAAACTTCATCTTTTTTTATTTCTGGGAAAATAAAGTCAAGATCCAGCTCCCTGGCATTTGGGTACTTTCTTGCATTTTATTGTTTGCCCAGAGATCTCTTATTTAAAATGCCCTTTTCTCTATTCCTCCACATGCAGGTCAAATATGAATGCAGACAAATAACGTCTCTTTCCTCCAAATTTTCTGACTCCCTACAATAATAGAAGAGGATCGCAAGTTTACGGCTTGTAAACTTGCGATCCTCTTCTATTATTTTTTTGAATGATTATTTTAAATCCATGGCTCTTTGCCTCTCATTTTTTTCACATTCCAGATACATCCACATCATGATCATCATCAACAGCCTCTTAATTATACACAGTGAGTCTTAAAGTCCCCCACTGAAAAACAGATTCAAATCCTGTAAGTTAAATTTGCCCATGATTCATGATTCATATTCCCCAAGTTTACAAATGTAAACTTGAAATAGAGGAGAGGCTTGAGAAAGGGTTGGTATGTCTTCCTGGTCTTTGAAGTCCCAGGAAAAATGTAAAGGAAAAAATAGGAGAACGTAATCGAATCTTGCGCACCATCGTTTCTAAGCAAAAGAGTAACAGATCCAAAACTTCTCAATGAAAACTGTCTTTGAAATCATTTAAATGCAAATAATTTCAAACAAATGAACAAAAATCCCTGGCACATTTTTTTTTTTAATTTGAAGGAAAATGAAACATACTGAAATCAATCCTTGAGTAAGCTCCAGTGAGAGCAGAAGAAAGGCTGTCTTGATGAGCTTTAAATCCCAAGAGAATAGCTAAATGGATGACTCCAGCAAAAATCAGACCCACTGTTGCCCTGGAGCTGATTACCTAGAACTTCTGACTCAAAAGAATTCCAGAGCCCCACCTTCCCTAGGTCCAGAGGGGTCCTTAGCAGTAGGCAGGTTACTAACTGGGGAACACATAGGCCCTGTGTTTATAGGGTAGCTTGAGACTCACAGAAAATTAACACTGCCATCTACCCAGTGGAAGCCTTAAGTAACAGCAAATAACTATAAATGGATAAAAGCTAAAGCCCCAAAGATTCCTCTAAGCTCAAAATAGACCTTAACCTAAGGGCAATGATGCTATCATTTAAATGAAACATGGCGCTTAGCTAGCACAGGAAAAGGGAGTAAAGTGTCCACTGGCAAAGTTCGAAAGAAATGTACCAATTCTTAGTAAGATTTGATGAGAGAAAACAGATCGTCATATTCACGAAGAAAATCGTATTTAGTGATCTTTAATAACATTATGGTATCTCTGTCTAGGTGAGCTTCCTAGGAGTTCCAATTCCTCAAAACAACCATCAATATTAAAGTACAGCTGCTGCTATGCTTTCTGTTCTGTTGTTTTTATTAAAAAGTCAGTGACAAATTTTTTCAGGTTTAATAAAGCCTGGTCAGGCTTTTAGAAATGTGGACTGCAGCCAGATAATGAATGATAATATACTAGGAAATTAACTTCAGGAAGACAGATTAATTGCTCACTACTTTTTCCTCAAAAATTACAAACCCATTTGAACATTTCACTGTTTTCTTATGCAGATTATAAACTCTCAGACAAAATGAATATTGTTACTCCAGCAATATCTAAATTTAAATGAAGTTATTCAGAACTAGTTTAATAAGATAATGTAGAGAAATCTGTATTTTCAATAATCTAGATAAATCTGTATTTTGTATAATTATGTCAATTTTGAACTTACTTTTATATATATATCACTAAATATGCTGTATAACAGATTTGAAACATGAGGAAAAAATAAATATATAATTCAAAATTTTTTCTAAGTTAGCTTTTAAAAAAATTCCTCTTCCAAGTTAAGCCGTTCAATGCAGAATCTGTAATAAATGCATTTCCTAGTTTCCTCTGAAGGGGGAATTCTGTACCACATGTTTATATAACTTATATACATTATTATATGTATATGTTATAAATTTTCTGCTATATTTGAAGATGAACCAACTATTAATATTATAGTTTATTTTAAACATTAACTACAATAGGAACACTAAACAAGTGCTGTAGGTTTTCTGAAGCACTTTCAAAGCCTGTCTAAATTAATAAAATACTAAGTGAATTAGTACTACAAAGGAGACTTTTGTCACTGATAATTTAAAATATTGATGCGAATACTTAACAGGTGAAACCTTTTACATTAATCAAAGACACAATGTAGGACTGGTTAGAGTGAGTATTCTCCTATCAGTAAAGTTTTCAAGTCAGGTAATTCCTCCCATTTTTCCCTCAGAAGCATAAAAGGATTTTTCTCTTCCTGCATTCCTGAGGAACAAAAAGTTATCTGTTCTTCCAGAGATAGGATAGCATTATTAACTGCTTCTTTCGAAACAGGCATAATCTATTTCTGTAGAGTTTTGTCAAGTAAGCAGTTAGGAGGGGTGAATTTTCACAAAGACAGTCTGGCTTCTTGTTCTTCATGGCCGGGCAGACCAGTAAATCCTGGGTCTTTTACGTTTATGAAGGCTGGAGGTGAAGGTTAACAACTGGTTTCTCAGTATTAAGAAATGTAACATTAAATTTTTTAAAAACTACAATGATTTTTAAAATTCTTGATGTGATTGAGAATTAAGTTAATGTTGTTAAAAAGAAGTCCTTCATTAAAGTTTCCCCCCTTTTTCATTTTTGGGGGGTTACAAAATTCTTCTCTTGCTATATTCTTTTCTTAGCCTAAAATTTGTGAGACTGACTTGTGATTTCCACAAAGTAGGTCCATAAGATCATGATGAGATTAGGTTATTCTGTGCCCCTCTACGAAAGTCAGAAAGAATCTACTTAATGTTGGTTCATGGTCAAATACACAGCTCTCTGGCCAGGACCCTCAGGAGTGATTACGCAGTATTTACAATTTATAGAAGATTAAGTGGGAGTTTTTGTCCCTTGCTCTGTGTGGCCTGTTCTCCAGTGCCTTCTGCCTTTGACCCACAAGTTCAGAGGCATTTACAAAATGAATTTTGAACAACAACAAAAAAAACACACATTCAGGAAATACCAGTCAGGTGAGAATCTAGAGTCAGATTATTCCTCAAAGTGGATGTAGCACTAATCCTTTTAAGATGGAATCCTCTCGGGAAGACTGAATGAAAAGGGAAGAATGAAGGAAGCAAGAGAAGGAACTCAGACCCTTGTAGCTGAGAAGTCCCTAGCAGAGAAGTCACAGGAGAAAGGTACTAGCAACTTGCCTCAAGCATGAGATGTGAAAACAGAACCACTGACTCCAAGGAAAAGCCCAACAGTATAAACCAACACTGACTCAAAAATGGTGAGAAGAGACATGGGGGTAAATTGGACAGCAATTAACAAAGACGAGGACAAACTGCCCTGGTCACAGCTGTTAGGCTGGAGGAACAGAAGTAATAAAGAGCAAGGGGGCAGAACTCAAGGTTTTGCACTGAACAATGCTGAGGCTGCCTGCTGAATGAAACTGGGAAGCCAAAGGCATTCATTACACTTTCTCAAAGAAATGATAAATATATTCTTTCTCTAGAATAAATCAACCCTAAACGACAAAAATGAAGGAAGTTTGGTGTATGGCCTACTTGCTCAGGTTACGAGAGAAAATAACTGGCAGGTCGCTGTGGCCAAAAGCCCAGGGAGGCAGGTTCAGGTTCTGATAGTGGTGCCTAGACACCCAGTGAGAAACTATTTGTCATTCCAATTTAAAATAGAATACAAACTTTTGGGAGTCAAAAGGAATCTTACCAATCACTGGTCTACTACTCTCATTTTTCCAAAAACCAGACTGAAATTTAAGAAGAAATGACCTATGTATGATTTACGAAGTTACTCACTGGTACAACTGTTTAGAGTACTCATGACTTTCACCCATTGCTTTTAAGGAAATTATTGCTAAAATTTCAGTGCTTAATGCATTTACATCTTCCTTTCTTCATTCAATAATCATCTACTGAATAGTAAGTACTAAGTACTAGGCTAGATCCTAGTACAGTTCCCCGGAAAACCTCAGAAAATAAATAGGGCAGATGGTGGTAACAAGTTTGACAATAGGCAAAATATTAACATCAATCAACAGAAAGTATGGATCACCAAGTATAGATTATAAGATTAGGAAGAACTGTGATATGAAAATTGGAATGGCGTACAAATATAATCAGATGCCAAAAAAGAATCACTGTCTGAAAAAGAACTGGGTAAAGAACAGAAAAGGGAAAAGAGTGGCAAACACAAGCTGAATCATTCACTCAAGCTTCTGGGACTTTTGCAATACAGAACAAAACACAGGCTGAGTAAGTCACTGACGCTCTCAGCAGTCTGGGGGTCACTCCTTTTCGACTTGAATTAAAGAAAAAAGGAATCAGTAAATGATGTACGTTTCTCTGCCAAACCTGGCTTTAGAAGTTGGAACAGTTAACAATTATTTTATGAAAGAGAACATTACATCATAATGTAGTTTTCTCCAGAGAACAAACTTTTGCTAGCAAATATACCCAGTTATTTCTGGATCTGCAGACTTAAATGGATTTGACAAATTCAGGTGCAAGTGGCCGACTGAAAAACAAGAGTTAAATTAAAAGCAGCTGCTGCAAAAACTAAAACTAATTTTTTTAAAAAGTCCATGAGGGTTATTAACACCAAACAAGATGGTGTTATGGACAATTAACAAAAAACTCTTTAAGCAAAAATCTGGTAATCTTAAAGAACTATAGGAGATACAGAGGGGGAACATTTACATTTGGCTAAAGGGAATATAAAATGTAACAAGTTCTATGGAAATCCATTTGCCAGTAGCTGGTAGCGTTTGAAAGTGGGCATATCCACTGACTCGGCAGTTCTAGTCCTGAACATTTATCTTAGAGAAATAACGCGCACAAAGAGAGGCAGGTACAAGAATCTCAGGTATTTTTCCTCTGCAGCTTTGTACCTAATAATACAAAAACTGGAAACAACCTTAAAAGCCATCAAGAGAAAGTAGATAAATAATGTATTTATCTGCTGTATCTTCATACAGTGAAATACAACTGAGATCACAAGTAAATTACAAGTATAAGCAAGGACGACTATCAAACACGAGGCAGAGATTTTCTGTGTCTAAGATGGTGGCGTAGGAAGAACTTACACTCTGCCACGATCGCTCTCAATCTATTCCTAGAGACAAAGCGATTCCCCTCAAGAAGAAATGAGGGCTTCTGCCCAAGAAACCAGAGAGACCACATTAAAACGGGAAGGAAGGCAGGAGAGACGAATACACTTACCTTGGGAACCCCACCCGCAATGCACGAACCTGCAGCAGGGGAGAATCACTAAAGGACCCGCACACAGACTCCCCCGCCTAAGTGTAATGGCAAAAAAGACTGGTTTAAATATCATCTACAATATAGGTAAGGAAACCTATTTTCAAACCCTAGATTATCTGCTAAACAGGGGAACTGTGTCTCTAGCTCCGGTGTTGGAGACACAAGAGAGCGCCATTTGTTGCGCTCACCCTCCACCTCGATCACACAATCCAGACTACCTAGCCAATCTTGGGCCCAAAGCACACCGCTGCGCAACACACCCTAGGCCCATACCAGGTCCACGGCTTACCAGTGGGAGTTTCCGCAGTCGATGTGCTCTCCGGCCAGAGCTGCAGGTCCAAGCAGACTGTCCCTCAGAATCCCGACGGTCCACACCTACTTCAACTATAGGCCCCGCCCCCGTTGCAGCCCGCCCCAGAGACTGCCCACAGACCACGCCTACTTCAGCCACAGCTCCTGGCTCCCTCGACTCCCTGTGGCTCTAGCGCCCTCCAACGACAACTTCAAGCAGCCTGCCCGGGCATCCTGGTGTGGCTTGCCCAGCTCCCACAGCCCTGGAAGGCAGGTGGCTTGCCGCCTTCAAGACTCCCGAGTGTCCCAAGCCCGCTCCAACTACGGCTCCAGCAAGCCTGCCAAGGCAGTTCCAGTGCAGCTTGGCCCGGGACTCTTGCAGCGGGAGATAACTCCGCAGGTACTCTAGCAAGGTGGCCCTGGCGAGGCTTGCACCCCCAGGACACCCCATGGCAAGCCCCTGTTCCAGCTCCGGTTTCAACTGGCCCCCCAAGGTAGCCCCAGTGGAGCTTGCTCCAGGTCTTTCTGGATCCCCAAGTTCACTCCAGCTCCAGCTCCAGCTGGCGTAACAAAGATGCCCATTATCCGCAGTCAAAAAATAAATAAATAAATTGTTTGTACAGTAGGCCATTCTTTTAAGATGCGGAAAGGCTTTTGTTTCACCTAATTCATAGAAACAAAGAGACGATCAAAATGAGAAAACAGGGAAATATGTTCCGAATGAAAGAAGAGAAAAAAACAAAACCCATAAAAAAGAACTAAATGAAGCAATCTACCAGATAAAGAGTTCAAAACAATGGTTGTAAAGATAAAGAACTTGAGAGGAAAGTAGATGAACTCAGTAAGAACTTCAACAGAGATTTAAAAAAATCACAATCGAGGTATACAAAAACTGAAATGAAAAAAATACACTAGAGGAAATCAAAAGCACCTTAGAGGATGCATAAGAAAAGTCAGAAAGCGGGAATACAAGGTAACTCGGAAATCCCCTAACTGGAAGCAAAAAGAAACGAAAAAAATTTTTTAATGAGAATGGTTTAAGGGACCTCCAGGACAAAATCAAGTGTATGAACATTTGAATCATAGGGGTCCCAGAAGAAGAAGGAGAGAAAGGTATAGAAAATTTATTGGAGAAATAATAGCTGAAAAATTCTCTAAGCTGATGAAGGAAACAGACATCCAAGTTCAGAAAGCAAAGACAATCCCAAACAAGATGAACCCGAAGAGACTCACACCAAGACACATCATAATTAAAGTGCCAAAAGTTAAAGATACGGAGAGAATTTTAAAAGCTATGAGAAAACCAGCTAGTTACATACAAAAGATCCCCCATAAGACCATCAGCTGATTTTTCAGCAAAAAAATTAGAAGGCCAGAAGCGAATAGCACAATACATTCAAAGTGATGAAAGGAAAAACCTACTGCCAAGAATACTTTATCCAAAAAGCTTATCTATCATTCAGAATTGAAGACAGCTAAAGTTTCCTAGCTCAAGTGGGATTTATTCTAGGGATGCAAGGATGGTTCAATATTTGCAAATCAATCAACATGATACACCACATAAACAAAATGAAGGATGAAAATCATGATCATCACAATAGATGCACAAAAACCATTTGACAAAAATTCAACATCCATTTATGACACACTCTCAAAAAGTGGGTATAGAAGGAACATATCTCAATGTAATCAAGTAAATATATGGTAAACCCATAGCTAACATCATACTCAATGGTGAAAAGCTGAAAGCTTTTCTTTTAAGATCAGCAACAAAACAAGATGCCCATTCTCACCATTCTTATTCAATATAATATTATAAGTCCTACCAGAGCAATCAGACTAGAAAAATAAATAAAAAATATCAAAATTGGAAATGAAGAAATAAAACTGTAACTATTTGCAGATGACATGATGCTATATATAGAAAACCAAAAGATTCCACAAAAGCTATTAGAGCTAATACATGAATTCAGTAAAGTTCCCAGATAAAAATTAATATTCAGTAATCTGTTATGGTTTTATACACTAATAAGGAACCACCAGAAAGAGAAATTAAGAAAACAATCCCATTTACAATTGTATCAAAAAAATTAAAATACCTAGAAATAAATTTAACCAAGGAGGTAAAAGATTTATACCATGAAAACTGTAAGACAATGATGAAAGAAACAGAACAAGACATAAATAAATGAAAAGGTATACCATACTCATGGATTGAAAGAATAAAATATGAAAATGTTCATACTACCCAAAGCAATCTCCAGATTCAGTGCGATCCCTATCAAAATATCAATGGCATTTCTCACAGAACTAGAAATAATAACCCTGATATTTATATGGAAGCACAATGACCCTGAATAGCCAAAGCAATCATGAAAAAGAAGAACAAAGTTGGAGGTACCATGGTTCCTACTTCAAACAATACTACATAGCCATAGTAACCAAAACTGTATGGTACTGGCACAAAAAAAGACACATGTATCAATGGAACAGAATAGAGAGCCTAAAAATAAACTCATTCATACATGGTCAATTAATCTATGACAAAGGAGTCAAAATATACAATAGGAAAAGCAAGTCTCCTTTTCAATAAGTAGTGTTGGGAGAACTGGACAGATACGTGCAAAAAAAAAAAAAAATTAAAGTACAGTGATCCCTCACCTATCACAGGAGTTACGTTCCACAGACCCCCACGACAGGTGAAAATCCACGAAGTAGCAGCGTTATATTTATTTTATTATTTATATATATATTTTAAGGCTTTATAAACTCTTCCCACACTCCTATAAACCTTTCCCACTCTCTTATTAACCTTTCCCACACTCTTAGAAACACTTCATATGCTCTTAAACACTTTCTACACCCTTAAACCTAGGTAATTTTAACAACATATGAAATTCTATATGGATACTCACCAGTGAAGTATACTACAACTTGAATGATGAAGATCATGAATTATGCAGCTGTGCAGTACTTATGGCGATGAAGGTGATGACAATGAGATGAATACACTGCACAACCAAGAAGAGCATCACAGCTCTTCTGAAGGCACCACTCTATCAGGTGCTTCATCAGGTGGTACAGTATGTTCACCCTGGGCTGTAACTTCTATTTCTGCTAAAGCTGTAGGCATAACTGATCTTTTCATTCTAGTGATGAACACAGTTATAGAGAGTTGCTGGCACTGCTTTTTATCCACAGAGACAGCTTCTCCATGTAGAGAAATGCACTTGAGTCCAAAGCATCTCTGAAATTTGTCAAACCGGCCCTTGCTGGCACTGAATGGGGTTGGTCTGGTGGGAGAAGCACTTGACGGTCCTGCTTTTGCGTAGTCATCCTCATCTTCATCCTCGTCACCGTTGTGAATGTCCATGCTTTCCGTAAAACTATCATAAAGTTTCTTGGCCTTCATCTTGATGGTGTTGGTTGGTATCCACCAAGCCATTCTTCTTCCTGTAGTCATTTATCCACAGGGCCAATGCAGACTCCATCCTCACAATGGACTTATTGAGGGAAGTTACCACCCTCTATGTAGTCTTGTTAAAAGTCATTGTTGCTGTGGACCTAATATTCTTCTCATCTTTCTTTACGTAGCGAACAGTAAATTTGTTGATCCTTTAATGGCAGCCTACGGCTGCATAGCTTTTGCCTTCCTTTAACATGTCAAGAAGCTCCACCTTTTCTTTGATGGTAAGCATATTCCTCTGGCACTTGGGTTCACTGCCAGAAGCCTTAGAAGCCACAGAATGTTTGGGTAGCATCATACGGCTTGATATAAATCCAAACTTTTACGAAAATTTCACTAAAACACAACACCACAGAGCAACACTACTCCCAGCGATCAGACATCGATGTGAAGTGGACAAGGACTGATGCTGAATATATGGGCACAGTGTGGGAGAGCAAACAGACTTATGCTATGGTCACTGAGCCAATCAGTGCCCAGGATAGAGAACACAGTGCTGTGGTTGATCGCCTTCCATTCCATCAGCCAATAGTGTGCCGTGTATAATCTCACTGTTGGCAAACTTGTGCAAGCAGTAGTGGCGTACTGTATTTCCATTGTGTACAGTACGGTATTCATCTACTGATGAAATATATACTGTATTTTATTTCGATTTAATATTTTTAATATGTTTGAATTAACATTTTATATTTTTATACTATTTTAAGTTTTTTAGGCAAAAATAATTAAAATAATAAATATTATATAAATACCTATATACCACAAAATCCTGCAATATCGTGTAAACTCTACGATACAGAATTAGATATATATATTTTTAAAAACCTGTGATACGGTGAAGCCGCAATAAGTGAACCGAGATATAGTGAGGGACAACTGTATACCACTTTCTCACATCATTCACAAAAATAAAATCAAAATGAATTAAAGAATTAAATGTAAGACCTGCAACCATGGAAGTCCTAGAATAAAACACAGTCACTAAAACTCTTTAACATTACTCTTATCAATATTTTTAAAAATATATGTCCTCAGCAAAGGCAACAAAAGCAAAAATAAACAAATGGGACTCCATCAAATTAAAAAGCTTTTGGACAGTGAAGAAAATCATTGACAAGATGAAACAGCAACATACTGAATGGGAGAAGATATTTGCAAATGACATATCCAATAATGGGTTAGTGTCCAAAATATATAAAGAACTCCTACAACTCAACATCAAAAAGAAAAACAATATGGTTTAAAAAATGGTCAGAGGACCTAAATAGATTATTTCTCCAAAAAAGATATACGGATGGCCCACAGACACATGAAAATATGCTAAATATCACTAAATCATCAAGGAAATGCAAATAAAAACCAAAAAGAGATATTGCCGCCTCACATCTGTCAGAAGGGCTATTATCAAAAGATAACAAATTGCAAGAGTTAGAGAGAGTGTGAAGAAAAGGGAATCCTTTGTACACTGTTGGTGGAGCTGTGAATTAGTATAGTGCAGCCATTATGGGAAACAGTAGAGAAATTCCTCAAAAAATTGAAAAGAGAACTCCTGTACAACCCAGAAATTCTACTTCTGGCTATTTATCTAAAGAAAATGAAAATACTAAGTCAAAAAAAAAAAAAACATATGCATCCCTATGTTCATTGTAGCATTGTTTACAACAGCCAATATGTGGAAGCAATCTCAGTATATAACAATAAATGAATGGATAAAAAGATGTGATATATTAAAATAAAACAGATTATTACTCTGCCATAAAAATGCATGAAACCTTGCCATTTGAAACAACACAGATGTACCTAGAGAGCATTATGTTAAGTGAAAAAAGTAGGAAGAGAAAGAGAAATACCATGATTTCATTTATATGTGGAATCTAAAACCAAAACAAATGAACAACAAAAAGAAACAGAAATAAACTCCTAGATACAGAAAACTGATGGTTGCCAGAGGGGAGGAGGGTAAGGGAATTAAGAAGCACAAACTTCCAGTTATAAAATAAGTCAGGGGGATGTAAGGTACACCATAGTGAATACAGTTAACAATATCATAAAAACTTTTTACAGTAACAGATGGGTACTAGACTTATTGCGGTGATCACTTCATAAGGCATATTAAGTACTGAAATATTATGTGATACACTCAAAATTAATATAATATTGTATGTCAACTATGATTAAAAATAAATTTGAAATATTTTTAAAAATCATGATGTTGAGCAGGAAAAATAGGTGTTACAGAGAACATGTATATCATTTTTTATATAAAATTCAAAAACAAGCAAATCTTAATGTAGGGGATACAGAAATATGTAAAAAATATAAGAAAAAACAAAGAAGTAATCAATTCAACCTTCGGAGTTGGGGGATGTGGTTAAGGAGAGGTGATGAAAACTGAGCCAGGCACAGTTCTATTTCCTAAGTTAGTGGTAGGTATTCAGTTATTCATGTTAATTCTATTCTTTGTATCTTATTCACATGTTATAAGTATGCCCTGTATACACATAGCATCTTCTAAATACAATGAGAATTACTCCTATTTTTAAAAAGCTCTCAGAAGTAACACAGTCTTTAACAAACTATTTTAAAAGGTACTTTTTAAGAATCTGCAAGTAACAAGGACCTAGCATGCATTCAGAAGTTTATAAAATTATCTCTTTAATTCACACAACAACTCCAAGATGAACATTTTCATCCTTAGTTTACATATGAGGAAACTGAGACTGCATTGTTATGTAGATTGTCCAACCTTACACAACCTAGAAGAGGTGGGACTGAAAAAGTATGCAACTCTGAAAACCATAGTACAGCTGTAGGTAGGACTATGTAAAATACAACAGCAAAAATAAATTTCCAATGCAAAAACAAAACTAACTTGTGATGCTACAGTTTACTATTTTAACTATCTTATCATTTAAATTTGTATCTGTAAATCATATTATAGTAGTTTGTATTAATTTTATTCCATAGTACACCTCTTTATTACTTCACAATCACAATTTACCTTTAAAATCTATAAATTATAAAATTGGCAACAGATACTCATTATGTTTCTGGAAAGTCTCAACTTGGCCATACTTTTCATAATTGAAGGGAAGCATAAGAAAGTTAGCCATTGGCAGACTGAAATTTAGTGCTCTCATTTCACTACCCTCTCCCATCAGGGATTCATTCACTCAGACAAGTGAACAGGCTTTGGAGCCCCATTGAAATTACATACTCCCTCCATCTTTTTCCTCATCTCTCTTCCAATCATACCTTAAAACCTAATTATGAACTCACACAGGAAACCTGATTAATACCACCTGGTTTATTCTACTCCATGAACTCTGGGACTCTGCAGCACACATGCAACATAACTCATTTCACATACAATTATTTGTCACCTTTTTATTTTGTTGTTTTTGTATGTATGACCACCCTGCAAGAACCACTGAGAAGAGTTTACAAGTTTTTATTTCTTCTGAGTTATGAACTAACTTCCTTTTTCCCCAAGCACCACCAATTGTGCTCCGTAAACAGTAGTCACTTAATAAATGCTTATTGACTTACTACAGTGGAACAGTTCGCCTCTGGTATTTCTCAATATCCCAGTGAATCCTTCACATCTACACACATGCTGGAGATGATACCAGGTATCGCTAGAGGCGTGGGGTCTTCCTGAGGGTACCTGGGACAAGAAAAACACAGAGAGAGACCAAAGACAGTCAGGAGAAACACAGAGAGAGGGAATGTGGAAATAAACAGAGGACAGAATAAAGAATAAGAGGAGCAAAAGAGCCAGGGGTTACAGAGAGATTAAGCAGCCAGACACTCAGAGACAAGGAGGAAGTCAGCAATCTGAACTGGGGTTTGGGTTTGGAAACCACATTTTTAGTATATTTACTAATTTAATAGGTGCCCTCATGTTACTAAATTTATGATATCATCAACCATTTCTAAGGTTTTTCTAAAGTTTTTCTGAGCTTATATCTTTATTAAAAGTCATCTTTATAGGGTCTCATCTTTGGTCATACATATACAGAGGCATAAACACAATCCTCAAAACAACCCCTCTGTAAATAACTCTCCAATTTGGAAAATGGTTACTTCAGAGGGGTAACATGCCTTGCCCAAGGTCATTAGTATGCACATACTAATTGGGGCCCTAAATCTTCAGAGTCCAAACCCAGTGCTTTTTCTGATATCCTATCCTGTCCCTATTAGAAATGAATCACAAACTATTTTTATAAAATGAAATTCAAACTACACAGTCAAGATAAAATTTTCTATCTTTTGAGACGCTGAAATACTCAGGTTATTCATGAGGCCATTTTACCTCAGGGCTTCATTTATTTTAAAAATCCATCATAAAAATAAATCAGAATAAAAGTATCTCAGAATGACAGAAAATTTTAAACAGAGATGAAATTAAGTGAACACCCATTTGACAGCATTTTAACATTTAAAAAAGGAGCTAGAATTAGCTCATTGCTTTTACAACATTGTAATTTGAAAGTCTTAATGATTCAACAAATTTCAGCAGAGACATCAAAAGATGCTCCGCATTTCAATAAATTCTTAGATCTAAATACTAGTACACTTGTCTCAAACTTGTTCTTTCATAATGGCTCACCTAAAAGTCTACACTGCAATTGAATCTCAGAGTGGTGCACAGAGTACAGACAGTTTATTGGTCCAGCCTTTGAACGCATTCATATTTTCTCTTTAGGAATCCCTGTCCTTCTCTAAACAAGCATGCCCTTTAAGGAAGTAATTATTGTAATTGTCAGAAAAGCTCCTTTGATATAAGTGTAAGCATGTTACTGATTTCACACAAGACAATAATAATACATAGAAATTTCAAGTGTGCAGCAATATATTTTCCATGTTCAGCAATTTTTAAACCAGTAATTTTCAAATAAGGCCTGAAGTATGATGCTGCTCTGCCCTCTAGTGATTGGCTAGGATTTGCTTACTAAATGCCTAAGTACATTTTTAATTGCTTTTTGAATAAAAATGAAGGTTTTATAAAATACATATATATGATATCTAATTTTTCATTATTTGAGTAGTGAACAGAGAGTACTGATAAACTTTTAGGTTGTAGTATGGACACAATTTAGTAAAGAGAAACAATTTCTTTCATAGGAAAGGTTCACCTGAGTATCGCAAACCAGAAATCAAATTTAAAACCATCTATTCTACTCCTTATTCATATTTTATACCAAAAATTCAATTCACTTTCTCTGTTAAAAACTTTATAAATTTCCTAACTATAAATTCCAAATTGGTTGATTCTATTATTTTGGAGACTGGGGTATGAAGGTGCTATATAACCTTGTATATACCACATGTAGATAAACCATTTTTTGTAACTAGACCAAATCATGTTTAATAAAAAATTATGCTGAACATCACCTACCCTTCATTGTTCAAGTACCACTTCAGGACTGCTCAGTAGCACTGAGCCTCAGTGGTGTCATTAGGAAGTTACCACTTTATGTGCAGAAACATTCATCAAGGGTGCCAGTTAAGACAAAGTCATTATACAGAGATTCATCCTGTTATTACAATTAATGGAACTTCCTTCCTGCTTAGTTACTCTTGCGTAATTTTCTTGCAAAGAACCAATGCATTTCTAGAACAGCATTTCTACTCTCACTAATCCGAAGCGTATTACATTAGCATCTGCACACGAGTGTTAAAAATAAACATTGCATCTGTGCCATGAATGTGAAGGAATACCTGCACACTTGAGGACGAGCCATAGGCAGTGTGGTGGTGTGGGGTTAGGAGCACAAGACCTGCGGGCAAAATCTCACAGGTCCATCTCCAGCTCTGTCCCTGACTAACGGTGTAAACTTAAGCAGATTATTTAACCTCTGTGTGCTTAAGTTTCCTCACTACAAAGGAGAATAAAAAGAGATACCTACCAACAGTAATGTTTTATTATCTGGATAGGTATTTGGGTACACGGGTATATGCACCTTTCAGAACTCAGAGAATATACATTTAAGATCATGTATTACACTAAATGTAAATTTTACATCAGAAGAAAAACTTAATACATAAATACTGAACTCTTCAATAATGCACATGCTGAACTATTTAGAGCAAGGGTAATGTCTACAATTTACTTTCAAATGCATCAAAATTTAAAATGACAAGGGATGGATTAAGGATATGTAATAAAATAAGTACAGCAAAATGTTAATGACTGGATATAGGTAGTGAGTATATAAGTGTGTAATGTTATGTTTGAAAGTTTCATAATAAAATGTTAGGGGGAAATGTATCTATTGTACTTTTCATAGAGTTGATATGAAGCTTATATATATATAATAGTATTGAATATACAGAAAAATGCCTAACAATCATCAATGACAAATGGCAATATATTTAAACAAATGAAAGTTGCTTCCCTGGTTGAAAGAAAAGAATAAGTAAGTAAGGAGGTGTTGAACTTCCAAACTGGAGTGAGTTGTTACCATCAAGAGTATTAAAGCTCAAATTTCAAATACAGCACAAAACTGCATGGGCCATGTGGAGAACATGGTCTTTGAAAATCAGAGATACCTGATTTGAATCTTGGCTCTGTTTTTAATTAGCCAAGAAGTTTAATTTGTCATGTTCTGAGCCTCAGTTCTTCCATGTATAAAATGGGAACAATGATACCTACATCTCAGGGTCATTATGAAGATTGGGAAAAAAAATGCAACCACACATGCATTTGGCACATAAAATGCCAAAACAGCAGCTGAAATTTTATCGTTATAATTGTTATTACTACTTAGGGTGAGTCTTACAACTATTCTTTGCACATGAAAACAAAGTGACTCCATACCTAACTGTATCCGAGTCTCTCCTAGAACTTGCATGTGCAGGGGGCTTACTACTCTGAAGAGCTTCTAAAAGGATCTTTATGAAGACAGTAGGCCTTATTTAAAGTTTAACTGCCCTGCATATAAAAGGAGAGCTGGCAATGACAGGGAAATAATTAATCATCCCTATGTTATACCAATTACAATATATACAAATACCATGGGTGAGGCATTTAGAAACTATGTTTGCTAATAGTATTTTAAAGAAAATTGCAATATACTTCAGTGCCTCTCAGGATATGACATTAGCACCTGGATAAGTTTTGATTTGAAACTGTCTACAGTAACATATTTAATGAAAAGAATATTAAAGTTACAATTAAAGAAGATGAATTTTAGTCTCCCAAGGAGTGAGTTTATAAATCATTAAAGATTACTCCATGAAGACAGTGGCTCAACATATAGTTTCAGCTAAAGAGAGAATCAAAAACTTGGCAATGATAGCCTGCATAGAGGGAAGGCTGACAAGGCTGGCAGACCAAACAGCCCCACATTTGCATGCAAATGAACCAGGAGGAACAACTGGGGAATGAGACAGACCATGCAACCCAGGGTTCCAGTATGGAAAAAGAAAGCCTCAGAACCTTTGGCTGTAAAAACCTGTGGGAGTTGCAGCAGTGGGAGAAACTCCCAGCCTCACAGGAGAGTTCCTAGAGACACCCACAGGGTCCTGGAATGTACACAAACCCACCCACCTGGGAATCAGCAAAGGAAGGGCCCAATTTGCTTGTGGGTAGTGAGGGAAGTGATTGAAAGCCAGGGGAGAGTTGAGCAAGTAGCATTGTTCCCTCTCTGGCTCCTCCCCCATGTAGAGCACCACAGCACGGCAAGGTCGGTTGCCCTGCCCTGGTGAATACCTAAGGCTCTTCCCCTTACAATGTAACAGCTGCACTCACACAAATATAGCCCAAATGAAAGAACAGATCAAAACTTCAGAAAGAACTAAGTGACAAGGAGATAGCCAACCTATCAGATGCAGAGTTCAAAACACTGGTAATCAGGATGCTCACAGAAATTATTGAGTATGGTCGTAAAATAAAGGAAGAAATGATGGCCATATAAAGTGAAATAACGAAAACATACAGGGAACCAACAGTGAAGGGGGGAAATCTGTACTCAAATCAACAATTTGGACCAGGAGAATAAAATAAACATTCAACCAAAACAGAATGAAAAAACAAAATAATGAGGAGAGGCTTAGGAACTTCTCGGACAACTTTAAACATTCCAACATCTGAATCATAGGGGTGCCGGAAGGAGAAGAGGAAAAGCAAGAAATGAAAAACTTATTTGAAAACATAATGAAGGAGAAGGTCCCCAATCTGGCAAAGGAAATAGACTACCAGGAAATCCAGAAAGTTCAGAGTGTGCCAAAAAAGTTGGACCCAAGGAAGCACACACCAAGGCACATCATCATTACATTACCCAAGATTAAAGAGAAGGAGAGAATCTTAAAAGCAGCAAGAGAAAAGGAGACAGTTACCTACAAAGGAGTTCCCATAAGACTATCATCTGCTTTCTCAAAAGAAACCTTACAGGCAAGAAGAGTCTGGAAAGAAGTATTTGAAGTCATGAAAGGCAAGCACCTACATCCAAGATGACGCTATCCAGGGAAGCTATCATTTAGAATGGAAGGGCAGATAAAGTTCTTCCCAGATAAGGTCAAGTTAAAGGAGTTCATCATCACCAAGCCCTTATTATATGAAATGTTAAAGGGACTTATCTAAGAAAAAGAAGATCTAAACTACGAACAGTAAAATGACAATAAACTCACAACTATCAACACTGAATCTAAAAAACAAAAACAAAACAAAAATAAGCAAACAGCTAGAACAGGAACAGAATCACAGAAATGGAGATCCCAAGGAGGGTTATCAGCAGGGAGAGGAAGAGGGGAGAATGGGGGACTAGTAAAGGAAATAAGAAGCATAAATGGTAGGTACAAAATAGACAGGTGGAAGTTAAGAATAGTATAGGAAATGGGGAAGCCAAAGAACTTATACATACGACTCATGGACATGATCTAAGGAGGAAAGGGATATGCTGGTAGGAGGGGAGATGCAGTGTGGACAGGAATAAAGGTGAGAAAAAAATAGGACAACTGTAATAGCATAAGCAATAAAATATACTTTAAAAAACACTTGGCAATGAAAGGGGGAATTATTGGAAACATTACACAACATGATTTTCTGCCTTGACCACTGAACAAAAACTGTTTTCACCAAAGAACCACTGGATCACATGATCCAAACACCTTTTTCAGGCATTTAGATGTGTCTACATTTTTCAATGTTTTTGTTGAAAACGCTTCCCCTTCTTCTTCAGTCCCATACTAGATGGATTTTATCACCATAGATCTGACTGCCAAAGAACAGGTAGGTGTTTTCAAAAGTTCTGTCTAAGCCACATTTTCTACTTTTGCCAATTTCAAAGTTTCAGCCCTACATCTCAAGTTATACCTACTGGTATCTTCAGCCTGAATGTCTCTGAAACTCATCTCACATTTATTACTACATCCTATATATAATCACATGGATATCCTCTCTGAATTTCAAACCCAATCCATCCTAAACTTCATCTCCCCCTTCCACAAATCAGTTTCTATTACTGCCTCTCTACTTCTGTATGTAGTGTTATCTAAATACCTATACTTTGTAAATCCTATCTTTAGCTGCCTTTTCAACACTCTCCTCTCTTATGATACCCTCCTACATCCCCAACACAAGTTCAGTCTATTGTCAAGTTCTATAGATTAGTAATTTGATTCAGATAACAGGAAAGGATTTGTATTCTTTGAGAAACAGTGAAAGCTAGATTTATAATGATTAAATGCCCTTTAGACACAAACACACACACAGGCTAAATAGTAGTAGGCATCAAGTGTTTGCGAACATCTTCAATGAAGAAATCATTAAAATTGAGCACTAATTTTTGCACCAAGAGTTGGGAAAAGACTTACTTGATTTTGGGCGTTACATACATCAATCCAAATATCTTGATACAGGGTATAACCTTCATAATCTTTCTCATAGTGGTACCATTTACAACTCTCAAACCCTATTAGAAGGACAAATTTCTTCTTACCCAGAAGAGCTAAAGCCCCCAAATCAATCTTTCCAATGTCTGCCTCTTTCCCCTTACAACCATCCCATCTACCATATTTTTTCAGACCATAAGACACACCTAGTCTTAGAGGAGAAAAATAGGGGAAAAATTTTGAAGCAAAAAAAAGTGGTAAAATATTTAATAACATAAATAACATATTTCACCAATGTAAATGTAAACAGAACTCAACAGCAGCATTAACAACCATTATTCCTCCCAAATTTGGGGGGGCGGTGCGGGGGCGTCTTATAGTCCAAAAAATACAGTATATAGCCTGCTTGAAAATTTTCAGTGGTTCACCTGCCTTTGGGGGGGTAATGTAAACTCCCCCAGACATTCAAGGCCCTCTTACACCTGGCTTTCCACCAGTTTCCCATTTTACCTTTACATACGAGTATATATCATCCCAATGGCAGAGGGTTTGTTCATCTTCCCAGACTTCCGTATTTCCTCTTCTGCCTAGTCTTCCTGGATACTCCTACCTGGGATTTAAGATCTTCCTCAGAACTCTTAATAACATTTGTTTCTCTCTCCCTTCTCTGCCTATTTAGATTTTTGCCTTCTCTCATCACATCATGACCCTGATAGTGTCTAACACATTGCACACAGTAGTTCTAATAAATATTTACCAGGTAAACACACAGAAGAACAGAAAGTAATTACTATATTTTGCTATGTACAATGCACTCCTGTGTATAGTGAGCACCCATGTTTTTGGCCCAAATTTTCAGGAAAAAAAATCTCTCATTTTAGTTTTTTAATTCAATTATTTATTTATTTGTATGTAGAAACAAAACAGATTATTGTATTCTGGGGTATTATTTTGCATGCAGACATCATTATTGCTTTCTAGAGTTAAGCATAAATAAAAGAATTAAAAACATTTATATAGATTTGGAATTAGCTACTGCCTATGTATAATGTGCATCCTTATTTTTTCCTCAAAAATTTGGGCAAAAAAGTGTATATTATACATGGCAAAATATAGTACTTTATCTTTAAACTAAACACATTTCCAGTGAGAATATTGTAGTAAGTCCATGTTCTAAAAGGGAATACAACGGAGCTGAAGAAAGTACAAACAGGTGGGCAAGAATGGTTTAGAATTTCAATATATGCTAATAACTGAAAAAGTATATAACTTAAGCCTATAAAATCCATGCTGATTATGGTTACAATGTTCACATATCCAACCACAAAAAGGCAAAATTTCTATAAAACCAGAAACACATAACAAATACATGTTAACTTATAGAGCAGCTTTTAGAAGGAAGCAAGATATTCTCATAGCTGGTACTAAATCATCTTCAAAACAAGTTTACATATATTAATTGTAGAGTCAAAGTTGATAAATGAAAGTTACTGGTACTAAAGACAAGAGACCAAGTTGTTGTGCATGAGAATTTTTAAAAAGTAAGTACTTTCACTGAGGTAGAATTTTCTGTAGATGTAGAAAAATACTTTCTTCTCTTGGATCAATTAATGTGAAATACTAAACCACTGACCTAAAATAAAGGAAAATATGGCTTTTCTAGTTTATGAATAAACTTAGCAGTTAGGTCCTAACTAAATTAGCTGTTTAATTTTTTTAAAAAAATATAGCTATTGTGTTGAGATAATCAACTTATGAAAATAGCTCTGATACTTTAAAATTCATTAAGAATTCATAATACGGGTTCCTGGTTTTGTTAAAATAATGATAGTCTTTAAAGAAAATTATGTCAATTATAAAAATAATTTACTTGTTTGGGGCGATAATTTTGTTAATACCAATAGTATGAAGCAATAATATTCCTAATATAACTATAGTCTACTGAATGATAGATGGCTTATCTCCTAATATTTTCATATATTTGAGTTTTGACTGGGTTTTAATAAACTTGTAAAATTAATTGGGGAAAGTATAATTAAAATGAAACTTCTATCAAATAAGGTTGTGTAGAAAGTATTTTAATATATCTAACAAAATAAAAAGTAAATGTTATTATTTCCTAATGATTTAAAGCAAATCCATCTTGAGTTCAATTCAATTCAACTTCCAATACAATAAATATGTGCAATTTGAAGGCAGACATTCACCTTGTTGTGAAGAAAGACAATAACATGCTTCAAATTCAATATCAAGGAACAGTCAAGCAACAAAAAAGTCAAATGCCATTTCTGACCTACTGTTCTTTTTGATAACAAACACATTTCTTAGCAGCCCTGCCCTGTGCTGGGTTACTATTACACCCTCCAGCACTTTTAATCCTCATAAGCATCTCACACGACGGGTATTCATCCCATTGCACAATGAAGCTAAGTAACTTTCCATTGCCCCAACCACACAAACAGCTGAGTTAGATTGAGTCTTGGGTCCATCTGATTCCATAGCAGATCCTTCTGAGATAAAGCAACAGCTCAAAAGAAAAAGGTAGTACACTTAAATCTTTCACAAGGAGGCCTTTAAGTTTCTGCCTATACATGTTTATTAGCATTCCAAAGTAAAAGTTCTAAAGTATTTTTGCACAGGCACATTATAAACTATAATGTCTGAAATATTTTATTACACTAGAAATAATTGGTAAAAATTTTGACTTTTAATCAAATGATCAAAAAATCACATGATTTTAATCATTAAGTAAAAACTCATAGAGACATAACAGCCTTATTTGAAAGATTTATCTATGTTCTCTAAAAAGTGAAACTCTCAGTGACTAATAAAGGAAGTCCACACCCATCATTTTAACAGGAAGAACTAAACTTTCAAACCTGAAACCTTTATCATTCCTTTAAGTGTTCACTTCACCCAAGGAACTGAAACATAGGCTGTATGCTTCATCAAGCAGCAGGACTGACGAATGCTACAGAAAGCGGTTTCTTATTTAAGAAGGGGGTTGACAGGAGCTGCTCATTTCAAATTTTTCTCTATTGTCTCTTTTATAATATAATATACCTATTTGATGACTTGGTAACTCTAATAATACTGAAAACATAGATATTCAAAAACTGTACTGAAGCCATGGTTCAGAGTTTCATGCACAAGTCCAACCAGGTGGTACCTGGGTGGATAAAGGGGGGCTTACAGTATTCTGTGCATGAATACACCCCACATTTTATAGGTTTCACCATCTCTCTAACCTGGCATTCTTCATTGTAATTAGTGTCTCATGCCTAAAATTGCTTAGGACAGGTTTCACCACATCAAAGGCAGATTTTTATTATTTAAGCTTTGTTCAAAAAAGAAGTGCTGGCAAGGATGTGGAGAAAATGGAACCCTAGTGCAGGGGTCCTCAACCTCCAGGCCACAGACGGGAACTGGTCAGGCCTGTTAGGTATCAGGGCACACAGCAAGAGGTGAACTTGAGTGTAATGCGCTTGAATCATCCTGAAATCATCCTCCCCCACCCCATCCCCTATCTGTGGAAAAATTGTCTTCCACAAACCAGTCCCTGGTACCAAAAGGGGTGAGGATCGATGGACACTGTTGGTGGGAATGCAGACTGGTGCAATAACTGTGGAAAAGATTATGGAATTTCCTCAAAAAACTCAAAATGAAACTGCTTTATGACAGTGATTCCATTGTGGGATTATACCCTAAGAATCCTGAAACACCAGTTCAAAAGAACTTACACGCTGCTATGTTCACAGCAGTGCTATTTGCAATAGCTAAGTGGTGGAAACAGCCCAAGTGCCCATCGGTAGACAAGGGGGCTAAAAAACTGTGGTACATTTATACAACGGAATACTATGCAGCAGAAAGAAAGAGGAAGGAAGGAAGGAAGGAAGGAAGGAAGGAAGGAAGGAAGGAAGGAAGGAAGGAAGGAAGGAAGGGGAAGGAAAAGAAAGAAAAGAGAAAGAAAGAGGAAGGGAAGGGAAGGGAAGGGAAGGGAAGGGAAGGGAAGGGAAGGGAAGGGAAGGGAAGGGAAGGGAAGGGAAGGGAAGGGAAGGGAAGGGAAGGGAAGAAAGAAGAAAAGAAAGAAGTCCTACCTTTTGCTACAGCTGGATGGAACTAGAGAGTATTATGTTAAGTGAAATAAGCCAGTCGGCAAAACACAAATACCATATATGACCTCACTTACATGAGGAATCTAATGAACAAAATAAAGTAATGAGAAAAATAGAACCAGAGACATGGAAACATGGAGCAGATGTATAGGGGAGAATGGTGGAAGGAAGGAGAAGAGGCTACTCAAAGAACAGGTATGAATGACACATGGCCATGGACAAGGGAGAGGGGAATGACTGGAGGCTAGAGGAGAGGACTAGGTGGAGGGGGGCAAAAGGGGGAAAAATTGCGACAACTGTAATAGAACAGACAAAAGAACAGAAAAAAAAAAAAGAAGCCTGTGCAACTGTAGTGCCTATGGGAATAGTTTTAAGTACCTTAAAAAACATTATCTGAAGTGCAGTCTTTCTGCCATGAAGAGACACTTGGTGATAAATGGTCTATAGTAAAAACTAAGGAATACTGAAATAATTACATAATTCATCCACTTTTTCAAAAGAATAATATAACCACAGCAGATGAAGAATAACTGAAAACTAAACTAAGCAATTTGTTGTAAAAGTCAACACAAAACCAAAACACAATAATCATATGTATCATCCTTACAGATCAATTTGAATAAAGAAATACCCTGAAAACACCCCACCCCATCCTGCTAGAATAAAATACCTAAAAGTATACTTTGGTCAGCCTTTTCTTGTACACATTAACTGAATTCAGGCACCATGCAGCAACTCCTAAAGCTGAGCAGGAACCAATTTCCTACCTTAAATCTCACAACCTTCGCATGCGCTTCACTCACAGGGCTGTTGATGGAGTGTTAGAGAAGCACTTGGCAAAAGTCTTACATGTCTTATCAAACGCCTGCTGAATAAGTGCACACTACAAATGAGCCAGGGGGTACCCTGAGTTAGTTTGCTGCTCATTTTAAGTTCTTAAACCTACTAACATTTATTGATTAAAGGACTAACTGCAAACTTAAAGGCACAGAGTAACAGTTATTTATTATTTTCCTTTTTTTCACTTGTTTATTTATTTATTGTTGGGGGGAAGGGAGGGAGAAAGAGAGGGAGAGAAACATTGATGTGTGAGAGAAACATCAATGAGCCTGGTGGGGCTCATCCGTGCCCCAACAGGAGACCAAACCCACAGTGCAGGCATGTACCCTGACCAGGAATCAAACTGGCGCTCTTTTGGTCTGCAGGGTGATGCCCAGCCCACTGAGCCACATCAGTCAGGGATCTTTCTTTTTGTAATTGTATTTTTTCCATTACAATTTATCCCCCCTAATGAGAAATATTTATTTTTGAAGAACATTCCTCTCCCTGAACTCAGACTGAGAAAAATAATTATTTCCAGGTATACCAGGAGATGCTTATTAACACCAAGTTCAATGGAATACAGAGTTAATGAAATGTAAACTCCTGTAATACTGACACACCAAATGTTTAGCAGGCAACTTCCATATGCCAGACACCATACTTAGGTTTTGGGGATATAGCCACAAAGAAAATATTCTGCAGTGTAAATTTGAGTCCCTTAGCTTCTCAAAGAGGCTATATGAAAAAACTATGTGCGTACGCTCATACATGCAACACTTATATGTGCATATACAGAATATCCTGGAAATGCTACACAAATTTTATACTAAACTGCATAGAAATTCTGAGAGAAATGTTAGGAGAAATTTTGTCCCATTATATTCATTTACCTTCCTAGGGAAACACACTTCTCTATAACAGAGATCAGAGGACATACAGCCTTCAATATAAAACTACTTAACTCACCCACTACCTTTCAGAGTGGTAATTATTAAAGTATGAAGCAAAGTCATTCCTGAACTTATTTATACTGTCCTTAACCAGTAAATTTCACAAGCAGTAGATTGATCCTACTGTTGAGAAGAAAAGCACTGCTAAAATGCTTTATATACAGGGCTAAGAGTTTGAGTCAGTCTGTATATAGTTTTTGGGAAAAACTGAAATCAAAAATAACCGAAAAAATTAAGATAGATTTCAACCACCAAATTAAAGTGACATCCAAAAACTAGAAGATTGCTCAACAGCTTATCCTTTAGTCTATAAACATACAAAGTGGGATGATAAATGTTACCGATGAAGTGTTTAAGTCAGAAAGATTTATTTCTTTTTGATTATATGCATATTTTCTGTACTAGATAGACATCAAATCACCAGAAGTTGAAATTATTCTAGTGATAGAACACACATTTTTTTTTAAAAAGTTCAAAGATAAAACTAAGTTCAGTTGAGTCTATGTCAATATCCAATAAGTACATGTATTATTTACCTATCACTTGTCCCAAATATCCATCAACTGACTTACCCACTAGAACAAGCATACCACAAGCAGAAAGTACTATAATCAATGAATTGCATTTAGACTACTGAAATTCAAACAACAATTACCTGACTGAAGAGCCCCTATCAGAAGGAAGAAGGGAAAGGAAGAAGGGAAAAGGGAATTTTAAAAAAGGGATGGAGGCAGGATAATAAACAGGTAGATATAACAGATTTAAGACTTCTTGAGTTCTGCTGGCATTATTTAAAACACATTATCTTTTCTTTCTGTTTACCAAAATCTTAAGTACAGTATATATCATTTTCTGTTTGAATTCACAATTGATCCACAAAGTAAAAGAATACTGTCTTGGAAAATGTGAAATGGCTTGATTATAAGTAAGCAGAAACATATATAACTATAACCCAAGTATAACGGTCTTATCCCTCAACCTAATTTCCAGATGCATTCTATTCTTACAATGGATACACATAGAAATTAATTTTTACAATGATGTAATTCCTTCATTATACACAACACTCTGGTTTTCAAGTTTTTCAACTTGATTTTTTTTTTTTACTTATAAGAAACTCATTTTCATGCACAGTTACTTCAAATTAAAAGAAATATCATTTCAGTAATTTCAAATGTCTCCCACCTCCAAGATCCAAAGACATTTTTAGAATCTTAGATGACTATAATAAACCAGATTTTCTTGTTTATATATTAAATAATACAGAAAGTATTTTCTTTTAGCTTTCATTTAACTCTTTGGTACAGAAAAATAATTACCTCTCTTATAGACTGAATTGGTTGCCCTCAAATTCATGTCAGAGCCCAAAACCCCAAGGTGACTGTGTTTGAAGACAGAGCCTGTAAGTAGGTGGAGGCTAATTCAGAAAGGCCTTTCAATTAGGGCCATCATCCAGTAGGACTGGTGTCCTTCTACTGAAGAGGAAGAGACACCAAGGAGTGCTCTCTCTCATGTACAGAGAAAAGGCTATGTGAGGATACTCTCAAAAACAGAATTTGCCCACAACTTGATCATGGACTTTTAGCTTCCAGAATTGTGAAAAAAAATACATGTTAAGCCGTTCAGTCTTTGGTATTTTCTTATGACAGCCCACACAAACTATAACATCTCTAAAAATGAGAAGCTTGTATTTTTGAGGTAGTTTTACTCTACTGATAATGCAGCTAAATGAGTGGCTGATTGTAACAAAGATGATCCATTTAAAAAAGAAAAAGGACTGGGCCAACTTGAAGAATAATTCACACCCCACCCCTGAATTTTTATATAGGTGAGATTCTAAATTTAACAAATGAAATTTTCATTTTAGAAACAGCATAAAGCTTTGCACCATAAGATACCGCCATGCTGGACCTGACTGTCATAGTATGATGGGATGGTGTCTACAGAGAAGGCCTCAAAGGACTCTAAATAATTTAACCCTTGTGGGAAAATAACAGAAAAATACTGAAAATTGAAATGCTGATTCTTTAGAAACCAAATAGCATTTGCTCTATATGGTGAAGAAAATGTCAGTGCCACTAGCTCCTGTTTTTGTATGTTGCCACAGGATGACATAAAATTTTATTTCTTTGAGCCCTGGCCGGGTAGCTCAGTGGGCTGAAGAATCACCCTTATATGCCAAGGTTGTGGGTTTGATCTCTATCCAGGGCACACATGAGAAAATTTTCTTTGATGCTGACCTCATTAATATTCAGAGTAAAGGCCATACATCCACATTTGGAAATCACTCTTTCCCTAGGACTTTTACATTTGCAGTGGCAAGAAGTGAATTATTAGATTATAAGGTGGCTAATATTTCTATAGGATTCACCCATTCATTGATTAAAATACAGCCACTTCCAATTTTCAGAAGAACTATAGAAGAATACAAAGATTCCTATGCATTCAGAACAATTTTTTAAAACTCTTGGAGGCAGATGTGTTTGTGTGTGTTTATATATAAATACGCACACTTCAGACATACACGTACTGTCAGATGTTTTAAAGTTATTTTATAGTGCATTCAAAATTCCTGAATTTTGACCACATTTTTCTTTTTTTAAAAGTACTACTTCTTGAGTTTTTCCCATGTGCCAGGAAATGTATGAGGCCTGACACATGGGAAGCACTTGACAGAACTACTTCATTTATTATCACAATCCCACAAGGTAGAGACCATTATCCCATATTAAGAGGACAACACGAAATTTCAAAGAGGTTAAACAATTGCCCAAATTCCTTCAGTTAAAAAGTGCCAGATCTAGGATATATGCCTGTTTCTCTGAATCCACAGATGTTTAAGAATGTTCCTTTCACCTAATTGTAAAGAACTAAAAACTATCCAAAAAAAGCATTGTTTCTGTACTCCCAGATTTTTACATCATCTTTATCCACACAGGTCTGGTAGCAATGTTTTATAATACCTGTGGAACTAATGGAATCAATACTGGCTGAGTTCTATGTGCCTAGAAATTTTCTAGAAGACTCAGGAGACAATAAAGCAATGTACAGTGAATATGACCTCAGGTGGAGTACCTGAGAAAACTCCTGGTAGACAATTGTTAACCTCCCTACAGTGTCTGCATACTTTCCGTCTAGAATGATTATTCAAATGGATCTTAAGAGGAGTTACTCAGGTACTGTTATCTGGTAAAATTATTATATTCTACAGGAAAAGCAAAACAACCATTTTCTCATTCTCTATCTACATCCAATTTGGTAACATTTGTCAAAGTTCTGAAACCTATTAAACATAGGTAAGAAATTATTATGAGTACCATTACTTCCCTTCTCTAATTCTGGATGTAAACTAAAGAGGATCCACAGTAATTTTCATTTGTTTTAAAACTACTTATAAAAACTATAATTTAAGTCTATTATGTACACCACAGACCCTCACCGCATGGTAGAAAAAGTCCTAATGCTCAAAAACTCAAGACACACTTGAGTTTCATCAATTTCTCATTCCTTAAAACTTGTCACAGATAGAGTATGACAGCTCACTGTGTTCCATGTAACAACAAAAAGATTCATGGTCAAATAATTTTACATGTTAAAGACACATTTACTATGGAACTTCTTGGAAGCTAAATATACTATGTGTACTCTGTCTCTCAAGAAGAGCCATAAATGGGGTTATTTATATTATAGTGAAAATATGCATGGTGCCTCCCTACCAGTCTTTCCCTACTCCACCCCTCTTAAAAGGCCATTCCTACCCCGTGACCTGAGGGTTGGCCCTGGGACATGCTTTGGCCAAGGAAACATAAGGGGTAGTGACATGACACTTTCAAGCAGCAGTTTAAAGAGCCACCATTCTATGGATGGAGATTCACCATCCCTTTCTCCTTCTGCCACAATACTTGTACATCCTAGATGGTTAGAGAGGTTGTGCCTTCAGCTTTGGTCCAGGAACAAAGAGGATTTGGAGCAGAGTGGCAGCAGACTGATCAGGAATATAAACATGAGTGAATCACTAACACTGGGAAACCTTTGGATAGTGAAACGTACGTAACTTTGCTTAAGCTGAATGATATAACATGTCTCTTAGATTTATTGGGCCCTAGCATCCTTTTGCCACAAAACACTTTCTTCCCAGGATTTTTTCCTAAATTATTGCTGATTTTGAATGGCTTCTTTTCTATTTCTTAGTTAACACAACATTTGAGATGAATATTTATGTCAGCTAGAGCATATGGTATTAGTCATTTTTAATTGATTTTCTTAAATTTTATCAGCAATTTAAATTTGTCAATTCCTGCTTATATTATGAATATATGATATTAACATATAAATAAAATATTTTACTTAGTATAATTTTAGTCAATGTAATATTTTTATTGACTTAATATTTTAATAGTCAATAAAATATTTTACTGAAATAATCTGATTAACATTAAAAAAATCATAATCAGATGCCTATTTAAAAGTCAAGACTGCCGTCAACAAATGAACAATTTAGTTTTCTGAACGGGTCAGAGAGTATCCTGCTTTACTTATATGTATTCAATTTTAGCAAATTCAGAATTCTGCTACGAATTGATTCTTTAAATCTCACTATGCTCAACTCCCTCATTTGAAATTTTAGTATCAATATTTAAATATTCTACAGCCCATTTTGCCAATCCAGTAAAACCATAATTAACTTTATGCTAATTGGTATTCTTAAATCTAGAATGTGTTTGTCTAACTTAATTTTGCCTTCAAGGATGGCACAGAAAGGAGAAAAAGTGGTAACTAAATCCTAATCTTCTCAATGGCGTTCATATTTTGTTGGGTATTAAAATTCCTAGTAAATACACATTCAAGCTGAACTGCATACATTTTTACTATATGTACGATCCTACCCAGGTGACATTCAGCATAGGCCTTATATCCATGCTCACATTATTAAAACAGCATTCACCCATATACTTACTAAAACAGGCAGCACAGATATTCTAAAGAAATGCAATAAGCTAACAGATAAATATACTTAAATCAGAAAGGATTTAAGATTAATTTTCAATTAATCAAAAATTAAGAATAAATGCATGCCCTGGAAAATGAACTACACCATATTTTCTACATTTGTTCATCTTTTAAAGTCTTGTTGCTCTTCGGATTGTATAAATCTTTCACCTTTTACTATATTTGTTTATTTTAATTTACATCAAATTCCCAGGTCTTATAAAACATCAATTCACCATAAAGTGTTTAGCCATCAGTAGAGCAATCATACATTTTATTCTCAAATGAGAAAACTGAATGCGTTAAGTAACCATTATTAAAATTAATTGTAATATATTATTGCCATATTTGAAACTATTAAAATTTTTTTCCTTGAAGAAACAACTTTGAAAATAACATGTATCAGAGGACAGTCATAGTATTTGTGAGTTTTAGAGTTTGATATAATTCATCACATATATATATTTTATGATCTCAACGTTTTCTTCATTGGGTGGTTTTTACATTAAATAGTATCATGATGCTGCTATGCATTCCTCTGTCATTTTTATTAGGTAAAAAATACCCTCCATAATGCTTTGGTATTGATTAATATTTTGATTA
Source organism: Glossophaga mutica (assembly GCA_039655065.1). Taxonomy (NCBI): domain Eukaryota; kingdom Metazoa; phylum Chordata; class Mammalia; order Chiroptera; family Phyllostomidae; genus Glossophaga; species Glossophaga mutica. Next base: position 135,864,129 of record CM077304.1, read on the forward strand.
AAACATAAGGCAGTACAAAAATGTACTTTGGGGGAATAGACCAATTTACTATTTAGTTATGTAACTAACCTCTAGATATTCAGTACTTGAATAAATCGACTTTTCACCAACAGTATATTACTATGGAGAAACAAATAAGAAACTTTGAGATAGTTAATTTACATAAATTCATGATTTTTAAAGAAATAACTTACTTGATGATGGAGATTAAAATGTCACTTTAAAAATATAATAAAATTGATACAAAAAAAATACACAATTACCACACTTCCCTGATCAATAAGGAAGGTGAATGCATCAGATAAGAAAAAGCTGAGATCCGCTCTGAGGACGAGTAGTCTTTGACTGCTTCACTGCTTCAAGTTAAGTAAGTAAGATGGCACCTTCAGTGCTGTTCTTACCAGTCAAGTCAAGACTTTCCATTGTGATCTCAATGGAACATCAGAATTCCCAGCTCCCGTGATGCAGCAGGATTCTGTGAAAGATCAGAGCAAAGTAGTTAAAATGGTGAGCCAAGAAGGCCTTTCAAACACAGCTAACACTGTCCTTTACCAAAATAATCCCCCCAAATGAAATTAATGGCCAAACCATCAAAATCAAACAAGTCAAACCTCTCTATGTTAACACTGTTTAGAAAAAGTGTACGAAAGTGTTTTTTGTCAACTTTAACAAAAAGATAGTCAATAGGAATTCTGAGATAAAAGTTACAAAGAATTACAGCAATCACTTCTCAACTTTTTGGCTAAAAGCAAGAGTAGAATTACAGACAAATCCCCTGAAAAAAGAAAAAAATGATGTTAAGCTGGCATCCTGACTAGTTGTTTTATATTCTATAAATGACTGGCCCAACCCAACCAGATAAACTATGGTTTGGATATTAATATCTTATAATTTACCTTTTAAATATTTTAAAGTTAAAAGTTTTTTTTTTTTTAATGGGGGTGGGGGAGACACATACAAATAGATAAAAGCTGGTCATAAAAAATTACTTTCTAGCTATAAGTGATCCAGTAAATATAGGATCAAAATCAGCAAAAAAGGTATGCACACAAATTAAAGGGAAAATTTGACATTATACTGCAAATATAAACATATAACTACATTGTATCATTTTTAAGAATTAAGTTATTTCAGTTTCTATGTGAGACATTCATTTAGTTTCTAGGGTGCTTCAATTATACTAAATTGATACTCAACTAAGACAATTTCCTGCATCCCTGCAGATCAAGACAATGTATTTCTTTATGATGAGTACATTATAACATCCTCTAGAAATCAGGCATCACTTACCAGCTTACAGGTTTATCAAAATCATTAGTCATTTTATGGTTTGGCTGAAATTTTTTTTTTTTTCTCTAACCAGTCACTACAGTATGGAAGAAGTGGCTCTTACACATTAAATATGAAAATGTGTAATGATTGGCTTCTGGTCAGGATGGCAGCATAGGTAAATGCAGTGCTCACATCCTCCCACAACCACATCAAAACTACAACTACACTATAGAAAAACCATCACTCAGAACTGCCTGAAGTATAGCTGAACAGAAGTTCTACAAACTCAGGATATAAAGAAGCCACATGGAGATTGGTGAGAGGGGCACAGAGAAGAAGGGGCTGGTCCCACACCCAAGGATAGTGGGTAAAAATTGGGAGGATATTTTAGCTGCAGAGGTGCCCTCGGAAGAGAAGGAGTCCCAGCCTCACACCAAGCCTCCTTAGTCCAGGGTTCCAGTGCCAGGAAGGTAAGTCCTGGCCTCAGGGTGAAAGTTAGAGAGGCAGCTTTCTCCCAGACAGAAGTGCTATCAGAGGCCATTATTCCTTTGCTGACCCCTCCCCCAACAGAGCCAGGAGGAAGGAGCCATATCTGAGTGTCCATCAATCTGGCTATCACTGTTTGCCTCCACCTGGTCATTCCCTGAAACCCTACCCCACTCAACTTGTGGGCCCACACAAGGTGTTTCTGGTGGTTTTTCCATACAAATGGCCTGTCTTGGCTCATGCTTCAAACATTCCTAAAATATCTCAAACAAGCAGCATCTGGCCTCAGTGTGCCCAGTGCCTCTTGCTAAGTGACCCCAGTCTTGGCACAAGCAGCAGCCAGCCTCAGTTTGCAGCTTGGCCTCTCCTGGGTACCTCTAAGCCCAGCAGAAGTAGCAGCCATCTGCGGATCACTTTGTAACTTATGCAGAGTAGCCCCAGGTAGGACACAGGCAGCAGTTGACATTGGTCTACACCTCCTGGGAGGCCCCAGAGCGAATGCACATGGTGGACAGCTTCAGACCACATCAAAGTATCACCCAACTGCCTCCACAAGTGACACACTCAAGGGGCAGACTCAGCGAGCACCACAGCCTCGCTGAAATGAGTCCTGCTCCATGGGGTGTGACTCTGCACATCTGATCCTCCACAGTGGTAGCAGCCAGTCCTTTGTAGCCAACTGGCCTGGAGGTAAAATCCCTCCCATTGAGGTGCCAACAGCAATCAAGGCTCAACTACAACAGCAGTGTGTACAAAGCCCACATTGGGAGAGGTATAACCCTGCAAAACAGTGATTTGAATGTGCCTTTAGACCAAAGCCAGAGTAGATTTTCACCTCAGCCAACTCATGCTTCTCTGTGTTCTATGGGTCCTACTTTGGCTTCCTCTCAAACCCCACTCTCACCCACCCAAGGCCTTGGATTCTTGAGTTCCCATTACTTAGTTCCCACTGCCTCATTAAGAACGTGTTCCCTTTTCCTTCACAAGACCTCTATTTCTCACCCATAGCAGTGCACCCCATAGGATGCATACCTAGCTAGGACCATCTGGCACAGCCCAGGATTCCCTCTGAAAAACTTCATCATGGCAGGTAGATCAGCTGCCTATTAAATATCTATTATCTGGAAAAAAAAAATCTATTATCTGCTCCTTATCACGACTAGGTTTTTCAGGTGTTCTATCTTAAAGATCTGGCCTAAGCCACCAATGAAATATTTCAAAGCAACTGGATTTCTAGCACACCTTACAAACTGTCCCTTAGGATACTATATTTTAAAAAGCTAATTATACTAAAAAAAGGTGAGGTGCCACTTCTTACAATGAGGCAGACTCCCAATTAGTATTAATGTCCAGTATAACATTCAAAGTCACATCACGGCAAAATCCCCTTCTATGTCAATACTGTATGCTTTGTACCCTGATGTCATAACCGTGTAGTCAGTGCACAAGGGACTCCAAGGCAACCATGTTGCCCACTTATGTGAAAGAATATTTAATCCCCATGAATGACTGCTTTTCTGATGTTTTCATCATTCTCTGGTTAATAGATTAAGCTTTAACTAACTCATTTTCATACATAACCTTAATCCAATCAAGCTCAATAAAAGTCATGCTGGACTGCAATTATTTGCTAAGGAACAATTACATTTAAAAAATTGCTGGGCATGATATAAGGCATGGTACAGATGCCTCCCCATTTATGGAGCCAGAAACAACACAAAAATAGCCAAACTGCCAGAAGAAAGGGAAATAAATTTCTTCCTCATCCTCCTGAAAATAGAATACTGATGCATTTACACCTGAAGAAAACAAAAGGGAGCACCCAAGAAAGCAAATTTTAAAATTAGTACTTTCAATTTAGGTTTATGCTTTGAAAGAGGTTGCATTTCTAATCTAAGAGTCAGCATGACCTCTGAGAGCCGAAACAAGGCCAGGTCATAAACAACAGTCCCAATGTCCAGTCTTTCACTAGCTGCCTCCATCTTCCCAGCAATTCTGTATTCCAATCACCACTTTACAACGCAGGTTTTTGTAAGAGTTTTCCTATCTTAAAACTACTTCTTTACACAAATATAAATCTTATAGTTTCCTCAATTCACTTCTATGTATTATGCTTACAAATAAAACTTTAATGTATCCTTTTTGTAAGTCAAAAAATTCTATTTAACTAAAACCTTCCATGTCCTGTGTGTATATAAGGTCCCTCACCCACCCCACTCTACTCTATACTCCTTTAATATCCTCAATAGTGTTTTATACAATTAATATAGTACTGAAAATGCACTTGAGCTGTTATGCAATTTCGGCCAATGAATTCCACACCTCAGGTCACTGTGATCCACCACAGGGCAAGGAATGTTTTTCCTAGAAATGATAAGCTGATAGATAGTCTGGTCTCCTGCCAAATCATTTTCCGAAATAAAATATCTTCATATAGAAAAAGATAACTACAGGGAGATATATATACATGTTAATACATATTAACATATATATAGAAAAATTATATACACATATGTGTATATATATGCTTTTTAATAATACTGTTATCTTTAGTCATACTTTATAAGACAGTGACAATAAAAAGTATGAATAAAGACAACACTTTTAAAATCATCCACGTCAACTGTCTTTATAGTTAAAGCTTAAATCATAGCAATTTCACAAGCATTTTTGGGCAGACATCAATCTTCCACAAAAATTACAAATCTCAGCTCTACAAAGAATGAAAATCCCTTAAGAGAAAATGTAATTCTGAAGTACATCTTTATTACCTTCCCACCCACACCCGTGCATTTCCTCATGACCCAGAGCCTTTCAGTTAAGAAACCATAAACAAGGCAAAGCAAGTCTTAAGTGTTCCCTAGATATCCTACAGTAAACCAAAGCAGCTGCTAAGTCATTCCAGACGTGTCCATCTGTTTGGATTTCCAGTAAGGTGTTAGAAAACACTAGCAGGAGGACAGAAAACCCGAGCATTCATTGTTTGACAAGAACCTCTTACATTACTCAATATTCACCAGTTAGAAGAGTATGCCTTAAAAACTACCTACCGCCTATCTACATGCCAACAGCACAGACACAAACAATATAACCTTTTAGAGTTCTAGAAATTATTAATGACCTACTACATATTAACACTGCAAAACGTATTACAAGAGTTGCTATTTTCTGAGAGCTGACAATCCAGTTAGGTAATTGCACACACATGCGCACGCACACATATTAATAATAAACAAACGTATAATGTCAAAAGGATAAACAAAGAATTGTTTTAAAGTTAGAGTGCACGAGGGAATGTTTATGCAGGAAATAAACAAAGCTGGAACCTGAAACACTAGTGGCAACTGGGGTGGGGAGAGAGGATAGGGGAGGGTGTTAGAGGCACAGGCACAGGGTAAGTTAAGCTTCAATACTGAAAACCATGCTACAGGGGACAAAAGGCAGATCTGGTTGAAGTGCAAGGTTCGTATCAGAAAATGGAACATGAAATGTGGGCAAATAAGAAAGTAATGCAATTTGCTCTTTTTTCCTCTATAGTCCCATAAATATCAGACTACGGTTAACAGCTTGGTGTTCTGCAGAGCATACTGACCTTAGGGCCAAATCCTGCATCTACTATTTCCTACCCTCCAATTGTGGGCCAATTCCTGAGACTCTCTGAGACTCCATTCCACATCTGAAAAACTGGGATAACAATCCCTATGCCTCCAAAGGTTGCCTCACATTTTTAGAAGATAGTTTAAATACAAAAGGCTTGATATATAGTAAGCGCTCAATAAATGCTAGCATTCTCACTAGAGTTAAAGCTAAGTGACAGAAAAGCATTTAATAAAGGTACATTGTGAATACACTGACATTTGCCTTGAATATTCTCAATAATTGCATGATTAAGTGAATTGGTAGTTTCATATGGTGTTTCACTGCAAATTTTGTTTTAGTTTAAGTGGTTTTAACATGTTTAATTCTGAGTCTTAGTAGCCATTTCTTACTACCAATTTCAAGGTCCATTAGCTAATTTGATAATATGGATATTTTATCATAAAGCTCATTTGCCATAACATTGTTGTTTGAGGAACCATGGTGCAACCATGAATTTCTGCAGTTTCCGTAAGTAGAGGCAGAAATGAGCAGGCATTAGTTCAGTTAGATGGCCTGGCAGGGAAGCTCCAAATGGCTCTTCTATATTCCTGTTAACTATATAAATGTGCCTTTGACCTTCTCAGTCAGGGGAAATTGCACATTTAAGGCAGAAGGAATTTCACTTCCAGGAAGAGTATAGAAACACGCTTGCCAGCAGCTATATCAGGAATACCAACAAGAAACCGCCAGGTACTTCCGGAAGATTCATTAGTTCCATCAAGCCACTGAGCACTGAGCTGGAAAATAGAAGGTTAGAATAAGCCAGCCTTGTGAGCGATCTAGCCTATGGGTAACTTGGGGTTACCCATAGCACAAGGAAACTCTGGCCTACACTCTTTAGAAATTAGCCCATTCCATCAGGGAGGGGTTCTGCAAAAGAAACCCATTGGAAGAACCAAGGACTGCCTTGTTCTTTGGTGTAAAAAAGGGTTCCTTCAGCTACTTTCACATCAGCAATAATTGACAATACACAAAAATTCTTACTTAAACAATTTAAAGTCATTTGATAAAAAAGGAAGTCAGACATTAACAATTTACATCATTTTAAATGGAAAATAATGCTGTTCTAAATAAAGGACACTAGTCTTTCTCTTCTAAGTTGCACGGATATAACTTAAATATACTTTAACTTCTGTAATGTTATTAAAACACTTGTATTAAAACTTACATTGTGTTATTTTTATTTTTATTTATTTTTTTTAAAGATTTTTATTTATTTTTAGAGAAAGGGGAAGGAGAAAGAGAGGGAGAGAAACATCAATGTGTGGTTGCCTCCTGCGCACCCCACAATGAGGATCTGGCCTGCAACCCAGGCATGTGTCCTGACTGGGAACATTGTGTTATTTTTAAAAAACTGTATCATCCAGAAAGAATTCCTGCCCCTTTCAGGAATGTGTAAAGTATTTCTAGCAAATATCTTAGCAGCAGAAGACTCTTGCTCCTATGTTAACTGCAAGAATATTCCTACATGAAGACACAAAGGAGTCTTCAAAAGTGATCCAAAATAAGTGTTAATACACTCCCTTTTTTTTTTGGTTTTCTTGTTCCCTTAATTCTTCTTTTTACCTCCACCTCTGCCCCCTACCCCAACTATCCCTACCTCCCTCCCCTGATTCCACCCCTACCTTGGTTTTGTCCGTGTGTCCTTTACAGTTGTTCCTGAAACCCTTCACCCTTTTCCCCTCATTATCCCTTCCCACCCCCCTCTGGTTACTGTCAGTTTGTTCTTATTTCAATGTCTCTGGTTATATTTTGCTTGCTTGTTTGTTTTATTGATTAGCTTCCACTTAGAGGTGAGATCATATGGTATTTGTTTTGTACTGCCTGGATTATTTCACCTAGTATAATGCTCTCCAGTTCCATCCATGCTGTCTGTCGCAAAGGGTAGGAGCTCCTTCTTTCTTTCTGCTGTGTGGTATTCCATTGTGTAAATGTACCACGGTTTTTTGATCTATTCATTTACTGATGGGCACTTAGGTTGCTTCCAGCACTTGGCTATTGTAAATTGTGTTGCTGCGAACATTGGGGTGCATAGGTTCTTTTGGATTTGTGTTTCAGGGTTCTTAGGATATAATACTAGTAGGGGAATTGCCAAGGGTTTGATCTCCAAAATATATAAAGAACTCACACGACTCCACTCCAGGAAGACAACCCAATTAAAAAATGGGCAAAGGACGAACAGACACTTCTCCAAAGAGGACATACAAAGGGCCCAAAGACATATGAAGGGATGTTCAGCATCACTAGCCATCAGAGAGATGCAAATTAAAACGACAATGAGATACCACTTCACACCAGTGAGAATGGCCATCATAAACAAAGCAACAAACAAGTGTTGGAGAGGTTGTGGAGCAAAGGGAACCCTAGTGCACTGTTGCAGGGAATGCAGCCTGGTGCAGCCACTATGGAAAGCAGTATGGAATTCCCTCAGAAAACTAAAAATGGAACTGCCTTTTGACCCAGTAATATGCTCCCCTTTAAAGTTATTTAATGCCAAAACAGATATTCCTGGGACAAATAATACCACACAGTAATAAGCTATTTTAAATCAGAAAGAGCCAAGAAACTTTCCTTAGAGGGAAACAGGGGGGTCCAATCACAACATTTCTATAGCTGAAACAAAGACAGACCCCAAAAGGTTAAGTGATTGGACAAAAAGCATTCAGCTGGTTTGTGACCAAGCTTTTCTCAATATTCTACACTGCTGCCCATGAGGATCTGACATTATTTCCTACTAGACATTCCATTGTATCACGGAATCACAGAATGTTGGACACAGATGAGAATTGGAGGGCATGCAGTTCAACCAGTTCTACCAAACAACAATCTAGTCAATATCAAAAGTTTCATATAATGAATTCTGGGAATGTTCAAGAGATAGCCTAAGATACAGACATGCATAGACTTGAAATTAAGTTTCTTTGTTTATAGTAAAATCTGCAAAACAACTGCTGACAAAACAATCTAAACTAACTTATTAGGTTCCCCTTATCCCATACTCCAGTCTCATTCCCTTTCCTCCTTCCAAAAACTGCCATTTTACTGTGTATACTGAGTATTCTGAATGTATGCTAATGTTACATAGGCCTGAGAACAGCCCCTTCGCTAAACAGTGGTAGAGGAAAGATGCTATTGAGAGAGAAATCTCTTTTTAAAGTTCCAGTATAAACTCAAATAATACTTTCCTTCTGTTTATTTTCTGAGCTATGTTGTTTTTTTTTCCCCCTCAGAACAAAACGTAGTTGAAGAATCAACTCTCTGCCCACTCCACCTTCACCACACCTTGAACTTAACCCTTAGATTAAAAACTAAGGAAGAGAGGAGTTGATAATGCTCATGTAAACCTGACAATATCCAACATGCCACATGATGTATCTTTCAGAGACCATAAAGCAGCTGCAAGGCATCTGGATTTCACTGTATAAGGCTCCAAGAAACACCACAGGTTCTGTCCCATGAACACTCAACTACTCAGCAAAGAGGCTCAACAAACACACAAAACTGTTTGTTCACGTGTGACATGAACATTTAAAATCAGAAGGAAAGCACTATAGAACTGGTCTTAAGCAAAATTAAAGATGGGGTTTGGTGTCCTCAAACTTTCTTCACAAGTCTTTTCCTTTTCCCCAAAGACTCTTCACAGGTACCAGCCAGTTTCACTCCTACATCTGCCACATCAAAACCTGTTTCTAAATAAATGACTGAGAATGTTTACAATATTAACTAGCGAGTAAAATTCGCATGCTAACAGGCATTATGTCTACGTAAAAACAACCCAACTGTGGAGCAATGAGAGCAGGTAACATGAAAGCAGCACATCCACAGATTTCTAAGCCCCATCACCTTTATCTGTTTACATCACTGAAAGCTAACACCTATAGTCTAAACTCAGAAGCATCAGTTGGAATGACTAAAGATCTGAAAGCAGAGCATAGGGGACGCCTACCTCAGCTGAAAGCGTGTAAAATGACATACAGCAATGTGAGTCATCAGAATGAAGTACGCAAAAAACAACCAGGCTTAGTAGAACTATGCTGTCCGAAAAAGGGGATGAGAGCCCACTCTGCCAGGTGTTATTTGTCTTGTCAAGTGAGATCAGAAAGAACTCAAAGTGCCTCTAGACCACTTCATAATTAAAATATTATGAACCCTAATATTTTAAGTAACTCTACTGGGGGCAGAATGGTTGAAGGAAATAAAAACATTACTCTGGAAGAGATGTGCTGTTTTCATAAATTTCTGGCATATTATGAAGAAGAGTCATCAGATACAGTTTTATATGGTGATTTCAGAGTTTAAAACTGGAGTCAATTAACAGATGTTCATTTTTAGGAGGCAGTCTAGAGTATTCAATACAAGGAAACGCTTCCAAAACATTGGGTTGGCCGAAAAGTCCATTTTGCTTTTTTCTGTAAAATGAAAGACACATTTTCCATTTTCACCAATAACTTTATTGATTTGGATATTTTGAATATGTCAGCTATCTCCTGCGTGGTACAGCATTGATTGTTCTCAATTAATGTCTTAATTTGATCGCTGTCTACTGCAAGTGGTCTACCCAACTGTAGAGCATCGTCCAGTGAGAAACCTCTAGCACAAACTCCGCAAACCACTTTTGACATGTTCGATCAGTCACAGCATGTTCCCCATATAATGCACAAAATTGGGTTTTGGGTTGGTTTTTGTTTTTGTTTTTGTTTTTGTTTTTTTTTGCATTTCAGTTGCATTTTTACCTTTCTTGAAATAATAGAGCATAATAATCCAAAAACGTTGCATATTTTCTTCCATCTTCAATCTTAAAATGGCTACACAAAAATTCACCAGTTTTGATTTTTTAAAATGTATGCTGATATCACAGCTGTCACAATGCAATCTAACAAATTTGTTTTGAATAAAGTTAAAGAAAACTAAGCACAACTAGAACCATGTTACAGAAAAAAACAAATGAACATTTTAGCCAACCTAATAGCAGATCTATCCAAAATGAAATAAGTTCTTTGGATTTTTTACCTCACTGGAGATGTTCAAGCAAAAATTTTAAGAGTTACTTTACAGAGATTCATGCGGGGCACTGAGGAGGAATCTCTAAGCTTTAGAGTCTAAGGTCCAAATATTTCAAGAGTCTCTACCTTTGTGAAATCAAAGCAAATGAGAGTTGGAAGCCATGAGGCTTAGAATCCATTATGTCCAGCAACCATGGTGCCCAGCAACTATCCCCCCTTGCTCCCAGTGCCAAATGTGCCAGTGCAGTAATATATGAAAGAAAACCTATAAGCTTATGCTCACATTACTACATTGAATTGAAACTGGAGTAATACAAATATTCAAAACAAATAGCATTATTGTCTGTTTTCAAAGAACTGCTTTTCAAATCCAAAGTACTTTATGGACATCAAATCCAATGTATAAAAAATTATTACAGTAATTGACACAACAAGCCCCCTCCCATTTTATCTATTAAGAGCCACCAATAGCTATAGTTATAAATCTCTAAAATAAACACTATCATGTGGGTAAATAATTCAACCAGAAGACTTCTCTATGTATATATTTTTAATCATTATTTTATGAACACTCCTGAAGACTAAGCTACTAACTGTAAGAGAGTCAATGATTTTTCAAGACACTCATGTTTGACTAGAAATTTTATTTTCCAATATGTATCTTACATACATATTAGATCCACATTTTTATTTCATTACCTTATGAAATTTGTCTTTCAGTATATTTTTAGCTGAAATTGTAGGGTGCATTTTGGAGTTGAAGATTAAGATGCTAATATCTTGGTAGAACTAACATACCTTAAAACTGACTTCCTGTGGGATTTTGCCATTGTTTCCCCACCACAGTACATTCCGTTTCAGTTAAAATTCCGCTGTACAGATAACAACTTTGATACCTGTTTGGTGAGTTCTCTTGGTAACCACGCATTTCTGTGAATCATTTTCTGAAGGTCATCCAAACACCTGACGTAAAAGCAAAAAAACAAACTCCAGCAACTCTAACTTTATAAATCTATTTCCTCAATGAAAATAAAACTTCCAATAAAACACAGGTAGAGACACCTAGACACTTGCAAAAATGAGTAGAAACAAGCATTTCTAGGGTTCCAAAAAAGGTTCCTGCTAAGATCTGTAATTGAAACATGTTAGTATTCTGAAAACCATTTTCAATTCACTTATAATAATTTGAAGTTTTAAATATCCAAAATTTTATATAACTACTATTGACATTTCCCAGGGTTAAAAGTAAAATCAATTTTACATTTCTTAGGTACAGGTCAGAAAGAGTCTTTGGTGGCTAAGGAAAATGAACAGAGATTGAAAGGTCACCAGGTTGCTATGGATAATCCACAAATAGCAAGAAGAATACAGGCACTGATTCAAGCGACTTCTCCTAAAAAAGACAATGTCTTTAAAAACAAAACAGAACCCCAAAAGCTGACTTCAAGTTATTAGCTTTTCCTTTTTTAGTTTTTTAAAAGCTAATTCTAAGCAAGGAGAATGGTTTTAGCCCAAACATGCAAGAATAAGACAAACTATACTATGTATCAAACACAATCCTTCATTAAAATCTTATATATACCTAAACCAGGAGACCTATTTGAATTTTTCCCCCTAACACTTCACTTTCTCCCACTGAATAGATAATTCTATGGTGATTCTTTTCTTCCTTGTAACCTAAGAATCTTTAATATTTTCATCCAAATGGATATCTGTCAACACTGCCTACCTGGGGCACTTTGTGAGGGAAATGTGATTAGGCAACAGCCAGATGTGGAAAGTTAAATGCAGGAGGAACCCAAAATGAGCCTAAGGGCTTAGAGGCCTGGGCTGAACGACATGGTGGTATTACCCTACTGTCACAGAAAAGCTGAGTGTCCTGGCGGTCAGGGGTGAGGAGGAGGTAAGCTAAACAGTTGCTGTTGGTTGTCAAGAGATCCAGTTTGTGATCTGTTTTTACATGGAAGATAACATGGAGTGAATCAGAAAAAGTTGAGCAGACCGCAGAATCTGTGAATCATCCAAACACACACAGGCTAAAACCTGCTGTTGACAGATGTCATCCAGGCCCCTCACCTAAGAGTAAAGAGAACAGAGGCTCAAGAACTGAACTCTCAGGCAAGGGGCACAGCCTACCTTTTGCCAGTCCCATCACCATTGTGGGAAGAGTTAGGAAAGAAACATGAGGGATCATCACCCTTACCCATGACTGACACTGGTGAGTATTTTGGGAGTTGCTGTGAGCAGTCAACACCTAACCCTGAACCTCCTCTCCCTGCAGCACCCTATAGCCTGCCTGCAGCATACACTGTTCTTCCAAGATTCTTCCTTATGTTTACGATCCCACACACTTCAAAAGTTCTCCATAAGCCAAGGCATAGTTCACTCTCTGAATTATGCTCGCTCGACCAGATCATATCCTATTCTATTTTCTGTTAGACCTGGTTTAAAAGTGAAAGATAAACTCACTGTTTCGGCAGGTAACAGAAATAACAAATTTCTGAAAATCCTATCTGAAAATCTAACATAATTTTCCCCATTTCTTGTCTCAGTTCAAAATACAATAATTTAGTCAATGTCAGCAACCAAAATAATGCCTAGTCTGTTTTTTCTTCCAGAGTAGGGAAAAAGCATATTCCAATATAAAGAATAGCTGTATTTACTCTAAGACATTTGTTTAATAAGAACTTGTAGAGACCTCAGAAAGTTTCCAAAAATGAAGTTTCCTTGAATCACTCTTAATCAGACTACAAAGCACAATCGTCAGACACTTTTTAAATGCAGATGTCCAGGAGCTTCCTAGTACCTAAAACTTCTGATGTGAGAATAATCTGTAGGGTTGGTCTCAGGCATCTGTGGTACTAAAAGCTTCCCAGGCAAATATTAGGCGCAGCCAGGCTTGAGAACCATCATGGATACATACACAAGGATTGACGTGATAGAAAATTAAGTGTTAAAAATTGCTAGGGATGGAGGGGTCAAGGGAAAAGGACTCATGGGCATGGACAACAGAGTAGTGTGAGTGAGTGGTGGACAACATAGGTGGTGGTAATGGGAGAGGACACACTTTCTGGGAGATTGTTGAATTTATTTAACACTGGTTTAAATAGAAAAAAATCATTCCACAGTTCTGCTCAACATCGTATTCATAATTAGTACTAGCTTAGGGAATACTGCCTTTCATGACATTTTAGTCTTAGTCTCTATATTAATAGTTGGTACTTATATGTAGAAATAAGTAGGGATTTATATATTCATATAATCTGAATAGTTTTCAAATGAAAGGCATAAAAGTTGTTTTTTACTTTGTTTCCTTTTGGTTTTGGTTTGTTTCCTCCTCCTTAGCAATTAATTTGCATTACAGCTTCCTTTGTGAAGAGGAGGTGCTAAGGGACAAAGCTAGTGAATAGCTGGGGCACTTAACTACTTGGATCACCTGGAGCACACAGCCTCAGCTCTGTAAGCTCAGTGCAAAGAAATCCATGTCTTATCAGGGAAAAAACTGCTAAGCTACTCTAGAAATTGCAAGCCTCCCTGGAACGCAGATCAAACATTTAACAAGTAAACACTGCACAATTATGAAGAAATCTAAATAGTTTTTTTCAAGTAGGAAAGATCAAAGAAACAAATAAAAATGATCTTTTTGAAGAACACAGTAGATTTCTGTCTAGAATTTTTCTAGACAAAAATATTCTTCCTTTAGTACTGATGCACATTATAAGAGTTTCTAATTTCTCAATCTTGTAAGTGCCCATTATACTCTGATACTGGGGGACAAGCCCTGAAGCTCAGTTTTGAGAGCAAAACAGTGTAAACTACACATCTGGACCAAAGAAAGATCCTAAAATCAGTGGTTGTCAATTTGATGCCATTTCTACTGTTGTTCTCAATTTCAAAATATATCTTAACATTCTATGAATTTTATTAATGATTTCATAGCATTCACAGCAATAACTGCAGGTTTTGTTACACTTAATGGAAATAAACGCAATGAACACTAAAACAAGAAATTTTCTCATATAAAAACAGTACATATAGACAGAAATACAGAAAAATACTCAATCTCTCTCAACCTCCTTTTTCACTGAGGTGCTTCCAGTGACTGATTTTATATTTTGACATCTTTTATTTATGAAGAAGTTGGGTACTGTGTTTTATTTTTAATTCAAATATAAGAATAAAGGAGAAAGTAAATGTTTGTTAAATACACTTTATTTTCACATGCACACAATTTTCATTTATATTCAGCAACTGACTATTTAATTCAATATCTTCTACTAAAAAACGTGGAGCCTTTATATGTCTCTGTACTGTTAAAAATTGTTAGTGACCATTTATAACTTTAATTTTTTGAAATATGGAGCCCTCTAGTGGCAAAATATTTACATATTGCCATTTAAAGAAAAATGAGTTCTTCCCTTTATTTTTTTCACAACAAATTGAAGTAATAATTGTACATTCTTGTTATGCATCATTTTAAATAATTTAGTGTCCTCTTAAAAATAAGTTATATTTATATCACTACCAACAGTAAAAATAAAGTCAACTTAGAAAATATTTTGAACCTGTTTAACCTTAGAGAAAGTAGGAGAGTCTAAATGATATTCAATAACACACAAAAATGTATCAGACTAGAAACACATTACTCTTTCTTAATGATCATGTGCTGGATGGTAATACAATTGAGTTCACTGTGGAGCAAAATTGTTGTTTATAGAGTTTATTTGGGAAACTAGAAACTGATCTCTACTGACCAGCAGCACCAGTTAACAACACACTACTTCAACAGGTATTTCAGAAACTTCACTGGAATAATCTCACTTCACTGTTAGAGTAATCCTGTAAAATAAGGAAGTAGTCAGTCTTCAAGATGGCCTGAGTGATTTCAACTGCTTGACTGTCCCCTCCCACAGAGAATATGGAGGACCTGTGTAACCAATAGGATACTGCAGAAATGACAGAATTTTGAGGCTACATCATAAACTACATTGTGACTTCTGCCTTGATCTCTCTTGGACTGCTTGCTCTGATGGATGGCAGCTGCAATACCATGAAAATAGTCAAGTAGTGCTACGGATAGGTCCACGTGGCCAGGAACCCCATAAGCCCGCCTTGCCACCCAGGCACAATCATGCCAGGCCCGTAAACGAACCACCTTGAAGTTATGCTTCCGCCCCAGTCAAGGCTTCATGTGAATGCCGCCCCAGCCGATAGGTTGACTGCAGCCAGAGTCGTCCTGCTTAAACTCTCAAATTCCTGACCCTCCGAAACTGGGAGATAATGTTTTATTGTTTCATGTCAATTTATTATACTTAAATAGACAATTTAGGTTGACACTATTACTGTCTCCATTTTACAGAAGAGCTTGCAAATGTTTAAAACTTTAAATATCTCTAGAAAGAGGTATAGTATCCTTTTTCTTTTTGTTGAACTACTTTACATGTCTGTTTTTTAGCCATTTTCCCAAAACATTCAACCTAAAATAGTCCAGAGATAATCCAATCAACCATATAGAACATTTCTTCTCGCTTTGCTTGTTAAACAGATTAACATCCCTAAACTTTAAAAAAAAAATCCCTTTAATTCTTCAAAGAAAATAAACTATTTTTCCAATTGCCACGTCTTAGCCTATATTCCAAATCTGTAATATGACTTGTGTGAAGTAAGTCAAAATCCCCTTTTCTCATAACCTGTCTTTGTAACCCAAGAAGGATGCTAATATAGCAAACAAAATTTGACTTAGTTTATCTAAATGCACAGATGCACATGGTGATTAAAAAGCCCTTGCTACATGCCAAAAGCTATTCTAAATGCTTTACATTAACCATGTAAGCTTCACAACAACCCTATGAAGTAGGTTCTATTATCTCCACTTTACAGGCATATACAGGTAAGAGGTTAGGGGACTTTCTCAAGGTCACATATAATAATAGAGCCACATTCGAATCCCAGCAGTCTGGTTTCCTAGGCTGTGCTTTAACCATATTGGCTCTCCAAAACCCTAATTTGTTTATTTTATAAAGTACTATGGGTAGTAGAAAAACTACATACTTTGGAACTAGAATATTTGAGTTATAAAGCCCCTTATATCTGCATGATTTAACTATTCTCAATCTGTTTTTCTCATCTGTAAAATCGGGATTAAAAAGAAGTTGCATTTTTATTTTCCTGAACATTAAAACATTGTTAAAAAACACCCTTCACAGTGCCCTACCCATAATCAATATATATTTGTGTTTTATCTTTTCTCCATAGGCAGGTTTTTATCAAAGCCAATAAACTTAAGTTTCACAGTCTCTTACTTTCACAGTCTCACCCAAGACACTGCCTAATTTCATGTTCATAACTTATATTCCTTTCCTGTAAGAGGGCCTCCAAATTGAATGATCTTCAGACTCCACAAAATCAGGGATCTACCTCTGTTCTTCCTGTTAATTATTTCAACACTAAAGCTAGCCCAGTGAGCTCCAGTCTGGGTGAGAAAGAATAAATAACTCCATTTTGTCTGTCCCACTAACTGTAGCTATAAAACCTAGACAGAGTGCATGTTGCAGCTATTTCAGAAGCAGGAAAATAGAAGAACAACAACAAATTTTGAAGTACTATTTTCTCCATTCTCTCATGTGCTGGGCCTCAAGCATTTCTGTGGTAGCAGAGGGAGGTAGCAAAAATAGAAGCCCACAGGAGCAAAAACTCTGAGCAAAGGGAACCTTCATGTCTGATTGGAGGAACATTGGTTCCAAGAGGGTGGGGCAAAATCCTGTTGCTTTTATTCTTTCTATAACTTCCCACCACTTATCCACAGACATGGGAACTATACAGTTAGCATAACTAAAGCCCCAGCTTTCCAACCAGGGAAACAAAATGAAAGTGGGAGATGAGAGGAGTTTTTATGGGCCCTGGGTCTCAAGCCAAGCTACACACGCATGGGTCTGATCCTAAGTAGACACTGAGAACTAAACTATTAGCTAGAGCACTGCTCAATTCCCAGTTTGGCCACTGGGTGGCAAAGATGTGGGAAAACAACTCCAAGCAACACTGAATAGCCTTTGAAAACTGAACTACTGATACAGAAAACAATTCACAGAGGACTGGTTGAAACTTGAATCCTGAACTGAACTGAAACAATTGCGTACTTAAACTAAAATGTCAATATTTTTCCGTAGGATTTTAAAAAGATCAGAGTCTGAAAATAAAATGTCCAGGATAAAATCTAATTAATTGGCATATAAAGAAGTACAAAAAATCTAAACTTGCATGGGAAAAAAACAGATACCAACTCTAAAATGATACAGACGATAGCACTATCTGACAAAGATTTTAGAGAAGATTTATAAAAATGTTCTGACAAGTAAGGCAAACGCTCTTGAAAAGGATGAGAAGACAGGACTTAAAGGCAGTACAGCTTTCTCATATTAACATGCAATCCCACTTCTAGGCATTAACCTGGGAGAAATCAAAACATGCTCACTCACACAAATCTGTATGCAAATGCTCACAGTGGCTTTATTTATAATTGCCATAAAATGAAAAGAACCCAATGGCTAAATAAATAAAGAACTGTAATGGGTGCATGTAATATGTTATATGTAATAATATTATAATATATAATATATGCAACATGTTTAAATATATATACATATATATGTGTGTGTATATATATATATATGAATGCCACTTAGCAGAAAAAAAATTGGCTATTGATAGAACAACTTTGATGAATCTCATGCATTATAGGAAGTGAAAAAAGTGAGTCTCAAAAGCCTTACATACCACATGACTCCATTCACACTAGATGCTCCGAAAGACAAAACTACAGCAATAACAGAACAGTGATTGCCAGGGCTTGGGAGATGTGTGTGACTATAAATAGACAACATAATGATAATTTGGGGGGCAATGGAGCTTTCTAAATTTTAACATTGAAATGTACATAAAACTTATTCATGTTTTAAAGTTCACTATACAGAACTATACACAAAGAGCCAATTTTATTGTTAGTTAACCTAAAAAGTAAAAAATAAAAAGAAATTTAAAGCCTAAGTTTTAAAAAACAGAAAAGGAAATTGCTAGAGATTTATGAAAAAAATTATGAGATGAATTATATGAATTTGCTAATTTAAAGGGTATTTGGTCCTTTGCACCAAAGGCCGGTGGAATGAACTAAACAGCATCAGAATTGAAAATGACTTAAAAAGGTGTAATCCTACCCAATATGCTTCCTGCTCTACTGTACATACAAAACCAAGACCAAAATAGCACATGGAAAGAAAATCGAAGAACATGGTGTCCACTGTCAGTCACCAAGCAGCAAATCAGGTCTGCAAGCTGAGAAACATCTAAATTTCCTGAGATAAGAATCTCTCTGTTTTGGGAAGACCCACTCCAATATTAATAATTCCACCTGGAAATTCCAAGCTAAGTTCTCCATAATACCACCTATGCAGTGTTTTTGTTTTCTCTCCCACATTAAAAAATGCACTGGGGAATGCCACTGTCAGAAAGATGGTACAGAAGTACTTGTCCCTAATTTTTTCACTAAATGCAACAACAAAAAACACTGGATATTATATATGAAACAATCATAAGACTCCGAGTGTTAGTAACAAACTTGACTATAGAGGGACTGCAGCTCTGACGGAAGAACAAAAACAGCGGTGCGTTCCCCAGATCTCCTTTTTGCCCCACATACGCTAGACTTGGAATGCAAGAAGCCAGATGCATCCCAACCTAAATGATGTACGACAAACCACAGATAAAGAAAAAGATGTTAGAATTATCTAACAAAGGTTTTTAAGTAGCCATCATAAAAAAATTCTTCAACGAGAAGCCACAAACGTGCCTGGAACAAATGAAATGTCTCAGCCATAAAATAGATGATATAAAAAAGAATCAAATGGAAGAAAATTGTGGATCTGAAAAACACAATAACCAAAATAAACTTAAATAAATGAGTTCAACAGCAGAATGGAAGGGACTGAGGAAAGAACCAGAAAACTAGGAAAGAAAACAAAAGAGGTAACCCAATCTAAACAAAATAAAGTAAAAACTAAACAGAGATTCAGGGATCTCCAGAACAAGAACAAAAAAATCCAAAATCTATGTCACTGAAATCCAGGAAGAAAGGAGAGAAGAGTGCAGGGCTGAAAAAGTACTCACACAAATAATGGCTAAAAACTTCCCAAATTGGGCAAGAAACATATACCAAGACACATCATCTCACCCCAAACTCCATCCCAATCTTGAATGCGGAAAGAGAAGAAAGAACCTTACTACATGGAGGAATAATAATTTACATGAGTAGATTTCAAATCAGTAATGATCAGAAGGCAATAGCACATTTTTTAAGCTAAAAAACAACAAGAAAAAAAAAATGTTAACCTGGAATCCTATACCCAGTGAAAATGTGCTTCAGGAAAAAAAAGAGAAAATAAAGACATTCTCAGATGAAGGTAAATTCAGAATTTTCACCAGCAGACCTAACCTAAAAGAGTAGCTAAAGAAGTTCAATAAACACAAAGTGAGTGGAGGTAAATAAAGGAGGGAACTTGGAATATGAAGAATAAAGAAAGGACATTTTAAACAAAAATATGGGTAACTGCAATAGGCTTTCCTTCTTCTAGAGTTTTCTACATTGTGTTTGATTGTTGAAAGAAATTATAACAATGTCTGATGGCAGTATAATCATATTACAAATGGGGAAAGTAAAAACATAAGAAAGGAGGTAAAAGCACTAATTAAAAAGTGTCAATGAATTGAAAAAACATGATCTAATTATACTGTCTATAAGAAACTCAATTCAAATATAATGATAGGTTAAAAATTTATAAAACAGAAACAGTATATCACACAAACAATAATCAAGTAAACCAAGAGTGCTATACTAACCAGAAAAATGTAGACTTCAGAGCAAAGAAATTTACCAGACACACAGTGTAATATCACGTAATGATAAAAGGCCAGCTATATAACCAAAATGATACAGCAATCCTAAATGTGGGAATAACAGAACTACCAAACATATGAAGTAAAAACTGAACTGAAATTAGACACAGATAAATCCACAGTTAGAGTGGAAGTCGTCAACAGTTCTCTGTCAGCAATAGATCAAATTATTAGAGAGAAAGTCCAAAAGGATACATAAGAACTCAACAACATCAAATAACAGGATCTGACACACATTCTTTTTCAAGTGTCCCACAAATATATACCAATAAAGACTATATAGCAGGTTATAAAGTAAGATCATCAACAAATTTAAAAGAATTTAAATCTCATACTCTGATCACAATGGTATCAAATTAGAAATCCTTAACAGAAAGCTAATAGGAAAACTCCCTAATGTGGAAACTACATAATATACTTATAAATAATCCATGAATCAAAAGTCTCAAGGGAAACTTTTGAAAAAATACATGGAACTGAATGAAAGTAAAAATACAGCATATCAAAATTTATGGCACACAACGAAAGCAGTGCTCAGTGGGAATGTGTACCACTAAACGCTTTGAAAGAGGAAAACCTTACAAGTCAGTAATTTAAACTCCCACCCTAAGAACTGGAAAATGATAAAAATAAACCCAAATAAGTAGAAATTTTCGAAAGTAATAAAGAGAAGAAATCAAAGAAACTTTGGTATTACCTTGATACCAAAGGCAGACAAAGATGATACCAAAAAGGAAAGCTACACACCAATACCCCTCATTAGTACAGATGCAAGGATCCCTAACAAAATATTAGCAAATAGAATTCAGCAATGTATAAAACAAATTATACAACATAACCAGGGATTTACTTCAGGAATGCAAGTATGGTTCGATATTCAAAGATCAATGAATATAACATACCGTATTAACAGGTAAAAGAAGAAAAATCTTATGAGCATGGAATAAGAAAAAGTATTTTTTTAAACCTCTAAAATGGGTCTGAGAGTATATAAGGTTCAAAATACAACAATCAATTGTATTTTTGTATCAGCAATGAACATATGAACATCAAAATTAAAATTTTTCATATACTAGAAATGAACATGCAGACACCCAAATTTACAGTATCATTTACAATGGTTAAAAAATAAAACAGTTCATTGTAAATCTAATAAAACAAGTCCAACACATGTATGCTGAAAACTACAAATGCTGATGAAAAATTTAAGTTCTAAATAAATGAAAAGATATAGACTGAACTAGAAGACTGAATATAAAAAGGATGTCAATTTTCACGAAGTCAATATACAGATTTAATACAGTTTCTTTTTAATCCTCGCCTGAGGACGGGCTTATTGATGTTAAAAAGGGAGGGAGAGAGAGAAGGAAAAACATGGATATGCGAGAGAAACATCAGATGCTTCTCCTGTGCACCCCAACCAGGGATGAACCCACAATCTAGGCATGTGTCCTAACCAAGAATGGAACTACTGTAACCTTTTGGTTTACAGGACAACGTTCCAACCAACTGAACCATACCAGCCAGAGCTGAGAGAATTCTTAAAAAAAAAAAAAAAAAAAAAAAAAAATCCCAGCAAGGTTTTTGGAGATACAGTAAATACAGACAGTATGGAAGAGCAAAGGAACTAGAATAGCTCAAAAGTTTTAGAAAAGAAAAAAGGATGAGGAATCAATCTAGCTGATTTCAAGGATTATTATATAGCTATATAGTAATCGAAAATGCATGATATTGGTGAAGGAGCAGACATACAGATCAATGAAACAAAACAGAGAACCTAGAAACAGATCCATTTAAACATGCCTATCTAATTTTTGACCAAGGCACAAACGCAAATCAATGGAGGAAGAATAGCCATTTCAAATTACTGGTACCAAAGCAACAGGACATCCATAGGCAAAAAGAAAGACCCTAATCTAAGACTCACATCACAAACAAAAATAACTCACAATGAATCATGGACTGAAGTATAAAAGACAAAACTACAAAACTTTTAGGGGGGAAATATACAAGAAAATCTTCAGAATTTAAGGCTAGGTTAAAAAATCTTAGACTCGAGCCCTGGCTGATATAGCTCAGTGGATTGAGCACAGGCTGCAAAACAAAGGGTCGCCAGTTCGATTCCCAGTTAGGGCGCATGCCTGGGTTTCTGGCGAGGTCCCCAGTGGGGTCCACGTGAGAGGGTACCACACATTGATGTTTCTCTCCCTTTCTCCTTCCCTTCCTCTCTCTCTAAAAATAAATAAAATCTTCAAAAAAATTATTAGACTTGACACCAAAAGCCCAAACCATAAAAAGAAATATTGATAGAGTGAAATCCATCAAAATTTTAAACTTTTGCTCTGCCAAAAAAACTTATAAAGAAGATAAAAAGATAATCTACAAGACTGGAAGAAAATACATGTCAAATACATAGGTGACAAGGGATTAATATTTAAAATATACAGTGTGGAGCTAAAGTAAGTTTGCAGTTGTGAATACACAAAACAAGTTTACTCTTGTTTTATTATTTATTAATTATTATATTGTTTTTCATACAACTGTAAACCTACTTTTATCCCACCCTGTATATAAAAATCTAGTGAAATGCAACAGTAAAAATTGAACACGTAATTATCATTAACACCCCACTTCATTTGAAAACATGTACATGAATGTTCATAGCAGCTTTATTCATAAAAGCCCCAAACTGGAAACTCAGATGAATTTCAACATGTGGTTAAACAAACTTGTTATACCTCCACACTGTAGAAGGCTATTCAGAATAAAAAGTTACTGATATAACAAATTACATGAACCTCTAGAGAGTTATGCTGAGTGAAAAAAAAAAGGCAATTTCAAAAGACTATGTACTATATGACTATCGCTATAACACCCCTGAATTGACAAAATTATAAAAATGGTGGACAGATTAGCAGTTGCAAGGAGTTATAAAGGGGTAGAGACAAGAGATTTTAGATGTGGCTATAAAAAGAGCAACATGGGGGATTCCTGAGGCAGAGAAATGTTCCGCATATTGACTGTGTATATGTCAGTACTCCAGTTGTAACACTGTACTATAGTTTGCGTGAAGTTATCACTGGGAGAACATGGATAAAGGGTACATATCTCTCTGTATTATTTCTGATAACTGCATGTGAATCCATGATTATTTCAAAATAAAACATATAGTGAAAAATTATACATCAATATTGATTTTAAAAACTCACAAACAAAAAGCAAGTGAGTACTGTGTATTTATTCAAGTTCTCATTCCTTGGGTAGAAAGTGTCTCCTCTGCAGGGCCTTGGGTTAAGGTTACTGGGTCAGCTTTTACTTTCACCTCCTAGCTGATTTCATTCATTCTGGAAGCTTCAATTACCATATGCCAATGACTGCCAAATTTGTATTTCAGCCAATCCTTTCTTCTAAAGTCCAGATATATTTTACTGATAAAAGAGAATTCACTCTGGATACTTTACCGGCACTTGAAGTTCAACATATGTACATTTAAATACATTGTCTTTGCTCTACAGCCCCTAGCTCTGCCTCTCTTAGGGCTTTCTCTATTTTGGTGGTTGTCACTATACCTCCAATGTACCAGATGCTAAGGCTAGTGTGTGGTTTCCCTCTGCCTTACTTTTATACATCTAGTCAATCATAAGATACTGTTATTTCAAGTTCTTAAATCCCCACTGCCACCACCTGGCCCAACACAGCACTATAACAATCTCTTAAATGATTTCTGAATCCCCAGTTATGCCTCCCTCCAAAGTATCCCTCCTGTAGCAACCAGACTAATCTTTACAAAATGCAAATCCAAACACTCTGCACCCTAGCTTGCTATAATCTCAGCAAAGCACACGAAATTCCACATGTTCTGGTTTCCACCTGCATCATACCATCCTTTTGCTCTTTTTGAAACTCTAGTCATAATATTCTTCTAGTTTCTCTTAGGCATCCTGCTCTTTCTCACCTCAGGTGCTTTTGTACTTCCTCCTGCCACTCCCAGCCCAATTTACATATAAATCTACTAGTCACATCTTATCTTATCCATCACTTTCTCCAAGATGGGTTTTCCTGAGCCCCCAGACTAGGATAGGTCCCTTGTTAAATAAGAATAAGGATACCCACACAAGGTCTGTCTGGAAAAGTACAGCCATTGTTAATATAAGGAGAATGATTTGCACAACATCAATGTAACCTGACAGCCAAGGAGAGTGGACTGGAATTCGCATGTATGAACAGTGATGACTTCACTGTATGAGTCAGTGGGGGTGGTAGACACCACTGAGCATGTGTACTGTACTGTGCGGCTGTCGCATTCAAAATGACTGAGTAGAACAACAGATCTGCATCAGATTTTGTGTAAAGCATGAACATTCCTCCACAGAAACTATTCAGATGATTCAGAAGGCCACAGCTATGGGCAACTGGTGATTGGCAGCTTCTTCACAGCAGCGTGCCCATTCATGTATCGCATCTTATGCACAGATTTTTGGCAAAACATCGAATCACCCAAGTGACTCAGCCCTCCTACAGCCTAGATTTGGTGCCCTGCAACTTCTGGATTTTCCCAAAACTAAAATCACCTTTGAAAGGGAAGAGATTTCAGAGCCTCGATGAGATTCAGGAAAATATGATGAGGCAGCTGATAGTGACTGGGAGAGCTGTATGAGGTCCCAAGGTGACTACTTTGGAGGGGACTGAGGTGTCATTGTCCTACATACAATGTTTCTTGTATCCTCTTCAATAAATGTCTCTATTTTTCATATTACATGGATGGATACCTTCTTGACAGACCTCATACATCTTCAAATAAATCTAATTAAAGTATTTTAATAAAAATAATTGAATAATTCTAAGATTTATGCAAAGATGATATAGAAGGTATTAATAAATGTATTATATTTCAATGTATAAGTCATACATATTTGACTTGGTGCTTTATTTAAGTTAACTTAGGCCTACTTGCTAAGGCCCTTGACATCTATTTTCTCTGGAGCTTAACAATAATAGTAATTCTCCTAGTAAGAGGCTATGTCGTTCATAATCAAATTATGACTGATCTCAGATTTCCAGCCTCCAGACCTGTGAGAAATAACTATTTGTTGTTAGAACATTGTTACTGAAAGTATGATACTGCTATCACAAATACTTCAAAATGTGAAGTGGCTTTGGAACTGAGTGGTGGGTAGAGGTTGAAACAGTTTTGAAGCACATGGAAGGAAAAGCCTACATTACCATGAACACACCATTGAAAGCAATTCTCGTGAAGGCTCAGAAGAAAAGGGTAGAGAAAGCTTCAATCGTCCCACAGAAAAACCTAAGTGGTCATGAACAGAATGTTCATGGAAATATGAAAGTAAGAGCCATTGGGATGAGATCTCAGAAATGAGGAACATATTAGTGAAAAATGAAGGAAAGGCCATCCTTGTATAAAGTAGCAAAGAATGCGGCTGAACTGTACATGTCCTAGTATCTTGTGAAAGACAGAATGTGTGAGCGATGGAAGTATGAGTGATGAATTTGGGTATGTGGCTGAACCTTTTCTAAGCAATGTGTTGAAGGTGTAGCTTGGCTTCTTTTGAACACTTATAGGAAAATGAAAGAAAAAAATAATTTAAAGGTGGAATTTTAATCAAAAGGAAAACAAAAATGTTTTAAATTGGGAAATTCTCAACATACCCATATTATAACAGTGTCGTGGAAGAGAACACTAAGGGTATAATCAAGAGACCTATGAATGAAAAGATTAGTATGGGTGTGAACCCAGAATTTATTCAGCCACACCAGCAGGAAAACAGCCAATCTGAACTGAAGGGGAAGGGGACAAAAATCAATGAAGGCTGATCATCAGATCTCTTGGGATATATAGGATGGGACCACAGAGGTATTCTACTGGGAACCTGTGATACTCTTCAAGACAAGAGAGGAAGGACCCCAAAGACAATTCAGAGATTGTCAGGAACCCCTGCTTTCAAAAGGGGCTAGGGCATTGCCTGGTTTTCAGCAGGCCAGAAGACCATCCACCCAAAATTATGGGAATCAGTGGGGCAGTGGCTACCTCCATCTAGATTTCAAAGGATGGAAGTGCCTGGAGCTACAGGGCAGAAGGACATGGCGAGGGTGAGTCCACCCCAGAGTCCACCCCAGAGACCCCCCCCCCCCCCAGGGCAATGCCCCACAGAGCTGTAGGAAAAAAGCTAAAGCCATCAGGTAACCCCAAACGGATAGAGCCACAGGCATGCCATTCCACCCTAGGAAAGTTGCTGTGTGGGCTGCACCCAGCAAAGCCATGGGGGTAGGGTCACCCTGAGTGTATCCAAGGTGGGACTCCTGCTCCAGTCGGCCTGGTGAGCAGAACATCGAGTTAAAGATTACCCTCTAGCCCTAAGATATCTTGATGTCTTTTGCTCTATTGGGTTTTGACTTGCTTGGTGTCTATTACACCCCCTTGTTTCCTATTTCTCCCTTTTTTAATATGAATATTTAATTCTATGACCATCCCACCATTATATTTTGGAAACACATAACTTGTTTGAATCATACCTTCAGTCGCATCCATATCTGATATGGATAATATTTAGATGTGATTTTAGAGGGCAACTAGCATGGTATGAATATATTTTGTTTATGAGAAAGACATGAATTGGGGGATCTCCGGGGTAGGATACCTTGGTCTGAATGTTTCCCCTTCCAAACTCCTGTGTTGAAATATTAATGTCCAATGTGATGGTATTAGGCGGAGCCTTTGAGAGGTGCTTAAGACATGAAGGTGAAGCCCTCATGAATAGGACTGCTGCTTTTATTTTTATTTTATTTAGGGCTGCCACTTAAGAGCCCTTTATTTTTTTATTTTTTAAAAATTTCTTCAATTACAGTTTATATTCAATATTATTTTGTATTAGTTTCAGGTGTACAGCATAGGGATGAGTGCTTTTATAAAAAAGAATACCCTTAACCCTTTGGTCATATGAGGATACAAGAAGTCTGTGACCCAGAAGAGAGCCCTCACCTGGCCAGGCTGGCACCCTGATCTCGGACTTCCTGCCTGCAGAACTATGAGAAATAAATGTTGATTATAAGCCATCCAATCTGTCGCATTTTTTTACAGCAGCCTGAATAGACTAAGACAGACTTAGGTATTATGAATACTTCGGCAATCACCCCACTATTTTCTTGCAATTCTTTATCATTTTATACGCTGTAAGGACTTGTGTGTGTGTGTGTGTGTGTGTGTGTGTGTGTATGCATGTGTGTATATGCATACACACACACACACACATTTTCAGAGATTAAAGTTCACTGTATAAAAAACACATGTTCTATAAATAAATACCAAAAACTGACCTAAAAGTTCAGTTATCCAGCACTCTCTCTAAAGTTTGATGAGCTCCACCCAGTTTCTTTATAATAATAAAAAGTAACGAAGAAAAACATATAGAAAAATTACTGCTGGGATGTGTCATGTAAAACAGTAATTAGGTTGAAACTTTTAGAAGGCTGTTTCTAAGTACTCTCTGAATAGCAATTTAGAGGGGTAAGGATTTGAGGTCTTTACAATTTAATATTCTACCAAGAAGTATTTGCAATGAATCCTTTATTCCCCAACCCATGTTTTTTTCTAACATCTCACCTTTGATTTCAAATATGGATACTTTGTACTGAGTACTACTCAAGAATTAACTAATTCTAGAAATAATCATACCTTGATCTGTCATATTACAGTTTTCAAACTGTATTGTTTTTTAAATTGTTAAATTTATTGATTTGAGAGGAGGGAAAGAAACACATCAATTTTTTGTTCCACTTATTTCTATGCATTCATTGGTTGCTTCTTGTTTGTGCCCTGACCAGATATCGAACCCCCAACCTTGGTGTTATCAGACAACGCTCTAACCAACTGAGTTACCTTGCCAGTGCCTCAAACTGTATTCTTTCATATGGCTAATGTATACATGGTTCTGTGAACATTTAATCCTCATTTTCTATTAAAAACATCTGGTTAAAAGCATAATTTTGAAGCATAAAAACAATGAAGGGGTTATAAGAATGAATTTCAGGATACGAGTTAAGAGGAATATGTAAAAATACAACCACTATTGATTGAAGTAATTTAAATATGCTTAGAAAATAGACACTTGGGACTACTGAGACAAAAGCAACAAGGGATGATCTAAAAGTATGGCTTCACAGGGTGTTACTGGTGATACTCTATCAAGTTAATAAAAGCAGGTTTTTCCAAACTGTAAAGGAAGTCATATGATCAAACCTATATTGACCAAAAGGCTATATTGAAAAACAGCCTAGTCTGATTGACTGAATTTACTTATAAAGGCTTTTTGTTTCAGCCACTGCTATTGAAAACCTTTCCAAATGTATTAAAGTATACTTTGTTACTTTAGTAAGTACAGTATAGCAAACATAATTAAATCACTGGTGACTGCAGGGCTTATCATACATTAGGCTGAGCCTTGCTGTGAGCATCAGTTTTCACTGGACCCTAATGAAGATGTGGTCATTGGGCTAGATGAATACAGGGGCCCTAGGCTATTCATTTTTTTAATGCTCTTCTTCTTCTTTTCTTTTTAACTAAATTGTTTTAGATCCATTTTTTAAAGGGGCAGAAAGGGACTTATTTTCCAATAAGTCAAAAGCTGGAAAAATAAACCTGGTTACCTGAGCTTGTACTGTGTCACTGGAGTTTTTCTTTTCTTTTCTTTTTTTTAAGTAATAGGTATTCTTGAAAAATCTGTTCCATTTCAACACTTTTAAGGAAATGGGTGCCCAAAGGCAAAGCTGGGGGAAAAGAAAGGTAAATCCAATTCCTGTGTGAAGAAGAAAACAATACTGAAGAAAGCTGTGCAATATCCAGTCATTTACTAAGTGTATCTTATGTGCTAAGCATGCTTATATACTAAATGCACTGTTAAGCACTGTGGATACAGTAAGCCTTTTCTGCCTGGGTCTCAGTTTCTTCATCTGCAAAATTAGAAAACTGGCCATATATACCTCTCCCTTAATTAAAACTTTCCCATTGTATAAGTCATTATAAGCAAAGTGATATTACAATCAACTGTGTGTGAGATGGGGGCAGGGGGGTGGATAACTTTCTAAGGGGAGTGAAGGATGCCCAAACTCCCAAGAATACTGTTCTCTGCAGTTACCGTAGTAATGCTGACTCCTCTTCTATTGCTCTGGGCAGAATACTAAATTAAAAGCAAATCCAAAGTTGATTGGGCTACATGGTTAGGGATTAAATATTAAGTACCCCAAAAGAGACAGTGAGCATCCGTGAAGGCTTTATTTCCTTCGTTTTCTTTGAAGTCTTACTCAAATAACAAATGACATCAGCACCTGCGGTTTGATCCACAGAGCACTGGAGTACCGAGGGAGCTGGAAGTGCGTTCTAGCCTTGACAGTAGTGAGTTGTATGATCCTAGACAAGTTCACCTGCTCATCTGCAAAGTATTTTCTTCTATTTCTCTTATTAAACAAGAATGCCATAACAAACTCAACACACTGACTTTTAATGTAAAAATACACAAATAGTACAGGAGAATACCATGGATATCATGTGTTTTGATACTGAAAACACATTTGACAAAGTATTTGAGGGGGAGCAGAACATGAAATCCCAAAATACACCTTTTGGGGATACTG
The DNA here is from genome assembly GCA_039655065.1 of Glossophaga mutica. NCBI lineage: Eukaryota > Metazoa > Chordata > Mammalia > Chiroptera > Phyllostomidae > Glossophaga > Glossophaga mutica. The sequence continues at coordinate 135,894,119 of CM077304.1, forward strand.
ATTCTCTGAAGCTAATTATTTTTAAGAAAAGACTCAAATATAGTCTTTTACTTCCCCCTTACCTGCCTAAAGAAATTTAGACAGAAAAACCTGCTTAAAGGAAGGGAGCTACCTCTCACCTTACATAAGTCTGTCAGACTCCCCTAGACCACTACCTCCCTCCCCATAGTCCAAAATGGCATGTAAGCCTCAAATGGCCCATTTGTTCTTGGATGCCATATTCTTCTGGAGCCCCCATTATGAACATCCATAACAAACTTGGTTATTTTCTCCTGTGAACCTGTCTCGTGTCAATTTTACTATTAGACCAGGCAGAAGAACTTAGGTAGATAGTAGGAAAATTATTTTTCCTCCCCAACATATTTATTACAAATATAGTCAAATGGGTTCTTAACTCTGAATAGTAAACATGGAGTCCTGAATAAGAAGGATCACTGGAAAACAGACTGAACTAACAGATTAAATTGAGCTGTGGATTCAAATGAATGGTATAGATTACTCATTAAACTTGTTATTATATACACATAATAAATTTTTGACATTCAGTTTGGATATGTCCCTCTCCCTGTGTGGAATAAATGATTCACTGGATTTTCCTCTTATATTTCACAAGCATAAATGTAAATCTGGAACTACAGTAAAAAAAAAAGAAAAACTACACTCATGGAGTCAGAGCACACGGTTCCTGTGAAAAAGAGCTAAGAGCTTGAGTTGAGTTCGAACTTACCATGAATCACCAGTGCGATGTGACTGTCAAAAAAGCTAACGTAATCTTTGCCACCAATAACAGAAGTACAGTGTCCAGAACAAGGGAATTACAGCTTTACTGTATTCTCTGCATCCTGTGCTGGGCACCACACATCTAAAATGATGGGATGAGTCGCCAGGATTCTATTTGTCAGTATCCTATTTAAGAGCAATACTGGCAAAGAAGAGCAATTCCAGGACAGAGAGAGACCAGAATGGGAAAGAACCTAGAAAGCAAGTCCTGATGACTGAAGAAAGTAGGACTCTTTAGCCCGGAAAAGCTAAGTCTTGGGGGAGAGATGGTAAATGTATGATGAACTGCAAGTGACAAAGTTCAGACCTAAGAGGACATTTACCAAAGCAGATTTGGTGTTGATCCATATGGCCCCCCAAACAGAATGGTACCGAGAACAGAACACCACTGAGGATGTTCAGGAAATGCAAACTATTGTCAACTCTGGCTACCACATTAGAAACATTTGGGAATAGTTTTAAATCTATCAATGCCCACCCCTCTCCCCGACCCAACCAATTAAATTAGAATCTCTGGGGCAGGGCCTGGGCAAAGGTAGGGGGATAAAAGGTAATGGAAAAAATACAATTTAAAGAAATAATGTAAAAAATAAATAAATAAAAGATATTTGCTAGGTTAAAAAAGGAAAAGAAAAATAAAAGTTCTCCGGGGGTTTCTAATGTGCACTTGAGAATGACCAAGTTAATACAATCAGGGTGGCCACCAGCCTGTGCTGTGTAGAGGGGTTCCTTCTCAGAAGCCTGCAGTAGGTTTACTTCCCAGACCTTTTGTTCTAGAATCTTTTATCTTTTTAACTTGTTAATGTTATCTGGTATAATTATGAAGATTAGCTCTCCTTGCACGCACCTGAAAAGAAATGAAGTTTAAATGGTACAGTTTCTTAAAGGGAAAAATTTAGGTTAACTTATAAGCACTTGCTTATTCTGTTCATGAGCACTTTCAATGATTTAAGCACTACTTACTATCTTTGTGGGAATGGACACATTTATATATTGATAAACAATTCTGAAGCTTTGCAAAATAAGTTTAAAACATGCTAACATTCAAGAATTCTCAAGTTTCTTAATGATAAAAATAATTCTTAAAGTCAGGCAGAAACTATTTTGTAGTTTGAATGGTCTCTGCCACATTAGTTTATCCAATGTACAAGACAAAATTATTATATTTACCTACTTTAAATATTCTCTGAAACTTCTTATAACAGAACAAGCCTGAGTATTTCATAATCAATATACAGTTTTCCACATCTCCTTTGATGTTGGTTACATTCTTATTCTTAATACTATTCTTTTGATAACTAAATAAAAACATTTATACATATTCCCTAATTTCTGTTGAAAAGATACATCCATAGGTGTTCAAAAGACTTTTGGCCATAATATAGTTCAGGTATGCACTCTAGTGGGTGGGGTTATGATTCTAAATTTTGGTAGCCCCTCCAGATTTCTCCACTTAGCCACAACACACCCTCTAAACTTGAAAACTTTTACTTTAGGTTACGGTAAAACTCATCAACCATTTCCTTTTACTTTTGCCATCTGTCATGGAAAAGCTCCTAATGAATCCGAAACTTCTGCTAGGCTACTGGAAGTCTCTCTCATTAATCTTTGTCGTGTGGTTCATAAATAATGAGAGAGGTATTAAAGATCATCATCTTGTTTACAGACAACCACCGCCAAGAGAGCCTGGAATAACACTGTGGTTTTGACTAGAAATATTCAGCCTGAACGAACATTTCAGGAGTCCTGATGTGGGGACTAACTGAGCACACATTTCACATTTTACCAATAGCTGGTTAACTGTACCACGCTTCAAGTAAGGACTGCCCTTGCTTTATCAAAACACTAGGAAGAATTCCGACCTTACAGCCATCTAAGCAGCTGCTGGGCGGGCAGTTTGCTCCACAGCCAACAGTCACCTTTCCATTTTCAAGCACATACCTCTCACAGAAATGTTTTCAGTGCGGCAGTCTACAGAGCTGGTTGTAACACCGGCAAGATGTGACAACAAAATTCATGATGATTTTGCTTTTCCATCAGCCTGCCCCCCCTTTTTTTTTAAATTCCTCCCTCCCCCTCCATTCCCCAAAGAAAACCAAACCAATAATACTTCCACAAAACCTGACTCAGACTTATGAATATAATGCTTTCAGTGAAAGCACACCAGCTTTATAGGGAGAACAGCTCAAGAGAAGCAGGAAGCTGATCTGAGCAGCAGAGAGAGCAGAGATGGGGCGGAGCAGAAAGGAACTGAGCTGGGGGTGGAGGGTGAGAGCGAAGCACAGACAGTCCTGGCTGCTTCCAGTTATTATTGACAATTTCATGTTATAGCAGATTTATGAACGGGGTGAACATCCATCCTGCCATACCTTTTCTTTCTTTTACGAATCTCTGTCAATCTGGTAAACTATTACACAGGGGAAAGTGAGGCCTTACAGCCTCGCCAGAGCCCAGTTGCAGGGAAATGATGTAAGCTTCCCACCTCCCACCAGCCCCCGCTCTGCCAATCCACCTCTACTCTGACCTGTTAACATTCCCCCTCCCCCAGTACCACTGCCTGGGGCCGCAGGGCCCCAGGCTCGCCTGCCTGTGTCCCACTGAGCCACAGAAAGTATTTGCCAGGGGGTAAGAAGTATTTTTGTTTGGAGAAAAGTCTTCAATGAAAAAGCAAATGCCTCTCTGTTTGAAAAATAATGCTGAGTCAACAAAAGCTCAGTCAACCCCCAGGAGAAATAATATTAAGTAGGACTGAGGTGAGGAATGCAATTTTAGCAAAATGAAGCAGAAGGTGTAATGCAGCAAGGGGTATAATACTGGGAGTTGGGAGACCCAGGTTCTACTATTCCAATACCAACTCTGTGACCTTGGACAACTGGTTTAATCTCTCTGGTTTCATTTTCATTTATATAAATCATATCTGAGATCTCTTATACTGTTTTTAATTTTTATGAAATGATACCAAAAGAAATAGCCAGAGTAAAAAAGTAATCTGAGTGTGGCCAATTGTTTCTTATTTACTCAAAATGGCAATTTGTTAATTGAGCTGTTTAAGATATGCTTTGCCAAAGTACCGATAAATGTGAGTAGGATTACTGAAAGATGTATAAGAAAGTTACATAGGTAGTTAAAGTGTTAATCCTGATCTGCAGAATTTAGAGAAAATTAGGACCATGAAGATTCATGCTCAGGAAAGGATGATGCATAAACAGAAGCTTGGAAGCAATCAAGACCTATGACATTACCCTAGACAACCATTTACCCTGGTCAGCTGTGTTTTGGGTTTAAAGGATACACACACGCGCACGCACACGCATCAGGGATTAAAAAATATTTTTAATTAAGAGCTGGTAATATACTGGTTACTAGCACAACAGCTTTCAAATGAGGGAAGTCAAAATCTCAGAAGTATGTGCAACTTTCCAAAAGGTACGAAGCATACCAGGTAAACAGAAGTTAAATCAGTTTACATATCAACTTTTCTAAGTACCTTTCCCTGAAACCAATCTACCTGAGAATGCTCCCACACAGCGGGTTTCACTTTCCCACTTTACCTTTTCCAATTCCCCTTCTCCCACTTTACAAAATCAAGGCACAGCTCACCCATCACAAATCTCACTGGGAGGCACTGCATGAGGTAGGGAAGAGCCTTCGGGCGGGACACAGGAGAAATACTGATGGTGAAAAGTGTATTGCCCTAATCACTCTTTTGCAACTTGGGTGTCTTTGCCAATTCTTTGCTTGGAATAAAAGTAGAGAAGAACCTAAATTGGTTGTCAGCTGATAAATCATTAAAAGTATTTTAAGTGATAGATCACTGTGATTTTGAATTTAAGCCATAAGTTCAAATATTTGAGTGACAGTGCTTTATTAACACTCTCATCCTCTTCAACTTATATAAATAAAATTCAACAGTGCATATATTTAAAAGAATAATATGCTAAACTTTTTGTAATGAATAGCATTCATCCACTGATATATGAACTAATTAGAAAAGCACTAACAATATATTAAAAGATAAATTTCCAATAGAATTGCATTTCTCTATTATTCATAACAATTTATAATTCACATATTATGATCAACTGTATACTAATAATCACTGTAATAACTTCTCAAAAAACAAGAGAGTTCTGTCACTGTAAATTAAATTTTATCACCAAAGTATGACAGGGTGATCAAAAATAGATTTTTAAACATATAATACATAAGGACAAACTTTAGTAGGAAAAGCATAATAATAAAGACTTTAAAGAGAGAGATTACCAGTAAAATTTCTGACTGTTAAACAGAAGTTTGTAAATGGACAGTGGTAGAGGTGTTATATATAGCTATGGTATTTGACTCAACTATTTAAGAATGGTATGATGAGTTTATCAAGAAATGTCAGTATTTACAATCAGTTACACCATACAAGTGATTTAAACTTATGACAAAATTTTAAATATCAATGAGGGAATCCATAGTTTCCAAAATTCTTTTACTGGAGCACAAATGTTTAAAGACCACTACACTGATTCATCCTTCTTCTATTCCAAAGCACCTGTCAATCTAGAACCTCAGGAAAGAAGCCACGTAGAGCAACGACGTTTCCCAGTTATCTCTGTTTTATATTCTTTGAGTACCATAATAGTTTTTTCTCCTAATTTTATTTATTTTTTTAATCCTCTCCTGAGGACATTTTTTCACTGTTTTTAGAGAGAGTGGAAGGGAGAAAGAGAAACATCCCAACGAGAAAAAGCCCTGATTGGTTGCCTCCCTTACACGCCGGATCCAGGGAACTTGCCCAGGCAGGGGAACCAACCTGCAGCCTTTTGGTTACGGGAAAACGTTCCAACCAACTGAGCCAACACCAGCCAGGGCATCCCCTAATTTTAAACTTATAAATGAAAATCTTCTTAAAATGGGGAACTCTTTTCCACCTTATACCACACCAACATAATTTTATCTTTTATTAGCGTTTCCAGACATTCACTACTAACATCAATCCTGCTGAGCAGTCACATAATGTCCCTAAGACCTATGATGTTACTCCTGTTTAGCTGTATGCAGTTTTTGCCAGCAAGTGAGTGAGGGATGTGGGTTCAATTTCTGACCCACTGATTAAAGTTGTCAGCCCCTGAGCAGGTAATGAAATTCCCCATTTTCTTCCTCATAAAAATAAGTTAATCTCACCTTCTTAAACTATCTCACAAAATTGACATGAGTTCACAAAAGTGAACATGCTTTTCTTAAAGATTCCATACCAAGAAAACTTATGCTTTGGGTTTTCTTTCCCCTTTTGGTCAGGCTCCTCCCATCATTTCTCACCCCTGACTGCTTGCATGAAACAGTCCTCACCATTCTAACAGCCACAGGTGTGGAAATCAGTCAGAAAGCTAACTAGATCTGTTTGTTTAATTCTCATAAAAATGATTTAAGGAATGTGCGTCTTCTATTTATCTCCAGGGGTCATATGGATTCTGCATCACTCATTGTGCTAGATGGATGGCTGAGTAATACATAGAAAGATATAACTCTATATTACGTTCTGTCCAAAAACTTCAACCTGCTATAACAAGAGTCACAGAATGAGAAAGCCTAACATTTTTCAGATGTGATTCTCTTTAGTATCAAATCCATGCCTGATCCAACTAACACCAGCTACATGTTACTTTTATTATCTGCTCACTAAATGTTTTTTATTTATGGTGTTTGGTAGCCAAAAGCTTCAGGTGCCAAGCCAATCTAGTTACATCAAGTGCCCTAGACCCTCAGATTGATTCCCAGAAGCACAAAATCAACCTCTCACTTTCCAAAGTAGCAAACAAAATTCAAATAACCTCAAAGGGGAGATAAGGTTTTAAAAAGTTAACTGATCTTATCTGTTCTGTCTATTTAAAATATCTATATGGTAAGCTAGGCACTTTATTCTCTTCCATGAATTATTACATGGTTACCAGTATTATAGTCTCATTTGACACTTTAAGAAACTCTATTATGATTTTCAGGTTACTGATTATAAATCAGAGTCTCAAAAGTATTTAAATTAGTGATTTTCAAACTTTTTCATCTTATGACACATGTAAACTAATTACTAAAATTCTGCAGCACACCAAAATACTTTTTGATGATCTGACAAAAAATAGATATAATTTTGACTCATTCACACCAAACGGCTATTGTTGTGTTGCTGTTGTCATTTTTTTATTTGACAATCTAAGGGAAAAGAGGTCAGTGCCCCTGACTAAATAGTCAAGTATTATGTGTTTTAAAAATTCTTGTGGCACACCAGTGTACCTTGGTGGCACACTGGTTGAAAAATGACTGACTTAAGCAACTTGCTCAAGATCAAAAGAAAGGCAATGAAAGCCCAAACTAGAACTCAATCCTGATGGATGGTCCAGGACAGCTCCCTAGTGCATGCGCTGCTTGGCCCACAGACGCAGCTGGCATAACTGCAGTGAGCTGTGGCAGCACTCCTGTTGTTCTGTGATGCCCAGAGGGCATCATGTTTTAGTCCAAAGAGCAGACATTCTGGAATCACACAGATCTGAGTTTGAATTCAGACCATGTGACCAAGGGCAGTTATTTAACTTTTCTAAACCTCAATTTCCTCATCTACAAAAGGTAGTAAATAACACCTACAAAGTTATTGTGGGGACTTAAGAGATAATATCCTTAGCACTGCGCCAGTAACAAATTTGAGTCTACTAAATAACATTTTTGAGCTCTTATTATGTGGTATGTCTTAATTCATCTAATTCTCCCAATAATCCTATGGCACAATAGATACTATTCTGATCATACCTGTTTTATGGAAGAGGAAAAATTTTGTCTAAGAGAGGTAATACCATCTGCCTAGGTCACAGAGCTAAGAAGTGAAAGAGCTGGCACTGAACCTAAGCAGCTTGACTCCAAGGCTCACACTCTGAACTACTCTATACTAACTCTCTGAAAATGAGTATAGTGATAGCAATACCCTTCTTCTCAGCATCACCAACATCATCATCTCCATCACCATCATCAACCTTCTCCATAGTTAGCCCAGAGGGACTAGGGCAAGAGTGTCAAACTCATTTTCACTGGGGGCCACATCAGCCTCACAGTTGCCTTCAAAGGGCTGAATGCAATTTCAGGACTGTATAAATGTAACTACTCCTTAACAATTAAGCAAGAGCTCAGCACTGCTGCTGGGTAGACACAAGGTGCCAGGCCAAATAAAACAAGGTGGAGGGCAGGACTTGGCTCACGGGCCTTATGTTTGCCATCTGTGGCCTTGGGTGTACGATGCTCCCCAGTGATGGGACATAAAGAGCTGGGAATTTCACTGAATGAGGCCAACAGGTGTAAGGGCTTCAGGGAAGTCAAAAAGGAAGCTGTTCCCTGGAAGAGAATAATGTGCAGCAGAATAAAGAAACTAACTGGTGGCCTGAAATTGGGAACATGAAAAAATATCAACTACTATCTAGTAGTAGGGGGAAAAAAATGAAAACTTAGCCTAAGAAAAGCAATCTTACGTTTAAAATATTTTATCAGGTGCCTAAAGGAATACTAAAAATAAAATTGGCCAAAACCTGACCTGTGATATGATTTGGGGTCCACTCTCTGTCTACATAATAATTATCTGTCCCTGGGGGGAAAATGTGATCATTTTAATCAACTTTCATTGATGACCTAATATAGGCAGGATAAAAAAGCATTTGACTCTCAGAGCACAGTAAAATGTCCTTCTCAACTACTGAACTGCAAATTCAATTGCTTTGGCAAATCTTAAATCATAGGCTCATGCAATGTTATTTCTGAGTTCCTCTGGGTAACTATGTTTTGGGCTTTTAATCCACATTATTTTCCTCTGTGGCTTTTGTCTAAATCTAAAGTCTGTTTTCTTCACTTAAAGAGACTGGCGGAAACCACAGTTTGCCCATTTCCTTCAGGCAGAGTTAGGCTGCATCCTATGTGCTCCCAAACGCTCAGCACAACACCACTGTTAGAGCACTGAGGACTCTCATTTGCGACTACAAATCTGGTTTCTCCATTACCCCTTAAGGTCCTGCAGAAGAGAGAGAATTCATGTTTTGTTCATCTTCACAGCCCTAGCACCTAGCACACTGTGCTGCACTCCACAAATGTTGAGAAAAGTTAGTAGAAAGTTTTCAAGCCTGTTTTCTGACTGAGGTTTCCTCTGCCACTGGCCTTACTCTAGAAACTTTTCTTTTTAGAGAGTGATAATCTTCAGCTGCCAAAAGTGATTAGGATTTAGTGGATTAGTGATTACACCTCTGGCAGCTCATTGGGAAAATAAAAGGAAAACACCCTTGGGAAGATGTTTCTGTACCCTCTTTGTTGAACATATGCCCAGTACTCAGTCTTCAGACAAAAGATATGACTTAGGGTCATGACCACTTAAAATTTATTGACTAGCTCAAGGGGCTTTGTTTATCCCATAATACCCAGAGAAGTGCCCAGCACAAGGTCAGTATCAGATAAACACTTTTATGCTAGTTGATTAATTGACTGCTGCCATTAGAACCACCGCAGGACAAATGCAGACTATCCTTGAACTACCAACAAGGGTTATAAAAGATTTAGCAAAACACCAGTTAGCTTCTAAAATTAGATAATTTGCTTTTTAGAAATGTAAAATTACGATTAAATGTACTCAAAGACAATTAAAAATCTCCAAAATATCATACGCTTCTATGTTTTTCTGTTTGAAGCTCTTTGGAAAAAAGCAGTACCAAGAGAACTTTTTACCTTAAACAAACAAACAAACAAACAAACAACACTTCCATAAATTATATGGCATAATTTAACAGAAACTGGTAGCCCATAATGTATGTGTATGAGGATGGGAGACAAAGCATCAATGATCAACAAATATTACTGAAATTTGCCAAATCTGATTACTTTTTTGATAAACCTAAATATACTTATTTTTGAAGAAGTTGTCTGGGGGCTCCCCAAATTGCACATACCCCTGTTGTTAATAAAAACTGAGCTCTATGTGTCCTGGTAAACACAGCAAAATAAACAAACTTCAAAACTTCAGGTTATATGCAAAGATCTATGATTTAAATATTTCAACTTTCCCTAAGATGCCCTTGCATTATTAAACTCTAAGGGACATTAAGGGCATTCTTCAATGCTAAGGCACTATTATACTAAAAATCAGCTAAGGCACTATTATACTAAAAATCAGTTTAAGATATTTTTATAAGTACCGCATACTAACCGATTGTGCCACTGGAGCTCCTGTTTAAGATATTTTTAAAAATCAGCAATTTCATAAAGAACACATGGTGATCTTAACATGTTTTTAAACCAAAACATTAAGAAGAGAGGAAAAAAAAAACAATCAGTAAGTAGATTACATTCTACAGGCTGATAGGCTTAACAGTTTTCCCAAATATCAAAGTGATACTAAAGTGGAGGATTATTAACTTCTTGAAAGGGTTAATGTCTTCATTATAAATCCAGGGTCATAGCTATCTATAAGTTATATGTACCAATGCCAAAAAAAATTCAAAGTAATATTTTTTGTACCATAATGGTTATAAAGACTAAAAAGCATAAATTTACTAGCAAGTTACAGAGTCTCTTTACAATAGCATCTTACTAAGACATTTCAATCATCTATGGTCAAGTACTCTGCCTAAGGAAACATTTCTAGTACTATTAAGACCCAACAGAACTTCCAGCCAAGATGCAGGCGTAGGTAGATACACTTTGCCTCCTCGCACAACCAAAACGACAACAACAAATTTAAAAACAAAAAATAACCGGAACTTCCAGAAAATAGACCTGTAGTCAAACAACCAAGGAATTAAAGAAGAAACATTCATTCACATTGGTAGGAGGGGTAGAGATTGGCAGCCAGGGAGGAGAGGACTCGAGGCAAGGCGGCGGCTGGAGGGCCAGGGTGGGATGAGGTGGCAGCTGGTGGACTGGGAGGTCACACATTTGCGTGCAGATAAACTGGGAGGAGCTGGGAAGCAAGACAGACCACACAACCCAGGGATCTAGCACAAGGAAATAAAGCCTCAAAACCTCTAGCAGTAAAAGCTGTGGGGGTTGCAGCAGCGGGAGAAACTCCCAGCCTCACAAGAGAGTTGTTGGAGAGACCCAAAGGGTCCTAGAATGTACACAAGCCCACCGACCCAGGAATCAGCACCAGAAGGGCCCAATTTACTTGTGGACAATGAAGGAAGTGACTGAAAGCCAGGGGAGAGTCAAGCAACTGGCATTGTTCCTTCTCTGTTCCCTCCCCCGCAAACAGTGTCACAACGCAGCCAAGTGGGCTGCCCTCCCCACCCGGGCGAATACCTAAGGCTCTGCCTCTTACCATGTAACAGCTGCACCAAAACAAACTATATATGTATGTATGTATGTATATATATATATGGCCCTAATGAAAGAACAGACCAAAGCTCCAAAAATAGAACCAAGCAATGAAGCCAACCTATCAGATGCAGAGCTCAATACACTGGTGATCAGGATGCTCACAGAAATGGTTGAGTATGGTTGCAAAGTGAAATAAAGGAAAATGTACAGGGAACCAACAGTGACGGAAAGGAAACCAGGACTCAAATCAATAATTTGGAGCAGAAGGAAGAAATAACAATTCAACCAGAACAAAATGAAGAAACAAGAATTCAAAAAATGACAAGAGACTGAGGAACCTCTGGGACAACTTTAAACGTTCCAACATCTGAAACATAGGGGTGCCAGAAGGAAAAAAGGAAGAGCAAGAAAGTAAAAACTTACTTGAAAATGTAATGAAGTAGAACTTCCCTAATTTGGAGAAGAAAATAGACTTCCAGGAAGTCCAGAAAGCTCAGAGAATCCCAAAGAAGTTGGACCCAAGGAAGCACACACCAAGGCACATCATCATTACATTACCCAAGATTAAAGAGGAGAGAATCTTAAAAGCAGCAAGAGAAAAGGAGACAGTTACCTACAAAGGAGTTCCCATAAAACTATCATCTGATTTCTCAAAAAAAACCTTATAGGCAAGAAGGGGCTGGAAAGAAGTATTCAAAGTCATCAAAGGGAAGGACCTACATCCAAGATTACTCTATCCAGCAATGCTAACATTTAGAATGGGAGGGCAGACAAAGTGCTTCCCAGATAAGGTTAACTTAAAGAAGTTCATTATCACCAAGCCCTTATATGAAATGTTAATGGGTCTTATCTAAAAAAAAGATGATCAAAACTATGAACATAAAAATGACAACAAATTCACAAATATCAATAATTGAACCTAAAAAACAAACAAGGAAACAAACTAAGCAAGCAACTAGAACAGGAACAGAATCACAGAAATGGAGATCACATGGAGGGTCATCATCAGGAAGGAGAAGAGGGAGAATGGGGGAAAAGGTACAGGGAATAAGAAGCATAAATGGTAGGTACAAAATAGACAGGGGGAGGTTAAGAACAATATAGGAAATGGAGAAGCCAAAGAACTTGTATGTACAACCCATGGACAACTAAGGGGGTAAGGGGGGAATGCTGGTAGGAGGGGAATGCAGGGTGGAGGGGAATAAAGAGGGCAAAATGAGACAACTGTAATAGCATAATCAATAAAATATATTTATAAAAAGAAAGACCCAACAGAATGTAATTAAGTATGTGACTGGGATCCTCCTTTTATCTGTGCATGATTACTACCACAATCGTAGATTTTTATAATTCCTTACAAAATAAGTCATATTTGATAGAAATAAACACATTCTCTCAAATCAGATTACGTATATTGTTTATTGGCATGTTCTTTTTAATCTGACAAATTTCCCAAAGGTTTATTTCTATTATACTCTAACATCTCTTTAAAAGTTTTCATATTTGAAAATTATAATTTGCAAATGTTTTAACAAGTCTCTTTCTAGTTACACAGATAGCTAAGATAGATCTATAATACACTAAAATTTTTATTCATGATATTTTACATTTTACAGAGAAAGTTGCTAAGATCAAGAGAGGCCAAACATCTTAATGTACTTAACAAGCTGAAAAGTCAAGATTCAAACTGGATTTTCTTACTTGAAATCGGATGCTTTTAGCATATAGTTAAAGGTTTAAAAATATATTTGTTCACCAATGAAATATAAAATTTGAAGGAAGGAATTCTACATACTTCTAAAATGCCTCCTTTCCCTCCTATCCTCTTTGAGCAGCTGATTACTTCTGCATCTTAAATCAAATGTTTTTAAGCCTCTTTTATTGGACTTACACTGCTCTCCGGAATTCTCTAACCATGGTTTTAATCCATTTCACTTTCATTATTTTGATAACTTTCTTCACTGTCCTATGAAAAATCAAGAACATTACGAGGCTCATTGGAAAATTATCTTAGGTTTTTTTTCTTCAGATAGGTGTTACAGTTTATTTGTTTGTTTGTTTTTCCCTAAAGGCTTCTTTTTAGGATTTAGAAGCACCAAAGAGAAGGGATATATAGCTTGAATGATACTTAATCTACGATATTTTTCTTAAGACTGTGGGGGAAAAATCCATCTGGAATGGCATTAACCTTTAGGAAACTGGCCGATTCCCAAGAGTGAATATTGCTTGGAAGTTAGAGGTACCATGGTTGTGTTAAGGAAGCAAGGTCATGAAAGGTCAGTGACTAGTTTCCGGCATAACTGGAGCAGGCAAAGCTGTGACTTCTGTTGGGACCACACACAACCTGTGCTGTCACTGATAAGTAGAACCCCTGACCTGGCACTCCAAAGCTTAACTTCCACTATCTGTCCCAAACCCAAATGAGGGTCACAAGCCCATTGGTGCAACTTTTGATGATCGAGTGATTAATAAACAAACTCTCAGATGTGAGACAGAGAGGCAAGCAGCCCAACATGGTCACTGAAAGAGAATTCATCTGTGTAGGTAGGATGTGCTGCGGATAAAGCTTAAACTTTAAAGTGATTTAAAGAAATAAGAAGGAGACTGGGTAAAATAAGAGGTAAAGATTTAGAAAACTGAAGTAAAAATATTTGCATATACCAATAATTTTCTGTTTAGCCATATTATAAAGCATATAACTAATTATTTGGATTATAAAATCATCTTAAAAATGGTCCCCTGGAATGGTTATTTATAAAAACATTTTCAGGTGTTCACAATGGTTCACTTTAAGGAAATAGTTCACATTTGAAACTGCAATACTCTGTTGTACACATGAAGCCATATACTCCTGGAAAAAAAGAAAGGATTAATATCTGTATAAAGGACTAAGGGACCATATTAGACCCCAAAATGATGGAAAGTACTAAAACAAAGGCATAAAGAAACTAATCAAAATTCATGGAGCATGATATAAAATCTCTAGTCAACTGTGAAAATCACACTTTTAAAACAATTTTGTTTTGTTAGATCTTGTCCTTTTTCTAAATATGTCTATATGTCTTTTCTGTGATTAAGAAAGCCAAAATTCTCAAAACATGTATTTAGAAATTCTGAGATATTTCTGTACTTGAATAATAGTTAGGTTTAAATGCCCTCTCTTGAGACCTTCCTAGAGAAAATGAAGAGCATAATTCCACCTCTGAAACTTTGAAAAAATACTGCTATGTGGCACTGCTTAAAACCAAGTCAACAGTTAGGTTTTCCTGCTTCCTCCGGTGGAATTTCTTGAAAGAGTGCCAAGAATCATTTGATCACTTAAACCAGTGCTGATGAGTTGGAAGCAGCTGCAGTACATGAATCAGCGGTCATTTCTCTGTTATATATTTGTTTTTAAATAATTATCTGAAGGACCAAGTAACTTGATCAAGAAGGCACTCTGGAAGCAAGGGAAAACCACTGGATTAAGAAGCAGGCAGGAGAACTGGAGAAGAGTTCTAAATTAGGATTGAACTGTTTTGACTTCACCCATTCTCTAATTTCTGACTTCTATCTAATGGCTTTGCTTCTTAGGTTTTTTATAAGTGTTTGGAGAGTAAGGAACCAAGTACAGTTCTTTATCTGTCTGTAAGAGCACAACAAAAATAATGATCAAAAAGCAGACGTTCAAAGATACTGACTCACTGAGTATAATATACTTAATGAGCTAAAATAATAAAATAAAATGGGTCCTCATTTTCCCCCACTACCATCAAGTTTGTATTACAAACAGGTGAAACAGCATAAAATGATGTCCAAAGGTTCTGACTGGGTATGCCAATAGGCCAAATGCAAGTCTCATGGGCTATCTCTGAAAACACAGATGTTCTTTATAAGCATCGTTTATGTTATTTCTTAACTAATTTGGGAGATTTAATTTCTCACCTTCATGAATGCTCATAAGCACACAATATATGTGATTTTTAAATTAAAGTAAATACTATTGATAATCACACCACTAAGGACATTTTTTGACTACCAGTCTTTTTTCTTTGTAACCCCAAAGCCTGGCATGTCAACAGATGCTCTGTGTTACATGTTCAGCTTTTACCCAGTTCTTTTTTACTCACCTATGTTAGTTTCAAGAAAAATAGCATAAGCATTTCCATCCTGTTATTAAAAATATCAATGAACACAATCTTAATGGATGAATTAAAAAAAAACTTTTACTGAAATTGTGAAATTCAGGCACAGAGAAGTTAAGCATCTTGAACACAGTTACCCAGTTTATCGGCAGCAAACTCAGATTTGAATTTGAACCTAAATTGTGTAATTCCATGCTAGTAACCAAATTGCTTCTTAGTGCAATGTTATGTCACATCCCTCTGCTCCTTCCATCTATATCTCATTCAACCATCTTCGCTCCTGGCTTCTCTCCGCACAAAGTGGCCGCTCATCCAGGCTGGCTTTCTTACAACTGATCCTTCTACTCTCAATCCTTCCATCCCCCACCGCTGTGCTCCAGGCCCCTTCTCTCACTTTGTGACCATGTTTTTCATATAGCTTCCTGTCAATTACTTCCTCCTTTCTCTACCTCCTCAAAGCCTGACCATCTTGTAATAGCTGGGTCATGTACCCTCTCCTTCATAAAGTCTTACTGAACTATCAGAACCTTCATTCATTCATTCATTCAAATCACTCAATAATTACTTAGTTAATTAACATCTACTGTGTGCCAAGCACTGCTGTGCACTGGAATAGAAAGGAGAAGAAAACAGACAAGATTCTACTGTCACAAAAAGAAGTTAAACAAGTAAAAAATGCAAAAATAATTTGTCAGTAACATGTATTATGAAAACAAGGTGATTTCTGTACTATTTCTGGTAGGCTTCCCAACAATTTGGTGTAAAACTGAATTACTGAAGGCAAGGATTCCATCCATGTCTAAAACCTAGTACATCACAGGTACTTCAGTGATCAATATATTAATGCACATATAAATGAAGATGGATGAACAGAAGGATGCAAGAATGAATGAATGAAGAAACAAACAACTGCTTCCACTGTGACTAAACCATTTCATCTCCACATTTTGCTTCCCCCAACTAGTTGTTCCCCCAACTAAATTGAGGGTCAAGAGCCTAGAGCCCACAAATCAATGTTGCTCTGGCCTGCTCAGCAAAGGTGAAAATGAATCCATGTGATTTTAGGTAGGGCAGGCACCTCCAGTTAAAAAATGACCCCCCCCACTATTTCCTATTCTCTCACCCAATGCCAAGTTCCCATATTCATGTACTCTGTCTGGCTCCTTCATCTGCCCTTTGTCCTTTAGGACAAGGCCCCAAAATTTAATAACTAACAGTAGACAGCAAATAGAAAAACTTTACATTCTTAACTAATTCTTTAGGAAATATGAGAATAGCAATATGTATTTCATATAATATTTCGTATTATTTATTATACAAGATCCAAATCATTCCAATATTTGACTAAATTCTTGAAAGCTTACCAAAAATAATTTGATTTTTCTTTAAAAATGTTAAACATTTTCAAATATTCAAAAGTAATGGTGGAATATATTTTTAAATAAAGCAAGATAAAATGTCAAAATCTCCAACAGTATGGAATCATTTGCTTATATCATTGGCCACAGTAATTACAAACTATAATAATCAAGGACACTGTTTCTCAAACTTACTTATCCCTGACAACAAAAATAAATCCACAAACAACTCTGCGGACTCCAGTCTAAGGGACATGATCTTAAACATTTGCTTTAGGTACACACTGAATTATCAACAGTATCATAAGCACACACATAAACTTTAAGACAAACATCTAATAGTGATGCTCATCGTAAGTTAATTAATTGGGCCACTCTGAAAATACAGTTTTCTTCTTTTATTTATCAGCTAAAGGAAACATGAAAAATTATGCCCTGGCTGGTGTGGCTCAGTGGATTGAGTGCTGTCCTAAAACCAAAGGGTCACCAGATCGATTCCCAGTCAGGGCACATGCCTGGGTTGCAGGCCAGGTCCCCAGTGGGGGGCACGTGAGAGGCAACCACACATTGATGTTTCACTCCCTCTCTTTCTCTGTCCCTTCCCCTCTGTCTAAAAATAAATAAATAAAATATTTTAAAAAATTGTTATGTTCTCATTAAGAACTAGCTAACCGCCCTGGCTGGTGTAGCTCAGTGGATTGAGCTCGGGCCTGCGAACTAAAGGATCCAGGTTCGATTCCCAGCCAGGGCACATGCCTGGGTTACAGGCCAGTTCCCAGCAGGGGACACACCAGAGGCAACCATACATTGATATTTCTCTCTCTCTCTCTCTCTCTTTCCTACCCTTCTCCTCTAAAGATAAATAAATAAAAAAATAAATAAAATATTAAAAAAAAAAAAAAAAAAAAAAGAACTAGCTAACCCCTAAGAATATGTCCATTACTTGAACTTGACTCAAGTGTAAGAAACCCAAATCCTAAAAAGTAGAAGTAGGGTATCTCTCAAGAAATAAATTTGTGTGTATTTTTGGTATGAGCATATATATGTACAACTAAATATTTTAATCAATGTTAATTCCTGATTAACAGTCAAGTGCTAGTGATTGCTAAAAATATTTAATCTTAAATTTCTCTGCCCATTAGTTACAATTCTCTAATGGACAAATAATTAATAATATATAAACAAATATTTTCAAATAGCATATGAGTACTATTTAAAAATAACCACGTGTAGGAATTTTCATGGTCAAATAATTATCCTGTTATTAACTTCTGATTTTGTATTGAGTTTCTTAAAATGAGAACATTTGTTTAACATTAAAGTTATATGAAAGAGCTTCAAAAAATGTATCTTTTTCTGATATATCTGAAACATCACCTTTTATTGTTCTTTCACCAAAAAAATGCCAAAAATTATAAAGTGTGACCCTAACCAATAAAATTACTGATTGAAATATGCAGATTCAGGAACCTCTTAGCTTAGGGATTCCTGATCTTCTTTGTGAAGTAAATATAATATAACCTAATATCTTGTTTTCTTGCACCTTCCTACTGTGTTTTATTAACACAATTAAAATAACTTCACTTTCTAGTTACTCAGAGAATCATATATATATATAACAGAAGTTTCCTATTCTGGAAATATTTCTCTTACTATTTCAAGTGGCTCATGCCAATTTAGGACCACTAAAAATTAACTATGTTGATAAAACATTTTCCAAAAAAAAAAAGAATCATACAAAAAAGAAACAGGATTATACTTTTGCTGTACTGTCAGCTAAAAAGCCCCATAATTGGAAAAGAAAGGCTTCTTATACACATCATAACTATAACAAATGTAATAATTTAAAGACTTTTTATTTGTACTAGTTTTCATATATGTAGTACTGACCTTTTAAGAAACTAAGCTATTTCCTTCCACTTGGACATAAAAATATATCCTACTTATCTCAGCATAAATCAGCTCCCAATTCTATCTCCAGGTACTATCCTATCTCTCTTCCCCCAAGTAAAATTTTTTAAAACATTTGTCAACAGCAACTACAACCTTTGTCTCTCTCTTACCTCCTCACACCACTATTATACAGGCTCTCACCCCCTCCTTTTCTCTGAACCACTGCTAAATGCAGCAGTGGGTTTACGAACTCACCTTACAGTCTGTCTCCTCATGTGAGTTACTGACTTGACATTCTCCTGGTTTTCCTCTTGCCTGCCTGGCCAGTCCTCAAGTCCTATACTGATTGATGCTACTCTGCCTGCCCCTCCCTCCAGGCTCTCTTCCTGTACTCTGGGCATTTTTATCTCCCAAAGGCCTACAAATTAAGATTTCAACTGAAACATCACATCCTCAACGAAGCTTGCCCCGCTCCCCCAGGTTTGGTCAGTGCCTCGCTTACAATTTTATTTCTACTTCATTTTTCCGCTTTTACACATTTATGGTAATCTGAATTAAAATAATTGCATAAGTAAATATTTGATGTCAACTGCCCTCATTAGAATGTAAGGTTAGGGGCTGTTATCCCTGGTGCCAGCATATAGCTTTCTATACATGAACATCAGGCAAATGTTGGTTAGAGCATCATTCTGAAACACCAAGGTTGCAGGTTTGATCCCCAGTCAGGGCACATATAAGAATTAACCAATGAATGCATAAGTGAAACAACAAACTGATGTCTCTCTCTCTCTAAAATAAGTTTAAAAAAATGTTCATATAAATGAATATTTGATGTAAGGAAGGGAGGGAAAACTATTAACTTGGTTTCTAAAAATGTAAAACTAAACAAGAAATAGTATCATGTGGAGAGTTTGATTCAGATGTTAAAAAACAACCATGAAATTAGTTAAAGTTTAGAAGAACTAATGATATTAGAGTATAATACACAAAATTTAAATTACAATTTCCTGAAGACTGAAATGACTGTCACTTAAAAAAAAAAGACCAACCTATTAAAAAAAAATGTTCCAGAAATCAAAACTGTAGACTGGTTTCACAGAATCATTCATCTACTCAGGAGTAACAGAAATAAAGTTATAACAAAGAAAACTATAAACATATTAAAATAAATATTTCTTAAATCTGAATACACATATTAAATCTTCTCTTCATGACTCAATTTGCTCTTAAAATTAAATGATAAATAAAGCATTAATTACTCCAAAAGTCTGGTATCCTGTGTCATTGGTAGTAAGGTGCAAATCATTCATGCTTTGTTTCCTCATTTATAAAATAAGCAGTTGAGTAGCTGATCTTTGAGGTCCTTTCCAACACTTCAGAAAATTTAAGTTATACCATGTAACCTAACACATAACATCCCAGTTGGCCAGAAAGTCTGTTTCTGAGACTTTTAACTACTCAAAATACAAAAGTTTAGGAACCTAAAAAACACTAAAAGTCTTCTGAATTTGTTTTTATTAACACCTAACAAGTACCATATATTTAAGGCAGGCCTTAAGTTTCACAACATGTTGATCATAGTTTTTATGTTGATCACTGTGCTTCACTATTTAGCAGAAAATCATATTAACTATGCAGCTAACAGCCTTGAGATGAGTCAAAAGCGGGGCAGGTGAAAAGCGAATAGCCGAAAAGATGAAAGCACAGGCCATCCTCTGAAGAACAGCAAGGAAGAGCATTAAAAGTAAAGCAAAGAGCACAACATACATCATTCTATTAATCCTAATAGCAGTAATGATTTTGAATTATCACAGAAAAAGTAAATTATGTTTGTTAAATTCTATTTAGCAAGCCAGGAAAATATATCATTGAAAAGTTTATAATTTAAACTTAAATTTTTAAAAAGTTAAAAGCTGTGTAAGAAAAAAATCCCGGAAGGTTCCAGAACTTTACAACTCACAAGTGTTATACTTTAACTGGTACATTACAGCCCCAGCAATAAAACATTAGCACAGTAAGTACTACCTTAGTTATATGCCAAAAGCTTTAAGGAAGAAAAAATACCAGTAAGGCAATAACACATACTAATAATAATAGTAACATACTATTATTTACATACTAATAAATATTTACATTCTATTTTTTTTAAAAGATTTTATTTATTTATTTTTAGAGAGGGGAAGGGAGGGAGAAAGAGAGGGAGAGAAACATCAATGTGTGGTTGCCTCTCACGTGGCCCCCACTAGGGGCCTGGCCTGCAACCCAGGCATGTGCCCTGACTGGGAATCGAACCTGCGACCCTTTGGTTCGCAGCCCGCGCTCAATCCACTGAGCTACGCCAAAGAACTGCTCTCTAGTTACAATTAAAAACAAACAAGAAGACAAATGAAAACTGGGAGAAGAGACTCTCCTTCGCTGAAATTTACATCTGGAAGCCATCCAAAAACTAGCATTAATTGTTTGGCACCTGGGTGATTCTGGGTTTTCAAAGATGGCTACTTAACTGGCAAACTAAGACACTTTCAACCACACAGACAATTTCAATATTTAAAAAAAATCTTAGTTTTATAAACATTTCCTGGATACTGGGATACAAAACAGATAGGTGAAAGCAGTCAAAAGTTACAAACGTCAGGGGGGTGGTGAGGAGGGAAATGTGTAAAAAAAGTTTCCACACATGCCATGCATGCCGAAAACAAAGTAAAAACTGCACAAGTTTTTGCCAAACGTTTTCAAAAGCATAAAACAATTCTGAAAAATATTTTCAGCCTATAGAATGTCCTTAAAAATATTTCTACCAGGTTAGTATAAATATTTTACTAAATAGAAAGTTTGCCAAAATATCTGATGCCCTAACAAGCCAAGAAATGACTGTTTCTGACTAAATCCTTTCAATATAGTTTAAAAGTTAGATTTTAAAAAAGGCTCACATATATACATACACATACATACATATATTGTATAAGTAAACATTTAAAAACATGTTTTATAAATATGTCACCATAGATGGAATAATGCTATCTACAAATTGATAGAATCTAAATTCTATTTTAAAAAATTTTAGTAGTAGTAATGATTGATATACATCTTTTCAAAAAATATCATACAATTAATTACCCCTTAGAGGACATAGTACATGACTGAGAATTATATTTAATAAATTCTATAAATTCTGTCCTGTTGCTGATATATTTTATTCTTTATGTATAACTCAAATAAGTTTTCTGATTGGTTAATTCCTATTTGCAAAGAATACAGTCAACTCAAGGACATTAAATACCGAGGACGTGGGCAATTTATGAAGACTGAACAACAGCAGTTCAGGTCTATAACAGACACCAATTAGCAAAACAATGATTATAATTTGGTATATAAACCCATTCTCCAAATTACTTTTTACAAATCTTGGTGTAGTTCCACAATTGTTACCTGTCTAGTTACGCAAAGCACTGTTAAGCCCTGAAAGACAGAAGAGTGAAGAATATGACCCTTCCACTTCAAACTCATTAGGAGCAGGGCACAAATACAGGATTACAGAAGTGGAATTCTTGAGTTTGGGAATCCTGAAAGAGATTGGCCTGTACCACCAAAAAAATCCCCCCAAAACAAAAACCAAACAACCAAACAACCAAACAAACAAAAGTCCTTCAAGAGAAGTGGGGAAAAGACTATTCCTTTCCTAGGATTCAGAAAAAAGGTCTTAAAATTATTTTATGCAGCCCACACATTAGAAATGCAGTGTGATTACTCTATAAAAGCTCAGTTAGTGAAAGGAAGATATTTTAAAGCAAAACCATCAGCTTCTATAAAAATTAGAAGTTTGATTTAAATTTGCCCCTAAACATAGATTGTTCTTTAAGTAAAACTCATTCAAAATTCTCTTACGAATAACAATTAAAAAGGTTAGCCTCAGACCAGGTGTAAGGTAGACTACAGGTTTTTCATATTTAAAACTTTTATTTTCATAATTAAAGAAGACTAAAATCATGAATTTTAGTATCTCATTAAAAACAGTGCCATTTAATGTTTCTAAGCCAGGGAATTTTTTTCCTGACAGCACACTATATTTCAGTCACATTTTTGGTAAATAGTTACCCATTAAGAATGCAACGGAAGTTTAATGTGACCAACATCAAAAGACAATGTCCCTTTATTAATTGAATCCCACATGGATATCTCACTTTTGAATCTTCAGTAAAATAAAACAAATTGTTAATATATATTATCACATGAGCATGCTGGCAGAAGATAACAATATTGAACATTCAAACAACTAGAGAGGATTACAATGTTAAAAGAGAATAATGAGAATAATAAGAAAAAGATAACAATGAAAAACATTTGGATTTAAGATTCATCTTCTGTCCAAAATGCTAGCAAAACAGAAGCAATGTCTTTAAAAATCAGATAAACAGCCAACATAAACACCTGGTAAATTAAACCTTTCATTTTTTTTTTTTTTCATTTTAAAGGAGGCATGATGGATAGAGGCTATTTTTATTATATTAATCTTTCATAATTTCCTATATCTGAAATTAAACTCTTTAACTGATATCAACTGGTTAAAATAAACTAGACAGTATTAACTGCCTATCTTAATGCCATAAGCAACTCATATCTTTTACATAAAAGATTATTGGCTTTTTAAAATCTGTTGCACTGATTTAAATGAGCTTCTCGAGTACAATCCAAAGTTACATGGGGGGAAAAAATCCAGTGCCATTAATAAATAATTATACAGTTAACAAAAATATGCCAACTCATGTTCTTAAAACTAGATTTAAACATTAATCCCATAGAAAATGATAGTAAAATTCAAAGACACTCAATCCACCATGGGTACTTTCTTAATGTCCCCACAGGACACTGAGAACAAAGTACAGAAGGAAGACAGAGATGAAAAGAGAGAGTTACAGGCTGACATCTGACTACAAGTTAGCTGCGTGATCTGGGGAAGGCCAAATCGTATATATGTAAAACCGTGAGGATTAAACTCATTTAATTTCTTCTCTTTTGTCATAAAAAAGGCACCCTCTACATAGGTTAAGTATCTATGCAAAACGAAGCATAAAGAAATCTGTTGAAATGGGAGGGACTGCAGAGCATCCATCAACATTTGTTTGAAAAGACCTGCCAGGCTCTCAGGAGTTACACTTAAATAACGTGACCTTTCCAGACGGGACAATAAGGAGACAGATTAGACCCTTCAAGAGGTGATTCATCCTCAGACACATGGTGA